>OY776117.1:82926164-84322664 GCA_963675035.1 Allygus modestus | reverse complement strand
GTCCAAAGTTTTGCTCCTCACTCCAAACGGCAGTGTGAATGTTTTCAATTCCACTATAGTGATTGGGTATTTAGCTGTGCCGGTCTGAAGCGTCTTGCTGTGCACCAACAGTACAGTGGGGCTAACTTTACACCTTCGTATCCAGAGATTCGCATCAACAATGTGCACCTTGTAGTCACCATCATCCGACATAATGGAGAAGGAATCTTTTGATCGGATCAGTTTAAAACGCAGTTCCACACCGTTCAACAGGAACTTGTTCTGATTACACATGTCCACATGTAGGCAACCGAGCATATCGATTTCACGACTTTATTTGTCATTTTTCGTCTCGCCTTTAGTCCATCGTTATCGTCCAGAGTATTGTCCATATAGCCGGCATCGTCCGCGTTCCACAATCCACATATTAAATGTGATTTCCTAGCATCATAGCCGTAATTCAGCAATGTTTCAATATACGCTCGATATGCATAAGTGTTGTTTTGTGGTGTGACCAGTTTCTGATTCATACTCATATCGACTTGACTGAATAACGTGTGCAGCCAATTGTTGACTGGGCCAATTTTGTTCGATTCATCGGCATCTGCGATTGCCGCTCCTGTCGACTTGACAATAGACGCTGTAACTTCCAACATTGTTTGCGAAAGATCGGTGTATTCTTCGCCGTTGCCGGGCACAACAAACTCGATGGGCGAATCATCAGTCAGTGTGGAGATTGGTTTGTACTGAATCCATTTGCCGCTCTCGATACTGGTCTGCGTCGGCGGTAGGGAGAATAAGTCCAATTCCGTCTTGACGCATTCACACGACTTTTGATGTAGAAACGACATTGCTAGCGTGTGTGTTAATTGAATATATCACGTACGGAAGTTCTCCTCACTGCTTTCCTCGTCTTCCTCGTCTTCTTCCTAACTGTCCTTCTCTTCTTGCTGCTGCTCTTGCCCTTCTTCTTGGATGACGACGACGACCTTCCTCGAAGGAGTTTCGTCAAAGACTGCGGTGTGACACGACGGCCGCCGAACATGGCGCGCTTCGCGTTCCTCTTACGCGAGAGTCTCGCGTTAGTCTTTCGCGCAGGAGTAGCGCGTCGGTGTTTCGCGGTATTCTTTCGCGTTACGCGACGGTGTTTCGCGCGAGAGCCGCCGCCGCCACTTAGCACACGTTGAAGTTTGCCATCCGCCCTGCGTTTTAGCGAGTCTGTAAACTGGCTGAAATGATCTCTAGCGGCTTCTTTGGGATCCCGCTGGTGCATGGCCATGTCGCCCAAGAATCCAACACCGGATTTCAACGCCTCTTTGGCCACAGCAGAGGCTCCCGACTTGAGTAGCGGTGTGATGGTGCGGAACATACATCTTTTGAAATGAAGCTTCACGTACGACGTCCCAAAGAGGAATGACGCTTTTTTACTAGCGTGATCCCTTAGGTCAATATCGATCGTTTCAAATGTTCCTTTCATAACTGGCGCATAATGAGGACTGATGAAATGCACAGTCTTATGCGCGCCGTGTGTGTAGTTATCTCTGTCAAAGTTGATAATCTTCAAAAGCGGCGCTGTAGTGTCGCCAATCAGCTGCGGTTCAATCAGATCACAATACACGTACAAGTGTGTCGGCAGTCCCATAGTCAGATTTGGTGGCCATACCGCTGTGAGGTCATTTGTCAAAACGTTCTCGTACGGATCGAAACCCAACTGGAGAGACAGCGCTTCGGTGAAATGCACTTTGCTTATACCGTCCACCATTGTCGTGATCTTGACTCTGTCCTGCTCTTTGTCATACTCAAAGTACAAGTACTGGGTTACATCCTTCGCTTTATTGATCATTTTCAATAAATCGGTTATGTTCTTGTAATAACCGGGTTTCATCTTTAGCATAATGTGCTCGACGCTGAGTGTGACGGGAATACTCGGCAGAACGAGTTTATAGTCGAGCCAAATCCACGATTCATCGTCCACAGTCATAAAGGAGCATGGATAATGCGCTTCGACCAAAGCCATCTCCCACTCGCCATCGCCTTCTAATCGAATTTGTCGCGGCAGATGTGTAGTGTACTTGGACACTGTGTTTTTTGGAAAATAATCCTTTGAGCTGTTGCTGGGCAATGTCAAATAGAACTGGTTGCTATTAGGCATTTTGCAAATCTTGCGCTCCTCCCCAAGAATTGAACTCGTCTCCGTAACCTGCCCACTTGACGAAATAACGCTTACTGCGACCACGACCCTTAGCGGCTAGTATTTCAGCAATCTTGAACAGAAGGTCGTTGTATATTGTCACTTTTTGTAATTCGTATTCGTAACACTGACCAGTCACTTGTTCACCGTTGAGATCCGCCAAAGTGTACATTGGCAGAGGCATCAATGTGTTTACACGACGCACCACAAACACTTCTTTACTCCAATTAGTCTCGTAACCTTTTGCGAATGTACCCTTCTCCTTAGATATGCGCACTGTGGTGCCAACTGTCAGTTTTGCCTTAACACGACGCGGTATCTTACCGAACATGCGACGCCATACCTGATGCAATATTTGCTTATTGTCAACAGTCACATCGACTGGTCGTATTCTGTTGCCTAGACTCTTGTGAGCGCTGTTGTTGTATGCACTAACCAGTTTGTCCAACGCATCTACGTAACGATATGTGTTTTTGTAAGTCAAATATCGCCACATGCGTGTTTTCAAAGTGCGATTCACGCGTTCCACTACGACCGCTTTAACATCTGGGTTTTGTGTAGTGACATAGATGATTCCGTATTGTTTGAATAACCTTTACGTCTTGGCACCGGTGAATTCAGTACCTTTGTCAGTTTGTAAACAGCGAGGTGTATCGGTCGCTTCGGCAAATATCTCCTCGAAAGCGTTGGCCACTTCAACTCCTTCTTTCCGCCTCAACGTCCGCACATACAGGTGTTTGCTAAACACATCTATTACAGTCAGTAGGTAGTTGACGCCGTCGTTGTGTTTACTAAGACCACGCATATCGTTCAAGTCCGCTTGCCACAATTCAAATGGACCATACACTATGTAAGGATTGCGCGGGAAACGCTTGCGTGCCGGTTTGTGCAATGTGTAAGTGTCCTGTGTTTGTAACCATTCAATCACTTTGCGTTTTGAAACTGGTTTTGCAGCTCGCGCTAAAGGAGCTACACCGCCATACGACGAAGGTTCGATGGGATTGTAATACAAACGCTCCATAATGAAAACCTATCCTGTGTACGTTTCCCACTTGTCCAAATTTGTTCTATTTGAAAAATCAAACTGCTCTGCCGCTCGCACCGGTGTAGATGTTACACGTTTTCCTCTAGCCGATCGTAGTCGATTTACTAGCGGTGTTCTCAGTATTGATTCAGTTGATGTGTCTACTTCATCGTCTGATCCTTCTCCTCCTGTGAATGATGATCGATATTCGGCATTTATTTCCTTTAGTGCTCTTAGATTATTCATATAGTCCTTTGGCACGTTCATCGCTTTCAATGCGTTGAGCACTTCCCGCCATCCTGGCGGTATGTAATCACGCATACGCACCTTTACTATGCAATTTAAGATATCCACTAGATTTGAGTCTGGGATTTTTACACCGTTGATGTACACTGAATAGCCACTGTCCCAACTGATTAAGCTGCCGTCACGTTTCATGAAACGTAAAAGATTGCGGGCATCAGATCTGTAAGTTTTGGAAAACGTTTCCACAATCTCTTCCACTGGACCACCTTCCGCAGCGGGGTGCGCTCGTCGACTATGTTCAATCCCACCCGTCTCCACGATTGGTATGCTAATCGGTTGGCGTCTATTCTCTGCAATATGCAAGAAGCGATGTAACGCCTGTTTGTACAATTTCCACTTTTCACTATTGTCCATACGTTTGTTATTCAATATTTGTTGCATCTCTGCGTCGAGGCTGTTTTCACTGGATAGATTAGTCGGTCTGTTATCCGTAGCATTTGATTGCAGTCGATCAATCAACTCTTGCGGCACAACTACCATCTTCTTCGCATGTTCCATTTCTGTGCTAATGGCTAGCTACTTTTCTAAAGTGTAACTTCACGCACGACGTTCCAAAGTGGAATGGCAAATGATTACCAATGTTATCTCTTAAGTCAATTTCCACACTATCAAAAGATCTATTCATAACAGGCACATAGTGCGGATCGATGAATGATGTTGATTTATGCAATCCGTATACATAAGTAGACGTGGATATATTGACAATTTTCAATAACGGTGCGACTGTATCGCCGACCATCTGCGGCTCGACTAAATCACAATACACGTACATGTGTGACGGTAAGCCAAGACGAATGTTGGGCGAACGGATGCTTTTGTTAACTGCATCACCTTCCAGCGTCAATTCATTCGGATCGAACCCCAATTGAAGCGCTAACGTTGGACTTAATGTAATTTTTCCAACATCAGTTCCCATCGATACTTCAATGAATTTGTTGTATGAGTTTTCAACGGTGAACTTTACACCAAAAGTAATCGCTAGTTCTTGTGAATTGATATGATCACACAATTCTTGAATATTTGCGTAATCACCAGTCTTCAATTTAATTCTGTGGTTTTGTTTTGGAGTAGCTGACACTACCAGTGTTACATCGGCAGTGCTGTCCATAACCCGCGCCAACGCTTCTATGTTCACTTTTGCTTCCTCTTGCGGTTGTATGCAAATGTCAATGGTTTCGTCATTACCGACAGATAGAAATGTCATTGGATAGTGCGCTTCCACAAGTGCAATTTCCCAGTCGCCAGCGTCCAGTTGAATAGCTCTCGGCAAATGTGTTATATAATTTGCAACTGTATTTTTCGGATAATACTGCATCGAACTGTTGCTGGACAGTGTCAAATAGAACTGATTGTTGATGCCAGTCATTTTTATCTACTCAGTGCTGCTTGTAGTACTGCGCTCAAAAGTAATGGTATAAAGATTCCACCGCCTTTTTGTATGAGATACTTTCGTTTCTTTGACCAGCCTTCGCCGCGTTTCACCAATCGACGTAGCGTCGCCTTGTGTTTGCTTAACTGACTTTTACTCTTCTTCGCCAGAGGAACGTTACCTCGCAACACGTTGTATGCGCACTCACACACTGAGCGAATGCGGCTCTTGTCACACACCTTTAACAGTGCCTTCCGCTCCTTGGGTGTTGCGTGTATGAAAGCCGTAAGCAGAGCTGCGTCCTTCCGCAAGCACGACATGATTACTACTGATGGCGAAATTACCTTTTCTTTGGCAAGTACACATAGTTGGTAGAATCGTCTGGAAATATGCAACTTCGTATTCGCATATTTTCGTCTGCTGATTGTTTCAAGTCTATCAGTAGGTAGCCGTGTGGATTCCTAGTAGCGTCAGCGTACGCCTCCTCGATGAATTTCGGGCTGTCTGGATATATTTGTCTGGCCAAGTACCTAATCTGAACTCTATCTCTAGGATTCTTAAAACACACAATGTAATGCGCATTCAGTGAGATGTCCCTCTGCCCGCGTCCTTGATGAAACAAATTTTGTGTAATGAAAAACACACTAATGTTGCGATGATGGCAACCTTTTGTGAAAAGATCCACCACACGGTTGTCGGCCTCACGCATCATATCGTCTATAATCACAAGTATCGGCTCGTTAGCAGAAAAATCCTCCATGTTTGGTAGACCTTCTATGTGGTTAATGGTGACATTTTTCGGGTCACCACCACCACCACCACCACCGCCACTACCATAATGCCAGTTTATACTCGTAAATGGCGTGTCACACATTTCTGTAATGTGTTTTATAAACTTTGACACAAATGAGACTTGCCACAACCCGAAGGCCCCGCCACAATGGCTGAGAACGGATGTTTCCACATCAAGCCCATGATTACTACTGAGCTAAACACCTCACAGTTACCATACTCACACTCTTAAACTTACTACCAAAGGACATTTTTGGGGTTAAGTGAAATAAATAACACAGTGGTTATGTTCTGAACGTGACTATAAGTATTGACTACGAAAACTAATTTACAAAGGTATTAACATAATCTTCAAGTCTTGCTTTACATAAACTCCAAAGGTGTGAATCTGCTATTGGAACCCCTCGGGCTGCGCTTCACCAAGCGAAGGCGTTCTCCAAACCCGCTGTTGTAGCGCTCGATGTCGGTGTTGCTCAGGACCTCGTTGAAGCGCCTAGGCAGGTAGACTCGCAGAAAGAAGTCGTCCCCGACCTGCCCCTCCAGGATCACGATGATTGTCTCGCCAAAGGGTGTGGTGGCTCGCTCCATCGCAGTGATGAGATAGCCGCATTCCTCTCGGAGATCGGCTATCCTGGTGTAGAGCGGAGGGTCAGACTTGCAGTTGTTGAGGGTAGCTCTCAGGTCCGCGGTTGCTGCAGTGCCGTTCACGCCCGGAAACTCTAGCTTGAAAGTGCTGCTGCTCGACATCTCTAGTAGTAGTAGTTGGAGTAGGTCTATGTGAGGTGGTGGTCTGGTGGCGAATGATGCTCAATCGGGCGGGGCCCCGCCTTATAAACCCTCGCCGCCATTTTCTTCTACGTGGGTGGTCCGAAGGGTCGGGCGCAGGTGTTCACACAAAAAACCGACGCGTCGAGACCTGTCTGGGAATGCGGATGCTCTAGTTGAATGCCGGCGCCACTCGTTGTTTCTTCCTCACAGCTCCTTTCTTCGGCGTTGGCTGCAAAACTGCACTGCGTTGTGTAACAGTTTGAGTTAAGCCTGTAATTTTCGGTACTCCTGTTGATTTATAGATCCACATGTTTTCCACTTTATCAACTACTTGTTTAACACTTTGGTGCATTTCACCATATTTGTCCAAAAATAAACCGCACATGAACACCATATCTTTACCCTCGTACATTTCCATTTTCAATAAAATTTGTCCTTTGTTTCCTGGGTTTTGAACTGCGAAAGTATTCCCATCGTCCATCCATGACACTATGGGACAATCATGTGTTGGTTTTGGCACCCATCCTGGTTTCTTGGTTTCCACTTCGATGGGAGTTGGCCTCCTTCGTCTCTTGCAGGCAGTGGTCGGTTTTACAAATGACGACTGAGGTGATGTCAATGTCTGATCACTAGCATTATTGTTCATAACCTCAATCTCCTGAATAAACGATTTGATATAGTCGTCCGCAGAAGCGTAAGCGTCCATGTTCACGTCCTTACCGTGCGACTTCAACCGTACTACTGACTGGTGGTGCGTCTGCTCACCCTTGAAGTAAACTGTACGCACTCGCTGTCAGACAATATTTCTGTTTGGCGTTCGCTTTTATTCACCCGCTGAAGTCAACTGTTACGTTACGGTGACGATCGATCCCGATGACGTTGTCCAGTTCGGCGTACACTATACAGTTGACGGTCTCGGGCAACGCTTTGGAGAATCCGATTTCGTTACGTAGATTACCGTTGCGCAGGAGATTCCAGTGACTCGACTCAGCCGCGGACATGTCCGGTGTCAAGTCGAACGCCATAAGACAATTACCGTACGGATAGTCACCTCTCTTGATCTCATTACCTGCGTCGGAGAACTGGATTCCGGTGCCAGTGACCAATGTGTAATAAGAGAGTATATATGTCTCACTGTTCAATGTGTAAACGGGCTGTAACGGTTTGGCCGGTACTTGTTCACCGTCCACGTACAATGCGAGATAATTCATATCGTAGTGTTGAAAGTTGTAAGGATTCTTCTTGAAATCTCCGTTGAACGCAAGATTACTGACCAGTCCAATTATCACACGTTTCGGTAACTGACCGAGAAATGCGCTGTCTAAAGCCTTACTCATTATACCGGAGGGTAGTGTGAAGGATTTCACTTCTACACGCGTGATCGGATACTTGGCCGTGCCGGTCTCGAGAGTTTTACTGTGCGCCAACAATACGCTCGGATTTATCTTACATCGACGTACGAAAAGACTAATCTCTTTAATTGTCACCTTGTAGGTAGTTAGCGTTTTGGACATTATACAAAACGAGTTTCTGGATCTGTTAAGTTGCAATCGCATCTCGACACCGTTCAACATGAATTTGTTCTGATTGCACAAATCGATGTGCAATCGACCGACCATATCGCAAACATCGCTTTCTTTCGTGTGATCGTGACGCTTTTTCAATCCCTCGTTCAATTCGTCACAATCGTCCATTAGTCCGGCCGAATCTTCAAAAAACAGCTCGCTAGTCAGGTGCGAATTCTTCGCACTACATCCGTAGTTCAATAGGTTTTCCAAGTAGGCACGGTAAGCGTACGTGTTGTTTTGTGGTGACACCAGTTTATGATTGAGATAGAGATCCACTTGACTGAATATCGAGTGGAGCCAATTGTTCACCGGGCCCACCTCTTTAGCAGGTTGCCCACCGTCCGCTTTAGTGTCGTCCTGTTTCACAATAGCGGCTTTCACGTGTAATAACGTTTGTGTCAGGTCCGTGTACTCGTCACCGTGACCGGGTATTACAAACTCTATTGGCGAATCGTCTGTCAGCGATGAGACCGGTTTGTATTGAACCCATTTACCGCTCTCGATACTGGTCTGCGTGGGCGGTAACGAAAACAAGTCCAGTTCAGTCTTCACACATTCACACGATTTCTGATGAATAAACGACATTGTTATCGAATTAATGTAGACGTCCGTCTTCGAAGAAGTCTATCAAGAGACTGTGGCGTGTCGCGACCCGCGCGCCACTTAGGGGGAGATTTTCGCTCCCCCTAACACATAATGGGTTAGGGGGAGATTTTCGCTCCCCCATACGTCAGGAATTGTTGAAGACTAGAACAAGAATGATACCGTGGGTGTTTGGTAGCTGGTGATTTATTGCTCGGATTTCGACGCGGGTGGTCTATAATTATGTTTTCCTAGAAGGGTCAGCCGTCTTCCCGTCGAGGTATCAAATTACAGCATCCGCATTCCCAGACAGGTCTCGACTCGTCGGTTTTTTGTGTGAACACCTGCGCCCTCCCGTAGAGGTATCAAATTACAGCATCCGCATTCCCAGACAGTAGGGTGACGCGACGGTTTTTTGTCTGTACACCTGCGCCCATCATCCCACGACGCACAGCCCGCCCCTAGCAGTAAAGTTTAGTTTAGTCTTGAGTTTCGAAGCGTCAACAGCTACGAAGAGATCATGGCCAACATCGAGTGGGATTGTGACATCACAGACGTTGAGTTGGAGGATGTATGTGTTGCAGCGGAAACGACAATGAATAGCAATAATAAGAAGAAACCGTTTGACGATGAAGATGATTACTTCGAAGGTGATGAGTTCTACAATAGAAAAGACGACGATGATCGCACCTTGAAGCATTTCCATAAGAAGAGGCTATGGCGCATTGACAAAAAGTTCAAGTACGTTCATGAACCAAAAATGTATTCAACTACTCAATATCTTGACGACGCTCTGTACTCCAGACGACGGGGAATCAACAGCATGTGGAACCATTGCCCGCTGGACGACTTGGAGTGGGAATATTGGCAGCGGGACATGGACTACAAGATGAATTTCTACCCCATTGAAGAGGAGCACTTCTACGCCATTGAACATGAGCAGAAGTACATGATGCTTGTTGAAATGTGGTGGAATCGGCGGATCGATGAACTGCACCCTGATGAAGTAACAAAGTTTTTCAACAGTAAAAAATAAACGTTTTCCAACACCTTAACCTCCACCTGATCCCACCATCATAATCGGCCTTTTTCAAGGCCACAAAAGCTTTTCATGTTAGGGAACAGAAGGAAATCCTTCTAATGTAGGAGGATTTTCTTCCAAGTGTTGGTGCAGGCGTCTGAGGGGGGGGGCTCCTCCTGCTCCTCCTGGGGTCGGGCGCAGCTGCACCCCAGACAGGTCTCGACTTGTCGGTTTTTTGTGTGAACACCTGCACCCTCCAGTCGAGGTATCAAATTACAACATCCGCATTCCCAGACAGTAGACTGGACGCGTCAGTCGGTTGTGCGAACAGCTGCCTCGGTGCAGAGTACTTGAAGGGGGGTGTATCGATACACCCCCCTTTGCAGTATATGTTCAAAGCATTGCAATTATATTCTCCTTAAAATTTGCATTCACTGGTAGTTCAATTGTCCGCAAGCGCTGATGGGCTAGCTCTGTTGGTTGTAGCGTTACCCTGTTCAACTCTTGTATTAATTATCCAAAGTATGTCATGTGGGTACTGAGAATACTCGGCTTGACGAGGAGATTCCAAAAATGCAAAAAAAAGGTCAAAAGTGTGGTGCGGGCCCCTTTTTTGTAAACATCATCCAAAGTGTACGATGTGGGTACTCAAATGACTCGGCTCGACTAGACGAACAAGAATCTGCAATCAGAATTCACATCCGACCTATGGTAACCGAGATAGCCCCCCCTACATCGTCCAAATGTACATTGTGGGTATGCAAATTTCTCGGCTTGACTAGACGAACAAGAATCTGCAATCAGAATTCAAATCCGACTTAAGGTAACCGAGATAGCCCCCCCCTACATCGTCCAAAGGTACCTTGTGGGTATGCAAATTTCTCGGCTTGACTAGACGAACAAGAATCTGCAATCAGAATTCAAATCCGACTTAAGGTAACCGAGATAGCCCCCCCCCTACATCGTCCAAAGGTACCTTGTGGGTACTCAAATTTCTCGGCTCGACTAGACGAACAAGAATCTGCAATCAGAAATCTGATCCGAGGTTAGGTTAGGTTAGGATAGGTCAGGTTAGGTTAGGTTAGGTTAGGTTAGGTTAGGTTAGGTTAGGTTAGGTTAGGTTAGGTTAGGTTAGGTTAGGTTAGGTTAGGTTAGGTTAGGTTAATATTCGCAACAACAAAAAAATTTGCAAAAAAAATTCGCAAAAAAAAATTCGCGGGGGAGGGGGGGGCTCGGTGGGGGGGTGGCCCTCCTGTCCCTCCTGCCCCAGGAATGTCCAATACACCCTACTCAGGATCTTGTTAATGGGTCAGTGGGTGTTGTAAAAGACTTTACTAAAGATGCTCACGATACAATCGAAAACATTATTATAACTTTTAAAGACAGAGATGTTGAAATTCAAAGATCGTCCACAAAATTTGAAGTAATTCCTGGGGCATTCATTTTCCGAAAGCTTTTTCCTATTGCAGTAGCATAATGTGCAATTACAATTCATAAAATTCAGGGATTAACGCTCAACAGTTGTATTGTTGATACTGATAATGCTGAATTGTCACGTGTCATGTCATATGTCACGTGACTTCACTCCCTGGTCTATTAATTCTAAACTTTGACCCTCAAAATGTTAAGGCACAACAATCAGCAATACCTAAAAATAATAGGCTAAGGAGTGAGTACCTACCAGAATTAAAACAATTAAAAATTGTAATAAAATTTCAAGAAAAAATCCCTGGTCAGATCTGGCAAATTAATAATACTAAATTAGGAGCCATTCAAGACATTACTAACAATATAGACGAACTGGAAAATCTCGGTTTCAAAAATGTTGATGGCGTGTCATGCTATGCAGATGCAGTTTTACAATGTATTTTGAACTGCCCACCAATCGCGACGTTAACAAACAATTACGACACCAATGCTCTACTAAAAGAAATGATAACACCAACACCCTACCGAAGAAATTACCAAATTTAAAATTCTATAGATATTATAAATCAACTGGGACAACAATTTAATACAATTGAACAACAATACCGTGCAGAATTTTTAAATTGCCTTATTCCGAATCATCAACCCCTGGAATTTCAATTCAGGCACTCAATAAAATTAACCACAAATGTTCAAACAGCAACATTGCATACCAGCTACGACAGTAAATTTATATTCCAAATTTTCATTCCTAATCATCTTAAAAGAAAAGCCAACTTCGATGAACTACTAAACAGTCAATTTAACGCCTGGTTCCCTCTTGCTGACTCTATATGCACAACTTGTGAAAATGATCACTATCCTCACTAAAAAAAAAAAAATGAACTAATGACAAATGATCACTATGATTTGGTAATGATCACTATACTCTAATATGAGTAAGGTTTGCGTGCGTGCGTCCGTGTTTACTTGCGACACTAATCTCAATAATGGCACCAACGATTTCCTTCAAATGTTGGAAATAACTAATTTCTGGGATAAAAATAAGTTCTAGACAGGTTTCATCTCCAGGAAAAATCAAATTATGTAAAAATACACCCGTTGCAGCAAACCTGCATACTCAGCGAATTTAAAATGGTACTTCACTAAGTCATGAAACCACTTGCCAACTTTCATCAAAGCGTATTCATAAATAAACGAGATACGACATTTTATTTAGTCTCCATAAGAAAAACATGTAATAAAGAATGACTAGCGTATCTGGCGCACGAAATCGTGCGCTGTCAAGGAGAAACTCTGTCCACCAATGCGTGTAGGCAGTTAATCTTAAGTGTTGCTATTTAAAAAATTTGATAGTATTCGGCTATCAACGACAATAGTATTAATTGTATTTCGTTCTCGTCTACCAGTTAAAGTTCGTCGGCCTCCTCCTCTTGGCCGTCCTGGTCGACGTCTCATAGTCTCCATTATGTCGAACGTTTTTTTGGTTATGTTTTGATTTTGTGCAAATAAAAACTGGTGTTTTGTTGCCAGCTGTACGTTCAATAACCATTTTTCAGGGTCAGATTTTATTTGTTTAACCACTTCCTTAAATAAACAGCTGATTTCTCGATCTTGGTTTGTAACTGCATATTATGTCTATGGGGAAAATCGCGACTTTGACCCCATATTTTCCCATGTCCACGGTGACTTTTATAAATTTTTTTAATTGATGGCAAAACTATATGCTAAGACCTTTCTAACGACACCTTGGACATGGTGATCGGTAGCACCTCCGCTCCAAAACAATTATGACAAAAATATGCCTAGCGTATTAAAAATATAGGTTAAGATATATTAAGATACATATATGTGCATTGGAAATTCGCTGAGTATGCAGGTTTGCTGCTATGGGGGTATTATCCGGATCCCATATTCTTTTACATTTTAGTGGAATTCCAAATTGCCATTAAAAAATGTGTGGATAAACGGTAAATGCTTTATTGGAATAAATGTATAAATTATTAAAATCTAACTGGAAAATAAATTGAAATCTCTCTTGTTAAAAAGAATGCGTTTTTCTATTTTATCCTGAAAATAATTTATTGAGGCATAATGTTATCGAAATTATTAGAAATTCAACTATCTCATTATGTTAAAAATTAAAAAGTCCATGTACTTACTGAATACTGAACCCCTCCCACTAACTATATAATAACTATAATTATTGCCTATACCTATTTCTCATAATAAATAATCATCCAGGTTACGCAATCTAAACATGATCATGTAAATAACTAAAATTACAGAAACTATTAATATTCCACACTCGGATTCATAAATATCAAATAAAAGAAAACTAGCGTACCTGGCGCACGAAATCGTGCGCTGTCAAGGAGAAACTCTGTCCACCAATGCGTGTAGGCAGTTAATCTTAAGTGTTGCTATTTAAAAAAATCAAGTTAATTTAATAATGATAAAAACTACTTTATTAATAAACCTTATAAAATTTCTCTATTTCTCTCTCTCTCCCTCTCTCTCTCTCTCCCTCTCTCTCTCTCCCTTTCTCTCTCCCTTTCTCTCTCTCTCTCTCTCTCTCTCTCTCTCCTCTCTCTCTCCTCTCTCTCCCCCCTCTCTCTCTCTCTCCTTCTTTATTTCTCTCTCTCTCCCCCTCTCTTTCACACTCCCTCTCTCTCTCTCCTTCTCTATTTCTCTCTCTCTCTCCCTCTCTCTCTCCCCCCTCTCTCTCACTCTCTCTCTCTCTCTGTCTCTCTCTATCTCTCTCTCCCCTCTCTCTCTCCTTCTCTATTTCTCTCTCTCTCTCTCTCTCTCTCTGGCACGCTTTTCAAGTAGTCTTTGAATTATAGGTGAAACACGTAACGGTGGTAGAATAACTTTTCCTTTATGACAACAAAGGCTGAAGGTTCGGCGATTAACACTTGTTTGTTCGGCTTTGAAATTATATGCGGAACAGCTTATGCAGCGATTATCCAACAGTCCTAAATTGAATGTGAAATCTTCAGGCGGCTGTTGGCGGCTAGCTGTCCTGTTGCTCGAATCCGAGCAAGTTTGTACCCAACGAAAGGTTTCTTCAGTTGTAAACAAACATACCAAAACATCTGAAATTGAAACGGATGATAACAACGTACTTTCAATCAACACGTTATTTAGACTTCTGTCGTCAGATAGCGCCACTGTTTCGTTCACACCGCCTGGCGCAGGTATTTCGTTCGCGTCTACCAGTTAAAGTTCGTCGGCCTCCTCCTCTTGGCCGTCCTGGTCGACGTCTTATAGTCTCCATTATGTCGAACGTTTTTTTGGTTATGTTTTGATTTTGTGCAAATAAAAACTGGTGTTTTGTTGCCAACTGTACGTTCAATAACCATTTTTCAGGGTCAGATTTTATTTGTTTAACCACTTCCTTAAATAAACAGCTGATTTCTCGATCTTGGTTTGTAACTGCATATTATGTCTATGGGGAAAATCGCGACTTTGACCCCATATTTTCCCATGTCCACGGTGACTTTTATAATTTTTTTTAATTGATGGCAAAACTACATGCTTAGACCTTTCTAACGACACCTTGGACATGGTGATCGGTAGAACCACCGCTCCAAAACAATTATGACAAAAATATGCCTAGCGTATTAAAAATATAGATTTAAATAGCTAAAGCTTTTAACATAGGTATTTTAATTGCATGTTTGACATAAATAGAACATTATAATAGACTTCATAAACATTTAATTGAATCTGGGAAAACAAATTATCGGAGAATTAATTAAATCTGAATATAAACTTCCTTTTTTAAATTAATTTGTTTAAACTTTGGAAAATATGAGATATCTTCCAAAGAAAATCTTGAAAATCTCTATAAGAAAAACACAGTTTATGTCATGTGGAAATTTTCTCGAGGTGCAACACAGGCTATGTCATTTGATGGTGGAATGGAATATTTTCACGACATTACCATTATTTTAGATAATTTTTTTAAAATTTACAACCAGTGAAGGAAAGAAATTGGGGAAGTCAAACAAATGAGTAGCTTAACGTGAATCTGTAATTAAAAATCAATAACCTAACTTACTGAAGATGGAGTCTCCTAATTCTCCTACATCGCCCCAGAGTGTCCCGGTAGAAGCCTGCGTCGCATCGCCGGGTCTTCTTGGGAGTCTGGGGCGCCTCGGGGGCGACGGCTGCCGGGGGCGCCGTGGTGGAGCCCAGCAGGGGCTCCTCGGAGGGCGCCACGGGGGCTTCGCCCAATAGATATGATTTATTTCTGAAAACATAGATAGTGATAAAAGAGATAAAGTGTGATAATATGATTCATATTATAGTCTGCAATCCGCTTCCGCATTGTTATCACGTGTACACAAAAATGAAACATCTTAAGTACGATAACAGACTATGATTTATTGTTATCATCTGTAATCTGCTTTATCCAAACCAAAATTGAAACATCTTATTCCGATTTCCTCACTGACTCATTTATCCGTCAGCCGACCGGAACTGTGACAATCTCCTAGTCACCGGCTCTGGAAAAATCAGAGCCGCCGCGCCGTGTGAAAATACAGTGTTAAGATAGGGAAAAATAGCATTGCGAAAGTCTTCTTTGCGGCTACGATAACAATGTTATCAACATCCTATAAACGGAATTTGACATAAAAAGTTAATTCTACTCACGTTCTTTTTAGAATTTCAAAATAATGTTTCTGACTTATGTTGTTATAGTTTGAAAAAGGTATTTTTTTACATTTAAAAGGGCATTTAAATGCAACTTATAAACAAATTTAAAAATGAGGAAAAAAGGAACATTTTTAGATCATATTTTCCTCTTTAATGTTACACTTTAACTTTAATTGAGGTTTTATGTAGCAGCTCTAAAGAGGGATCCTGCAAACAATTTTCAATTTCTGTGCGGTAGGGGTGAACCAGAGCCTTAATTAATATTGGTAGTTTCTGATTAAAAAATTATGTGTATCATGATTGCTTCAAATACGGTCAAACATATACTAATTATTGTGCTGACCAGCGACTCCCTTCCACAGGATCCCACGCACCGACTAAGTAATTATGAATGTTTCGGTAATAATAAATATAGAATATTTAAACTTTGTACAAAACTGGATAAAAAAATCCCATTGATGAATTATTTTTTATTTTATTAAATTCCATATTTTATCTTCAGTTTGTTATGGTTTTAATTTGTCAGTGCGTAAATAACATATTTTGAAATATTATCTACATAAAAAGGTAGTTATTAATTTTTAAAGTTAAGTTAAAACTGTACAAATTTCATCAAAGTATAATTTGTAGGGGAAAAGTTATTTCAACAAAATGATTGAACGATTTATTTTTTCAACTTTATAAAACATTAAATGTTGATCAAAAATATAATGTTCCCCCACTTAAATTTCAAGATAAATATGGAAAGCTGTCCAATTTGATATTATGAACCAACTAGCTGTTCCCACAGGCTTCGCCCCGAAAATAATCCTAATATATAATACCGCCGTCGCAGCAAACCTGCTTACTCAGCGAATTTCCAATGAATATATATGTCTTAATAATACATTACCAGAATTCATAAGAAATATATTCACAAATAAGCGATATTTAAAATATTAACTATTCTCCATAAGAATAACATTGGGGATGAGAATGCAGGTTTGCTGCAACAGGGAACACAAAATAATGGGTTTTTATACAAATTTCAATAGAACTCTTCTAAGTGAAGTCATATGCCAAGTTCCATCCATATACATTCATAAATAAGCGATATATAACACTTTAATTATTCTCCATAAGAATAACATGGGAACCGAGTACCTAGGTTTGCTGCTATGGAAACCACAGGGAAAAATTGTGTTTTTTTGTGCAAACAACAAACCATAACCAGATGAAGCCATATACCAAGTTTCGTCAGTTTATGTTTATTAATAAGCGAGATATACATTTTTCTTTTTCTCCATAAGAATAACATTAGACATTGTACTGTGTTTAGCCCTTTCAATATCCTCGTAACCAATAACCAGTAGAGCAATGATCAAAATACAAAATTTTTTGTTTATTTAAACTGAATTCAATGGTAAAATACAAATTTTATTTAATTACAAATTACATGTAAACCCCCCTAAAAAAACAACATTTTATGGGTAAAAAACTCCCCGAAGACCCCCCTTTGGATGGTGCGATTTGTCTGGTTTTCGAACTCGTTCAAATAAATGGTACTTTACAAATTGTTGCCAAATTTAATTAAGATCAGACCTTTTTTTCTTGCTTATATATATATATATATATATGTATATATACAAAATGAACAAATGGTATTTTTGGCATCTGGGGACCTCAAAATTAAAAGTTATCATGGTCTTGGCTTAAGTCTTAGTTTCTTCTCTATATAATAGAGGAAATTCGCTAACAACTGACAGTTGTGTGTGCTGCATTCTGTGGTTATCCCGTGGAACTTCTACGAATCAAGATCAACTGTTTGTATTTTCATCAGCTCAAACTTAAAGAATAACTTAGAATAACACAGGATTGGAACTTTGACTCCCCGTGGGGCGGAGCCCTATGGGAATTTCTTTAAACCCTTTCTTAGTGAGTACCTAAGACCCAAGAGGAAGGTATATTTAAAATTTAATTGCAATCCTTCTGTGGTTTTTGAGGTTTCGTGATGAGTGAGTGAGTGAGTCAGTGAGTGAGTCAGTGGTATTTGGATTTTATATATTAAGATTAAGTCATAAATTAGTTTATACATGATAAATGCCTCCAGAATCTAGATGATCAATAAAACAGGTTACTAACCTTAATCCGTCTTTGATTCTTACTTGAATCACTGACTGGTATGGTGACTCGAGTATCGGTCTCACAGGACCATTTTCAAACCTCAGTCAAACTTCTTAATTACTTCATGCGAAGGTCGTCATACTCTAAAATATTTTACACAAACGAACAACATTTATACACATACGGGTCACGAACACACATGTACAGTTTGGCCAGCCACACATTACCGAACTGGTTCATTTGCAACGGTATCCACGTTATCAGGAGATTGTCTTGCTCCCCTCCCTACGCCAGGTTGACCACTATCGACTCCAGGAGATTTGCGACTCTTTGCCAGGGCTATCACACTGTTGAAGAGTACCTCTGATCCATAGTTCAACTTGTCATTTAACGTGTTAATTGAGTCAGTTTTATTATATGCCTTATATATTTCGAATTCCTCCAGTGAAAAAGATAAGGTCTCTTTTTACTTTCTCCCCTTATACATAGTATATGGAGAAAGTATTGTTTTCGTCAACATTTTTGAATTTGTGTTGTTAGTGGAATATTCGTTTTGGTGCTCCCTGGACCCAAAAAAGTGATTTTTACATGACGTCTGTGTGTCTGTCTGTCTGTCTATCTATCTGCCTGTCTGTCTGTATGGATTTGTACAGAGCTAGAGCCCTAACCAATGGTCCGATTTTATGAAATTTGGTATCTAAGAACTAATCCACGATATCTCCAGGAGTTTTTAAATTTTTTTGAATTTTTGATTTTTAAGGGTAATTATCCCCCAAAAACCGCTCAAAACAGGGAAAATGAAAATTTATCAAAAACGGCTGTAATGATTTAAATTAAACTTTAGTCGAATGTAGAGCTTTAGGTTTCCAACAAAATGACACCACCTGCATTTTTGTAAAAACTCGGGATCAGAAATTACAGGACTTAAAACATCAAAAATTCAGTTTTTTGGGGTTTTTATAAAACAAAAAACAGAATATAAAATATATTATTATTCACCATTAAAAAGAGCTAAAAAAACTTAATAATTTACTATATTGAATTACTATTCTACGATTACGGAGAAAATTGAGATTTTAGGGAATTTCCCCTATAGGGAAGAAGCTATTACCGTAGGTCTCATGGTGAGACTTAAGCCCGATACCATGATAACTTTTTGTTTTGAGGTCCCCAGAAGCCAAAAACACCATTCGTTCAAATTTATATATATGTATATAAATATATAAATATAAATAATATATATATATATATATATATATATATATATATATATATATGTGCCCGTGAATGCGATAACTTGAGTAAAAAACGTCCGATTTCGATGAAATTTGGGTCAAATGTGTAAAGTGACATTTATGACTTTAAGTTCGAAAACCAGAAAAATCGGACCATGGGAAGGGGGTTTATGGGGGTTTTAAATTTTTCAAAAATCAGTTTTTTGCATTTTTCACCCTAAGATTTTTTAAACATTTAATTTTGGTTTTGACCATGTTATAGAGCTTAAAAAAATACTATAGTATTTTGAATTATTAACCTAGGTTAAGTGGTTGCGGAAAAATCCAAAAAACCTGCTCATAAAATCTCCCATGTTAATCTTATGGGAAAAAGGTTTTTGGCTTTTCCTCAGTTAGCTTTACTTTAATATTAACATTTGCTTTTACCAATCACTTCAGCTCCACAAAACAATAATTTTGGTGTTTAAATTGTGATTCTACGTCCAACCGTTGCAGAGATATTCAAAGTGCTAAACACAGTACGTTGTCCAACGTTATCCTTATGGAGAATAAATAAAATTTGATATCTCGATTATTTATCAATGTATATTGATGAAACTTGGCATGTGGCTTCATGTTGTACTGGTATATTTATATTTGCACAAAAAATAAATTTGTTGTTGATTATCTCCGTAGCAGCTAACCTGCAAACTCAGCCCTAATGTTATTCTTATGGAGAGTATGTAAAGTTTTATATCTCCCTTAATTATGAACATAAATTAATATAACTTGGTAATGTATCATCATCTGGTTCAGGTATATTGATTATTGCATAAAAACTCATTTCTTATCTTCCTCGTTGCAGCAAACCTGCTTACTCAGTCCTAATGTTATTCTTATGGGGAATAAATAAAATGTTATAAATCACTCATTTATAAATGTGTTTTTGTGAAACTTGGTTGTTGGCTTTATGTAGGAGTGAGAAACATAAATGCATTGGAAATTCGCTGAGTACGCAGGTTTGCTGCGACAGGGGTATTCATTTTGCAGTAAACGCAGTACGGTGTAAAATGTTATTCTTATGGGGAATACAAAAATTACTATTTCTCTCTCTTATTTATTGATCAACTAGCTGACGTACCCGTTATTTGCACAGGGGTTTTCTTTACCCGTTTTTTAGTCAATGCAATCTGCATTTTAGTTAGCTTGAAACAGCTGTTATTGTTTCTGCTCTTTAAGCTGTCAAATGAAAGTGTCCTCAGCTGTTTGCATTACAGTTTCTGAATGTTTACTTTCTTATGAAATGTAAACATTGAAACTTAGGACGTTCACGGGACGTAGCTCGAGGGGATTTTAAGGAAGTGAATAGGCCTGTGTGTTGCATGGGTTCAAGATCTACCTTTGTTTAAAGTTTCAGCCCAGTCGGTTCAGTAGCTTTTGCGTTCACCCGGAACATCAGACAGACAGATAGACAGACAGACAGAACCACCTCTTCTTTATAATATTATAGATTTCGTTGAAACTTGATATGCTTGTCAAGTTAGCATTGCCCAAGAGGAAATTTGAAATATGTTGCCCCTAAATAACCCTGGGGGAAAATAGGGGGCATTTCCCCTCTTAAAACCACGTGTGTAGCGATGGATTCTGTATTGCCTCTTAAACAGGGATTTGGGTGGATATTTTTGAAAACAACTTGTTCACAAGATTTTCTGAACATTCGGCCGTGCTTTGTATTTTATGTTTAGTAAATAAAAAGCAATTTATTCATTAATGTTGGGCTAAAAGGGAGAAAGTATGTGTCAGTTTCCTGATACCGTTTATTACATCTGTGTAAGATTTTTATATTTTCCGATGAACTGTGGACACTGTGGCTCGATTCAAACAAATGTTCAGCGAAGGGAGATTTCTGTTTCGAAGTGACTGCATACACGTCCAATGTAAGGGCAAATTCACTTCGCTACCGCTTAGGTTAGGTTGGGTTAGGTTACGTTACGTTATGTTACGTTAGGTTAGGATAGGTTAGGTTACGTTAGGTTAGGTTAGGAGGTTTTCTGGCACTCAATTTGTTTTAAAAATCACAGGAAAAGTAATGTACTGAACATTCTGGTCTGTACACATATTTGTTTAAGTCAGAGTCATTATTTATAAATTGTACACATACAAAATTTTAATTAATGTTTGAAGACTAGCTAACATTTCATTATTTTAAGAGTAGGCCTATCATTGCATTCATATGTTGGCCTGTATATAAAATATTATCTAAGTACCCTGGGACAGAGTCTCTAGATGGCTCATGGTAGTATATATCAGTTTTGAGGTCAGACCTTGGGTGAAAATAAACAACAAGTAGTCACAATATTGGCAAGTCTTTTAAAATGTCCAGTGTGATCAGCTTCTCTTTCTCCTTGGCACCTCCTTGTTTCTTTGAAGGATTTTTTTATAATCTGAGACTCCCGGGTGAGTCTGGATACAAGTCAAGTCTAAGCCCATGGAGGGAGTAGACTACTCGTGATGGATCTTCTTGCTTGTCCTACGCCACATTGGTGCTGCTTGGGAGGAAAGGCTCTTAGGGGCCATACACATTTTACGTTACACATTTTTTTTTTAATTTCAACCCTCTCTTCCCCCATGTAACTCAACATAACGCTTGAATATACCCCCCCCCCTCCAATGTTTTATGTAACACATTCGTATTAGACTTTAAAACAGCTTAAATCTTTTAAATATCGTTTTATTAGTAATTTTGAATATGATTTTAGGAAAACATTAAACTTTGAATGACTTTTTTTAATAACAGTTTTTGATCAATTTTTCAAAGGAAAATTGATACAAACAATTTTGTTTGTGACAAACGCCGACACCAAAGATGTGGGTTGCACTGCACAATACTGTATCATGTAATTATTTTACACTCTAAAGTAACACAAAACATAACGGTGTAAAACAATGCAGAACTTACTTAAAATAAATTATGTATTGATTTATAGTTGTTCTGTAATTAAAATAGTATGACGGAAGTATTTATTATATAACTAACTGTAACCTTGATTTAGGTCTAAGTTTTATTATCTTTTTAATTTTGAAAGATTTAAAACATTATCAACAGATACGGAAAATGCGCCAGATCTTAGGGTTAAAATGTGTGAGTTACGTAACGTTGATCCAAACCCCCCCATATAATGCAGCATAACGCTACGCCATACCCCCTACCCCCTTAAGTGCGTTACCGTACGTCGTATGTTTACTGCCCCTTACCCTATAAACTCTTTAATGGGTCATTCCATACCAAATCAACCAGAGATAAACCTTTAGGTCTTGTCTTAGATTTTTATAATTTTTGGGTTACTTTTTGCTTGTATAAATATAAAGAATACCCCCGTCGCAGCAAACCTGTGTACTCAGCGAAATTATCTGCGTACTCAGCGAAATTATCGCCGTACTCAGTGAAGTAATATATTCAGCGTATTTTTATGTAGAGCTAAACTGATTGGTATAAAGAAATGTGAATTTTTTAGTAAAATTATCTGAGGAAAATCCAAAAACCTTTTTCCCATAAGATTAACATGGGAAATTTTATTGACGCGTTTTTTGACTTTTCTCTATAACTACTTAACATAAGTTAATGATTCAAAATACCAAATAATTTGTTTTTTAAGTTCTATAGAATGGCTATAACCAAAATTAAGTGTTTTCAAATTTTAGGGTAAAAAGTTCAAAAAAATTATTTTGGAAAATTTAAAACCCCCATAAAACCTCCTTCCCATAGTCCAATTGATCTGGTATTCGATCTTAAAGTCATAAATGTTACTCTATACATTTGTGCCAAATTTAATCAAAATCGGGCGTTTCTTTCAAAAGTTATCGCGGTAACGGACACACACACACACACACACACACACACACACACACACACACACACACACACACACACACACATTTATATATAAATTTGAACGAATAGTGTTTTTGGCATCTGGGGACCTAAAAACAAATACCCCCGTCGCAGAAAACCTGCGTACTCAGCGAATTTCCAATGCATATATATGTGACTCACTACTACATAGAGCTATTTACCAAGTTTCACAAAAATACATACATAAATAAGTTATATATAGCATTTTATTTATTCTCTATAAGAATAACATTAGGGTTGAGGACGCAGGTTTGCTGCAATGAGGAAGATAAGTAATGTGTTCTTTTGCAATTATCAATACAACTGAACCAGTTGAAGCTACATACCAAGTTCTCTTAATGTAGGTTCATAATTAAGGGAGATATACAACTTTACTTATTCTCCATATGAATAACATGGGGGCCGAGTATGCAGGTTTGCTGCTACGGGGACTATCAACAAAAACTTGTTTTTTGTGCTAATATCAATATACCGCAACTAGTTGAAGCCACATACCAAGTTTCATCAATAAAAGATTCATAAATAATCGAGATATAGAATTTGAATTATTCTCCATAAGGATAACATTGGACAACGTACTGTGTTTAGCACTTTGAATATCTCCGTAACGGTTGGACGTAGAACAACGATTAAAACAACAAAATGTTTGTTTTGTTGAGCTAAACACATAATAAACAGAAACGTGAAGATTTTAGTAAAACTATCTGAGAAAAATCTAAAAACCTTTTTCTTATAAGATTAACATGGGACACGTTTTTTTGGATTTTCTCCGCAACAACTTAACCTAGGTTAATGATTCAGGATACTGAATTATTCGTTTTTTTACACTCTATAAAATGGCTATAACCAAAATTGAATGTTTCTAACATTTTGCGGTCAAATTTGCAAAAAACCGATTTTTGGAAAATTGTAAACCCCCATAAAACCCTCTTCCCATAGTGCGATCGATCTGGTTTTCAAACTTAAAGTCATAAATGCTTTTCTCCATATTTGTGCCAAATTTAATAAAAATCGGTTGTTTCTTTCAAAAGTTATCGCGGTAACGGACATATATATATATATATACATATTGAAAATATTTATATACATATAAATTTGAACGAATAGTGTTTTTGGCATCTGGGGACCTCAAAACGAAAAGTTATCATGGCCTCGGGCTTAAGTCTTACCATGCCACCTACGGTAATAGCTTATTCCCTATAGGGGAAATTCGCTAAAAGTTAACATGGTCTCGGGCTTAAGTCTTACCATGCCACCTACAGTAATAGCTTCTTCCCTATAGGCGAAATTCGCTTAAAAGTGAGTTCAGTAGTTTGCGCGGAGTGATCCGACAGACCAGTGCCTATTACCTCCACATGCAACATTCCAGGAGCAACATTAGATTAGGAGTGATCTATTAAAGTGGAGTAAGAATTTGTTACTCTTGTTGGTGAGTTTACATATTGTTTTAAGTTAAACTCATTCATTAAATTTTCCAATCTGTATGTTCCACTTTAATTATTTTTCAGCCAGGCTATGTTTAAATCGCCTACAGTCAAACATTGTTTTATATTATTTTTAAGATACTTAGACAGCAAACTGTAGAAGTTATTAAAGAATCTTTCTACATTTAAATAACATGGTGGTCGATATATACCAAACAAAATTAATCTCGCCTTTTCACTTAAAATAATCTCAATTCCTGCTGCTTCAAGTACCATTTCTTTACAATAAGTATGTAAAATTATGTTATTTACATTTACATAACTGTTACAATAACTAAACCACCACTAATTTTATGTGTAGTTCTTGACAAATTGCAAATTACAGAATAATCATGAAAATTAATACAATACAATTCCTCTTTCCTTAACCCATGTTCACTTAATACAACTACATCAGGTTGTCCCGTTTGCAGAAAAAATATTGAATAAATCTACTTAATCTCTAATACCGGGTGTCCCACGAAGAGGTTTAAAAGTTTGATTTTATATTACGTGCCCATTCATGCACCGAACTTTTTTAAACTTTACACAGTTTACAAAGTAGGTTCTAAAAATATTCTGGAAAACTTTCAGCTCCCTAACCTTAATAGAAACAAAATGGCGGCATATTGAAAAATTTACCAATTTGCTTCCAATTAAATCAAAAGGAATTACTATTTGGGCGAGTGTCAGTTGTAACGGCGTGTTATCTTACGACATTTCAGACAATACAATGACTGGGATTAGGTATGCACGAGTTTTAAATGAACAGGTCTTGCCCCATTTGATGGTATCAGAAATGAATCAAGCAATCTTTCAACAAGATGGTGCTCCACCTCATTTTGCAAATCCTGTCAAGCAGTTACTAAATGGCAACCGTCATGGCCGTTGGATTGGTCGTGGAAATGATTTTTTTAGATTGGCCTCCCCGATCACCTGATTTAACTGTTTGTGATCAGGGCGTTTTTTTATGGGGTTATTTGAAGGAACAAGTTTATACCCATAGCTTCAATAATGATGAGGAACTAAAACGATCAATAGAAGAGGAACTTCTCCGGATACCGCGGAGTTTCTTTGTAAGAGCTTACGAATCATTTGTTACGCGCTGTTATCAGTGTGTTGCTGTGGATGGGTTACAGTTTGAATAATTTTTGACTTTAAGGTTTTCCATTAGGCTATGTTCTAGTTCTTTTATTTAAAGTCATACTGCCCTAGAATGCAACAATAAAAATATTTTATAAAACTAAAAACACCTTTTTTAATGTTTTTAAAGTATCGTTTTTCAATATGCCGCCATTTTGTTTCTATTAAGGTTAGGGAGCTGAAATTTTTCCAGATTATTTTTAGAACCTACTTTGTAAACTGTGTAAAGTTTAAAAAAGTTCGGTGCATGAATGGGCACGTAATATAAAATCAAACGTTTAAACCTCTTCGTGGGACACCCGGTATATTGAATGTTTAGGTGTAATATTTTCAATTTGTTAGTTTTTCCATCTTTATCATCCTAGGAATTAGAATAGTATTTAATGAGTCTATGATTAACAATAGCAGAAACTACTTACTTTGTCATTACATTTTAGTTTAAATTTATCTCATTTATTTTTTTACAATTGAAAGACACAACCTTTTCTTTCCCCACTTATTGAAATGCAGGCCATGAGATATTTAATTATTTACGGAACGAAAATCACTTTCTTCTGCATCTTGTGTGTGCAGGTTTTGAGGAGGACGATGAGGATGTGGTGGAGGAGGACAATGGTGAGGAGGAAAATGGTGACGTCAGATTCTATGTAGTCTGATTCATGATAGGAACAGCACTGAGTCACCGATACAGATAACGATGAAGTGGTTGGCCTCTCCCAGTCCCAGTGTTCACCCAAGCTTGGTCCTGTTAACATCTTGCTTGCAGGTTTGTGTTCTTTCTTGTAAATGTTTGTACACTTCTCTTATAGGACATACAAAATAAAATCTAATCTTCTTTCATTATATTATTAAAACTAGAAACAGTTACCTAACTGATAATGTCCAATAATACTTGTTTACAGATGAAAATGTCTGTGTTATTGGTTGATTAAAATTAAAATGGACTTGTAGATTCGTATAAAATCAGATAATTTCTACAGTAGCAGTCAACTTACTTACTACAAACATAGAAATTTGTTTAAAAGCTGGGGTGAAAGTCAATATACGGTTTAAATATAGTTTTTACTAACCTTGACACATATAGGTTTAAAACTGAACCAGTTTTGAGTCTCTGCAGGCTGATTTTAATGTGGGAAAAATTTGTCCTATCATGTTTTAATTTGTTCAGATTGCTCATTCATGTTAAATATATTTATAAATGTCTTTAAATCGTACATTGTAAAAATGGTTGCATAATTATACTACATAAAAGATCAAAGTTGTGCAATAGTAGTTGTTAAGGGATCATTTAAACTCATATTTGTTTTTTATAATCCACAGAGGTATCAAATATATGGGCAGAAAAATAATAAAACAATCTGAATTGTTTATCTTGATAACAACCGTAAGAAAAAGGTTACATAACTTACAACTTTATAAACTAAATTCTATATCTTATTTTCTTTGCATTTGAAATTTTCTGGTAAGCTGTTCCTTTGTTTTACGGGCTCTAGAATTAAGTCTTAGAATTAAATTAACAAACAACTTTGTCCACTTTAAAAACTCAAACATTAATATGCCGACACATCATCAAGGTTATCCCATTCTCTACCTTTCTAACGGATAGATATTTTATTTACGGAAATACTTTATAGTTTGTTACATCTTATTGCTTCAAACATTTCCTTGTAGAAAAAGATCAAAGCGATAATAGGGGTACGTCAAGAACTCTGAATCCAAAACTAATTAATTCAATAATTACTACCACTGGAATAGGCAATGCAATGCCGACACTAATAATTCAAAGCCTGATTTTCCGAGATTTTAGTTTTAAAAACTTCGGATGGGCGAACCTGTAAAAACAAAAAACCTGTCAAAGGCACTTAGAACATTAACATTGCAAGATTGTTTTAAATTTCCAATAATAGATGAAAAACTGTGAATGTTTGAAGGGGAAACTAAACAGTTGCGGAGCGGCAACGTCAACGCGCGGCCAAAAACCACGGAGAGAACCGCAACCACATCCACTATGCTTCAACCATGTGGTCGCATGGCTACTGGTAGTTGGATAGTGCGCTATGGAAGAGTGCAGCTAAGTGGCTTGAAAATGGTGCTTTATAGCGGACTTTGTTTGGTTTTAGTGAATTTCCCCTATAGGGAAGAAGCTATTACCGTAGGTCTCATGGTAAGACTTAAGCCCGAGACCATGATAACTTTTTGTTTTGAGGTCCTCAGATGCCAAATATACTATTCGTTCAAATTTATTTATATGTGTCCGTTAAAACGATAACTTGAGTAAAAAACGTCCGATTTTGATGAAATTTGGCTCAAAAGTGTAAAATGACATTCATGACTTTAAGTACGAAAAGCAGAAAAATCGGACGATGGGAAGGGAGATTTATGGGGGTTTTAAATCTTTCAAAAATTAGTTTTTTGCATTTTTCAACCTAGAATTTTCAAAAAAACTTAATTTTGGTTTTGACCATGTTATAGAGCTTAAAAAACAAATAATATAGTATTTTGAATTATTAACCTAGATTAAGTGGTTACGGAGAAAATCCAAAATTCACCCGTCGCAGCAAACCTACGTACTCAGCGAATTTCCAATGAATGTGTATGTTTCTCACTACCACATAAAGCCACTTACCAAGTTTTATAAAAATACATCAATAAATAAGTGATCTATAGCATTTTATTTATTCTCCATAAGAATAACATAGGACTGAGTACGCAGGTATGCTGCAACAAGGGACACAAAATATGTGTTTTTATGCAATTATAAATTTAACTCAACCAGGTGAAGCTACATACTAAGTTTTATTAATTTATGTTAATAATTAAGGGATATATAAAAGTTTACTTATTCTCCTTAAGAATAACATTAGGACTGAGTATGCAGGTTTGCTGCTACTGCGATGAACAATAAAAAATCAATTGTTTGTGCAAATATCAGTATACCAGTACTACATAGAGCCACATACCAAGTTTGATCAATCTACATTCATAAATAATCGAGATATCAAATTTTATTTCTTCTCCATAAGGATAACATTGGACAACGTACTGTGTTTAGCACTTTGAATATCTCTGCAACGGTTGGACGTAGAATCACATTTCAAACACCAAAAAGATTGTTTTGTAGAGCTAAATTGATTAGTAAAAGCAAATGTGAAGTTTACATTAAAATGAACTGAGGAAAAGCCAATATCATTTTTACCATAAGATTAACATGGTAGTTTTTATGAGCAGGTTTTTTGAATTTTCTCCGCAACCACTTAAAGTCATGTATGCCATTTTACAAATTTGAACCAAATTTTATCGAAATCGGATGTTTTGTACTCAAGTTGTCGTGTTAACGGTCACATATAAGATGAATATATATATGTATATATAAACATATATAAATTTAAACAAATAGTATTTTTTGCATCTGGGGACCTCAAAAAAAAGTTATCATGGTCGCGGGCTTAAGTCTTACAAAGAGACCTACGGTAATAGCTTCTTCCCTATAGAAATTCGCAAAAACCTACTCATAAAATCTCCCATGTTAATCTTATGGGGAAAATGTTTTTGGATTTTCCTCAGTTTATTTGAATGTAAACTTCACATTTGCTTTTACCAATCTGTTCAGTGCCACAAAAAAATCATTTTGTTGTTTAAATTGTCATTCTACGCCCAACAGTTGCAGACATATTCAAAATGTAAAACACAGTACGTTGTCCAATGTTATCCTTATGGAGAATAAATAACATTTGATATCTCGATTATTTATGAGTGTATGTTGATGAAATTTGGTATGTGGCTTCACGTAGTACTGGTATAAGCTTCACTTGGTTGAGTTATATTTATAATTATATAAAAACCCATTCATTTGTTCCTTGTTGCAGCAAACCTGCTTTCTCAGCCCCCATGTTATTCTTATGGAGAATAACTATAATGTTATAAAGCGCTTATTTATGATTGAATATTGATGGAAGTTGGTATGTGGCTTCGCCTAGTTATATTCTATTTATGTTTGCATAAAACCCAATTGTTTGTGTTCCTTGTTTCAGCAAACCTACGCACTCATTACCAATGTTATTCTTATGGAGAATAATTAATCGCTTATATGTCAATATATTTTTACGAAACTTGATATGCGGCTTTATGTGGTATTTACACATAAGTTTGAAACTCATAATAGTGATGGATTTGAATTTTTTTGATTTATTTGGACTTTACCTATCACTTCTAGTGTTTAAAACTACACTACGTTTCGGGAGGTAAGGAAACTCCTCCCGTTTTCAAGTAAATTACATCTAAATATCAAATTCTTACACCTAACTAAACTACATTTTTTTGGATTTTTTAAATATTTTTCTTTTACATTTTAATTAACACTAACACAAAGATAACCAAAAATTGAATACAATACACTAACACAACATTTATATATACGAACAAATGGAAAACTGACAATACATTACCTGTTCTGCATCGTAGCCTCCAAGCTGACGGCAAACACGGGAAACTTCAATCTCACGTCCATCCACAACCAAACCGCGCACTCGACTAGTAGCTAGCGGTAGTGGAGGGGCGAGAGCCGTTACCCCCACCTACCGACAGGGGCACGTGACGACACAGCTGTGGCTACCCACACGTCTTTGTCGACGGGAACATGACACGGAAACCAAAAACTGCACGATTCCTCCTAGAATGCTACACGGGCACCAGTACGATATTCTCATAGAGATTACCGCATGCCTCCAAGGTGAGCATTGGGAACTGGTCATGCAATCAGGTGGTCGTGTTTCCCCAAGGGCGATCACGGACGCATGTGTCGTAGACGCATTGGATGGACTCTAGACGGAGGAGCAACTGTAACACAAGGAACTGGCGTGTGTTCGTGGGGTGATTTTTGACTGAAATGGTTTTTAATTAAGGGAACCCATAGTGGCCTGACATCAATACTACTCTGACTTATCGGATTTTCATGTAATTTAATTAATGCCCCTTCAACAAACTTTCTTTTATAATAGTGAGACTCATGATGTATAATTTTTGCCTCTTCCCAACTAAATTTATGATCATTTTCCCAGGCGTGTTTTGCCTTTAACGAGTTTAACTTTATTTACGAGTTTACTGAGCATTTAAATTAAGTTTCACCAACAATGAAACTCACAACAGAAAAAGAACAAGACAAAAACCAGCATTTTTGGATGTAAATGTAGTTAAAGATGGAAACGCCCTTAAAACAGAAATTTTTAGAAAGAAAACACACACAGGTCGATACCTCAATTACAAATAAAACCACTGTGAATCAGTAAAAGAATCAGTAGCTTATTCTCTTTTCGACAGGGCCAAATCAGTTTGTTGTGAAAAGAAAACTTTAGACGCGGAGCACAATAAAATTTCACAAGAGTTATAAAAGAATGGTTATCCTCAAAAAATAATTAACAGATGCAAAAAGGAAAGGGGGACAAAGCCAAACACTGTTCCAAATGTGGATAAACCAACAGCTTTCATAAGCATCCCATATGTCCCAAAACTGTCGGAAAAAATAAGGCGAGTTGCCAGAAAATATAAGATCTTAACAACTTTTAAATCGTCAAACACTTTGAGACAGCAACTAACTAAAGTAAAACCGAAAAATGAAGAACAAGCCTCAAAAAACTGTATCTACAGCATCAAATGTGAATGTGAGGGTGAATATATAGGGGAAACTAAAAGGCCGCTAAAAGTTCGTATAAACGAACATAAAAGAAACACAAAAAATGGCGAAACAGTAAAATCTAAATTGGCAAAACACGCCTGGGAAAATGATCATAAATTTAGTTGGGAAGAGGCAAAAATTATACATCATGAGTCTCACTATTATAAAAGAAAGTTTGTTGAAGGGACGTTAATTAAATTACATGAAAATCCGATAAGTCAGAGTAGTATTGATGTCAGGCCACTATGGGTTCCCTTAATTAAAAACCATTTCAGTCAAAAATCACCCCACAAACACACGCCAGTTCCTTGTGTTACAGTTGATCCTCCGTCTAGAGTCCATCCAATGCGTCTACGACACATGCGTCCGTGATCGCCCTTGGAGGAAACACGGCCACCTGATTGCATGACTAGTTCCCAATGCTCACCTTGGAGGCATGCGGTAATCTCTATGAGAATATCGTACTGGTGCCCGTGTAGCATTCTAGGAGGAATCGTGCTTTTTTTGGTTTCCGTGTCATGTTCCCAGGTGTAAGAATTTGATATTTAGATGTAAGTAGGGTTCACTTGAAAACGGGAGGAGTTTCCTTACCTTCCGAAACGTAGTGTAGTTTTAAACACTAGAAGCGATAGGTAAAGTCCAAATAAATCAAAAAATAAATATAGACATATATTATGCATTGGAAATTCGCTGAGTACACAGGTTTGCTACGACGGGGGTATTTAAGAATATGACGTCCAAGCATTTAATATTTTAAATCATTGATGTATATTAAATGGTTGCAAAGAACATGGAAAGACATATAACGTATATGTTTCCCATTCTTACACCAATTGGAACATTTACTAAAACAGTTATTATAATATTCTCATAAATACTCATTTACAAACACAAACTTCAGTAAATACAAAACGAATAGCTAAATAGTATAGCTAAATAATAAGGATTTTATGTGTTGACGAATATGATACTTTATCAGGGAATATTTGATGTTGGCGATATAGGTGACATTGTTTGTCTTGTGTTTCAGTGACTTTGTTGACTGTTGTATCAGTGATGGCAGCAGCTTCCGAACCTGTTCAACTGTCCAAAGAAGAGAAGACTGCGCTTGACAGTGTCAGTCAAGGGACAAATAAGTTTGCCATCAGTCTCTATCGGGTAATGCCACTTACAATTTTGGATTTCACACTTGTATAGGCAGCACTACAAGTTGGGAGGAAAGGTTTTACATTCGTAATCTCTGGACTCGAAATTTCACTTTAAGATCTAAAAGTCATTACAACATACTGTTGTGTATGTTATATTTTTATATTAATTTGAGTAACCAATTCATGAAACATTTTTCAGTCATTACTCTGTATAAGACAGATGACCCTGGCTACTCAGAAACAATATAATTTTTTGTAGAGGTGGATTCAATATGTAATACTTTTTATTCCATTTAATTTTAGTAAATTTCATCTTTAGGGAAGAAGATATTACCGTTGGTCATATCAACTCATAGTAAGACTTTAGTCCTAGACCATGATACATTTTCATTTAAGGTCCCCAGATTCAAAAATCACCACTCGTTCAAATTTTGTATATGTACATATATAAAAATTTGAACGAATGGTGTTTTTGCCATCTGGGGACCTTAAAATGAAAAGTTATCATGGTCTTGGGCTTAAGTCTTACCAGCCCTACGGCTAATAGCCCTACGGTAATAGCTTCTTTCTTATAGGGGAACTTTTCTTAAAAATTCCAAACACTTACTTTATTGTTATATTTAAATTGTTATACTTCGCTTTAAGCTTATTCAGACAGTATAAAAAACTTGTTATAACCTAACACTTAACAAAATTGACATTTTATAACTACGTATATATATGTGTGAGTCTCCGTAAGCATGATAATTCTTGTAAAAAAGGTATGATCATAATTAAATTTGGTACAAATGTGTAAAGTACCATTTATTTGAACGAGTTCAAAAACCAGACAAATCGCACCAGTCGAAGGGGGGTTTTGTACCCCAAAAATGGGTATTTTAAATTTTTTACATGTAATTTTTATTTAACTCAAATTTTAATTTATATCATTGAATTCAGCTTAACAAAATCAACAATTAGATGTTTTCATCATTGATCTACATCAATTGGTTACTGAGATATTGAAAGTGCTAAACGCAGTACGTTGTCTAGTGTTATTATTATGGAGAAAAAGACAAATTTTATATATTGCTTATTTATGAACATAAACTGACGAAACTTGGTTTATGGCTTGATCTGGTTGTTGTTTGCACAAACAAATTTTTCGCATATGGTTCCTGTAGCATCAAACCTAGGTACTCGGTTCCCGTATCATTCTTATGGAGATTAATTAAAATGTTATATATCGATTATTTATGAATGTAAATGAATGAAACTTCGTATGTAACTTCACTTAGATGATTTATATTGATATTTGCAAAAAACCCATTTTTTGTGTTCCTTGTTCTGCATTTTCATCCTCAATGTTATTTTTATAGAGAATAATTAATATTGAAAATATCGCTTATTTTTAAATATATTTCTTATGAATCCTGGTAAGTGGCTTAATGTGTTATTAAGACACATATATTTATTGGAAACTCGCTGAGTACGCAGTTTTGCTGCGACGGGGGTATTTGTTATTTATTATGGTAACTACATAAGATTTTAAGGATGAAAGCTTGGCTAAACAGCATTCATAGAAAAGGTTATATAGTATAACATTGTTTTTTGTAGCTCAATTTTACTCTGATGACCTAAAATGGCCTTATTTGAATGTGTACTGATTCAAATATAAAGTTACTAAGATATTGAAAGTGCTAAACACAATACTTTGTCTGTGCTAAACATGATTTTTGTGGTCCTTGATGCAGCAAACCTGGAAACTCAGTCTTAATGTTTTTCTTGTGGAGAATAAATGAAATGTCATATCTCGCTTATTTATGAAAATGCTTTGAAGAAAGTTGGTAAGTGGCTTCATGACTTAGTGAAGTGCCATTTGAAATTCGCTGAGAATGCAGGTTTGCTGAAACGGGATATTTTTCATTTACAGCGTGTTTTTTATGATTGTTAGGAATATTTAAGCTTCAATAAGATCGTTTTATCTTATAGAAAATTTAAAGTACTTCCATAAAATAAGGTTGGATACAGGATTAAACATAAATATTATAGGTAAAAACAGTGTTTATTGAATTACAATGCCGTTTATTATAAAATCCTAAACTATTTGTTTTTGGCCACCGAGATTTTGTTACAAATGTCTAATAGGCATATTCATATAACAATTAACGTATGTTTTTACCAAACAATGTTTTTCATACCAAGTCCCATTCACCCTGTATAATAGATTTACATGTTTATTCAGAAGTTTACCAAAATGAAAAATTTGTACAACAAAAACATTCAAAAATCATGTTGCCATTTTCCAATATGGCTACACAAGTGCAGAAGCTCACCTGGACTAAAGTAGAAAACTTTATATTTGAATCAGTGCACATTGTCTAGCAAAGCTATTTCTGCTGGCAATTTTCTCTTTTTCAAACCTATTTTCAATTTCCTAATAAGGCCAATTTAGGTCATCAGAGAAAAATTAACTTATATTTTGTCCAAAAATGTTGTTCACATCAAGTACCAATAACCCTGTATATTTGACCAGATTAAGCAATAACAATCATTTTATCATCCAACTTTTATTCTAATGTGTTTTCCCTCTAAAAGATATATTTTCAATGGGTTTTAGTACATTTTCAAAAATACTTCTCTTTATGTCGTAGAGCTTAAAAAAGTTACTCTTAAAGGGAATTAATGGGAACCATTCAATCGGCCAATTTGGCAATGGGGAAACTACGATAAATGAAAACCTTGTTAACCAATGAAAACGTTCGCTTTCGTTAGATCCAAACCCTGGCCAGTTGCAAGTTCATTCAATGTATACTCATACTATCACAGTGTGAAATGTAACATAAAACAACAAATTTAAAGTAGGCATTTACTGGACTAACTATTATTAAAAAGTTATCTTGTAAAATAAATTTATAACATGAATATTATTAATTGTAATCTTATCGATGTATTAATTAAGTTATAATTGTTTTAACAATCATTTTATTTTTATTTTTTAAACTTTTTTATTTCTTAATAACTGTTAGACTTTTAATGCACTATCATTTAGAACAAATAAAATAAACCGTCCCTTGCCAAATTATTTATGAGATATTTTCCTCATTATTTATGATGGTACTCACTCACAGAACTGAGTGTAAAAATTACCAATGGGAAGTTAGTAAAGCCTCGATTGACAGGTGCTTCAGTGAGCTGTAAGCTGATTGGCTACATGACTGTTGCAGTGAACTTGCGTTTGATTGGCTCCGCTAAACGCGACCCGTCAAGAGACTACCATTGGCCCCATTACCGAATTGACCCTTTGGCTTGTTCCCGAATTAATAGGTATTCAGGTCAAAGTCAGTTAAGCACCTATTTAACTTGTGTGTTAAAATTAAATCCCTTTGGCCCTCATATCAAGCAACATAGTCAATTTCATTGGATTAGTAGGGGAAAGTATATTGAGACTACATACTGTATTTATAGAATGTAATTATTATTTACCTCTCTCTACAGCCAGGGAACATAGAATGATGGTAAAAAAACTAAATTTATAGTTTTTATATTTTTTAATAAAAAAATTGGGCTACATCTAGGTAAACTAATAACAATATAACAAAATCTGTGTTTGGGTAATGATTAACCGTAATTTCTACACTTCTCAGTCAATCACTTCAGCTTCCAATTGCTTCACTAAGTATTTTAAAATTTTCATACACATTTTTAATAACAATTTTAAGTTAAAAAAATGTAGTATTAAAAATAAATTTAAAACAAACAACTGTAAAACATGGTTCACAGCTGAGTTGAATTCAATGAAGGAAAAATTAATAGCCTGTCATGATATTTACAAAAACACAGGTTCTGATGCAGCAACAAAGTTACTACCTGTTTTACGATAAAAATATAACCGAGTCCGCACGCAGCACGCTGACGTGAAAGAAGTGAATTTCCAAAACTTTTAAAACTCAAAACCAGTGTAAAAAAATACATTTATTCCAATATTGTTGAAATCTGAGAACATTGATTTCTTTGGCTGTTCTGATGCTCCTGGTTTCATTTACCTGCAATTCTAGGAATACAATTTTGTGCATTATAAGGTTAGGAGAAAGTCCAGTCAGGTGTGAGGTTGAAAGTAGGCGTGAGGCTGCTGGGGATGATACAAATAACCGACACATGAATAACATGCTTGTCTAATGTAAAAACCCCATAAGACAACGTACTGTGTTTGGCCGATGTACATTTTCTTTAATAACTCGGTAAATATATATGCTAGAATTACGAGAGAGGGCTTAAATTTTCGCTTCACTAATTCCCATCCGGGGCTTTTCTGACCCTTTTTGGGCCCAAAAAACTCAAAATTTGTAAGAGTAATTCCCAAAAAAGGGGTTTAGAGTTTTCCGATTGTTTTGCCCAACGAGCTTGTCCAACGTATTATAGAAAGGAACGTCCCTACAAAATTTAAAGTAAATCGGACACAAAATGTGACTGCTAGAGTGCATATATATAATATTGAACGACCCCCCAAAACGTGTTCAGGGGGTCACGTTAGGAACTTCTATGGTGGTCCCGGGCTTGTGTTTCACCGTGCGGGTCATGCTAATAGTTCACTTTCCATAGGAATTTCACTAAAAAGGATTAAAAAATGCTAAACTTAATCACAATGCACTAAAAACTTAACAATCCTCCAATAAGTGTGTGGCAGCTGGAATCTTATTAACAACTCAAGTCAGATTGAATAAAAAAATAATTCCTGTCCAATTTCACCGCAAAGTTAAAATAACACTGTTTCATGGATTCCATCAAACAAATTTTTTCCAGTATACCAAAACTTTCAAATAATTCAGCTCAGTTAATTCAAAATCTAACCATAACATGTGTGAATTTCGTGTGGGGAAATATTTTTTCAGAGAAAGTGTTTTCAATTGTAAAAACCATGAAAAATTCCAAAAGTTTTGATAGATATGACATGTCAAATAACTTTCTAAAGACAACTATTTTTTCTTATTTATAACTTCTCACTTTCTGTTTTTCTATGTATTTGCAGCAGGGCTACTTTCCTGATGAACTAAAACTGAGTAAAGTCATTCCTGTTTTTAAGAGTGGAGATAGCTAGGATCCAAGTAGTTATCACTCAATTTCGTTGTCCCTGTTCTTGCAAAGATTTTTGAATACATCATCTTCAACCAAGTATATGAGTATTTTGTTTTAAAAAAATAAATTGTTTAGTAACTTTGAATTTTGGTTCCGCAAAAACAAATCTACAGTAGATGTAGTTGTTGCAATAGTAAACCAAATTTTATCCAGATTTGAAAATAAACTCCTTTGCTTGGGCCACATTTTGTGACCTAATCAAGGCATTTCAATGTATCTCATAGAATTCTTCTTGAAAAATTCAAGTTTTACGGGATGGCGGGAGTGAGCTGAATTTGTTTGTGAGCTATCTTCAAAACCGAAGTCAGTCTGTTTATGTCAATGGTGAATGGTTCAGAACTACAGAGATTACGTGTAGCGTCCCTCAGGGGTCGACTCTTGGTCCCTTACTTTTTCTTGTTTCTATTAAATATTTACCTGCAATACTAAATGCCTTTACATGTATGTACGCAGATGACACAGTTTTATTTTCTCGGAGTTCAGATGTTTTCGAGCTCAAAAAGATAACTGAATCCACTCGAGAAGAAGCAGCTAATTGGTTCCATGCAAATAATTTCTTTTTAAACGATACAAAAACACAACCAGTCATTTTTACTTTTAAAAAATCCTTCTGGTATTCATAAAAAAAACAGTAATTGTGAAGTACTTGGGGATAACTCTTGATTTGACCCTCAACTGGGTCCCTCACGTGGATCTCGTAGCAAAAATAATCTCCCGGGTAGCTTTTTTGTTGAAGAGATTATTAAATGTGGTTCCATTAAAATATGTCATCACTTCATACTATGCATTTGTTCAATCAATTATCAGATACGGGCTTATTTTTTATGGAAATTCATCTAAAACGCACAATATCCTTTTGATCCCGAAAAAATTTTAGAATACTCACAAACTCACCATAGAAAGTCCACTGCAAACCTCTCTTTAAAGATCTGAAGATTCTGACTGTCTGCAACTTATACATTTTTGATTTTATTTTGTATATTTTAAAAAATCGCAGTAGCATTAATTCAAGAAATAATATTTACTCCTACTCCACAAGAAATCAGTCAAAAATTGATGAACTTTATCGATGAAAGTCCAAAACTCAGTCTGGCCAACTCATTATAGGAATTGAACTGTACAACAAATTACCAAAATCTGCTCTTGACATTCTATTTAATTCATTTAAGAAAATACCGCTTGAATGGCTACTTTCTACCCCATTTTATTCTGTTGATGAATTTTTTGAGCTAAATAGTAGAGATATTGTAATCTGATTAGTTTTAGAAGAATTGTATAACTTGACGTTGTTTGTAACATGTATTGGGTTGATGACAATAAAATATTCATTATTCATGATTATTATTCATTAAATGACTTTATTTGTACTTATAACAAGGTAATTCAGATCAAACATACTGTCTAAACTTGATTGTATTTGGATAACAGTTGTACAATTTATGAGTAATTTCATATGATAATAATGTACATTTCTATATAAGATGTAGTGAAAATCCAATTTGGCGACGACCTCACTTTACTCAAAGTAGAAAACTTAGAAGTTTAATCAGAGTAACACATTCTAGATAAAATATTTATCCTTGCATTTTTTCCATATTTATTCAAATTTTTACCCAACAATTTATTTATGGTGGAGCAATCCTGACAAATAACTATCAGTTTGATAAAACTTTTACGCTACTGATTTTCTGCTTGTTATCAACCATTTCCTCATAATTCAAGTTTTGAAAATATCCAAACTTAAATTTGCTAAAAAAGGCTTAACTTCTAAAACAGTTCTTACATTTGTCTAAAACATACAGAGAATGGTATTAATTTTAAGTCAACCACCCCTCCCCTCCTAATTAACAGGTTGGTAGGACAGTGGATATATCGTGTGTCTTAGTTTTTCTATTGAATTATTGAATATTTTATGTGATAAGGATAAGAATATTTTATTGTCAACCACATTAATACATGCTATGGACAATGTACATAAAATACATGACAACCACAAATACCATACAATCTTTACAAGTGAAATGTCAGAATCAATAATGTAACTTGTATATGTGATTGAATTAATGTAAAATTAACAAAGCAAAATACAATATTTTTACTCAGAAGTTCTAAAAACTCCTCCATTGAAAAAAAACGGATTTGAAATCAGCCAGTATTACAGACTCTTTTTAAATACATTGAAAGATAAAGAAATCTTGTCGTGGAATCTTATTATAAAGTTTCACACCTACAACAACATGACTAGACTGAGTTTTTGGGACCCTAAAATATGGTACTTAAACGCCAAGTCTGAGTACTTGTTAATAACATACCAAGTCTGATGCTTGGTGGAGTTGGTATGAATTTGGCCTCTTCGCCCATTGCGGGTAAAAAATGCAGCATCAGCGTCCATGTGATGAGTGGACTGAATGTCGAAATACGCTCTCCCCCCCTGCATTCAATTTCTGTGTTTATTAAACTGGGTTGGGTTTCACAATATTCCCGCTAGGTTTTACGTGGATGTTTTTGTAACAATTCTACTAGATTGTGTGAGCATGTGTACCACACTTTATTGTTTTCAGTTGAATCCAACAGATTGAGTGCGGATAAGTGCTTAGTATTCTGCTTTCAGTTTTATCCATGCTATTCAAGTAGTGGGCATTTGGGGCTGCTAGACCGGAAGTGACGTCATCCGGTCACGTGACCGGATGCGCTGAGTCATTAAACACGTCATCTGAGGCTGAGCCAGTGACGTAGGCGGTTTTGTGACGTAATGAGGGAAAGTTTAAAGGTCAAGGTCACGGGGAGGTAATTTTAAAAAAGTACTACCTCGCACGCGTAAAATCCGATTGTGATTCGATAGTTAATCGATAAGAAATATCGAATGAAAACAATCGAATGAAGCAATCGAATGATACGAGTGCGAAGTAGTACTATTACAAATATTACTTTTATTTTATTTACAATAATTCATGTTTACAATAGTTCCCCGTTGTTCGTTGTCATCGATGTTGTTGTCTTTTTCGACACCAATCTGTTCTGGTAGGTGTTTCCATTTCATTACCGTCATGTGGAAATAATACCTGACGGCAATTAAATGGAAACATCTATCAGATCTTGAGTGAAATGACATTGTTATTTTGTGAAGAGCGTCTCGGAGAGCTCGATGTTCACCGGTCGAGAGCCGGAGGTGAACTGACTATTCGCTAGCTAGCGTTCTGGTATCAAACAAAATGGTGGGGGTAAAAGTGTGGTGGGGCGGAGCAGATGGCGGACGGCAGATGGCAGGTGGCAGGTGGCGCGGGGCAGATGGCGTGAGGCAGATGGTAATTCTTGAATTCATTTACCACCTTATTTCATTATTGTTTAATAAAACATCCATCAAGGATGACATCGTCGCTTCTGTATCAGATGGTGTTGTTGGAGAAACTTCATGTACTTGTATTTCACCAGATATATTTTGATCAGTGTCCTTGTGTTCAACATTATAAGAGACAGATGTGGAAGAAACATTATTGTCTTGTATTTGTGAATCCATGTGTACCGCGCAAGAGCTGGACATATAGTGATGTAGCGTTTGCGCGTAGGTTAGGTACTCGACTCTTCCCCCACCACACCAGTCCCCCCACCATACCAGTCCCCCCACCAAGTTTTACATCGCACAATAACTAGTTTACATGTGTTAGTTAGGGTGTAGCTCTTAGACTGACAAGATCTTAGCTCCGTAACTGAAAACTTCAATAATGTTTGCTCAAATCTGTATAATTATAACAGTTACTATGATCTAACCATAAATAAAGAAGTTATTTAGGTTTGACCTTCAAAATAGTTGTTATTCCGCTAACGCTGCGATGCCCTTGGTCGGATCTATATTCTGATTGCACCTCCTTGTCCGTCTCGTCGAGCCGCGTAATTTGAGTACCCACATGATATACCTTAAACCAAAAATAAAGAAGTTATTTAGGTTTGTCCATGAAAATAGATGTTCTTTGCAAATTGCCCAAGTCCCCAAGGCCACCCGAACAATTTCCAAAACGGGGAACAGCGCAGTTAGTACTTCTCACTTGGATTATAAAGTGTTCTATTCCCCGCTCTGTATTAACGAAGTCACCCGACCTTGAATTAATAACCTACGGTGGACCGCGCAAAAATTTAAAGTTGTAAACTGAAATTACCCTTTGTGTTACTGAATGGTAGATTGTTTTTCTGCATCGACATGTTGATTGAAGCGTGAGTTAAACAAGACTGAGGTAGCACTAGTGTGTAGTAAAGGTACCTACCTTTCCCCCACCAGACCACTCGGTCATAATTTAAAACCATAAATAAAGAAGTTATTTAGGTTTGACCTTCAAAATAGATGTTATTCCGCTAACGCTGCGATGCCCTTGGTCGGATCTAAATTCTGATTGCACCTTCTTGTCCGTCTCGTCGAGCCGCGTAATTTGAGTACCCACATGATATACCTTAAACCAAAAATAAAGAAGTTATTTAGGTTTGTCCATGAAAATAGATGTTCTTTGCAAATTGCCCAAGTCCCCAAGGACACCCGAACAATTTCCAAAACGGGGAACAGCGCAGTTAGTACTTCTCACTTGGATTATAAAGTGTTCTATTCCCCGCTCTGTATTAACGAAGTCACCCGACCTTGAGTTAATAACCTACGGTGGACCGCGCAAAAATTTAAAGTTGTAAACTGAAATTACCCTTTGTGTTACTGAATGGTAGATTGTTTTTCTGCATCGACATGTTGATTGAAGCGTGAGTTAAACAAGACTGAGGTAGCACTAGTGTGTAGTAAAGGTACCTACCTTTCCCCCACCAGACCACTCGGTCATAATTTAAAACCATAAATAAAGAAGTTATTTAGGTTTGACCTTCAAAATAGTTGTTATTCCGCTAACGCTGCGATGCCCTTGGTCGGATCTAAATTCTGATTGCACCTTCTTGTCCGTCTCGTCGAGCCGCGTAATTTGAGTACCCACATGTTATACTTTAAGCCAAAAATAAAGAAGTTATATAGGCTTGCCCTTGAAAATAGTTATTTTTGGGCTACTGCTACACCCTTGGTCGGATCTGAATTCTGTTTGCACCAACTTGTTCCTCTAATCAATCCGCGTAATTTGAGTACCCACTTGCCATATGTTAAACTAGAAATAAAGAAATTATTTAGATTTGACCTTCAAAATAGTTGTTTTTGGCTATTACTGCTATACCCTTGGTCGGATCTGAATTGTGTTTGCACCAATTTGTTTGTCTGATCAATCCGCGTAATTTAAGTACCCACTGAACATTGAGAATATGCTATCCTTGTACAGCTGACAGAGTGAGTCTGCATTCTTGGGTAGTATTCTAAGAAACGAGAATCTTCTAAGTCCTCAAGGTCATCTGAACATGTTGCCAAAACGGGGAATAGAGCAGTAAGTGATTCTCACTTGGACCACAAACTGCTCTATTCCCCGCTCTGTATTAGGAGAAGAGGACTAGTTTAATGCCCGCAATTATAGGCATAAACCTGATAACGGAACGCTAACCTCTCCCCCGAAAAGTTATCCCCTCCCCTCCCCCCAAAAATAAATAAATAAATAAAAGCAAAATGGACAGTTAACAACAGTCGCGCACTCTGAAACCGCAAGGACGTTCATCACTGTGTAGGCGTCAGAGTTTTACGAACCGAAGTACAATAATTACCTGACCAAGATCCCCTTAAATTTAACCAAAAATAAGCAAACTGATTCAATCTGTTTCTCGTGAGTAAGGGCTAAGATAGGTAATGTCAACCGGTTAACATGGCCGTATTGACATAAGGTCGGTTTTCGCGCCATACCTTTTTTGTAAGGGGCTAGGAAAAGGATGAGAAACATACTGATTAGTTAAAGTTAATTTTACAAAGACCAACCAAGGATGGTTTTTTACAAAGGTCAACAGCATCCTGAAACCCAGTCGGACGTTGGTCAGTAACGGGCGCCAGGCAACTGCGAACCAAAGTTTTGACCAAGGTCAGTTTAAAGCGTGAAAGAAAAGTACATATTTCATTATTAAATATGGCACTTCAAACCGATACCAAACACTAACATATATTAGACTAACTACATTACCTAGCAGCAAACTACAAGCGTTATCTAACATGCTTAACAAACTAACAAAACATGCAAGGGCGCGGATCTCTTAATTGCACGTCGGGCCCAACGCACACTTAACAGACCTACACTGCAGCAGAGTGCAACCCACTGGGACGTATATCCAAACAACGGGTGGCAAGCTACTGCGACGAGACTGTGGACTGCTCCCGCTTATAAAGGCTGCAGTCAGTGCCGCCAGCTGTTTACGCTGTCATACCAGAGGAGGCAGGTGCCGCGACGCGCCGGCGCCGGCCCGCGGCAGATGTCACGGCCCGCATGCGTGGCGGCGCTCCGTCTGTGTATGCAACTATGCTCAAAACGGGCTTCAATAAAGTCTAAACGTAGCACCTCTGGCAGGGATCTAACCGGTTCTTAAATCACGGCTATTCGGTTTTAAATATGCGTATAAAAGGTGTTTATTATTCTTTTCAGAATTTTTAAGGTGAAATTTAATTATACATTGTGTAACATGTTATAGATTTGTTTTTAAATGTCAATAACAATTTTAAAATAGACCATTATAAATAAAATCTACTATATATTCGTTGTTATAGACTTGTTTTCACTCATTATTGTAATCCTCTCCTGCTTTAATTAATTATACTAACTTTCCAAATTAATGTCACTTCCCCATATTCATTTGATATAATGCAGTGTTAAACAATATATCTTCATGTGGAAGAAACATATGACAGCAGCTCTGCGTGTAAATAAATAGGTACTTAAGAAGGATGCTTTCAATTATCATTAGTTTTTAATCACTCATAAATTAGTTAAGCTCATTGATTAACTTGGAGAAAAGGTCGGTGTTTGTAAGACTCTTAAGATTGTTATATAATTTTTTCATACAATATTTATATTCTTATATTCATGTAAGAATAATAATAAGACATTGATATCTTTCTGTCTCTCCTTGATTTGTGGTCCACGGTAGAAAGGTTTATTAATGACTAAGTATCCTTGAATGTTCCTCAACTTTTAACGTCAAACATAATTTTATGGGATAGGTTATACTGTTGATATGTATAGAGGATTAGTTTTGATATAAAAACGTATATTTATTCATTATTTTAATTACATTTTTAGCTACATCAATTAATTTTAAATTATATAGAAATTTGATTTTGTTGTGATATATTTACATGACTACCAAAGGCTGTTAGCTTAAAGAGTATATAACATACTAAGTTATAATTATATACTTATAAGGGATATTGTGATAATTTTACTTAATGGTAATCACAGTACAAGAACAAATAACATGCACAAATATGCAAATCAAAATTTTAAATTATAAAACACTGCAGCTCAGGCCCCAATGAATCACATCCTGAAAGACATACATTTCAACCAAATCTCTTGAGAGAGCTTTTTTTTATGTAAACCTCAACTAAGCCTAACCATTTTAAACCACAAGTATATATTTTTATTTGATCAACTAGTGGTTTAAAATACTGTTTTTAGGTAAACCAATGAGTTAGTTCTCATTAACTGGCACGTAAAAGAGACTGGGCGCCTTGCTAACCTGACAGTCATCGTATATCCACTGCTCGTTAAGTAGTCATATAATTACAAGTAAAAGTATTAACCCACTGAAAAATACACAGTAATGACAGTACACGTACAAAGAGACATAAAATTAATTATGACCTGGAGAAAGTTGATTATACCCTATGCCACGATGAGGGCCTGTAGAAAGAGAGCGGCTGCTACTTTGGAAAAGCACACACAAACAACGGTCTATGAAATTATCAACACGTACGCAACTCAAAGTTGATGGGCTAGGACGAATAATAGTATGTTCTCTCTCCCTCCCCCTTCTCCTCAAAATCACTCTCTCTCTCGCACATAGCTTTGCGTCCCTAATTGGTTTAATTGTTGCATCAAGGCAGTTCAGTGGTTGAGCTACTTTCACACACTAGCCGAGTGCCGCGTCGGTCGTCGTCGTGCAAACTGTTAAATAATATTACCATCCCAAAATGTACTCACAATAACTAAGTATACAAAATTATTGGTTTTTAATGCATACGTTTGAAAGCGGTCACACAAAATCCATAGCTAAGTTTAAATAGAGTAGAGATAATTGAAACGAGATTCGTAATCAAATGAAATCGTATCAGATGAAAAACACAAGTTTGTTACAAACTTAAAGTAAAACAGTATCTAGTAACATCATATACTGTTGCAAATGTTTAATCGATATAAAACATGTTTACAAAGGTACTTTTTAATTTTAATGGAAATAAATTTTTAAATCCAGATTTCTGTACTTTATTATTCAGTTAGTAAAACCTTTAAAATTAAATTAGAAATTTACATTGATCTTTGTGAAACCTATACGTGGGCAAATAAAGTGGGATTAGTTATGCACTTATATTACGCGAGTATTGTAACGTGGTGACTTGACTCGCGGATCACTGATGATATGGAGTTAAATAGTCGAGTTTCTTAAAAGTTATATTAGTAAATGAAAATTAAAAGTATTAACAAATCTGAATTAAAGTTTCTTATAGTCATGAATTAAACTTAATTTAAAGATACTCTGAGGTTTTTTATTTTAGACTAGTACGGCACAAAACCCTGATAAAAACTTTATTTTAATATTAGGTTTACTTGAAAAAAAAAACAAATAATCAATATATATATATATATATATATATATATATATATACCATGTCAATTGTCTTTTTAACTATATCAACCTTCTCACAAAGACTGATCATAAGCCAGTAACTAAATTGATATAACTGGCCTAGTCCAATACAAACCTATTAAAAGTGCAGTAGAATCTAATAACGTTAACGATGAAAGTGCTAACTCAATGCGTAGCGTGCAATATAACCTTATAATTTGTGCGATATAATCATCAATGGTCGTGCTAATAGGTGCTGTTGGTATCTGATTTTCTTCGCACTATGATTCAGTAGGCAATTACACAGCCGCAGAAGAAATGAATCAGCCTTGTTATCTAATAATGGGTAATAGGCCTACCCTTGTAGATAATAACTTCACCTACTACACGACGAGTGGTCTGTATAGCATGGTGTCTGGGTGGAAATAGAAAATGATTGATATGGAAATGCGGATATTTTTAGAGTAGATTAAATTAAAAGATTAATGATGTTTGTAGTAAACAAAACAATAATAACAATGCAACAATACAACTCAACAACCACATGTTTTTTAGTCAGTTGATTTTAATCAGCTGATCAGCTGATTGGGAACTATTTACAACAAATGGATTTTTTTTGCAGCCTTTTAACACACATTTCAATGTATCTCGGTTATGTTTTGTTCGATTCTCATGTTTTTGGTGTTGACAGATTGGAAATAAAACGAGATGTAATTAGACTTATGAGGAATCATATAATTTGATATGTAACGCAAATTTGGCAGTAAATAATATGAGACATATTTGTTGGAAAGAATGCCACATGATTAGCAACATGGATAAACATATCTGATTAGCGATTATATTTTACTCGTGAAGCACACACTTGTTTTAATCAATAATGAAATAAAATACTTTAGTAAGAAAACATAATTTTGCCTTTTTATATAAACAAAACCTCCTTTTACTAACTATCTGTTACTTAAACATTTCCCCCTCCAAATACGAAGGCTTCTTAGTTTTAAATTAATTGATGTAGCTAAAAATGTAATTAAAATAATGAATAAATATATGTTTGTATATAAAAACTTAAAACTAATCCTCTATACATATCAACAATATAACCTATCCCATAACATTATGTTTGGCGTTAAAAGTTGAGGAACATTCAAGGAACTTGAATACGAAGGATACTTAGTTATTAATAAACCTGTGCGAGCAGGTGTACATCTACTTGTTAGAACAGCAGGGCAGGTTAACAGCTGCCCGACCGTTTGTCTCTCCTTAATGTGTGGTCTACGGTCCCTCGGCTCCCGGTGAGTGGTTTGACATTGTGCGGTACAAACGACCTTGTATAATCAACTTTTACGGACCGATTTGACTGAACTGGGATCTCGGTCTATAGTCTGTAGTGTGAGTGTGTTGCGCGTTCAGCATGCTTGCGGTTTTACAGCTCATGGGACCGATTATGTTCTTACACTTTATTGACCGTTTATACGATAATCAGTTTTGCAGAAATGATGGAAACCATTTCCAGGAAAGTTACATCGGATAAAATAGAAATTTAAATAATGTAACAAATGTTTCTTTGTATTTAATCTCGATGCCTCGAACTAAACTGCCCATAAAAATGAAACGTTCGCATTATGATCGTTGCAGAAATTAAACGCTATCAGCGACCAGCCGCCGCCGCGTAATGGCGGGTGACTGAATCGAACATGTTACGTTCACGAATCCGCGAGACTGGGCCAGGGATTTCAAAACTGAGGCTGCGACACAGTGGGCATCGGGCCAACCACCTGCTCCAGCTTCCTTCCCCGCCTCGGAGATAGTATCTGGTGACCGGCGAAGGTGCACTGTCATGTCCTTGTCTGGCAGTGTAAGTGTGTGGAGTGGCTTGCAAAGTTAGCGTGCCGCCAGATTAAATCTGGTCGTTTTGATGAGGGGTGGAGCCGTTTCGGTTCATAACAAAATTTAACTCGATATTCAATTGTATTCCATCGGTTTTATGGGATATAACCATAGAATTTTTGAATACATTTCCGGGCTCTCTCGTGAAGAAATTGATTAATTCATTTTGGACTTCTATTTATCAATCTTGCTAGTAATATGTTAAAGAACCTCTTTAACGTCTACTGTCGAACCAAAAAGCTTTTAATGCACAATTTCGCCATATAATCTTAAAACTCACTTCTTGGAATATGGCGATGTCAAATAAAGACTCGGTTGAGGTATATAGACTTTTGCCAGATACTTTTATTTTTTTTTTTACATTCCCCCTTTACCTCTCTGAGTTATTTGTCATTTCAACCTTTCGAGGACTTTTATTTGTTATTCTGCAAATCCTAATTTATGTGTTGTTTAAAGTGCACTACCCCATAGCTTTTTATTGCTCCTTGATTTGTTGGTATGGTGTTGATTTGTTTTTCCTTGAAATTCACTTTGCATTATTAGTGAGTTTCCTATGGAAAGTGAACTGTAGAAAGATAGGAATTAGTAAGGCGAAAGTTTTAAGCCCTCTCTCATCATTCGAGGATCACTATTTACCAGGTTATTAAAGAAAATGTGTATCGATCAAACACAGTACGTTTTCTTATGCGGGTTTTACATTAGAAAAGCATGTTATTCATTTGTTGGTGTACTTTTATCATCCCCAGCATCCTCACGCCTACTTTCAAGCCTGACTGGACCTTCTCCTAACCTTATAATGTGCAAAATTGTATTCCCAGCATTGCAGGTAAATGAAACCAGGAGCATCAGAACAACCAAAAAATCAATGTTTTCAGATTGAAATCAAAAATTGGAATAAATGTATGTTTTACACTGATTTTCAGTTTTAAAAGTTTGATATATGGAAATTCACTTCCCTCATGTTAGCGTGCTGCGTGCGAACTCGTTTGAAGAGATTTGTTCTGAAATGGTTGTAATATTTAATTAGTAGGACAGTACAAAAAAAGTATATACAAATGTTTCAACGCGTATATTGGACCTTATACTATCAATACATTTATTCATTTTTATTTTATTTTTTAAATTATATTTACATACACTCAGTCGGGTATTGGTTTGAATGCGCTTATTGCATAAACTAATTAGATAATAGATTGTAATTAATATAACGTTATTCAATGTGCGAAATCTTCAAAACATTTTCCCACATTTATGCATTCCCTTACAGTGAAATAAAGTCCCAATAATCAAGCATAAATTAAACTTTCATCTAGAGTGGGTTAAACCTCTTGTAATTAAGAATAAGAGCATTCTAAATTAACTAAAAATATTAAAATATTAAATCTTGGAAAAAACATCTTATTGCCTGAAAACCTAATACTTGTAAACTTGTATATCCTTACCAATAGCATTAAATTACGTTCGCCGATCTGTTTCAAAACATTGTTTTGGGAACACTATAAACAGATTTTCGATAACAAAGCATTTTGGAACAACTTGAGCGCTGATTATTCCAGAGGCCAAACATGAAGTGGATGTTTAGTATAAAGATAACGCCCCGCTACGAGTCTGCCACGAGGAGTACGCCAGGAGTATAGATTTGGACAATCATGTGTAACACTTTGATATTAGCAGAAACAAATATTACTGTGAACCTTCTTTCTATGGTACAAGCGAGTTTTGTTTATGGCTCCTTTAACTTTATATTTCTGTTATAATACTAGTTTCGACTACGACAGTAATACAATTGAAGATACAATTTCAATGTTATCTACTCAGTGGCACCACATATAAACAGGACACATTTTTATTTTTTCGTTTTGATGAATAAATAAAAGTTGCTCGAATCATTTAGTGCTTAAAGAATTAAAGTCTTGAAACTCGGCAAAATATCTTCTAGACGTCCTTCCCTTTAGTTTGCCTGAATATGTATCATTTATTATACTTTAGAACATTGAGTATACACTTATTCAATGTTTAGATTCAAAAACAAGCTTCTATCATATCAGGTAAAAATTACATATACAAAACCCTTCTTACAGTTGTTTTCAATGCTAGTGTCGCGGCATTTTACTGTCACTCCGAGATAATGCACTTGCTGTGCAGGTCTCTCTCTCTCCCTCCCCCTCTCTCTCCCTACCGTTCCGCTGCTGTTCTTTTTGTATAATCAACTTCGAGGCCAACGGATCAAGAATATTTACACATACAAAAAACATTCTTCTTACATGTATTAAAAATAGATAAATAATAGGAACTAAATTATTAATTTATTCAATCTGTTGATTAGTACTTACGTGTTGTTACAAAGTTTCATAAGTCAATACGATAATTACAACAAGAATCAAGAATCAAGAAGTCTTTATTGTCATAAACTTAATCAAGCATGGACATCCAGTCAAGTTACACAGTCAAAAACAAAGAGTTATTACAACAATGGTCTTAAAACAAATAAGTCTTTATGCACTTACGTGTTATACTGCTTTATACTAAAACAAAACAAAAACAATACCTTTATTGGCCACCACTGTCAGCATAGAACTCCTAGACGCTGTAATATTCTTTGTCAATCAAAAACAGTTTAAGCTTGTTTTTAAATCTACACTCATCCGATTCCGTTTTAAGGTCTTGAGGAAGTGAATTGAAAAGCTTTATGATTGAAAAATAGGCGTGTTTCTTAAAGTTGGCAGTCTTATGATGGGGGATGGATAAGGTCCCAGTGTTCCTGAAATTGTATTGATCCGTGTCTCGGGGTTGAAAAGATAGTTTTCGCTTATATATGGAAAGACATTAAAAAATATATAGAAGGAGAAAATCTTGAGTATTTTGTTTTTTGAAAATATAGCTCTACAAGAGTCTTTACTTTTCATGCCAAAGATTAACTTAATTGTTTTTTTTTTTAGGCGGAAGATACCATTTGTTCTTGCAGTTTCGGTTCCCCTAATAGCGTCTGTCGGGCCATCTAGTTGACTGTAAATAATTCAGTATATATATATATATATATATATATATATATATATATATATATATATAGTCAATGGTTACATTATCTTTATATATTCTCAAGGATGTTTTTTCGGTAGGTTATATCTTCCTAAATACTTCATCAAAACCAATGTTTGATCCATCATTTTGAATATTACCTTTGCTATTGAATGTCCCGGTCCCGGCCAACTTCCGTAAAATCATGAGCGGTTACCTCTGGCTAATGAGTGGTCCATGTGACTAATACCTGTCACCATGTTATTCTTATGGAGAATAATTAGAATGTAATAAATCGTTTATTTATGAATGTTTATTGATAAAAGGGACGTCCGCGAGGTACTGGAGAGTTACTTTTTCTCTAAACAACAAAGTAGTTAGTAAAACAATAATGAAATATAAACTGTCTGTCTTTTCCGAGTATACCATAAATTTATTCCCAGGCAAATACTCGAAATTGGTGTCACTACAACTCTCCAAATTACTATCCCACAACAAAAAAGAAAACAAACATTAATAGAAATAGTATATATCGAAACCCTTCAGAAGCAACCTGACAACCCTGGAGCACATGGGGCGAGAGGGCAAGTGGTTCAATGCGCATGCGCAGCTTTGGCAGGACATCACAAAACGAGCGTCAAAGCCAAAATAACCCGAAATGACGTAATTGGTTTAATTGGTTAGGTAAAAAATTCGGGGTAGCTTTTATAAGTTTTGTTCTTATATTTTATTCAAATGATTAGGTAGTTTTTTCTATAGGTAGTTTTCAAAAATTAAAGGCATCATTGCTCTGCTTTTTGCTTAAAACAATAAAATAACTCTATCACCTTCTACCAGTACCTCATACAATGAGACAAATCATAATTAATGTTAAAATTTTTGTCATTTAGGCGAATATCTTCAAAATTCTTCTTTTTTTGTAGATATTACCGTAGTCGGTTTCTACGGACCGTAAACGCTCCTTTTCAAAAGTTTAAAAGAATCCTGCAGCAGGATTCAGAGATACACGGGTATTTTTTCTTATTTAGTTTTGTGATACGTTTTTATTACAATTATATCCTGTACACAAACAAAGACCAAAACATTATTTTTAAAGGGGTAAACTAAAGGGAAAATTACAATTTATTTTTTTATTTACCATAAGAATCAAACGTAAAAATACAACGTAAAACTCACCGCTGGCTATAGAAAACAGCGAAGATTTCACAGCCCGTTTCATGGGTAGACCAGACCGGTTACAATGTTGATTCCACAAGGTCGTTCGTGCCGCAGTCTGACGCGGCGGCGCGTTCGGTTTGCACAGGCTTCGGACCACTGCAATGCTGATGGAAAATGACTAGTGCCATGTTTTTATTTTTAAAATTTGGAAGCCACGTTATTACTGAATTTCCTATGGAAAAGTGAGCTATTAGCATTACCCGCACGGTAAGGCTTATAAGCCCGGGACCACTATAGAAGTTGCTAATATTTCCCTAGTTTTGTGTATGACAGGATTGCAAGAGGTCGTAGTTTACACCAATCACCAACAGAGTATACTGCTGTCAACTATTACTTATCCTCTCAAGGAGGGGATAATTCAACAGTTGGTGTGTCAGGAAGCAAACATAAGTTGATTATAACTTGCTTTCTGGGGTGGAAATATTTTAAAAGTTAACTAAATAATTAAAATAAATATTTGACAGCAGCACAATCTGTCGGTGACCTAATCAAACTACTTCAATTTGAAATTCTAGCATACACTAAAAGTGGGACATCTGGACCATATGGATGGGATGTCTCCTTCAGTATTTATAGTCAATGGTAACACTTTGGATTCGATTTTAGAAATAAAAGAACTCAAGTACAACAAAATATTAACCCTGTTTAATTTAACATTTTAAATACTTTGATACATTAATCTTTACATTCAAATAAATTAATAGTAATGTAACGAAACATTAAACTTTAAAAACATTGACAAACCCCTTTTAAAATCACCATTCCTACCAGGTCCTGTTTTCAATATAATTGTAAACAAACAATTTAAACTTGGAAAAATCATATGTTTTAAAAACATATGACTACTTGATTTTATTTATAAATGTAAATCAATATATATGAACTGTTCTAACAGTGGTCATGGTTAAATAAACGGTATAATTATTCTCCATAAGAATAACATTGGTAATGAGTACGTAGGTTTGCTGAAACAAGGAACACAAACAATTGGTTTTTATGCATATATAAATATAACTAGCTGTCCTGTTGCTCGAATCCGAGCAAGTTTGTACCCAACGAAAGGTTTCTTCAGTTGTAAACAATCATATCAAAACATCTGAAATTAAAACGGATGATAACAACGTACTTTCAATCAACACGTAATTTAGACTTTTGTCGTCAGATAGCGCCACTGTTTCGTTCACACCGCCTGGCGCAGGTATTTCGTTCGCGTCTACCAGTTAAAGTTCGTCGGCCTCCTCACGGTAACTAGAAAAAATACGGTAGGGGCCATAAACATAAACAAATGACGTCAATGGATCGAATGTAAACATGTCTGTTTTTTATTTACACACCGATATGTCAAAAAACCCGTATTTTTCTGTTCTCCCTGCAGACGCCTGGAACTAAATAAGTAAATATTACAGTTTTAAGACTTTTAGCAGAAAGATTTTGAGGAGTACCTATTTGACTTTGTGGCGAGAAAATCACTGGAATATTATAATTTGTTTTCGCAGCTTTAAGAGATTGCGTTATTTAATTGTACTGCTTTAATAGAGAATTTCCTATGGTAAAGTGAGGAATTACCCTCATAGTGAAACTTAAGCCCAGGTGCATCAGAATAGCCAAAAAATAAAAATAAATCCGTTTTACAAAAAAAAATAACGTTTATAGTGTTTGTTTTAATGCCCTTCTTGGTTTGAATAAAAAGTGTTTTATGCAACACAACGAACCATCACGAAATATACCTAATATAAAACCACAATGAAAGAAACAATTAACGTGGCTTCTCCTAATTAAATCTATATTTTTAGTTTTATAAACCGACACTTGACAGATAAAATATGAACAGAACCATATGTCATGAAAGTTTGTTTACATTCGATCCATTGACGTCATTTGTTTATATTTATGGCCCCTACCGTATTTTTTCTAGTTACCGTGTTATGTCTATGGGGAAAATCGCAACTTTGACCTCATATTTCCCCATGACCACGGTGACTTATAAATTGTTTTTTAATTGATGGCAAAACTACATGCTAAGCCCTTTCTAACGACACCTTGGACATGGTGATCGGCAGCACCACCGCTCCAAAACAATTATGACAAAAATATGCCTAGCGTATGTTGTTTTCATTTATGAATCGTCCTTCATGTTACCTTGATTTTTAGGCTTGATCCTCCTTGCATCCTTATTCAGATAGTTTTTATTTATTTGAGTGTTCTAACCAACAATAGTATGTTTTTCTTTTCGTTTATTTACACTTAGTTTACACATTTGGTACACCGTCATTTGTTTATATTTATGGCCCCTACCGTATTTTTTCTAGTTACCGTGTTATGTCTATGGGGAAAATCGCGACTTTGACCTCATATTTCCCCATGACCACGGTGACTTATTTTTTTTTTAATTGATGGCAAAACTACATGCTAAGCCCTTTCTAACGACACCTTGGACATGGTGATCGGTAGCACCACCGCTCCAAAACAATTATGACAAAAATATGCCTAGCGTATGTTGACCTGCTTTCTCAGCCCCCATGTTATTCTTATGGAGAATAACTAGAATGTTATGATTACATATTGATGGAACTTGGTATGTCAATGGATCGAATGTAAACAAACTTTCTTGACATATGGTTCTGTTCATATTTTATCTGTCAAGTGCTATGTTTATAAAACTAAAAATATAGATTTAATTAGGAGAAGCCACATACTAAGTTCCATCAATATGTAATTATAACATTCTAGTTATTCTCCATAAGAATAACATGGGGGCTGAGAAAGCAGGTTTGCTGCAACAAGGAACAGAAAAATGGGTTTTTATATAATTATCAATATAACTCAACCAAGTGAAGCTACATACCAAGTTGTATTAATTTATGTTCATAATTAAGGGAGTCATTACAATTTACTTTTCTCCATAAGAATAACATGGGGGCTGAGTACGCAGGTTTGCTGCTACAGGAATAATCAACAAAAAATCAATCTTTTGTGCAAATATCAATATACTACGTGAGGCTACATACCAAATTTCATCAACATACATTCATAAATAATCGTAGATATCAAATTTTATTTATTCTCCATAAGGATAACATTGGAAAACGTACTGTGTTTAGCACTTTGAATATCTCTGCAACGGTTGGGCGTAGAATCACAATTTAAACACCAAAATGATTGTTTTGTGGAAATGAACATATTGGTAAAGTCAAATGTGAAGTTTACATTAAAATAAACTGAGGAAAAGCCAAAAACCTTTTTCCCATAAGATTAACATGGGAGATTGTATGAATAGGTTTCTATTTACCGAATAGCTATTGTGTGTTGCAAGTATTTTATTTTTTATTAGAATCCTTTGCATATGTTTTAGTTTTGAGTTTTCTGAAATCAATGACAACGTCAATATCTGAGAAAAATACACTTCATGATAACTTCTCTTGTGAGGGATGTTTTTTGGAGTGATTTAAACAAATCATATCTTAATGTAACTCTTATTTTAACGAAAGAGAAAACAGATGATTTTAGTACCCTCAAAAGAAGGTTTGATAAACCTACAAATGATGTTTTAGATAAATTTTCAAAATCATCCAGTGTTTGTTACAGGCTATTCTAACACATTTTTATTAACTTGATTTCTTGTCTGTTCGGTACAAATTTTCCAATCGATTTTTAACTAACTTCCCGATGAGCTAGAGGCTTGAAACTTGAAACATAGATCAGACGTGGATGACAATGCAATATTAAATTACTATATTGTACTAAAATTCTTTTTTAAATATTTTATTTAAATTTAAACTCAAAGTAACCTAAAATATCAATAAACCCTCCCAACAAAAGAAAATATAACCTAGCTGCACTACAGACTCCCAAGAATAAATGCTTGCACCAGTCACCTATATTTTGAGGAGTGCAGGCTCCTTGACATGCTAGGAGCCCAGGCGGGTCCGAGACTTCCTTTAATGGCAACTTGTCCCGCAAGGACATCTCTCCGGGATAGCGGTCATTAGACTAGGCTAGAACCCTGGACGACTCTAGCGATCGCTAGCTACTGGGGCGTTAACACAGTTGACTTTGTCATGTTTTAATTATCTGGTTTAAGAACATCACTTAAATTGCGGGTAGTATTTGCTTTATCGGTTTTAAGATTGATCACGATCTGAATGCTAATTTATATTGAATATTCAATAGTTTAATTAATGCGTTTAATCGCATATCCTAAATTATAGAAATAAATGCTGAATTTGCAATAAACAACCGTAATCCCGCTTTAATTTGAGTTGAGAAGGGGTACTAAAACTTGCGCCACTCTGCTATTTCATTTGTTTTAACAAGGTCGCACATGATAGCACTCTCTTCTTCCAATTATAATCAATTAATTTAATAACTCCCGTCAGCAGGTCGGTTTCAAAAATATTAAAACTGTTCTTTTACGGTTGGTGACACTTACTTGAAACGAAAAAAAAACCAGCTTATGTTAAACGCAAACTTAATTAGTGTTAATCAAATGAAAATGGTTAGAACATTTATACCAAAAATACTCTCAATAAAATATGAATAAACAACCACAGTTTTACGCCTCATTTTATCGTCTGGAAAATGGCACAAGCGACGGCTATTGTTTGTTTTGAGAACATCACTTAAATCGCGGCTAGTTTAATGAATGTTGGTGTTGGTTTCAAGTGTTTTATTTAATGATGAAATATGTACCTTCCTTACACATCCTTATCCCTGGGTAAAGTCTTTATATCCGCTGTTCCCCGTTTTGGAAATTGTTCGGATGGCCTTGGGGACTTGGGCAATTTGCAAAGAACAACTATTTTCAAGGACAAAACCTAAATAACTTCTTTATATTTCGGTTTAAAACGCGGCTCGACGAGACGATAGCGAAAGCTAGCCCCTCCTGCCCAAGTCACGTCTCTTCTGACTGACCTTTGTCAAGATTTATGCTCTCGCGTTTATCCTGTAACAAGAGTGGATTTAACAGTCCCATCCTTGATTAATGCAATGAAAGTTGACTTTCCGTTATCTTTGTGGGGAACCTTCTCATGCGCGCTTGTCCCCATAAATGATTTATCCTAGTAGGGTCTACAACTTTTTTTTTGTTCAACTCATTCAGTTGCATTTGCATTGCAAATACTTTTTAAGCTTAGCGTAAGTTGACATACAAGAATGCAGTGATAAATTGTACCCCAATATTTATTCACACGCAGAGCTGCTGATGCCTGGCCAGTGGCCAGTGCATTCTTAGCCGGCAGTACAATAACCACTATATATCTAAACTTAATTATTAATGTATGATTATTTTTAACTCCAGAAATATATTAAGACTGATTATTTGTCACTATTCTCTCCTAAAGACTCTTCTTGACGTCATTTTCAAGCTTATATTCATTGGTGATAGAAAGTTATATTAAAAGCGATTATATAAGTTCGATATAACTTGGGAAATTACTGTGGGGTAAGGAACATATTGAAATCAAAGTATTGTTAAGATGTTGGAAAATTTATATATAGTGTTTCTATCATTTAACGTGCCAACCGTTAATACTTATTAAGATCATAGATTTTGTAAAATAACGCAAGATTTATACTTTATAATTGTTTATTCCATGTACATTTAATTTGAAGACACAAACTTATACAGCAGTATTTGTGATGTACTTTTTCATTAATTTATTAATTTACCTGGCCGAAATTCAAAACATTTTAAAGTTTGTTTTAGTTTTTTATTTTTTATGAACAATTGTAACATATATACCAGACATAAAGTATAAGTTATTGTGTTTCTTTATTCTAGATCTTTTTTGCGACACCTAACGAAACCCATTCTAGTTATTATAAAAATACCAGGAAATCAAGTTGACGAGAAAGCTTGTCGTAAGTGCGAGTGTTTCAGCTATTGCATATCTAAGTGTAAAACATATCAAATGAACCGACAAATAAAATACAAGAGTATTACGGCGACGCCGTATTAAATTACTTTTGCGGCGTGGCGAATGTAGTAGAGTGCATCTGCCCCCGCGCCATCTGCCTTTGCACCTGCCGTTCCGGCTATAAAACCTGGAGCTGACCGCAGAGGGCTCACAGTCTCAAGCCAACAGTCTAGCTAGCTGTTTGTTGGAGCTGTCCGTAATAGCATCTCTAGTATAGAGTTGGTACCACTATATATTAGAGATGCTACCTTAGCTTAAGGCATGTCTGTGTATTACTAAGCATGTTAGAATAACGCTTGTAGTTTGCTGCTAGTAAATGTGGTTAGTGTATCTGATTGTGGTGTTTGGTGTTGGTTTTTTGAAGTGTTTTATTTACTGATGAAATATGTACTTTTCTTTCACGCTCTACAAGTGGGTAAAGTCTTTAAATATGTCAGGGGGGTTTATAATACGTTTCTCAAATAAACACCTTTCCTAACCCCTTACAAAAAGGTATGGCACGAAAACCGACCTTTGCGGCGTCATTACGGCGCGCAAACCGGATGACTTTACCTATCTTACCCCTTACTCACGAGAAACAGATTCAGTCAGTTTGCTTATTTTTGGTTAAATTTAAGGGGATCTTGGTCAGGTAATTATTGTACTTCAGTTCGTAAAACTCTGACGCCTATACAGTGATGAACGTCCTTGCGGTTTCAGAGTGCGCGACTGTTGTTAACTGACCATTTTGCTTTTATTTATTTTTTTTGATAACTTTTCGGGGGAGAGGATAGCGTTCCGTTATCAGGTTTATGCCTATAATTGCGAGCATTAAACTAGTCCTCTTCTCCTAATACAGAGCGGGGAATAGAGCAGTTTGTGGTCCAAGTGAGAATCACTTACTGCTCTATTCCCCGTTTTGGCAACATGTTCAGATGACCTTGAGGACTTAGAAGATTCTCGTTTCTTAGAATACTACCCAAGAATGCAGACTCACTCTGTCAGCTGTACAAGGATAGCTTATTCTCAATGTTTAGTGGGTACTTAAATTACGCGGATTGATCAGACAAACAAATTGGTGCAAACACAATTCAGATCCGACCAAGGGTATAGCAGTAATAGCCAAAAACAACTATTTTGAAGGTCAAATCTAAATAATTTCTTTATTTCTAGTTTAACATATGGCAAGTGGGTACTCAAATTACGCGGATTGATCAGAGGAATAAAGTTGGTGCAAACAGAATTCAGATCCGACCAAGGGTGTAGCAGTAGCCCAAAAATAACTATTTTCAAGGGCAAGCCTATATAACTTCTTTATTTTTGGCTTAAAGTATAACATGTGGGTACTCAAATTACGCGGCTCGACGAGACGGACAAGAAGGTGCAATCAGAATTTAGATCCGACCAAGGGCATCGCAGCGTTAGCGGAATAACAACTATTTTGAAGGTCAAACCTAAATAACTTCTTTATTTATGGTTTTAAATTATGACCGAGTGGTCTGGTGGGGGAAAGGTAGGTACCTTTACTACACACTAGTGCTACCTCAGTCTTGTTTAACTCACGCTTCAATCAACATGTCGATGCAGAAAAACAATCTACCATTCAGTAACACAAAGGGTAATTTCAGTTTACAACTTTAAATTTTTGCGCGGTCCACCGTAGGTTATTAATTCAAGGTCGGGTGACTTCGTTAATACAGAGCGGGGAATAGAACACTTTATAATCCAAGTGAGAAGTACTAACTGCGCTGTTCCCCGTTTTGGAAATTGTTCGGGTGGCCTTGGGGACTTGGGCAATTTGCAAAGAACATCTATTTTCATGGACAAACCTATATAACTTCTTTATTTTTGGCTTAAAGTATAACATGTGGGTACTCAAATTACGCGGCTCGACGAGACGGACAAGAAGGTGCAATCAGAATTTAGATCCGACCAAGGGCATCGCAGCGTTAGCGGAATAACAACTATTTTGAAGGTCAAACCTAAATAACTTCTTTATTTATGGTTTTAAATTATGACCGAGTGGTCTGGTGGGGGAAAGGTAGGTACCTTTACTACACACTAGTGCTACCTCAGTCTTGTTTAACTCACGCTTCAATCAACATGTCGATGCAGAAAAACAATCTACCATTCAGTAACACAAAGGGTAATTTCAGTTTACAACTTTAAATTTTTGCGCGGTCCACCGTAGGTTATTAATTCAAGGTCGGGTGACTTCGTTAATACAGAGCGGGGAATAGAACACTTTATAATCCAAGTGAGAAGTACTAACTGCGCTGTTCCCCGTTTTGGAAATTGTTCGGGTGGCCTTGGGGACTTGGGCAATTTGCAAAGAACATCTATTTTCATGGACAAACCTAAATAACTTCTTTATTTTTGGTTTAAGGTATATCATGTAGGTACTCAAATTACGCGGCTCGACGAGACGGACAAGAAGGTGCAATCAGAATTTAGATCCGACCAGGGGCATCGCAGCGTTAGCGGAATAACAACTATTTTGAAGGTCAAACCTAAATAACTTCTTTATTTATGGTTTTAAATTATGACCGAGTGGTCTGGTGGGGGAAAGGTAGGTACCTTTACTACACACTATTGCTACCTCAGTCTTTTTTAACTCACGCTTCAATCAACATGTCGATGCAGAAAAACAATCTACCATTCAGTAACACAAAGGGTAATTTCAGTTTACAACTTTAAATTTTTGCGCGGTCCACCGTAGGTTATTAATTCAAGGTCGGGTGACTTCGTTAATATAGAGCGGGGAATAGAACACTTTATAATCCAAGTGAGAAGTACTAACTGCGCTGTTCCCCGTTTTGGAAATTGTTCGGGTGGCCTTGGGGACTTGGGCAATTTGCAAAGAACATCTATTTTCATGGACAAACCTAAATAACTTCTTTATTTTTGGTTTAAGGTATATCATGTGGGTACTCAAATTACGCGGCTCGACGAGACGGACAAGAAGGTGCAATCAGAATTTAGATCCGACCAAGGGCATCGCAGCGTTAGTGGAATAACAACTATTTTGAAGGTCAAACCTAAATAACTTCTTTATTTATGGTTAGATCATAGTAACTGTTATAATTATACAGCGTTGAGCAAACATTATTGAAGTTTTCAGTTACGGAGCTAAGGTCTTGTCAGTCTAAGAGCTACACCCTAACTAACACATGTAAACTAGTTATTGTGCGATTTAAAACTTGGTGGGGGGACTGGTATGGTGGGGGAAGAGTCGAGTACCTAACCTACGCGCAAACGCTACATCACTATATGTCCAGCTCTTGCGCGGTACACATGGATTCACAAATACAAGACAATAATGTTTCTTCCACATCTGTCTCTTATAATGTTGAACACAAGGACACTGATCAAAATATATCTGGTGAAATACAAGTACATGAAGTTTCTCCAACAACACCATCTGATACAGAAGCGACGATGTCATCCTTGATGGATGTTTTATTAAACAATAATGAAATAAGGTGGTAAATGAATTCAAGAATTACCATCTGCCTCGCGCCATCTGCCCCGCGCCACCTGCCGCCTGCCATCTGCCGTTTGCCATCTGCTCCGCCCCACCACACTTTTACCCCCACCATTTTGTTTGATACCAGAACGCTAGCTAGCGAATAGTCAGTTCACCTCCGGCTCTCGACCGGTGAACATCGAGCTCTCCGAGACGCTCTTCACAAAATAACAATGTCATTTCACTCAAGATCTGATAGATGTTTCCATTTAATTGCCGTCAGGTATTATTTCCACATGACGGTAATGAAATGGAAACACCTACCAGAACAGATTGGTGTCGAAAAAGACAACAACATCGATGACAACGAACAACGGGGAACTATTGTAAACATGAATTATTGTAAATAAAATAAAAGTAATATTTGTAATAGTACTACTTCGCACTCGTATCATTCGATTGCTTCATTTGATTGTTTTCATTCGATATTTCTTATCGATTAACTATCGAATCACAATCGGATTTTACGCGTGCGAGGTAGTACTTTTTTAAAATTACCTCCCCGTGACCTTGACCTTTAAACTTTCCCTCATTACGTCACAAAACCGCCTACGTCACTGGCTCAGCCTCAGATGACGTGTTTAATGACCCAGCGCATCCGGTCACGTGACCGGATGACGTCACTTTCGGTCTAGCAGCCCCAAATGCCCACTACTTATTCAGTCCTGGATTAGTTTAAGATAAGGGCGATAAATGAGGGTAAATGTTTTAGTCTACTGTATTATTCATAGATTTGCTTATTTGTATTTATTTTTTAGTTTTCAAATTTAGTTTAAAAAAATATAGCTTTACTTTGTTTAAATACAAAATAATAGCAAGCGGTAGCATGTTCAACCTTTTAAGCCTACACATAGCATATCTCATATGTGTTTAATTTTCTCTAATTAAATTTTGGTTTTTTACGGAATCTCTCGCTTTGCTGGGATCATAAAATGTGCCCCATTCAAAACTAATATTTAAAGAAACAGTTGATTATTTTATTTTTACTGAGTACTGCATTTACTGAGGAAATTCTTTTCCAAAACCATACTGAAAAGGTTATTTATTTAAAATAACTCATAAAAGTATTAAAAACTATTAATTTCAATACCTTTACAATTATTGGAAACAATGATATTGGACGGTAATATTTGGATTATACATTTCTCACTTCTTAAAGACAGGTACAACTTTTAACACTTAATATTCATGAGGGGAATACCCACTCTGTACACAAAAGTTAAACAGAAAGGTAAGTGGTGAGTGGATAAGCCAAAATTTTTTGTTTTATAATGTTACTTTTTGACATTGTTAAAAATTCTTCCGAAGAAACCTGTCTCCAACTGAAATTTACATGGTGTTTTAAGATTTGTCTTAAACTCAGTTGAAATTATTGAATATAACCACAATATACAACAAGTTTGATATTGGTTCTCTTTATCAATTTTGAAAGTATGTTTTAACTGAAAAAGTAAAAAAGGCATCAAAATTTTTTGTGAGGAATAGGTTTAGGTGAGGCATTGTTGCTTTTGTAACTTGCAATACAGTAGACGCTCTTTTATCCAGCATCCTAAGAACCGGCATGCTCTACTAACTGGCATCAACCGAACACCACACGATCGGCTTTTTCTGGTTATGTTCGGGCGCTCACAGACCTCTACCCCAACATAAGCCACCAGTGCACTGGACTGTGCACACCATTTTCAGTGTTTAAACTTTACAGAATTTTGTAGTGTAAAGTGAGTTTTTCTCCATAACTTATGTGTTTTGATCATGGGGGTATTATATGGAGTTAATAACCATCAGTATTCCATTAAAAACCGTGTATCTTCTATTATCTAGCAAATTCAGTTATCCGAAACATGCCAGTTAAAAGAGCGTCCACTGTATCTCTATATCATTGTTAAGTACTTTTAGGATACAAATTTTATTTTCTCAGTTATTATATATTTATCCTTTTTCTTGTTTTTTTTCTGTCGAAGTCTCAATTATTTATTGTAATAAATCAAACAATAGAGCAGTTAAAAATCAAATGAATATCTTTGCAATGTGTTTTTGGTATATGATTTTAATGTTCTACTGACTTCACGCGTCACAGGCTGCACTCCAAATGCCAGGTATTCCTAGCAAAAACTCTGAAGCTTTTGGATGTGACAACCAGAAAATCACTAACACTCTAAGGTTTCAATTGTATGCAACCCTATTCGTTGTTTTTATTGCAGGCCCTTGCGAGAGAGCAGACGGGCAATGTGTTTGTCTCCCCCCTGAGTGTGCAGATGGTCCTAGCCCTTGCATACACAGGAGCCAAAGGAGATACTGCCAAAGAGCTAGCCACACTCCTGTCCCTTCCTGAAAATATTAAGGAAACTTATGCCGGATACCAGAGTCTCATTGAAGTTCTGCAGGTATTTTCTATAACATTTACCTCATGTCTTTGTTTTTATATATTTGATCTGCTTTATTTACTCTTTTTAGCAGCTAACTTTTTCAAGTTTAGTAGAGGGATTACAGCAAAGAGGGGCCAGTTTTATTATTTTTTTGTTTTTTTCCATAAGAATAACATTGGGAGCCGTTTTTGCACCGCCACCGGCTCCCAGCCTATACATCTTTCCTTTTTGGCCTATACTAATGTTTGACCCTTGCCTATATTAAATACATTTTACCAATCCCAATCCGTCCCCTATATCTTTTAAAATTGTCAAAATCTAAAAAACTAACATTGGTGTTTAAGGTCCGATTTTTAAAAATTTAGATTTGTTGTCGGCTAGAGTATTATGTACATACCACCTGCATTACAAAAATTCAGTATTATAATCAGTGCTTTAAAGACAATTTCGTTTGTCCCTTATGAATAACATGGGAATCAGTTTTTGGACCGACACCCGGTCTTTGCTGATTATATTAAATATATTGCTTAATACATATGTTACATAGTCAAAAGTATCATAATCAACAATAATCAATCACAAGTCCCATTACCAACCATAATATGTACAACATCTATCGATTGTGTAGTAGTATATTTTCGGGAGGGAGGGGGCGGCGATGGAGCAGACTTTTACCGGTCCAGGATTTTCCTCACCAGGACAATTTGTAATTCGGTTTTAGGATCTTATATATAATGTAAAATATTTTTTTAACACACCCCAAGATTCTTTCCCCAAATTATTTTAATACATCATTTGTGGAAATCCTCGAATTCTGGCTACTTGGGAAACCGAGCAATTTGACATATAATAAATCGCCCTTTCTCCTAATTACCTTCTCAACCAAATACATGTCTTTATATTTGGGTTTTAACCATTTTTCTGTATAAAATCCTCCCTTAATTATATTGCCGTTTTAATCTTTCAAAATATAAGTCGCCGGCTTTGTTTTCTTAACTTCAGCTATTGTAAACAACTCCCCAATCCAGTTCGGGGTATAGCCCTTAATAAATACATATTTATATTTCGAAATTCTACAATGTCACCCACCTTATATCTTGGCATTTTAACTTGTACTTTGGATGCTAACCTTTCACGTACATCTTAGAACTTTGAAAATCTACCAACCCAATTACATAATCACCATTTAATTTTATAGGAGGAAAGATCACCGATTTAAACTCTGGCTCCATACCTGTAAATGTTATAGTAAATAAATCTATTCTTATAAACAAACATTTTTCAGAAATGATAAACAAAATTCCACAAAGAGAACTATTTAATTGTTGTATTTGATCAGTTTTATTGTAAATTTTAGACGGTTAAAAATATTCTATTACTTATTTTTGAGGTTATATTCCAAATGGGTCAACAGAAATTACAATATATTTATTTTTACGATATGCTATCCAATGTCTACCTTTGTCACTGTCTAAATTAACTATTCCGCACTCTTTTACTTTTGGTTTTAGTTGTTTTAGCTCGGTTTTTAGGTACACTACTAGAATGTGGGGCACGTATCTTGCAGCCTCTAACAGCTGAAAGCTGTCCATCTTTTTTATTAAATTTTAATCCCAGTCCCAATTTTGCTTAAGCTTTCATTAAATTTGTCACTACGTAAGTCGCTGCTTTTTTGGCCAAATATGCGTCTTTCGCCTAGACTCTAGTCCAGGCCTGGTCCACTAATTTCATATATACCTTGTTCCGAGCGGGTGTATAGGGATTATTCATGTAAAATATGTCATGCTCTTTACAATATGAGTCTAGCTTATTTTTTGAAAGTACATTTTTGTCTAATTTGGACGTACGTTCGTGCCCCACGCCAACTATAATTTCCAGGTATCCAGGTATGAGGAGTGGGAATGGAAGGTTGTTTATAAGGGTAATTAACAAGCCACGGCCTCTGTTATGGCTTTAAGAATAAAACTACCACATTTATCTTTCTTTGCCATTTTTATTTTATAAAAAATGTCATTTATTCAAAAAAAAGAACAAATTTAAAATAGCACAAAAAGAAAATACACCAAAGAAGTCGGGTCTATTTCCAGCCAATATTCGATGTGTTATAGCTGGCTTAAGTGGTTTGGGGAAGACCGTTGTAATTTAAAATTTAATTTAAAAAAGGAAGGATTAACATTTACATATTTATATATAGTATAAAAATTTGTAAAATAAGAAAAACATAAGAAAATAATTTAATAATTTCGTCTGTGTGATAAAGTTAAATTACTCACATATTCAGATTGTGAAATCACACCAAATTAAGTAGAAAAACATTCAATTGTTGAGTTTGATGATATAAATAGTCTTAATCTTACACCATTTTATCTCAATGGGCAGGCACAGAAATATTAACAGATTTTAATTGTGCCAATCTTACAGTAAAGCACACAAAAATTTCCGTGGCAATGTTAATTTTCTTATATTATTTAAACAAGATGATTTAAATTTAAAACATGTGTATAACAATTATGTGGGGAATGACTTTTCATTTAAACAATTTAGAAATCTCTGCCATCAATGCTGGGATAGGTCTAAATATGGCTTTTTCGTAATATCCATGGAAAGGCCAAAGAATAATGGCAAATATAGATTTATGTTTGGCCAATTTTATAATGACCAAGGGCAAGAGTGTTGATGCCATCCAGAATAAACCTCTTGTCATCATCAAAAGAGAGTCCCTTTTTATTTATCGTTAATGTTTGAAGGTGGTTGTTTGTGGATTTAATTCTTATTACATTCTCATAGCAATCTTTCCCGGTCGTAAGACAGTGTAAGTAATTTTGGTGTCTTAAGAGATGTTTAACTGTAGCATTGTCAGCCCCCTTAGTTTTTTTTAACCTCTAGCTCATTTTGATTTTTATTCGTATAACTATTATAAAGGAATGAAACAGTATAATTTTGGCCTTAAACTACAATATTCGTACATAATATTACCATTTAGTTTGTCTTTAAATTTGCCCATAACTTTTTTACTTTTATTAGAGTACAATAAATTATGTTTACTACATGCAGAGATGTCAAAACAGTTCTAGTCAGATTGTATTTTCTTGTAAGAGTCCTCTGTAACTATAGAATACATTAGAGAATCTGTATCTGTCATTAGGAACTTTTTATTCTTAAATTTTGACATATAATTATAATGGAAATCATACATTATAACTTTATTGGTATCTAAAATGGATATTCTTATATAAATTGGTTTATCAAACTTAACAATTAATTAATTAAAATGTTCAGCATACAAATTGTTATCGAACCTTTTGCTACATTCAAACCTTGGATTTGTAACGTATTTTGTAATCTTAGAGTCATCTACAAGATGTACATCACGAAATTTACATTGGTTCATAATTGTTAGAGCAAAGAGACTATTATTTCACAGTTTCTAGAAATCTTTTTCAAAATAATTTTTAGACTGTTTACGCTTTTCAATATTAAAATTAATACAGGGTGCAAGCCATTTTGACTGTCTAAATTTTAAAATTCTGTGTTTTTTTGTTACAACCAATCCCAATTCATCGTATTTTTGTAATGCTTTATATTGTAAATATATTTAGTTTTGTCATTTAAACTTGGTATTAATTATCCGTTCATTTTTTCTGAGGCTAGCGGACAGTCATTGTGTAAATCATGCTAATTCATATCGTATTTTAAATTGACTTCTATAATGTATCCAAAGTTTTAATTGTGTTTGTATTTATAATCCTTCTCACTCGTCCAATGGTACCCATCGACAGGCAAAGACTCACACATGGCTGTAGAGTATAGAGAGTTACAGCCTAAGTATACAAGGTAGTTGCTTTCATGATTTGGATCATAATGTTTACCCAGGTTATTATTGGCTTTAGCGTAGCGTGTGGAAATCACGCTGACTCCTCCTCTAATCACATTTTCTATAAAAAAATGCATGCCAATATCACAAAATAATTGTAATTTTATTCCGGTAATTCTAAGACATGCCTCCCATGTTAGTCCAGAGAGTGAGTACATATTGAAAGGGTGAAGCTTATAATCCGTTAAACATTAATCCCTAAATGTCTCAAACACATCAGCCATTAGAAACACATCTGTTTTGAGATATAAATCGTGATATTCTATTGAATTCTTAATATTTAAATGAGTCCATACGTTTTTAGCATGTTCACAATCTTTGGGAGATATACATTCTTTAGTTAGACAACTTCATAAGCGGCCACCAACTAATCGGACGCTATATATCGATCGTAAACCTTCGATGTATCGAATTTCATTTTAAATCGATCTTTAACCTAAATAACACAAACACTCAAACATTCGAGTCCTTATGGCGAATGTTGAAACTGTCTCTGAAAACTGGGATTAAGAGCGATGATGTTAGTTACACATACATTTTAATGAAACATTTAACAAGTAACAAGCAAACGAAAACTAAAATTTAAAAATGCAACATATATTAAAGAAACGTATAACCAATCAAAAACTTAGGTATATTTGCTTAGGCCTAACTTATATTAACGTAGTTTATTCCATTGTGGAATTAGTTTATTCAGTCCATGAAAGCAGCCCATAAAGTTTACCCTGGTAAAGATAACTTAAGTTTTAGCTGAGTTATAAGTTTCTTTATTATTTATTTATTTTTTTAATTGTAGTTTTCGTTTGTATTTTATTTGTTAAATGTTTTATTAAAATATATTTGTAACTGGCATTGCATATTATTATTGACGATATACAATTCGTTGGTTTTAGAGAATTTCACCTATAAGGAAGAAGCTATTACCGTAGTCGGCATGGTAAGGTCTAGGCCCGGGACCATGATAACTTTTCGTTTTGAGGTCCCCAGACCCCAAAAACACCATTCGTTCGAAACTGTATATATATATGTATATATATGTATATATATATGTATATATATATGTATATATATGTATATATATGTATATATATATATGTGTGTGTGTGTGTGTGTGTGTGTCCGTGAGCACGATAACTCTCGTAAAAATGATCCGATTTTGGTGAAACTTGATATAAACGTATAAAGCAACATTTATAACTTTAAGTTCGTAAACCAGCCAGATCGCTCCATCCGAACAGGTATTTTGGGGGGTTTTGTACCCCAAAAATGGGGTTTTTGAATGTTTTACATATAATTTTTGAAATAGTCAAATTTTAGATTTTACCATTGGATTCAGCTTAAGAAAATACACAATTTGGTGTTTTGATCATTCCTCTACGCCGATTGGTTCCCGATATATTGAAAGTGCTAAACACAGTACGTTGTCTAATGTTATTCTTAAGGAGGAAACGACAAATTTTATATATGGCTTATTTATGGAAAGTATACCGACGAAACTTGGTATACGGCTTCATCCGGTTGTGGTTTATTGATTTTTGCTCAAAAAACAAATTTATGCCTAAAAATTTCTTAGCAGCCGACCTGCGTACTCAGTCCCCGTGTTATTCTTATGGAGAATAATTAAATGCTCTGTCTCCCTTAATTATGAACATAAATGATTAAAAACCGGTATACGACTTCACCTAGTTGAGGTATATTGATATAAGCATACAAACCCATTTCTTGTGTTCCTTGTTGCAGCGAACGTGTGTACTTAGCCCCAATGTTATTCTTATGAAGAATAATTAAAATTGTATATATCTCTTATATGTGAATATATTTTTATGAAACTTGGTAAGTGGCTTTATGTAGTATTAAGACATTGATATCTCCATTGGAAATTCGCTAAATATGCAGGTTTGCTGCGACGGGGATATTAGATTATAAAATTAATATAAATATCGAGTAAATAATATGTATTGTTAAAATGCGATTCAAAATATCGAGTGTTCCAATTCAATATCGAATGTTTAAGATTGATATATCGCATTGGATTAGTTGGTGGCCGCTTATGAAACTGTACCCCATAAATCTATAGGGGAATAGACCTTTGCGTTGTAGTAGCGGATTGTCTATAAATCTAAATGTATTTAAATTGGAAGCTAAATTGTTTAATGGTAGCGATAGAAAATGTTAGGAATCTAAAAACACGAAATCATCTACAGAGAATGAAAAATACTTTTCCACATCTTTCGCTATGCAATTCAATCTCCGGTTAAACATTCCTGAATGTTGCATTATTAAATGACCATCACAGTTTTTAAGATTGATGAAGAAAACTGGAATTTCTTTAGTTTGTTTACAGTTTAAATTACAAGCGTTGAGTGTAACACCTCTAAATTCACATGTTAAGTGACTATGGTCACGGTCTTCACACATCAACAGCTGGTTATCACACAGTAACAGCTGGCGGCAGATTAGTCAACGTGTAGAGTATTGGAAAGATGCCTCTTGCTCTGGAGTCATTACAAGGGGAATATATACTGCCATTTGACTTTTAATAAAGTTTTAAGTTTTAAATAACTCTTCGAAAATATGTCTATTACATTTTCACCACTGTATAATTCTTCGGGAATTATTCTCCAATCTCTCACTACAACATTTGCAAATTCAGAAGGAGTGTGGTTGTTAGAGTTTATAAAGCATTCGAAGTCTGCATAAATTACAAAGGGAGCTTTAAGCTGATATTTATAATTTGTAAATTGTGTCTTTTGTAGACATTTGCACTCGTTGGGCATCGAAGTTTTTACAATATGTTAAGTGATGTTCCAGATTATCTTTTGAGTAAAAATTCTGCAAACAGAACTTGCAATAATATTTCTTACCGTCATATTTAGTAGACCGTATCATTAACCTATCAAAATTACGAATTATACAATAGTGTGTTATTATACCTTAGTGTAATAGTAATAGGTCTATGTGAGTACTATTTTGTTTTGTAATTCTCAATTGAGATAGTATTTGTCCTTCAATCCTATATACATTTACACTTATATTATTTTGTCTTTCAAATTTATCAATGTCAGATATTTTTACAGGATACTTTATATTCGTCATATGACCTTTATAAGGTTCATAAATGAAACTCGATTTGCATGTTCTCCATGATTTCTTGGATGTAGCACTGTCAATATACACTACAAAAATTATTTACCATCGATGTTTTTATGTTTAAAACAACATGTTTTGACTTAATGTATTCTGGAGTTGGAAGGTATGAATTTGGAGTTAAAGGTTTATACTTATAATCATGTAATTCCCAGTATTTAGTGTGGTCATATATCCACCCACTGTCTTGGGCTTGGTACTTGTGTAAAGACGTATCGATCTTCAAAAATGAATTTTCAATTTGAGATATTATTTGTTTTTCAATTGATAACATTGTTAAACTACGAAAACTAGCAACTCTTTCTTTGTCGATAGTCAATTCACCATTTTTATTAACTGTATGTTTAATAAACTTCACTCTTCTAAGAAGAATCTATTTAATTGGTAATGGACATGATTGAAGAGTGTTTAGTCTATCCACAGACTCCCCCTCAAACCTAAACACGTTATACGGTCGTTTGTCGCATCGCAGGTAGTGACGGGGTTTGTTACGATTGACAATTCTCTTACATACCTTACAACTATTGTGGTTCTCTAGCATATGCATTTTAAAATGATTGTTATTGTCAAATATTTTATGACATTTTTTAAAAATTGTAGGAACAACTTTGTGACTAGTTTGATAGTGGCGTAATAAATTATCTCTGTGGGAGCAGGCCGCAGAGCACTTTTCACAGGACAACATTCTTTGTTGAATTGAATTTGGTGATTTTGGGACTTTTATATAACCTTTGTTGAGAATTTGGAAATTTGATATTTTTTGTAAATAAAAATCTGTATTTTTTAGTTCTAAAATAATAAAAAATTAACGTTTTTAGTTCTAAAATAGGAAAAAATACATTTTTAGCTCTAAGGATATTAACAAGTTTAATCACTCAAAATGATATATTTTTCAATTTAGTGATATTATTTTATATATTATGCAACATTATTTTATATTGTATACACAATTATTTTATATTTGATAAAAATTGTAAAATAAAAAATTCTTAAACCGAATACCTCTAAAAATTGTTCTGGGGAGAAAAATCCTGGTCCGCGAAAATTCTGCACCAGCACCGCCCACTCCCTCCGAAAATATACTACTACACAATTGATAGTTGTTGTACATATTACGGTTGGTAATGGGACTTGTGATTGATTATTGTTGACTATGGTACTTTTGACTATTCAACATATATATTAAGCAATATATTTAATATAAACAGCAATGATCGGGTGTCGGTCCCAAAACTGATTCCCTTGTTATTCTTATGGGAAAAACGAAAGTGTCTTTATAAAGCACTGATTATAATATTGAATTTTTTAAATGTGGGTGTTAGTTAGTTTTTCAGATTTTGACAATTATAGACATACGGGACGGGTTGGGATTGGAAAAATGTTTTTAATATAGGCAAGGGTTGAACATTAGTATAGGCCAAAATGGAAATTTTTATAGGCTGGAAGCCGGCGTCGGTGCAAAAACGGCTCACCATGTTATTCTTATGAGAAAAACGTCCTGAAAGTGGCCCCTCTTTGCTATATTCCCTCTACTTAGTTTATGATTCATGTATTTAGGGAGTGGATAAATAACCTAAGAGAGTTAACTAAGTGGCTAATTAGAAAATATTGTTAACTAGTATTGACGGCTGCTATCGCGACCCCAAGAAATAATCAGCTGTTTAAGGAATAAAGCTTGTAGAAAAATAAATCCACCACTGAATACTCCTGGCTCCTGTAATATATTCTAAAATGGCCTAAAAACACAAAGCTTTAAGCTACCGTAACTCAAATAAGGTTGCTATTCAAGAAAAACGAAACAACACGTGCAGCTTCCTCCGTCCATTACAGCTCGAGATACAGCCGTGGACGGGCGGACGCACGAAGCCACAAGCAAACGTGAATTATAGTATTGATAGGTAAGGATAAACAAAATCAATTTGTTCTGTTCTTTATAGAGACTTTAAGTGATTATAAGTATAAAACAAAACTCTTTATGATTAAATCAGTTTTTAAATTGTTATATAATTTAGCAAGTTTTGTTAAAAACGGGGAAAACTATAACTGCCCATGTTTCTCAAACCAAAAAAGGAATACTACACTGAACAGTTTTACATTTCTATTTAGAAAATAAAACAAATAACGTTGCAGCAAATGAAAATAACTAATGTAAGCACAATAAATACCAATATGTAAATATCTCAAAATATTTGTTGTATTTATTAGAAGTGAATTTTATTCTTTTCTTTTAAAAGTCTGAGGTTACAGGGGAAAAGAAACAAAGACAAAAAAAACACTTGTTAAAAAAATGTTTTTAGGGCCTAGTTAATGTTACTGTCAACAAAATTTTCCACGTTCCGCAGAAGCTTATTTTGCTAATACTCTTCATAAAACTTAGCAACATCTAACTGAATGGAAACTCCTGCACACCTACTATTTATGTACAAAGTAATAATATAAACATTAACAACATTTCAGTCACAAACTGTATTCTTGGCTGCTTACTGCAAAAATATTTGATTGTTGGAGCTGGAAAAAGTGGTTCCCGCTGAAACATCGCAGAAAATATCGCTGTCTTTGGCAGATAAAGGCTGAATAAACTGTACAGTACCAGAAAAACACCTCAGCAAACCGATTTCCCCCCGTACTAATGGCCAGGACACACCTACTGCTAATAATAACAGCATCTCCCTTATCAAAGGGTGACAAATTAGTAGCAAAAGGTGCATTTCTCAAATAATTACCAACAGAAAAAGATGGAATGGCTAACCTAAGCAGATATACTCCTTGCCTACCTAAATATATTAAAATCATTTAATTTTTCAACCTGGAAGGTTGAGTAGGCTATCTCATTGCTAAAATGCTGCACTGAATCTGGCAGCCTTTCTTAGGGTAAAAACACACAAACAGAGTGGCGTGGCGGGGTGTGTAGTGGCTTCGAGTCTAAAACAAAACCATTAAGCAATGGGACAGTTCACCCAGAGATCGTCTTGGAGCGAAGCATGGCGTGGCGTGGAGTGGTGTTTCCACCAAGAATAAACTGATTTGTTTTCCAAAGCGTTCTTGAGCGTGACGTCACATCAGATGGATACCCAGCAATTGATTCCTGAAGTTTTTACCTACTTTATCAATTTATATCGTTAATGGAAGAAGTCTTAATTTCCATAATATAATTTATGGTTAAGATTATATTAAATTAACAGAGTTTTTACTTATAAAAATATTTACTATAATCTTGGTCCAAACTTTAAACTACGATCTCTTTTATAAATTACGTTATGTATTTGTCGTTGCTTTAATTGAAAAGATCTTCAATTTTGTATGGACATTTATTAATAAGGTATTGCTTTGATTTCTTCTTGAATTGTCGTATGTTATTTGTATAGGTTTTATTTCTAAAGAAATTGTATTATAAACCTTAATATAGTATTAGTATAGGCTTCGTTGTCGGAAAGTCTTGCAGAGATATTAAGATATATATAATGTTGAATTTGTATGTTGAAAGTCTATAAGGTTGATATTTATCGTGTTATAATACAATTACGAATTTGTATTTTTTAAGGTTAAAATGTACAAAAGATGCTGCTTGTAAATCAAAATTGACCATAGTGATCCAGCATTTAAATGCTTAAATAGTGGTTTAAATGATGTTCTACCTGGGACTTGGGCTTGGAAAGATTTTGGCATTTAGACTTGAACCCCACATAACTAGTCCGTCATATGAGATATTTGAATGGATACATAGATTGCAACCGTTAGAAATACATTTTATCAAAAACATTCCTGAACTGATTTTTGTTGCAAATTTTATTTTATTGATAGGATATGACCGTGAAAGATTTTATTATATTTAATTTTAAACAAATAAATTTATACTCAGTTGATAGTGCTATTGTTTAGATACCAAGTAGAACATTATAATCTTTATATATAATTCTGTAAGAAAAGAATTTAAGTCAAAATTGTGGGAGTTTGGCAAATCGCAGGATGATGGGAGACGGCTCAATCTTTCACACTAGGCCACTGGTGTCCAGACACCGGTGCCGGAGGCGGCCACTGGTTACAGCTCGGGTAACTGCAGTGGACAGCACGAGCAACCGTCAAGCCGCTCCACCAATAGCCGTCAATGTTATATTTTTAATTAAAGGTTGTATTAATGAATTACCACTTTATTAAACAAATAATTTGTTAAATAACGATTAAATCTGGTAGATTAACGGGTAATAAGATGGGCGAAACAGAAATACTATTACTGTTTTGTGAACTAAAGCTTAAAATTTAGTACTGTATACATACATATTTTTACCTTCCAAATGTTTGCCACTTGATAGGTTTCAATGAACAACTGTTTTGCAGTTGCACCTGTAATGTAAATTGTGTCAGATTTACATACAATTTCTTGAATTTATATTACTAGCACTAAAAATAAAACATTATTTATTGCATTAGTTTAGTTATTTCAAAATATAATTTATAAAATTTCACAAAAACAGCAAAATTTAATTGTAGACTAATACCAACTGACAGAGTAAATAACTATAAAGAAGGAGTGCATGTAGTTAACAATATTTGTAATGTGACTAGAAAAAGTCTAATGTAATTTTGAAAAGAAAAAAACTATAAATCAATCATTACTATGAAGATAATTATAAAGAAAATCAACGACTAATGTTATGGAATAAACTAAACTATTAAATGTCGTATAATCTGACTGTTAAAACATATTTTTCGAAAAGGTTTGCACTTATTTTAGTAGTTACTCTTGAGGCAATTACATGACTATCTATTTAAATTAGTTTTTTCCTTGAAATGTTAGTATCTATCATTGTTAATTTTACCTTATAGAACAACTGTCATTAGATCAATTCGGACAACAGGAAATATCGAACATTGTTTAACCTTTGTAGTAATCAGGATAAAACTGGGAAAAGGAAAAAGTCAGATACCGGTATTGCAAAGTTTTATAAACAGATTAATGGAAATGCTTTTATTTACGAAGCAACCTAGTGAATTATTATCCGATTCATTGTAGTGCTTTCAAATAACAGATAAACAACAATGATTGTTGAAAAAAACTGGATTTATTAATAAAGAAATCAAAATATAATAACGAAAATCATCAAATACAGGGGATACGCGCACATACAGTGGCCGGGAAGTGGCGGCAACCGGTGTCCTGGTGTGAACGCTCCCAATTGATTCAATGCCTCGCATCGAGTGTCCGCCACCGCAGTTGCCCGTTTGCAGTTGCTAGAAGACACTGCTCAAACACTGTGTCCCGGTGGGCAACTGCAGTGGACAGGTGTGAATGCTCCCATTTAAAACAATGTTTCATGAAAAGTGTCCACCACCGGTGTGGACTCTGGTGGACTAGTGTGAAAGGGGCCTAAGGTCTTGATCCCGGGGACTCTAGCAGTATTTATAAAAGGTTACCAGCATATAGCAAATAACGTAAAACATTCCCCATAAAAAAAGCATGAGGATTTAAAAAGGTCTGCTTTGTTTAATTTAAACATGTGATTAAGAGTCTACTTTTTTACGAAATCGAACTGACATGTGTTTCTTTTCCTAAGAATATAAAGAGTTAAAGAAATCAGACAATGTATACATAACCCTATAAGTAGGGACACCCCATGTTATTTTAAGATAGTTTAGCCCCCCAAGTTCAGAGGAGAATATAGCGCTGACTGTCACTCATAATTCACCTTGGCCCCGTCATACGCGCTACTTTTTGTCTTTAAAACTTCAGAATGAGTGTATTTGTTGTAAACTAACTAATAAATAACATATCTCTGTTAATATATTTCAGCCAGCCGTTAGAATTTTAACAATGAACTTTATCCGTAAACACTTAAATCGGTTCGAATAGAGTCAAATATGCGATTGTGCCTCTATCTGTGTTATCACTAGAAATCGTTTTTCCATAAGCGTGTCCGTACTTATTCGGTTATGTATACAAAAAGTTATTATGAATCAAAAGTGGTAGAGTATTGGAGCGAGGTTAGGGGCTATGGTCCCATCAAGCCACTAGTAATAACTATTTGTGTATATGTGTTAAATGATTTAATGCCAAGATTATACTGTGTTTAAATAATTAGCTGTTTTTAGGATGTTAGAATAAAATGAATTAATTATGAGTGATTTAAACTAAATTTGACCTATTGTACTAACTTAAACGATTGGAATTATTATTTGATAGAGTTTTGATCGAAATTCATATTATTATTAATTAAGTTAAATAGAGAAAGATTTAATACAAGAGGCATGAGTACGAAAGTGGCGTGGCACGGCACATGTATAGCAAACCAAAACCACTTCAATGAAATAAGAGATATTTAAAAAAAATAAATAGGTAACACAATAAATAAATGTATCAATAACAACTGTGATACAAAGAAGAAAGTAAAAAACACGTGCACTATATAAAAAAAATGTAAACAAAAGTCCGGTTACAAACAGTCAGTAGCCTACTATATTATTATATGAACATGTGACACAAAGCTTTACCTTGAAGCGTCGATTGATTTTGCCCCTATTACATTAAGTTTTTAAAAATGTACTTTTCCTTAGACATTTTATCTAGGTTAAGTAGTTCTTTTACCTATTTCAAAGCAGGAAACTCTAAATCTTTAACGTCTAATTTCTATTTTTTCCCGTGAAAAAATAAAGTGAATAAAGCGTCAATACGTCAATGCATGAAGCTCATTAAGATGCGGGAATGTTGTAGGACCCAGTGCTGAAGTTAGCCAACAGCATGTTTGTGGAGAAGTCAGCAGGACTCAAGGAAGACTTCCAGAGGCATGCCAAGAAGTACTTCCGCTCCCCGGCTGAAGCTTTAGATTTCCGCTCCAGTTGCGAAAAGTCTCGTAAACACATCAATTCTTGGGTGGAGGAAAAAACCAACATGATGATCACTGATCTTCTTCAACCTGGTAATTGAAAGTAAACATGTTACTTTATAAACTATTAAATACTATTTTTAGTTCAGACATTTTCCCTTCAGTTTATGAATTTATGGTTTAAATTAATTATGTAAAACCACAAGTTAACTTTTTGATTAAATGTCCACATTAGGATGTGGTGTTGATACGTGTGACCTCACTTTGAGCAGGCTATCGAGGTAGAATGAGGCCGTGTTTTTACCAACCACTTTTAATATTAATAGATAACTTTTAGGCCTCAACCGCGACACAAACGGCGAGCGGCGCATGGCAAAACGACAAAGCGGTAGTGGATACGTGTGGTGTTTCGCGTGTGGCCAAAAAATAAGGTGTTTACTTAATAAACAACAGTTGTGTTTGTTGTAGAATGGTTACGTAAATTATCTTACCATTTATCCTTAGAATAAGTTCAGTTTAATTTGTTCTTTAAATACTCACAATAAAACTAATCCTGATATTAACACATGTTTTGACCAAAAATGAATTGTGTAACAACTATTCTCTGAACTCAAATCAATTTCATAACCAAGTTCTACATACACTAGGAGTACGCTCAAATATTGGCGTAATGGGATGAAAGTTTCCGCTGTTAACGTAAGTTCTAACAGAAATATCATCCAAAAATGTTAAATAAATAGCCCTGGGGACTCTGTAGTAAAATATATACTTTTCATTTGGTTAATTTTAGGTCATAGGATAAATAGTTCTTAATTAAATTAAATTATATTATATTAGAGGCGAAAATTCTTCAACAAAATATAACACAGTAAGTTGCCTGTGCAAAATATGTACATTGGAAATTAGCTGGGTACGCAGGTTTGCTATGAGGAGGGTATTTAATATCATAAACTGACAAAAGAACACAGCTGGCAGAAGTAAATACGAAATAAATGGTTGCTGCAATCTAGCGGATAAACTATTATTAACTCACTTACATTACTCGCATTATAGGAGAACGTTAACTTTACTTGTAAAAACTTGTATTAATTTTTTAAATACAAATTTTAAAAAGCTTTGATAAATTGAATTAATCATGTTAAATGGAGCATGTTTATTTATTTAATCATAAAGCATATGATTAAAACAATTTTGTTGTAGTTTCTTGTATTTACGAAACAATATTGTATTAGTATCTCGTACTTTAAAACCAGTAATTTGTATCCAATGCCTTACCTACAACGGAATTTTACAACGTTTAATTGTTAGTAAATAAAATACAATTTAAAGAATGTGTTCCATTTTTGAACTGGAAGCGTGAAGTGTACTGGAAAATATTTGTGAAAAATATGAAAACACACACGACTACACACTGACGGACAACATATCATTGTCTCTGCTAATACATAGATTCCTTCACTTCCTTTCATCATCAATTAAAGTAAATCCTGTAAAATATACCCTTAATTTAATACTATAATCAGCGTCACATCGTTACATCATTGCAAACTTCGACGCCAAGTACCTTTCCACACCCATCTACCCCCCTTGCCTTGCGATGATGCCGTTTGGTGTATATTAGATGTCCGTATTAAAATATTTGGTTCAGAGAAAATAAATAGCCATATGTGTTTGATATTACCCTACATTGAAACTTCGATATTTACTCAGCAACTGGTTCCGCTGCCAGAGGATTAAAAGTACCTGTCGGTAAAGGTGGTTGCCTAATAATAGTGCACATTGGCTCAGAAAAGACAGGGTTTTTACCAGAGTGTAAATTTATTTTCCGATCAAAAAAATCGAAACTTAACATGGACTACCACTCAGAGATGAATAGAGAAGTTTTTAAAGAACGGTTTGTCATCAATATACTTTGTTTATATACTTGAAGAAGGATCACTGATCATTATGGATAACGCAAGTTATCACTCAACTGTGATGGACAAAATCTCACGAACCAACTGGAAAAAATCTGATATTCAGCAGTGGTTAACAAACCACAATGTGCCTTTCATGTTCGACAAAATAATCTAAAAATAAAAGTCAAGTAAAAAATGCCCCTAATAAAGTGTACGAGCTGGACAAAATAGTAAATGAAATGGGACATGAGGTAATCCGCTTGCCTCCTTACCATGCTCACTACAACCCGATTGAGCTAACTTGGGCCAAGATTAAAACTGAAGTCGCAAAACGAAATAAGACCTTTAAGGTAGCAGAAGTGAAAAAACTTATGGACGAGGCTATTGACAATGTTAAAGCGGTCCCACACTTCTCGCGAACACGCCCGACCATTCGGCCGAACTTCGAATGATCGGAGTATTCGCGAGAAGTGTGGGAGCTGCACGAACTTTTGAATACGTGCGGGAACATACGGGACCCAATGTTCAGTCGTGTTCGTGAGAAGTGTGGGACCTCCTTTACAGTATAGAACTGAAGAAAATGTGTTTGTCATGCAGAAAACTGAGAGTGAATATGGTTGTGATTGTGACGTTGAGTATGGTTTAGTGCCTCCTTTCCAGAGGATAATGAGGATGTAGCAGCAATTATTGTTTCAGATTTCATTTTATAGCATCAGTCATTAGCATTGGCTTATTATGAATTTACCTTCCACTCATTAATTAAGTATTTATTTCACTAATCTCACAAAAAAATAGGTTTTTAAAATTAAAATTAAATTCATTAAAATATTTGTTTTATTTATTTATAGAGTTATATAGTTTTTGATCGTGTTCATACTTCATTTGAGCTAGTATAGTACTTTTAAAATATAACAGATTTTAACTCGAGTTACTGAGTTTACCACGGCAACGAAAACAGACAATTTTGTAAACTACAGATAGTGTTTGTATCAGCAAAAACATAAACCAACTTATTTGGTATTAAATGATCACTGGTTTGTATGCTGTATAAAGTTTGAAAAAATATGTTCCCTGTTAGTGAATTAATTGCTCCTACAGGAAAGAATCTACCACCACAGTCGGTACATTAAGACTTAGGTCTTTTTGGTAGGGGGCGGGGGTTTGTATTTTTTTAATTTGTCGATAAATAATCTTTTTTGTAAATCAAACTTTAGTTTGTACCTCTTATTTCAGCTAGAACACAAACAGTTTAGTACCTTAATTATTGCTCTACCTCAATCGCTAACTGAGATAGCGTATTGAAAGTACTAATCACAGTACGTTGTCCAATGTAAATCGTATAGAGAACAATTACAATTGTATATCTCGCTTATTTGTGACCATATTGATGAAATTTGGAAAGTGGTTTCATATTAATGAGCATTTTAAATTTGCTGAGTACACCAGGGTTTGCTGCGATGGGGAAATCTATACAAACAAATATCCTCAAACATTGGTAATTGTTTGGAACGATGAAAATGTGACTATTTCATATGTGTATCAATAAAAAACGTATTTAAAAACTATATTGAGTTCATTATACATGACTAATACTATTATTATTGTTAAACCACACATTACTGAACGATTTTTGCGATATTTCCCAGCGAATTTCACCCCTTAAACTAAACTTTCGATCTAATATCCGGCAATTTAAGCCCTTTTACTTTATGTGTGGCTGTTTAGGGTAAAAACACTTTTTTCCATACGATACCACAACAGCAACAGCAAATTTTGTATACTTTAATTTACACTCAGCTTTTTACGGGATTTAATTCTCAAACCTAAGTAAACGAATTGGCACAAGTCGGCAACATAGGTGTAAGACCCAAGCTTGCAATGATATGACGCTTAGTATAGTGGACCTGTTGCTCTAAATTGAGCAATCAGCTGTTCTTACCGTTTGCCTGTATTTTACTTGATCATTACCTGTTTTAGAATGCAACTGAATTATAATTATTCCCCGTGTTATATAATCTTATGGGAAAAAATTAACTTGGAGGGTGACCCTTCATATTCAAAATATCGAAGATTGAAAACCACTTTGCACAACTACGAATCTGGGCCATTTTTTTGACACTTAATCATTGAAATTGGCTCAAAAATAACGGAGGAGTTCTTTTTATAAAAATCGGCTTAGCGTATTATAGATATAGAGAAGATAACCATTTTCCATTTTAAATCTAGTGCTATCAAGAAATAACAAGATACCTTGTTGGAAAACAAATAAGATATACCTAAATACTAATTTTTTCTAACATTTCTTTGAACGAATAATATTTGTTACATTGCAATTTTGATCAATGAAATTGCTAGATATTTTTTGGTTCTTTAAAAATACATACATACATTAACGATATCGGATATCCGTTAAGGAGGGATGGGCTTTGAAAGTTAACTTCGGTCTTTGGGGGAAGCAGATAGAAACAACAAATGTTTCGTGACTGGAGCTTAGGTGAATTATATTTTTACTCGAATAAGCTGACACTTCTCCTACTTTTTCCCAAATACCTCCTACTTTTCCTACTTGTTAGGTATCAAAAATAATAATGAACCCTATATTCATGCATTAATTCAATAACCTAGACCAATTAATTAGCTTGAAATTTTGGAGTAAGCCAAGAAAGATTAGCTTCTGTTGGAGAGGTAGACATATTGTGCTGAATGTTGTAGGAATAATCACTGATGAAACAAGACTGGTGTTGGTGAATGCTCTTCACTTCAATGCCGACTGGAAACGCAAGTTTGATGAAGGGGATACCAGGAAGAGATCATTCCATGTCTCCAAAACTAAGATTGTTAATGTCAAAATGATGTATGATATACATAAATTTCATTTTACTCATGACGCGGAATTACAGGCAAAAATTTTGCAACTGGACTATAAGGTTAGTTTTGTTTATACTGTTTATGTTTTATGGGTTCATTTTAATTTTTAATTTTAAGTATTTACAATTTTGAATTTAATTCCAAAAGTTGTTTTTATTTAGTTGGTCTGTAAAATATAGATATATTAATAACTCACAATACTTTAAACCTGACACTTTTAATTTAAGTAAAAACAATTGCATGACCATAGTATATTTAAAGTAGCTTTAGGATTGATTCTAGTGACACCTTTTGGGACTAGAGGCATCTTAAAAGAAGTAGTGTTTTGAAAAGAAAACGTCCCCAAACCAATACCAAATTCTACTTACCATAAATTACCTTTTAGCGAATTTCCCCTATTGGGAAGAAGCTATTACCGTAGGTGGCATGGTAAGACTTAAGCCCGAGACCATGATAACTTTTCGTTTTGAGGTCCCCAGATGCCAAAAACACTATTCGTTCAAATTTATATATATGTATATATATGTCCGTTACCGCGATAACTTTTGAAATAAGCGCCCGATTTTGATGAAATTTGGCACAAATGTGGAGAGTAGCATTTATGACTTTAAGTTCGAAAACCAGATCGATCGGTCTATGGGAAGGGGGTTTTATGGGGGTTTAAAATTTTCCAAAAATCAGTTTTTTTAACTTTTTACCCTCAATTAAAAAAAAAACACTAGATTTTGGTTATATCCATTTTATAGAGGTTAAAAAAACAAATAATTTAGTATTTTGAATCATTAACCTAGGTTAAGTGGTTGCGGAGAAAATCCAAAAAAACGTGTCCCATGTTAATCTTATGGGAAACAGGTTTTTAGATTTTTCTCAGATAGTTTTACTAAAAACTTCACATTTCTGTTTATTAATGTGTTTAGCTCAACGAAACAAACATTTTGGTGTTTTAATCGTTGTTCTACGTCCAACCGTTGCAGAGATATTCAAAGTGCTAAACACAGTACGTTGTCCAATGTTATCCTTATGGAGAATAAATAAAATTCTATATCTCGATTATTTTTGATTGTATATTATTTAAACTTGGTATGTGGCTTCAACTAGTTGTGGTATATTGATATTAGCACAAAAAACAAGTTTTTTGTTGATAGTCCCCGTAGCAGCAAACCTGCATACTCGGCCCCATGTTATTCATATGGAGAATAAGTAAAGTTGTATATCTCCCTTAATTATGAATCTAAATTAATAAAACTTGGTATATAGCTTCACCTGGTTCAGTTATATTGATAACTGCAAAAAAATATTACTTATCTTCCTCGTTGCAGCAAACCTGCGTCCTCAACCCTAATGTTATTCTTATGGAGAATAAATGAAATGCTATGTATCACTTATTTATGGATGTATTTTTGTGAAACTTGGTAAGTAGCTCTATGTAGTAGTGAGTCACATATATATGCATTGGAAATTCGCTGAGTACGCAGGTTTGCTTTGACGGGGGTATTTAATTTTATTTTTGAGTTATATCCACTGGTCTTGAAAATTTGTACATTATCTATAACGCTCCAAGTACAAAACTAATTGGATGCTTTTTTGGAGAAATTTAGGTGATACACTTATAATAGTAATAATAATATTTTTTTGGGGGGGAGGAGGTTGAAATTCATTATGCACACCAGCAGCTAACGTTAGTATGTGACTCGCACCCATTAAAAACTCCCCATTGGGACCTAGGGACTGGCCCGAGGGATTAGGCTGGGGATGTTCCTGATCCTCGTCCTCAAGTGAGTCGATTATCCGGCGGTAGTCTGCGATGGGTTGATTGAGCGTGAGATAGCAGGAGAAAAAAAAGTGAGCCACCTAATCCTCACCCACACGAAGCCATCGCCTGATGCAGTAGCCAAGGCAAGCACCCGACCAGCATCCATAATCCAAATAGCCACGGTGTGAGACGGATCCGAGAACCACTGTGGAGAGTGTTGGTCCCGGTACTGCTTTCGCAGGAGGAAGATTTCAGCATCTCGATCTGTGGCAAGCTGATAAAGCAGGTCATTAGCTGTCTTGCTCCTCTGCATGTTCAGTTGAAGAACTCGCATCCTATTTTGGATGACGAGCGGATCTTTTCCAGGGCTTGATTGTATGCCCTGCAGTGACTTCACCCAGGGACGTGCCGGATGGCAGCGTCCTTCAGACCGGCTTCGGCACACAAATCGCAAGACTCCACAGAGGACACGCGCTGGCCTTGTGGTCCAGATTATCGCATTTGAAGCACATCTTTCTTCTGTCAGGTTCTTTGCATCGATTAGCTACGTGACCGAAACCCAGACATTTGAAACGTATGGGGGCGACAAGCTTCTTGCGCACCCAGCACCTCACCTAACCGATCTTCAGATGTCCGTCCTCCAAAAGCTTTGCCGCGTCTTGAGTCCCCAACGTGAAGATCGCCATATTTTGTCCTCTGGAGTTGGCCTTCGCAACGAAAACCCTCACCGTGGCGAAAGCATCGAGGACCGTCCCGACAGCTGAAACGACCTCACCCTCAGTCGTGAGCTCATCCAAGTCCCTCACCTCCAGCTAGCCTTGGATTCGAGGACGCGGACAGTAGCGTTGACTCTCAGGATGGTCTGGAAGTCGCTGCGGTGTTTACTGTGGTGGTTGGCACTCCCTGATGCCTGCCCTAGTTCAACCAGGAGATCGCCAGCTCTGATCTTTCGGAGAGCCTTTATCACGGCTCCCTTTTCCTCTGGTTTTGCCTTCTGCCGGATATCTCCAAGCACGTCAGTGTAGGATTTCCCGGATGACGGCTGGATGAGAATGACATCGGGGCGTGGCTTTGGGCCTCTTATCTTTTTGGGCTTGCCCACGTGTGGTCCCTTAAGCTTTTTGTTAGTCTGCTGGGACTGGCTCTTCCTTCCCACTTGACCCCACTCTTGGGAGATAGGCTCCTTAGTGGTCACGCCTTCTTTTTCTCCTCAGCTTCCTGCTCAGCAGGACTGCTGGCAGCACGCTTGGCGGAAGCCTGCGAGGCCGTTCTTAGCGGTGTCGTCTAGGTTAAGGCAGACACAAGTGCTTTCTCGCATGATTGCCAAGACTTCCGCGTAATATTATGATGTGTCTCAGGTTGGTGTCCAGGACCGCTATCCCTGATTTGACATCCTGACTCATGTTTTTCTGGCGATTGGTCGCGGCCTTCATGACCGCGAGCGACTGAAAACACTGCTTAAGGAGGTCCTCCTCCTCCTGCCTAGCCAGAGAGATCACAACCTCGTACGGTGATTCCGCAGTCAGTCCCTGATCCACGTTTGGCGGGGTTTTGGTAGTGGGAGCCGAATAATTCCTCAGAGAGCTGGTTTGCTCTATGGGGGTCACTACTCGTGACGGAGAGCACGAAATGCGCGATTTCTTTGAAAAGGGGTCGGTACCACTTCAGGGGTTTGGGAAAGGGAACACAAAGATGTTTCTTGCACTATTGAAATATTGATCTGTGCTCAACTTGTCATGCTTGTTTTAGTTTACCCCCCTTGACTGCACCCTCATGAGAAAGTCACACTGGGCAACCTCAAGAATGACTACATTCTGCGTTTTTCGCCCCACAAAACATAAACCGCACTGCTGAACAAAAATTGAAAATTGAGTTTTGAAGAGAATGCGTGAAAAAGAACTGGTTTGCCCCCTCCCTTTTAGTCGCCTTTTACGACAAAAAGGGGATACTGCGGTCTATTCTAACCCGGAGCCGCACGGGTGAGTAGCAATAATAATAATAATAACAATAATAACAATAATAACAATAATAATAATAATGATGATGATGATGATGATGACGATGACGATGACGATGACGATGACGATGACGATGACGATGACGACGACGACGACGACGACGACGATGACGACGACGACGACGATGACGACGACGACGACGACGACGACGACGACGACGATGACGACGACGACGACGACGACGATTATGATTATGATGATGATGATGATAGAGATAGAGATAGTGTAGTGATAGTGATAGTGATAGTGATAGTGATAGTGATAGTGATAGTGATAGTGATAGTGATAGTGATAGTGATAGTGATAGTGATAGTGAAAGTGATTATAGTGATAATGATAGTGAAAGTGATTATAGTGATAGTGATAGCGATAGTGATAGTGATAGTGATACTGATAGTTAGTGATAGTGATAGTGATAGTGATAGTGATAGTGATAGTGATAGTGATAGTGATAGTGATAGTTAGTGATAGTGATATTGATAGTGATAGTGATAGTGATAGTGATAGTGATGGTGGTAGTGATGGTGACGGTGACGGTGACGGTGATGGTAACGGTGACGGTGATGGTGATGATGGTGATGGTGACGGTGATGGTGATGGTGATCGTGATAAGGATAGGAATTGGATTTGAAGATGATGATGATGATAATAATAATAATAATAATAATAATTTTTGAGAGAAGGAGGAAATGCATTATTCACACCGGCAGCTACCGGTAGTGTGGGACTCTCACTCTCACCAACTAAAAACTCCCCCTCGGCACCGAGGGACTAGCCTGAAACCGTTTGGCACATAAAGCTAGGCCACTTGTTGTTAGCCCGTTAGGGACTACTCAGAGGGCTGAATATCAATCAAGCCGATCCAGATCGGTATTCTTCGCCTTTAGTAGGGCGTCAACGAAGCGCGCCACCCGTTTCCAGGGTTCACCTCCACGGAGCATCGTCCCCGACTGTGCGTGGATCCAAAGGACTGACATCAGACACCACAGACGCTTGAAGGTTATGCCACCTGCCGCATGCAAAGATGGTGTGCTCTGTGGTATCAGCGACATATGGTTAGTATATACAGTTGGGACTGTCCACATCCCTATTTTGTGGAGGAATTTTGAAATAACCGTGACGCAAAATACATTGGGTCACGTAGGACCCCACCTCGCCGTGCTTCCTCTCTGTCCATGTGGGACGTCCAGAATCAGTCTCGCGGTCCACCGACCCCTTAACTCAAACTCCCAACTGGCCTGCCACTCAGTAAGAGTGCACTCGCGTTCTTCTGAGGTGACGATTGCTCTGTCAGCCTCAAATCTCCGGCAGTAGATTGCCTGTCGCTCGCTTGCCAGAAAATGGATGGGGATAACCCCGGCAATCACGAAAAGGGCCAGCTTGGAGAGTGTGCGATCCGCAGATGCGACTCGCAGAGCTCCTGCTCGCTCAACACGGAACAGATGTTTTCTGTAGCACTTCTTACTGAGGGCTGAGCCCAAACCTCGGCACCATTCAGGATGACGGAATTGACTGAGACATAATCAGCCAACGATTGCTAGTATGTGGTCCGCTGACGTTGGTCATAAGCTTACCGAGGGAAGTGACCCCCTTGGTGGCTTTGTCAGGGCTGTGCCGGATCTGCTCGCCGAAGCTCATCTTACTGTCTATCATCCATCATTCCCAAGTACTTCGCAGCAGGCTTTGCCTCAATTTTGAGGTCCCCGACTCGCATCAGGATGACCGTCCCGATCCATTTCTTGGTTATAACCACGATCTCTGTCTTGTCGAGAGCAAGGGGCAAGTCGTGATCGCGCATCGAGAGGTCGACCATTCGCATTACCAAATCCAGCTTGAGCTGAGCAAGCTTGACACTTCTTGCTGAGATAAGGGCTTCGAAGTTGTCGGCATAGCCCACAATACGGGTATCATTGGGCCTGTCAAGCCTCAGGGTCGCCTTTCCCCTTTGGGATGAGGACGAGGGGAGCCACCTTCCAAGCAGAACAGAAAACGCCCTTAGCAAAACACGCGTTAAACGTGTTGAGGAGAAGTCTGGAATTGGCTTCCGCAACCAACTTCAAGGCTTTGGAAGGTACTCCATCAGGGCCTGGAGCTTTCTTGTTGCGTAGGGAATTGACGGCGCTTGTCAGCTCCTCCTGTCGAAAAGGATTGACGAAACCTACGTCTGAAAATTCCTTTGCAGCGCGAATTGGATGGACCGGGAACAAAGTGTTGACGACAACGGCCATGGAGTTTGACTCCATGACAGCAGGTGGTGATCTACCCCCCAGACATGTAATGTAATAGAGAATGTATTAATTTAATAATTGTATCTAAAGATATTTCAGAATCTCAACTTCTCTGCTTTACTATAACTACAGTAATATTTATAATCAACATGGTATGTATAATAAAAACTCAAGGCAGTCTTTAGTGAATAACCATTCTTTCAATTCTTTAAACAAATTACTTCTGTATAAGCAGTTTTGAATAGATACTGGCAATTCCGAGGTGCTATAAATTCAAAGGTTTTCTTATATGGAGGTGTTTTGGGCAAGTTGACATTTCTTAGCTTTTGCCTCTGACTGATCAGGTTGACAATAAAGTCACCACTAATTAAAAAAAAATTTAGTACTTTTAAAACATACAAATATTTTAAGGGAAAACATTTTTAGTTTTTTGAAATGAGGAAATGAGGGTTCTAATCTTTATTTATCCTTGATTAGCCTTACAGAACATATTTTCTTGGTAGAATCTGGTTTTTAAGTCCGAAATGTTGCCCCCCAGAAATCAATTCCATATTATAATCTGCTACGAACTAGGGCAAAATACACCATTTTTAAACAATTTCCGGTCAAAGTTTCCTCAAGAACTAGAATACTCTTAGTATACAGTTGAGTTTTTTGTTTATTTTTTCAATATGTCCTTTCCAATTCAATTCACTGTCTATTAATACCCCAAGATACTTTACTTGTATTTTTTGAGCACCACTTAATAATAGGCCGTAATATATTTTTTTAATTGTTTTAATAAAAGGTTACGATTTTTGATAAGAGCACAAAGGTTTGAAATAAAATGACTACACAATTATCACTACATTCAACATCAGACTCTAAACAATCCCAGCATTTATATTTAATTGGAAAATCAAAAGCAATATATTTGGTATAAGAAAAATTAAAATGGCAGGTTTTTTAGGACTAATTAACATTTTATGGTTCGTAAACCACCATGTAATTTCTTTAAGATCATTTTCCAGCGTATATTTTACCTCATCTAAACTATCACACACATAGCATATGCAGGTATCATCAGCAAAATACAGTTCCGAGCCATTCAATTTGCCTTCACACAGTGAGTTTAAAGAAAATAATCCATAGAGTAAGTGCATCATATGAAATATAAAGCTTGATTATATTATAACAGAGCACCAATTACAGATCCTTGAGGGATTCCGTACTTAACAACGCCGCATTCACTCATTTTCTCATTTACTTACTCTTACATATTGCTTTCTTTGGGATAAATAAGTAACAAACTAATCATGCGCAAATACTCTCTCACCTATAAATCACTTAAAAAATTTAACATAACACTATGATCTACACTATCGAAGGCTTTAGTAATATCTAAAAATAAAACACTAACAAATGTTCTAGTATCCATTCCTCCAGTGACTTTAGATATAAGTTTTCAAATAGCACCTTCGGTATTTTGTCCTTTAAGAAATATGAATTGGATTTTGCTGAAAACCCTATTTTTGCTAGGGAATGACAATAGTTTATTTTTAATTATCTTTTCCATTACTTTGGCGAGTACGAGAGCTAGTGTGATTTGTCTATAATTAGTACAATTAGTTTTATCACCCTTTTTGAATATTGTTATAACGACTGACTTCTTAATTTTACATTGAACTATACCAGTTTGGAAACTCAAGTTTGTAATATAGGCTAAAACATCACTGATTTCAGCGGATAGCGTTTTAAGACAACCTGATATTATACCATATATTCCTGGGGATTTTCCATTCTTAAGAAATTTAATTGCTTCAGTTACATCAGCTGATAATACTGGATCCAAAAACATATTTAAAAAAAAATTATTTTCCATTACTTTTAAAATATTTATTTGGATCCAAGTAAACTAGAACTTTGGTTCAAAATTTTGTATCTCAAGACCAGGTTCCTCATTACTTCTAATTTCATCAACAATGCTGAGAAAATGATTATGGAATACATTTGCTACTTTTGACTGATCCGAGACTATAATTCTACCTCCTGCTTTTAATTCAACTATATTTTTTTGGCCCAGCCTGTCTAGTAGAATTATTAATGGTTCTCTACGTTTTCTTTGTAACCCCTTTTTGATTCTCGAATGATTCTTTAAACAACTTGTCTTTTGCTTCGCAGATGTCCTTTTGTAGTTTGTTTCTAAAAACGTGCACGTAATATCGAAATCGTTCATTGTTGGAATATTTTTTTAATTGTTTTAATAAAAGCTTAGGATTTGTGATAAAAGCACAGAGGTTATAATTTATCCTAGGTGTCAATTTTTCCATCGCTTTTTTTCGAGCCACAAATATACTACTACTATGCATTCATTTAGTATTTTACTAAAATCAGTCATAGGCTTGTCATAGGCAGTCCTGTTCCAATAAGTCTATCTTATTGACATTTAATCAACTGAGTGACTTGAAATATCACACAGTGATAAGTCATACTCCATAGTCAATAATTGTAACAACTCACAGTACCTCATGATCAAAATATTTTAAAATATATTTTACAAATTTTCATCATCCTGTAACTTATAAACCTAATATTGTGATTGCGGGCGAAGGCGCAACAGGTAACAGTTAATTACAAATAAATCCTGCAAACCCTGGCCTTGCATCGCTTAGCAAAGGTAGACATTTGTTTACATCCGCAAGAAAAATGTAACTCCCATTGTTTTGGCAAGCGAAGAAAGTGATTCCATAATATGATTTCACCATATGTAGTGTCGTCCCCTATTGCTTGATGATTTGGCAACATTGCACCACAAAAGCTTCCTATAGTTGTCACTTGGCGCAACATGTCAATCCTATTGTAAAAGTGTTTGGTTAAAAAACATGTATTTTAACAAAGCTATTTAAGTAAAATGTCTATTGGAATATACCTTCAAAAATGCAATCTTTGTTCGTCGTCTTGCGTGAAGAATTAGCGTACATTTAGTTATAAAAACACTTAATGTGGAACTATCTTTATTACGTGAGAATATTAGAAAATTGAATATAAAAAATAAAACTATAATTTGTATTGTTATCAAAGAATAACATATTTATCAATATTCCCAAATTTATTCATAACCAAGCTAGGTATTGAACTATGTACTTTGTTAACTACTTGAATATTCTCGAACTTGGGGTCACTGCTTATATATATTGTGTTTTAATTAATTTGGTCATAACCGTAATGGTTAATATTTTTCAAATCTGTTCTTTTTAGGGCTGTAATTTCCGCATGATAGTCATTCTTCCAGATGATATTGAAGGTCTACCAGCCCTAGAAGAGAAGCTAGAGACGGTCAACTTGAGTGAAAAAATTAAGAACATGAGGAAACCTATAGTAATAGTGGCCTTACCTAAGTTCAAGATGGAAGAAACAATGGCGTTGAATGAGATTTTAAAATCTGTGAGTTTAAAGTTTTGTTTAGCATTTTTATATGTTCATCTTTTTTATAAAATAACTGTTTCTCGTGTAATGTCGTATACGAGTATCAATGACATATTGTGTAAAGACAATTACAATTAAAACCATATAAAATGATTTGTTGGTGTGATGTGAGTTATTACATTATAATTAACTTAAATTAAATAATTCCTTCAAATATTAGTCTTTAAAAGCCTCATTAGCAATTTCTAGACTTAAAAATCACAGTATTAAAGGAACTTTCAGTAATAATCCAACCTACTATTTATACCAAAATCTTTATTTGATGTTTGTAAAATGCTCCAAATATTCTTTATCGTAATGAGAAACCCAGGAAAGATTCTGTCTACACGCCTGGTAGAGAAGAAGAAGTTCAGTCTAGAGAATTCTTTTTAGGCAATAATTAACTGTCATATATTCTATTTATTGAACATTTTTATATGCAATTTTCATTTTGCTTTTTTAGATATGTTTTACAAAAATATATGTTAAGCACTTGTAAACTAAAGTTTGTTCTAGGGTTCTCGACCATTTATTCTTGCCATTAATTGTAGACGGAATTATTGTTGTTGTTACTTTTAGTTCAAAACTTGTGCATTCTTTTACTTCCTTAACTCATTGACTCCTATAAAGGGTAACATAGATTATTAATATTTAGGGTGAAATAAGTGTAATTTTTCAGCTGGGAGCAAAAGCAATGTTTGATGACGAGAAAGCTGACTTCAGTGGACTTTCTGAACAGGCGTTAGTTGTCAGTGACGTCATTCAAAAAGCAGTCGTCGAAGTTAACGAGAAAGGCACTAAAGCTGCGGCAGCAACAGGTAAGTTTGCTCGAAAGTTAATAAATAGCAATTATTTGATTAAGTAGTTGAACAAATGCAAGCCATTTTAAAGAACAAATATTTTTGATGATTTTTTAACACTTTCGCTACTGCAAATATGTTTAAACATTAAATTTGCATAAGTTTTTATGTTGAGGAAAAAAACCGATCGGGGTCCGCAGGAGCCAATGGGTTAAACATTAACGTTTGTTTTTTTGTATTATTTTTATAATCACCAATTTTGTGCTTCAAGCTTTAGTTATTACTTGCCTCATTTCTCATAATTACCTGACAGAAGAGATACATTTATCTGTAAAATGCAGTATCACTTCAATCTGGTGAGATAAACATTAGATTACAGCCATTCTAACAAGGTTGTCATAATTTTATGAATCTGTCATTAGTAGAAAATAATGTTTTAGCGAATTTCCCGTATAGGTAAGAAGCTATTACGGTACCATAGTTGGCAAGGTTAGACCTAGGACCGGGACCATGATAATTTTTCGTTGTGAGGTCCCCAGATGCGAAAAACAACCTTAGTTCAAAACTATATATATATATATATATTTGGATTCTGTAGAGGTTGATAAATAGGGCTACTAATTTTATAACTTTTATTAACATTGTAAAATTGATTGAAACAATGTACCCTTTTTTAGTTTCATTTAGTTTATTTGACGACTAATTTCAACTCTTAGGTAATTTTCAAGTCTAAATAATTATAAATTAGCAAACTATAAACAAATAAAAAAATAATTTAAAAGCTAAAACATGTATAACATCTTAAGTACAGAACAATAGTAAATCATATGATTTGTTCTTATATACGGTATAAATTTTTGTGTGTGTATATTTTAATATTTTCCTGTTATTTTGTTCTTCTATATATGTGATAATTCTTATTTTTAATTCATAATTTCAGTAATTTTGGCAATTATTACCAAGAGAACACAATAGTTTTTTTTTATTTTCTTGTTTATCATTTTGTCTATGTTGTTGGATTATACCAGTTTTTTATTGCCAGGTATATTGTGGTATCTTTTTCTTTCTTGAAGTCTTCCTTCTTCAATTGTACCTTTAATAGTCTATGAACCATCGAATTAAATGCTGCCATTTTATGACTCCACGGGTAGTTTGAGTATGATGGTGTGATGATATTGGCGATTTTGGATTGTTCATTTTCAGTTCACTTTTTCACTCTTCGATAAGCTTTTGCAGTTCATTATTATTTTGTTAGTTGATTTTGAAAACTATTTTGAGGGATCATCGGTAAGAGGTTCAAAGTTTCCATCTTTTAAAAAATTATATACTTTCCAATCATAATATTTTTTATCAATAATAACTACAGAGTTTCTCTTTTCTTCTTTTGTAATATTTGCATTGTGTTCTCTTAATTTGTTTGAAATTGAATCTACTAGTGTCATATCTGCTTTAGTTTTTCTTATAATATTTAGGTTAGTTGTTTTTAGCGAATTTCCCCTATAGGGAAGAAGCTATTACCATAGGTCTCATGGAAAGACTTAAGCCCCAGACCATGATAACTTTTCATTTTGAGGTCCCCAGATGCCAAAAACACCATTCGTTCAAATTTTTATATATGTATATATATATATATATATATATATATATATATATATATATATATATGTCCGTAAGCACGATAACTCTCGTAAAAAAGGTCCGATCTTATTAAATTTGGTACAAATGTGTAAAGTACCATTTATGTGAACGAGTTCGAAAACTAGATGAATCGCACCATCCGAAGGGGGGTTTTTGGGGGTTTTGTACCCCAAAAATGTGTTTTTTGGGGTTTTCACATTTAATTTTGACTTAAATCAAATTTTAATTTATACCATTGAATTCAGCTTAAAAAACAAACAATTTGGTATTTTGATCATTGCTCTACGTCAATTGGTTACCGAGATATTGAAAGTGCTAAACACAGTACGTTGTCTAATGTTATTCTTATGGAGAAAAAGAAAAATTGTATATCTCGCTTATTTATGAACAAAAACTGGCGAAATTTGGTATATGGCTTGATCTGGTTGTGGTTTATTGTTGTTTGCACAAAAAAAAATTTTTTGCCTATGGTTCTTGTAGCAGCAAACCTAGGTACTTGTTCCCCATTTTATTCTTATGGAAAATACTTAAAATGTTATATATCGCTTATTTATGAATGTATATGGATGAAACTTGGTATGTGACTTCACTAAGATGAGTTCTATTGATATTTGCATAAAAACCCATTATTTTGTGTTCCTTGTTGCAGCAAACCTGCGTACTCATCCCCAATGTTATTCTTATGGAGAATAATTAATATTTTAAATATCGCTTGTTTGTGAATACATTTCTTATGAATCCTGTTAAGTGTTTTAATGTGTTATGTTATATATTCATTGGAAATTCGCTGAGTATGCAGGTTTGCTGCGACGGGGGTATTTAGTTGTTTGGAGTATAAATAGTTGATGGATAGTTGATACCTTAATCCAAATTCTTCTAGCAGTATATAATGTTCGTTGAGCTGCTTGTGAGTTTGATTTTGTATGTAGTTGTACATATTTCGGAATCAAATATTTTGCTAGACAACTGTTATTAAAGTGTATATCTTCTTTTATTTTTCAGCTTTCAGACTTAGATATTTGTACGTATAAATAATTTTCTGGTTGTTAGCCATTTCCATTTGGATTCTGTAGAGGTTGATAAATAGGGCTACTAATATTATTACTTTAATTAACATTGTAAAATTAATTGAAACGAAGTACCCTTTTTTAGTTTCATTTATTTTATATTGATGACTAGTTTCAACCCTCAGGTAATTTTCTAGTCTAAATATTTATAACTTAACAAACTATAAACAAATAAAAGTAAAATTTAAAAGCGAACACATGTATTAAATCTTAAATACAGGACAATAGTAAATCATATGATTTGTTCTTATATACAGTATACATGTATATTTTTTATATTTTAATATTTTCCTGTTATTTTGTTCTTCTTCATATGTGTTAATTCTTATTTTTAATTCATAATGTCAGTAATTTTGGCAATTATTACCAAGAGAACACAATATTTGCAAACAATACTAAAATGCTGAATTAAAAATAAGAATTATTACATATGTAGAAGAACAAATTAACAGGAAAATATTAAAATATACAAAGAAAATTTGTATACTGTATATAAGAACAAATCATATGATTTACTATTGTCCTGTACTTAAGATTTATACATGTGTGAGCTTTTAAATTTTACTTTTATTTGTTTATAGTTTGTTAAGTTATAAATATTTAGACTAGAAAATTACCTGAGAGTTGGAACTAGTCGTCAAAATAAACTAAATGAAACCATGAAAGGGTACTTTGTTTATTAATTTTACAATGTTAATAAAAGTAACAATATTGTTAACCCTATTTATCAACCTCTACAGAATCCAAATGGAAATGGCTAACAACCAGAAAATTATTCAATCGTACAAATATCTAAGTCTGAAAGCTGAAAAATAAAAGAAGATGTCCACTTTAATAAAATTTGTCTATATAAATGTTTGATTCCAAAATATGTACAACTACATACGAAATCAAACTCACAAGCAGCTCAACTAACATTAGATACTGCTAAAAGAATTTGGATTAAGGAAGAAATCACATATTTACACTCCAAACTAAAAACAATAAACAATTCCATGAAAGATGTATTTGAAGAAATGTTAGGTATGTCTCATAATGAAAGTATCGATGAAATATTACATTTGATTTCAAACTGGATAAAACCAATAATAATGAATAAGAAAGATACTCACAGAAAAAAGTTAAAAAGTTTATATGATCTCAGAAGGGTGCCGATTTAAAATCTTACGAAAAATTACATCAAGAATTTAGCCCAGCTCTGAAAAATCTTACTACGACAAACTTTACAAATGAAGAAATTTCTTTGTTAAACAGTAAAGTACAACATCAATCTTGATGATAGCAAAAAGATAATCAAAGAAAATTTGATTGATTTTATACCTGTTGTTAGGAGAAAAGATATAAATATTCAAGATTCTATCAGATATATTTTTCTTCATGACTTGACAAGCTAAGATCAAAAACAACTAATCTAAATATTATAAGAAAAACTAAAGCAGATATGACACTAGTAAATTCAATTTCAAACAAATTAAGAGAACACAATGCAAATATTACAAAATCAGATAAGGGAAACTCTGTAGTTATTATTGATAAAAAATATTATGATTGGAAAGTATATAATTTTTTAAAAGATGGAAACTTTGAACCCATTAACGATGATCCCACAAAAGAGTATTCAAAAACAACTAATAAAATAATAACGAACTTATAAAGCTTATCAAAGAGAGAAAAAGTGAACTGAAAATGAACAAACCAAAATCACCAATGCTTCGAGGCCAGCCTAAAACGCATAAAGAAGCTTAGGCCAGTTGTAAATTTTCAAAAAGCTTCTTGTTATAAGTTTTGTAAATAATTACAAAACAAGATTAAGAGTAGCGTTACTTGGGAGAGAAGATTTGATGTAACAAACACCTACGATCTTATAGATAAAATTAAGGAAATAGAAATACCAGATAATTCATTACTTTTATCTTTTGACATCTCTAGTAGGTATACAAATATACCTATACTAGAAACGCTAAACATCCTTCAAAAAAACTTAATTTATGGAAAAACATTGAGAAAAAATTAAATTGAAGATGTGATTAAGTTGACAAAAACAGCATTAAGCTAAAACTATTTCAAATACAATTCATCTTTTTATATACAAAAAGATGAATTGCCAATGGGTTATCCTCTCTCAGGATTATAAGCTGATATATACATAAATGACTTAGAAGTGAACAAAGTTATCACCGAGAATAACCCCATGAGAAGTAAAATAAAATACTAGTTTAGATACGTTGATGACATAATTTGCCTTTTTAATGGCAACGAAGAGGAAGCAAAAGAGCTACTGTTATATCTCAACTCTTTGTCAAGAACAATTAAATTCACATCCGAAATACTGTTGAATAAAATAAACGTTTTAAATATTACTATTTCAAAAGATAAAGGAAAGCACGGATTTAAAATTTATAGAAAATCAACAACCACAGATGTTACTATACCATCAGACTTAAACCACCCGTGGATTCATAAAATGGCAGCATTTAATTCGATGGTTCAAAGACTGTTAAAGGTACCATTGAAGAAGGAAGACTTAAAGAAAGAAAAAGATACCATAAAATACCTGGCAATAAAAAACAGGTATAATCAGACAACAGTACATAAAATGATAAACAAGAAAATAAAAAAACCCAAGAAAGGAGAAAATAAAACAAAAAAAAAAAAGAATACGAATACATTTGTCCACCTCATAACACAACAGTAAATAAAGCTTTCCGGAAAAACTTCGAACATTCTAAACTGAAAATAGCTTTTAAGACAAAAAAATTCTTTTAGATGGATCAACAATAAAAGTAAAGAAACAGCAGACAAGAACAAGAAAGATTACGATAAATATGGAATTTATCAAATCAACTGCGATAGCTGTGATAATCTTTACATTGGACAAACAAAAAGAAACTTTACTGTAAGATATATGGAACACATTCAAGCATACAAGTCCAAAAATCTTCCTACTATGAAATAAATTTTGATCATCTTTTGAAGTCAAATAATAACAACACAAATATCACAAATATCGATGAAAATTTAAAAATACTAACATATGAAAGTAACAGAGAAAAACTAAATGTGAAAGAAGATTTATGAATTTATATAAACTAGTAGCCTGTCGCGGCTTCGCTCGCGATCACAACGTAATATTATACTGACATTCCCGTATAAATATTGTGTTACCGTTCCAAAGCCAACATGGCCTGCTGATTAACTGTGTTTACTCTATCCAGCTGATTGCTTAAAACTTATAGTTTTTTCCCGATGTTAAGCTTATGGGAAAAAAATCAACTTTAAGGGGCCCCAGGGCCTCACTCACAAATTATTTATTTATCAAAAAAGTTTCCTGCACAACATCACGTTAGGGTCTTTCCAATGACACCAAAAACATGAAAATCGGTTCAGTAGTTTAGGAGGAGTGATCTTTACAAAAAATCTGCTCGCCTTTAAAATAAGTATAGATAATAAAAAAGTCCATAACAGCTGTTAAATACAACGCACTTAGACCAAGAGAACGCAATATTTGTAAAAATTACTGAAATGATGAATTAAAAATAAGAATTATCACATATGTAAAAGAACAAAATAACAGGAAAACATTAAAATATACACACAACAAATATATTCCGTATATAAGAACAAATCTTATGATTCACTATTGTCCTGTATTTAAAATTGTATGCATGTGTTAGCTTTTAAATTATATTTTTATTTGTTTATAGTTTGCTAAGTTATAAATATTTAGACTTGAAAATGACCTAAGAGCTGAAACTGTTCGTTAAAATAGACTAAATGAAACTAAAAAAGGGTACTTTGTTTCAATCAATTTTACAATGTTAATAAAAGTAATATATATATATGTGTGTGTGTGTGTGTGTGTGTGTGTGTGTGTGTGTGTGTGTGTGTGTGTGTGTGTGTGTGTGTGTGTGTGTGTGTGTGTGTGTGTGTGTGTGTGTGTGTGTGTGTGTGTGTGTGTGTGTGTGTGTGTGTGTGTGTGTGTGTGTGTGTGTGTGTGTGTGAGTGTGAACGTAAGCACGATAACACTCTCATAAAAAAGGTCCGATATTAATGAAATTTGGTACAAATGTGTAAAGTAAAATTAGTTTGAACGAGTTCGAAAACCAGAAGAATTGCACCATCCGAAGGGGGGTTTTGTACCCCAAAAATGGGTATTTTTAATTGTTTAGTGTCATTTTTATTTAACTCAAATTTAAATTGATACCGTTGAATTCAGCTTAAAAAAATGGTGTTTTAATCATTGCTCTACGTCAATTTGTTACTGAGATATTGAAAGTGCTAAACGCAGTACGTTGTCTAATGTTATTCTTATGGAGAAAAAGACCAATTTTATATCTCGCTTATATGAACATAAACTGACGAAACTTGGTATCTGGTGGTCTTCATCTGGTTGTGATTTGTTGTTGTTTTCACAAAAACAATTTTCGCATATGTTCGCGTAGCAGCACCTAGGTACTCGGTTATTCTTATGGAGGGTAATTAAAATGTTATAAATCGCTTATTTATGAATGTAAATGGATAAACTTGGTATGGTACTTCACTTAGTAGAGCTATATTTATATTTGCATAAAAACCTATTATTTGTGTTCCTTCTTGCAGCAAACCTGCGTACTCATCCCCAATGTTATTCTTATGGAGAGTAATTAATATTTTAAATATCGCTTATTTGTGAATATATTTCTTATAAATCCTGGTAAGTGGCTTAATGTGTTATAAAGACAATATATTCCATGGAAATTCAATGAGTACGCAGGTTTGCTGTGACGGGGGTATTTTCTCATGCGTATGGATTTATTTTATTTAGTGAGAAGTTTCATGTAATGGAAATACATAATTACAAACCCATAACATAAAAAATCATAACCGAGTTACTGTGGAAAATTATGTGAAATTAAGTAAATAGGTATACTGTGTTTAATATATAAAGAATCAGGACTGTGTCATTGTGTAAAATTAAATGCAGGTCAGTGAATAGGTGCTGTTTTCAATACAATGGCACACACTTTTATTGTAAATTTATTGGGTTTGAATTTGAGCACGCTTTCATTCAAATTAGGTCACGGTTCAATATATTACACTATTTCATATTATGTGTATTGCGTATTCTGTTATTTTCAATGTATATATATGTATTAGGGTGTCCCGGAAGTAAGAACAAAAACTCTGGAAATGGGTTATACAGTATGGGACAAATAAAAATAAATTTATGAATAACATTTTTCCAAAACACGCCTTGTTACCGAAATATCCGCCATTTTGCATTTTTTCATTAAAATGTTATATCTTAAAAACTATTAAATATGTCTTTATGAAACTTGGTATAGTGTTTAAGGTAGAAATGAACTAATTGTAGAAATTCATTATTAAAAATTTGTTTTCCTTTTCAAAATGTCGGCCACTTTAATGTTTCTAACTAAAATTACAAAACAAACGGCTGATATGAAACAAAGTCAAGAACACCTTTATTTAGTACCTTTAGTTTTCTACAAAACAACACCAAGTTCAGAAGGATCGAATAACAAATAGCTGATAAATCACGATTTTTAGTTGTACAGGCCAGGCGCACCCTCACAGCTTGTCCTCATTGCCTGCGACAATCAGCTGATTAACCAACACATATGGCTCCATTGTTGGTAAACCCTAGGTGGATTTAAATAAAGTGAGCTATTCAGAAGGACGAATTTGAGAATGTTCTGCGCAGCCTCCAGGTGACGTCACGGTGTTTATTTGATCAGCTGGTTTACAGTGACAGCTGATGTTACTCTCGGCTAGAGCCTATCCAAAAACCCAGGTCGGGATCAGAACGTAATCTTCCCTCCATTCCCACCAGGGCGGCCGCGACTAAAATTGCAGGGTTTTGCTTACAATGTACATATACAAATTTACATGTACATTTATTTTTATGTATATATTATATGACGTCACTCAATGTTAACATTGAGGTGGGAATGGAGGTAGGGTAGACGTTCTGATCTCGACCTGATTTGTTGGATAGGCTATAGCCACCGCTGAAGTTTCCCATTGTTGCAAACTCGTTCTTAAAAAAGCCTGTCACTGAAATATTCTGACTACCTAATGTCCCCTATGAAACACTCTGACATAGGATAGTCAGAATACCTTTGTGACTCACTTCTGTCTCCAGATGACGTCACGATACGATGCGCAATAGCACACCTTATTTAAATTCACCTAGGGTAAACCTACGTTTTGCGATTTTAGAGACACTTTTAATTACTTTCATAACAAAATCTTTGATTGATTACAATTATCAACAAAAACAAGCTAAGAATAGCTAATTTATCAATAGCAATGAATAAGATATATTAGTTGTACGGGTCCGACTAAATTGCTACTACTTTCATAATTTAGGGGGCTGTTGTAATGCTCTGTATGGTTATTACTGCAAAAATAAAACTTAATAATGAGTATTAATAGGCATCATATTAATTGTTATTTAGTTAAAAAATTAGATAGATACATCACACAATTTATACAAATGAGGAAATGAGGTTAGTTTACCTGTAATGGGCTTATACCCTGCGTTACAACTAATAGTGGTTTTAATTTAAAGTGCCCAAAACTAAATAAAATTATACTAAATATTTAGAAACATAAAAAGAAGCAGAAAATCTACAATCTCAAAAGGTTAGTAAGTGCTTACGTAATAACGTACAGTATGGTATTTTTTTGGAATGCTTAAAACTAAGGATAACTATCCTAAATATTTACAATCATCAAATTAGGAAACAAATAACTATAATCCATAAAGCATGTGCTCAAAGTGTCCACCATTAATGTCTAGACACTAATTAATCGTCTATCAAGCCGATATCTCATAGAAACTCTCACCCGTTCAAACACCTCTGGTTTTTTTCTAATCACATTACATCCATTCACTATTTTTCCCCATAATTCTGGAATATTTTCAACAGGAGTTTAGTATTCCAATGATTTGAGATAACCCCAAAAAAAGTCGAGTTAATTAAGGACTGGGAGCCTGGAAGGCCATGCAAAAGGACCCCCACGAGCAATCCATCTATTTCCAAAAGTCACATTTAAATGATGCCTAACATCTAAAGTAAAATGTTGTGGAGCACCATCCTGCATAAACCACATTGTAGTTCTCTCATGGAATGGCATACCGTCAAGTAGTTCGGGCAACATATTTCTCAAAAAGTCCAAATACGATAACCCCGTTCAGTCTATTTTGCAAAAACACAGGTCCTAACAAAACATCCCCAATAACCCCTAACCAAACATTGACAGAAAACCGTACTTGATGTATTCTTTGATAAATTTGATGAGGATTCACATCAGTCCAAAAGTGATTGTCGTGGTAACTAAAAATACCTGCTCCCGAAAAACCAGCCTCGTCCATGACTAAAATGTTAGAAAGAAAAAGAGGAATCAGTGCTAGCTATTTTTCTTAAGAACCATTGGCAAAGTTCAATCCTCGGTTGGAGGTCCCTTGGAGAAAGCCCTTGAACCGTTTGATAAGGATACAAAAGTTGGCATTTTAAAATGCGCCAGACTGAGGTTTTTGAGGCTCCCTCTTCACGTGACGACCTTCTTACACTAGTGCTGGAGTCTGCTTCAACTGCATTTAGTATCATTTCTTCAGTTTGAACCGTTGTTACAGTAACTGAAAGCCCTGACTTTTCTGATGTCTCAAATTTCTTCGCTCCCTTAGTGTCCTATGAATTCGTACAAATGTTCTTGTGTTTTGAAGTCTTCGGTTAGGGAATCTCTGTGCATAAAATCTTTGTGCCTCGCATCGAGTTTCCATGAGCCAATCTATAAACGAAATGAATATCAGTAAACTCTTCATTTGAGTAAACAGGCATTTTCAGAAATTAACATAACAATTTTGATAAAATACAGTCTATCACTGTCACAATAAAACTTTATTCAAACAAGAACTTAATCACTGACTTGGTTTTGAAAGTAATTGAAAGTGTCACCAAAATAGCAAAACATAGGTTTACCAACAATGAAGCCATAAGTGTAGGTTAATCAGCTGATTGTCACAGGCAATGAGGACAAGCTGTCAGTCAACCTGCCTGTGCCTGGCCTGTAAAACTAAAAATCGTGATTTATCAGCTATTTGTTATTCGATACTTCTGAACTTGGTCGTTTGAAATAAAATTAAAGGTAATAAATTATGGTGTTCTTGACTTTGTTTCATATCAGCCGGTTTTAGTAATTTTAGTTAGAAACATTAAAATGGCCGCCATTTTGAAAAGGAAAAATATTTTTTAATCATGATTTTTTGTACAATTATTTTATTACTACCTTAAACACAATACTAAGTTCCATAAAGACATATTTAATAGTTTTTAAGATATAACATTTTAATGAAAAATACAAAATGGCGGATATATCGGTATCAAGGCGTTTTTGGAAACGAGTTTATTCTTAATTTTATTTTTATTTTGACCCATATAACCCATTTTCAAAGTTTTTGTACTTACTTCCGGGACACCCTGTGTGTGTATATATATATTACTTGACTTGTATATTAGAGCTAGTAATATTATTATTGTTTAAAGCATTATTAATAAGTACCCTTTTTATGAAACATTTTTATTTGGACTGACTAGTTTCAACCATAATGGCCATCTTCAGAGTGACATAACTTCAACAAATTGTCTTTTATATTAATTACAAACATATGTTAAAAATACCCCCGTCACAGCAAACCTGCGTACTCAGCGAATTTACAATGGAGATATAAGTGTCTTAATATATAAAGCCACTTACCAAGTTTCATAAAAATATATTCACAAATAAGCGATATATACAATTTTAATTATTCTCCATAAGAAGAACATGGGGCTGAGTACGCAGGTTTGCTGCAACAAAGAACACAAAAAATGGGTTTTTATGCTAATATCAATATCACTCAACCAGGTGAACTCGTATACAAGTTTTTATTAATTTATGTTCATAATTAAGGGAGACAGAGCATTTAATTATTCTCCATAAGAATAACATGGGGGCTGAGTATGCAGGTTTGCTGCTACGGGAGGATTTGGCAAAACATATTTTTTTTATCAAATATCAATAGATCACAACGAGATGAAGATGTATACCAAGTATCGTCAGTATACGTTCATAAATAAGCGAGATATAACAATTTTCTTTTCCTTCATAAGAATAACATTAGACAACGTACTGTGTTTAAAACAAACAAGCTTTTTTTTGTGGGATAAGAGTAGTTTTTTTATGTGTGAATAGATGCTTTTTGGGGTAGTGGTCGGTTCATCTATATATATATATATATATATATATATATATATATATATATATATATATATATATATATATATATATACAGTTTCGAACGAATGGTGTTTTTGGGGTCTGGGGACCTCAAAACGAAAAGTTATCATGGTCCCGGGCCTAGGTCTTACCATGCCGACTACGGTAATAGCTTCTTCCCTATAGGGGAAATTCGCTAATTAATAATATATGATCACTAATTCTAAAATCATTTATATATATAAAGATAGAAATAAAATACAATATTAATTTCTATATACTATGTAAAGTTACTTTCTCTGAGTTCTAATTCTTAATTTTTTCAAAAATATGGTGTTGTTTCTAACTTGCATAGTATTTAAAATATTTTGTGGATCTTCCTTATTATTTAAGGAAATGCATCTCTTCTTTTAATGTTAAGTTGTTCTTGTCTCTTTTCGTACTCCAAAACTGATAAGTTTTCTTCTTAGTTTTTATATTTATGTCCAGTATTCATTATGTGTTCTGCATAATTGGATCTCATTGCTGTGTTATTTCCCGACTTCAAGGCTTGTAAATGTTCTTTAAGTCGAATTCTAAAGTCTCGTCTTGTTTGGCAAATATAATAGCTATCACATTCGCTACATGTAATTCTATATATGCCAGATTTACTGTATTGATCTTCTTGAATATTTTCATTTTTTGTTACTTTGGAATTGATAAGGTTAAAGGCATTATTTTTTTGTTTTATAACTTATTTTCAAGTTAGAGTTTTTCCATATATATATATATATATATGTGTGTGTTTGTGTGTGTGAGTATGGGCGTGTGGGCGTTGTGTGTGTGTGTGTGTGTGTGTGTGTGTGTGTGTGTGTGTGTGTGTGTGTGCGCGCGCGCGCGCACGCGTGCGCGTGTCACTGTTACATTGTTGGTAAATGGCTTCCCATGTCCATTCGGTGCACAGGATTGGTTTAAAGCTTACAAATCGGTCTATGGCAATATGTGACACGTAAGTGGGACGCTTGGTCTCTGGGTTGGAAGTTAAGATTTTCAATATAGAATTTTAAAGTTGGCCAATCGGTTTCTTCAGTTTGCGGCCCTGTAATTTTAAAGTTATTAGCTGTTTATCTGGTTGGTTGACATAACCTAAGCTGTGCTGTGTGCTGTGGAACAGTATATAATAGTGTCTCTTCTTCAATTTCTCAGTCACCTGAGTTGTTGAGTACGAGTTCCGTATGTGTGACGGTCGGTCTATAATAAAAATTGTTTGTAAAATACTAGCTATAGACCGACGTCACACATACGAGACGGCAAAAAAATTCAAAAATTTCACTAATATTAAGTAACTTTACAGCTTTTATGAGAATTTATGTATGTTTCATACTAAAACATAACTAAATACCACTGTCGCCGTCGCAGCAAACCAGCATACTCAGCGAATTTCCAATGCATGTATATGTTTATCATCACCTCATAAACTCACTTACCAAGTTTCATAAAAATACATTTATAAATAAGTGGTATATATAGTGTTTTATTTAGTCTCTATTAGACTAAAATTAGGGCTGAGTATGCGGGTTTGCTGCATCAAGAAATAAAAAAATGGGTTTTTATGCAATTATCAATATAACTCAACCAGGTGAAGCTACATAAATTTTGTTTAAATTTATATTCATAATTACGGGAGATATAAAACTTATATATTCTCCATAACATTAACATAAAGGCTGAGAATGCAGGTTTCCTGCTATGGGGATAATCAACAAAAATAATTTGTTGTGCAAATATTAATATACCAGTACTAGGTGAAGCCACCGCATACCAAGTTTCATCAATATACATTAGTAGATGTGAATTGGCAAAGAAGCGCCACTTCCGGCGCTTTTTTCCCATGTTATTCTTATGGGGAGCCGTTTTTGCGCCGACGCCAGCTCCCGCCTTACACAAGTTTCCTTGTTAGCCTGTACTAATGTCCAACCCTTGCCTATATTAAATATATTTTCCCAATCCCCATCCCTCCTCTATATTTTTAAAAATTAATTTTCAAATTCAGGCTAAAAAACTATCTTTAGTGTTTATAGTCCGATTTGTCTGCAATTTGGATATGTTACTGTCCTAGGCAAGTGTTTTAATAAATTCCACTTACATTTCCCAAATTCACTATAACGGTCAAATTAAAAAATATTTTTGAAAAATACTATAGTGCCAATTGCCACCTTCTTTATTAACTATCCGATTTGTCTTCAATTTGGATATGTTATTTTCCTAGGCAAGTGGTTTAATAAATTCCACTTACATATCCCAAATTCACTATTACGGTCAAATTAAAAAATATTTTTGAAAAATACTGCCAATTGCCAACTTCTTTATTTACTGTCCGATTTATTTAAAATTTGGATATGCTATTGACCTAGGCAAGTGTTTTAATAAATTCCACTTACATATCCCAAATTCACTATTACGGTCAAATTAAAAAATATTTTTGACAAATACTGCCAATTGCCAACTTCTTTATTTACTGTCCGATTTATTTAAAATTTGGATATGTTATTGTCCTAGGCAAGTGTTTTAATAAATTCCACTTACATATCCCAAATTCACTATTACGGTCAAATTAAAAAATATTTTTGACAAATACTGCCAATTGCCAACTTCTTTATTTACTGTCCGATTTATTTAAAATTTGGATATGTTATTGTCCTAGGCAAGTGTTTTAATAAATTCCACTTACATATCCCAAATTCACTATTACGGTCAAATTAAAAAATATTTTTGAAAAATACTGCCAATTGCCAACTTCTTTATTTACTGTCCGATTTATTTAAAATTTGGATATGCTATTGACCTAGGCAAGTGTTTTAATAAATTAGCCCCACATATCCCAAATTCACTATTACAGTCAAATTAAAAAATATTTTTGAAAAATACTGCCAATTGCCAACTTCTTTATTTACTGTCCGATTTGTTTAAAATTTGGATATGTTATTGTTGTAGGCTAGTGTTTTAATAAATTCCACTTACATTTCCCAAATTAACTATTACAGTCAAATTAAAAAATATTTTTGAAAAGTACTGCCAATTGCCAACTTCTTTATTTACTGTCCGATTTGTTTAAAATTTAGATATGTTATTGTTACAGGCAAATGTTTTAATAAATTAGCCTTACATTTCCCAAACTCACTATTACAGTCAAATTAAAAAATATTTTTGAAAAATACTGCCAATTGCCAACTTCTTTATTTACTGTCCGATTTGTTTAAAATTTGGATATGTTATTGTTGTAGGCTAGTGTATATGCACCATCCACATTTTACAAATATTGCGGTTAAATTTTAAAAAATTTGGAAAAATACTGCCAATTGGCAACTTCTTTATTTATGGTCTGATTTGTTTAAAATTTATATATGTCATTATTCTAGGCTAGTGTATATGTACCATCCACATTTGACAAATTAACTATAATGGTCAAATTTAAAAAATATTTTGAAAAATATACTAACAATTTCAAACTTCTTTATTTACTGTCTGATTTATTTTCGGATATGTTATAGCTCTTATATAGGTAACAAGACCACACTACCACACGCTCCACTACCCCCTATAATACAGTATTTTGTCTTTTTTGTTTGTTTATTTTGCTGTAATCCCAAAACTGACTTTGCTGTTTATTGTCCGATTTGCCTACACTTTGGATATTGTCCTAAGCATTTATTGTCTGATTTATTTTTGGATATGTTATAGCCCCTAACTATTATATCTAAAATTACAATATTATTTCCACCTATAATACAGTTGATGTGTTGTTTAATTTGCCGCAACCTAAAAACTAACATTGGTATTTGTGTTTTTACAAAACTTTGGATATGACTGCAATATATTACTGGCCATTGCATAAGTAAATACCCCATTTCCAAATTCAATATTACGGTTGGATTAAAAAAAATAAATGCAAGCTTATTATATACATCCAGCTGATAAGTAATATATATCCACAAAATATTTATGGAACTGCCTAAATTTTGGATATGTTTTAAGCCAATGCGATAACAAAAATAAATTTTTAAAACCCAAAACAACTAAACACAAAACACTAATCTTTCTTTGTGCTTGTTTGGAGTAGTCTTTATTTTATCCAACTTAATTTTAATTTTGTAGTTAAAATCAAACTTCCCACATTCTAGCTCCCTTTCCAGCCAGTGACATAAAGGTTACGAATATTTTCAAACTGTACAATATATCTTTTTCTACCCCTATGTTGGACTTGTTTAATAGCGCACCATATTCCAAATCCTCCAGTCTACTACATTCTTTAAATTTAACATTGCCTTTAATATCTTGCATCCCTATGTCTTCTTGTCCATTGTTACGGAAACTTAGGTTTTCTATTTTTGGAATTGCCATAAAATGTTGCGGTTCCGTTAGTGTTAAAGCTTGCAAGTGGCTCGTTGGTAGGTAGATAAATAATGTCCACCACTGTATGGCAACACGCTATAACCTTGCCTATTCTTATTTATCTCTATAAATACAGTTTTACAGACACCTTTAACATAGTATACACCCCTCCATCCTTTTCTGCCAACACTCCCACAAACTTGTTTACTACAAACGCATACACATAATGCTCTAGATCCTCCTCGCAGGAAGTAATCTTTTAATTTATCCTCTCTTTCCCTTCTTTCTTTAGCCAACTGTGCTTTGTATTCCTCTGCAACAGTATTTTCCACATATTCCAATGTCTTCTAATTCCAATTTCCTCTTTTTGGAACACCTCTCTAAGAAAGGCTTGGAAAGTGTCTCTATTTCTTTAATAGTGTATGGGTACAGTTTATTGGTCCGGCTTCTTAAAACGTAGGGAGTAAGGTTAGGACTTTCCACTAAGCCTAATTCTTCTAAATTGATGGAGAAAGGTGTATTTGATGTGCCCCCAGATTTGATGTAACACCTATGCTTTACACTTACGGCATCCTCCTCCATTACCTCTACATAGTTGGTAAACAGTTAAAGCTAAATGCAGATAGAGCATACTTTATTAACTTTTCCCTTTGTGTACTATCTTTTGGCAGTTTTAGTTGTACTCCAGTTATCTTCTTCGTATTACTATTACCCCAATATGCGTATTGTAATAAATCGTTAAACACTAAACAACAACTGTTTTGTAATTGATTGGCAACTTTCACCCACATCTTATGCAGAGGTACAGCATAGAATGGAGCATTTTGAAAGTACCGTTTGTTGTCTTCTATTAGACTTAAACAATCTCTTAAAGGTTCAAACCCTTTACCAAAACCTCTACAATAGTTATAGATTGTTGCCTCTAACCTTGTTATTCCATTCTCTCTAGCTAGTTTAGACGAGAACGTTTCTTTTAGGTTTACAAAGTTTATTATATGGTTTCCTATACTTTTAATTACTCCAGGGCTTGTAATCTGGCATATAAATTTATTATATATTTTTACCCTGCTATTTACATTAAACCATGTTAAACAGTCTTTACTAACATTATCTACAATAACATTATATCCATTCGCCCCTTGGTAGCAAAAGTTTTCTGTAAGATATTGGCACATTTCCTCTTTATTAAATATTCCAGCCAAATCTAGTGTTATATCGAAATCCATAAGATAGTACATTTCTTTTTCCAGATCTTGCAGTATCTTTGGAAGATCTTCCAACAAATCCTTAATTTTAACATTTACAAGCTCTATTTTATAGGGAATTGCTATAGGATCATCACACTTTTGTTTAATTTGGTCAATATCTTTCTTTATTATTTGTAACACACCCTCGCTTTGGGAGAATGGTAGTTTGGCCACAACACCATGTCGAGCTAAAGAGAACTTTTAAAATATTCCTCGTAAGTAGCTATTAAACAAGCCACATATTTCCTTCTTAACTTTAAATTTATTCCGAACATCCCCATCACAATCCGCAACATTGGTTATCTTAACTAACATCCGTTATAGATGTTATTTAATTTTGGTTCACCCTCGCAATAGTTTATATTACCTATGTCTGTAAGAAGGTTATTATTACGTAGATTTTCTAATAAAAACCATATACCGAATCTTTCGTTAGTGGGTTTAATACAATTCCCCAATAAATGGCTAACAGAGTACATTTCTGTTATACAAAAAAGTAGCGGAAACATGTAAACAGGACAGATTACACTATAGGTATATATGTGTTGTAAATATATATTGTATATAAACATAGGCGAGCGGCAAGTGTAACATGTACGTGGACACCCATATGCAAATATGGAATACCCACTATTAATATAATTCCAAATTCGACTAAATAAGTTTATAGTCTCAATATAATTAACATATTAACATTAGTACCCAAATTGTCGAAATTCTATAATTCTATTCTTAGTCCTTGTATTAGGTTTTGTACTATTAAACCCTACATCCTGTGCAGTAGAGTAATATATGTATTTAATACGCACATTCTACAAGACCTATGCATCTGTTGTATAAGCAGCAGAATAGACGTCTCATTGTGTTGTTGTAAAATAAAACATAATTGTGCTGGATACAACCGCCAGACATTAGACAATGTTATGATTGTGTTAAATTTGTTTATATTACATGTATTTCTTACACAATTTACAAACTATTTTTGTGTCAGTTGACAGAACGTGTAAAGTTGTGTTAAATGGTTGTAAACCAGTATCTGTGCCTGTGTCCAAATGTGTTGGAGTGTGTTATTTGTTGTGTCTCTGCATTTGTGTTGTTTTATAAACTTTAAATATTACTATGTCCTTATACTCTTACTATTTCTGTTACTATAATATTAATTTTTTACTGTTTGTTTTCCAAGTTTGATTGAGGGTTTGGCTAATATATCGGATGTTGTACCAATACTGTCTAAATAGTAATGGATTGATTACATGCTGCACTATGTGGTGTTTGTCTTTGGCAATACACTTCCAACACATTTCCTGTCTAATATCTGGCCGGTTGTATCCAGCACATTTATGTTTTACTTTACAACAACACAATGAGATGTCTATTCTGCTGCTTATACAACAGATCTATGTATAGGTCTTGTAGAATGTGCGTATCTGTATTAAATACATATATTACTCTACTGCACAGGATGTTGGGTTTAATAGTACAAAACCTAATACAAGGACTAAGAATAGAATTATAGAATTTCGGCAATTTGGGTACTAATGTTAATATGTTAATTATATTGAGACTATAAACTTAATTAGTCGAATTTGTGGGTATTCCATATTTGCATATGGGTGTCCACTTACATGTTACACTTACCGCTCGCCTATGTTTATATACAATATATATTTACAACACATATATGCCTATATATCTGTCCTGTTTACATGTTTCCGCTACTTTTTGTATAAAAGAAATGTACTCTGTTAGCCATTTATTGGGATTAAACCTACTAACGAAAGATTCGGTATATGGTTTTTATTAGAAAATCTACGTAATAATAACCTTCTTACAGACATAGGTAATATAAACTATTGCGAGGGCGAAACAAAATTAAATAACTTAACATCTATAACGGATGCGTTTTGTGATAACATAATGTTAGTTAAGATAACCAATGTTACAGATTGTGATGGGGACGTTCGGAATAAATTTAAAGTTAAGAAGGAAATATGTGGCTCGTTTAATGGCTACTTACGAGGAATATTTAAAAAGTTCTCTTTAGCTCGACATGGTGTTGTGGCCAAACTACCATTCTCCCAAAGCGAGGGTGTGTTACAAATAATAAAGAAAGATATTGACCAAATTAAAAAAAAGTGTGATGATCCTATAGCAATTCCCTATAAAATAGAGCTTGCAAATGTTAAAATTAAGGATTTGTTGGAAGATCTTCCAAAGATACTGCAAGATCTGGAAAAAGAAATGTACTATCTTATGGATTTCGATATAACACTAGATTTGGCTGGAATATTTAATAAAGAGGAAATGTGCCAATATCTTACAGAAAACTTTAACTTTTGCTACCAAGGGGCGAATGGATATAATGTTATTGTAGATAATGTTAGTAAAGATTGTTTAACATGGTTTAATGTAAATAGCAGGGTAAAAATATATAATAAATTTATATGCCAGATTACAAGCCCTGGAGTAATTAAAAGTATAGGAAACCATATAATAAACTTTGTAAACTGTCCAGATGCGAGACTAAAAGAAACGTTCTCGTCTAAACTAGAGAGTATGGAATAACAAGGTTAGAGGCAACAATCTATTGTAGAGGTTTTGGTAAAGGGTTTGAACCTTTAAGAGATTGTTTAAGTCTAATAGAAGACAACAAACGGTACTTTCAAAATGCTCCATTCTATGCTGTACCTCTGCATAAGATGTGGGTGAAAGTTGCCAATTACAAAACAGTTGTTGTTTAGTGTTTAACGATGCATGTTGGGGGAAGATAACTAGAGTACAACTAAAACTGCCAAAAGATAGTACACAAAGGGAAAAGTTAATAAAGTATGCTCTATCTGCATTTGGCTTTAACTGTTTACCAACTATGTAGAGGTAATAGAGGAGGATGCCATAAGTGTAAAGCATAAGTGTTACATCAAATCTGGGGGCATCAAATACACCTTTCTCCACTATACCTAAACACATCAATTTAGAAGAATTAGGCTTAGTGGAAAGTCCTAACCTTACTCCCTACGTTTTAAGAAGCCGGACCAATAAACTGTACCCATACACTATTAAAGAAATAGAGCCACTTTCCAAGCCTTTCTTAGAGAGTTGTTCCAAAAAGAGGAAATTGGAATTAGAAGACATTGGAATATGTGGAAAATACTGTTGCAGAGGAATACAAAGCACAGTTGGCTAAAGAAAGAAGGGAAAGAGAGGATAAATTAAAAGATTACTTCCTGCGACGAGGATCTAGAGCATTATGGACATTATATAGTGTGTGCGTTTGTAGTAAACAAGTTTGTGGGAGTGTTGGCAGAAAAGGATGGAGGGGTGTATACTATGTTAAAGGTGTTTGTAAAACTGTATTTATAGAGATAAATAAGAATAGGCAAGGCGTGTTGCCATACAGTGGTGGACATTATTTATCTACCTACCAACGAGCCACTTGCAAGCTTTAACACTAACGGAACCGCAACATTTTATGGCAATTCCTTTCCAAAAATAGAAAGTTTCCGTAACAATGGACAAGAAGACATAGAGATGCAAGATATTAAAGGCAATGTTAAATTTAAAGAATGTAGTAGACTGGAGGATTTGGAATATGGAATTATTAATAAGCGCTATTAAACAAGTCCAACATAGGGGTAGAAAAAGATATATTGTACAGTTTGAAAATATTCGTAACCTTTATGTCTCCAACCACTGGCTGGAAAGGGAGCTAGAATGTGGGAAGTTTGATTTTAACTACAAAATTAAAATTAAGTTGGATAAAATAAAGACTACTCCAAACAAGCACAAAGAAAGATTAGTGTTTTGTGTTTAGTTGTTTTGGGTTTTAAAAATTTATTTTTTGCATTGGCTTAAAACATATCCAAAATTTGTTCTGACCATAATTGTGGATATATATTACTTATCAGCTGGATGTATATAATAAGCTTGTATTTATTTTTTTTAATCCAACCGTAATATTGAATTTGGAAATGGGGTATTTACTTATGCAATGGCCAGTAATATATTGCAGTCATATCCAAAGTTTGGTTACGACAAAACATCACTAAAAGGTAAATAATATACGGTAAATTTAGATATAAGGGGATATAACAAGTCGAAAAGTAAATAAAGGAGTTATTGGTAGTAATTTGCAAAATATAGTTTTGTAAAAACACAAATACCAATGTTAGTTTTTAGGTTGTGGCAAAACAAACAACTGTATTATAGGTGGAAATAATATTGTAATTTTAGATATAATAGTTGGGGGCTATAACATATCCAAAAATAAATCAGACAATAAATGCTTAGGACAATATCCAAAGGGACAATAAACAGCAAAGTCAGTTTTGGGATTACAGCAAAATAAACAAACAAAAAAGACAAAATACTGTATTGTAGGGGGTAATGGAACATGTGTTGGTGTGGTCTTGTTACCTATATAAGAGGTATAACATATCCGAAAATAAAGAAGTTTGAAATTGTATATTTTTCAAAATATTTTTTTAATTTGACCATTATAGTTAATTTGTCAAATGTGGATGGTACATATACCTAGAATAATGACATATATAAATTTTAAACAAATCAGACTATAAAGAAGTTGCCAATTGGCAGTATTTTTCCAAATTTTTTAAAATTTAACCGCAATATTTGTAAAATGTGGATGGTGCATATACACTAGCCTACAACAATAACATATCCAAATTTTAAACAAATCGGACAGTAAATAAAGAAGTTGGCAATTGGCAGTATTTTTCAAAAATATTTTTTAATTTGACTGTAATAGTGAATTTGGGAAATGTAAGGCTAATTTATTAAAACACTTGCCTAGGACAATAACATATCTAAATTTTAAATAAATCGGACAGTAAATAAAGAAGTTGGCAATTGGCAGTATTTTTCAAAAATATTTTTTAATTTGACCGTAATAGTGAATTTGGGATATGTAAGTGAAATTTATTAAAACACTTGCCTAGGACAATAACATATCCAAATTGCAGACAAATCGGACATTTAATAAAGAAGTTGGCAATTGGCAGTATTTTTCAAAAATATTTTTTAATTTGACCATAATAGTGAATTTGGGATATGTAAGTGTAATTTATTAAAACACTTGCCTAGGTCAATAGCATATCCAAATTTTAAATAAATCGGACAGTAAATAAAGAAGTTGGCAATTGGCAGTATTTTTCAAAAATATTTTTTAATTTGACCGTAATAGTGAATTTGGGATATGTACGTGGAATTTATTAAACCACTTGCCTAGGACAATAACATATCCAAATTGAAGACAAATCGGACATTTAATAAAGAAGGTGGCAATTGGCAGTATTTTTCAAAAAATATTTTTTAATTTGACCGTTATAGTGAATTTGGGAAATGTAAGTGAAATTTATTAAAACACTTGCCTAGGACAATATCATATCCAAATTGCAGACAAATCGGGCAGTAAATAAAGAAGTTGGCAATTGGCAGTATTTTTCAAAAATAATTTTTAATTTGACCGTAATAGTGAATTTGGGAAATGTAAGTGGAATTTATTAAAACACTTGCCTACGACAATAACATATCCAAGTTTTAAACAAATCGGACCATAAACACTAAAGATGGTTTTTTAGAATTTGAAAATTAATTTTTAAAAAGAGGAGGGACAATATATTTAATATAGGCAAGGGTTGGGTATTAATATAGGCCAGCGTGGAAACTTGTGGCTTATTAGTATAGGCGGGAGCTGGCGTCGGCGCAAAAACGGCTCCCCATAAGAATAACATGGGGAAAAAGCGCCGGAAGTGGCGCCTCTTTGCCAATTCACATCTACTTACATTCATAAATAATCGATATATAAAATTGTATTTAATCTTAATAAGGACAACATTGGACGACGTACTGTGTTTGCATTTTGAATATCTCTGCAACGTTTGGACGAAGAATCAACATTTAATTACCAAAACGATTGTTTTGTAGAGCTGAACTTATTGGTAAAAAAAATGAAAAGTTGACAGTAAAAATAACCGAGGAAAAGCTAAAAATCTTTTCCCCTAAGATGGGAAATTTTATGAACACGTTTTTTTTTATTTCCTCCGCAACCACTAGGTTAATGATTTAAAATACTATGTTATTTGTTTTTTAAGCTATATAAATTGTTTTTAAAAAAATTAAGTGTTTTACAAATTTTGGGGTTAAAATGCAAAAAGCAAATTTTTGGAAACTTTTGAACCCCCATCTTATGGGCTGATCTTTCTGATTTTCGAACTTTAAAAATGTTGCTTTACACGTTTGTGCCAAATTGCATTGATATAGGATTTTTTTCAAAAGTATAATATACATATATATATATATATATATATATATATATACATTTGAACGAATAGTGGTTTTGGCATCTGGGAACCTCAAAACAACAAGTTATCATGATCTCGGGCTTAAGTTGTACCATGCCACCTAAACTAATAACTTCTTCCCTATAGGGAAATTCGCTAGAATTGAAAAAAATTGGAGCTCTTGGTTACGGTTGGTTTCAATAATTTGGTTTGTCCCTAAGATTTTGTGTAATGGACTTGGTACACCGAAAAACCCCGGTGACCTGAAATCGGGACTATCGGTAGCCAACATGTTAAAAACATGGATGATTTTGATATAAGCAATTGTACCGTTAGAAACTGTACTAAAGTCCTAAATGTGGTGTAACCTAGCAGGCAATAACAAATGTAACATGTCTAGCGTAGGCTAGGGTCTGTAATAACGTAAAATCCGATACAGCAGCTAGTCTGATCAGTGGCCGAGTGGTCTAAGACGCTGCCTTCCTGACCACGGGGTAGCACTTGGATCGAGGGTTCGAATCCCATCTCGGTCGATGGTTTTATGTACAGCTCATGGAGAGGTTTGTGGCAGAGTTGGAGGGAGGAAAGACTTTAATCAAAATGTTAAAGGCTCGGGTCAGCTGAAGTAATGGGTGGATTCATTCCGAGTTACTCATCTGAATAGATGCTTTGCTACTCATTACATACCCTTATTGTGTGCCCAACAGAAGTAAGATTTTAACATAATTTAAAAAAGGTCAGGCATTCAAAGTACTCAAAAAACAACAGATTCATTGGTCCATTCACCGGGAGAGTTAAGGGGAATAAATATCTGGATCTTTCATAGATATTTGATAACTTCCATATTTGTACTGCCAGTATTGTATTTTAATATGTTTACCTTTACCTTTAGCAGGGATGCTGCTTGTTCCGTGTTCAGGGACTGTGTCCCCAACTCCAGATGAAGAGTTCATTGCAGATCATCCTTTCCTGTTTTACATCACTCAGCAATTCTATAACACGCCGCTCTTCATTGGTCGTCACATCGCTCCAAATTAGATATCATTACACACATAAGCTTTGCTTAAAGTACACCAAAAAGAGTAAATCAATGTCTTAATTATATATTAACATTTATGGGTAATATTTTTGTCATAGGACAATAATCACTTGCTGTATACTGTGAGAACAATTTATAAGTAATAGCTTGGCTATATTTATAATATAGATTCCAGGTTGGATCTTCCCATTCAACCCTTAGCATCTGAAAGGCTGGTAACTACAGTCTATTCTCCGTCAGCCCTTAATGTTCTCTGCTAACATGTTCCTCACAACTTATGAGTACTTACTGGCTGGGCAACCAGAGCCATGGTAGGATGTCAGCTTGGAATAATTTTCTGGAATGTTGTCGTTGAATTATATTAAGAAATAGGAAGAAAGTAAACTCATAGTATAACATTATAAATTATCATTTACAATCAAAATTGAATACAACATAACTGAAAATGGCTTCTTATTTGTGTATATATTATATTTGCGTGTAATTATATAAGATAAATTTTAGACATTTAATAAATCACATCCGATTGATGTGTGATGGTTCAAATTCAAGGTAGGCTATAGGCATAATGGACTCAGTGGGAGATAAGAGTAGTTTTTTTTTAATTAGCCAAAAATAATGACATATCGTTCCCATAAGAAAATTATGGAGACCGGAAGTCATCTGCTTTGATTATATTTCACGTGTTAATGTGTGTTTATAATTTTCTTTAACTTGAAAACAGTACAGAGTGCATTGAGATTTGTTAAATCTTAAAAGGTTAGGGGCTCTAGCCTCTTCAAGCCAGTAATTAAATTCTAATTGAAAGATGATATTAGGCCTACTAGTATATTCAAGCTTAAAGTATATTTCCGATTTTATGTAACTGTAATGTACACATTATTTGTTGCAAATAATAAACTTGTATTTGTTTCTTGTAAATCTACGCTTCTAATACTTGTTTTGGTCAAGCCTCATATTAAAATCTCGTAGCCTTCTACTCGGTTTAGAATTCCGATGATAAATTTTTCAAAAAAACTAAATTCATATGAATAAAATATTACTCCAACAAAAAAGGGATTTAAGAATAATGTTGAATCTTAAACAAAATGATTCGGTTAAACTAGTGTTTTCAGAATTACGGATAGTACCTGGGGGGCCGAAATTTGCTCGGGGAAGGCCAGTCAGTTTGTTTAGATGACTGGGTGTAATATTTCACCACTTTCCCCGACTGATTATCAGATTTTTACAGCTCATTTGCCTCTTTTCTGCATACCGTATTTAAGGTCACTACAATTGTTATTTATAGCTCAATGTCCCTTTTATTTATTTCGGATATGACCACTCTATATAAGCAATCTTCACTCAACAGTTTTATTCTTTGATTTCAGGAAACCACATCTTAACAATTATAAACACACGAGAATTACTTTTACAGTTCCCCGGTTGATTATGAACAGCTGTTACAATTATTTTGTTTTGATTTAAACTCCATAAGCCCAATGTTAATTTTTGTAACTTTTCATTTGAGTTTTTTTACATTATTTGATTTTTTTGGGGGATGAGACCTGCCTAGAACTTATTTTTGTCTCAGAAATTAGTTTTTTCCAACATATGAAGGAAATCGTTTTAGCCGTTTTTCGAGATCAGAGTTGCAAGCTAGCAAGCAAGCCCGTACGGACGCAAGCAAGCAAACCTTACTCATATTAGAGTATAGGATTTACTATATTAAGCTTATAGGCTACATTTATGAGACAACGGAATTTATATTCAATAACAATAGAGTTGCAATAGGTAGTACTGCTCACACATACAACACTAGATCACACCGGATGGTGGAACAGCATAGGCTAGAATTTTATAAAAAGAAAACTACTATTAAAGGAAATAAGTTCCTCGACTGCCTGCCACAAACTATAAAAAAAGAGAAAGGAATACAAAAAGTTTCTAAATGTACCAATACTATTTTTAATTGAATCAGACTTTTATTCCATTTAATAATTTTGCCCACAATCAAACAACTTGGACTACATTGAAGAAAGTTGAGTGTATGGGTTAGTTTTAGTATAATTTGACAATCTAGTTTACATATAGAAATTATCTGTTTTTGTGTTACTGTACCAATTATTAAATAAAATGTTACCTACTAGAAAAAAGTAGAGTATATGACACTATTCATGTACCGGGTTGTACATTTTATGAATTAAAGATGATTTGATTTGATATGTTATAACGTTATTCCTTTTGTTGTACAGTAAAAAAAATAAAAACTACAAAAGTTATTATTATGGATTATAAAATATAAAGGAAAATATTTCATATAATTATTCATATGAACCAAATGCAAACATTTTTCAGAATTGTTTAGTGTTTTTCATATTCCGTTGCTGTAGTTCATTCCAAGCAATGATAAATAACCACATAAATTGCCATATACTGGATTCGAAAACAGAATTTGTCACCGAGGGTGCTTATTTAAACCAAGGCTGATTGTAAATTAAACTAAGACATCTTGTTTAGAAAAATTAATACCACTTATACCAACCATAATAAAAGGTAACATTAAATGTCTCATAACGATGCATTCCAGTATGTGAACCAGTGTCACAGATGTTAAAGATTTATACAAATTTCTACTGGATTTGATTTAATAGATCCAGCAGGCACATCAACTTATATGATGTTCATTTGTTGTTAATTATTAATATTATAAGATATGTATTTCCTTAGTTTAATAACTCACTGGGAACAAAACCTGACGCTTGTCAATGCTATGATTATAGTCGAATGGCAATAACGATTTTGATTTGATTTGATATTTATAACTTATATAAGTAGGGTCGGCACCCGGTTAGAACCGGAAATGGCATAGTGGTTAGAGCGCGTTATTCCGGAAAGAGTAAGAATATCATTTACGCGCCAGAAAATTGGCGCCAAACATAAACTCACTTAGTTGCGTCAAACATAACCTCACAATTCGCTCAGTGGCGCAAAAGGACTTCGCCGGAGGCTGACGCTTTGCAGGAATGTATAATCATTCCTAAAAATAAAGAGCCTATAAATTTAATGACCGGAGTATTTATAAAGTCAGTCTATTTCTTGGACCCCGAATTGACTAAATTTTTTGTGTCGGGTGTTTTTAAAAATCGAGATAGTAGTCTTGGTGTATTGATTAAAGGGAGAAAAGGCGTTGTATTTTGGTCTTATGATTCTTACCGTCAACTAATTGACAGGTTTAACAAAATAACCTTTGCTTTCTTGGGGAATTGTCAGTGTTTTATTACTATAGACACGGGGGCTAATATAAAGCTTAACAGTATTTTTGGTCAGCAGTACGCTTGTGTCTCTGATGGTGAGCACTCCTTGGCTCTCAATCTTAACGAGTGGGATCAACTTGTAAAAAATATTCCTTTAATTGGTCGCTCTCTATTAGAATTATTTTATATAGAGGATATTATTAAAGTTTGTATTGATCAAGTATTAACCGATGCTGAACAGTATACCGATCAATTACCGCCTCGCGTAGCTGACCGTCTATATTAGGAAGTTTTATTATGGAAGCGATAGTGGAATTCCACGGCTTCAAAGATAATAATAACCGATTTATTATTAAATAACTTGCCGTAGTTGGGAGGTTTTACAGAACACAGATTGTGTTCTGACCTCCTTAATGTTTTATTTTTTTAAATAGTAAAATGAAAAGGAAAGCGAGATGGTTAACCCGTAATTTTCACCACATTAAGTGGGACAATGGCGAGATTGAGTACAGTGAAGATTTAATTCGTTGGCTGTGTAAAGCTTTCAAGGTTATACACACAAAAGGTCTAGAGAAGGCTCAATTCCTGCAGGGAATTTCACCCTAATGTTAAAGAAATTAATGTTGTAAATAGTAGCGATATTAATGAGTTTGTTGATTTATTATACACGATAAATACAGTTTGAAAATTTCGCCTTGATATCCGCGAAGTACTACGCTCGAAAATAATTTTGAGTGGCGTCGAATAAAAAAACGGCCCGACGTCGCTCACCTAACAGGCCAGCGTAAGACCCGTAAGACCAGGGGTGTGGAGAGGTTGGCCTAAAAAACCGTAACAATGTTTGTGTATTCCTCTGATGTCAGGGAAAAGCGGATTGAAAGGCGCAACAAAAAAATATATATATATAAATAAAAAATAAATACAAAAAAATATAAAGCAAAAATAATTCTCTGTTTATCTTAGTAAATGTAGAGTTGAAAAGTGTTAAAATGAACGGACTTTGTCTTAGTAAATTACAGCCTTCCTCATACACAATGAACGGATTGACAGAGAATACAAAATTATAAAAAAGGAGGTAGCATTTTGTTATGGAGTGGCTACCATTGTGAGAGGCGATGGTTGGGGCCTCTCACCCCAGAGGTTTAGGGCTCCCGACGACGCTCTGGGTAACAAAAAAGAACGCGCCTACGATCCTACGGCCTAGCCTGACGGCTTACCGTGGTGTGGAAACGTGAGAGTTCAAAATTATTTCACCGGGTTTAGAAATGTTTGGCCGATAAATTTGAAAGATCCCCGTTAGAGTAAAATGTAACTCTTTATAAAGTAACTTCAGCGGAGGCAGGGTCAAATTTCTAATACACATTTAATGAGTAGGCTATTGCATCTTCTATATTTATAAAAAAGGATGTTGGTTGGTATATATATTTTAAGTTTATGGACTCGGGCACCGTTGTACTTTTTGCCATGAAACTTGGTATATATATGTAAAATTTCACGGAGAACGTTTTTAAGCCATCTATTTCGTCCTAACTCAATTGGGTTCCTCCCAAGAGGCCCAAAAGGGTTCCCGTATAAAACTTATGGAAAGATGTTGTTGATTACATAAAAGCTAATGACATGTTTACTTGAACAGGTGATCTTGGTGATATTGGTTTTAGTTAATAATAGTCAAAGGCATGACAGTGTCTGCCGGGTAACAGCTAGTTATATATATTCTCAGGTTTTGCACTTTTAGTCCCTGACTAATGTTTGGAAAACAATACACTTTTTTTAATAACGTAGAAAGCAACAAATCTGATTAAAACATACATCATATGAAACCATTCACATAACCACTAATGTTTCTTTATCTGGAAAGTAGCTTTACTATCACAAAATGAATTGTCCAAATTAATTCAAATTGATTACATTACAAACAGTTCATTACCTAATGCAGTTTCAAATTAACTGCCCACGCCTATTATGTTGAGGCTGTTTATAATGAAAAAATAACTATTACGTTAACTGTTGAAAACATTATATATCTAATAAGCTACACTATCGTAATATATAATCAGTTGTTACCCTTCTTTATCCTCGATACATGAGGCGGCTGATAGAATGTACATCTCGCTGATGACTGATCCCAGGCAAAACCAGTCTTGCTCGTTAGTTTCCTTGTTGTGCCATCCTTCTACGGCCTGTCAAATACAATACTTTATTAACAAGTAATTGTATCCTATTTTAAACGGAAAAAAGGCTGAGGGCTCTATACAAATTATACTTATTTAATATAGAAGGGAAATAATTTGTATTTAGGCCCATCATTGTTCTCAGTTGTATCTTTACTACAACAAAAAACTTGATAAACAACTCAACACAAACGTGGGTAGTGTTTTAAGAATTACATCTTTACTCGATTACAAATTCTATATATGAAACGAGACCTGTACTTGTAATATGCATACAAATCAGTTTTGCATAGTTGTAAGGCAAATATTTAACATATTTGGTTACTTAATGTTTGGGTTAGTTTATTACCGTCACTGAAAATCCCCTCTTTCCGGCGGCTTCATAATATCCAAAGAGGGATACATGACTAGCCAGCTTTGCCGGGGCCTCTTAATCCTCTCAAAAAAACAAACTATAGCACTAGGGTCTAAAGAATTATTTTCCATATTGTTACGGATGACATTTACCCTCATCCCACATCATAAGCCGCTAGTGACCACATTCCTTCTATATTTGAAACACGAGTTTTCAGTCCCTCCCATGATTTCTTATCAAGATTAAACCACACAATCAATTTCAAATGAACAAGTGAACATAGAAATGCAAATTTTCTCTAAAGATTTGCGGTGGAAGAAATAAAAAATGGGTTTAGAGATCAAGAAAACGTTTTCAAACAAACAAACTTTACATACTTACGATCGATCAAAACGTGCTAGCTGCTGAAACAATTAAAGACCCTGATCTTAGCCTAGTTGTAAAAGCTCTTTAGAAAGGGAAATCATTAGAGCCTTTAGGATATGATGACAACGAAATTACACTCCATGAAGGATGATTTTCTAAAGGATGGAAGGTAATCATTCAGACCTCTCTTAAGAAAAGTTCTCAATGAATTACACTTTGGCCATGTGAGAATACTTGAAACTAAGGTATTAGCTAGAAGTTACTGCGGTTGGATAGGAATGGACGAAAACATCGAAAATACGAGTGCTACCTGCAGACCGTACCGTAAATTGTTAAATTAACTGGCTAAAGAGATTAATCAACTCTGGAAAGCAGCAACTAAGCCATGGGACAGAATACATCTAGATTTCATCTTAGATTTCTAAAACTAAGCATGATCTTTATTTATAACAACTTCTCTCTGTAACGTATTGCAGTTTAAATCAGTAAAAGAGTTAATAAAAGAAACGAGTATCTATCTATCTATCTATTAAATTATTAGTAACAAATGTATTGCTATCATGAACTTAAAACCTACTAAAACGTCTTTTCACTCACTAAATGTGGGTATTTCCCAATATCGGTTGCCGTGCCCACTTTGCGCTCTCTCCTTCTGGCGTCTGGACAGTACTTAGTGCCGAGACATACCAGACCCGCGTAGTCTTTACACTCTAAAACGAACAGTCAAATATGTATCAGATAATAATACGTATGAAACGTAAATAGTTGGTATACACTTTTTTATAAAAGTTACGTTTACCATTCTACCTGAGTTTTCGTGTGAGAGGTCTGCCACTATTTAAAGCTGTTTAATCGTTATTATTTTAGGTTTGGTGAGGTTTAAAATTTCAACTCTAATTGATAACTATATCGTCATTCCATTTTAAGTAAAACGAACATAGTAGTAATATTATATTATGTTTAATACTGGCAATCATAATGCAAAATTAATATTACTTTTTGGGCTTACGTCACAAGAGGAACGATAACATAATCATAATGAGGGCTCGAACAGTTAAGACAAAACCGTGACGACCAATGGATAAGACAATTATATGTTGAAAATGAGAAGAAACCTCGACCTTTGTTTCATAATACGCTATTAAATCGTTATAGTAAGAGGCACGTAACTTGGCACAGCATTGTACTATTCATCTCAACCTATTTGTGTATACTACTCACATTACAAACGTGATTGAACCACTTGTTTATAGTTTCCTCAAGCTGTCAGATAAATTTTGTTTACATATAAATTACAAAACAAATTGTCTAAGTTTGAATGCAAGTAACTGCCTTTAAAACTGTCGCAATTTACGTTGTAGGTACAACTGCAGAAACAGCTTTAATTGAAAACACGATTAAGAAACAAAACATATTAGCAATTTGTTTTTAAAACTGAATTTTAAGCATAAGTTCGCAAAAAGGTAATAGTTTGTTTATTTCTGTTTGAGCCAACTTACGTGCATCTTAATCTACAGTCGAAGCTCACTAAAAATTTAGACTTATGCAGTATTGTATTTAGAAAAGCTAATATGGATACATTTACTTGCAATTTCCCAAGTAGCATTAGTAACGACAAAATCAATTTTAAAATAATTTGAACATGATTTTTTATGGTTTTAAAATTATTATAAAATTTTTTTTACAAACAAATTTCTTATCTGATCCATTTTATAATATTTTCAAATAATTTTAAATATTATTTTAGAATAATTTTGAAATAACTTGTAAATCAGTTTTATATTAATTTTAAATTCTTTCAAAATAATATAAAAAATACAAAAACAATATTTACTGAAAAAATACTATTTATACTTATTTTCACAATCTGACTAATGTTATGCGCTTGAAAATCATTGAACAAAATTATGAAATATATTTTACGTTTCAAAAATATTATGACCAAACCGGGGTGGGAGGGGGTAGAACCCACAATCTGCTGATCACTAAACACACGTCTTAACCCTCTCGACCACTTCTCCGCTTGATAAACAATGGTTGGGTTGGCAACATAAAGTAACCAATTGACTCCACCCCACGGGGACTTGGTGAAACTATAGCATTCCGTGTTTGCTTTTGTTGATGCTGGTAAACACTGTAGTTTGTATACATCTTGTCATTTGTAAGGTTGGAGAAACAAAACTTGTAATATTCCATTGATATATACTGTATGTTGAAAAATATGGTACCCAATACCGAGTTTACACAAATCCTCGGGAAATGAAATGTACATTTCTATAAGTTTTTTGAGGCTGCAAGCGAATTACTACTACATCAACTCATTTTGGCCAAAGATAAACAATTTTGAAACTAATACAGAACTTCTTTGCTAAGCACTCCATGTTTCTCATTGACTTTCAGTCATTGAAAAAAAACAATATTAATTATTATAAACATTGCTTATTCTTAAAAGTTATTTGTTTAAACAAATTTTAACTATTATAATTTTTTCAAGTTATTTTTAAAGATTTGGTTAGGATTTTTAATTGAGATAGTAAAAGGTTATTTAATATAATTTTAAAACAACATATAAACAATTTATATTAATATTTTAAAGTTATTTTAAAACTAATTTAATCATTTGTTAAAGTTCTTTCAAAATTATTTAAAATTATTTCGAAACTTATGTTAAATTTACTATAACTTTTGATTTCTTCATAATTTTTCAAAGATAAAACAATGATTTTATATAATGTAAAAAAGCGTAAGATTTTATAATTTAAAATTATATTAATAAAATTTTAAAAATATTTTAAATTATTATTTTTACTATTTTTAAAGAGTTTTGTAAATTTTTTTTATAATAATATTAAAACTGATATATAAATTACATTAATATATGTTTTCAAAATTAGTTTTGAATCAATTGTAAACCCATGTTATATTTATATTAAATAGTTTTAACTCGTTTTAAACATAAACTCATTTCAAAAACATTTGAAATTATTTTTAAAATATTATAAATTATTTCTATGCTACTTGGGTTTGTATAGGTGTTTTCCTCATTAATCTTTACTTTGCCTGGCCACCAGAGCAGCAAGCATATGTCTAGCCTTCCCTGTAAAGTTAGCGAGTAAAAAACAAAAAAAAAACTACTTTGTATAAGGGCGTTGTGCTAACTTATAAATAATACCTTATGATATAGGTAATCACTTTAAAATTTTGGCCTTCTTGTTATCAGACTTGACTCATAGTGTTTTTTAAAAGACATTTGTATTCGGCACATTTTGAAGTGGCCTTCATTTAGAACTTGTGAGAGGGATTTGAATCAAACGTTGTGGAATATGTCTGATAACAATAGTTTCGATTGGGTTTGTTTGTTTGTTTGTTTATTGGGGGATTAGGAGGCCCCGGCATAGCCGGCTGGGCACGTCTCCCTTGGGATATTGTACAGCCACTGTAAAGAGGGAAAGATGGATGGGAAAGGTGGTAGGATGGGGTTAAACTGCCTCGCTCCAGAAAGGGAGAGATATCCTTACCTAGCTCCCAGGCTTTGTGGGTGTGTAACACCGCCCACGAGGTACTTCTCAAATAATCAAAACTAACACCTTTTCGGTAACTTTACTTTATTCACACACATGATTTTAGGTTTACAATATCGCAGCTTGAATTTTAAATTAAATTACTAAAGTTTAACAGTTAAAATTTAGAAAAACGCCAATTAGTAAAATGAAACAGGGAGAGAGAGACACGACGCGTCTTAATTAACCATCAACAACTCAGCGACTGGGGCGCGGCTCTGTCTTCTTCGCCCGTGCTGAACCAAGCCAGCCAATCAGAAACAGTTTCGCCCGTGACGTCACGGGAACACTTCACTGACAAGTGCTGCAGCCAAACGATCACTCACGCCGTTACTCAAACTAAGAGGCATGGGAATCGTGCACTGAGGGCCAGTGCTTATCGTCAAGTTACTGACACCACACATCCTTGCTGATATCAACGTCCGGCCGGCCCCGCGGGAGCATCTAAGTTGAGATTAGCTTGGAGCAAACATCCTAGCGTCTGTTGGTTTATTTTATATTTCATACCAGCCAACTCTTTAAAATGAAATAATAAATGAAATAATTGAAATAATGTTAAGAGCACCGTTCCTCCTTCCAATTATAGATTTTAGTGACGGTAGAAATTTATTTATTGGGAACAGTAAATTGTATTATTTAATTACAGTGTCGTATTAATGGCTTTTAACAGTCTAGGGATTTTGGGCCGTCACACCCCCCTCACCCTTAGACCATGCTGCCCCCAGCATGAGGTTACAGCAGATTGCCAAGTCCATCTTCTCACAACTCTTTAAGGGTACGCGTTTGTCTACGGTTGGCTGGTCGTTGTTTAACAGAATTCTGCTCCCGGACAGCCAACCTCAATCCTTCCCGCTTAATTCACTGTTTTTTTTATTTATTTTTTTTTTAATTCGATAAATAGCTCATATTGTAACCGGCCCGCGTGTGTCTCTCCCTTTACAAGATATATCTCAAAAATATCTCAAAAGTTAAAGTTACACAAACAAGACTACACACAACAAAAAAAAGAACTAAAACATCTCATTTAACAAGGACAAAAGTTACCTAAAACAACAAACACAAGTCCCTTTCTCTTAATTAAATACATCCCAAGGGTTACTGAAGGTAATCACCTTGGGTACACATATCCTCATGGACTATCAACAAAGCAACACGCAAAAGGTTTGAAGATATGAACTACTGCCAATGCGGCTATAGGACTTGAACTCGATTACTCAAAATGACTTTTCAACTTATCTGGGCAAAAAATAAATGTATCTAACAGTAGGACAAAAGATTGCTGAACCGTTCCACCACCTACAGATATAGCCTTTACCTAGGCTATAGATCACTTAGGAATAACAGAGGTATTCCTCTCAGGAAAAGAACCAGCTGCTTCAGTAAAGTATTGGAAATTAATAAGGAGACCGGGCGAATTTCAACTATTTCCGAAGCTACATCGTAGTTAACGGTTCAGTTTTATTTCGTTCAGTTGGCAAAAAGAACAATAAAGAAACTGGCAGCGCGCACTGCTGCGACTGCGGGGAAGGGGCTGGGGCTCAATCCAGGTGTTCCCCTTCCCGAGTCGGGGGGGCTGGTGTCAAAATCCAGTCGTTCCCCCCTTCCACTCGCTCCACCACCGCGAGGGCAAGCGTGATGGCCTTCTCCAAACAATACGAGTTGCCACCCCCGCGTTCTAGACCCCTTTAGTGTGTCGAGGAGCTGATGTTCAGCTCCGATACCCCTTTTGGAAGAATCAAAACAAAATCCCCATGAACATAATTTACATGGTAGTGCGACTGCCAGTAGTCTCGGTGGCGGTTCAGCAAACTTATACAGACTGGTGGACCCGCCGTTGAGTGTATGAGATTGAGTTTGGATTGGTTTCGAATATTATTATTCTCTACACACCGAACTTGGAATGGGGTCGGAAAAGTGCAAGACAATGATTTACGGTGTAAAGATATTAATTTGGAGCGCTACTCGCTTGCTATGGTGAAGCCGCACAAGCTTTCACTCGGGGCCGGTCATCACTCTGTCACCCCTACGGCTTGGCTGGTCTACCTGTCTCCCACACTACTTTTATATTTCACAATAATTCTTATCATTCTTAGAATCTTACGTCACAATCTTACGTTCCCAACTAAACCCACTACTACTTCAATGAAACCCATTTTAACTAAATGGAGGAAAACAGTACACGACAATTCGTAACATAATTCTACGTTGAGACTGAGGTGCAGCTTACAGCCTAAAATATACGCTAGTATATCCACAAACACATGTATGATACATACAAAAAAAAATTAAAAAAGTTGCTCCGTGTTGTTAATAAAACATCCATAAATTTGGGGGTTGGATAGCCCGCCCACTACTAGAAGCTCAGACATCATGAGACCCGTGCCCTAGCAATGCTTGGGAGCCGTTATACTGTAAACGCGGCGGCCTCTTCGTCGCATCACTATCCACAAACCGTCCTGAGACATGCTCAACAGGCACGGGGTATTTCTTATACATTGTCATACAAAGTAATTCGCTTCACCACTGCGGGTGTTTGTCACTCGGACTCAGAACCTTAAACCTACTCACAACCTTTGACTAAAACTAATGCTACGGCCACCGCTTGGTTTTAATGGAGCGTGCGTTAAATTCGCCTCGTCTACCTCTGGTTGCGAGGCAGACCCACCGTTCAACAATAAAAAAAAAAATAAAAAAAAACAGAATTGGCACCTCAGCCCAACCATCCTATAATAAACCCTCGTTCAGTAGGTCTGGTAAGGAGACATCACTGTCTTGCTGACGGGGTCCGGAAAATCCCTCAGCAAGGCATTTTGCAGTACTCTTGACTGACTATACACTAACTATACGTAACTTTTTTCTTTTCTTTAAATTTTGAAAAATCATTCAAGCTGGCTCTCGGGTGCCTACAGTCCAGTCATGGAGTTGAAGGGAATGGGGTTATTAGGGGTGGGGAGTGCGCGCATTACCTTCCTGTGGACACCAAGTTGGGCCAGTGAATCCTCTACCCTTCGTGGGTTATACTACTACCGTTAGTTGGATCACTTCGAATAATAATAAAAAAAAGGTTGCCATTACCAGCCCACAAATATTACACCATTTTTTAGAAACACACAACAAAACATACCGGTATGCAAAGATCATTAGCGCTACACATACATATACAAATACATAATACACAAATAGGTGATCACACAACAATCAGAGGGGGATCCCCAGTCCTTTCGCCATCGCGTCCTCGCGGAGACAAGTCCAGAGGTACTCGCTTCTTCACAGCGTAGTACGCGACTTCTTGATCGCGGTCGAAAGTCTATGTTTCTTAATTATACATCACTTACTCAAAGCGTCCCGGGCCCGTAACTCACTCCTCGTCGCATCTTACCGCACGGTCAGCCTAACTTTAGCTGCGCTCGTGGAACTGTCGTGCTCTGCTTCCGGTGCATGATCTGCTACCAATTCGACAGTAGGGTACCAACTCTCCAAGGTTCTGAAGAGGCGACTCTGTCTGCGCAGCCTGCGGCGCTGTACATTGCCTCCCAGGGTGACACGGAGCAGGTCGGCAACTCGAACTCTCCATCTCAAACCTACAAAGACAACTGTGATTATCACAATAACCGAACGGCCGCCCCACATGTCCTACTCAACCATGTGGGCGCCAGCATAATGGACTCTAAGGTGCTGGAAAGTACTCTCCAAAGAATACCCCTTTACGCTTAGGTGCCAAGCTGATCCCCTAGTCCCTGCAGGACCTTCAAGGTGGCATTCACATCGATATTCATCAACTTGGTCTCTTCGTCAGAGAGCATCGACCTCAAATCAAGAACAAAACTTTACTCATCTGACCGACATGAGTGTTGCTGCCGTGTATACGGGCAGGCACCTTAAACTCATCACTAATAACGCCTCGGAGATCACTCCAACTCCACTCAACTACACGGTGGTCAGGTTGATCTTTCAGCCATCCTCATAACAATTCAGAGTTACCTTACAGGGCTCTGAAGCACTATGCACCCATCAACCTCGGGAAAAACCACTTTTCCACAAACGCTGGAATACAAGGAGCTGCCGATAAATCGGGCAGGCACCCGATCCGCCAGTGATCGAATCACACCGATCACTTCAGTCTCTTCAACAGAGAGCATATGACTTAGAAAAGTCAGAAATCACAACTTCACATTCCGGCCCGACATGAGTATACTGCTGCCGTTTGCACGGGCAGGCAATATTGAACTCATCAGTTGCTACTACAAACACATCTATTTTTTTTTTCCTTGAGGGAGGCCCATTCAACGTCATAATTTCAATGGGGCATTTTCCCCAAAACAAAACTCAAACAGACTACAAAAACAGACCCAGAAGACCATCGACTGGTTTACTTGTATCAACCCTTTAGTAAACACACAACCATCAACCTCCGCTTTGCCAGCTGTACAGGCGAATAGCGCTGCACAGGCTGGGCTATCTACCGAACAGCTTGCCATAGAACAAGCAAAACATAATTTACTCCCCATTCTCGTTTGCTTTTATTAAATTTTCGTTCTCTTCAAGGTCTGGCCAAGAATAGCATCAGTTAACAAGCATATTCCTGGAGCAGAGCACACATTTTAAAATTCTATTAAAAAAAACCAATTCAAATAACCATAATGTGATTCCTAAACACTAGTGCATCAGTATACTTAGGTTCCGATTTTCCTCTTCCACTTCGGTCAGGTTGTACTGGAGCGCCACGGTCCAATAGCTGTCTGTGAGTAGTACTTCTCCCTCCTTCTCAAAGATGACGCCCTGGCGGAAGCTTAGGGCACCACCCAGGATCAGTAAAATGCCTAAAGGGCCTATAACAGACTTAAAGGGCCATGCATAAATTAACAGAACAGAATTAATTAACTCACTATCCCCAGGCTACATAGCGTCTAACCACTAACCGCTCTCTACAACGAAGCTCTTCAAAAATCTAACGAAATCCCCAAACCTCGCGGGTTCTCGCCTATTCCGTTTCGGTCGTTCGCAAGCTGAGGGTCCGGCTGCCACCTCTGCAGTATTCGGAGCTCCTTCCGGCTTATCCTCTACAATTTCCCCCGGTACACTTTCCACTACTTCTTTGTCACAGGGGCGCTGTTCTCCCTGTTTCTTTGTCGGCTCGGCCGGAAGTCGCGGACGTTCCCTACATGGTTTGATCCGATTCACATGCACTACGACTTCGCGTTTCCGAATTCTCAACATTACGTTTTGGGGCGAGATCACCTTCACGATCTGATATGGTCCCTTCCACAACTTAGACAATTTCTTCACGCGGTGACGACCTATACTCGGTACGTGCAGCAGAACATACTGTCCTTCGCGGAATTCTGTAACCTTGGCCTTCTCGTTATATCGACGTTCATTTCGGCCTCTGGCTGTGGCTTTCCTCTGTGCGGTTACCTCGTAAGCTTCCGTGAGCTTTTCCCGGAGGGCTTCGATGTGGTTGTCAAAAATGTCCGTCTCCTCCGTGATGGCCAGGTCCGCTTCCATAGGAACCTCCATCTTCCGCCCGAAGACCAGCTCATAGGGGGAGTAGCCCGTACTCTCGTGACTCTGCGAGTTGTAAGCCATCGTAACATAGGGCAAGTATTCGTCCCAATTGGTTTGATTCCGGTTGACGAAATGGCTCAGCATTCTCACCACGGTAGCATGGACCCTTTCCAGCCTACCATTGCTCTGAGGGTGAAACCCGGTAGTTTGGATTTTTCTAACGTGCAGGAACTTGCACAAGTGCTTAATTAAGTCAGATGTAAAGTTGGCCCCTTGATCGGTTACCAACGACTTAGGCACGCCAAACTTAGTTATCACTCTCTGGACTAACGCTCGAGCAACGCTCTCTGCGGTCTGGTCCGGCAATGGAATGAACTCACAGTACCGCGAAAAATGGTCCATCACACTCAAGATGTAGACGTTTCGGGATTCGCTAAGGGGCAGAGGTCCTACTATATCAGCTGCGATTACCTCAAAGGGCTCTCGGGGTTCATTAAAGATTTCCCCTAGAGGCGCTTTAACTCTTTCGTGATTAGTTCGCTGACTACAACTGCGACACGTCCTAACATAGTCCATCACGTCTTTTTCCATGCCTTTCCACCAAAATTTCTGTTTTACCCGATCTAACGTCTTTGCTACCCCGACGTGTCCGGTGGTAGGCAAATCGTGATTCAACCTAATTATCTCTGGCACGAGGGAAGTCGGTACTACGATTTTCTTTTCGCCTGAACTTAAACGGTACAAAATCTTTTCAGGGCTCATCCGGAAGCTCTTGGCCTGTTTCAAGCCTTGAACAACAGGGTCTTCGCGTTGGCGCGTCCTGAGCACGTCAAGGTCGACGATAGGGAGCACGTCCTTCTTAACCGCCTGCACGGCTCGACTCAGCCCATCTGCGTTGGTGTGTCTCTTTCCGGCTTTGTGTTCCACCGTGAAATCAAACTCAGCTAATCGCAGTGACCACCTCATCAGCCTGCTGCTAGGATCTTTAAGAGAAAGCATCCATTTCAGAGCAGCGTGATCGGTGATGACTTTAAAAGGGCGTCCCAACAAGTAGCATCTAAAGTACTTAGTGCTCCAGACCAGACTAAGCAGTTCACGCTCAGTTGTCGAGTAATTTTTCTCGGCTGGAAAAAGGGTTCTGGAACAGTACGCTACAGGGTGTTCTTGACCATCTATCTCTTGCGAGAGGACCGCGCCAAGGGCAAAAGTGCTCGCGTCAGTGGCCAGGATAAATGGCTTACTGAAGTCAGGATATACTAACACGGGTGCCGAGATTAATTTCTGTTTCAGTTGGTCGAAAGCTTCTTGACACTCCGGCGTCCATGCAAACTCGCGTCCCGGTTTCGTTGCTTCAAAAAGTGGCTGACCGATCGTGGCGTAACCATCGATGAAACGTCTATAGTAGCCAGATAGTCCCAGGAACGACCTGATGTCCGTCACGGTCTGCGGTACCGGAAAATCTCGCACTGCTCTGATCTTTCCCGGGTCAGGTTCCACTCCCTTTTTGTTGATCACGTGGCCGAGATAGTTTACCTCGTCGACCACAAAGTTACACTTACTGAGTTGTACCGTCAAATTTACCTCCTTGAGCTTTGCGAATACCTCCCGGATGGCCTCAGTGTGAGAGGGTAGGTCTTTAGAGAACAGTATTATGTCGTCGAGGTAAACGAGGCACTTCTCTCCCTTAAGGCCCATCAGGACTGAGTCCATCAGTCGCTGAAACGTGGCGGGAGCAGTGCTCAGGCCGAAAGGCATGCGCTGGTATTCGTAGTGCCCACCAGGCACGTTAAAAGCAGTTTTTGACCGACTTCCTTCGTCCACTTGTATCTGATGATATCCCGATCGGAGGTCTAGGGTTGTGAACATCTGGCAGCCTCCCAGCGAATCTAGGGTTTCCGTGATATTGGGGAGGGGGTACACGTCAGGGGTGGTTACGGCGTTCAACCCCCTATAGTCTACACAGAACCTTAATTTAGGGGTGCCATCAGGGGATTTTTTTGGCACCAGCACCACAGGAGAGGCCCACTCACTCTGACTTGGGACAATGATACCCTTGTCCAGCTGATCTTGGATCAGACCGTCAAGTACTGCCTTCTGGTGGTACGGCACACGGTAAGCTTTCTTATAAATGGGCGCGGCGTCTCCAGTACGAATAACATGCTTGACTGCTGAAGTGCAGCCTAAGGGTTGATCTTCACTATAAGCGAGCACACTACTGAATTCCATGAGAGTGGCCTTCACAAGGTCTCGCTCTTGACTTGGAAGATGCTGGAGCTTCTCGTTTAAGCACGCCTCAAGAATAGCTTCGTCAGATCGGCCTACCATCCCTACCCTTGCTTGTGGCTTCCGGTAATTCTGAAGTGCGATTTTGCGTATGATGGAGGCTAATTTTAATTTCCCTTATTCGTTTAGGTGCAGCCCACGACTCGTGTACAATTTTTGGTTCAATTCTCCCTTTAGATCTAGAAATTGGATTTCCCCCTTTTTTTGCTTGGTCACATTTTCGACGATGGCTTTGAGTAAACCATTCGCGTCGCTCAGTTCGGACTTAAGGTCCTTATCAAAACGATCAAAAATTGACAAAACTGATATCCTTGCCTTCCATTCCCGCGGTAGGGCGACAAAAGCCTGCTGCAAGGTCAATGGGTAGGGCGCGGATTTATCAACGTCATTGGTCCCTCCTATAATAATCACAGAATCGTCCTCGTTCAGGCGGTTGACTACACTCCCCAGTTTCGATGTTACTTGTTTTAACCTTCCATTAGGCATGAAAAGGACTTCTACTTCGATGTTTCCGGGCAATCTTTCCGATAGTATTTCCTGCAAACCACGACCGTGGCTATCAGCCAAAATCAACAACTTTTGACGCTCGGGACCCACCTCCTTGAATGAGGCAAGGTCGCTGTCGAGCGTCCCTAACTTCAGGTTCTTAGGCAAAGTTAGCTCTTCAGCACTTACGTTTACGGTCTTAACCCAACAACGATTTTTTTCTACCCTTGTCAGTCCGAGCAAGATAAACGCCGTGCATGATGTATTCGCATGGTTCGATCACTACTTCGAGGCCCTCTAATTCGTCAGATCCGGTGGTCAAGTGACTAGTTTTGACTTGAATAATCTTTTCGCAGCGCGGCGGAATTTTGACTTCATTGCAGCAATAGACATAACGTTGTGTCGTGGTCGGGACAGCGCTAGTAGAAGGGCGGTTTGGGTCCGGCACGGTTTCTCCTTTCCTAATGCGGTTTAACCAAATTTCTTTTCCAAATAACCGGAGCACACCCCGTTCTACACTTATCTCCCCATTACCTTATCCGAAAATATCACAACCTAACACGGCTAGATAACCCTTAGGAAGATTCCCTACTACGAAATTTCCTGGTACTTCAATCCCTGGTTTTAGATTCAAAGAAACCCGCTGTCGACCGTATGTTTTGAGTGTTTTTCCTGAAATGCCTTTTAACACCACGTCTGATTTTACAAGGGGAGAGGAGGAGGCTCCGCGTTTCATTAGGGAAACCTGCGCTCCTGTATCAATTAGGACTTTTCCCTCGGCATTCTCGATCTGGCCTATTGCTACTAATTCGTCGACAAGTTCCCGGACTACTGGTACCGTCCGTATTTCTCGCTGTGCAGTGATGTTCTCTTTCGCGTTGTTAGTTCTAATCGTCGCCTGTCTAGATCGCTGTGGAGCAGCTCCCTCTACTGTCGGGGTGTCGTGGCGGCGGCCCCACTTACCCCGGCCTCGTTTCCCGAACGAGGGCCACTTGGGTTTAGCCTAACCCGACAGTCGCGCTGTATGTGCCCTACTTTTCCGCATCGCCAGCATGATATCCGGCTAGGGGGTGCTTCTCTCTTACTCCTGCAATCCCGGGACACGTGTCCTTTCGCGTGGCAATTGAAACAAGTGATATCAGGAGTATCGGCTGTCTGGAATACCCTACGTTCAGGTGGTGCTCGGGTGTTCCCCTGGTTTGTTGCACGGCGCGGAGCGGTGTATGCTAAGTCAGGTTCAAGTACTGCCACGTTGCTTGTGGCACCGCGCGTAGCAGCGGACCGAAGGCGTCCCGCTTCCGCCTTTCTGCCCATTGCTCGCAGGTGTTCAATGGATTGTACGTCAAACATAGCTAACCGATCTTGCAACTGAGGGTGGATGTTGTGAAGCATTTGTTTCAGTTTTACTTCTTCAGATACAACCGACGAGAGGCGACCATACAGTCCCTCCATGGCGGCGATGAACAGGTCGATAGGTTCTGTTTCGGCTTGGACTCGATTTGATCTCTTGCTGCAAGTATATGTCATGGTCGGGATGTTGGAAGACCAGTTCCATATCCTTGCACAACTGTTCCCAGTTACTGAGACGGCCTATCGTGGATCGATACCACGTCAGGGCAGGCCCAGTGAACAAATCCACTGCCGAATCGTAGAGTTCCGCAGTAGGGACTCCGCGGGCCCTACGTAACTCTTCCACTCTCTGCAAAAACGCTCCTACACTTTGTGATTGACCGTCGAACTGAAGTCCCCACTTATAGACCGGTACACTCCTACTATGCGATAGTGAGGCTTGCGACGAATGCGACATAGGTACGGCGTTAACGTTCAAATTCGGCGCGGGCTGAGCAAGCCGAAACGTGGGTGGCGCTACTACACTGGCTTGGCTAACTGCTACAACAGGGGGACCACTAGGTGGCGGCGCCTGCGCTTCTTCCAAATTCACATTGGGCCGGTTAGCCTCCGGAGTTGGAGGGTCACTACTTGGATTACTACTTACTGCGGCCAACGCTAAATCTTTTTTCTTTTCGGCCGTTTCACACAAAGCCTTAGCCCTATCCAATAGTGCGTCGTGACGTCGTGCGACCGAGGCGTCGCCTGTCGCCCCTACTGGTATTCTTTGCACCCGCAGATAGTTGTGCCAGAATCGCGTTTGAAGGCGCTGGCCTTCGGTATCTGTATAGTCCCCTTCGTATTCATTCGCGGCAGTAGCGAACGCGTCTAGTTTTTCCTCGCAGGCTTGCAGTTCCGTCTCAACATCAAGGGAAGCTAGCACAGTCTGATCGATTGGTGTGTTTGATCTGAAGCATTTTGTTAACCGTTTCCTCAAGTCATCTGCACTACCGGTTGCCGATTGTCCGCGGATTTTCAATTCGTGTTGGTTCTCTTCCTTACTTAAGAAGTAGGCACTCATGTTGTAGGCCGAAACTAGATTCCAAAGAGCAAACGAACAGTGCATCCACTAAAGTGTTTTCTTAATTTTGTCAAAATGTTCTATAAAATATTTACTGTTTTGTCAATCGTTGGTATAAAATTCGCAAAGTCCCACTTATAATGCTCAACAGTTTACCGAAGTGATTACTTGGGGCTCACTCGCCTAAGTCCACACGTTGTTTTGTTTCTAAAAAAATTTTGAAAAAAAAGTTCAAAGTCCCAACTTGAAGTTCAATAAAGTATACTTAAGTCCCAGAGTACGATTACTCTAAGTCCCAACACGGTGAATTATTCCATTAAAATCACCAATTTAATTTCAAAAATATCACAAGTCGTTTGTAGTATTCAGTGAAATTTTGAAAAATTCGGCTAAGTCCTTAGCTCAAAATACACAATAAATTTCGAAAATTACTGTCGAACGCCCATTTCCTCACTACTATGATGGTTCACGTCGATTATGTCTAAGTCCCGATTTATTTCAATGAAATGTCACAGAACTCCTATTTCACCTCTACTAATGCTTTGTTTCGTCGAAAATCCAAAAATTGTTTTATCCTTTATTATTACCTTTAAACCATTATTCTATAGTGAAACTATGCGATCCTTCCTTGATTTGAACTCATAACTACGGCACAGAGGAAATATCCATCAGTGGATAGTGAAACGAAAAAAAATATAATCTAAGTTAAAGTTTAATAAATTTTATATAAATATTTTTCAAAAGTGATTACTATTTCTAAGTTATTTACTTTATTACTATATTTTAATTTCCTCTTACAGCCACGCAGTTACGGCCCCTCAAGTTACCGGTACCTTTAGGATCGCATGTAAGGTTCACAAGTGTTAACTTCATGCAAATAAACTTAGGTTAATTTAGAAAGCATTTATTCCAAGGTTAGTATAATTAATAAATCCTACAAACACCCGTTCTTGAACAAGCAATGTCAAATCACTAAATAAAAATATAACTTGCTTCAGGAATGACTATCTCAACTATAAACAACAACAAGTGTGGGACTCTGTTTAGATTAATCTATACAGACATCTGTTTACAAACACAGGCAAACACCACTGCCTTGTGCATCACGGCGTCACTGCCTCGTTACGATAATCGTCGCCCAAGTCGCACTTCGGACAATTCGGATTAATTTACAATATAATATTTCTTCAATTTAATTCCCAGATAATTTATAGTTTCACTTTAATATCGTCCTCCTCCCTGTTTCAGGATGAGTTGCAATTACTAACTCATTTATGCTTCAGTTAAGCAGAAGCCAAGGTGGCGGATTAGTCTACACAAAGAGACGCTTTGTTAATTGCAAATGGCGGCTCTGAGCTCTTTGTAACAAGTAATATTCTGAAAATGAAGTTTTTATAAAATGAAAATTACTTTACTGTGAGATTTAACAAGATTGTTGGATTGAAAATTACGAAAAAAAAGATGCTTATTATTTTTTTAAACTGAATTAGAGTGCTGTAATTATTCTATACGTTGAACAAATTCCACTTACCTTGAAAATGCATTTCGGCTGGTCGATCGATGTTGTCCCGTGGAGAATTTGGAAGCGTGGGAAATTTAAACTCAACAAGCTTACGGTATTTTCGAAACCGACCCCACACCTGACACCAATTTGTAACACCGCCCACGAGGTACTTCTCAAATAATCAAAACTAACACCTTTTCGGTAACTTTACTTTATTCACACACATGATTTTAGGTTTACAATATCGCAGCTTGAATTTTAAATTAAATTACTAAAGTTTAACAGTTAAAATTTAGAAAAACGCCAATTAGTAAAATGAAACAGGGAGAGAGAGACACGACGCGTCTTAATTAACCATCAACAACTCAGCGACTGGGGCGCGGCTCTGTCTTCTTCGCCCGTGCTGAACCAAGCCAGCCAATCAGAAACAGTTTCGCCCGTGACGTCACGGGAACACTTCACTGACAAGTGCTGCAGCCAAACGATCACTAACGCCGTTACTCAAACTAAGAGGCATGGGAATCGTGCACTGAGGGCCAGTGCTTATCGTCAAGTTACTGACACCACACATCCTTGCTGATATCAACGTCCGGCCGGCCCCGCGGGAGCATCTAAGTTGAGATTAGCTTGGAGCAAACATCCTAGCGTCTGTTGGTTTATTTTATATTTCATACCAGCCAACTCTTTAAAATGAAATAATAAATGAAATAATTGAAATAATGTTAAGAGCACCGTTCCTCCTTCCAATTATAGATTTTAGTGACGGTAGAAATTTATTTATTGGGAACAGTAAATTGTATTATTTAATTACAGTGTCGTATTAATGGCTTTTAACAGTCTAGGGATTTTGGGCCGTCACAGGTGACATCACTCCAGGACGATTCGCCCTCTAACCCGACGTCCCCCTAAGTCCACCAAACAGGGACCGCCATCACACAGAGCTTCCAACCTCTCAGGGGTCGGGTGGCCCCAGGACGGTTCGTCCCTCAGCCCGGCAGACCGAAGACCGTCGGGTAAGGGCCCTTCATCCCAGGCACCCGTCCCAGGCTGTAAGGAAGATCCACTACTCCCTCCAAGGACTTGGACTAGACTGGGTATCCTGGCTCAACTGGGAGTCAAGCCCCCAGAAGAGACAAGGATGAACCAAGGATGGGAAGTTGTCACACTGGATAGCCAAAAATGAACCAAGGATGGGAAGTTGTCACACTGGATAGCCAAAAATGAACCAAGGATGGGAAGTTGTCACACTGGATAGCCAAAAATGAACCAAGGATGGGAAGTTGTCACACTGGATAGCCAAAAATTAACCAAGGATGGGAAGTTGTCACACTGGATAGCCAAAAGATTTACCAATACTGTGACAGCTTCATTTTGCTGTACCCAATGTCGACCTCTGTACTAGTATAGACCATTCAGAGAGCCGTTGAGGGCTTTCGATTGGGTTAAACAACACAAAAGAAGGGAAGCCATTAATTTTATTTTAACTCACACAGTTTCTTAAATATCGTTTGCATAAGTTTTCCAAACAATTTTCTTTTCCAGTGGTCCAACGTAGATCTGAGAACAATAGATTTAGTTTGTTTACAATAAACCTGCAAATTTTAATATTCTACTACATTAAGTAGTACTCTGTTTTGAAATATTACATAAACTTAGATTTTGTAAATAGGTATTATATGTGATAGCGCCATTTGGTAGACTTTGGAAATTAACATGCTTAGACTACATGATATTCCACTTAAGAGACGTATTGCATCTGACATATTCTTGAACCCTGATTTTTTTATGCATTCACGTGTTTCAACTGTAGGCGTAATCAAGTGGTTGTCACGATTACATCTTGATAACTTTCTCTGCTATCTTTACTTTGACAGGACAATTATGATATATTTATGTAGTGAATTAGTCATAGAAAAAATATATTTATTTTTCTAGGAAAAATACCTCCGTCACAGCAAACCTGTGTACTTAGCGAATTTCCAATGCACAATATATGTCTCACTACTGCATAAAGCAAATTACCAAGTTCCACAAAAATACATACATAAACAAGTGATACATAACATTTTATTTATTCTCCATAAGAATAACATTAGGGTTGAGGACGCAGGTTTGCTGCAACGAGGAAGATAATTGATGTGTTTTTTTCAATTTCAATATAACTGAACCAGGTGAAGCTACATACCAAGTTATATTAATTTATGTTCATAATTAAGGGAGATATACAACTTTACTTATTCTCCATATGAATAACATGGGGGCCGATTATGCAGGTTTGCTGCTAATGTGACTGTCAACAAAAATCATTTTTTTGTGCTAATATCAATATACCACAACTAGTTGAAGCCACATACCAATTTTCATCAATATACATTCATATATAATCGAGATATAAAATTGTATTTATTCTCCGTAAGGATAACATTGTACAACGTGCTGTGTTTAGCACTTTGAATATCTCTGCAACGGTTGGACGTAGAACAACAATTAAAACACCAAAGTGTTTGTTTTGTTGAGCTAACCATATGGATAAAAAGAAAAGTGAAGTTTTTGGTAAAATTATCTGAGCAAAATCTAAAAACCTTTTTCCCATATGAACATGGGACACTTTTTTTGGATTTTATCCGCAGCCACTTAACCTAGGTTAATGATTAAAATACTAAATTGTTTTAAGCTCTATAAAATGGCTATAACCAAAATTGAGTGTTTTTGGTTATTTATTATTATATAATTGAGTAATATTTTGGGGTAATATATGCAAAAAACTAAATGTTGGAAAATTGTAAACTCCCATAAAACCCCTTTCCCATAGTCCGATCGATCTGGTTTTCGAACTTAAAGTCATAAATGCTACGCTCCTCATTTATGCCAAATGTCATCAAAATCGGGCGTTTCTTTATAAATTTATCGCAGTAACGGACACACACACGCGCACACACACACACACACACACACACACACACACACACACACACACACACACACATACACACATACATATATATAAATTTTAACGAATAGTGTTTTTGGCATCTGGGGACCTCAAAAACAAAAAGTTATCATGGTCTCGGGTTTAAGTCTTATCCTGCCACCTACAGTAATAGCTTCTTCCCTATAGGGGAAATTCGCTAAAAAAAACGTTGAAAGTTGAAGGAGTAGGTATTTTTTTAGGAGTAGTTAATCCTACCCATGGCTTTAATCGGTTATTGTATATTATAAACTTGCCTTTAATACCTTCCTAATTAGAATTTATCTTCCCGATCTAACTGATATATCTGTCAGCCAGTAGTAAAGGGAAAATATCAGCATTTAAATAAACCAATCACAGAATGTAAATCTCATGGATGATAAAATTACGTTATCTCCTCATTAATGAACATGTGACATTGACTGCTTGTAAACAATACAAGTTTAATTTAGTTTTGAGCCAGCAATTACGAAACGCTTAAAACCAAGAAACACCACTATTCGAGAATTATAAATGTAAAATTAAGATATTTGACAACACCTCAAAAAACAAGTTACATTATTAGTAATAGTTGGTATAAAACAAAATTCGACCTTTTTTATATAAAAAAATCGACCACTACAACTCCTAAAGCCGAATAAATGTATTTCAGCCAAAAATGCTTGAGCTTGTGCTTGAGCACTCTTCATAAAATCCTTTTTGAGACTTTTTCCTCAACATCTTAGACGGAAATATCTTTATTCAATATACCAGAGTCTTTATTTGCTTACTTTTAAGATTTGTGTGGTTTCCTCGAAGAATTTTCTTTGTCTCCTAAAATTAAAATGTTTTAAACAATACCTAGTCTGTTAAATTTTCTGTATGCTATTTAAACAATTAAAATCGTACTATACGTGTGTCTTAGGAGGAATTGTTAAATTTTTCTAGGGCGTAAAGGAATAACAAACTTAATATGTTATTTTTAAGGTCATTGAGTGAGCCGTTCAAGTGGTCAAGTCAACTAACTTCGGAACTATCGTGAGCAATTTCTTAACAATGATAAAAGTCTTAGCTAATAATTTGACTACTGTACAATAGGTCTAACCTATTGTAGCTGCTATTGCCTTCCTGAATATGTGTTACGCCTTTCCATGAAAATGGGATAGTGAAGAAAATTAAGGCCCCACCAACATACAATACGAGTACAAATTCAAAATACTTTCTGAGATTTTGATGTATGATATGATTGAAATCAATAAAGTTTAAAGGAACACAGGTTCACGTCAACTCTACTAACACAAAGTTCAACTAAATAAAAAAAAGTATACAGCACCAAATATATTGCAATGACAGATAAGTTTATAACAGCTGATTATTACAAATTTCTCCCAATCCATACAAATAATGTTGTTATTGCCAGATTTCAGTACAGTTCAAAACGTCTTCCATATTATTGAAGTTTTACGTGTCTTATAGTTGTTGAAACTAAATTCTTTGGGGTATTTTCGGAAATTTGCTTCCGGACTTAAATATGTGATTCAACCCAATGAAATATGATGACGAATTCGAAATTCCTATCTTCGCGTTCTTAGTATTTTATGGGGTTAGATTCTCGGGATTATCATAAGAGTCCGATTTCCTAGTTAATTAATAGGTATGAAATAGTTGAGCATTTTTCTTTATTACTATTACTCTTCTACTATTGATCCAAATTCAATTTAACCTCTATTATTTGTACGGCTTGGGAAGCTTCATTTGTATATATTTTAATATAAAGTTTGTACTGATAAATATATGCTCATACATTACCAATTATTAAGCTGAAGGAGTATTCTTTTATAAAATCCAACATATAACCACTGACAGAGGAGAGTTCGTAATCAAACAGCAGGTTGATTACGTAACATATCCTTGTTTAATTTACTCTTTTTTACTGGAGTTGGAGTTGAAAAACTACGGTTTTGCCACTGATGAGGAATTACTTTTAACGAAAAGCATTGAAAGTAAATAAAATTCTGTATATGTTACGAAATAAATAGTAAAGTCAGGAAAGGAAGTGTGCAAGGTCCGACACATGACACCGAAGTTGTTGATCGTTTCAAATCTACAGGCACTGCGCTGTAGTGGACCCCGACTCCTCGGCTTGCTCTCAGGCTTTGATTGTTAGTCAACAGAGAATTTGAAAGGTACTGGGGCCTAGGGCAGAGGAAGGTAAAGGTAGAGGAAGCAATGCATATATTCCAATAGTCATTTTTATAAAGTATGTCCTGTTACAAACACGCCATTATTGTTAATAATAATATTAATAACAATACCCCCGTAGCAGCAAACCTGCGTACTCAGCGAATTTCCAATGCATATATATTTATCTTAATACCACATAAAGCTGCATACCAAGTTTAATCAATATTCATTCATAAATAAACGATTTATGACATTTTAATTATTCTCCATAAGAATAACATGGCGGCTGAGTATGCAGGTTTGCTGAAGCAAGGAACACAAAAAATGGGGTTTTATGCTAATATCAATATAACTCAACTAGGTGAAGTCACATACCAAATTTCATTAATTTATTTTCATAATTAAGGAAGATAACACGTTACTTATTCTCCATAAGAATAACATGGAGCTGAGTACGCAGGTTTGCTGCTACGGGAGCCTTTGGCAAACATTTTTTTAAAGCAAATATCAATGGTCCACAACCAGATGAAGCCGTATACCATGTTTCGTCAGTATATGTTCATAAATAAGCGAGATATAAAATTTTTATTTTCCTCCATAAGAATAACATTAGACAACGTTCTGTGTTTAGCACTTTCAATATCTCGGTAACCAATTGACGTAGAGAAATGATCAAAATACCAAATTGTGTGTTTTTATAAGCTGAATCCAATGGATGAAACTAAAATTTGACTATTTCAAAAATTATATTTAAAGAATTCAAAAAACCAATTTTGGGGTACAAAACCCCCCCAAAATACCCCTTCGGATAAAGCGATCTGGCTGGTTTTCGAACTTAAAGTCATAAATGTTGCTTTACACGTTTATACCAAATTTCATCAAAATCGGATAATTCTTACGAGAGTTATCGTGCTCACGGACACATATACATAACAGTTTCGAACGAATGGTGTTTTTGGGGTCTGGGGACCTCAAAACGAAAAGTTATCATGGTCCCGGGCCTAGGTCTTACCATGCCGACTACGATAATAGCTTCTTCCCTATAGGGGAAATTCGATAATAGATTTGTTAAGAGGTAGGATTTAAGGATTAACAATATCGGGGTCAATATATTCATAAATTTCACCACCTAAACATGTTTACTATAAAAACGATTTTACTCTTTTTTACATTTACTACCTTGATAAATTTCTTAACTCTCTTATACTGGGTGTCTTCATTTCAATTTTCAAACTGAATAAGGCCACTTCGCGCAGTTAATACCCGCCCTTATCAAAGCCCTCTGTCTCGCAAATTCTTAGGGCCCACCCCTCTTACAACTTCCGATCTAGTAAGAAAACTGAAATTGGGTACACTAATTCTTTAGATCTAAAAGAGTAAAAACAAAGTTTTGATACCAATTTTGCCGTGGGGCTCTACCCCACGGGTTTTCAAAGTACCCATGTTATTCATATATTCATTAAACTGATTACATAAACAGATATTACTGATTCAAAAATATAATATACAGATTATAACATAATCATATACCCGTTACACAAATGTTTTAGGGCTCCGCCCCCTGATCTTTACGGAATATACTGAAGGAGATGTCCGTTTTCATCTTTGTTTCGGAATAACTTGAAAATTACTTAACCGTTTGTACTGAAATTTCAAATTAAGGTGGTTAATGTAAAAGGGTTATGGGTAGGCTTATTCGAATTTCAAAAATCCCTTAGGGCTACACCCCACGGGTCTGTAAATTTCAAATATTATTATTATAGATATTGATTTGATCATTGATACCATTAAAATATTTTTTTTTAAGTCTGGAATTTTAAGATACCCGTGCGAAGCATAGAACACTAGCAGCACAAACAATTCAAATTATATTTAATTCTGTTTCTATCATAGGGCGAAGCCGGAACAGGCCTGCTAGTTAGTTAATAACTACAACATTTGAGGGAAATCGTTGAAGCCGTTTTTGAAATCAGAGTTGCAATCAAGCAAACAAGCATATAAGCAACCAAACAAACATTACTCATATTACAGTATAGGATTTAATTTTAGGGAGTGTCAGAAAAATGCTTTATGCATACAGGTGGCCAACCTGTTGTGGTCCACCAACAAGGTTTAGTCTACCCTTTAAAAAATCCTTTACTCTTTCGGTCTCTAACAAATAGCTTCAGGCCAAGTTATATTTTAGGCGTGTGCATTCAGGGCTCGCTCCTTTCGAGCCGAAAAAAGACCTAACCTGCATCCAAAGAATTAGTAAAACCAAGAAAAAAAACAAGACTTGGTTATGAATATGAAGTAATTATGTAACATACACTACATCTTAATAGTAAAACAATATATTTGAGTTCAGTTTCCAATTATTACTATTACACCAATAGTTTTGTTAGTTATAAACGCACAGTATACAATCCACGCAAGGTACAATAATCATATTTTCTAAAGTACCACCTGAATAATGTTGAATTATCATTAACATTCTTATACTGTAATAAGGAAATAACAACGCATGAATAAAATCTATTTATACATTTTTTCCTGATGTAATCCTTGATTGCACTAACAAAAATATTGAGGGTGACTAACTTAAAGCCCGCCATACACTAGTGAACTTCACGCCGAACCGAACCCCGATGCGAACCGTCGCGCGAACGTTCGCTAGTGTATGGTGGACTGCGAACTCCGGCGCAAACTGTTGGGCGAACAAAAATTGGTTCGCAACGAAGTTCGGGGCAAACCATCTGGGGTTGGTTTTCTGGTGACACATCAAAGAAATTTTCACGATGGTGTTCGCGGCGGGGTCCAGTAGTGTATGACGACTCGCGAACATCCCCGCGAACACCGGCCGCTGCGGCTCTACGCTTGCCTGCGTCAATTCCTTCGTTGACTCCAAAGACAGTGGTTTTTGTTGCCCGGCTGTGTTGTCGTGTCCAGTTAATAATGTTTATTGAGTGAAGTGAGTGCCGACAGTCTAACGGATAGTGGTCTGAAGATGACCAGCTTCTTCTCATAGAGAGCTACAAGAAGAGGCCAATATTGTGGGATTTGATCATAACTGCATTACCAGTTTCGCGCCTCCTCGAACACACTCACTTCCTATAAGACTGATCAAGGACTCTAAATCTATAGGGGGCATTCTTGTGAAGTTCTTATAGTGTCCACTCACTTGCTGAAACTTCAGTTGTCCCAACAAAGTTTCACTTCCATCTCTTTCTCTTTGTTGGAGAAACAAGGTCTTTCCTCATCTTCGAAGAACATGGCTAATGTTTATATAAGCCGCAGCAGCTCATCCATTGAACGCCTGATCACTACTGACTGAGAAAGAAAGTTGTGGTTCGTGTGAAAATTGTCACGTCGAGGTTCGGTTCGGTGTTAGGGTCGGGGCTAGTTTCTTTCCAAAGTCACCACGAACTTCACCACGAACTTCGCCGCGAACAAATCAGTGTTCGCATCGGGGTTCGGTTCGGTGTAATGTTCGCTAGTGTTTGGCGGGCTTCAAAGATATGGACGTGGCCAAACATAAAGGCATGATTAAACTATGGCTTTTGTCGCTGGTCTTTGTGAATGCCTTCATAAACGAGTGTTAAGACTAAAAGTAGTTTATCGTATGCTATATATGCAACGGACCCAGCACTTTTAACAATACCTGTTGTTCACTGTCGATGTTCAATAGTACAATGGTTCTTTTTACAATAGAAAACGCCGTCTCCATCCCCTATTCTTAAACAACTGGGTCCTACATAGAAGAACAAATGAAAAAGTAAGTGAAACAATCATTCATGGACAAAGAGAGAATTGATTTTGTACAGCTTTTTGTATCTACACTAGTATTTCTTACTGTTTTGTTTAATATGTAAAGTATTAGTAATATTTAATTTTTAAAATTATGTTTAGTAACAATAGTTATAATCATGATAAAAGAGAGATCCTTTAATATCTTAAATTAACCTTAAGTAACATCTCATATAACTCCTCTTTAACACATAATGGTGAAATTAATCGCAAAATTTCAAATTATTGACAGCTTATTTATACTAAAGCAAAGTAAATAGTTTGAAAGAATATTCTAACATAGTTTTATTTTAGTATTCACGCAATAAATCCCTTTTTGGATACAGCTTTGATAATTTGCAAATAAAGAAGGCCGAAACCTATATATATGTATATGTATTTGTTTGGTGATTAATGGCCTTTTTATCTTGGTTTAATTCCTAGGTTTTACCAAGGCATCTGGGAAAGCCAATTTCAAATGTTGCTTTTGCTAGAAAAACTAGTTTTGGATTTACTAAAACGTAAACTGCCTTAATTTACAACTGTTTTTAAGGAACTGTAAACGATTGAACCCAAATAGTTCATAAATATGATGTTTATGAGCTATTTGCCAAGTTGGTTCTGTATCTGACGAGTGTTTGAGAGTTAGAGTTGTACATAGTTTTACCATTGATGGAGTACAACGTTAGTTATTTGGCAAATAAACCAGGCCTCATAACATTATAATGATTAATGTAATCCAATTCAAATGATATTATAATTAATATATGAAATTTGTTATGCTTATTAAAATTATCCAAATTTTGTTAACTAACTACAAATTACAATCAATAGTGTGTACTGAATTATTTGTCTTAAATGAGGCAAACCATAAAAAACAATTAAAAACATGAAAACATGTTTTTTTTCTACTTAAAGAAATCAAAATTTAAGGCCCACAATTGAAGTTTTTATATTGAAGCGATGCAACATATTTTCCTTCCAATTTCCTAATCTTTGGGGGAGATAGCCTCGAGCATGTACAGTGGATGTAAGGATAAGGATCATGCAATATAATATTTCAGAGGTTTTATATATTCCCAAACATAACTATTACGTTATAAATCAAATAAATTACAGTAACGTTGATCATTATGGGTTTTGTTTAAAATTTATTTTGTAGTTTATACAAATAAATATATGTGATATAATTTTTGAATGGTACAAAATGTATTAAATTCGAGTAAAAACATTACACAACATTCTCTCGCATAAAAATATAGTATGTGACCATAAATAAAATAGAAAAAGGCAGATTGATAGCCAAGGATGACAGAAGGCCATGTCAATATTAGACTTAAGCATAGTTAATTTACAAGGCGATCGTTGCACATATTAAATTCAGTTAAATTTAATGTTCTCTATTAAATATTTATGAACTAGTTATTAAATTAAAAAGGTCATCAATATCTGACAATGTACAAGAAAACGGACTTGACAACAGGGTCCATGTAGTAAGCAAATATACATTTCATTTTAAAGAATTGTTTTTTATGATGTTTCAACAGTGGCACTATGTGGGCATATTAATCTTAAATAAAAAATGAGTTCGCACGCAGCACGCTGACGTGAGGGAAGTGAATTTCCAGATAATAAACTTTTCAAAGTCAAATCAGTGTAAAACATACATTTGTCCAATTTTTATTGAAATCTGACAACATTGATTTTTTGGCTGTTCTGATACTCCTGGTTTCATTTACCTGCAATGCTGGGAATACAATTTTGCGCATTATAAGGTTAGGAGAGTCAGGCTTGAAAGTAGGCGTGAGGTTACTGGGGATGATCAAGTACATCAACAAATTAATAACAGGCTTTTCTAATGTAAAATCCCCATTAGACGACGTACTGTGTTAGGTCGATACACATTTTATTTAATAACTCGATAAATATTTATGTTAGAATGACGAGAGAGGGCTTAACAGTTTTGTCTCACCGGTTCACATATTTTTACATGCATTAATTGGTCTTTTTAAAAACTCAAAATTTAAAAGACTAATCCCCAAAAAAAAGAGTTTAGAGTTTTCCGATTGTTTTCCCCAACAAATATGTCCAACTGATTATAGAAAGGAACGTCCCTACCGAATTTTAAGTAAATCGGACAAAAATGCGACCGCTAGAGTGCAAACACACACACACACACACACACACACACACACACACACACACACACACACACACACACACACACACACTCACACAATATATATATATATATATATAAGTTTTTAGAGATCCCTCAAATCGTGTTCAAGGGGTCACGTTAGGATCTTCTATGGTGGTCCCGGGCTTAAGCTAATAGTTCACTATTCCATAGGAAATTCACTAAAAATACATACTATTTACTAGTAACACGATCTTGATAATCATTTTACTGGATTATGAGACTCAGTAGTACAGATCTGCGGTAAAGGTTAAGTTCATTTGGAATTTGTAAGAGTTATGCAAGATCAATCTATAATATTATAAAGAAGAGATGGTTTCTGTCTGTCTTTCTGTCTGATGTTCCAGGTGAACGCAAAAACTATTGAATCGACTGGGCTGAAACTTTACACAAAGGTAGATCTTGAACCCATGCAACACATAGGCTTATTCACTTTCTTAAAATCACCTCGGGCTACGCCCCGTGAACGTCCAAATTTTCAATTTTTACATTTCAGAAGAAAGTAAACATTCAGAAACTGTAATGCGAACAGCTGAGAACACTTCCATTTGACAGGTTAAAGAGCAGAAGCAAGTACAGCTGTTTCAAGCTAACTAAAATGCAAATTTCATTGACTATAGAACGGGTAAAGACAACCCCTGTGCGAAGAACGGGTACATCAGAATGATAACTTGGTATGTGGCTTCATCTGACTGTAGTCAATTCTTATTTGCACAAAAAAAATTTATTCTTACCGATACTTCCTGGGGGATATGTGTGGGTAGCTTAAGGGAAAACAAAGAATTAAAATTAAAGTGAATTCACATAGATGGAGGACCAGGAAATTTATTTAAATTCCCAAGAGAAAGAAAAAACTAAACACATATTGTGTTGACAGGAAAGGTGATTTATTTATTAAATTAGATGCAGTTAATAGAGAAACAAGAGACAAGTATATTCAAAACAAAACGGATATAAATATTATACAAAACTTGTTGGTGTGCACACAAAATTAATCTAAAGGTTGCAACCACTCACCAACACTGTCCACGTCCAAGTTCATATTTCACTCGCGTTGTAGATTGTCCAATTCACATAATTCCATTCTGTTTTGATCAAGGTCTGATATAAGGTGAAAGATTTGTATTCAGGGATCCAAAATTATATTGATAAGCTCATGTTGACGTTGTTTAAAAAAAAAATGATGATGAAACAATAAAATAAAAACTGATGATAAAATCAAAATAAGAAAAGTCAGACAGTACAAGTTGTGCAAAACAAAGGAATATATTATTAGACAAGATGGATTTAAAATGTGATTACTCCACTCTCTGTTTGTACGCAACACTTCCTGAACCCCCCCCCCCACCCCGACTCACCGTTTACTACCCGACAGAGTTCCTCGACTTAGCAATAGTACCCGAACTATCTGCCAGTATAATTTGTTAACTTTGATTCAATTGTACATTAAACCTGTAAAATGTAATTTCAAATTGTAAAATAATGTGGATTGATATTTGCTTTAGTTAATCTACCATGTATATAGAACCCGTACGAAGGACGGGTACACAGCTAGTACATATTAAACGTTACGCTGAATAACAATCAATTTATATTTATCTTTATTACTTTCATTGTATTTATAAAACTACATTTCTGTTTATATTCTTTTGTAGAAGCAAATTAAAGTCTCAATATGCATTTTCTGTAGATATTTTCTGAAATAAGGGTAACCATAAATTTATATAATTTTACTATAAAATTGGATGTTACATTTATTTTTTCCTCATTTGGGACTTGTCATTTCTAGTGTTTAAATATAGTGAAAAAATAAAAATCGGAGTTTCTTTGCCATCCTCTTCCTCATTTTTCACTCGTATTTTTATAGTATGTTTTCTTCAGAAATACAATAGTAATAAATTACAATAATTACAAAAATGACATTATTTTCATCTGGAAAGATTACTGTGTCATTTGAATCAACGATAAAGGTTCAATGAGACATTGTTGAAGGATATCTATAAATGGAGTAACTTGAAATGCCACAAGCAAGGGCAAATGTCACACGGACCCAATAACCCAGTAATTCAATCAGTCGTTCCAATTTATAACATCTGCTTAGTCAGGTCAGGGTTGCCGAGATTGCCTTAGTAACAAATATGTTTCGCCACAGAATGTGCTAAGATATTGTTATTTGTCAAAAAATATTTACCGCAAATTATGTCCAAATGTTAGTGTTTAGTTAAAAAGCAATTGATCATTAATTTGTTTATATAATAATTTATTTGGATAGAACTTAGTTAAATTACCTTCTGCATTTATGAAACTGAAATAATTATTTAAGTTTGCATTTAGGATAAAAACTAAAGACATTAGTTTTAAAATTCAGTTTTACATTATACGAGTAATAGACTTTTTCACTAACAAATTTTAATAATATATCTTTAACTTATAAATATTAAGTTGATATTAAAAGTATACCGCAATCCAAATTTATGTTAAAAGTTTACTTCTAATGAAAATACAGTATAAAAATACTTACATTTTAAGCAATATTAACGTTTTTCTCTTATCATTTATTCATCTATAATGCAGTAACTACAATTAAAACTCTAATCCTACCATAGCAAATATTTTTTCACGGACACAATTTTGTCTCACTAGGAATAACAAACGTTCAAGTTTCATGATTAAACCTTAGATGAAAATATAACTTTTCAAAACATTTAATATTATTATTTTATTATTTTGTATATTATATTATAGATATCGTCTACATGAAATATCTTTGAACATGTTCAACGTCCTATTATACTATACCACACAAACCATTATTGTTTCTTTAGTGATATACGGTCAATACAGTCAACATTTAAATTAGCAAATAAAGTGCTAAGGACTAATTATGTTTTAATCAGTCTCTTTTGTAATTTAGTAAAAAAAATTCCATAAAACTAGAAAGTACACTTTCAAATAACAATTACTGTCAAAACCCCTATTCTTGTACTCTTTTGTATTCAGTTCATAGAATGGAGACATTTGAAGACATTTAAAATCAGATTATACCCTCGTCTCTTTCATTTAATTTCAATAATTAAATCCACGAGACTCCTTGGCTCCTTCATAGGCACGTACGCAATCAAACACACTGCCATGTTGCACTTAGTGACAAGGCTAATGCCTAAATACCCCCGTCGCAGCAAACCTGCGTACTCAGCGAATTTCCAATGAATATATATGTTTCTCACTACCACATAAAGGCACTTACCAAGTTTTATAAAAATAAATTAATAACTAAATGATCTATAGCATTTTATTTATTCTCCATAAGAATAACATAGGACTGAGTATGCAGGTTTGCTGCAACAAGGAGCACAAAATATGTGTTTTTATGCAATTATCAATTTAACTCAACCAGGTGAAGCTACATACTAAGTTTTATTAATTTATGTTAATAATTAAGGGAGATATAAAACTTTACTTATTCTCCATAAGAATAACATTAGGGCTGAGTATGCAGGTTAGCTGCTACGGGGACAACCAACAAAATATTTGTTTTTTGTTCAAATATCAATATACCAGTACAACATGAAGCCACATACCAAGTTTCATCAATATACATTCATAAATAATCGAGATATCAAATTTTATTTATTCTCCATAAGGATAACATTGGACAACGTACTGTGTTTAGTACTTTGAATATCTCTGCAACGGTTGGACGTAGAATCACAATTTAAACACCAAAATGATTGTTTTGTGGAGCTGAAGTGATTGGTAAAAGCAAATGTGAAGTTTAAAGTAAAACTAACTGAGGAAAAGCCAAAAACCTTTTTCCCATAAGATTAACATGGGAGATTTTATGAGCATGTTTTTTTGGATTTTCTCCGCAACCACTTAACCTAGGTTAATAATTCAAAATACCATATTATTTGTTTTTTTAAGCTCTATAACATGGTCAAAACCAAAATTAACTGTTTCAAAAATTTTAGAGTGAAAAATTCAAAAAACTGATTTTTGGAAAATTTAAAACCCCCATAAACCCCCCTTCCCATAGTCCGATTTTTCTGGTTTTCGAACTTAAAGTCATAAATGTCACTTTACACATTTGAGCCCAATTTCATCAAAATCGGACGTTTTTTACTCAAGTTATCGCATTCACGGACACATATATATATATATATATATATATATATATATATAGATATATATATAGATATATATATATAGATATATATATACATATATATAAATTTGAACGAATAGTGTTTTAGTCATCTTGGGACCTTAAAAAAAAAATTTGTCATGGTCTCGGGCTTAAGTCTTACCATGAGACCTACGGTAATAGCTTCTTCCCTATAGGGGAAATTCGCTAAAAACAAACATAACCTCTTCGATAAAATAAGAGTGGACTGTAATACTTTAAATCACTGGGGAATTTGAGGTTTTACATGAAAAATAGTAGTATATTTTGATCCAAACTGTTTATTGACACTTATAATTGTATAAAATACATTAGAGAGACTTCCTAGGATGAACGTAACTTTAAATTAATTATGGATTAGTAACAACTTTAAGGGTAGCTGGCTAAGCTTTTATACCCGGTACCTTTTACTTAGTATTACAATTTCCTTAAAATATCTTGATTATATGTAATATCTGGCCAGATAACTTTATTCCCCATTGTTTAAATATAGGATTTGGGCTTTATGAAAGGACAAGGGATTGGGAAGTGACCACATATTGTCTGTGTTACACTGTTGCAGAAAATTGTTCACTTGTAAAAAAATGGAGAGATCTTACCCACTTTCGCAGACAAATTTACATGTTTATGACTTTATCAAAACAATTACTTTAGACGGTTAACTAGAAACACTACATTTTCGCTATATTTAATTCAAAACCAAAATAAGACACTTAAAACTCAGCTAGGAAAGAGACATGTTGCTTCCTTCAAGTCATCATGAAAAGAGAGAGAGAAAGTGAAAGTGGATATATCACCCCAGCTTAAGTAGTTCTGAGGGCAGCCACCAGACTGCAGCACCAATCAAACTCATGTAGTTGACTCAATGTCCACTATATACAGGGAGAGGTTAGAAAGGAATAAGGGATAGCCCAAACATTCCCCCACCCAAAATGCATATTTTTACACACAATTACAAATAACACAACTTTAAACATACTTTTAACTTAATCCTGAATAGGCAGCAAACTCAGTTTGTTGACAGGACGTGTGAACGTTCCATTAGCTGTCTTTATCCTTGCCACACACACACACAGTTCCATCAATGCCTGGGTACACTTCAATGACTCTACCAAGGGACCATGACGTTGGAGGAAGATTCTTCTCACTTAAAAGGACCATTTTCCATGGGGTGAGATTAGGGATGGTGCTATCCCACTTTGGCCGTTGAATTAAGTTGTAGATATACTCTTGAGACCATCGCCACCAAAAATCCTGAACGCTTCGGGAAATAAGCTGCCATCTTGAGTGGAAGTCAATTGGTTGAGTCAAATAATCTCGCTCAGGGCGACTCAGAAGTAGAGGAGCTCCAACAAGAAAATGTCCTGGGGTTAAGTACCCGAAACCGTCTGATGGGCTAGATGACATTGGACACAAGGGCCGAGAGTTAAGGATGGCCTCTATTTTCGCCAATAAGGTATAATATTCTTCATAAGTAAAGGGACGATCAGCAATTACTCTCTTCAGATGATGTTTCATAGATTGTATGGCAGATTCCCATGAACCACCAAAATTTGAAGCTGAAGGCGGGTTGAACTGCTAGGTGATTTGGTGCTCTTCGCAGTAAGACTTGATTTCCTCGTTTCCTTGCATTAGCACAGCATTAATGTCTTTCAGTTCTCTTGCTGCACCCACAAAGTTTGAACCTAAATCACTGCACATAGTAGATGGTAGTCCTCTCCTGGATATAAATCTGTCCAAAGACGACAAAAAAGCTGCAGTTGAGAGTTCACTGACTAAGTCTGTATGTACAACACGAGTACATAAACAAATAAACAAAACTATCCAACATTTATAGGTCCTTGCATTTCGCCTTTTACATTCTTTATATAAAAAAGAACCAGCTAAATCGACACCAGTATTTACAAAAGCTCTTACCATCTTAAACCTAAAACTGGCAACATCTGACATTAGTGGTTCTAAAGGCTTAGCTTTAAACCTATAGCAACTCAAACACTTAAATACAAGACTTCTTAAAAGATAACGTATACCAGGAATCCAAAACATTCTTTAAATTAAAGACTGCATTAATAATGGACCTCCATGTAATGTCAACTTATGCTAATGTAAGCATATTAGCTCGACTAATCGACTTTTGCGGGAAATCAAATATGGATGTTTTCTGTCATTTGAAATAGGAGCTTGGGTTAAACGACCCCCCACCATTAGTAAACCATCCTTACAAAGAAAAGAAGTCAAGTGTCGAACAAATCCTTTAACAGGCTGAGCATTCTTTACACGATGAATTTATTCTGAGTAGTATTTCTCTTGAGTGAATTGCATAAGTACCTTTAAAGCATTACTTAGCTCAAACTGGGTGAGCTCTCCAAGTTTTCGGTTATTTACCTTTAATCGAAGATTAGATACGAACCTCAACACATAATTTAAGACACGTTGAACTTTGGTCAATGAAGAATGTGATTGTAATAAGGATTCAACAACACTATAATTTCTTTTGCCTTGAGAGATAAGACTAAAAGAGTCTATTTCTGTTTCTGGGATTGGATCAGTTACTGTGAAATCACTTTGGGGCCACTGACAAAACGGTAAATGTAAAAATTCTGGTCCATTCCACCAAAATTTACTGTCAACTAATTGAGCTGGATATAGGCCACGCGAAGCATCATCGGCTGGGTTATGCGTTCCAGGAATGTGTTTCCAAACTGAAGGGGGTAATATTTCTAAAATCTCAACCACTCTATTAGATACATAAGTTTTAAGTTGATGGGGTGGTGTATGTAACCAAGAAAGGACAGTAGTGCTATCACTGAAACAAAGTATTTCATAACTAGATAGAGTAGACAGATAATCTCTTAATGAACCAATTATCTTAGACAGCAATAAAGCACCATTTAACTCTAGCCGAGGAATTGTAACTTTTTGAGTGGAGCCACTTTACTCTTAGATTTTAGTAAGTTTACTTTAATATGATTATCCACTGATTTTACTCTAAGGTAAACACACACACCATAACCCTTTTCACTTGCATCATAGAAGCCAATGATTGTGATGACTACTGGATCCTTGAAACTAATATACCTGGCTATTCTGATTTTTTTCAATCTCACATAGTTGAGAGTAAAATTCTAACCATAGCTGTGCAAGAGGAAGTGGGAGACTTTCATCCCAATCTATGCCTGCAAGCCAGAGTCTTTGAATATAACACTTAATCCGAAATGTCACAGGGGTAAGATAACCATTTATGTCGTAGATTAGACATAACACCTACTACTACCACCTACAAAACACCCCCCCCACCCCCCCCCCCTGGGTGTTTTTGGGCTACTTGTGACAAAACACCTCTTTTTATCGTTACTGGATTCTCAAGGGACAACTTATAAAAAAACTCATCGGATGTAGGATCCTAAGGAAAACCCAGGAGCTTAACACAGTTAGACAACCCAAATGACACAGGGGTTTCTTGGTGGTCCTCATGAATGTGTGATAGACACCAACACTATTACTTGAATACTTTCGGAAAGAGAATCCACCTTTACTTAGCAAATCAGTTAATTAAATGTATAAATTAATCGCTTCACTTTCTGTAGGAACTGCAAAAACAATGTCATCAATGTAGATATTTGATGTTAATGCCTTAGATGCAATAGGATAATCTTTTCCTTCATCCACAACTAACTGCTTTATTGTTTGCTGAGCAAGGAAAGGACCGCAGGTTAGCCCAAACGGAAGAGTGTTAAGTTCCCATTCAGTAACAGGAAGATTGTATTCATTTCTCCATAACAAAAGAGTGTACTGAGTGTCAGGAGGATTAAGGCGAATACATCGATACATTTGCTTTATGTCACCTATTAAAGCTACAGGATTCATTCTAAAAGACAACAAAATCTGAGATATAACAGATTGCAACTTAGGACCTGGTAATAGAAAATCATTCAAAGATTTGCCAGTGTTACTCTTTTCACTAGCATTGAAAACAACTCGAACCTGTGTTGTGGTACTTTCCTTGACTACTGCATGGTGAGTTAATAGATAATCTATATTTGTAGAAGCGGGACGCATGTGACCTTGCATAACATAATCTTCCAAATTAGCATGATACTGTTGCTTGAAATCAGGGGTTTCCGACAATCGTTTTTCTAAGGTGAGTAGGCGCTTGAGAGCTACTTGCCTTGTTGAACCTAAGTTTTCTGGGGGCGTTGCTTCTTTGAATGGAAGTGAAACTTGATAACTGCCATAACAATCACGGGTAGTTGTCTCTTGAAAGAACTGTTCACATACAACTTCATTTTTATCCTTCGGCACTTTTATATGAGACGTTCTTCAGACTCCCAATCTCCGTAGCATATCATCAAGAGGAGGTGTGTGGGTAAACATTGTTAGATAGACTGGAGATTTGTGAAGAGAGGGGATTTTTCCGAAGATGAGAAATCCGAACATAGTATTTAACGCTGTTGGTGTACCTTTGATATGCACACAATTATCTGACAATATATCGGAAAAGTGTTGAACACCCAGGAGCAGATCGATCGGTCCGGGTTTATCGAATTCTGGATCAGCTAACTGTAGATTACTGAACCTTTTGCGTATACTTGAGTCTAACTTAGCTTTTGGCATGTTGGACGATATAGTTTGCAAAGGGATTGGGAAGTGACCACATATTCTCTGTCACTGTTGTACTGTTGTAGCACTGTTGTAGAAAATTGTTCACTTGTAAAAAAACTGGAGAGATCTTACCCACCTTCGCAGAGAAATTTACATTTTTATTACTTTATCAAAACAATTACTTTAGACAGTTAACTAGAAACACTACATTTTTGCTATATTTAAGAGTCTTCATCACCGGAAGTTGCCGGACGCCATCTTGGTGTTTTGTTCCATAAGGCCAATGTTAACTTTGTTCCTCCGTTACACCTCGCCTGATCGTCACAAACAATTAATATTGGTGTCAAATTAAAGGTTTCGTTATCCTCTAGGGAAATACAATCGTCGAATTTTGATTCTGTTACAAATTAATGAGAACATGTACAGTGTTTCAGTTAAAAATTAAACTATTTATTATGAAACTATGATACCCAAATTAAGGAATTCGACATTGTATTTTCCTAGAGGATGACGAAACCTTTAATTTGACGCCAAAATGAATTGTATGTGACGATCAGGTGAGGAGTAATGGAGGCACAAAGTTAGCATTGGCCTTATGGAACAAAACTCCAACATGGCGTCTAGCAACTTCTGGTGATGAAGACTCTTAATTCAAAACCAAAATAAGACACTTAAAAACTCAGCTAGGAAAGAAACATGTTGCTTCCTTCAAGTCATCATGAAAAAAGAGAGAGAAAGTAAAAGTGGATATATCACCTCAGCTTAAGTAGTTCTGAGGGCAGCCACCAGACTGCAGCACCAATCAAACTCATGTAGTTCACTCAATGTCCACTAGATTGCAGGGAGAGGTTGGAAATGAATAAGGGATAGCCCAAACGCTTAGTCTACTCTTACGTGAAGGAGTAACAGACATCACAACTAACTGTGATAGTCACTACAGTCACCTTAGTTACATTCTCAAATAACAAAACACAAGCACAGTACATTGCACTTAAAAAAACCTTACGGTGACATATTCACTCTATTCACTCTCCCCCACACTGACTCGTTCACTGACATTTGTTATCTCATTTCATACTCAGATATAGCTACTATACAACACAATCTCACACTTATTAATCCCTCCACATTATACCTTTCTATCACATATTATCACATCAATAATTCTCCCACCATTTACCCTTACCCCCACCTCTTACCTTTTCAATCAACCAAATACTCCCACCTCCTACCTTTACAATAAATAGTCGAAATTTCATAACAATTATACTTCTACCATAAACCTTTCAAATACTTTAAACAAACATATTAATTTACCATAAAATCTTCTCATTTAAATAACTACTACTGACATAAACATAACTTTTGTTCACTTTTCTTTTTTTCCATGATTTTGTACGTCAAAATAATGTTTTTGCTGTTTGAAAAAGAAAGAAAAGTGATACAAGGTTGGTGTAAATTAGAAAGATACTCGGTTTTACAAGACCATTTTAATGGTATGCTTTTTGAAACACGCTACCATTTGAGTTTTTTTGTGTTTGGCTTGTAAGCATTAAAAAAACTATTTCATTACAATTTTGTTTCTTTAAAAAAAGTCTGTTATTTAGTACATAAAGCTGAGATTATCACGAGTAAGACATTTGAATCGGAAAAAATGGCCGCCACGGGACAATTTGGGATGGCAACATTTGTAATCACATAGTTTGCGATAAAATGTTCGACAACGGAGGTATAGGCCAATTTCAAACGAACGGACCGAAACAGAGAATATGTCATTGAACACGTAATATGTTAAGTGGTCCAATTAGGCTACCGATCATATTAATAACACTCGGACTCTCACAGTGAGCCTCAGTCACCGTTAAGTCGTGAGGGACAACACTGTTCAGCAGCGCACTTTAGTAGCGGTTTGTATAACGTAAGTAATACGAAATATATCAATATTGATTGTGGGTTTTACCCTTCCTTCTACTTTATAATACCATCTCCTAAAGTGCAACACCGTTAACTGTGACTGTCAAGTTGTTAGCAAATGTCGAGCTTCAAATATCTAGGCCTAATTTTAGGTGAAAATTAAACTACCGAGCTTCATAGTAAATTAGAACATCAATAAGGTCTTTTATTTTTTAAGAAATTTCTGTAACACTTCACTTTTTCGATCATTATATTTTGCTGTAGTTAACTCTAGACTACAATACGAAATAACTTGTTGGGGAGGAACATACAAACATTTAATTGACAGATTAAGAGTAACGCAGAACTTTTTTAAGAATTATCCTGAGAAACAAGTTTAGAGAAAGCTCATATCCATTGTATGAAGAACTGAAAATCTTACCAATTCAAAACCTTTTCATTTATTCAGTTTTAAGGATTTTTTACGTAATAAGCGGAAACAGCGGTTTACAACAGGTTTTATAATGCAGTAAATGGAGAGCACAGATTATTTATTGTTTCCAAGATTAGAAAGGTAGTATTCCGACGTTCTTTATTATCTAGGGCCAAAACTTTTCAACCAAATTTCAGAATATTTTAGAAAAATAATTCAAAATATTATTTTTATAAAAAAATATTTAATTGGCTTTTGGAACAAAGAGACGTAGGTTACATGTATTTAGTTCTAACATATGTATTTCAAAGGAATGACTGCTTGTATTGTGTGATTGTGATAAACGGTTAGTTATGTAGCCTTTGCAGGCAGCCGGCTAACTAAGAGAGTCTCACACTGGGCCATACCGGGACGACGTTTTGACGGCCCTACGGTTGGGTTAAGGCGGAGCGAGGGCTATTTCCGCCACCGATCCTCTCCATCACTTCTTCTCCGTTCTCTTGACTCCTTCTTTCCTGCGTAGCGCGTTCCTCTCCTCCACACAATTGAAATGCAAAATTGTTCAACACAAGCCCACCTAGCTCTTCATATTATAATTGTTCTGCATCTTGCACGGTGTGTTGTAAGAACTTTCTGGGGTTGTATTATTTGTTAATCATTATTTTTAGCACGATTATCGAAAGAAAGTGACTGGCGGAGCGACCGCGTGGTGACAAAATATTATATTTCACAACCTCGTGGACAGTTAAAATGCATTGTTAGAAATTTCCAATAAACGTTATTTAAATATTCATTTACAGCACGTTTATAGCACATTTTTCAAATATTTTGTATCTTATTCCGATGAGTGTGTATTTAGAATATTTTTTTTAAACATGAATTGAGAAATTTTTATTTGTAATTAATGTTTTTAAAAACATAACTATCAATATAAACTCATCAGAATGAGATACAAAATATTTTTAAAATGTATTATAAACTTGTTTAACTGAATATTAAAAATACGTTTATTGTACATTTCTAACCGTGTTTTACGTTTACACGAGGTTATGATTAAGGTTAAGGTTTGCCACATTCGTTTCTCTGGAGACAAAAATCTTTCTTTTTATTTGTCACTTCTTCCTTAAAATTTAACTCTTTCACTGAGGCAAGGCATTTCACCTCCACCAACCGGTCGGGACTGGTTCCCAAAAATGTATTCACTCTATCTACAAACAATCCACACTTGCTAACCTTGTTTGCCTAATCTGTTTAGTGATTTTTATTATTATTTATTACTTTGTAATTCAACAAAATATGAAACTCTAATATTTTAACTATTCCAACTTTAAATCAAGAAAGAAAATAACGAAGTATCTAATGGAAATTCGAAAGAAAAGTGTATTTTTTATGAAACTATATTAATTTGTAAAATATTTTGCAATTGATAGTAGACTTAATCAAACGTAGCAGTCATTAATAAATAACATACAGTACACACTTTACACCAGCACATATCACATCTATTTGTTACATTAATTCGTTTGTATTTAATACAAATACGTACGAAGTTATATTTTACTGCTATATAACGTATTTTACAACAATCTAAATTTACATCATTCAACCTTGCGCTCTTTAATCATGTTTTTTATACTCATGTACAAATCATACGTTAGGAAGTATGATGGCTTTCATCGTTGTTTACAAAAAAACTGTCGAACAACCTTCGGCTATCTGTGTCTTTAATCATGTATCATTTATCAGATACATGATATATTTGATATATCATGATATATTTGATATATACATTTGATAAATCAAATGATTTATCAGATAATCATGTATCAGATACATGATTAAAGTATGTGTGGGTGGTGTATCAGATACCCGAAACTTTGCAACCCTTAGGTGTAAATAGTAGACGGTTCATGTAAAGTAATGATTGTTGATAAAAAATAATAATTAGTTTTATTATTTTTTAATGTTATTGACACTATAAATATGACATTTCAGATGCCTTTTGATTCCTTAAAACTATACATAATTACTTTCTTTACATGCAGTAGTAAAACAATGTTTATTGTGCGCAATTTTTTCAATTAAAAACAATCATTACGAAAAAGTAAAGTTTACATATAATTAAGGAAGGAAATAACACTTAGAAATAAAATCATAAACTTGTTATTGTTTAAAAACACATAAATAAAACAATTTCTACAAACTAACATTAATACGGGGGACACAGACACACACATCTATCTGGCCGGATATAGACATATTACAGATACATTTTTGTTGGTGTAAAGTTAATTAAAATCTGGCATTGTTACTCCTTTCTTTTTTATATATTTTTTATTGATCAAACATCACAGGAAGCAGCTATACACGTTGAGCTGGACTGAAGTATTATTTTGTTTGTATTAGTTTTATTTTAGTTTTACTGACCACAACAACTGGTTAATTGGTCAATTTATTTCCATCTTTTTTTGAGAAAATAAATAATAATTTATTTCTTTGTTCATATTGCTGCAGTCGTACATCTCTCAAATAAACTGACCAGTCGCGTGTCGTCGACGTCAACGATGTGGAAGATCTACATATTCATCGCGACGTTTCTGATGACTGGAACCGTATCAGAGTTGAAAGACTACCTGAACGTGAAGTTCTCCACCACCACTTTAGGCAGGACGGCGATGGAGCTGAAGCTAACGTGCACCGACGGGGAGGGCGACGGGAAGTGGATATGCAAGGACAACAAGTTCACCATCAATAATAAAGACGGGGATCAGGAAGAGGAATGGAAGTTTCAAATGGGCCATACGCTCGAACAACAAAACGGACGCTTGATCATGAAATACACGGTAGAAGGAGAAAACACGTTTATATTTGAGGTAATTTCAGGAGGACGTACCGTAAAAAAGAATACTCTGGTGTTCCAACCCGACCACGTGAGTGTCGACATCGGTATTCAAGGTCTTGACCCGGTGATCTACCAGAAGGCGCAGTAAAAAAGCTATACTGAACCCATTGTTAAATTCCAATGATTCAAATTATACCATAGTTTGTGACTTAAGTTTTCTTCATTATTCAATGACCTTTCATTCCTTTGGGTGTAATTTAGATTTTTTTAGTTAAAATTATTAAAACAGTTACTGTAGTAGATTCAGTTTTTATAACCGAATTTTTCTACCAACATAAAGGAAGAAGTAATCAATTTAACTGTGGCTATGTTTTTTATCTTTCAATTTTTGTCTATGACTGTACACCACATGTTCACCAATTCGAGTGATTTTACTACCCAAAAATATATTAAAATACCGTCTCAGCCAACTTGCGTACCCAACGAATTTCAAATTCATATATATTTTATTCACTACGACACAAAGCCACATACCGAGTTTTATCAAAATATATATAATATTCAACGCATGAATAAGCGATATTTTTATTTGATTTATCCTTAAGAATAACATTATGTCTGAGTATGCAGCTTTGCTGCGATAAGCTTGACAAACATATTTGTTTAATAGATATATCAATATCAACTCAACCATTTGAAGTACTTATCAGTTGTATTAATTTATGTGCATAATATTAAGGGATACATAAAACATATTTGCTATAAGAATATCATTATGACTTAGTACGTACGTATATTTTCTGCTACAGGGACCATCAACAACAAAATCGGTTTTTATGCGAACATCAATAGACCGCAACCAGATGGATCCAAGGTTCATCAGTGTGCGTTCATAAATAATTTGATATTTGAAAACGTATTTAATCTCCATACGAATAACATTGTACCACGTACTGTGTTTACACACTAAATATCTCTGTAACGGTTGGACTTAGAACAAATATTTAAAAGCAAAAATGATTATTTTTTTGTAAGACTAAACTACTTATGTATATTCACGTCAAAACAGCTCAAAATTTGGTAACTGGCGCGTCAGAACATGTTTCAATATAAGAAGATCTGAGGTTCTTTCAAAAGCTATTGCGTTAACGGACAAAACAACGTTATCATGGTCCCGGGCTTAAGTCTTATCGTGCCACCTACAGTAATAGGTCCTTCCCTATTATAAAACTTGTAGGTTTGATAGTCTTAACCATTTACCATGGCTAGAATAGTTTGAAAATTTTAAACGTTTCAAGAACAGTACCCCTGATGAAATAATAATCAACGATAAACTACAGCTTGGCTCTCATTCAGTCTTCAACTCACTCACTGCATTTAACAGAAACCTAGAATCAGCTGTTACCCGACTGACTGACAACCACGATACGACTGGATAAGCGAGATCTTCAGTCTGTCTCTTACAGCCGGTGCGTGTGTGCTATCTTTGCAACAGGCCTGTCTAGTTTTAAATAATTATTTTCTGTTGCCCGTTTGTATTAGTGTTTTATGTGTTTTTTGACGAAACCATCCGGTGGACAACTTAGCGTTTATTTGAGAGTAAATGATTCAAATTCATTAAAGTAATTTGTAAATATTATTTGCGATGATAAAACCTCGCTGTGATACATCCTCAATTTGCTTTTTGTTCTATTAATAAAAAGGGTGCAACGGATGACTTTTGTTACTATTATCACAAATTAAACTGGAACTTGTGTTGCTTGATAGAGGAACTGATAGATTTCAAATGTTAAAAGCAGCCATTTTATGAGTCCATCATTTGAAGTTAAAATTATAGACTTTTTAAACTTTACTCATGCTTGTATTCAAACATTTTCCAGAGCTGACATGGGCTTCCTTCTGAATGATACAAATGGGGGAATAAAACAGTAGGTCAGTCTGTCTAAAGGCTTGGCGTGAAATGAAAAATATCTGTCTCCACTTTTTAACAAAACTTAAAGCAGTTTCCTGTATTTTTAGCGGATTTCCTATGGAAAAGTGAGCTATTAGCATGACCCACATGTAAAACCTGGGTGGCCTGGGACCACTTTGCACTCTAGCGGTCGTATTTATTGTCCGGTTTACATCAAATGTGGTAGAGACATTCCTTTCTACAATCATTTGGACTAGTTCGTTGGACAAAATAATCGGAAAACTCTAATCCCCTTATTCAGGGGTTAAACGTTCTAATTTGGTTTTTGTGGGACCAGAAAGGGTAGAGAAGGCCCTGGATGTAAAATAAATGTGTATTAACTGATAGGACCTGAAAGCCGACAATTTAAAGCCCTCTCTCATAATTACAGCAGAAATATTTACCAAGTTATTAAAGTTAATGAAAATTGACTAAACAAAGTACGTTGTCTTATGGGGATTTTACATTATAAAATGCTGTTTATCATATCTTAGTGTAATATTATCATCCTCAATACACTGATAAATACTTTTAATCCTGACTTAACCTCTTCCTAACCTTATACAACACAACGTTACTATCTTACTATTACAGATAAATAGAACCGTAAGCATCAGAACAGACAAAAAGTAAAATGTTTTAAATTCCCATAAAAGTTGGGATAAGGTTGTGTTTTAATCTGATATTTTAGTTTTTAAAGTTTTTAATTTGGACATTTGCTTCACCTATGCTGCGTACCGGCTCATTTTGAGTTTCTTAGGTAGTTTGACTAAGTTAAGTGGTTTTCATTTCTAATTGGGTCAACTTTTTTGTTTAGCTAATTATTCACTCCAGTAGTTCTTTATCGTGATGTAAAAGTTAAACCACACTTTGATTTACAATTTTCCACCGAGCCCAAATAGGCCCCTTGAATAAAGTAAATATGTTATGCAACATTTCATAATTATCAAACACCTGTGGAACATCCGATGGCTATGGACGTCACCCCACAGGTGTGGCAGTGTTGCCTAACAGTTTTGCTCAGTATCACGTGACTTGTTGGTGTATTTCACGTGAAAATAATTATACTCCCAACTATGGCGGTTTTCATTGCTTCCATAGTATTAACTTACATAATTCATATTACATAATCGTAATGGGAGCGGTTCTATTAAACATAAAATCGATGGCCCATCGTCCCTTTTGAAAACATTTAATAAATACAAGAAGGTTTATGGATCCATCGAACCGTTTAAGCGAATACAAGTTATATTCACTATCTGGGTCGATAGACCATTGACTCAAAATGAGTTTTTTATAAAATATATTCGGTCCGATATACCATCGACCTTCTAAATTATTATTTTTTTAAACGGGTCTATAGCTCATCAATATGACGTTCTGTAGAACCTATATTTTTGAAGTTTTAAACTTAATGTTGTGGCTCCATTAAACATCATATAGCTAGACCATCGAAACGTTAATATTTAATAAATACTAGTGGGTCTATCAATAGTGGGCCCATCAATATGATATGTAATTGAACCTGTATTTTTAAAGTGTTTAAATATAAGAAGTGGCTCTATTACACATCAGATCGATGGAGCGTTGATCCTCTAAAATGTATAAATAAGAACTGGTTCGATGGTCCATCGATCTGATGTGTAATAGAGCCATTACTTTTATTTAAACATTTTTAAAATACAGGTTTTATTACACATCATATTGATGGGCCATAGTATTTATTAAATAAATGACAACGGTTCGATGGTCCATTGTTATGATGTGTAATAGTCACTTAATTTATTTAACATTTTAAATATAGGCTCTATTTCACATCATATCGATGGTCCATCGAACCTTCATTAAATAAACATTAACTACGGGCCGATTGCCCATTAATTCAATAATCTGCTGAGTTTAAACATTTTAAATAACAGGAGATTGTGTAAATTAAAAATCACAAGTATATACATAATATTTAATTTATTACTATAAATTAAAACATACTAGTGAACCCGTTGCTCGAACTCGAGCAAATATTTCGCTTTGATGATCATTAATTTTATCAATATTATAATGCGTATCACTAATTAAGACCTTTTTTTCTATTAACTTTAGAATTTTAATAGATGGGAATGCGGTAACTCAGGTTTTTGGAATTCCGATTGTGTATAAACGTGCCGAATTTTATCCAAATATATAACAACTCATTCATTTCCAAAACTTTTTTCAGCGAATTTCTCCCATAGGGAAGAAGTTATTGCCGTAGTCGGAATGGTAAATGAATACATTAAATGAATATAGCCACAGAATACATGCAATTGCTATGCAAATTAAAATGCATTTCATATGGTAAAATAGGTTTTTTGCTGATTGCAGAAAAATGAAGAGAGATACAAGGTTGGTTTAAACTAGAAAGTCTCTAGGATTTACAAAACCTTTTCAATGCTATGATTTTTGACTTACCCTATTATTTGACTTGTTTGAATTTTGGGCATTTAATCATTAAAAAAATATGTTACTGAAGTATAGATTAGTTCAAAACACCTCTCAAGTAGCATACCATGAGTAAAGCTAAGGTTAGAAATTTGAGACGGGAAAACTATACGAGTAGTTGTTTAAAAAATACAGGGTAATACGTAAATGACAATATTTTACACAACAATGGCCGCCATTTTGAAACGGATAAATATAAGTGAATTTTGTTTTCGCCAAAAATGTTCTTTTAACGATACCTGTAAAATGATGTATAATTTGTCCAATGTTTACATAAGAAAATTTTGATAATCGAACCTGTGACCTTCAGGGAGCATTTTGTACTTTATCTATTTTGATAAAAATATTTTTAATAGATTGCCCATATGAGTTTTAGCATTGATTATACAGTTAGGAAGAATTTTGTTTGATTACTTCTGACCAAACCGTTCTCCCGTTATACATGCTGGACTGGTGGTCTGACTCACCTTGATGTACGACATATAATTATGAACTGTGTAATTCATTTCTGTTATTTGTAAACATGTATAATTACTTCGTAAATAAAAAAAAGTTGCGCTTAATGCAAAACACATTCATAAATCAATACCTCTTAAACAAAGATACAAAACTAGAATTCCCAAATTATAATAAATAGATTGTAAATAACTTTGAACCTTTAATAAGTCAACAGTTGAAAGTCTATCAGCCACTATTAGTTGTATCATTTGAAATCCATTTACGTATAGATCATTTAATACATTTTGGATTGTCTCTTAAAGATGAATTCAATTTTTTTAAAGAGGAATTAAAGGAAATGGAATTACAAATTACACAAATAATGTAATTCAAAGGAATGTAATGATGCGATTAACTTGCACTGCGTTGAAAAACACATTCCATGAACTCGAGTGCACCGTTCCCGAGCGTTAAGTGGAAATAACAACATTTTACAGTATTATGTGCAATGCGCTATTTGATTGTTTTTTTAAACTTAAATAACAATAAATCAAAATATGAAACACCCTTTACAGGTAAAAGATTCAACTGATAAAATTCAATCAGCAATAATAAACGAGAACCGCGTCAGGTGATCCATCATTTGTTTTAAATAAAGCTTTTGGTGCTGGTCTAAATTAAATAAAATGGGTTTTCCATGACACATCTCTTTGACTCCAAGTGAAGCTTCTGATAATTAAAAACTCATACCCCTTTAATCAACTTTCAATATCATATTGTTGTTATAGTCACTTACTTTAACCACAATCTTACTTTAACTACAAAATTAATTATCCTAATTATTTAAGTTTTAATTTGTTATTAAGTAAATGTATAATTTACGAATATAAAAAACGATTATGTTTAAGAATAAATAACAAATATCGTCTCTCAAGGAAATAATCTCCACTAATCATTAAAAAGGAAGCCACTAGTTTACAATGGTTGTTTAATGTATTGTAACTAGATAGGTACCCGGTATATGGCATTTTCAATACTAATTACAACTGAATATTAATTTTCTAAATTGAAGGTTTATGATATAAAATAAGTTACTTAACATCCATAATACTTAATAATGATTTCGTTATTTTGAAAAAATAACACTTCGAACTGTAAAACCGCCAGTCGCTAGCCACCACCTATGTTGCTTACAATCCTTGCCGATACTCAAATTTATGTGTGAATTGAAAGTCCTTGGTTTTATTTGATTTACTGCTTTCATTACGAAAATACTATATAACTATGTAGAAGGGAGAGGCGGTAGTACATTCTTAAAACTTCAATAATAGTGTGAAACAAGAAAATTTAGGCGTTTAATAATCTTAAATTTGTAAATGAGATTGAAACTTTTGAAATATTTATTTTATCTCAAACAGAAACATAAGTTTTTAAAATTAAATACACTAATATATTTAAAACATGAATTAATATATATATATATATATATATAAATAAATGTGTGTGTAAATTTATAATTTTCTACAATTCGACTGACATTAGCAGCAAACCGCATTAAAACTAAGTTTAACACACAAGAATCACAAAAGATCTATAGAGAGACATCATTTGTTAAATGAATTGTCTTTTTTTCTTCAAAAACGTTCATTAAATTAGTTCAAATTATCCGTCAAACAATTACACATAATGACGACCAACAACTTATAAATAATTGTTTAGCTTAGGAGTGCAGTTTTCAGCTGATAGTAACTTAACAAAATATAACGATTTAAAAATGTTTCGTAAGAAATTAATTTAATAAATCAACTAAGTTCTTTGAAAAATCAGAGCACGTGCTGTTAAAACAAAATTTAAATCTAAAAGTAATTTTGGTCAAAATAATATAGATAGAAAAACTGTTTTTTTATTTTAAGATTTCATACAAAATGGACAGTAAATTTCTCTCAATGTCTATTACTATGGATTAACATTTTCAAACCAATAGGTAGCATACAAAATAATGAAAGTCACATTTAAAATAGGCAGTACCTAATAAAACTTTCTTGAGAATGTATGGCTTTCATTTTACAGTGAATGTGACGTCATAAATCCAGCGTTCTGAAACGACTTCATCTCCGGCTCAATATATTTGACAAATATAACCTTACGTTGTTTTTTAACTCCGAGCTGTCACAGTACAAATATATTCTTCTTTATTATAAGATCTATTAGTATAAGTCGTTTTCAGAGCACATGCATTTTACATAAAGTTTATATTTCATCAAAGTATAGGACTTTGGAAGTCTTAGTTAAAAGTTTGTTAAATCAGAAGTAACCTTAACAGTTTTTTTTCAAGTGTAGAAACCAACTCACTCCTATAAAACAGTTGTCTATGTCTAATCTTTTTTATTCTATACGTAATGACATTGTGATATAGGTTGTTCCGTAACTCTCTGGGAAAAGGTATATAGTGTTATTAGGGTTAATCCAACAACATTTTAACATATAAACGTGGGTCTCCCTTGCCTAGTTTTCCGTTTGTCTAGATGTATGTGTTTTTCACTTTAAGGTTCATATTTTAAAACTATCAAACTAAATTCAACCAAACCCAAATCCAATGTTTAAGGTTATAGCGTCTATCAACGCAAAATTTATGGTGAAATTATCTCTGACAATTTTAAAATGGTGGGCATTTGAAGTTATCTGCCTTAAATAGCTTGAAAACTAGCCATTATACAAGAATAACTCCGTTTAGGGGATTATATGACATATGTAACGATACTTACACTTATGAAATACAGTAATAAACACCGGGCTGGTACACTTTACTTGTCACGGGACATAGCTCAACTTTATTTTCTTTAAAATGCGACAATAGAAAAAATAACAATAATTGCAACAGCTCAAATATTTATTACTCGATTACAATAGATTTATCATAAAATTACCTAAAAGTAGTTATTCTTGTAAATAATTTGTAAAATAGTTGGTTTTCAAGCTATTTAAGGTAGACAATTTAAAATGGTCGTCGTTTAGATATTCTCAGAGATAATTTCATCATAACTTTTGTGTTGGTAGACCCTATTACCACTATAAACAGTTGACTTAGTTTTGGTTGAATTAGGTTCCGTTTTTTTTTTTTTTGAAATATGAAATTTAAAGTGAAAACACACACAGGCTGACAAACGGAAAACTAGGAATGGGAGACCCAGGCTCATACGGTAAAATGTTTTTATATTGACCCAAGAAATAACGCTACAAGCCTTTGTCCAGAGAGTTACGGGGCACATTGTATAGTGATATACTTATTTTTAGCTTCTTGTATTTACTAGCCAGCCCTTGCGATCGCTCCCTATAAAACAATAAGTAGTAAAATCCATTGAATCAAAACACCCTTCGCCTCTAAGACTATTTATTTAAATATGTTTATTTACATTAATTGTATTCGCTTTACTTCAAGAATATTTGTTCTTGCCGTAGTCAGACTTAACGGTATTGCACTCACGGTGGAGGGGATTCAAATACACATTTGGAAACACATTTTGGAAATGAAATATCTTCAATAGAATAACGCCTCACCCGTTTCTTTGCTATAAATACGTTATTTTGTTCCTCGCACAGAAGTACGTTAATTACGAAGCAGGAAAAGGAGAAAGTAATGTTATAGGTAACCACCGACTTTCTCTGATGTACGAGCGCCTAATGAATGCTGTCACTCAAAAACATAATTATAAAAGTCAACCCATCTTATCTATGGAATGTACACACTTTTTAATAAATATATTTGTATTTCTCAAATGATCAGTGAAACTCCACAAAAATGCACATCAAAAAATACATTAAGTGTAAATTCTGAGTTATATTCTTACTACAACGTAATATGTAATTGAAAAATTACAAATTTCGAAAATACACAACAAAAATACTATAAATGTGATATATGTCTTAATTATGTTTAAATAAAAACTAAAATTGCATCATACAGATACATTTTATACCGATGAGAAAAGTTTTCCTTAAAAATCAAGGCCTGCAGAAAAACGTGAATCATCAATAAATGTCACGCCGAAGGAGATTATAACTAATGGTTTTTGTCAAAGCAACTAGTTGAATTTGCTATTATATTCCATTTACCATCTGAAACTCGCTATATCTACACTAGTAAAGATAAAATCAATCAATAGTTTTTTGTGCTAATAAGAAAGAAATACTGTAGTAGCCTTGGTTTGATAGAAAAGAATAGCATTACTAAACCATCTGAGGACACTTCCTATTTAAATAAGTAATCTCAAACAGACAACTTCATATATTGATTGCAAACAAATTAAACTGTTTATTTGTCTTGATTAAATGTACCAAACAAAACAAATCTAATATAAAAACGACCTTGAACTACGAAGAGAACTACAAAATGCTGAAGACGGAAATCTGATAAACAAGCATCTTTCAAACTTTTGTCTGGACATTGTTATCAGTGGAAGTAAACACAAGTAATAGATAATATTTAAATCAGATAATTTTAAGTAACTAGTTTAATTACGATTTTTGGCTGTCATAGTGTTCTGAGCTGTGTAGAAATATTCATCAGTCTATACTTTATTGAATGTTTTTAACGGTCTATTTTCTTGTATAAATATTATTGTTGTGTTAGTATAGTATTGTTGAATGATTCAAGAAAGAGTGAATAAATATGGTTTATGCGAGTTATAAAGCCCATTATAACAGATTTTTGCTTCGTCGAAGGATTCTTTAAAAACTTATTAAAAGCCACACTTACAGAGATTATATTTTTTTCAGTCAAGGCTTCTGAGATACTTCCAAAACCAGATTAGTTATTATTGTAACGAATCGTGAAAGATGTATAAAATCGATTTCCCCTTAAGCAAATTCAGTTGACTTAGTAATAATGTTATAGTATTTTTTTACAAATAGCATATTTAAGTTAAACATTGTAAATTATTTTTCCGATGATTGATGACTGTAATATTAACATTTACTAATAATTTGTATAATCAAATAGTCTTTTGACTTTTGAACTCTAATTAAGTTTTACTTCGAAGGGCAAATAAGGGATTTGAACGTCTCTTTAAAATTTCTTTATGAGCTACGGTAATCAGAGATTTTCCAAGTCTTGATTAAAGAGCCAGAAATAACTACATTTTACAACTACTAATTAAAGAATGATGTATTTAAAAACTGGTTCTAAATTATTGGATAAAGGACGGAAATTTCATGAGATATTGAACAGGTTATTGTTATTTTTATTAATAATAAGGCAATGTATAAAATATTCGTTTTACTCAACTTAGACAATCGATTTCGGACGTTAAAAATCATACTTATGGTCTTATTTATTTTACCATTCTCTAAGCAAATGAGCAGACACAGATGAAAAGTAAAATACCAAACACTCATTTTTCCTATGCTAACATGAGTCAGTCTTAAATTAGCAAAACATTGGGATAAAAACCGTCAATTTTGCTAGTTATTACTTACCTACATAATGTTCAATACATTTTACTACGTTTGTCTTGAAATTGCCAATAACAAAATTGCTTTAGATTTAGATAATATTAAAGATAACAATAATTTGACTACTGAGAAAACACAGAAAATAGCAAAATAATAATTAAAAATGGAAGGGAAGATTCCTGTGAAACTATTAGAGGGAGAAATGTTGGAATTAGAAACACTTCTTAATTACATTGTTGAGAAAAGTGACACAAATGCAAAGAGGCTAAATATCTCTGTGCCGTGCAATTCCTTCGTTCCCTCAGAACCAAGGTCTATTCGTACGGACGTGTGAACACTCTGCCTGAACTATAAGATTTATTAGTACTATATGTTATTGAATATTTAAATTAATACACTGTGCATCGTATATATAGTAAAAAGAAATCATATCATACACGCTATTAAAAAGCTAAATGTATGATAGTTTGTATGTTTCAGGCTCGATACTTCAAAAACTAGACGGACTGAGCTGATATTTTGAAGAAGGTATCTAATATCCTCAAGGAACACATAGGAATTCCAGTCTTAACTTCGTTTACGGATATGCCCTATTAATAATTAAAATCCCCAATTTCATCTTAAGGACTTTAGTATTTATAGAAACGTTTGAGCTGAAATTTGGTAGGAAAATAGCAGTTACATTAAAGGCTGATCTAAAAATTATGTAGGGCTTTGCCCCACTGGCATTTGAAGTTTCCACGTTAATCTAATGACCACTGGACACTGGTATATACTGAAACCTTGAGCATAAATTCCCGATGTATTCTGCTCATCCTATTTAAGGGTATTAGTATTTATTAGATCGCTTAAACTGAAATTAAGAGAAATTACACCATAATCAAATATAACTCTAATTAAGGTTTAACATCTAAACTGTACTTTCAAATGTGATATGAAGTAATTTGTTACACCTTAAATTTGTTTCATAATAGTGTAACAGTTAAACATTTACTCTTTCATGGTATTTCTACTGATCTTCAATGCTTCGCCCCCATCAATTAAGCCGTTAAATAAAATTATCCTCATATTAGGGTTTGTGGAAATGTGCTATAGTAAGCAAAACCGTTAAATAAATTGTAACTTTATCTATAATGTTGTTTATGATTATAAAGACTTTCTTCTCGGGACGTTCCCCTACAGCGATATGTGTCCCACTAAATGTATTAATAAGTTGGTAATTAGAGTAATGATTTAACCCTCAAATTTGACACATTTCTACTGTTTATTTGTGAATTAAATAAATAGTCAAGCGTTTCCATCCTTTTTGATAAATATAGTGAATCGAGCGATCTTACATTTTACAATATATAGTTTGTTTTATACTAACTTACAACGTCAATTTGCATTTACATAAATAAATAAAAGGGAATACGAAGAGAGGGTACTATTTACGGGCTGAGTTTACAAATTCCCAGTGATTACCAGAACAAGTTTATTTTTAACTTGTTTACTGCGGTGGGAAGATGTTAAACAGACCCAAACAGTCAACAAAGGCTCTAGGGTCGAGGATGAACAGTTTCTTACATTTGAAATGACACATGGTGTAGATCATAAATTTTGACCTTTTGTAGTATGGCCTCGTCATATAGCCATACCAAAAGTGCCTTAAAAGCATTGCCTTAAGGAACAATGGGAATATTCCTCACTTCCTTTATACCTTATTAAAATATTACTTTTTCCAATGTATTTTCAGCTTTTAAAATTTGATGGTTATCCTGGAAAACAGTGTTGTGCTAAGTATTACTCAGTAATTGGAATTCCTATATATAATTCCTATATATATGATTTTTTTATTACATGATTGTGACATGGATGAACAGAATAAAACATTAACAAGAATACAAACTTCGTAAATAACAATGACAAACTAAACGAACGTTTACTCTCGAACTACTCTCGTGTTAAGAGTCTGATTTAGTAAAATTGTATTTAGTAGTTATTACATAGTTTATACCAAGTTGCTTATTGTATTATAGTTGATATTATTAGTTACTATCATTTGACACCATAAAAATAACTCGGAACCTATTTTGGTGAACAGCAGAAAATAGAAAAACCCATATTTATAAAATAATAAATCTTAATTTTCTTCTACACATAAATATTACAAAATTTACAAAGCATCAATCATTCATTCATATAAAATAAAAGTACGACCAGGTTGACCCATAGAAACTAAATCATTATGCAGAAAAATAAATAGAGCCCCTAACACATCATTTCCAAATAGGGGTTCCTTTACAATAAAACAAAAATGTTTTTAAAGAGTTCATGAGCTAACATTAAAAACATGTATTACATTCTATGTTCAGGTTATTAAGATGAAATATTGTGCTCCTTGTAAAAAATTGTAATTGTAAGTGTACTTATACAATAGAATAAATTATAAATACTTATTATAATATAACTAAACTAAACTCAAAATCTCTAATTTTGCAATAATAATTAATATTACCTTACACAAAGAAAAATCTAATAAAATGAATTATACAAGACATTTTTGCAAAGTCATAACTAACAAACTACAAATGTTATTTTTAAAATACTATGAATCGCAAAGAAAAGAAGGTATATATTTTATATAGTGATGGTATATAATATAGTGGTGGTAGATATATTTAAATACCCAATAATTTATTCTCAATATTTAAACGGTTTTACTTACACCTGGACTGTGATAAAACAATTATACGTATAAATCAGTTATAACATGCTAATTATTCTTGGTGGTTATGTTAAAATTTACTTTCACATGGTATTTTCATAACTCTTTGCACAAGTAATTTAATACATTTAAATATTTTTGTTAGACAAGAAAGCAAATCTGGAATCAGCATTGCTTTGTCTTAAGTAAAATTTGTTAACTAGTCCGAGTAATTTTTATTTTATTTTTCAGTAATTTTAAATAAGTTAAGCAGTTTGTCCCTTAATATATCTGTAATAAAATGCAACATTTAAATAACAAAAAATACAATTACTGCTAGAAGTCAGAAAATACACCTTATTCCATTGACCTCCTTAAAAAGGAGATCATTATTTTAATTAGTTAATTTACCAAAAAAGAGTTATAAAGAAATAAATCATGTATGTTCAACTGCTTAGAAATTATAAAGAAAAATAATTCATGATAACATCATTAGTGAATTTCCTTTGGAAAGTGAACTATTAGCATGACCCGCACGGTGAAACTTAAGCCCAGGACCGCCATAGAAGTTCCTAACATGACCCCCTGAACACGTTTTGGAGAGTCGGTCAAAATTATATATATATATGTTTTTGCACTCTAGCGGTCGCATTTTTTGTCCGATTTACTTCAAATTTGGTAGGGATGTTCCTTTCTGTAATCAGTTTGACAAGTTCGTTGGGAAAAACAATCGAAAAACTCTAAACCTCTTTTTTTGGGGATTAATCTTTCAAATTTCGAGTTTTTGGGCCCAAAAAGGGTCAGAGAATCTCCAGATGTAAAATAAATGGATGTAAAAAAGATGGGAATTAGAGAGGCGAAAGTTTTAAGCCCTCTCTCGTTGTTCTAGTGTAAATATTTACCGAGTTATTAAAGAAAATGTGTATCGACTAAACACAGTACGTTGTCTTATGGGGGTTTTACACTAGAAAAGCCTGTTATTCCTTTGTAAGAGTACTTTTATCATCCCCAGCAACCTCACGCCTACTTTCAAGCTTGTCTGGACCTTCTCCTTACCTTATAATGCGCAAAATTGTATTCCCAGCTTTGCAAGGAAATGAAACCAGGAGTATCAGAACAGCCAAAAAATCAATGTTTTCAGATTTCAATAAAAATTGGACAAATGTATGATTTTACAATGATTTTGGGTTTCTAAAGGTTTTTTATGTGGAAATTCACTTCCCTCACGTCAGCGTGCTGCGTGCGAACTAGTTTTTAGTTGGAATTCTTCTGGTAAATTACATCAATCATACCGTGGCAAAGTCAAAGTGTATGATAAATGTTGGGTTTATAATAAGATTGGTGTATCACGAGCTACTTGTTCGTTGAATATATTTTGAAATTAATACATACCATATATTTCAACCACTACAGTAACTCTGCAATAGTTTTAAATATTTTAAAACTAACAAATTTATTATTTAAAATATACTCAGTATTAAAGTTTTAACTACAGCTAAAAAAAACAGTAGATTGAGCTAAAATACTTTGGTAATTGTCAATAAATTATATAATATTTATTTATAATATATATGTTTGCTTTCGAAATGCAATGGACTGCAACAAAAACACGGATATATGCTCATATTGCGACGGCCCCTCCAAGCGGGGCATGTTGTTTGCAGTGTTTTGTTTGCCGCTGGAAAGACTAACATGTGCTATTACGTTTACCTTTGTTTATTATCAAAAGGAACACGATTTAAATGCTAGCTCCCTTGAAAAAATAGAGAGAGATTTCTGCAAATAGTTTCAACTTACAGTGAATTTTCAACTTAAATAATGTTACACTTTATTTTTACACTGAATAACGGATCACGTCCGTGAAGAAGTAACTCAACTTACAACAAATTTTAAAGTATTAAAAGAATTATCGTATTTTAAATTTACCATATTATTAAAATTAAATTTGTCAAAATTTAACATCCAGATGACTAAGTTTAATTTAATACAAACATGCACTATATTACCTATAAACAGATAAACATTTTGTTTCAAATTACCACTTGCCTTGGTATTGGCTTGACAACCAGGATACATTCATGTAGTACAACACGGGCTTTGCACATGCACATATCTGTGGATATACGTTATATGATATTACATAGAGTTTTATCACAAATGTTAGGGTCACACAATACCCATCACTGAAGAGAGCTGACACAGTTTTTGGATTTAAAACAACTTAAAGAGTATAATTGCACAGACAATTGAAAATAGTTAGTTCTCATCGTTTGTGAGCAACCGATGAGCTTTCTATATATTTGATTTTAAGAAAATAGCTATAACAGGTTCACAGGGTGTCATAGGAATTTTCCAACACCGTTTGTATAAAATAATAATGATTCGTCTTAATGATCTGAATAATGGTGTTTCGATAAATTTGTCTTTGACTTAATGAAGGATATATGTTTACTGCTTATTTTGCATAACAGATTTCCGTACTTGAATTAGCTTTTAGCTAATAGATCTCCTTAAATTTTAAGCAAAATTATAATATAAACAAATGTTTATCCTAAATTTCGAGACGACTGTTCTACTTTGATAAGTAAAGTGCACATAAAGAGATAGAAATTAAAAATAATAGGATGTCTTCCTGAGTTACACATAAAAACGTGATATACATACAGACCCTAAATTAAAAGGTGTTACTATTCACGTTTAAAATGCTGTACCATCGTTTAAATCAGTGAAAGCTCAACCTAGTCCTGCGCAAGAAGGATAATCTACACAGTTTAGTCAATCCTATATATTGACAAACGAGTTTGCACGCAGCACGCTGACGTGAGGGAAGTGAATTTTCACATAAAACTTTTAAAACTCAAAATCAGTGTAAAAACTTACATTTGTCCAACTTTTATTGAAATCTGAAAACATTGATTTTTTGGCTGTTCTGATACTCCTGGTTTCATTTACTTGCAAAGCTGGGAATACAATTTTGCGCATTATAAGGTTAGGAGAAGGTCCACACAGGCTTTAAAGTAGGCGTGAGGTTGCTGGGATGATAAAAGTACTCTAACAAAGGAATAACAGGCTTTTCTAGTGTAAAACCCCAATAAGACAACGTACTGTGTTTAGTCGATACACATTTTCTTTAATAACTCGGTAAATATTTACACTAGAATGACGATAGAGGGCTTAATACTTTCGCCTCTCTAATTCCCATCTTTTTACGTACATTGATTTTACATCTGGGGCTTTTATGACCCTTTTTGGGCCCAAAAACTCGAAATTTGAAAGATTAATCCCCCAAAAAAGGTGTTTAGAGTTTTCCGATTGTTTTGCCCAACGAACTTGTCCAACTGATTACAGAAAGGAACGTCCCTACCAAATTTTAAGTAAATCGGACAAAAAATGCGACCGCTAGAGTGCAAACACACACACACACACACACATATATATATATATAAATTTAAACGACCCCCCAAAACGTGTTCAGGGGGTCACGTTAGGAACTTCTATGGTGGTCCCTGGCTTAAGTTTCACCGTGCGGGTCATGCTAATAGTTCACTTTCCAAAGGAAATTCACTAATAACTTTCCTCCTAGAAAGTAGTGTCGAGCTTAATGCATGAAATTAAACCATACTCCACTATCACTCAGCTGTATCTGTACTTATTCTGACAATTACTTTGTATTACACGTACTACGTACTGCAGCTGCTACTTAGCACTGACTCGTTCTTAGGTTGTAGCTCACATAAGTGGGTGTAATTCGTTTCAGAATAATATAGCGCATGTCGATACGTAAATAGTTATTTATACATTCAAATATATTGCTTAACTTAAACTTGTGATAACGATTATGGTTTTAGCTACATCCGCAACGGAAAGCGGAAATCTTCCCTTCCAAGCAATGTTAGATAAGTCCACAACCTCACAAAGGTTAATGCAAACTCGGCGAGAAAAACTGTAACAAAATTATCTTTAAAATTAAAATATAATTGGTTATAATCAACTTAACGTAAATATATGAAAACATAAACAGAAAACTCAGTTCTGCGAACGTGTTAAATGAATAAAATTTGCTTCATTACGATAATGTAATATGCGGTTTGATTGCAATAGCGGGAAATCATATTAAGTGAACAAATCACAAAAGATACGAGTTTAAAATTAGATTGTGATTCATTTATTAAACATCTGCACGCATTTAAACTATCCAAGATTATTGACTTTAATTTTAATGTTAAATAAAATAGTTAATTAATCTTGATCGTCAAATGCCACAGCGTCTCACATTTCTGTAGACATATATTTCTGCTGAACTGTACCCAGAAATATGATAATACATGAATATATTTCCCTTTTGTCCCAATGGATGTGTGTGGGCAAAACAATGCCAAGAGAGATAAAGTTTAAATACTACATTCATAAAGCATTTTAATGGGAATATAAATGGGTTTTTATATTAGAGACCAAATCGGGCTATTAACAGTAATGGTCCATTCACCCAAAGGAGTCGACGAGTATGGGGAGAGCATTTGTGTTAAACTGTTCCCGTTACTTTATGTTCACCCTTCACCATTCCCCTCTAAAATTGTAAACCGTTTTAAAGCTATCAACGAATAATAAAAACATACAAGAATCCAAAAGGCAATTTTGTTATAAATCACAATGTTTATAAAATGTACATAAATGTGTAAATGTATGAAACCCGTGACGTCAGGGGGTAAAGGCTCAGTCTACACTATCTGTTTTTGCCGATCTTGGTGACCGGAATCGCGTTTGTGGAATTTTAAGTTTGGACAGCTTGGCGAAGGCACACCTGCTCTTGTTTGCAAGTTACTTGCAATCATTGATGCGGTCGCTGGTCCACTTTGCAGGATCTTTAATGTCCGTCAAGCTTTCCTCTGATACGTACCCGCTTCTGCAGGATGCGGCAAAAACGGATAGTGTAGACCCAGAAAGAGGTAAACAAATCCGGACGTTGCGCTGTCATAGTAGTGTTAAAATATTTAGTAAACATAACGTGTGGATAAGCATAAGACTGCCTGATATTGTCAATAGTTTTAAAATTAAAGATACAACTTAAATTAAACCTGCTTATTTTAATAACGTTTTCAGTACAAACAACGTTTTATTCCCAAGCACTTCTGGACTGACAATTAAATCTGAAACGCAAACGTTTTTCCTTTCTCTTGTTTTAATTACGGGAGTTTATTTAAGTTTGTAAATTGTATTCATTGCGATACTGAGTATTTTTGAGTTTAATGGTAAGTGACTGCCAAGTATTGTGCTATTTAATTTTAAGTTTTGAATTCTACATTTTGACTTTCAACTTTTAAGATTTGTATAATTACTGATTTATATGGCCTTTGAAATTCTTAGATATTATCTAATATGTAAACGCTAACCATTAGGTAATGCCTACTTGTATAAACCCCTGCAATAAAATATAATCTACATTTTGAAAGTCCGATGAAATAGCAATTCATAGCACTAGTTTTTGTAAACATGATGCCATGTTTTAATTTATGTTTAATTTTTCCCATTACATTTAGCCATGGCACCTAAAAGACTAACGGATGTTTCAGGTACATATATAGATTTGAAGACATATTGAAGATTTTTAGTGCAGTAAAAATAACCCAAACCAAAACAATATTAGCACGACCTAGGATTTTTGTCCAGTTGTTTTCCCTATCTTCCTGTTTAACATACTAAAAGTACCCTAAAATTAAAGCTGTGCTACGGCCGTTATTTTTCAAGACGGACTTCTTTAAGGGACTTTTAGTATGTTAGACAGGAAGGTAGGTAATAATTCTAGGTTGTGCTGAATGTTATTGGGTCAAACCTTATTTTTCTTGCACTAATTGGCAAAGTAGTTGGACCAATCTAATACTTTCACGATACCTTTTTCAAAATCACTTAAATTGACATTGTAACTAGTTTAATCAAGCATATTTGTTTAAAAAAAACATAGTGTAGCAATAATTTGATATAAATTGGAGTTTAATTAATATCTCCGTATTATTATTTTTTAAATTGTTATCTCAGGAAACTTGGCTGGATGTATACAATGCTCAAGTTCATGTGAAATATGATGTATTCCTTAGGTTATTTCTGTACTACTTTAACATTGGTAAATTGTTTGGTAAAATGGCTTCCCATTGGTAAAATGTAGGCATAAGTTGAATAGCAAAAAGCGGATGACCCAGAAATTGTTAAAACTACAGAAAGTATTCTAAAGTTAAGTCAGTTAAATAGATCAAGCCACAGACCAGATTTAAAACAAATTTTAAGAAATAAAAAGAAATCTTTGAAGAAACAAATTACAAATGCAAAACAAAATTATTATAAAAATGTTATAAGTGGGTCAAAGAATGTATGTAAGTCAACTTGGAAAATAATAAATAGAGAAGTGGGTGATAAAAATAAAATAGAGCAAAATATCACACTGAGCTGTGGGGAGACTACAACTGAGGACATAAAGTTGGTTGGCGAGTGTTTAAATGAATATTATGCTAGAGCAAAACATCACACTGAGCTGTGGGGAGACTACAACTGAGGACATAAAGTTGGTTGGCGAGTGTTTAAATGAATATTATGCTAATCTTGTAGAATCAGAAATCCTTCCGAAATTGAATTCCACATCTAACAGATACTTTTGTAATAAAATAGTTTTCACCAACAAAAAGTTTTCCTCTCAAACAGATACTGAAAAAGTAATTCATAAGATAATTTACTCTCTGGGGAACACTTTTTCAACGGGATATGATGACATTCCTATACCAATAATTAAATTTTCTGCAGAAGAATTTAAAAAAACCATTGGCACATGTTATAATTTCGTCATTCATCTCTGGAATTTATCCCGAAAAACTCATAATATCTAAAATAAAACCATTATTTAAGTAAGCAAACCCTCTCGAAGCATTTAATTACCGAGCAGTTTCTTTGCTGCCATTCTTTTCAAAAAACTTTGAACGTACTATGAGTTTGCAGTTTACCAGTTTTTTTTTTAAATTAATGAACTGTTAGATAATGACCAACATGGGTCAGATCGTTAGGGTAGATCAGTTAGTGCCATCACAGAGTTCATTGAAGCTGTGTTTGACTCAGTTGACTCAGGTGAAAATGTTGTTGGGGTCTTTATGGACCACACCAAAGCATTTGATAGTGTGTGTCATCCCAAACTTCTCAGTATTTTGAAGTCCTTAGGAATTAGTGGAAAGGCTTATTCATGGGTTCAATCATACTTTGAAAACAGAATGCAATATGTAGAAATAAGACAAATTAATAAATTTAATCACAAAAAATAGGTATATGGTCATCGCTAAGAAAGGTGTGCCATGGTGTACCTCAGGGGTCCATTTTAGGACCATTTTTGTTCTTGTGTTATACCTGAAGGGGCTGCCAAATATGATTACTTCTGGCAAGATATGTTTGTTTGCTGATGAAATAAATGTCAAATTTTGAGGCAGATCAAATCATGAAATAGAACAGTTGTTGTTTGAACAGTTGTCATTCATTAATCAGCATTTAAATAGTTTACAACTTTGAGTAAATCCAGTTAAAACCAAATATATTACCTTTAACACAGCACAAAATAAACCAGGTCAGCAACCAAATTTATTTATAGGAGATGAACTATTGGAAGAAGTAGATAATAAAAATTTTTAGGTCTTAAAATTTATAAAAATTTGAATTGGAACATTCACATTAAAGAGGTCTGTAAGAAAATGTCATCCGGTTTATTTGCTTTAAGAAAGATATCTAAAGTATGTTCAGAAGAGACATCGAAATCTGTCTATTGTGCATTGATTCATTCACATATTTCATTTGCTTTAGTACTTTATGGAGGGACATCTTTGGAAAATTTGAACAAAATATTAGTGCTGCAAAAACAAGCGATTCGGATAATATTAAAGTTAAAAAAGTCAGACTCAATCAATGAATTCTTTACAAAATTAGAAATTTTAACAGTATTTTCACAATACATTTTTGAAGTAAGTTTTCATATTAAGAAACAGTTATCAAACCTACAAAGCTTGTGATCCATACACAGCTATCAAACAAGAAACCGAAAAAATTATCTTACCAGTCACATAAGTTAAAATTCCTGGAAAAAAACATTTTATGCAGGTGTCAAATCAAATTTTATAACAATTTGCCCTGTAATATAACAGATTTGAACGACTCACTTAAAGAGCTGAAAGGTTATTTGGAAGAAAGGCCACTTTATTCTTTTCTTGAGTTTTTTTCATAAAAGAGTTAATTTATTAAGAGAATATGTATACTAAATATATTTGATTTACGTTCTGTTAGATTGTGAAATGACGCCATTCATGTACATGTTATGTATTTTATGAATAAAGCCTTATTGACTATTGATTATTTTCTGAGGGCATTAAAAGATTATATTCGAGTCGCTCTTGAAAAAGCAATAACAAGTGATAAAGAGTTTTCATATTGCCTGGGACCCTCGAAGACCTGGGCCGAGTATTTATTATTTTGTGATATTATTTTTTACTTATCACAAAAGTGGCTTTCCATTTCTTTTTTATAAAAATATACAGCTAAAAATATTTATAATTTAATATATATTGTATTTTATTATGCAAAATAAACTTCAGGTCACAATCTTAGGAACCAATAGAAATATATCATCTGGATACAAAAGGTTGGTGATCATTGTTTTATATATAACATTTTAAAGGAACACTGCATAAAACCAAGCTATAATTTTATCCTAATATTTATATTTTCAATCTAATCAACAGTTGTAGAATTTAATTTCAAAGAGATATATGAGCTTGTTGAGTTACAAGTAGTCTAAACCACAGAAGAATTATCAAAACAATCAAACCATTAAAACAAATACTGCTTTGATTAAAACTGAACAAAATATTAACTTTATGTTAAATTTTTAATAAATTAATCACACTAAAAATACTTTAATACGACAAATCGGAGTTTTACGTACAAGACTTATAGATAAGATACCATTTCTGGTATCCTTGTATAGACTATATTGCATTCATGGTATAAGGGTACAGTTCGGACTTTCACACCTAAAACCCAATAAGATAATTTATATTATATTTAAAAATTAGGCAAAACTCGTAAATAAATAAGTCAAATGTTTTTCTCTAGATTTTAATTGACAAAGTTGAATTTAGTGCTTCGGCACACTGACTGTGTTGACAATTTTCTGTCGGTTGAAAATCCACTCATTATTCCCTATCCCACTTCTAATTCCGGCGTATATTTGATGGGAAGTGAACATAAAAAAAAAAAAAAAACATAACAGTTGTGGTAGTATAAAACTGCTTGAGAAATATGATAAGACATCTTTCAAAGTTTACAAGTATAATTTTCATTTAATATAAAAAAATATTTTTTGTAAAAACAATTTAATCGTAAAACACTTTAAGAGGGATATCCTTTGTGAGGGACACTGATGTTCCTAAACTGTGGCAAGAAGGATTTTACAGAAATAAATATGTTCACCATAAAGAAACAATTTTACGATGTATATTTTAACTAATCTATGTATACGTATACATATAAAACAAAAAATGCAAAACTAACTAGTGGCTTGTAGAGGCTATAGGCACTAACTTAATGTTCAAGTTTTATTTTATGTCCTGATTACTAGATAAATAAACTATGGTAAAATTTATATTTTACACCTGATATCAAAAATATTATAGATAATTACAGGTGAGAATTTGTAAATTATTAAATTGTTTAAATATTTGTTCTACTATAAAGATCTTTTTAAGGGAAATTAAGGTGGAACAAATCGAGCTATGTTGGTATTTTTCACATTTAATTTTCAACTAACATTTCAAATTCCTTTCTAAGCAAATATAGCTTCAGAAACTTATTAAAAGGTGTCAAAACATCTTTACCATCTTACCATCTATTCCTTAAGCAATTATACGAAGAAGAATGTATTAAAAGTTTGTAGTTTGTGAACATAGGACTGTGTTTTATTAGAAATTTTATATGAATAGTGTTTATATAAAACCATAGATTAAATATACTCCTTAGAGTGGTTTGCTTACACAATTCCTAGCCAGCTGAAAGCACTGTCTTACAAAAAATGTAAAAACCTTGTAAAAATTTATAGCTTTAATATTCTGTCTTGTATTTATTTTTGTATTAGATAATAAGGATTATGTTTAGTTTGATGTATGACCCGAGTCAATTTAAACAGTTTTTATAACTGAAATTCGGTCAAAAATTAAGACCATTTTTATTTATTTATTTACTGATAATTGTCATTATTAACCAGAAAAATGTTTTCTTTTTACGATATACAGTATGTCTAGAAGAATAAACTTCTATTCATTAAAAAAGCAGTATTGTTTGTGGAGATAATATGCAAAACATACAATAGAATCACTGAAAAGCATTCCTGGGTAAACGCGTTTTGATGTGAACGGTGGAAAGATAACCTAGTTTGTCTATAAACATCCTCTCCTACCTATTTACAGTTACATAGGATCGTTTACTAATTACATAAACAGTGTTCATGATATTTTTTAATTTAAATATTTAACCTATATAACTGGTATTATTATAATGTTAAAATTAGAACATTAGAAAATTAGAAATTTGTATATTATGGTATATCCATATTATAAAACGTTTAACTGCTATAAATGTTAAATGGAGAATAATATTAGTTAAATAGTAACTGTTGTCGTGTAGGCTTCCACGATCTTAATACACGTTGCTATAGTTTGTTTCCTGGTTAATCGGATGTAGATGTCAAAGAAGTTAAAGGCTCAGGTTCCTAGAATCCTAATATTTTGAAAAATCTATCTTTAACTCACATTTACCTAATTTACACACCGACCTTCCGACCTTCTACTTAAGTAGGTGCTGCGGTGATACGTTGTAAACAGACTTGTCCTGGTTCACGGTCTTTGTAGAATTCGCGGTAGCATTCCTAAACTTAAGTAGGTGCTGCGGTGATACGTTGTAAACAGACTTGTCCTGGTTCACGGTCTTTGTAGAATTCGCGGTAGCATTCCTAAACTTAAGTAGGTGCTGCGGTGATACGTTGTAAACAGACTTGTCCTGGTTCACGGTCTTTGTAGAATTCGCGGTAGCATTCCTAAACTTAAGTAGGTGCTGCGGTGATACGTTGTAAACAGACTTGTCCTGGTTCGCGGTCTTTGTAGAATTCGTGGTAACACTCCTAAAATTAAGTAGGTGCTGCGGTGATACGTTGTAAACAGACTTGTCCTGGTTCACGGTCTTTGTAGAATTCGCGGTAGCATTCCTAAACTTAAGTAGGTGCTGCGGTGATACGTTGTAAACAGACTTGTCCTGGTTCACGGTCTTTGTAGAATTCGCGGTAGCATTCCTAAACTTAAGTAGGTGCGGCGGTGATACGTTGTAAAAAGACTTGTCCTGGTTCACGGTCTTTGTAGAATTCGCGGTAGCATTCCTAAACTTAAGTAGGCTAGTACAAACAAAGTTCATAGAATTGTAAAATTTAATAAAACGTTATATCCTAGATGCAGATAGTACGGCTCAGCCCTGGGAGAGCGCTGGGAACTCTTAGCAGAGATCAGATGACCTCTAATGCCAAGCAGTCAAAGTTCTCCAAGAGTTAAGCGTTAACTGCCTGAGGGCTGGCGGTTAACTCGCGGTTAACTCGGCAGTAAACTCGCGTATTGTCCAGTGAAGCCTTGTTTATTGGAGTTACAACGGTTTTGAACTATTTCCTTTGTTGAAACGCCTCAGGAGTATAAGGACGCTCCAAACTTGAACCACTATTTATATTGAATTGTATTGTTGAAAAAGTCAAATTTTTGTATCTTTAAAGTTAAGTAAAAAAGGTTTATTTAGATTGGAGAGTATACTATATATGATCTGTTAGAGCTGCATTATCAACGATAAACGGAGGTTAGAATTTTCGATTACAAATATAGGTTACCCTGTAACAATTTGGTTCTTGAAGAAAATTAATTGGTATAGTTTAAATTGACTTTAAAATGAAGAAAATGAAAAAGAATTCCTTTTGCTCTTTACATTTTATCCGCCATAGTTTTAAAATACAAGTATACATAATTCTTACAAACAAAACTGAGCTTTATTATGTTGTAATCAGTATATAAAATTGGTTAAGTTGATATAGGTCAAAAAACAAAATTAAGTTTATTAACACGGTAGTAATAACAATAGTGTTATCAGCATGTATCACAACAACTAATCAGGTAAATTAAACATGCAAATAGTATCCTGCTTATTATGCCGGCAGTGTTTGCGCAGCAATAAACGTGCAACACCGCACGACTCCAACAGCTGTGTTGGTTGTAAACCCGTCATTTTAATGTCAGGAACACTAAGCAACTCTTGAATTTAAACAACAGGCTTTGTTTAAACTTTTACTGACTTTTCATAGCAAGTGGAACTGGTTATAATAAAAAAAAAACAAATATGAAGTACCGGTAAACCTAAATTTGTTTTAAAAATTTGAAATAATAGTATCAATGAAATGATTTATTTGATACTGTTTTATGTATTTCTACACAATCAATTAATTTATAACATAAGTAATAAAAAAATACGGTCTGTTTATGTCTTATAAGAAAAGCAATTACCAACTCTTTTTATAACACGAGATCACTTTATCAATTTATATAAGATCATTTTATAAAATGAGCTAAATAAAAAATATGCGATATGATTTATACATTCCATACTGAAAAATTACGAATACAAATAGTGGTATATGTAATTATTATAAATTAACTTTAAATGAAATAAATATAAGCGAATTTTAAGGGTAAGATAGAGAGAAATACTTTTGATAGTAAGGCTTTACTAGACTAAATACTTTACTCACTTATTGGTTAGATTACTAACAGAACTCAAGGGACTAAACCCTCCAACGATATTCAGAACATCCTACTTTTCTATTTTAATTTGTCGTAAAAAAAATAAATCGTAAGGGTGAATACATTTAGGTGTTACAGATCTGCCTTGTTTTGGCGATAAGCGTTTATTTGCTTAACCCACTAAATAATTGTTTGATGCTGTTTTATGTGGAATACAAAGCATAATGCGATAAACATCCCAGTTGTTAAGTTTTGTAACCTAATTAGTTTTCTGTCTTCAAACAAAGGGGTTTAATATTTAAGGGGTTTAAACTTACGAAATCATGCATCTTAGAATTATAGATGTGAAAAAGTATTATGTGTTCCGACTGTACACCATACTTGCAAATCAAACCACCGCTTTGAAACACGGCACAGCAACTTTATTTAAGGTGACAAAGGGAACCAGTTGATGGATCTTGTAATAGGATCATCCATTTGGATATCGCACGCGTTTGAGTGTTGTGTCAACGTGCAAATCATGTGTGGCAAAACCAACGTGACTAGAAAAGCACCAATGCAAGTTGTAAATTAAACATTTTATTATAACTAACATCTTATTTACTATATTTAAGCGTACAAGGTCATGGTGTCTCAAATATAAAATCTAAGGTATATGTATCGGTTCATATAATCTATATTATTGCAATACTTTCTTGTTTTATGTGTGATATTTTCTCTAACCCACATGATACATTATTGGTATAAATTATAAATTATAAGAATTTTTACTCTATATGTCTTGTAGTCTTTGATATAATGCACTTTAATCAAAGCAAGATTATTCCCATGTTATTCTTATGGGAAAAAGGTTTTTAGCTTTTACTCAGTTTATTTTAATGTAAACTTCACATTTGTTTTACTAATCCGTTCAGTTCCACAAAACAATAATTTTGGTGTTTAAATTGTGATTCTACACTTAACCATTGCAGAGATATTCAAAGTGCTAAACACAGTACGTTGTCCAATGTTATCCTTAAGGAGAATAAATAATTTTTTATATCTCGATTATTTATGAATGTATGTTGATGAAACTTGGTATGTGGCTTCACGTAGTACTGGTATATTGACATTTGCACAAAAAATAGATTTTTTGTTGATTATTTCCGTAGCAGCAAACCTGCGTACTCAGCCCCCATGTTATTCTTATGGAGAATAAGTCAAAAGTAATGACTCCCTTAATTATGAACATAAATTAATAATACTTGGTATATCGCTTCACTTGGTTGAGTTATATTGATAATTATATAAAAAAAATTTTTCTTCCTTGTTGCAGCAAACCTGCTTTCTCAGCCCCATGTTATTTTTATGGAGAATCACTAGAATGTTATATAGCGCTTATTTATGATTGGATATTGATGAAACTTGGTATGTGGCTTCGCCTAGTTAAATTCTATTTATATTTGCATAAAAACCAATTGTTTGTGTTCCTTGTTTCAGCAAACCTTCGTACTCATTACCAATGTTATTCTTATGGTGAATAATTAAAATCGCTTATATGCGCATATATTTTTATGAAACTTGGTATGCGGCTTTATGTGGTATTAAGACATATATTAGGCATTGGAAATTCGCTGAGTACGCAGGTTTACTGCGACGGGGGTATTTTAAACTAAAGTAGCTTTATATGAAATGGTTCGATGGGATTCCGTTTCTTAGTATTTTGGCAGTTATAATAAATAAATCCAATCAAAATTGTCGATTAAATCAAAGTTAATTTAAAAAGGGACTTTTATTAAAGCTTCGTCACTCATCTTGGTTAATATAATCTTAATTAAACGGTTTGCAGTTACGGTCGCTTGTAACTATAAATTCAGGTTATTTTGAAGTTTCATGCTCACATAAGTTTACTGCTAATGAAGATTTTAGAAAATTATAGAAGAGTTTTTTCCGAATAAGGAATAATAATTAAACATAACACTGATGGGTTTTTAAAATCTAATTTAATATAAAACATATGAAATATGGCATTGGTAAAATACCCCTGTACCAGTAAATCTGCGTACTAAGTGAATTTCCAATGCATATATATGTATCTTAATACCTAATGAAGCCACATACCAAGTTTCATCAATATACATTCATAAATAAACAATTTATGATATTTTAATTATTCTCCATAAGAATATAACATGGCGGCTGAGTATGCAGGTTTGCTGAAGCAAGGAACACAAAAAAGGGGTTTTATACAAATATCAATATAACTCAAATAGGTAAAGCCACATACCAAATGTTATTAATTAAGGAAGACAACACGTTACTTATTCTCCATAAGAATAACATGGGGGCTGAGCACGCAGGTTTGCTGCTACAGGAACTATCGGCCAAAAAAAGTTTTTTAGTGTAAATATCAATAGAATGCAACGATATGAATCAATATACCAAGTTTCATCAGGATAAGTTGATAAATAAGCGAGATATACAATTTTTCTTATTCTCCGTAAGAATAACATTGGACAACGTACTGTGTTTAGTACTTTCAATATCTCTGTAACCAATTAGCGTAGAGTATTGATCAAAAACCAAATTGTGCGTCTTTTTAAGCTGATTCCAATCAAAAAACCAAAATTTGGCTTTTTCAAAAATTATATTTAAAAAACTCAAAAAACCCATTTTTAGGGGACAAAACCCCCCAAAATACCCTTTAGGATAGGTCGATCTGTCTGGTTTTCGAACTTATATTTACCGAGATTTATTGTGGTCACGAACACACACACACTGTATATATATATATATATATATATATATATATATATACACACAGAAAAAAACAAACTGTATATATATATATATATATATACAGTTTTGAACGAATGGTGTTTTTGTCATCTGGGGATCTCAAAACGAAAAGTTATCATGGTCGCGAGCATAGGTCTTACCATGCCGTCTACGGTAATAGCTTCTTCCCTATAGGGGAAATTCGCTAAAAGAGTATAATACACTTATGAATAGTATTAAATAATGCAAACAATGAAATTAAAGCCCAAAACGTTCTTCAATTATACACCATCGTTTGAGAACAGCTTTTACTAAAACATTATAACATTAGTTTAAATATAAATCCATTTTCTCCTTTTATTACAATTTACAACCAGTTGAATGTGTGAGTGGTGAGTTGAAGTAGAACATGAACACATTCAAGTTACAAATACTGTTTACTTGAGTCTTCTGATGTTTTCTTTGATTGAATACGGGTAGTTTAAATTGATCGATACGTAACTTCTTCTGATTTGCGATTCGTAAACACTTTAACTTAGTTGTATGGGAAAAAACGAGTTCGCACGCAACACGCTGACGTGAAGAAAGTGAATTTCCACATAAAAACATGTAAAACTCTAAATCAGTGTAAAACATACATTTATTCAAATTTTTATTGAAATCTGAAAACATTGATTTTTTGGCTGTTCTGATGCTCCTGGTTTCATTTACCTGCAAAGCTGGGAATACAATTTTGCGCATTTTAATGTTAGGACAAGGTCCAGGCAGTCTTGAAAGTAGGCGTGAGTTGCTGGGGATGATAAAAGTACTCTAGCAAAGGAATAACAGGCTTTTCTAGTGGAAAACCCCCATAAGACAACGTACTGTGTTTAGTCGAAAGACATTTTCTTTATTAACTCGGTAAATATTTATGCTAGAATGACGAGAGAGGGCTTAAAACTTTCGCTTCACTAATTCCCATTTTAATGCATTAACTGTATGTCCGGGGGCTTTTCTGACCCTTTTTGGGCCCAAAAACTCGAAATTTGAAAGATTAATCCCAAAAAACGGGGATTAGAGTTTTCCGATTGTTTTGCCCAACGAACTTGTTTAACTGATTAGAGAAAGTAACGTCCGTACCGAATTTGAAGTAAATCGGATAAAAAATGCGACCACTAGAGTGCAAACATATATATATAAAATTTTGAACGACCCCCCAAAAAGTGTTCAGGGGGTCACGTTAGGAACTTCTATGGTGGTCCCGGACTTAAGTGTCACCGTGCGGATCATGTTAATAGTTCACTTTCCAAAGGAAATTCACTAACAACATTAAAACACGTCGAGAGAAAATGGTTACCTACTCCCTTTTCCTATGCTGTATCAACTACCTGTTAACCTGTTCTTCCATGCTGTATATAACTAACGTATCCAATGGGCATTATTGAAGACTATTCAGATAACACGGTTTAGAGACTGAGCATTTAAATTGCCATCGCACAGTCCGTTGACTTTTTATATGGGTATGTATGGGCATGTGTGGGTATGTATGGGTATGTATGGGTATGTGTAAGTATGTATGGGCATGTATGGGTATGTATGGGTACGTATGGGTAAGTATGGGTATATGTGGGTATATATGGGTATGTAGGGGTATGTATGTATGGGTAATTATCTACAAATATAGGCTACATAAGCAACATCTATCTGTGATTGTTGATGTGGGATGAATTGTATCCAAGATTATTCGTGATATATATTCGAGTAAATTATCAGTATAATCCTTTTATTATTAAGGATTATTTTGTGTACTTTTAGTAAAATTAATCTTATACAGTATCATAGAAAATGTCACAGCAACTCTGACTTATTACGGGACGTAGGTAACCCGTGAATTTTACTACCTGAAAACCCTATAAAAATGGAGATGAATATTATACTGATAAAAATAATATATTAAAAGCAGGGTCATCGAAAAAAATTCCGGAATTTTGATTAGTTTCTATTTAAACACTACTTAAGGCAACTTCACGGTTTTGGCTAAAAACAGATGTTTACAAATTTATTTATTTGTTCATGCCTCAGTTTTAATGCGAGCTCCAATTGTCGCTCTGCAGACGTCTCACCTTTAGTATACAACTTCCCTAGCTTAACACATCTTGAGTACAGTACGATATTAGTGATGAAACTCTACAGGTATGTTAGAGGTGATACAAGTGTGTTAAAATACAATTTGCCATCTATAATTTAATTTACATATGAAATAATTAAAACCGTTGATTTATGTTGGAATTAACAGGGAACAATTTATGTTTTATGTGTTTATGTTGGGGGGGGGGGGTAAAGCACAGCCCTTCATCGCCTTCCTTACCATTTACAGAGTTTCGATGACTCGCGAACTATATCAGAGAATATGTGGGTAGAAATACACTAAAGTTGGAAAAAAATTAGATTTTGTATCTTGAACAATTTTTTACGAGTCCCCATAAAATATCAAAAGGGATGAAGGCTGGATTCCGGTCACGAAATGGGAGCTTCTCTGCCAATCCAACCGTGAGGAAATTTTGTGAAAATAATCTTTTTGGAAAAATCATTAATCACTTTTAGATGTTGGAGAGGTGGAGGTATTATTAAAATCGACTTGCAAATTCTAAAACCAAAATCATTAAAATCCCTCCAATAGCTTTTAAAAACAAGTACCGGTAATATAAATAACGGCATTCTTTTCTATGAAACTGTGTAATAACTTCAAGAACCATAATATATACACAAACATCAACAATGAATGATTATTTTGGAAAATTTTAAATTATTATAAAACAAATTATCGAAAGAAATATCAATGTTCTATCACAAACGACGAATCACAGGACTACCTTAAAACTGGTCTATACCAGTTTTGAGGCTGACATTGGGTACAGCAAATGAAGTTGTCATTACATATGATAAGCGTTTTGGCTGTCCATTATGACAAACCTCCCTTTCACCTTTGGTCCCTCCATTTGCAGCGGCTAGGGACAGAATCTCCGGGTTTGGTCCCCAACTACCAACCAGAGAATGGATGGTCCCTGGCTGTTGTACATGTCAGTTGAGTTGACCAGTTGGAGGGCAGAATGCGGGTTCCCTGTTTGAGAGCCTCATCTCAGCTGTCACAGGGGCACGGGAGTTGGCCCTCTGAAGGGTCAATTTGGCTGCCGTCCCATCCCACCCTGCTTTCCTGCTATATCCTATCCTTCCGGTAACCTGCGCAATATTCCCATATATATATTCCCATATATATTCCCATATATATGTAGAAGATGTGACTAGCAGCTATGCTGGGGTTTCGTAATCCGCAACAATGATAATGATGATCACAAACGGCATCGATATATTTGTTGGGTTGATATGTTTAATATTAAATTAATACAAAAACAGTTAGTTTGAAACGTGAGCAGTAAACATCCTGTATTTGAGTACGTTAAAACTTGTATTTAAAAATAATTGATTGGATCAGAGTTTTTATTTAGTTTGTGTTTATCACTAAAAAGTTTCTACATGAAAACGTAATAAACCGTTGTTAAAGAGGTATGCAAACTAGGCTTGGCGTTCATGGCCTACATGTTAAACGAACGTTTATGAGATTCTCGTGGAAAAGCAATACAATACAATAATGTCGAAAGTTTCCACAAGTCACGCGTTTATGAGGATGTTTTAGTTTTTATTTTTTACGGTTGGCACTAACCGATCCATAAGCTCCCAACATTTGACGTTGAACCTTGATATATTTAATAACAGACAACATAAATGAAATATTCTTTTGACAAAGAAAACTGATGAAATATTACGAAATATATTGTCGTTATATTGAAATAGTATATATGTCAAATACTTTCTCAGTAGTATTTCCGTAAGTATTTTACAGAAAATTCATGCTTTAACATTGTTTGAGGTTTAATTTTCAAGTAATTGAACTCCAAGATTGCATATATATATTTACTTGTAGCTCCCACCCTCTTTTCGGGAAAGGAATTTGAGGTATGTTATTGTGCTGGGACTCGGAAAATGTCATAGCTCGGAGAGGTGGATAAACTTTCGTCCACAAAGCAAAGGCTCTCCCAGCCCATATAAAATAATATTTTAGAAATATGGCCGAGATATTGGTATAGATCGGTGTAAAAATCTCTGGATATCAACCATTTTCTTCAGTTCCCGCTACGATAGCACATTAATAATGTTTCTTTGTAATTTTTTAAGCTTTTCTTCGTTTAGATTTTTCGTAAAGTCAAGTCATATGATTGGAAGATTGAATCAGTTCACCACTGAATGAGTCATATCAAAAGGCTATAGTTGAATAACAACTTTAACAAGCCCAGCCATGAATATGATTGTTTTAAGTTTTACATTATTTTTTTATATATGTCTCACTTGGGATAATTTTCAATAATGATAACACAAGCTATGAGGTTTTTAAAGAATTTCGTACGAAATCATTTCGTGATTGGTACAAACCATTGAACATATTTATATATTTAATAAACCTTTTCTTTGCTACCATCAATATTACCTGGGTTTGAAATATTGCAGTTTCACAGTATCGTACAGTGGTAGAGTGAATCGCATGTCGACCTTATCACGCGAGCTGATTAATTTTAAATTAATGAAAACATCAGTTCCCACTTCATAAACTACTCGAATCATCCTTCATAGTCGTGAGCTAACATGCCGTATAATGTAATTAGGCAAGTATAATATAAAGTTAATAAGGTAAAACTTTTCTTTAATAGTTTAATGCAACCTGCGTGATTTAAAAAAGATTCGAATCAAATATTGAAATAGGTTATAGTTTCATCTCTCAGCTATTTGGCGTAAAATATAATTAATAACAAATCATACATAATGTAAAACCTCATTTAAACCACTACAAGCTACTAAGGTGAATGCTGCACTTTTTACGAGAAATTTCCCATAAGAGACTACATACGAAACCCTAAAAAATACACGTTTGTTATAGCTAAATAAGAGTGTCTTTAATGTTACAGAACATATTGAGATGTTAAAAAGTAATGGGCCATTTTACATTAAGGAGACGCGAATATGGGAAGAGCTTTCAGCTTTACAACCATCCTTCTCAGTTTTATGTCAAGGACATTTACATCGTTTATATACGATTTTAAACCGAGGAAATGTCATTAATTTTGTAAGAGGATAACGTTTTGGGGGACGAGTAATGCACTTTACTGTATTTAACAAACCTGGTAAGCAAACCTATATGTAAAATTACAACTTGTATCTTTACATTTAGTCTTACTTGTGCTAAATATTTAATAAAGTAATATAAAATGTTGTAGAATTCAATAAAAAAGTTAAGAGCCCGCCATTATCACGCCATTCGGCTAATCCTTGTTTTAGTACACACTTTTTTACTTGCTATTTGGTATCCTTAATAAACTATCCACATTTCACGGTCCACCATCAACTTTAATGAAGTAGGCCTTTTTCTCAATTGTGTAGTTAAGCCTACTTGATTTTTGAAAAAATTAACATACTTTACAATTGTAAAACATTCAATGTATTTTTTTACAAATACAACTTTTCCGTTACATAATTATATTAAAGTTCAATAAACGGCGGTTTTACATAAGATAAAAAAATGTATACTAGAAGAAAAATTAATAAAAACTATTTACTTGGTACTAATGATTTCGACTAAAATGTATAATTTGCATGACCTTAACTCAATGTTGAAAAATTGAATCTTATTTGTCATGGAGCAATTTTAGAATTACTCGAGATATAAATACCCCCGTCACAGCAAACCTGAGTACTCAGCAAATTTCCAAATACTAGAAGAAAAATTAATAAAAAATATTTACTTGGTACTAATGATTTCGACTAAAATGTATAATTTGCATGACCTTAACTCAATGTTGAAAAATTGAATCTTATTTGTCATGGAGCAATTTTAGAATTACTCGACATATAAATACCCCCGTCACAGCAAACCTGCGTACTCAGCAAATTTCCAATGCATAATATATGTATTAGTACCACATAAAGCCGCATACCAAGTTTGATAATAATATATTCACAATTAAGCTACATATACAATTTTAATTATTCTCCATAAGAATAACATTGGCGATGAGTACGTAGGTTTGGTGCAACAAGGAAGATCAAAATGTGTTTTTTTTTCAATTATCAATATAACTCAACCAGGTGAAGCTATATAAGTTTTAATAATTTATGTTCATAATTAAGGTAGATTAAGGGAATAAGGGACACAAAAATCAATTTGTTGTGAAAATATCAATATACCAGTACTAGGTGAAGCCACATACCAAATTTCATCAATATACGTTCATAAATAATCGCGATATCAAAATTTAAATATTCTCAGTAAGGATAACATTGAGCAACGTACTGTGCTTAGCCCTCTGAATATCTCGGCAAAGTTTGGACGTAGAATCACAATTTAAACACCGAAATTATTGTTTTGTAGAGCTAAACTGATTGGGAAAAGCAAATGTGAAGTTTACAGTAAAATTAATTGAGGAAAAGCTAAAAACCATTTTCCTATAAGATTACTATTTTTTATGAACACATTCTTTGATTTTCTCCGGAAACACTTAACCTAGGTTAATGATACAAAATACTATATTTTTTTAAGCTCTATAAAATGGTCAAAATAAAAATTGTCGGTTTTAAGGGTAAAAAGGGTAAAAAACTGATTTTTGAAAAATGTTGAAACCCCATAAACCCCTTTCCCATAGTCCAATTTTTCTGTTTTTCGAACTTGAAGTCATGAATGTCATTTTACACATTTGAGCCCAATTTCATTGAAATCGGACGTTTTCTACCCAAGTTACCGCATTCACGGACACATATATATAGATATATATAAATTTGAACGAATAGTTTTTTTGTCATCTGGGAACCTCAAAAAAAATTGTTATCAAGGTCTCGGGCTCAAGTCTTACCATGAGACCTACGGTAATAGCTTCTTCTCTATAGGGGAAATTCACTAAAAAGAAACTAAAATTTAATTAAGATATATCTTGACCTAGTATTAAAATCCGAGTGAAATCAAATCAATTTTTCAATCTTTTTTACTTATTTTTTATCAACAAATTAAGATTCTTGTTTTCTCTGTCTTTAAATATGTTTAATTTAATTCAAAAAGTATTTAGGTAACTTCGGCCTAAAGATTTTTAGTTTAAAGATTATTCATATTTATTTAAAACCATTTCCTTAATCCCTAGACTAGATTAACCAAGCATTTGTTAAATAGGTGAATTAACAAGGGGACCTTTTTGGAAGGTATTCGCATTAAGGTCAAATAAAACAAAAGGTACAATAAATAGTTTAATCTAATACAACATTGCTTCATACCAACATATCATTAGATACTTTAGAGTATACTTCTATTTACAATAAAATATATTAAAGCCTTTTAACCATTCGCTAAACGTGTTTTAAAAATAGCAAAGTCTTATAATAAGAAAAGAAATAAACAAATTGTTAGTTACTAAACAAAACGATCACAAGTATATATATTTGGTAGTATTTCTATACACAGTTTCTATACATACAAATATCATATAACTTTACCTTATTTACAAGTGATATCTTTACAGTCATCATATAGAATGGAATTCTTTGTTTGAGGTTGATAATTGTATGGAAATGGTCGTAAATTGGCATTTTTTATTAGGGCGTAGTTATAGTGTTGTAGCTCTAATTGGTAACAGGTAATAGTTTGATTGTTAGGTTGAGGCATGAGTTTATAAAATCACGCTGAAGATTAAATTAAGTTTAAATCAATAGATCATACTTACTCATCTACTAAACTGGTACCATTTTGCGTGTTTATAAAATAAAACTCATAGTATTAAGTTAAGGTAATTCAAATGTATTAAAAACGAAGTAACGACAATTTTTGAAGTTAAAAGAGTTATTCCTAGGGGTAAATATAGACAACATATGTTTAACGATTAAAACGGATGTAAAAATAATGTTGATTATAATTTATTTTTAACAGTAATTTTTCTTTTCAGTAAAAATGTATTTTCTAAGGTAATGGCTTACTTTAGAAGACATCATTATATTAATATTAATTAATCCACAGGTTGAAGCTTTGGTTATTACACCTTTCTACAAAAATATTAGGGAAACGGGTAATAGCAAATATCCCGTCTAATTAATGTTATCAAAGGATCGGCATTATATATCTTAAACTGATAAGTATTCATGTATTTTAATTCAGTTTATACCTTTTTATTTCTGTACTGGCTGTTTATTAAATTGAATTTCATTAGAGAAACCCGCTTAGTTTATCTCAATACATCACGGTTAATTTTTGATATCTACTTTCATTAAATAAAACAAAAATTTTTATAAAACAATAAACAATAAAAAAGTTGTGCTAAAGCGGGACAAAAGATTTATCGAATCTAATGTACATGTACATGTCAGTTTATATGTTGTCAGGCGTACGAAATTAAATAATCATTGCTATTAATCATTATTTTGAAGACCTATTATTTTGTTCGAATGGTAGTTCAGGAACATTGTATGACCTCATAAAAAAGTTAAAATCAAGTGATCTTAGTTTTAAGGCCTTAAATGTTGATAATTTTAATCTTCTCTTAGTTTTAAAACCCACCTTTTACAAACTATATGAATCATTTTTGAAGGTTAATACATTTTTCAGAATCATTTTGATTCAGAATGTCTATAGTCATAGTCATAGTTAGCAAGGTGCAAGATCCCAAATACAGAGGTCCTAGTTTCTCGCATGAACAAGTTCCAGGTTACGAGTTTTGTGGTCCAGGTACTGGAAGGAAGGTGAAGGAGGAGGTTACTGCTTGGACCGAGCGATGCTCCAGCGCCGTCTCGAGAACGAGGACCTCCTCCGCCCCTGCTATTGCGCCCTCTGAGATGCCTCCTCTGAAGACATCGCCTCCTTCATAATGGCACCCATGAAGGCGAACAGCGCCGTCCACGCAGCATGTGTCTCCTCCGACCACTGGTCCTCTAGAGATGGCTTGATTGCCAGAATGAACTGAGGCCCGATAAGCTAGAACATTGAAAAATAATATACTATTGTTTCCTTATGAGTTCGTTATAGCTTATATGCTTTAAATATGAAAACTCTCATGAGCCGGGAATTATTGTTAAGGTGAATTGAAATGAAGTGGTCGATTCTGCAAGCTAGAGGCCCATGGTTGAAGAGAGGGGGAGTTTAAAAAGCGGACCGCTCTCAAAGACCCGATCCAAAGAATCCTTCCTATTATCGTAGTATACCAAATAGTTGTAACACGAATCCACTACGTTTTGTACAATTTAGTTAGCCAGATAAGATTTTATTGCATTAACATACAAATTTGATTTGAATTTATTCCGAACTAATTATTCAGAGGAAATAGAAGATTTATCTATGTAAACTTTATTTTCTTCGTATTTGAAAAACATTTTTTTAGTGTTTAAAATATTTTATGCATTATTAAACTATTCGGATATTGAAGGAATTAACTAAATTGTATTATTAGTTTGGAATGTGTATAAACATCACACTGTAACTTTTTTAACTCAAAATGGAAAAAGTAATTTTATTTTTATTTTTTTGAGTGAAAAATCAACACCATTTAGAGCCGGTAAACCTATCTGTTCTGGTAAAAAACCCAAAGATTGCGTTTAGTTTAGTTTTGCGTTATTTACATATAACCCTTTGAAAGGCTAGCCTAAGATAATTGTTGTGAGAAGCTTAACGGTCTAATTATTTTTCGTAGGAAACTAGAAACCACCACATTGAGAAAACATATATTATTGCTTGGAGTAAAACATTATTATCAATATTATATATCATCGATTATGTCAATATTATTATTCATCAGTCTATCCCCTGTCCGCGTTGTGATCACGTCAGTGTTGGTAGGCATGTCAAAGTATTATATGTTTGTTTGTTGTTTACCAACCGTTCAGTTTGTGTCGTCATGTACGCGTACTATGTATTGTGTGGTGTAATTTAATTTCTTTCATGAACCTACTTGGTAAAAGAATTGTTAACAAACCGATGATTAAGTAGTTGTATTGAAGTATATCCTAAAGGGTCGCCATCAAAATTGAGCTGACCATCCTTAGGAACTGAGGTTCATGAATAATATAGTCTTCCATAGTAACCAGACTATGACTAATGGAATTTATATTAGATTCACTGAGTGTTTGGAGTGCTCACAATTATGTATCATGCTTAGTAGAGTTTTTTTTCTCTCGTGAAGGCTTAAATATATCTCATACCATAATTGTAGAAAAAATGTAAGGGAATTTTTTTTTCATTCTCTTAGTATTTATGAGACTACAATCTGAGACAACTCACCTCATCCTAAAACCTCCATTGGAAATAAGTGATTTTTTATGAAGAATCTTATAACCACCATAGACAGCGTTATTATGCAGAAAATTAATACAATACAATACAATACAATACAATATTACTATTTCAATATTGCAAATACCAAAGTTTGTAAGATTAATAAAGGCTTTGCTGTTAGATAACAGAATGTATTGCCCAAATGAGTAAGTTAAGGTCGGGTTTCTAAACTGTATGGGCATTAATTGCCTTATTAACCACTAGGCAGTAAAGAGCCTTTGCTTTTTGAAGTTCGATTTGCATTTTCTATTTGTTGTTGTTGTTGAGTTGTTATTTATATTTCGCCATTTATTTGTTATGCTTATGCCTAGACATTATAATATTCGACCAATAGACCTATTTATTCCCACCGTAACGCATAAAATAGTTTTTTATTTTATCCGGTATAAAAGAAAAAACTCCATGGTCCTCTACTGATCGTGGAGGGTACAGTTTTGGTCAATATTTACTGCGATATTGTATGTGCTGAGATACGAGTGTTTTAGTTTTTGTTTTTGTTGTAATTGAGGAAAAATTCACCTTCTTAAAAATGTATAATGGTCAATAAAAAGTCATAATATCTGAATCTCAAGTTCGTTACGACCTTAATCTCCCATAACTTCATCCTTTAGAGTGTGCACAGTTGAAATGGCATACTGGTAAAGAACTTGTAAAGGTAAATTAGAAACGACATCTAAGGGAGATAATAATCAGTAATGTTGATCATTAACAGATGTACAAGATAAATCTCGTTTGTATTTTAATTAAACATTTAATTTTGCTGTCTAGAGCAAGTAAATTAATATCAAGAGTATAGATCCGAATGTGATTAAAGTGTATTACTATTAAAAGCAATATATTGAATGAATAGCACAGTTTCTATAATAATTAAGAAAATTGCAATAACTTACATCAACGTATTTTGGCTTTGCACCGTAGCCATGGTGTTTCTTGCCGAGTTCTCTCAACAGTGTTGTCAACTTCTCGGGCTCGTTCAGCCTGGCTACTGCTTTTTGCACGAACGCCATAACTCTGTAAACATACAACAAGATAAACAAATGGTTCAAACTTAGATTTCATTTATAATTTGAAGTACAGTTGCAGTAGTAATGGAAACAAAGTATTAATTAATATACAATAAAAAACAATTAAATTGTTATAACTGCACCGTGTCATTTGTATCTGATATTATGAAATTACGTTCTTTTAGAGTAAAACTAAGTTAGTTTTAAACTACGTAATACGTTTCTGCGGACAGTTGAATAACTAAGTTAAAGCTCTTTGTTTTCATAGTGAATGAATGAGGACGTTCACTTTCAGGTATGGCCACTTAGCTCTAGACAGGTGTATTAATTATGCTAAATTCGTCTTTAGGAAATGTGAATTAAATCGTCTTTGATTAACCAGGCTATAGCCATGCTATGATATTTTGCAAAAAAATTGCAAACTGCTACACAAATGATTTAAACTAATTATATGACCTAATATTCTAAGATTACACAACAGATTGAGCTTAAAATGGTTTTCGAAACAGAGAATATAAATATGCTCGATTCTGGGGTTCAGCTGACTTTCTGCTAAGTTGTTAGTCCTTTACCTTTTGCTCTGTGGGTTACCTATCAAACCCACATATAACCTAATATAACCTATCATTGTACAATTTGAGGTTCTTAAACCTCTTAAACTTCTTAAACCCTCGTATTGTTATATTTTAACAGTCCGAGAGTCTTTGGGTACAGCTGAGATTATTTATATTTGTTTATACAACAATATGGATGATATATTAGTTGAGTGGTATTACCAAAAGCTATTTAGAGGGTGCGAGGGTTAACAAATCTCGATACTCCCATATGAAAACGGATCAATTATCCTTACAAAAAATGCAGTGTATTTATTTTGTTTAATTTGTATTAATTGTAAACAAGGAGAAACTGTATTTAAATCGGTACACTAAAGTATGACATCAAAACTATTTATAGTTGGTTATACAATACCAAAAAACTATATATCCATGAGGATTATAGTATTGCTAATTGTTATCCTGTAGTAGAGTATAGAACGGTCCCTGCTCTTACGGACAACTTCAACGTTCAAGTGCTCGAGTAAACGTAAATAGCCTGAAGGCTGACTTGAAGATATGCGATGCGTTCAAGTGGCGCTCTGTAGGTAGATGTTACAAATTTCTTGAACTAGTTCCCACGAAATTTTAAATGTATTAATAATATTAATGCAATACCTAATTATAATTAGGAAATTACTTTAAATTGTAAATTTAAAATTATAGTTTTAAAGGCAAAGAATTTTCGTGGGGGTAAATTTGGTTAAAAACTATTATCAAAAACGTAAATTAATTGTACATTTCTGTTAGGTATTTCAAGAATGCTATCCTCAAAAATTAATTTTGAAATACATTATTTAGTATATCATTAAAATCAGATACTGTTAATGTACTTTTAAGATTTGAAGACATAGTTTTATTCCGGCATACTTAATTAAGTCGGTTTGATTTAGGAGAAAATACAAAACGCAGACAATGCTAATAGTGTTAACTAGGCTGGAATGGTAAAATCATTTATACGTGTAATTATAAATGTATTTACTTTTATTCTGCTCACTATGCGAGTAGTGTTCGCATAACAATGACTGTGCTACACTGCGAAAACAAATTCTGTGTGAATTATAAAACCATAATTTTAGTTTTCGAAATACTAAACTAGTATTAAAAAAATCTAAAAATGAGTTACCAAAAAAACGTACTGAATGCGTATGATTCTTTTTTGTACTAATAATTGTTCTGAGACATTTTGAACATTGTTTTAAATGTTTAAATGTTTTTATAAAAGTGAGTCACGTTTACTGAACGATATCAACGTTATAGGTGGAATTTCTACGCCAGTTTTATTCGTTACCTTTGTTTATATTCAAGGGTTCATGACATGTTTTTTTTACTACAAGGATAAAGCATAATTGATAAATAGCCCATGACAATTAGCATTTGGATATCTAGTTTAAGGCAATTTATACGAATAAAATGTTGGCATTAATACCAAAATGTATGTTGTTGTATCCTGGGAAGCATAATTAGAAGGTAAGAAAATTATCCACAGATGCAAATGTTGCTAATAATCATGACTAAATTTTGAGTGTGACGTAAAGATAAAGATTGTTGACACCTAAAGTAACTAACAATATTTCGTCTTTGTTATACTGTGGCTAGGATAATAATGAATCAAAGGACTTAAAACACTCAGAACAACCTACTATTCCGCCACAACAAGTTGAATGTAAGAAAAACGGCCAGGCATGATTCTTACTGTTCAGGTTAATTAACCAATTTTATATTCCACAAATATTGTTCACTGAATCTAATCCGTCGAAAGCCTATCTCAGAACCACTAGCCTCAGTAAAGTTCCACCAAGAGTTTTGGGAGGACCTACAATGTAATCATAACTAACATTGTAGGCCTCATAGCAGACTTAGGAGTTTCCAAGGCCAAAATGTAAGCTTTTATTACATTAAATGTACCTATTGTAGAATGTACCTTAAGGCGTGTGCGCGCAGCTGTTTGCTGTGTTTCAGCTCGTCGATTGGCAAACCGTTGAAGGGCAAGAACACTTGTTGGACGTCCGGGTGAGTCTCGAACAGGCTAAAACAAAAGATTGTTTCATTAAAACTTGTATACTAGTAAATTCGAGATTTTATATAGTTCCAGGATATTTAGTAACATTGTGAAATGTAATAAATATGAAAATATATTTTGTCAAATTAATAGACTTCATGAAAATGTTTTAAATTTAATGTATAAAGAAATAAAAAATTACCGTAGGGAGAATTTAAATATTTTTTATTTACACCTTAGCTCTAATAATTTAACTTATTGAAATATTATTATTTATAATATTAAATCAAATTCAACAATGCTACAAGTAAGAATAAATGTAATAGTTTAATTTGAATCTGAGACTAACATTATTTTCAAGAAACAAACTGTATTTTATAACGATTTTAAACTAACAAGCCGAAGGAATAAAAAATACCAAATAGAACTATCTTACATAATTTCTTCTTCCGAGCTCACTTCACCTATACTAACCCTGATACTCTACTACTTGAATGCTGTTGCCCAAATAAACAAATCTCACCTCAGAAAACTGAGTTTAATAAAGGTCACAGCTAGTATCGTAAAAAATGGTGTGGTTGATAACTTTGTAGGAGTTACTTAGGTGTTAAACTTGGCAACATCTCCCTTTGCCATCGCTACTATTACTTTGTTATTTTACTCTTGAAACACAACTTGATAAGCGTGAATACCCCAACCTAGGCCATATCCCTTTCTACAATCTCTTCAATCTATCCTCATGGTACCAAACCCTCATCTGATAAAAATGATGGCCTAACATTAGCAACATCCTTCTCTCAACCACTTATAAGCATCACCGTTCAACTCCAAAATGTGAGGACACCAAACTTGACAATAGTTCCCCTCCAACTCCCAGGAGCTGCATTTTCCTACCTTCAAACCCTCACCTGATAAGTGATGACCAGGACCTTACCGACATCCCCCTCTAGTTGTTATTTCTGGATTAGTACACTCCAGCTGAGCTTCTAGACATGGAGGGAAGCGAGAATTTTGCGCAGGCTACCGGAAGGATAGGATACATCAAGAGAGGAAAGAGTGTGAAGGGATAGGCAGCCAAATTGGCCTTTCAGAGGGCCAACTCCCGTGCTCTTGTACAGCTGTGATCAGGCTCAAACAGGCACAGGCGGACCCACTCTGCCATCCCAACTGGCCAACTCAACTGACAGGGTATCCATGTACAACAGCGGGGGACCACATTCCTCGGTCGGGGAACTATCCCGGACGTTTCGTTCCCAGCCGCTGCAAATGGAGGGACCCAAGGTGAAAGGGAAACTTGTCATAATGGTGAGCCAAAAGACTTACCATATGTTATTACGACTTAATTGCTGTACACAATGTCAGCTTCTAAACTGGTATAGAACAGTTTTAAGCTTGACCTGTGACCCCCTTTACTACCTATAAGTTTTTCTCTTCCACTCCCAAGATCTCACCTGATGAACGTGATGACCCCGACCTTGGCGATATCCCCCTCCACCACCTTCCACGTCGCCACCAGCAACTCCTTCTGTCTGTCTGTCAGTGGCTCCGGGTCTACTGCCTGATTTTCCTCCTCCTCTTCTTGGAGCGTGTTCTGCCTCGAGTTCCGTCCAAGCTTGACACCCCCCTGGCCCTCGCTGCTGCTGCTCTCTTGTTTCGGCAGCATGGAGTTGCGCCGCCCAGTCGCCGTGTTTCCCATGGCTCCTGGTTCACCGCATACTATAGACACCCTCTGCACATCTCTGCGAAAGAAACAAAAATACTTAGGAATAATGTGATTCAAATAGTTTATATGGGTTAGCAGGACATTGGCAGGACATTATTAGGAAAACGATGAGAAACCATAACACCCATTAACCATATATTATTGACAAAATTACTTTAAGACACACTTCCACTTTAAACACAGATTTAATAGACACATAACACAGACATTTAAAATTCCGACCAGAACGACATTAGTATTTTACTCAATCCGCATGTTACTCTATCCAAGCGCGGCGCTATTCGTAGATCTACATTACTCTACTCTCCTCTTCTTGACTAAGATACACGAATGTTGCCGCTCACGGATCGAGTACAGGAACTTGCAATTGTCGACCCGGTTGGAATCCTCAAGGTTAATGTGTAATTTACCATGTGTAATGTGTCTCGTAAACCTGTGTTTTGTATAATTTCGAATGTGTCTCACTTTAACTTTGATGAAAATCACGGATAAGTGGTAAGGACATTCTATGTAATGTCAACAACATGCAAGTGGTTTAAGATGACTCGTAATTGAGTCGAACCCGGTTTCCAATAAGGAGTAAGTATGAGACCATACTTACTTATGGTATGACGTATGGTATGTCACTATAGGTAGAAATAGGTACAATAGGTACAAAGCTTTGAAAGATAAAATCATTTAGCATTAGATTATCAAAAATGGGGTTTTTAGGCATCTGAAAATGTTCAAATTTAAATCCCGTCCAGTGAAAACCTTTTAAAACCTTAAGGACAGTGTTTTTAGCCAAAAACTCGCCTCAATCAAGTAAAACAAAGAAATACCCTTTGGACTGTGATATCGCGTTTTTAGGAATTATATTTGGATTTTTAAAATATTTTAAGTTGCCCCCAAAATACTAAACGCTTAGGGATTCAAAATCCAACACGTAAAGAAATTAGTCATGAAAACTGTTGCCTTAAGCTTACACGACCACCCAAAAGATATATATTTATTTTAACAACCGAAATAACTTGAAGCTTCTGATCTTTTTCACAACGCATACGATTATATTTGTTCTTTATTAAATTTGTTTTTGTTTCATAAGTCAACAAAGAAGTGACTAAACCATTATGACTAAATATAATACAGTACGTCACAGGCTCTAAATAATAACAGGTGCAAATAATAACAGCTTCTGGGGGTGGATAATCTATTTTACAAAGACATTATCTTTATCATTAAATATAAATAACAAACTAATAATATTGTTAAGTAAAACTAAGCCCTTTAAGAATGATGGTGTATTTTTCCTGAACTAGCAGCTAAATTCAAAAAACATATTCCACGTTTCTTTGTTTCAATACATGAAATGGTCCTAATAAACTGTGGAAATGTTCTATATAAATGTAGTTTCTGATATTCAAATGACATTTATATCAGTAACAATAAATACTAAATTTATAAAAAACAGTAATATGGAGCTGGGCTTCTCTCAGTAACGCCGTTTATAAAACTAAAATTAATATTGAATTTTGTTAGTACATATTTTTATTTTTGCTTTGTATTCTATTATATTTGTTTAAGAGTTTTAAGGTTTTTTTGTGAATATGTTTTTCTAATAACAATTTAAATGTATTCTTAAAAGAGGGTGCCCTAGAAATAACTATTATGTGCTACAAATAGTTTATAGAAATATGTTATATTTCAAATCTACTGAAAGCTTTCAAACTGAAAATAAAAGCTTTCAATTACTTTTTGGATGCAGGTATATTAACTTATCATGAGATAAAATATAAAGTTTTCATAAACGTAATTGTGGAAATAATATATGTAAGTGTGAAAGGTGACACATAAACCCATTCCTTATTTTTTTTTTAAATACAAAGCACAGGATAAAATTAGTTGGGAATATTGTTTAGGATAAAAAAAGGTAAATTAATTTGGTCTACAAATATGTTATATATAGAAACAATTATATATAAACTTATATATATAAACATTTAATTGAAATTGACACTTATCTACAATATTTTGAAGTTTTATAAATGCATAACCACCAGGTTGATATAGCCTGATCCTTTTAACAATCGACCAAACCTCTAGCAATATTAAACTTAGCATATTAAAATTAAATTAATACAAAATATTGAAAACAAATTTTTTCTGTTTTTTTTGGGGGGAGGGGAAAGGAGGACCAATTAGGTGCTCTGAAGGATGTGACTATGTGATGTGATGTGATGTGAGCGTTGAACTCGCAAAGTCAGCCGTGATTCGATCCCGGCTAACTGCTGACACCTTTTCACGAGCGTTCACCACTGGCTTGCCCATGTGACTAATGCGGTTACGGTGCCTTGCTGCCTTTAGATCGTCGCACAGGCCTATTGGCCTATGGCAACGGGCAGTTAAGGTGTTAAAAAATATAAAGAAATCTCTAATCAGTTTATTGATACACTATAAGAAAGAGTCTACTAAGTAATATTTTTTAGGCATTTGCCTTGAATTTAGTTTGTAGTATCAGGTGATAGATTATTCAACTATGTATACTAATTAATTTTAATATATATGTAAAAATTCATAGCTTCCTAAGTGTTACATTTTAAAATGAAACCTGAAATTACGTAATTAGTAATTTGAAATATGTTTAAGTGCTTTCATTTAAGAAAGAATATTCTGTCTTCTTCATTTAAATATAATAATGATACTACCAGTCCCACATTAATATATTAATATATATTAATATATTTATTCATTATATTAGAGCAAAAATGGCTTCCTCTTTTTACTGTATGATTGAATGAGAGGTTAGTAGTATAACTATAGAAAGATAACCAAAGAATATGGCCGATTAAAAGTAAACACTTATTTTTGAAAAAAAAAAACACAGGAGTGGTGGGACTGCGGAGCGGATAAGGGTACTGAAGTGTGAACATTGGCTTCCATAAACTGATAAGGGAAGTTTATAGGCTCCTGCTGTGATGCATTATTTGGGGCGAGAGCGGTGAAAACTTTAGATAACTTTCAACTGTAACACGGAATAAATTTTGTAAATAATATTTTAAATAACAAATACCCTTCAAATAATTGTTATTAATAATTTAAATAAATGTATGATCTTAAATAATTGCTCTAAAATTCAACATTTATTCTACAGTACCACATTTATGAGTTATTATATAAATATTCTAATTGTATGGTTTTACACCGGGTTTTCATTAAAATGTTATGAATTGTACTTTTGAGGAGTAATCGAGGGATTAGAATTGTTGTATAATTTAAATGTTTATGTTATTAATATAAAACTGTTTAAAGAAAATTTCAGTCGTTCACAAAGAACTCAAAAATAAATTAAAAATAACATTTACAATTTAAACAAATAAATACAATTTTTAAAATATCGCAATAAAATTCCTAATCGCAAAATACGTACTGAGTGTTTAATTTCAACACTAGATTTGCAAATTTGCTTTTTTATAAATACAATTATGAAGAAACCCAGCATATATAAAGAAAGTGTTTCATTAGTATAGATTATCTGCTAGGAGAAGAAGTTAATCGTCCGTCTAATCGGATCATGTTGAGGAAAACGGCAATTTCATTCTTTCAATAAAGCTTTGTTTGCAGAAGAAATTGTGTTTTAAAAAGGTATAATTCGACTTCATACTATATTATGAGTAAATAACGTAAGTATCATGCATTAATTGCAAACATTTAAGAGGTTTGGACCAATTTTCCTTAAAACTTAAATGTCATATTCTTAAAAAAATCTTTCGATTTGGAAAATACAAACATACAAGTAATACGTGCTTGAACTCGAGTAAATGTTCTCCTAACACTTATTAAATTACAAAACTCCTCATAAGGTATTAGGTATACTAATTTTTGATTCCAGTAGTAAATTTTATTACGTAATACCTGGAACACCTCCACTTTATGATAGTGCTGGGACAACCTACTGCTTTCGCCAACCTATTATTCATCCAGTGGTTTTAGGATTCACTCAGTTCTTTTAACCTGAATGATTCACCTGAACGATTCACCTGAACGATTTACGTGAACTTGAACCAGGCTTTTATCATTGGGAGAAAGAGCCTAAATCCTAGTAATTCTCCTGTGATTGTGCAATGACCTGTGGGTTATAATAACCTGTGCTCTGGTTTCGCCTGTTATTATAGTTTACCCGTATTTATTAAATCCATGAATATTTACATGCCAGCACAATAGTAGCATGTACAACTGAGGATTCTCATTTGTAAACCTGACTGTTTGCTGCAAATTTTGTTTTGGTAATTCCTTACAACAGAAGAGTGAACTACTTTTTATTCAGTATATTCGTTGGCGGAGCAGGTGAATCACCTAGTTGTTCGGTTGTACTCCATTCCAACAGTTCCGCACTAGGTTCCAGTGATTCTGGCTGATCAGGTGATTAACCCAATCAATACAACGGAGGGAAAAGAACTGGGTGAATCGGTTGAGAGGCAAGAACTGGGTGAATCGGTTGAGAGGCAAGAACTGGGTGAATCGGTTGAGAGGCAAGAACTGGGTGAATCGGTTGAGAGACAAGAACTGGGTGAATTGTTTTTTTTTCACCTGGGTTAATCCTATCACTACTTTATATGAACTGCGTTTGGTCAAAATCAACCAAAATCTGTTCTTAAATATAAAACTAAAACTATATTAACAGATCCCGCTCTTCGTCCCTTTGTGACGAAAAAAGTGTTAAACGAATCGTGGACATTTTGGAATTCACAGGATAATGGGAGGTGATTAAAATAAAAGGTACAGGCGTATAGGAGTGATGTAAAATAGTTTTTTTAAAAGAATAATTGCATTTTGCCACAAATAAGGAGAAATTAATCCCAAAGCTTCTAATCGGTACAAATGTCATGACCACACGTTGCCTGGTTTTCTCAAACTGAGCCGAAAACTGAGCCGCATATGAATAACATGGAGACAATTTAGGACTTAATTCTTTGTATCATTTAACAAACTTAAAGGAAGAAAATTATAAATCTGACAAATTTGGGGAGTATCGGAATATGTAATCTTCAAATTGGGACAATGATTACTCGTTGCCAATTTAAATAACATTGAGAATTTTTTTAATGTCAATATTTTAAAAACTAAAGTTGTATTTTTAGTTTTAAATCTTTCTGTTAATCCGCAGTGTAAAGACTTTAAAATGACAAATCTATTGTCCATATCGGTTGAGAAATAACAACATGGTGGGCTAAAAACTGTATTCCTTGGCGAATTAATGTACGAGTATAAGATATTTAAAGTAACCAATGACTCTAAAATAAATGAAATAGTGAAACAAGATATTGAACATACTGCCAAAAACATAGATCTATTTATCGTACTTGTCTAAAACTACTAGTTTTTGCGTAGCTTTAAACTCAATCGACAATTTAAAAAATACAAGTAGAAAACGGCATGAAACATCACAGTGTGTCAAATTTCCTTTGATGTGGTTTCCTACGTTTGGTTTACCTGGGTTTACTTTGAATCACCAACAAAAATAAATAAAAAAACAGCAAAGAGTGATACTTTTAAAGTAAGAAATAGGCAATAAGCAGCTTTTTATTTGTAAAGATATGTTTTTATTCGTAAAGATATGTTTTTATTCGTTTGGAAATTAGAATAATTTATTCTAACATTATTCTAATTTGACCTTAGAGTGACCTTTAACCTATATTTATATTGCTCACTTTAACCTATATTTATTTGGTTTTTATCCTTAAATAGATTTAATGTGTACAGAAATGTAGATGAATTGCTAAAAGTTTAATATATAAATTGGTAAAATAATTATGATTTGTTTACTTTTAATTGTGTCTTTCATTAAGGATGTACCAATTATCAATTTAGATGGTGACAGACGGTTCTAAGATGTTCAGGTTACAAATAGAAAACGGGAACACATCAGTGATCCCTCAATCACGAACAAACTAAGACCCCGGACTTATATGTTAACTGTTATTTGCTCATGTGATGTAAATGTTACCTTTATATAGGTAATTAGCTTCAGATTGTATTTTTGAAACTCATAATAGCAATAGGATTTGAATTTATTATTGATTTATTTGGACTTTACCTATCGCTTCTAGATTTTTAAACTACACTACGTTTCGGGAGATAAGGAAACTCCTCCCCTTATCAAGTGAACCCTACTTACATCTAAATATCTAAATAACTTAAGATAGTATTAATACTAAATCTACATGGTGGTTTATATTTATATTTTGCTGGTACTAATAACAAATAAATGAAAAACATAGAGCATATTTTTAAGAGTATGTTGTAGTTAGCGACCATGTTGGGTTCATCCTCAAGAACTTATTTTAAACAGAAATCATGATATCTCGTTTATTTGTGGTCATAAAATCATGAACAAGTTAATACCAAGACGGCACTACACAATAGGGTTCGGTTTGTTTCGAGTTTCATCACAAATTGTGTCTGACCAGCATCACCTGTGACTTTATCGTTCTCTTACCTGTTAGAAGAATAAAGTATTTTCAGCCACATCACACGAAATACACACAGAAAAACATTTATCTAATACAATTTAATCTAATAAATTATTTATATCGGTGCCAAGCAAATCGTTTCTACAGTTTTTGACTAAATCGTTACACTCAAGGTCATGAATACTTTATAGACGTTTTACTAAAAATGTATATGAGGATATTCTTTGTTATTTTTGAACAAAACTTTACCGATAATATTGTATAGAACTAAACTGCACTACTATATTTTTCAAAAAATCAATAGTAATGAATGAAATTTCTATTCTTGGTTCCCCTACGAGTTTCAGTACTATACTCTGAAAGATAATTTTGATTGCAACCAAAGCAAGCCGAGGCCTTAAAGTATAAATAGAAAAATCAGCAAACTTAAAAAATACCGGAAAAATTTCGAATACACCCCAAATGTCAGCCAATCCTATTGTTGGTGTTGTGCCAAAATTATTAAAATAATGGTTTTCCTTTGCTTGGACTTCAGTACTCGATTAAAAATTCCTTTAACAAGTTCACAATGACAGTCGATTGGTTGAAACCGACATGATGATTTGTTTTGTTAAAAATTACATATTGTGTGCAACATCAAAATTGTAATTCGATAAAATAAGTTTCTTATCCTATTTTAACAAAACTCAAAAAAAGTGTTTTAATCGAAATATATAGTATAACTCATTCTATACTCTAATATGAGTAAGGTTTGCTTGCTTGCTTGTGACACGGATCTCACAAATGGCTCCAACGATTTCCTTTACATGTTCGAAATAACTAATTTATGGGATAAAAATAAGTTCTAGACAGGCCTCATCCCCAGGAAAAATCAAATAATGTAACAAAAACTCAAAGAAAGGTTAAACAAATTAACATTGGGCTTAAGGAGTTTCAAATCAAAACAAAAGAATTGGAACAGCTGTTCATAATCAACCAGGGACCTGTCAAAGTAATACTCATGTTGTATGTGATTATAACATGTGGTTTCCTGAGAGCAGAGATTAAAATATTTGAGTAAAGATTACATAAATAGAGTAGTAAATTAAATCAAAGGGACATTGAGCTATAAGTAACAACTGGAGTGACCTTAAAAATGTAGAAAAGAGGCAAATGAGTTATACAAATCTGATTATCAGTAGGGGGAAGTGGTGAAATATTACTCCGAGTCATCCAAACAAACTGACTGGCCTTCCCCCGAGAAAAGCTCGGCCCCCTAGGTACTTAACTAAATAACGGGTAAAGTGTGGATTGTATATTATATAAGAATTCAGCCTTTTTCTACCATAAACAAATTTTCTTATGACGAATGAACCGTTTCTTTAAAAAATAAAAATACTTAATTTTCCATGTCAAAAGACACCCAATAATGGATCACTTAACAATACCATCCAATTAATTTAGTTTACATTTGAATGTTGTGTTGACGTGCAAATTGTGTACACCGAAAACCCCTACGGCAATTAAACATAACCAGTGGATTTTAAAGGTTTAGAGGCTATATTCCCTACTATTTGAGTTTTATATATGTGGACATTCTATTTAATATTTACATACTGAGAAAAAATAGTCAATATGAAAGTTTAATTACTTGTAATGTGTAATCAAAGCAGAAGTTTTAATCATATTGCATATGATTATTAGTTAATTTTGAAGTTTTTAAATAGTTTTTTGTGCTCGAAGGTCATAATTAAGGGTGCGCCCTACCCCAGATTGAATGATCCGCACGATGTTGTTTAGCGCTACGCCGCCACCAAGCAGGGCCACGCATTTTTACACTTGAAGACCCTTTTGTTCTCCTCAATCGCACTGTTATTTTACAGATTTCACACTTTTCAGATTCCAATCTAGGTATTGTACGGTTCCTTTTTTCCAAAATAATTTTTCTCCTTACGTTAGGAAGCTTTAGAAAAACGCTTAATTTAAAAATGTTACCATAGCCTTCCTTATTTTGAATTAAAATCACGATTTTTAAATCGTGTGATTCATAGATGAACCATTAGTGAATGAAATAACAACAAATTATTTTTAATTGGTTAACAATTGAGCCTAAAATGTAGGAGATGTGAAACCCTTATTTTAGCGTGCGGAAGGCAGGTAGGGCGTACCCTTAAGGAAAAATAAGGGCAACAAAGTGTTCTTTGAGAATTCCAAGTTTCAGCCTTCTAGGCCGTACAATATAGCTTCAGAAACCTTTGATCAAAAATAAATTTAAAATTGCTTTCTTACTTTATCCTTATTCAATTATATATTTAAACCAGTGGCTTGTAAAGGCTGTAGCCCCTATTATTTGTTTTTTGTATATGTGGATATTGTATTTATTGTATTTTATATACTGATAAAAATAAATCAGTATGGAATTTTGAGCAAATCATATTACGTAAACAACGCAGAAGTTTAAATATCATTATAAAAAACTAGAGCTGATCCTTAGTAAATTTAAATTGTTTTCTGTAATTTAAAGACATTTTTAAGGGAATAAGAATTTTTTAATGGGCTCCGTGGCTTCCTGTGAATGGTCCAAGTTTCAGCTTTGTATGACGTACAATGGCTCTAGAAACTCGTAAAAATTATGAAAATCACTATTTATTTTATATTTGTTTCTTACTCAATTATATATTGAGATTACGTTGGAAATGAAACATTTAACATAACATTTACTTGATATATTTAACCTAAAATATTGTGGTATTCAAAAAGTTAACAAGTAAGCAGATAAATTATGAGACGTATCTGATAGAGATACAGATTAGTTTGATTTTAATGTAAGTAATGACAGACAATACAATAAAAGAAAATACGCTCAAAAGAATATCTTTGGACATTTGTTGATAATAATGTTGCTTTAATATTTTACGTTAGAGGATATTAATTATAAATTTATATTACTGCTTTCAAATGACTTGTGTCCCTTTACAAAGTAATACGCAAAGTAATGAGAATCGGTTTGTCGTTAGTCATAGGTTTGCTTTACGATAACTAATAAGTTATAGTTTACGATTACTTAACTGTAGTAAACAGAACATAAATGTTCTATATTTTATTTTTTGTAACAGCTAACTGGTTTACATTGATATTTTATTTAAGGCCACAAGGGTACGTGAATGAATTCAACAGAAATAATTAAGCATAGTTTAATTTAAGTTGCAGAAACAATACGTTCACAGAAGCACACATATTGTTAGTGACAGTCTCGCGCACCTTGACAGTAACATTATGAGAACGCACGGCTGTAGCGATATGTTATACGACAACTTCGCTTTCTGACTCATAACGTATCTGTTTCCCTCAGCAATGACTTTCTTATTTTGTAAAATTCCCCATTTTACTTTTAAAATAACTAAATGGCTAATTTGTTCAACGTTATTTATTCTTAATTAACTACGAGTGCTCTGGTTACCTAAAACAAAAAACTGGCGGAATTATAATTGGTTATTTACGAGTTTATTTTATATTTTAAGGTGTTTGTTACATAACTAATTAAATCTATTTCCCAATTGTAAATTATGTAAGCAGATGTACGAAATGATATTTAATATATTTCCAATGTATGCGGAGTGGAATAACCTAATTTCATTTCTTAGAACTGGAGTCAGTGTGTCTGTTTTACCACAACTGCATTCTCCAGTAAACTAGTTAAAACGTCCTCCTTTTGCTAGAGTAACCTTGTTTTAATTGCCATATCAAAACTACAAACGCATCCACATGCACTCGGTTATTGAATATTAAAATGTATTTTGAATTCACATTTACCTTAGGTCAAAACCACTTATTAAGACAAATGTTGAATTGAAAGTAGATGGGAAAAATGGATTGCAGTATTGACATTCATTGTATATTTTGTAGTTTTAATTAAACATACTGAGTATTAGTAAAACATTTTTACCAGCAGTTTTGAGATGTTTTAAATCTACTAAAGATAACTTTAAAATCGACTAAAGTTTTTTTTCGCCCTGGAAAAGCGAATAAGTAGGATTATATTTAAAATAAATGCCAGCTGATCACCTCATGTTTTACAACAGACAAGAGCTAGTTTAAGTCAGGCAGGATGTGCTTCCTGACTAAGAATGTTGAATTATTTTAGTCGCATTCCTGTCTAGCGTGAGCCATTGAGGAGGTAAAACTGGAGTCATGGAAAGGAAAGTGATGACAGAGGAAAATAATCAAAAAGAAAAAAGAAAGGGCAGAGAGAATTGGGAGAATTTAAAGGAAATCGATGAGTGTGTGATTGTGGTGGTTCAGTGATTGTGTATATTCGTGTAAAATAACAATTACAAAACTTATTCAAATTATAAATGATTTCAATTATGAAAAATGGTATTAATATTCTAATTTTATACCCCTTAAATCTCAGTATTTAACTTTTAAGCTATTTTAATAACAAAAATGTAAAGCGTAAAATTAAATAATTTAACTTTTTTTCTTATTCAATTATTTAATTTATTGGTTTAATTGTTACGCACTTTCACTCTTTTATCTTGAAAATACGTTTTTTAAACCGAGTCTTTTGATAAAGCAGTCTTGAGTGTCTTTTTTCTTATTTCTCGCTATACGCCAAGCGTGCTTGTACTGTACGCGTCAGAGGCTCGGGATTCGTAATAAAAGCCTCAACATTTCAGAAAATAATTTCCTTAGACTCAGCTTCGCTTGAACATTAGTAGACATTATTTTTTAAGCTTATACATGACAATTTTAATGCCTAGAATATTTTTTAAATCTTATCTCGTAAGCCGGAAGAGTTTATTGGGTTTATCTTAAAATGCATTGGCTATTAATTTGATTAAAAAGTACTTAACAGTTGTTTATTCTTTCAAGGTAAAACTATACTGGTAATTTATACATTCATGGGATTATTTACATGAAAAATGACTCATTTTTAAAAGTTATTTGCAATTTAATGTGAGTAAATATTTGTGCCGTGCAACACCACGTCTCCCTATAAATATGATTTAGCCAATAAACTTGATGATCACCACCAACCCAACGGAACTGCTGGAAGCGGCATGACGTACCGCAAATTGTTGAATCGCGGCCCTTCCAGCATCTTCCCTGTCGTTTGAAGTTTTCAAAACGTGTAGTCGCATTTTCCCGGTTGGCAACATTTGCCAATTTGACGACACTTTGAACCACGAGGAATGACGTTTAAGTACATTACTTTAAGGGGGGAAGCTAGGTGAAGCCAGGTTAAGGGTAGTCAAACATAGCTAAGAATAATTAGCATGGTTATAATATGGCGTGGGCACTACTCACGCCATAAGCCCTTCTGGCCTTCTGGAAAATCCTTCAAATGTTGTATTTGGGATCAATATGTTTAGCTTGAGAGCTTTTTGGAGAATTATTTAGGTATTTTTAGGAACTTCAGCAATATTTATTTCAATATAATCATATTACAGGTTAGTTATTTATCAATATGTAGCGACCCATCAAAGCTGGCTTGGCAAGTTTTTATCTGGCAGATCGATCCTTCCTTTGGGTAAAATCCAGCAATTTCTTCCACTAGTTCTAGTTATTTAATTTATTTTCATTACCAATAATTGTTGAGTGACCTGTATCACCAACCCAGACACCAACAAAGATAGTTTATATTCTCTGTATATTTTCCCATATCTTGCTTGCCTTGAGTTAGTTTAAGTTCATATTTATTCAGCATTAATTCCCCAAAATTACCGTTCAGTTCGATTTATACCCAAAACAGACACCCCTTGCTCCCAATAAGTTAATTCCTTACCGGCTCATATTAGTAATACAAATTATATATGTTCAGAATTTTTATTTTGCAGACACTATTAGTCCTCATATCTCGACCAAGCCATATCATATATTAACTAAGACTTAGTAAACTAAAATATTACGTTTTTGATTTTTAAACTCAGTTAACCTGATATCAACACATTACAAATGTTTTGAAGTTTAGTGTCTATACTCTAACGTAATTTCTGCCACTGATGCTTCTGACGTCAGAGCACAAGTATTACAAGCCAGACATTTGGGTTGGCTCCAGCAGCGCTCTGAAAGTATTTAAAACATTCTTTCATTACAGCCTTTCTCATTAGTGTTTTTGAAAAATATGTAAGAAATATACAAATAATAACTTAATACTTCACTAAAATAAATACTATATATTATAATTTGTATGACAATAGTAGTGGTGAAATACGGGGGAGGCATACTATTCGGCGCTTTTTTCCCATGTTATTCTTATGGGGAGCCGTTTTTGCGCCGACGCCAGCTCCCGCCTTACACAAGTTTCCTTGTTGGCCTATATTAATGTCCAACCCTTGCCTATATTAAATATATTTTCCCAATCCCCATCCCTCCTCTATATTTTTTAAAATTAATTTTCAAATTCAGGCTAAAAAACCATCTTTAGTGTTTATGGTCTGATTTGTTTAAAACTTGGATATGTTATTGTCCTAGGCAAGTGTTTTAATAAATTACACTTACATTTCCCAAATTCACTATTACAGTCAAATTAAAAATTATTTTTGAAAAATACTATAGTGCCAATTGCCAACTTCTTTATTAAATGTCCGATTTGTCTGCAATTTGGATATGATATTGTCCTAGGCAAGTGTTTTAATAAATTTCACTTACATATCCCAAATTCACTATTACGGTCAAATTAAAAAATATTTTTGAAAAATACTGCCAATTGCCAACTTCTTTATTTACTGTCTGATTTATTTAAAATTTGGATATGCTATTGACCTAGGCAAGTGTTTTAATAAATTCCACTTACATATCCCAAATTCACTATTACGGTCAAATTAAAAAATATTTTTGAAAAATACTGCCAATTGCCAACTTCTTTATTTACTGTCCCATTTGTTTAAAACTTGGATATGTTATTGTCGTAGGCAAGTGTTTTAATAAATTCCACTTACATATCCCAAATTCACTATTACGGTCAAATTAAAAAATATTTTTGAAAAATACTGCCAATTGCCAACTTCTTTATTTACTGTCTGATTTATTTAAAATTTGGATATGCTATTGACCTAGGCAAGTGTTTTAATAAATTCCACTTACATATCCCAAATTCACTATTACGGTCAAATTAAAAAATATTTTTGAAAAATACTGCCAATTGCCAACTTCTTTATTTACTGTCCCATTTGTTTAAAACTTGGATATGTTATTGTCGTAGGCAAGTGTTTTAATAAATTACACTTACATTTCCCAAATTCACTATTACAGCCAAATTAAAAATTATTTTTGAAAAATACTGCCAATTGCCAACTTCTTTATTTACTGTCCGATTTGTTTAAAATTTGGATATGTTATTGTTGTAGGCTAGTGTATATGCACCATCCACATTTTACAAATATTGCGGTTAAATTTTAAAAAATTTGGAAAAATACTGCCAATTGGCAACTTCTTTATTTATGGTCTGATTTGTTTAAAATTTATATATGTCATTATTCTAGGCTAGTGTATATGTACCATCCACATTTGACAAATTAACTATAATGGTCAAATTTAAAAAATATTTTGAAAAATATACTAACAATTTCAAACTTCTTTATTTACTGTCTGATTTATTTTCGGATATGTTATAGCTCTTATATAGGTAACAAGACCACACTACCACACGTTCCACTACCCCCTATAATACAGTATTTTGTCTTTTTTGTTTGTTTATTTTGCTGTAATCCCAAAACTGACTTTGCTGTTTATTGTCCGATTTGCCTACACTTTGGATATTGTCCTAAGCATTTATTGTCTGATTTATTTTTGGATATGTTATAGCCCCCAACTATTATATCTAAAATTACAATATTATTTCCACCTATAATACAGTTGATGTGTTTTTTGTTTTGCCGCAACCTAAAAACTAACATTGGTATTTGTGTTTTTACAAAACTATATTTTGTAAATTACTACCAATAACTCCTTTATTTACTTTTCGACTTGTTATATCCCCCTATATCTAAATTTACCGTATATTATTTACCTTTTAGTGCTGTTTTGTCGTAACCAAACTTTGGATATGACTGCAATATGTTACTGGCCATTGCATAAGTAAATACCCCATTTCCAAATTCAATATTACGGTTGGATTAAAAAAAATAAATGCAAGCTTATTATATTTGCCACAAGCTTATTATATACATCCAGCTGTTATATTTGCCACAATTCCAATATTGTTGTGACCCTCTCAACTACCTCTCATTGTAATAATATAATAAGTAATATATATCCACAATTATGGTCAGAACTGCCTAAATTTTGGATATGTTTTAAGCCAATGCGATAACAACAAATAAATTTTTAAAACCCAAAACAACTAAACACAAAACACTAATCTTTCTTTGTGATTGTTTGGAGTAGTCTTTATTTTATCCAACTTAATTTTAATTTTGTAGTTAAAATCAAACTTCCCACATTCTAGCTCCCTTTCCAGCCAGTGGTTGGAGACATAAAGGTTACGAATATTTTCAAACTGTACGATATATCTTTTTCTACCCCTATGTTGGACTTGTTTAATAGCGCTTATTAATAATTCCGCACCATATTCCAAATCCTCCAGTCTACTACATTCTTTAAATTTAACATTGCCTTTAATATCTTGCATCTCTATGTCTTCTTGTCCAACATCCCACTCATTGTTACGGAAACTTTCTATTTTTGGAAAGGAATTGCCATAAAATGTTGCGGTTCCGTTAGTGTTAAAGCTTGCAAGTGGCTCGTTGGTAGGTAGATAAATAATGTCCAAATCACCACTGTATGGCAACACGCTATAACCTTGCCTATTCTTATTTATCTCTATAAATACAGTTTTACAGACACCTTTAACATAGTATACACCCCTCCGTCCATCCTTTTCTGCCAACACTCCCACAAACTTGTTGTTTACTACAAACGCATACACTATATAATGTCCATAATGCTCTAGATCCTCCCAACGTCGCAGGAAGTAATCTTTTAATTTATCCTCTCTTTCCCTTCTTTTTTTAGCTAACTGTGCTTTGTATTCCTCTGCAACAGCATTTTCCACATATTCCAATGTCTTCTAATTCCAGTTTCCTCTTTTTGGAACAACTCTCTAAGAAAGGCTTAGAAAGTGGCTCTATTTCTTTAATAGTGTATGGGTACAGTTTATTGGTCCGGCTTCTTAAAACGTAGGGAGTAAGGTTAGGACTTTCCACTAAGCCTAATTCTTCTAAATTGATGTGTTTAGGTATAGTGGAGAAAGATGTATTTGATTTTGTAAAACATGTGCCCCCAGATTTGATGTAACACTTATGCTTTACACTTATGGCATCCTCCTCTATTACCTCTACATAGTTGGTAAACAGTTAAAGCTAAATGCAGATAGAGCATACTTTATTAACTTTTCCCTTTGTGTACTATCTTTTGGCAGTTTTAGTTGTACTCCAGTTATCTTCTTCGTATTACTATTACCCCAATATGCGTATTGTAATAAATCGTTAAACACTAAACAACAACTGTTTTGTAATTGATTGGCAACTTTCACCCACATCTTATGCAGAGGTACAGCATAGAATGGAGCATTTTGGAAGTACCGTTTGTTGTCTTCTATTAGACTTAAACAATCTCTTAAAGGTTCAAACCCTTTACCAAAACCTCTACAATAGTTAGAGAGTTCTCTCTAGCTAGTTTAGACGAGAACGTTTCTTTTAGTCTCGCATCTGGACAGTTTACAAAGTTTATTATATGGTTTCCTATACTTTTAATTACTCCAGGGCTTGTAATCTGGCATATAAATTTATTATATATTTTTACCCTGCTATTTACATTAAACCATGTTAAACAATCTTTACTAACATTATCTACAATAACATTATATCCATTCTTGTACGCCCCCCTGGTAGCAAAAGTTAAAGTTTTCTGTAAGATATTGGCACATTTCCTCTTTATTAAATATTCCAGCCAAATCTAGTGTTATATCGAAATCCATAAGATAGTACATTTCTTTTTCCAGATCTTGCAGTATCTTTGGAAGGTCTTCCAACAAATCCTTAATTTTAACATTTGCAAGCTCTATTTTATAGGGAATTGCTATAGGATCATCATACTTTTGTTTAATTTGGTCAATATCTTTCTTTATTATTTGTAACACACCCTCGCTTTGGACCCCAGAGGACCTCTCCAAGGAGAATGGTAGTTTGGCCACAACACCATGTCGAGCTAAAGAGAACTTTTTAAATATTCCTCGTAAGTAGCTATTAAACGAGCCACATATTTCCTTCTTAACTTTAAATTTATTCCGAACGTCCCCATCACAATCCGTAACATTGGTTATCTTAACTAACATTATGTTATCACAAAACGCATCCGTTATAGATGTTAAGTTATTTAATTTTGTTTCGCCCTCGCAATAGTTTATATTACCTATGTCTGTAAGAAGGTTATTATTACGTAGATTTTCTAATAAAAACCATATACCGAATCTTTCGTTAGTAGGTTTAATACAATTCCCCAATAAATGGCTAACAGAGTACATTTCTTTTATACAAAAAAGTAGCGGAAACATGTAAACAGGACAGATTACACTATAGGCATATAGAGGTTGTAAATATATATTGTATATAAACATAGGCGAGCGGTAAGTGTAACATGTACGTGGACACCCATATGCAAATATGGAATACCCACTATTAATATAATTCCAAATTCGACTAAATAAGTTTATAGTCTCAATATAATTAACATATTAACTAACGGTGCCATCCCGCATTAGTACCCAAATTGTCGAAATTCTATAATTCTATTCTTAGTCCTTGTATTAGGTTTTGTACTATTAAACCCAACATCCTGTGCAGTAGAGTAATATATGTATTTAATACAGATACGCACATTCTACAAGACCTATACATCTGTTGTATAAGCAGCAGAATAGACGTCTCACCCATTGTGTTGTTGTAAAATAAAACATAAATGTAAATTGTGCTGGATACAACCGGCCAGATATTAGACAGGAAATGTGTTGGAAGTGAATTGCCAAACAGTAAGACAAACACCACATAGTGCAGCACGTAATCAATCCATTACTATTTAGACAAAGGTCAGTATTGGTACAACATCCAATATATTAGCGAAACCCACAATCAAACTTGGAAAACAAACAGTAAAAAATTAATATTATAGTAACAGAAATAGTAAGAGTATAAGGACATACTAATATTTAAAGTTTATAAAACAACACAAATGCAGAGACACAATAAATAACACACTCTAACGCATTAAAACACAGGCACAGATACTGGTTTACAGCCATTTTACACAACTTGTGGACAATGTTATGATTGTGTTAAATTTGTTTATATTACATGTATTTATTACACAATTTACAAACTATTTTTGTGTCAGTTGACAGAACGTGTAAAGTTGTGTAAAATGGCTGTAAACCAGTATCTGTGCCTGTGTTTTAATGCGTTAGAGTGTGTTATTTATTGTGTCTCTGCATTTGTGTTGTTTTATAAACTTTAAATATTAGTATGTCCTTATACTCTTACTATTTCTGTTACTATAATATTAATTTTTTACTGTTTGTTTTCCAAGTTTGATTGTGGGTTTCGCTAATATATTGGATGTTGTACCAATACTGACCTTTGTCTAAATAGTAATGGATTGATTACGTGCTGCACTATGTGGTGTTTGTCTTACTGTTTGGCAATACACTTCCAACACATTTCCTGTCTAATATCTGGCCGGTTGTATCCAGCACAATTTACATTTATGTTTTATTTTACAACAACACAATGGGTGAGACGTCTATTCTGCTGCTTATACAACAGATGTATAGGTCTTGTAGAATGTGCGTATCTGTATTAAATACATATATTACTCTACTGCACAGGATGTTGGGTTTAATAGTACAAAACCTAATACAAGGACTAAGAATAGAATTATAGAATTTCGACAATTTGGGTACTAATGCGGGATGGCACCGTTAGTTAATATGTTAATTATATTGAGACTATAAACTTATTTAGTCGAATTTGGAATTATATTAATAGTGGGTATTCCATATTTGCATATGGGTGTCCACGTACATGTTACACTTACCGCTCGCCTATGTTTATATACAATATATATTTACAACCTCTATATGCCTATAGTGTAATCTGTCCTGTTTACATGTTTCCGCTACTTTTTTGTATAAAAGAAATGTACTCTGTTAGCCATTTATTGGGGAATTGTATTAAACCTACTAACGAAAGATTCGGTATGTGGTTTTTATTAGAAAACCTACGTAATAATAACCTTCTTACAGACATAGGTAATATAAACTATTGCGAGGGCGAAACAAAATTAAATAACTTAACATCTATAACGGATGCGTTTTGTGATAACATAATATTAGTTAAGATAACCAATGTTACGGATTGTGATGGGGACGTTCGGAATAAATTTAAAGTTAAGAAGGAAATATGTGGCTCGTTTAATAGCTACTTACGAGGAATATTTAAAAAGTTCTCTTTAGCTCGACATGGTGTTGTGGCCAAACTACCATTCTCCTTGGAGAGGTCCTCTGGGGTCCAAAGCGAGGGTGTGTTACAAATAATAAAGAAAGATATTGACCAAATTAAACAAAAGTATGATGATCCTATAGCAATTCCCTATAAAATAGAGCTTGCAAATGTTAAAATTAAGGATTTGTTGGAAGACCTTCCAAAGATACTGCAAGATCTGGAAAAAGAAATGTACTATCTTATGGATTTCGATATAACACTAGATTTGGCTGGAATATTTAATAAAGAGGAAATGTGCCAATATCTTACAGAAAACTTTAACTTTTGCTACCAGGGGGGCGTACAAGAATGGATATAATGTTATTGTAGATAATGTTAGTAAAGATTGTTTAACATGGTTTAATGTAAGTAGCAGGGTAAAAATATATAATAAATTTATATGCCAGATTACAAGCCCTGGAGTAATTAAAAGTATAGGAAACCATATAATAAACTTTGTAAACTGTCCAGATGCGAGACTAAAAGAAACGTTCTCGTCTAAACTAGCTAGAGAGAACTCTCTAACTATTGTAGAGGTTTTGGTAAAGGGTTTGAACCTTTAAGAGATTGTTTAAGTCTAATAGAAGACAACAAACGGTACTTCCAAAATGCTCCATTCTATGCTGTACCTCTGCATAAGATGTGGGTGAAAGTTACCAATCAATTACAAAACAGTTGTTGTTTAGTGTTTAACGATTTATTACAATACGCATATTGGGGTAATAGTAATACGAAGAAGATAACTGGAGTACAACTAAAACTGCCAAAAGATAGTACACAAAGGGAAAAGTTAATAAAGTATGCTCTATCTGCATTTAGCTTTAACTGTTTACCAACTATGTAGAGGTAATAGAGGAGGATGCCATAAGTGTAAAGCATAAGTGTTACATCAAATCTGGGGGCGCATGTTTTACAAAATCAAATACATCTTTCTCCACTATACCTAAACACATCAATTTAGAAGAATTAGGCTTAGTGGAAAGTCCTAACCTTACTCCCTACGTTTTAAGAAGCCGGACCAATAAACTGTACCCATACACTATTAAAGAAATAGAGCCACTTTCTAAGCCTTTCTTAGAGAGTTGTTCCAAAAAGAGGAAACTGGAATTAGAAGACATTGGAATATGTGGAAAATGCTGTTGCAGAGGAATACAAAGCACAGTTAGCTAAAGGAAGAAGGGAAAGAGAGGATAAATTAAAAGATTACTTCCTGCGACGTTGGGAGGATCTAGAGCATTATGGACATTATATAGTGTATGCGTTTGTAGTAAACAACAAGTTTGTGGGAGTGTTGGCAGAAAAGGATGGACGGAGGAGTGTATACTATGTTAAAGGTGTCTGTAAAACTGTATTTATAGAGATAAATAAGAATAGGCAAGGTTATAGCGTGATGCCATACAGTGGTGATTTGGACATTATTTATCTACCTACCAACGAGCCACTTGCAAGCTTTAACACTAACGGAACCGCAACATTTTATGGCAATTCCTTTCCAAAAATAGAAAGTTTCCGTAACAATGAGTGGGATGTTGGACAAGAAGACATAGAGATGCAAGATATTAAAGGCAATGTTAAATTTAAAGAATGTAGTAGACTGGAGGATTTGGAATATGGTGCGGAATTATTAATAAGCGCTATTAAACAAGTCCAACATAGGGGTAGAAAAAGATATATCGTACAGTTTGAAAATATTCGTAACCTTTATGTCTCCAACCACTGGCTGGAAAGGGAGCTAGAATGTGGGAAGTTTGATTTTAACTACAAAATTAAAATTAAGTTGGATAAAATAAAGACTACTCCAAACAAGCACAAAGAAAGATGAGTGTTTTGTGTTTAGTTGTTTTGGGTTTTAAAAATTTATTTGTTGTTATCGCATTGGCTTAAAACATATCCAAAATTTAGGCAGTTCTGACCATAATTGTGGATATATATTACTTATTATATTATTACAATGAGAGGTAGTTGAGAGGGTCACAACAATATTGGAATTGTGGCAAATATAACAGCTGGATGTATATAATAAGCTTGTGGCAAATATAATAAGCTTGCATTTATTTTTTTTAATCCAACCGTAATATTGAATTTGGAAATGGGGTATTTACTTATGCAATGGCCAGTAACATATTGCAGTCATATCCAAAGTTTGGTTACGACAAAACAGCACTAAAAGGTAAATAATATACGGTAAATTTAGATATAGGGGGATATAACAAGTCGAAAAGTAAATAAAGGAGTTATTGGTAGTAATTTACAAAATATAGTTTTGTAAAAACACAAATACCAATGTTAGTTTTTAGGTTGCGGCAAAACAAACAACACATCAACTGTATTATAGGTGGAAATAATATTGTAATTTTAGATATAATAGTTGGGGGCTATAACATATCCAAAAATAAATCAGACAATAAATGCTTAGGACAATATCCAAAGTGTAGGCAAATCGGACAATAAACAGCAAAGTCAGTTTTGGGATTACAGCAAAATAAACAAACAAAAAGACAAAATACTGTATTATAGGGGGTAGTGGAACGTGTGGTAGTGTGGTCTTGTTACCTATATAAGAGCTATAACATATCCGAAAATAAATCAGACAGTAAATAAAGAAGTTTGAAATTGTTAGTATATTTTTCAAAATATTTTTTAAATTTGACCATTATAGTTAATTTGTCAAATGTGGATGGTACATATACACTAGCCTAGAATAATGACATATATAAATTTTAAACAAATCAGACCATAAATAAAGAAGTTGCCAATTGGCAGTATTTTTCCAAATTTTTTAAAATTTAACCGCAATATTTGTAAAATGTGGATGGTGCATATACACTAGCCTACAACAATAACATATCCAAATTTTAAACAAATCGGACAGTAAATAAAGAAGTTGGCAATTGGCAGTATTTTTCAAAAATAATTTTTAATTTGGCTGTAATAGTGAATTTGGGAAATGTAAGTGTAATTTATTAAAACACTTGCCTACGACAATAACATATCCAAGTTTTAAACAAATGGGACAGTAAATAAAGAAGTTGGCAATTGGCAGTATTTTTCAAAAATATTTTTTAATTTGACCGTAATAGTGAATTTGGGATATGTAAGTGGAATTTATTAAAACACTTGCCTAGGTCAATAGCATATCCAAATTTTAAATAAATCAGACAGTAAATAAAGAAGTTGGCAATTGGCAGTATTTTTCAAAAATATTTTTTAATTTGACCGTAATAGTGAATTTGGGATATGTAAGTGAAATTTATTAAAACACTTGCCTAGGACAATATCATATCCAAATTGCAGACAAATCGGACATTTAATAAAGAAGTTGGCAATTGGCACTATAGTATTTTTCAAAAATAATTTTTAATTTGACTGTAATAGTGAATTTGGGAAATGTAAGTGTAATTTATTAAAACACTTGCCTAGGACAATAACATATCCAAGTTTTAAACAAATCAGACCATAAACACTAAAGATGGTTTTTTAGCCTGAATTTGAAAATTAATTTTAAAAAATATAGAGGAGGGATGGGGATTGGGAAAATATATTTAATATAGGCAAGGGTTGGACATTAATATAGGCCAACAAGGAAACTTGTGTAAGGCGGGAGCTGGCGTCGGCGCAAAAACGGCTCCCCATAAGAATAACATGGGAAAAAAGCGCCGAATAGTATGCCTCCCCCGTATTTCACCACTACTTATAATAATACTATTTTAAAGATAAAGGTTTACAGACTTAGCTCAGAAATCTCACTTGCAGGATAAGTACAGTTAATGCTTGCAATAATTATTGTATACGTTTGTTTACAAAAGTGAAACACTACAGTTGCAAAATGAATTAATATGTTAAAGAGTAATGTATACAAAATTAATTAACGCATTCTTTTGCACATTAAAATGGATGTACCTAAACATGAAATGTTGCGGTTTTGAAATTTGTAATTAACGGGAACCACACGCGCCGCACACTGGCGGAGAATCGCATGTTGGGATCTTCATCACGCGACCTATCTAATCTTAAATTAATGAAAACATTCCTACTTGATAAACTACTTGGGTTAACTGCGCCCTCAGTGAACCAGCATGTGTTCCAATGACACTAGAAACTAAGAATGTTTATAAAACTGAATTGATAAGCTGATGTTACTTTTGAATACAATTGATGTTTCCTCCCAGTATCAACTAAAAAATATCAGTTTAGTCTCTCATCAAGTAGAAATATAAGCTGTTTAACAATTCATATGACATATAAAGTCGCATTTTAACTAAACAAATTAATTATACCACAGACAATGTAAGCAGTATAAAAGAAAAAATTCCATTAGCTATATATTTAGGATCAACCTAATTATTCTGGTTTTGACTATTTCATGAAGGGTCTTTCCTGGACAATATACAAATAGTAAAAGTAGGTTAAAGAACTTAAACACACCGGTAAACTGATTGTACTCGCATATAAAACATTTGCTAAAATATTAACAGTTAAACTACTTTTACAAAACAATAAACTAGTTTGCCAACTGTTTTAATGTTTTAATATTTATTTTATAATAGTGTTGAAATAATTTTAGTAACAAAAGAAGATCAACAGGCCTTTTTCAAATTATATTCAGTGATATTGGTTTCGTTTACAATTATATCATTTTCTTGGTTTGATGATAATGAAAGCCACGACCTGTTGTTATGATGAAGGAATGATGAAGAACCAATAGTTTTACATTCTCTTCTATTCATTTTAAGCCTCAGTATCGTTTTTAAAGGCATACAAATCTGTATTGGCTTGCTTAGCTTAAACTGAAGTAGAACTAGCCCGCTCTGTATTGCCCTTTGCCCTGAAAATAATACAGATTGAGTTGTCTTTCAATTATTTTCCAAATAATATTTGTTGTCTGTATCTTTTTTCTTGTCTATGCCAGTGGCAAGGTTGAGTATTTAACATTTTTTGAGAAAAAAGGTACGTACTTTTCAAAGTCATGTGGGCTTTGAATCAAACCCTTGACCTGTGGCATTGCTCTTAGGCTGGTGATTAGGTGCATTTTAAAGAAACTGTTAATGTATTATTCACACAATGTATATTAATTATAAATTACATTGTATTTTATTGTGGTGAGGGGTACGATGATATTGTAGTTTTATTGGGCAAATCTCACCACAAAGTGTTTTAATGTGATGTCCGTGGTTGTATTAAACTTTAATTCGTGTTTTTGTGCGCTTACACCAATGAAAACAGCTTCGTGAAGAGTCCCAACAATGGTGAGTGTTGTCCAATAAATTTTCAAGATTGCAATGAATAATATTAATATAATAATAATTGATTTAATATTCTAGACTTACACTAGAAAATTGAAATTCATAATTAATTAAAAACGTATTTTAATTAGTTATAATATGATAAACTACCATAATGTTTTTACCTAATTTATGTTTGCGTTCATTTATTCAAACCTTAAAAATGAACCCATATAACCGTGCAAAGAAATTCATCGCAAACATAACGTACCACGACGATTTATTAAAAGCTAACTGAGTAAACTATAGACATAAGATTACTATTATATATATTATGTGTACCTATTTCATGCACGTATACTTAAAAAACAACATAAACAATATAAACTTAAGCCTTTTGCACTTAAAAATAGCGAATTAAACACTAGCTAGTGGTTCACAGGGGCTATAGCCCCTAACATATGGTTTTGTGTAAGTGGGTAATCACAGCTGATCATTTCATAAGTTCATTTTGCTTATTAATAAAAACATTGTAGTTATATCTCCATAAGAAAATCATTGGATCTTTGAAGTCCATTGGGGCGTAGAACACGTAATTTTTGAAATTTCTGATATTTTTCCTACCGTCCTTGGCCCTCAAGCTTTAAAATGAATCGTCATAACCTAACTTGGCTTCTTCCTAGCTCAAGATATTTCGTGGGGACCGATTCAGTTACGGAATTAAATATATAGATGGATAGATAGATATAGCGATCTCATCCTACTCATTGTATTTCTTTCGATGCGTACCAGATTTATACAATTACGTTACAAAATAATAAAAATTAATAAAACAGGGGAACATTTACTTATTATTATATGCGACGTGTTAAAAACAGGGGTATTGTAGAAGGCAACAAATTTGTTATCCCCAAGAAAAATATGTGTTGTTGCGAAAACCAAAATTTGGTTCAACTAACATTTATTTATGTAATAAGTAACAGACTTTAATTATATTTAATAACCTATCGAACTAGGCGAGAAAAGGACTTTTTGCAAGGATATTCCTCTTCCCTCCTAATCCTGCTCCCCCGACCACTCCAACCTCCCTGCCCCCCCAAAACTCTTGTGCCTTCCTCTCAGCATCTTCAGTTAAATGCTGCCTCGTCACTTTTATATTTTCAAAGATTTAGCTTGATTACAGATTCAATATGTGATCGACTTTCTTTTTTCCTGAACAGTTTTATAAGTTGAAGACAACGTGCAACACCAAACAATACAATATGTCTTATTTTTTTATTTAACATCGACCCATTTAATTGAAAAGACACTGTAATATATTTATTTATAGTAGATTAAACTTCAACGATTTTTAAACTTCAAAGCATCTCATGGTAAAATATAATTCAATAGTAAATAATAGTGAAACTTGGTATCCAACTGTACAAGATAACCTTTACCTGATTGGGAAAGATGGCATTTAGTGTGATTACTTCCAAATAAAATGTGTCACTTTTAACTGAGCAAGAATTTACTCTAGTTTATGGCACACTCACGTACTGACTTGGGGCTCAACAATATGGAACGGTTAATCTTCCATAATTAACCATCCATTTTCATTTAAATATTTTGTTTAATAAGTGATGTAGAGGACATTATACACTGTGATGTAGAGGACATTATACACTGTGATGTAGAGGACATTATACACTGTGATGTAGAGGACATTATACACTGTGATGTAGAGGACATTATACACTGTGATGTAGAGGACATTATACACTGTGATGTAGAGGACATTATACACTGTGATGTAGAGGACATTATACACTGTGATGTAGAGGACATTAGCCACACTATAGGTGGAGTAAACTGAAATGAAATAAGCGTGTTTTTTTCCTAAAGTTTGCTATTATTTCTTAAAACAACTTGACCGTCACCATTAGAGAATTAAAAATAATAAATAATGTTCAGAAATTAAATAATTATTTGTGGATTTTCTGAATTGCTTGCAAAACGTTTAAAATTGTATTTTATTACCAATATGTTTTGTAAGTCCGTATTCAGTTTATATATCTGTGAAACTAACGCTGTGTTAGTTTACATAATTACTTATAATCCATAAATGTTTTTACGGTAAATTTATATTTACATATATATATATATATATATATATATATATATATAATTTAATACATTTACATGTAATTATATGTATATTTTTGTAGTGATAAATCTCTTGTACATGGTTCTAAATGATATTAATAAAATCGTGCGCAATATTATGAAATTAAACAGTGATACAACTTACACACAAGAATATATTGACAAATATAAACAACAACAAAAACAAATCTCTGTTTTCAAAATGTAATTTCCATTTTCTTTCCAATCTCTATTATGAAAAGCGTTCTCCAAGCTAGTGGTATCCAGGCAATAAAGGGTGGAATCACATTTCCAATCTCGTAGACCTCTATTTCCAATAGAAGGACGGGAGTAAAAAGCTCTCTTTCCAATAACGACCGCTTATGAGGATTCCTCAAGAAACAAATCAAAACTATTTGTTATCTTCAATTTTTTTTTTCATTTACTTATGATTTTCCGGGACTGAACTTTTATCCATCTGTATATTCAGTTTTTTTCAACCCCAGGAACTTATTTCTGGGGAGAAAAATAAAATGTATATAAATATGGGGTCTATTTCATTCAATTGAGTGTCTGTATGTATTTTTAAATCAATAAATGTCTTAAGAAGCCATTGAGAAAATTACTTTAAACTTAGTTTTTTGTACTTTTTTCAGACTAATTTTGTATTTTATTTGATGTTTTTAACTTTTAATGTTTAAAATTAGTGGCCATTAAATTATTTAATACTTATTATCTTAAAACAAAACATTTGTTTAAAATTGATCTAGGCTATACTAAACAAAAAATCTCAAGCATCTGCCTTGAATAAAGATTTGAAAGATCACCTAACCCGTAGCTGATTGAGAGTTTTCGAAATAAACACTGTATGTAATAACTGAGCAAGATAGAACCTTTGTTTATAAATCATTTTTGTTTGTTGTTTTTTTCCCCCAGGAACAAGTTCCTAAAGTTTTGGAGACTGTTTAGAAACGGCTTGAATATTAATTGACTTAATTAGTTATTGGTGAAATTATATTTTTTAATTAGTTAAACTGTTTTAACGAATATTCGAATAGTTTCATCAAGAATAAATTAACTGATTGAAACGCTTGTGTGTTTTATACAGGTATTACCAACCATAAAGTATTGGTAAACCAATGACAAAGATAATATCGCCCATTTAATAATTTTTCGAGCTTCTGATAAATAAAGGCTACATTTAATAATACAGTAATAATAAACAAATACTGGATCCTTTGTAATATTTATATTACTGTACTAAACAAAATTTACATTTAATCAGATTTCATTTTAATGTTATATATCATTTGGGAACTTTTTTATGTTTACACATTTGTTTTATCGAAATGAGTTTTGTAATAAAAAGCGTATGTTTAAAATCTAAATTGTGTAGTTTTTTTAAGATTGCAAGCTATATTTATTTTTAAAGCGATTTACAATTTTATGAATTTGAATTTTTATTTTTTATTTAACAATTATCTGTATTAATATTTTGCTGAGTCAGTGGTTTTTCAATGCTGTGGTTAAAAGTATTGACTGGGTAACAACAAATTAAAACATTAAAAATAGTACTTTCCTTATTTTTTATTTTGCTTCAAAAACATCATCAGATAATACGAAATACTATTCGTATTTTAAATACCCAATGATTTTTCAAAATTTCAAAGAGTGAATGGCCTTTTTAGCGAATTTCCCCTATAGGGAAGAAGCTATTACCGTAGGTCTCATGGTAAGACTTAAGCCCGAGACCATGATAACTTTTTGTTTTGAGGTCCCCAGATGTCCAAAACACTATTCGTTCAAATTTATATATATATATGTATATATATATCTATATATATATATCTATATATATATATCTATATATGTGTCCGTGAATGCGATAACTTGAGTAAAAAACGTCCGATTTCGATGAAATTTGGCTCAAATGTGTAAACTGACATTTATGACTTTAAGTTCGAAAACCAGAAAAATCGGACTATGGGAAGGGGGGTTTATGGGGGTTTTAAATTTTCCAAAAATCAGTTTTTTGCATTTTTTACCCTAAAATTTTTAAAACACTTAATTTAGGATTAGACCATGTTAAAGAGCTTAAAAAAACAAATAATATGGTATTTTGAATTATTAACCTAGGTTAAGTGGTTGCGGAAAAAATCAAAAAAACCTGCTCATAAAATCTCCCATGTTAATCTTATGGGAAAAAGGTTTTTGGCTTTTCCTCAGTTAATTTTACTTTAAACTTCACATTTTCTTTTACCAATCACTTCAGCTCCACAAAACAATCATTTTGGTGTTTAAATTGTGATTCTACGTCAAACCGTTGCAGAGATATTCAAAGTGCTAAACACAGTACGTTGTCCAATGTTATCCTTATGGAGAATAAATAAAATTTGATATCTTGATTATTTATGAATGTATATTGATGAAATTTGGTATGTGGCTTCATGTTGTACTGGTATATTGATAATTGCACAAAAAATAAATGTTTTGTTGACTGTCCCCGTAGCAGCTAACCTGCATACTCATCCCTAATGTTATTCTTATGGAGAATAATAAGTAAAGTTTTATATCTCCCTTAATTATGAACATAAATTAATAAAACATGGTAAGTAGCTTCACCTGGTTCAGTTATATTGATAATTGCATAAAAACTCATTTCTTATCTTCCTCGTTGCAGCAAACCTGCGTACTCAGTCCTAATGTTATTCTTATGGGGAATAAATAAAATGTAATAAATCACTTATTTATGAATGTATTTTTGTCAAACTTGGTGAGTGGCTTTATGTACTAGTGAGAAACATATCAATGCATTGGAAATTCGCTGAGTACGCAGGTTTGCTGCGACGGGGGGTATTTCAGATATATCCATATTTTTCAGTTACTTAAAGACAAATCTTTGTGGTATTTTACTAGAACATTTATTTAAAATAAATTTACAAAATATAATTAAACTTGGTAAGTATTTACCAAGTTGTTACAACGGTTGTTTATTTTTATTTGTTTTCAATATTTTGGTACTTAATACTTACACCTTAATTCTATACTTTTTATTTGATACTGTAAAATACAACTAACTGTATTCGTTGAATCTTAGGTAATCACTGTTCCATCAAATCCTCAACATTGGAGAAACAAACCTATTGGGGTAGAAGGACGAGGCCAATTACCAATTCAAGCAGTCTTCTATCTTCACTAAGTAAACAAATAAACAACTCCAATCTCTTTCAATATTTACTGGTTGTCTCAAGGCAACGCCGCTACAGGCTACAAGTTTCAAAATAAACACATGTTTAGCCGTTTAGTTTTATCCAAGTTCAATTTATAATTTATATTGCCAGTATTAAACGTTTTGTGAAATGTAGACGGCTGTATAAAATGTAATTTGATATAAGGGGACACATTTCACCACTGATTATGTAGAAACAGACTGAGATCAATACACATAGACGGTCTTAAATCACTCAATAGTTCTTGTTTTCAACTAAGAAGATACGCTTTTTGCGGTTAGTACAATAATATTACATCGAATCTTTTAACTCACTACAAAATTCGCGGAAGTGAACACCAGAATGCTTATGAATATCAGAAAGGCCAATTTCAACTTTGTTTTCACATTTGAATATCTCGCCAATTATGGACTTCTCCCTTAACTTCCACTTAAATTTTCTCTAAGGAAAGGACAGAGTAAAGCCTATATTTATCTGGTAAAGATATTTTTCGAATCCACTGCACCAATATTTAACAGTCACCTGCTTCATTTAGATTGTCAGATACCAAGACTTATCTCGTTATCCATCATTTGTATGAAGTCTACATTGGCTGAACAGAAGGATACAAGGTTTACTAAGTCTTTTGTGTTCAGTAGTCAGCTTTTTGGGGCGAATAGTTCGATTCATTAGCAGGGTGTGACCTCTTTGAGCCTTATGGATGTCGATTCACCTTCAAATAGCCTGATCAGGCAGATAACTTGCCTACTCACCTCTTATCGTCTCCTGAAGCTGACCCTAAAGACGCTAGATTGCACCATTACACTACGACCCAATCACTTTTTAGCGAATTTCCCCTATAGGGAAGAAGCTATTACCGTAGGTCTCATGGTGAGACTTAAGCCCGAGACCATGATAACTTTTTGTTTTGAGGTCCCCAGAAGCCAAAAACACTATTCGTTCAAATTTATATATATGTATATATATATATATATATACATATATATATATATATATATATATGTGTGTGTGTGTCCGTGAATGCGATAACTTGAGTAAAAAACGTCCGATATCGATGAAATTTGGCTCAAATCTGTAAAGTGACATTTATGACTTTAAGTTCGAAAACCAGAAAAATCGGGCCATGGGAAGGGGGGTTTATGGGGGTTTTAAATTTTCCAAAAATCAGTTTTTTACATTTTTCACCCTAAAATTTTTAAAAAACTTAATTTTGGTTTTGACCATGTTATAGAGCTTAAAAAAATGAATAATATAGTATTTTGAATTATTAACCTAGGTTAAGTGGTTGCGGAAAAAATCCAAAAAAACCTGCTCATAAAATCTCCCATGTTAATCTTATGGGAAAAAGGTTTTTGGCTTTTCTTCAGTTAATTTTACTTTAATCTTAACATTTGCTTTTACCAATCACTTCATCTCCACAAAACAATCATTTTGGTGTTTAATTTGTGATTCTACGTCCAACCGTTGCAGAGATATTCAAAGTGCTAAACACAGTACGTTGTCCAATGTTATCCTTATGGAGAATAAATAAAATTTGATATCTCGATTATTTATGAATGTATATTGATGAAACTTGGTATGTGGCTCCATGTTTTACTGGTATATTGATATTTGCACAACAAATAAATTTGTTGTTGATTGTCCCCGTAGCAGCTAACCTGCATACTCAGCCCTAATGTTATTCTTATGGAGAATATGTAAGTTTTATATCTCCCTTAATTATGAACATAAATGAATAAAACTTGTAATGTAGCTTCACCTGGTACAGTCTTCCTCGTTGCAGCAAACCTGCGTACTTAGTCCTAATGTTATTCTTATGGAGAATAAATAAAATGTTATAAATCACTTAATTATAAATATATTTTTGTGAAACTTTGTAAGTGGCTTTATGCAGGAGTGAGAAACATATAAATGCATTTGAAATTCGCTGAGTACGCAGGTTTGCTGCGGCGGGGGTATTTTTAATTTATACATTATTCTTTTCATTATTTTCGTCAACATATTCGAATTCAAGTAATTGCAGAAATATACATTCGTATTCTTGAAAGACTTGGGTTTCGGTGGTACTTTTAGTTGAACACAATTGTTTATTTTTAGGACACATATTACCTTAATTAACGCAACGTTGTCACCGTGATGTGGCGAAGCATCGGATTGAAAGAATTGGTTGGTTATTTGTGTACTCTAGTTTGTGTTTATGTACGTGAACTATTTTTGTACTTGACAAGAACATTGATCTTATTTTCAGGTGGGGTGAGTGGTAACCCCCTAAAAAAATAAAAATAAAATAAACGATAGTCCTTAAACATTTGTTTTGGTGCTGCCTAAACCCAAAACAATGCTTTTAGTTGTGATGTCTGCCTTTCTATCTGTCCATCTGAATGGACCAATTTTGATGAAATTTACTAACGTAGGTATTAATCAACGATCTTTTCCGACTTTTTCATAACTTTTACCCATTACGCATCACGCAATTCAGTACTTAGCCGGGGAAAATATAGTGAAAGAACATATCTTTGAAATACCTCTGGCTCCTTAAGTTTATTCGATTACATTCTTGATGTTTAACCTTACTGCTTCTTAAAAGTAGAGTGGTTTTTTCTACTCCAGTCGAACTCCCATGAAACGGGTTTTAATTATGACATATATATTTCTTAGATTGTAGCAAGCAACGATTTAGTCCTGCTTTAGTATTACATTTTCATATCTTAAATCCTCATTGGGTAATTAATCAATGAGCTTCCTAACCCGAGGTCTTACACTCATTAATGAGGATTAGTATTAAATGTTCATATATTCAATACTCTTTGGGTTAGCAAGCTCATCGTTAACCCGATTAACCTCATTAAACCTCACTTAATACTAAAGCTCGTCAAAGCTCATTAATGAGCGTAGAGCTTTTGAAGGAGGTCTTTGTAATCAGATGCTAATAGCCCCTCCTCTTGGTAAAATAATATTTCACCGATTCTTTTAGTGACGCAAACTTAAACTCATTCCACAAACCTTAATTTATAAAATCGTACGCTTTAAGTTTAACTAATTAAAGCATCTAAAATGTTAAATTACCTATCAAGTATTTTTGAAGTAAAAATTAATGGGTTTACCTTCACCGTAGTGTGTTTAAACAATCTCGATCGTTATTACATATGTTTACATTATCACGCTAAATTTCATCTTTATGTCTTGAGTTTTTTTTATCTACTAAGTAATTTGTAAAAACACAAATAGACAGATGAAAAATAAGGCACCATAGACCTATTATTGAAGAGTTTGTTTTTCTTGGTCCAAGGAACAATTTGTATGCAATAGTTCCAGACGGTTCCAGGAAACTCTGTATGTCGAAGTCTGTATGGGTTTTGTCTAGCGTTGAACATCTGAAGCATCAGTTGTTCGTTTTCTCCATCCGGTGTGAAACTTTACGTGAGTTTACATTTACTCCTCAGGCAAAGACTATTTCAAAATGTATAGGGGTTGTAAACATCAATGTGTTTTTTGTTATTTTTTACATGGAATTACAACCAAACAACCAAGAGTGGTGAATACACCCCCGTTGCAGCAAACATGCATACTCAGCGAATTTCCAACGAATATATAACATAACACATTAAAACACTTAACAGGATTCATAAGAAATGTATTCACAAACAAGCGATAATTAAAATATTAATTAGTCTCCATAAGAATAACATAGGGGATGAGTACGCAGGTTTGCTGCAACAAGGAACACAAAAAATTGATTTTACGCAAATATCAATAGAACTCATCTTAGTGAAGTCACAAACCAAGTTTCAACCATATAAATTCATAAATAAGCGATATATAATATTTTAATTATTTTCCATAAGAATAACACGGGGACCAAGTACCTAGGTTTGCTGATACTGGAACCATAGGTGAAAAATTGTTTTGTTGTGCAAAAAACAATAAACCACAACCAGATGAAGCCATATTACCAAATTTTGTCAGTTTATGTTCATAAATAAGTGAGATATACAATTTTTCTTTTTCTCCTTAAGAATAACATTAGACACCGTACTGTGTTTAGCACTTTCAATATCTCAGTAACCAATTGATGTAGATCAATGATAAAAATACCAAATTGTTTGTTTTTTATGTTGAATTCAATGGTAAAAGTTAAAATTCTATTCAAATAAAAATTACATGTGAAACCCCCCAAAAAAACACATTTTTGGGGTACAAACCCTCCCCCAAAGTTTCCCCCCCTTCAAATGGTGCGATTCATATGGTTTTCGAACTCGTTCAAATAAATGGTGATTTACACATTTGTAATTTACACCGCATTTCATTAAGTCGGACCTTTTTTACCAGAGTTATCGTGCTTATGGACATATATACTTAAACAAAAATTTGAACGAATGGTTTTTTTGGCATCTGGGGACCTTAAAATGAAAAGTTATGGTCTCGGGCTTAAGTCTTACCATGTGACCTACAGTAATAGCTTCTTCGCTATAGGAGGAATTCGCTAAAAATGACTTAAAACAAGTTTACATTTGTAAATATTTGATTAGTATTTTTAGTTACTTCAATAAAAGATACATATTTAAGCAGATATAATGCTGCACAACAAAACACAAGCAACACATGTATTTTACATAGCTTGACAACTAGGTGTGACTGCAGGGGTAACAGGTTAGATTCCATATATCTTCTTTATTGTGTGAGTTTGGACTCTTTCCCTCAAGAAGCTTTCGATCAATTATCCAATAATTGGGGGCCGCGCTTGGCTTGGAGAAAAACATTTATGTTTTACCACTTAACGTTACTTTGACAACACAGTGGTTGTTTGTTTTTTATTACATGTTACGACTGTTTTGTCAAGTATTTAAAAGAAGTCCAGTGTTAACAATTTTAATATTTAAATGAGTTTTCTAACAAAATTCATTATTTTTAGGGGTAAGTGGTTCGTCAATCGTTTTCTGAGCCTCGGAAACTCTTATTTTAACATTTTAAGTGCTCATATTAAAGTACGTAGAATACCAAAATGCCTCGTGTTTCGTGTGTGCATCCAAGAAACCTAAATCTATGTACTAAAAGAAGAATAAATCTTCGGAATGTCCACCATGGAAATATAACCTTGGACTGACCACTTTTTTAAATTCAAAAGTTACAATGAAGATACGATTGTCACCTAAGCAAATGCTACAGAATAGATTCAGTTGAAACCTTGAATGACAATAATATAAATATTATTATGAAATCCAGGGTGTATCTAGTTTTATTGAGTTGTAGTTCCCCCTGAGTTTTGCTTCTAAGTTTTAATTTTAAACATACATTTTAATATTTATCATCAACTGTTAACACCCATATAATTATGTATTAAAAGCATTTTATAAGGTTTACTTAAGCATTTTATTGTAAAACTATTTTATGATAACCGAGTTATGTTCTTTCAAGCAGAAGAAAACTCCATCTTACTAAAATAAAGAACGAGCATAAAAAACGTACCCTCAATTTAAATAAAAGTAAATTAATTACATCTAAACGAATTAACATTCCAAGTAAGTCCTAATATAGAAAGAATTTTTGTTCATTGGGAAATGTCGGAAATTCTAAATAACTAGAAGGAAATATAGCGAATAATGTAAATCAACTGCTAGTGGTTAACTTTGAAAATTTACCTTCTTGATCGACACCTTTTGAAAATAGAAGGATGTATTTATAACTTTAAAAGATATCTCCTTCCATTTTTTATTCGAAATTACAAATTTACTCTTAATTAAAGTGTATTAAATGTCCACGAAATTACAATTGCAGTGTAAAATATTGACTCATCAATTAAAACACGCTGTAAAATATTCCGTAAGTAAATCGTGTTTGAGTGCATTATTGTCCAGAAGTGTGTTCCTTCTTATGTGCAGTGTGCCTTTCAACTGTGTATTAATTTATCTACCCACCTGACTAAATATGTTTAGCCTAAAATAATATTTATACTATAAAACAACACTAAGAACGCAACCATTAGTTACATTTCCCATTAGGTTTTTTGTTTTTTAGTGTATTTACGTCAATGGCATTTGTTTAGCATTTTGAAGGGAAAAGGTCCAAACCCTGGTCTTGTTACTATCTAAGGTCGACGTTTCCCTAGAAAGCATTATTAATTAATAGCCCCATGACAAATGTCAGATGGGTCTAGTGTCGAACCTTGCCAAGATTTCCAGGTATCTGCTTTATATTGATAAAACTAACAATGTTAGTTATAAAAGCTCAATTAAAGTGAGTATCAATTACTTTATTTATTTCTGTAAACAATCATAAGTACATAAAACGTGTTCAACACTGACTACTCTTCAAACCTTGATTTGAATCTGGAAATGAAAAAAAAACGTAGTTGCCCTGATTTGATTGATTCTAGAAAAATAATTCTAATAATTATTCTAACTGCTTATTTGTATTGACTAAGATACTTATTTAATAACAGTATAAATAATTTTACTTCTATTCGCGTAATTAAAAAACATCCCTTATCAATTATAGAAAATTGCAATAGTAAGGTTTAATATTTGTTATATTTTTTGTATTTTTTTAAAGGCGTTTTGTTAAGAGAACATAAACGCTTTCAAGGGAAAGCTGTCAAAGCCCCCCTCCCCTAATTCGCATGGACAACCCAGGAATCAAACCCTTGACCCCTTAAACCGAAGTCAAATACACTAACCATTAGGTTAGCGAAATGCCTAATTATCTTATTTTTATCATAACAAATTACTCCTTCACCAATGAACCATTCATCATCAAAAGAACTTAATATGCTGGATGTAACGTAACAGTTAATGAGTAAAAGACTTACCAATAATTTTTATATAAGCTCCAAGTAAAGTTATGTACAACTTTACACTGACCCCACTGATCCAAAATTAATGTGAACTTTTATCGGAGAGAATTTCACGCTAGAGACTTAAAACTTTAAGTCCGTCCCCGACAGAAGCGGCCGAAACACTGACTTTCCGTCCGCTCGGTTCCCCCTCCCTTTGACACCTGACTGCCACCCACCCCCCACCCTTAAAGACTCCCCCTTCTAAACCCCGTCCCCTCACCGTCGCAGCCCGTGAATGCTGTCTCATCACTTACAAGTACCGGGAGACTTTGCTTGATTAAAGTATAACGGTATCTAAACAACAAGAGACGATTTCTCGTTATGAAAGGTCTATCAGCCAAAAAGCTATTTTTTGCATTCTGTCTTTTCAAAATATACTGTATACTGTATACTTGTATACTGTATTATAATTGCGAAAATATTTAGTCCTTCAAATAATCAAAATCTATTTGTACTGCCTACTGAATACGTTAACCACTATAATGCCTCACATTTGTTAAATGAGATTTTTATAATTGTTAGCGGGCGTCCCATTCTCTGCATCGAGATCTCGCAGTCATAGGATATAATTTGAAAAAAAATCGACCATGACCAGTAGTCTAACTAATTCAAATATCCCCATAAGTTTAAAAACAAAACTGAGCTCTGGGTGTAGAATTATTTCATTCCTCCAAAAGAGGGTAAGAACATAGAGGGTATAGGGTAACATAGAGTATATAGGGTCCATAGAGGGTAAGAACATTATTAAAATAAAAAATGTATCCAAAATAACATTTTTAGAACTCAAAACTCTACAAACCAGGATCAAGAAATTATTCAAACCGTTGTAATCAATAGTGATCTCGATCACCAAACAGTCCTGGATGTCAATTTATCGTATTAAACTAGTTTTGGTTCAACTGAAAAGTTACAAATGTCTGGCATTCGAGTCTTTAACGAGGCCGAACTATTAAAGAGTAGTATGTGAATTTTACTCTGATTTTAGTTATATCCGATTTAACTAAGTTGCATATTTTATTTCGGACTTATTTTTGTAAGACACTCACATTATGACATACTGAAAAAAATGTATTCTTTATTATACAAAAAAAATTTAATGGTAATTTCGGAGTACTGACATGAGATTTGTTGAAACAAATTCCGAATCGTAAATTATTGTTAAGCTTTGAAAGTATTTTCGAATAAATATTGCCTGGCTCCCAGGAAATTCAAAAACAAAATAATCACAATGTTTTCCTGAAGTTCCAGCTAATATTACTATCAAAACATGTTTGTCTTCAAGTAACATGTAGGCTAAGTTGGACGTCAAGCGGAATAACTAAAAAGTATAAATGTCTTTTTTTTGCTTGCCGTTTCATAAGTTTAACAATTTTATTTTTTTTTACTTGTATAAAAAATTAACTGGCCATACTCAAAATAGATAATATTTGGCATGTTGTTGGACAACATTATTCACAACATTGATTGTTTTTACTGCCAACTCTTTTACTGCCAAGCAATTAAGGGTTTTTGTTAATTCATTGCTGTTCCCAGCATTGTCATCGAGGAATGCTGACTCTGGCCCATAATTGAGCGGAGGGAGGTTGCGATGTTAAAACAGTTGGTAATGTAATTGAATTTTGAATTTTTTGAAACATATGTTTGTTAAAATAGAACATAACAAATTATCTTATGGTCGTATGATCGTATTCAAAGTTACAATATTCTATAAAATATCATTCCCCAATGTATTTCCTATGGTAATAAAAGTAATTTTTAATGCCCGTTTTTATCTTAAAGGTACATTTGACTTTATATTCGTTAAAACTGTCCTCCTGTTCGACGTAATAACTGTACAAAGTTTGGTTGAAGTGTTTCACCTATTTTTGCGCGATCCGATTTCAAAGTTTGCATGAGTCCTGATATCAGTGAGCTTCGCTCAGTTAAAACTGCAAGGATTTATATGAATATAATTATTTTGTATGAGATATTTAGTTATAAATGGTTAAATAACTTATAAACATTTATTAATTTAATCATTAATAGGTTTGATTTGTTCTAAAGCACTGAAAGTAATTTTGATAAACAATGGTTTTTACAAGCGAGTTATGTTGGATTATATTTTTCGGTATAAAGTCAAAGCTATTTGTACACCATGTTTAGATATTCCTTTACAAAACTAAATTGACTCCCAACAATTTTAATTAAATAATCATACTGCCTATTTTAAATGGTACCATTTTTTTATCTTACCAAACCGAACACTAATTGTCATGTGTGAAAAACTCTTTTGGAACGTCCCTTGCATCATTACAGTCGATTTTACAACGGTGACATATTTATTCAAAAATACAAAAAAGGATAAAAGGAAAAAGAAAAAAGGTGCCCCTAAAATAAATAAAGGATAAATAAAAATAATAAGTAACATAAATAATAAATAATAATAATATTTATATTTATTTAACAATAATAAATAATAAATAAATAGATAAAATATTAAAAAATACCATCATAACTGACATAAATTAAAAATGCATAAGTATGGGTTTAAAGCTGAAATAATAATAATAATGTAATGATTGAGTAAATAATAGCTCTAACAGTTTAATAAAGATCAGGAACTGTAAATAATATAGTTTAACAAAACATTAAAAATATGATATTAGTCATACATAAGCTATAAATATTATGAAATGTACAACATTATCCTACGCAATGTACCTTACATTGTTTATGTAACTCAATTTCATAATTAGTGAAAATGTAAATAAACGGTATCAGGAAACTGACACATACTTTCTCCCTTTTAGCCCAACTTTAATGAATAAATTACTTTTTATTTACTAAATATAGAGTACAAAGTACGGTGGAATGTACAGAAAATCTTGTAAACAAGTTTTTTTCAAAAATATCCACACAAGTTTTTTTCTTGTTTAGGAGGCTCTACAGAATCCATCGCTTCACACGTGGTTTTAAAGGGGAAATTTCCCCTATTCCCCGCCTTAGAGTTATTAAGGGGCAACATATTTCCTCTGTTGGTCAATGCTAACTTGACAAGTATACCAAGTTTGAACGAAATTGATCAATAAATAAGAGAGAAATAGTAATTTTTGTGTTCCCCATAAGAATAACATTGGACAACGTACTGCATTTACCGCAAAATGAAAATTTAAATTGTCTCCGCAACCAGTAATCATAGAATAGTAATTCAAAATATTAAATTATTTAGTTATTTGAGCTATTTTTAATGGTGAATAGTAATATTTTTTATACTTATGTTTTTTATGAAAGATAAAAAAACTGAACTTTTGATATTTTAAGTATTGTAATTTCTGAACCTGAATTTTTACAGAAATGTGGGTGGTATCATTTTGTTGAAAAACTAAAGTTCTACAAACGACAAAAGTTTAATCAAAATCGTTAGAGTCGTTTTGAGAAATTTTAATTTTTTAGCGAATTTCCCGTATAGGGAAGAAGCTATTACCGTAGGTCTCATGGTAAGACTTAAGCCCGAGACCATGATAACTTTTCGTTTTGAGGTCCTCAGATGCCAAAACAACATTCGTTCAAATTGTTATATATGTATATATATATATATATATATATATATATATATATATATATATATATTTATATGTGTGTCCGTAAGCACGATAACTCTCGTAAAAAAGTCCGATACTAATAAAATTTGGTACAAATATGTGAAATACCATTTATTTGAACGAGTTCGAAAACCAGACAAATCGCACCATCCGAAGGAGGGTTTTGGTGGGTTTTGTACCCCAAAAATGTTTTTTTTTTTTTAGTTTTCACACGTAATTGTTATTTAAATCAATTTTTAATTTATACCATTGAATTCAGCTTAAAAAAAAACAATTTGATATTTTTAGCGAATTTCCCCTATAGGGAAGAAACTATTACTGTAGGTCTCATGGTAAAACTTAAGCCCGAGACCATGATAACTTTTTGTTTTGAGGTCCCCAGATGCCAAAAACACTATTCGTTCAAATTTATATATATATATATATATATATATATATATATATATATATATGTGTGTGTGTGTCCGTTAACACGATAACTTGAGTAAAAAACGTCCGATTTTTATGAAATTTGGCTCAAATGTGTAAAATAACATTCATGACTTTAAGTTCGAAAACCGGAAAAATCGGACCATGGGAAGGGGGGTTTATGGGGGTTATAAATTTTCAAAAAATCAGTTTTTTGCATTTTTCACCCTACAATTTTAAAAAAACTTAATTTTGGTTTTGACCATGTTATAGAGCTTAAAAAAACAAATAATTTAGTATTTTGAATTATTAACCTAGGTTAAGTGGTTGCGGAGAAAATCCAAAAAAACCTGCTCATAAAATCTCCCATGTTAATCTTATAGGAAAAAGGATTTTGGCTTTTCCTCAGTTTACTTTAATGTAAACTTCACATTTGCTTTTACCAATCTGTTCAGTTCCACAAAACAATCATTTTGGTGTTTAAATTGTGATTCTACGCCCAACCGTTGCAGAGATATTCGAAGTGCTAAACACAGTACGTTGTCCAATGTTATCCTTATGGAGAATAAATAAAATTTGATATCTCGATTATTTATTAATGTATGTTGATGAAACTTGGTATATGGCTTCAAGTAGTACTGGTATATTGATATTTGCACAAAAAATTGATTTTTTGTTGATTATTCCCGTAGCAGCAAACCTCCGTACTTAGCCCCCATGTTATTCTTATGGAGAATAAGTAAAATGTACTAACTCCCTTAATTATGAACATAAATTAATAAAACTTGGTATGTAGCTTCACTTGGTTGAGTTATATTGATAATTATATAAAAACCCATTCTTCTGTTCCTTGTTGCAGCAAACCTGCTTTCTCAGCCCCCATGTTATTCTTATGGAAAATAACTAGAATGTCATATATCGCTTATTTATGATTGAATATCGATGAAACTTAGTATGTGGCTTCGCCTAGTAAAATTCTATTTGTATTTGCATAAAAACCAATTGTTTCTGTTCCATGCTTTCAGCAAACCTACGTACCCCTTACCAATGTTATTATTATGGAGAATAATTAAAATCGCTTATATGTGAATATATTGTGATGAAACTTGGTATGCGGCTTTATGTGGTATTAAGACATATATTATGCATTGGAAATTCGCTGAGTACGCAGGTTTGCTGCGACGGGGGTATTTTGGATTCAGGGAGCACCAAAACAAATATTTCCACTAACAACTTAAATTCGAAAATTTTGACGAAAACAATACTTTCTCCATATACTACGTATAAGGGGGAGAAAGTAAAAGCAAGATATGTCGAATGCATCTTCAATGACTAATTAGAATGTGATATAAATTAATTTAAATAATTATATAACACACAGGGAGTGGTAGTTATATCCTATAAACGAATTAGGGTTAAAGAGTCTGTTTTCGTAAGAACAGATAGTACAGTGCTCAAGCTTTTATTAAACTGACTGTACTTAAGTGGAAACCTGTGTTTAGTGCTAAGAAATTTCCTTTGAGTTTTGAAACTTGCCTGCATTAAAACAAGGGATAAACACTCAATTAGTAAAATTTTATTTATGTGTCAATTTACTTTTCGGCTCTTGAAATAACACTAACTAGTTCATGAATGTAGTATAATTATTATATTATAAATATTGTACTGATATTGTTTATTACGGTAAGAAGCTATCTAAGAACGGTGGATAGCACCCGGATTCGTATACAAATTGTACGGAAGTAATTGTAATAATGTAATTCAATTTAAATTATTTTAAAAACTAAATAAATTGCTCGATGTATAATGTTTAAGTCATGATCATTAGATTCACCAATTATATAATTTAATTTCACCTGGTTGGCAGAACTGGATAACAGCTGTCTGAGTTAATTGTAATTAGCTTCATTTAATCACTAGTTGGGTGGTTCCCAAACCAAACTGTACACTCGTTGACATAACGAGTTCCAAGTACGGTTTGCCAATTCCAAGTACCGTTTGCCAATTCCAAGTACGGTTTGCCAATTCCAATTACGGTTTGCCAATTTCAAGTACGGTAGCCAATCTTTTAGCCGGGAATCAGTCCCATAAAGTCATTATACACCAAGTAAGACTGTTCTTGTTTACTAATATAGTAAACGGTATTTTATTTTAGGAAGAATTAATGTACATGTTTTCGCCAATTTATAAAGTACATTTATTCAAGAAGAATAAACCATGATTTGTTATTAACATGATTGAAGCAGTAGTTAATCACCATACGACCAACCGAAGGAAATCCCATATTATAGGCTAGTGCAGTGTCCACAAGAACTATTAGCAATTTGAGCAGGAAGACAATAACTAAATATGATTTGGCCTGCCTACACTCCGGTGATTGGTCTATTCAGGAGTACTGGGCAGTGGGCAGTGTACAAAATATGAGTGAGTCTGAGTGTGGTTTCCTGTGTGGGGTTTGTGTTTTGTATCAAAGTATATGGGGGAGCTTTGCTCGGGGGAAGGCCAGTCAGTTTGTTTAGGTGACTTGGAGTAATATTTCACCACTTTCCCCTACTGATAATCAGATTTGTATAACTCATTTGCCTCTTTTCTACATTTTTAAGGTTACTCCAGTTGTTATTTATAGCTCAATGTCCCTCTGATTTATTTTACTACTCTATATATGTAATCTTCACTCTAATATTTTAATCTCTGCTCTCAGGAAACCACATGTTAATAATCATATACAACATGAGTATTACTTTGACAGTTCCCTGGTTGATTATGAACAGCTGTTACAATTCTTTTGTTTTGATTTTAAACTCCATAAACCCAATGTTAATTTAACTTTTCATTTTAATTTTTTTACATTATTTGATTTTGCTTGGGGGTGAGGCCTGTCTATAACTTATTTTTATCCCAGAAATTAGTTATTTCCAACATTTGAAGGAAATCGTTGGAGCCGTTTTTGAAATCAGTGTCGCAAGCAAGCAAACCTTACTCATATTAGAGTATAATAAGATAATTTAAGATTATTGTAGTTGTATGGCACAATGATGGTATATAATGTGTATATACTTAGATGATGGTTATTATGTGTATTTATCCTGGTTGTTATAATAATCTTCAACGAGTAATGTAGTTGAATTAAAGCAATTTTAACATACAGTAGTTTAGGATAAATTGCATGGTTTTAATACTGCAAGAAAATTAGACGACGAATGTAATATAACTGTTTGCTCGTATAAGCCAAACTATAAAGATTAGACCTATGAAGTAAAATCAGTTAAGTATCAGCTTTTCAGTATTTAATTCGAGACCAACTAGATTTGTTGTTTTACTACGGTATATCTAGGGTTTGATTTGTGTTTTAACGATACGTTTATATAGGGATTATCGTTACTTCAATAGATCGCGTTCAATTTCCTTTATTTTTATATTGCTATCAAATAAATTGGTCTGCTACCAATGGACGATAAACCACTTAAAATTCTGTGTTACCAATCAATTTCCTAATTTTTGTGCTTTACGATGTCATACTTTTTGTTGAACACGTGTCTTTGAAATAAAGTACAATCTTTATATCTGTTAGGCACCTATACTTTACAAACCAAATTTCGAACTTATGGAACAAAAGAGGCTAAAATGGTAACATTTGAAAATATTACGTTGCTAAAAAGAAAAGGATTTTGGCGTAATTCTTCATTGTAATCCCAGGACGAGTGATAAGTGATGGCCTTCATTCTTCTCCAGTAAGTTATGAAGCCAGTTAGGCGGGAAGTGAATGAACTTGTGGCATTTTTAATACGTTTTAAAGATAGTTTGTATAAAACTATTAATATTTTAGTTTATGATAATATATCTTTGCTATAAGAAGCTGACTTATAATTTTGCTGATTCCCGTAAACTTGATAATAGATACTTCATTTTAGTCAGCATAAAAATAGTTACTTGTGAAAAAATATTAAATTCGATGAGTTTTATTTTTATTATTAGATTCTCCAGTCCTCTGCGACTATCCGTTTTTTCCATAACAACAATTTTAACTTTCAAAGCCCATTCCTCCTCTACGCCTTTTTCCGAAATTAACGATTTTTCGCTCATTTGAAAGAGCAAAGACATACCTAGCAATTATTATAAAGAGGAGAATTTCGATATTACAAATAGTATCACCCATATAAAACTCGTAAATATTTAATATTTTGGATCTTTTTAAAATTTATTATTAATTCTGACATACAAATTCTGCTCACTGAATCACTAGGTATTTTTAGTGAAGTTCCCATGGAAAGAGAACTATTAGCATGACCCGCATGGTGAAACTTAAGCCCGGGACCACCATAAAAGTTCCTAACGTGACCCCCTGAACATGTTTTGGGGGGTCGTTCAAAATTTTATATATGTGTGTGTTTGCACTCTAGTGGGCGCATTTTTTGTCCGATTTTCTTCAAATTTGGTAGAGACATTCCTTTCTATATTCGGTTGGACAAATTCGTTGGGAAAAACAATCGGAAAACTCTAAACCGCTTTTTAGGGGGATTAGTCTTTCAAATGTTGAGTTTTTGGCCCCAGAAAGGGTCAGAAAAGATCCGGATGTACAATTAATGCATGTAAAAAGATGGGAATTAGTGAGGCGAAACTTCTAAGCCCTTTTTCGCCACTCTAGCATAAATATTTACCGAGTTATTAAAGAAAATGTGGATCGACTAAACACAGTATGGTGTCTTATGGGAATTTTACATTAGAAAAGCCTGTAATTCATATGTTGGTGTACTTTTATCATTCCCAGCAACCTCACGCCTACTTTCAAGTCTGACTGGACCTTCTCCTAACCTTATAATGCGCAAATTTGTATCCCTAGCATTGCAGATAAATTAAACCAGGAGCATCAGAACAGCCGAAAAATCAGTTTTTTCAGATTTCAATAAAATTTGGTATAAATGTATGTTTTCACACTCATTTTGAGTTTTAAAAGTTTATTATTTGGAAATTCACTTCCCTCACGTCAGCGTGCTGCATGCGAACTCGTTTCTCTTTAAAATCAGCCTTAAATAAACAATATCGGATAATCCGTTGAGGAGGGACGGGCTTTGAAAGTTAACATTGGCCTTTGAGGGAAGCAGGTAGAAACTCGAAAAGTTTCGTTACTTGAGCACCCTCTTAACAAAAACGTCTATGGGATTAGAAGGCCCCAGTATTAGCCAGCTATGCACGTCTACCTAAAAAATACAACAGGTACAGGAAGGAAGGATTGGAAAGGTGTAAAGGGACAGAAAGACACCACAAAAGAGAATCACCCCTCAATCTGTCCAACGCCCGGTGGTGAAGGGGGAGGGAAATTCAGGATGATTCTCTAATCCGGTTGACTTCTAGCTTATCAGTCAAGAACTTTCTCTCCTTGGAAGCTTTCCAACTCATTCGACTAAACTAACCCATTTGAGAGTTATTCCCCCGGGATGGCTCGCCCATTTACCGGAAAGGGTTGAAGAGTTTGTTGGGTTTGTTGGGGTTTGTTGGCGAGGAGAACCAGCCATTCCTTCCTGGTTCTCCTTGCTCTCCAGGCGGTATTGGAAAGACAAGAAAGATCTATCACTCTCTCCAATGGCTCTGGCTCTTCTGGGTATCCAGGCTTAACGGGAAGTCTCACATGCTAAGAAACCAGCCGCCGGATAGACAAGAAGATATCAAAGTGAACGGGAAGATGGCACATTGGATTGTCAAAAGGGCTTACAACAAATACTAGACTGACGCATTTTTTAGTACTTAAGGTCGACCTCCAAATTATCAGAAACCAGTCTGAGAGAAGTCTTGGGACTAGGAATCATAAAGAAGGACTAATGCTGTTATTCTTCATCCCTCTCCAAATGCCTTTTAATATGAACTGATATCAACAAAATTTATGGTCGCGGTTGACTAATAGTTATTTATTTGAAGATCGCTTTTCTACCTTATTTTTAACCGACTATAGATTGACCTGTCGGTATGTTCTTTCGTGTATGTTCTCGCATAACTTTGTTGTTTGCCAAGGGATTTTGATGATTTTGGTCTTGATTACTAAAAATCTGTTAGCAACTTCAAAAAAAAAATAATAGAAGAGCTCACTCATTTAAATAATCCTGCCTTACACTTACATGCATTGATTTCCCGAGTTGTGACATCTTTTGGCGTCGTAGAATACAAAAAGATAATATTTTGCATTACATTATTTTGTTTCCACAAAAAGAAAAAACTGAGTTTAATGAAATTAATTTAATCAAGAGGTTGCACTTAAATCCATTCCCAATTTAAATACAGAGGGAACAATTCTGTTTCTAATCAAGTTACCGAGACTTAATTTCCTTTCAGGCCGTGATCACTTAATTTCGAGTGGGTTTCCGCTAAAATAGAGGACGGGCCTTAGTCGGGCTAAAGCATGTTGTTAACTTTTCCCCTTACTAGTTTTTTTACTATATTTACTTAAAAATATTAACTTACCACCAAACCAATTTGTATTACTCAATCAAACAATTCCTAATATTAAAATACATTTGAGAGATATTTGACCTATTTTATCAAAGATTTTTCTTTGTTTAATTTCACCCTACGGATTATTTTAAATAAATATTTTCATAACTAAATATGAACGAAAATAGTGAATGTGTATTCAATTGCCGAAATGTTTTCTGAACATTCATGTTAAATATATGATCGCCCAATGTGTTTACTTGACTGCCATATAAAGCGCTAAAAATTATAGCCTGATTAAAAGCTCGTACAGTATAATCGTGGTACAACCAATCGTCCTTAATAAACCACCTTTTCGAATTATTATTTAGCTCGTTGTTTTCATTCGTCTTCCTTGTCACGTTGCACAAGGTTTGGAATATTACCTTAGTTATTATTATCATCTTTATTTGTGCAAAAAATCATGTCGATTACTATTAAAACTAGCAGGTAAAAATATTCTAAGATCATTACTATAAATAATTAGTTTCTCTAATTTGCTAGACCCAATCATAAAATTGCACTACATATAAACTACTATGTAAATACATCTAATCTTCACTTATTCATACAGTAAATACCAGGTAAAAATGGTCAACAGTAAACTAGTTGGGTAAAAAAATAACAATCAATAAATAGTGTTATTTTTATATTAGAGAAATAAAATATGTATATAAATATGATTCTTTCCTAACAAAAATTAGTTATTTGTTTGTTTCTTAGTTAAGATTAGATCAAATTTATTTTAAACTAAATAGTTGGTAAATTATATATTACTATAAAGTTTAAAATACTTGAATTTAATATTTGAAAATATATAACTTATATATAAATATATAAGCTTGTTATTTTGCACACGGTATATATGGTATATGTAGGTTTGGTTGGAAATCATATTTGTTAAGTTTTTATTTTATTTTTATTTTTTTAAACTTTAGGAACATATAAAAATACAGTGAAACAGATATGAAAAAGGGACTGTACTTTGTGTGCCAACCAAACCGACAGCTATTGGAGGCTATGGTTTTTCAGTGCTGGTGAGGTGCTGCTGAGGATAATATTTGAAAATAGTATTATCTTTAACAGTAAGTGGTTCATCGAGTAATGGACAAGTCACAAACTATCTTAAAGAGCAAAGAACAATGACTGATGTAACACTATTAATACTATTAATACACTTAATACTATTTTATAGTTTTTAATGCTATTTTTTAAATTGTTATGGTAACTTTTTAGAACCTAAACTTTTACTATCTAATAATAAAACCACCTCTACATTATATTGTTAAAAACTGGATAAACACTTTGTATCTAAGTTTATAAATATATATTTATAAACCAAGAAACTGTGTATCACTCTGACCTGGTTTATAAACACAAGCAATGGACGGAGCACTAAATCAATACTTACTTAACCGCGTGACTTTTGGCAGTTTATGAACACTGCACTTAGACCAGCTGTGATTTGATCTGAACGATAACAAACTGCCGCGGGTTCAAATTGAGTTAAGTGCCACATAACACTGCAAAACTGGTGTGGATAGCAAATAAACTGAGATACTTGTTTACAATTGGTAATGGTATAAACTGCTATGATTATTAATGTACTTAAATAAATGGATAATCCAAAACATCTCCTTCTATAACTTTCTTCCTACCCCTTGAAATTAAACCTAATATTTTATTAGACCTGTTCCTATGTAAACCTATATAAAAGATATAATGAAGCTGGTGAAGAATTAGCGAGCATAAAATACAATTTTAAAGCAACGTTTAACTAAACAAATATCCCACTTAATTTAATAAGTATAAATAACGCAATATCATCATTCACATTATATCTATACGATTTAAATAAAACACCTTTCCACACTTCAAAATATATTTACTCTTACACTATACACACATACAAGAAGGTAAACATATATAAAAGATGTAACAATGCAATTGATTTCGCCCAGACACGCCGAGCATCATCAGGCCCAATCAGATGTTGAAGTGGATCATTTTAAGACGGTTATATTCCATGCATGACGTTTCACGTGCCATGTTAATACAAAATGTGTTCAGTATATATATGTTTAATTTTTTCTCCATTTATTCTATGTAGATACTGTTTAACTTTATTTAAAGGGCTGACAAAAACCTATAATAATATAGAATTCATTTTATTAAATTCGTCTAAACTCTAGTAGTTAGATAAAAACATATTTACAATAAACAAAATTAATACAGCATGAAATGATGTAACATAGTTTATACACTATGTAAATAACAAATTTAAAACATTCTTTCAAGAAATTCCCTTTTAAAAAAGCAATTTCTGTGAAACTTGAGTATTTAATGCCGGATGGAAAGTGGAAAATTATCACTCTGCATCCGTTTTACATTGCCTCGATTTTGTAAACAACATCTTTCAGCAGCAGCTGCTTAACTAATCATGCACATAAATCTTCTCATAATAAAGCATTATCCAAAATTTGGTCTCTGTGTTTATGTTATAAATCTTCAAATTATTAACCGTTTCATCATTCCATCATTTGGTTGACCTCAATCCCATTGACATAGGTTAGCCATAGCATTTGGTTTGCGCGGCCATACGCCAAAACCACAACACAGTTGCAATTAGTGAGCTAAACCTAGCATGATGTGCATAATATATAGTAATTAGAATGACAGTGTCTCGAGAAAAAATAATCTTTATTAGAAAGAAATCGTTTTATTTTCGTTGCACAAGGTGGATTGTACTAGTGCTCACCGTCTTTCGGCAGTAATAAGTTTATGTTAATTATGAATTTTGTTTAATATTAACTGTTATTTAACCTAAATAATACAAAATTTCCCAATATGAGTTATGTTTCTGAACAGTAACTCATCTAAACCCGAAGATAAATGTTTCATATGATAAACGTTATGTACTTAGAACGGATTGAAAAAATTGACTATTATATATAAATTTCCATTCTTATTTCAATAGCTAAAATAATGCTAATCTTTGTTTTATTGGGTTAATAATAGTAATAATAACAGTACTAAAAGTGAAAGTTGCAGTGTTGGGTGACTCAGGGCTAAAACATTCTTCGTTTTGCATATTGATCGATATTAATATCAATAATAATATGCCATATTATGGTAATCAAATTTTCTCCTATCTTAAAATGTTTTTACTATCAACTATCATTTTTTAAGGTGTTTTAATGACTTTTAGACTCAAGCACGAACATATTTTAACTGTATCAATTATTACAGGTTAAAAACAATGATACGAGTTTTCTTTTAAATTGAAACCAAAAGTCAAGATTTGTTTTAACTTATGATTACAATTTTTAGTATCCAAGAAAAGCATTCAGTGCATAAAAAATTTAATATTTACGTATCCTCTAGAAATGAGGATTTTATAGAAACGACAACAATTTTGTTGTTGGTTGAACGATGTTATTGTTATTAACATTTCATAGGAGTAATGAAATACAATTCATCCTAATTTATAACTTAAGCCACTCCTTGAACTATACACTGTAAAAGCTTATGTTTAATCCTTGTACGTGTTATGTAGCTATACGTGCTAAGATTTTTTACGTAGCTACAAAAGCACTCATTGTGTTTTACAGGTTCTATCTTATTAATTGCAGACCTTTGGTGTAAAATTTACAATGTTCTATTTTAATAGCACTAAAATATTAAGGAATGAAAGAACAGGTTAGCTCTTCACGCGAACTCAGTTCAATATTTGTGATTCTCCATTGATTTAACAACTGATTAAAATGTATTAACACTTTAATCGTTATTCTAACTTAGAGTTATATACTGTGCTTAAGTAACCAGCCCAAACCTGATTATAAAGAAGAATAACTCAGTCATCATTGCATATTCATTAGTAAGAATTAATTTGTTCACGTTCTCAACCGATTTTAATGAAAATAAAAGGATTAAACAGAGGTTTTATCCATTAAAATCAAGTATAATAAACTCCCATACTTAAATTCAAACCATAACAGTCACTATTATGATAGTGTCTGAAATTGGCAGGTTTGGTTAAAACAGAGTGAAAAATAAGCAATAAGTTATACTCCATCCCACAATATTTTATATTTTATCTGGTTTATACAAGCTATAAAAGCTCAACTAACCGTTGTCATGTGCTAATAGACCAGGGACGTAACTGAAAGACAGTGAGGTACTAAAGGGGCATTAGTAAAAAGGCTCTCTATTTTACAGGGCAAAGTCCTGTACGATGTCAACTGCTGGGGCCTCTAAAGCCCTGATTTACATAAGAGAGGCAAGAGATAGGGCATTGGTCACGTAGGTCTGCCAGTGGTGACTGACTGTGATAGAGTAAATTAGTAAACAGTCAGCTCGGATTGAGTCAGTGTTTGAAGTACAAGAGGTCAAACTATGTTCGATCCCGACTCAGTAATTGTCAAGAACTGGCTAGCCTATGTGACTAATGCCTTTACAGTACCTTTTTATATTTAGACTTGGAAACACAATCGTATGATAGATCACAGTCCTTCGTTTCCATTCCCAAATGTTTCTCATTCCAACGCCAGTACAAAAATAGAACTGCTTCACACACTCATAGCTTGGAAAATACCAGTCTAACTGTTTTTCCTGATGAGTTAAAAAATAACTCTTTGTAATGTTATCCAACTTTTTGTATTAAATAATGTAAAATAAAAGGTAAAAAATCTGAGTAAATGAAGACATTCATCCTAAAAGTGGGAAGGGCCTGAGTGTAATCAACGCAATTCCCTGGACACCGAACAAGACAGAGGCAGTTACTCTTCTGATGCCTTGGGAGATTACAGATTTAACAGATATTTATATCTTACAGTAGTATCATTAGTAATATTTATTTATACTGCAATCTAATTCACTCCTTTTTTAAACGAGTCAATTAATTTAAAATGTAATCCAGCCCTATTTCATGAAAATACAAGCAAGTTTTTTAATAGCGAGATCTCAGGGTCCACGAAAGAGTGTTTATGTTTGATGTGAAAACTGGAACACGTCAAGGTGTAGATTTAAAGATTTTTCTTATAAATCACATTCTTAATTTAGGGCTTTGCTCCACAGGACTTCAAAGCTTCAATACAAGTCTTAAGGATGTATAGAAATCAATTGAATTTTTTATTTAAAATATCAAAAACTCACAAGAAAACTGCAAGAAACGATGTTTCATACATTTTGTAAATATCATGAACGACGGAAAGAGGCTAAATTCTCAGTAGGATATAAGAATGTAGGTGAAATAAGGAGAAAAAAGAAGAAATAAGGAGAATATTGCATCGAAGAAATTGCGTTTAAGGAGAATTCTTGCATAGAAAAAATAAGAAGAACATTTGTTCGAGCTCAAGCAGCCTAGTAAATGAAATACAATATGCCATAAAGGTTTCACTGAATACATATGTACCAATGCGTGAAAAGTCATTTAAGGACGGCACACTCTATTCAAAATTGACGTTTATGGAACCAAATCGGACTTGGCAAAATAATGACCTTGGAGATGACTTGTTGGATAGTTAGAAGACGGGCAATAAGACCCATCAATTATTCAAACACTACCACCACAAAGCTTAAATGTAAGGTGGCCAATAAAACTCAATCAGCTGGGATGAAACAGTGAAATAAAATACAAAATATATCAGATAATTTATGGTAACTGCAAGGAATTTGGTATCCTAAATATCGGCAAAATCGTGAAAAGTGGCATTTATGACTTCCATAAAGGTTGGATTTCGGGAAGGGGTTTTATGGGGGTTTAACATTTATAACACAGTTTTTTTGTTTTTTTTAACCGACATTTTTGGGATTACCATGTAATAGGGTTACAACAAACAATTTAGTATTTTGAATCTATAATCTAGATTAAGTGGCTGAGGGGGGAAAAATCACATCAAAACATTTCTTATGCTAAACTTATGGGAAAAAGGTTTAAGATTTTTTGCTGTTGGGCTTATTTAGAAATTCAGTTTTGTTTTTACTAATGAATTCAGACTTCACTTTGGTGATTTAATTTTTATTCTACAACAACTAATTGCGAAGATGTTCAAAGTGCTAAACACAGTTTGTTGTTGCCCAATGTTAATCCTAATGAGAATAAGGAAAATTGTATAACTCGCTTCATTGAGATAAATCTTGGTATGTAACCTTATATGGTCTTGTATTTTTTCTTCATATTTTCATTAAAAAACAATTTTTTTGTCTATAAATTTGCTCAGTACACAGGTTTTCTGTGACGGGCGTATTTATTATTCGTTTTAAAACCGAGTATAATTATATAGACCTTATAAGATGTATCTCTCCATAGCTTTGCTGAGTTAAAGACAACCAAAACGGTTTGTAATTTAATGTACAATTAGCTCCTAAAGTATTGGATATTCAATTATTCAGCTTATAATAATAGCGTTTACAGATTTTGAACATTATAAAAATTCTAAAAGTGCCCAATTTGTTTAGAAAATGATGACATTTATATACTACAAACTTGTGACATAAGATAATATGGGAACATCAATTGATTGATGGTGAGTCATTGGAACTAAGAAGGTCTACATAGGAAGTGAACAAATTCAACTAAAGTACAAAACTAAATTGGTTCAAAAAATATGGTTTAATTAAAAGTTATATTATATTCTGATCCCCACCTCCCTTAAATGAATAAGCAATTTCAGTTACAACCAGTTTTTCCTAACACCTTTTGACTACCTTTTTTCAAGCGTTAAGTCTGTTGCTTATATTATTTACAAGTGTCCTGGAACATATCGCCGACATTTGAATCACCTTCATATTATGTAAAATAAGGGCTGGATCGCTTGCGAGCCTAAAATACTTGTGATGTTTTGCAAGAAACCCACCTTTAAGGTAGATTATCTAGAAAACATATCCTAGGTTTTATTGTGTTCTGGTTATTTATCACCTGATCTCTAGTTGTATTTCCTGTTTTTCAAACACATATTTTGTTGTTTACATTCATGTTCAATTTATCTAGATGATTTGTTCAAGTATTTCACTTACTTTTGAATAAAACGAAAGTATCAACCTTAATGTAAGGTGCTATAGTTTGGGTTTGTTTTACAGTCTATTAATGTAAATTCAATTATTTTGTTTTGCTCATTTATAAATATGTGGTCGTCAGTTTAGTCTGTGACAATTTTCCCAAACAAAGGTAACTATAATACAAATTGTGTTTAACCCGTACTATGTATTGCGTGATAGTGGAAATATTTGTATAATCATACACATAAGGGTTCAGATATTGTTTAGTTTGATAATTTTATCACACATTATTTTTCACCATTAAATAGTACAAGCAATTATTTTAACTCTAACAAAGGGAATATCACGATAGAATATTAGGATATCGTTCAGAAAAAAAGAAATCAATAATATTATCTCTGAAGTTTGCAACAATGAGAAGATTTACAACGTGGGTGGTACCACTGTATATCAGGTGTTAACTAAATCAGCTGTTTTAAACCCTCGTAAGTTGGTAGCTATTGACAGATGAATGTGCTGCTCTGAAATAACTGAAATGAAGAACTTTTCCTTTAGAAACAAAGAGATCTACTAAAAAATATCTTTTAAATATCCTGTAAGTAAAGGGATATTTTTAATCTAATTAATATTATTTCCCAAGAATGATATTTTTATATGTTCTTCTACGTACAGGCCAGCGTAAAAAATAGTCGTATTGAGTGGTACAAACTGAGATATAATACACCGAGAAAGGATAAAAGCAACAAATCAATTACTTATTCAGTCGTATTGAGTGGTACAAACTGAGATATAATACACCGAGAAAGGATAAAAGCAACAAATCGATTACTTATTCAATTCAATTAAATTATATTCATTTTCATTCATTGAGTGTACAAGAATGATTCTAACATTTGTACAACGTTTAAACATACTACAATCTTTTGTTTAACAAACTTTCAGATTTCCATGCTAATTCCCGATCATTGAGATATAATATTTTTTAGGAAATCCAAAATATCCTAAAATTTGTTATCTTCTAGGATTAAACAATCAGCCGGCTTGAGATTTCAATAATCATTAAGTTAGAAGTTTATTTTTATTTTATTTGTGTCAACATTAACTACATTTTTTGTTTTTGTTAGGAATGGTCCAAACCCTGGTCTGATATTATATCGCAACGTTTTTTTTATTAAAAAATATTAAACCCAATATCAATTGGATGCCGTTAAATGTATTTTTTTTTTAAATAACTGATTATTTATAATACTGAAATCAACTTAAGCCATGTCAAAGGTAAACTGGTAGGTAGGTAAAATGTTGTTCAATATATTTATTTTATTTGGACCAGTTAAGATATTTTACAAATATTTTTGGGCATCTGTTAAAACAACTTTGCAACATAAAACACTTTTTAAGTTCCACTATAAAACAATAAACCCTTAGTTGTTCTATATTTTTATCATAATACATTTTTGTAATGAACCTTTATTAAAATATTACAATTGGTCAAAACAAATTTAAAACAAAAACTTAAAAGAACCGCCTAATTTGTTTTCATAAAAAGATTTAACACTGTGCTAAGTTAGTATTATTTGGGTTTGTACAGAATCAGAAAACTAAATAATGTTTTTCATGTCCCCCGGCCCAGCCACGATAGCACAACGTAAACCACAACATCGGCCAGTGTAAGCCGCCGGCTGGTGATGCGATCCACGTTTATTGTCTTGTTTATTTAAACATGGAGGTTTTATGTCCTGTTTCATTATTAAAAGCGTAATATAAAAAAGGAAAAGCAAATACAAGTATTATATAGACTACATTAATTAATGTTCATAGTTACATTAATTAATGTAACTAGTATTTTTCAGTATACTAGTTACTTTTAAGTAACTTTTATTGGGCCAGACTTGTGATTTGATTTTATTTCAATAAAAGGTTCACAGCTATATTAAAAACTTAAAAAGAGGGTTTCAGGAATTTTTAAGTACGTAAAATGAGCTGTAGAGAGGCCATACTTATATTCCTTTTTATATAGGCTACTAAAGTTGTGGTGACCAATCTTATTCAAAGTCTAATTGTATGCAATATATAAAGGTTTAAAATCATAAACTGAATGCTGAAGAATCGCCTGATACAGGAAGAATAAAAAATATTGATTTCTTTGTGTAATATAAATCCTGGCTAAATCATATTGATTTTTATTTTAAAGGTATATAGAATTGTATAAAAAAATTCTCTTAATTTTTAAACATTTTTTTACATAATTTTAGTGACCTTTTATTTAAACTGTTAACTTTGTTCTATGATGTTAGCAATCTCACATACTAATGTGCTCAGATATTATTCTTTTGTGTCTTATTAAAACACATTAATAAAGTTAACATTAATTATTTTACTTTTAACTTACATGATATTTAGAGTATAAATATTGTGAAATAAATTACTTGAACCATCCCTTAGAGTAGGGAAGCTGATATTTTGTGAAAGTTGTACAACAATAATCTGCATTAACACTAAATAAATGTCGATGCTCCACCAAATATTCTTAATTGAAATTGTAATTGTTAAAATTATTAATTGGTATTAACTTTAAAAAGTTTAATGTCGGGAAAAATGTGTTTGTTTACAATGTAAACAAGTGATGAATTTCTTTTCTTACGGGCACGTTGGGGCTGTTGAGGCACATACGATAAACAAAGCGTGGAGAGTGTTTTTATAAGTTCATGTCAAATTTGACTGATTACTTACTTATCCTTTTGGACCACGTTGACTCTAGAACTGAGCATGTGGTTAGTCGTCTCTCCCCTTGGATAGGCTGAGAGTTTCTTAAACCCAGGTTGGCAGGCTGAAGTAACATTTGTTGACCAAACATTCCTTCAGCTTGATTTAAATTTATTTGTGCTTGTTAAATTCTTCAAGTCTTCTGGTATCCTACGAAAATACTTGTGTATATATATTCCGATTTTTTTTTGTGAGAATCAATCTGTACGAAGTTGAGAATCTAGTATTGTATTTGAGAAATGGTGGTTAAAAGAGGTTTTGGCTTTTAATATAAATGATAGTTTCGAAGATCAGTGAATGAACAGTGAACACTGATGGTAGTTGAACAGTGATGGCACTGTTGAAATTTTGTAATGTTTAAAATTAGGTATACAAGGGGTGAATTCTGGCTGTTTAGCTATTGATCTACTGTATATTTACCCCCATTTTGTAATTTAATTATTTTTCAAGACTCTGTTCACAGCATGGCACCCATAGTGCAATGGAGTTTATCAAACAAAGCTAAGATTGGGGGATTCAAACAAAGCAATATTGAGTAATCTATATTTAATGTTTAACCGTGCCGTACACTGAGAACACCTTAAGTTAAACACCTTAACATAGATTAACTAAATTCTTGAAGATGTAAGTGATCTAAGTTTTGTTAGATAAAACCTCTCCTAAGAACAGACTAAGTTAATCCTTTTTTCCAACTCTACTCCTTTTAAACAGAAACCTGGTAAACAATCGAAGATCACAGATCACATTAAAGTAAAGTTCAGATTAATAGAAGCTTCAATATCTCTTATTAAATATGACTTCCTTTAAGTCGTATTAAATATGAAGTCCTTTAAGACTTATTAAATATGTGATTTATATTGTATTAAAGTAATGCATGTCATATTTTCAAATGACAAAGTTAATTTTGAACTTTATTGTAGTGTATATAAAGGTGTTGAAATTGTTTCATTACACATATATATTATATGAATTAAGAGAATGTCACGCTCTACCCCACAATTATACACAACTGAGTCGTTTGGCTAAATATAACGTTAAACTTCGCGTTGATCAATAAACAAGAGCGTGACGTATCACAGTTTAGGAACACGCCTCGCTTATCAGCTGCGAGTTGATCACTCAAAAGATAAACTTGTGTTGATCAGAAACAAAAGGGGAGAGCCAAATAGACATTGTACGGCTTTTCGTGAGGTGAGTTTTCTAAAGAGAAAGTTCTTCTCGTTACTCATATATACCAATTGTTGTTTTAAAGGTAGGGTACCTACAGTTAAGGTGTATTCGATTCTTCGGGACGCAACATAATCACATATTAAAGTGATAAAGGCAATGTTTAGGGGGGATTGAACCCGGAACCTTACAGAATAAAAGTCACACGCTCTACACTATACCAGCCACTCCATATAAAGGACGCCCTAAAATATATTTTATCGTGACCTGAATATATATTAATTTGAAGTTAATGGGTTTTGTTGATTATTCGATGCAACCTTGCTTATTTGTGACTTTGTAATGTACAGTATTTGGAAAAAATAAATAGTAGTCCGAAACAACTATCTCCTCTCTTTATCACAGTGTATAACCTTGAGTTAATGTATAAGCTGAGAAGTACCTAATCCTAATAAAAAGATTACACCATTACCTAATTTAACTTAAAGTTGTTAGTTCACTATGTTCATCTTCATCAATATGTTTGATGATAAAGTATGTATTCAAAAGAGCAAGACAAATCCACTTGTTTCATTCGCAACTAAAAATTATATATTAATAAAGTAAATAGTCATGAAAAATCAGATTACAAATCTACTGGCTGATCAAGTTTAAAGATATAATTTAAATTAATAACTATCATTGGACCACATAATTGTGTTAAAAATAAATTTGGAATGCAAGAAGAAGTATTATTTTATACATTACTAACGCTATACGTATTATTATGTATAAGTAAATTAATAGTAATGTAAATAAATGATGAATTGAATTTATATTAAATGAAGTTTTAAATAAATCATTTATTTTTTTAAGAGGTTAGCAACTTCTTTTCCTTTTATTTTGCAGATCCACGTGGGCCTCAGACCTGTGCATGGGACGTAAATAGCAAAACAAAGGGTAAGCCGCTATACTACAAACTAGACAGTGCTGATCAAAATTACTTGCCAGGACTGGGATTGGAACCATGACAGGGCCGCTGACATGGTTTCGAAGTCCGTCACGTCTCAAACGAAATTATTACCTCAAAGGTTGTCGGAGTGCTGTGGTAGGGTACAGTAACAACAAGCTTAATAATAAAACAAGCTTGTGTAATAAATAACACCCACAACTACGACACTTAAAAATGTACATGTTTTCTTTGTTCTTTGATTATTCACAAGTGATTTGACTTGCAAAACAGAACAAAGGTGATTAGCGCACGCGAACCCGTTCACACTTTACCACAGGTGGTTCAAGCGCCGGTTATGTGTTTAACGTGCAAGAATAAACATGGTTGTTTATTGAAAACAGTGATACCTAATTATTAACTGGACCTACATTTAAATTAATAATTTAAAAACATATTTTTGAGTAACTTATTGTAATCAGTTTGTGTGCAATTTTAAATATGTTTGAGGTACAACAATAGTTTAAATGTTTGTGTACAAATTACTTTTTAAATTGTGTGTGAATTACAATAATTTGTAAATACTCAAGTTCTCAGAATGTAGGTGGTATCGTGGTTTCTTACACTGTTGATTTGTTTTTTGTTTTTTTGGAGGGGGGGGGACATCCGGACTGCCAGTTTTTAAACGGTACAATTTCAAGGTAATTATTTGTATCTTTCTGTTTGTAGAGTTAACCAGTTCCAAGTCCATATTTCGTGTTTAATCTTCATGGAAGCAATAGCTTATTTTACAAACACTGTTTACTTTTGAAGTACCCAACCTTTTTGTTTAAATTCTTTAATTCAATTTATATCTAGAAACATACTAATGTTAAATAAATCAACTTATCAATTATTACTGAATTATCGAAATATCAAAAAGAGTTTAGTGGTGATTTATAGTGTTTAAATTTTAACGACGATTTACTGTTAACACTCCTAAGTAGTGAGATACATTTTGAGTAGGTGTTATTATTTTTAATTTATAAGTTGTATGGTACTCAAGGTTCCGCAGTGTTTTTTTTGTAATGAATGATTAGTTTGTAAAAGAGTGTACGTAAAAAATCCCGTATTTAGCGAAAAGCGTCTCACTTTGACCACTTAAGGTTACGTCAAACAGTAAGCACATATCCAAAATTAATTTTATGTTCACCAACTCAGGGTTTAGGCTGTTTTCTTTACAACCTGAGAGATATCCACAAATAAGATTTAGGTTTATATATTCAAAACGAAAACACAAACCTTGATGTGAATAAAATACTCCAGCAACACCTTTCTTAGTAGTTACCATCTACATATATATTATTATAATCCTATATGTATATACATATAGGATTATCCAAAACCACGACAGAGTACGCAAAGTATTAGCCAAAACAAGACATGATGGAAGACCAGTGTTGCTGCATTGGGAGCATGGCAATACTATCAACTTGACAAAGATAACAGCCACGAAGGCCATTACCAGCCAGATGAGGTTATCAGTATGACCTTTGTGTTGTCGACAGTTTGGTAGTCCCGGCTGTTGATAGGCAATAATACCAAGTCTAACCAATAAACAGAGGTCCATCAAATTGTTTAATTGCTTATTAGTTATACATTTCATATGTGTGATGGTTGTATTAGTGTTGGATGTATTGGTTGTAAAACCTTACAACCCGCTATAAACTGTTGGATGTTACAACGCTTGGTGGATGTTTTGCTTTAAACTGACTCCATTAATAATTATAACAATGTCAAAACGAGATCGCACGCAGCACGCTGACGTTAGGGAAGTGAATTTCTACATTAAAACTTTAAAAAAATATGATAAATGGTTTAAAACCACACTAGTAAATTTTTTGGACAAATTTAAAAATGTTATTGTTTGGATGTTCTGATGCTCCTGGTTTTATTTAAATTCACTATTAAGGTGGAAATGTTGTACATAATAGGGTTAGGACGAGGTATAGTCAGGATAACAAGTTGGTGTAGGGATATTTGGGGTGATAAAATTATATCAAGATATGAAAAACAGCCTTTTCCAGGGTTAAATCCCCTTAAGACAACGGACTGTTTTAAGACAATTAACATTATCTTTAATAACTCGGTAAATACTTATGCTGGAATTATGAGGGAGGGCTTACAATTTTTTTTTTTTTCATTTTAGTAAAACAATTTAATATGTAATAATTTTACATTCGGGGCTTTTCTGACCCTTTTTGGGCCCGAAAACACAAAATAAAAAAAATAAAATCCCCAAAAAAGAGGGTTAGAGTTGTCCGATTGTTTTGCCCAACGAACTTGTCCAACTGTTTCAAGAAGGGAAGGTTCATACCAAATTTCAAGTATATCGAACAAAAATTGCGAGCACTAGAGTGGGAACACACACACACACACACACACACACACACACACACACACACATACATATATATATAGTTGTTAATGACCCCCCAAAACGTGTTCAGGGTGTCACGTGGTCCCGGGCTTAAGTTTCACCGTACAGGTCATGCTAATAGTTCACTTTTCCATAGGAAATTCACTAATACATAAAATATTATAAATTCGCAGCTTTTTGCCTTGAATGGGCTATAACTCCAAACCTTTTTAATAATACATGTTAATAAGTAAACAAAACAGGCACTTAAATCACTTGTAAAAATTTAATACCAGACCTTTTACAAACACCAGGCCTTTTTATTGGGACAACTTTTTCCTTGTTTTTAATGACTTGCAATTTGTCAAAAGAACTGATATTTATTGACAGTCTCTTGGGTCTTTATTTATACAATTTTCTATCATCCTGCAATTTATTAAAAGGTCTGAAACTCGTATTTCAAATATTTTCATAATAAGTAAAGTAGATTAGTATATAAGATAGTATATAAAGGGATTGATTTGACTCCATTAGTTAAATTTCCATTCTGTTATTTTAAATTTTAAAATACACACATCCTAACTTTTAAAAGATATGTAGATTGCTTCGGCTCTTTTCGTCACACTCTCTTCACTTAGGTGAAATTTTTAAGCCCTTAGCCCTACTCCTCTTAAAGTACAGTCTGGTGCTAATAGCCCCACTCTGTACAGTCATGTCTTGACTGGGACATTACACTGCTAATGATTAAACCTTGCCTTATAATATTATAAGTCGGTTATGTCTATTGACAATGAGTCTTGTAAACCACACGTTTTGCAATAATGTTTTGGTAAACATGTGTTGAAATAAACATGTGTTTATTTGATCACTAAAATATATTTTTAAAAAAATGAAGTGATAGGCTTTAAACTAAAGTAATTTTTTTGTTATTCTTGAACAGATATGTTGTTAACACATGAAGAGACGACAGGCATAGTTTATTCTCTCTCTTTGGTGAATAGCAAAGTAATATAACCGCTCACTATATTGGTCCTCTATGAAAAACATAGCATATCTAGTTATAGATAAAATATTTATAAAAGAGTCTCTGACCATAAGTCTAGCACACAACAGATAGTTAATAGATTGATTATTAATCCAAAAGACATGATAAAACAATGGAATAAATGTCTACCAATGTCTGACGTAGCAAAAGGCCGCCATTTTTGAAAATTTTCGGGCCTGTTGGATTTGTGTAAGTTTTTATTTAACCGTCACTGTTTATGAAATATTAGACTTAGAAAGACGATTATTTGTTTTAAATGTTACTAACTTTCCTGTCCATAATCTAAATTCAGTTAAATTAGTCTTTCATTTTCACATTGAAATATATTTAACTTAAAGTCTAAATTGTATGGTAAAACTAATTAATGTATACAACGAATTACTGTTTAATGGTGACGTTTTGATTTTATGTGAACGTCTACAAACTCACAACGTATAAGCGATAAAGCTAATCTTCCGGAAGTAATGTTATCTCGAATATCGCCAATGCGGGGATGGTGATGTGTGGCATTTTTGAAGGCACTCTTTAAAAAAGTTTCTATATATAACCAAACAACTTCTCCCTCATAAAATAAAAAGACGGATATCCAATGTTTTAACATAATCCTTCCCGAATTTTCTTTAAATAGGAAAGGGCGAATCTACGTACCAAAATTTTCTCAGCACGTATAAGCGATAAGAACTCCATGTTAAAGGAAGGAAATTGAATCATCCGTTAGGGGAATGATATGGCAATTAAAATACTTCCTTAACAAATAAAACAAACGACTTTGGCCTTATCTAAACATGAAAAGTTTGTAACAGCATCCGCTTTACCCAAACACCTATCATTAATAAATACATATGTTTTAATCTTTCTTAGACTGCTGTGTGAAAGATTGTTGGATTAAAAAAGGTATTTTAACAATAAAAAACAACTATATAACTGAATCCCCCTACGATAATGTATACAACCTATAGGTTGTTGTATTCAGTTATATAGTTTTTTTTTTAATAGTATATTGTAGAATTAGAGCTATAATCTCCGATGAATAGGTAATACATGTAGGCATAGCATGTTATTTGAGATGCTGCTGGCTTATATATGTATTAAATATTTTTTTTCGATAAAATTATCGCATTTTCAAAGCCAACATCGTTTGGAAGGAATTTTTTAATACGAAATTTATGTTACAGTTTACTTGCATGTATCACCAAGCGTCTACTAGATAAGATTATCTCAAGGATATGTTAGCATTGGTTTGATTTAAATACCATTCATCTATAATGTTTAGTGTAAGTAAATGAGTCATTTATATAGCCAGAATGTAACATTACTTTGCATTGGCTAATTCGTTATACAGAGGAAGTATACAATTAAACATAACAATGTTTATAGTATGTCGCAATTGATATAAACCTATATTCTTTTAGTGACCGTCAAAAACAAATTCATGGTCACTGGAGTATCTCCGGAACAAAAAAGATCTAAGAAGTTTTTTTAACCACGAGGTTTGACTCAATCGTCGGGTCGTTTGTAAGTTTGGTAATGGTAACTAGTTTGACGCCACTACAAAACTGTTCTTTTTTAAAGGTTTTCTCAAAATTTCGATATTTTGAGATTTGAATTATTCTTCAGTGAAGAGAAAGAAGTTTTTTAAAAGCAGAACATTTGCTTTTTAAGAAGGTAAGGGTTTCAGGAATGTGTATTAAAGGGAATGTTAATACGTTTGATGATCAAACATCTTTATATTTTTGCTTCCCTTCAAATCATCAGGTACACATTATCACGGTTTAGAATACAAGTGATTTACGATGATACAACTGTCAGTTATCAATGCGTCACAGTGAATGTGACGTTAACTGCTGAATAGGATCAAATAAGTTATGGACTTGGCGTTTGCAGTTCTAAAGGTTAAACCATTACCCTATTGTCTAGCTATATGAGAACAATATTTGTTTGCATGATGAGATATGGCTAGTAAATAAGCGGTTATTTAGTAATATAACATTTTTTACGTTATGAATAGCCGATGTAATATTTACTAATAACGAACGTATTATTCCCTGTGCGGGAAGACGGGAATGTTATCAAGCACTAGAAAAGCACTTTTGCTACGAAATATGTACAATACCTTTCATAATGATACAAAAAAATACAATAGGCTAAAATATATTAAACACTAGTGCATTTATAATAATATAGACTTTTAATTAACAGTTTTAACTTTTATTACAAACATAATCATCTCAACAAACACAAGTGTGTTACAATTCAAACAAGATAAAAAAGAAACACAATTTATAAGTCTTTCAATAACTTATCTGGTACGTTAGAAACATTATTAACAGTTATTACACATAAATTCACAACGATTCAATTTGGCTTTTTTAAATTATTAAAGACCAGCTGATCTCAAACGCACAAATGCAGTGGAAATAAACATTAAATCTCCTTGCGGGTAAACACAAAACTAAAATAGAGCTATGGGAAGTCAGCTGATAGTTTAGAAAGTCAACTTGTCAGTTTTTCAATTGCTCTAAATTTGAGATTGGGATACGATCATTTTAGTTTCTCTAAGCTGTTGTGTGTAATAAAACTGTAGACACTACACTGTATTTAATACAGTAATTAAACTGTATAGGGTTTTTCAAGAAGGAATTTTATTATGGAATGGCATTAACATCGTTAACACTAATACTTAAAGACCATATGCATGAATTGGAATGTTTATAAAAGTAAAACAACTTGCAAATAATATACCTTTAAAAACATTTTCATGAAACAGGATGAAGACGATGAACTGATATGACGATTGGTCAATAAGGCGTTGATAATGATAGCTTGGAGTCGATATTTTACACAATTTTTGAACGGACTTGAGATTTTTGCTTGAAGCTTGGCAAAAGTCGTTTCATATTTATAGATAATCCAGCATTCAAATTGACGTTTCTAAATTTAATATTTCAAATCCGTGGTCATTTTAGACTATCAAAGCTGAATATCTAACAAACAAATATTTTGACATCAAAAAGCAATATTTTTACCGAAAAATTAGTTTAAAGTGTTTTAAGATCACGTAACCAACAGATATACACATTTTTATATACATTTTTCTAAATATAAGGTGCAAGTTCCATGTGGAATAAAAAAGTATTATTTGATGACAATGAGCCAATGCTCAACTATGGGTTGTGTGATATTTAAAATATTTGATCAGTACTAGAATGCTTTCATTCAGTTCATTGTGAATGTACATGTTAATCTAGTACCGTGTTTATCTCAACTAAGTTTAATTTCAGTCACCGAAACTCCCACTAACATTTCACGCCTGAACGATCGGGACAGTGTAGCTACGGAGCTAAGCCTCATCTCACATTGAAATTGAAACGCTGTGGTTGCATTTCACATATGAATTCTCACACTTCTCGTAGACAATAGCGTACCAGTATTTTCGAGAACGCAGATGTATTTCCCCGTGTTAGATTAGCGATGTGTAGAAGATTTAAAATTCTAGATAAGCTTTAAGTTGCAACTGTTATTTAAAAGTTTCCACCAAAATAGTGAAGGACACAATTGCCTTCTCAAGTCAAAATTAATAATACATAATTATTATTATTATTACGTGAATATTTTATATCAAGTTCATTTATTCTCAAGTATCAACTATCAAATTAATTTGTATACTCTATATGCTAATATTTGTATGCACCTTTACCATGTGAAATATAGTATATTTGTTTCCTTTAACCCAAATATAATTTTGAATACATATTCTCTTCAAAAAATAAGAGTAGATACTTACTTTTACTATCTTTTAACATATCGGATCCGTACATTAAGAATCAGGGAAAAACAAGATTAAAAATATGTTCTGTTCTTTTTAGCTTGTATTGTTCAATTTTTGAGTTGTTATATATTTTGTGTACCAAATCAACACAAAAAATTGTAAATAATATGCTATTAGATATATACTAAGTAATTATAACTCCACTAAAGCGTTCTAAAGTAGTATTATCGATTTAAAATATGTGAATTTATTTTGTTTTGTTTGCAAATGAATACTCTTGCATTAAATTGTATTTGGGAAATCCTCATTACTTTCCACAACTGGTACTTCTAAATTAGTTTAAAACAAATAAATCCAATACTTCCATTACTTTAATTAAATTCAGTATGCACTCAATGACAAGCATGACGTGTTGTCAACTCGCCAAAGTAAAATAATGCGAATGCTATTTTACTTGTATTAATACATTATATGGCCTTCTTTTCTGATCCATTACGTTGGAAATGTGGCAATTTCTGCTTATTTTGTATTAAGAATGAGCACAAATGTTAAGGAATTAATTAGTAGTTTGTGTTTATTTTTGTTGTTGTAAAGATTAAAATAAAATCAATAAATATAATACATAATACCAGTAGATCAGTTATATAATAACGTGCTTGAGTAGATGATTCGTCGAGCCGAGATTGGTCGTGAATGGGCTGCTGTACTGCTGTAGCTGTGCTGAATTTATAGAATCAGAAACATGGCCACCAACAATACATCTTCGTATCCATTAATTCACTGACTTGGTTCGCTGTCTAGACAAATAAGTTATATACGTATTGTCGTGTATTATCATACCATTGGATTCGAATACTTCATAAAACAAAAGATATCTTTTAAAAAAATGTGAACATAAATTTTAATAATCAATACGTGTACCTTACCTAACATTATACTTAAATTGATTAATTCAAACCATATCAACTGCAGTAAAATTTTAATTTTAATTAACAATGTGTAGAAAATAAAACAAGGTTCTTGAGAAGTCCGAGTAAAATTAAAATTGTATACCCTATCTATCATAGCCGCTTAGATGTATATCCGTTATTATTTTAATCCGCTTTAACTCTGGCTTTAATTTAAAGTATTTGCATATGTAAGTTAATTTATTATATCTCTTAAAAGAGAACTTTGAGATTACAATTTATTGTATATGTCTGAATTGTCCCATTAACGCTCTTCAACGCTGGCCTACTTTTCTTTGAGACATAAACTGATTGATTATATATATATATATATATATCAATATATATATAATCAATTATACAAGTGCTTGGAAATTAAAATAATGACAGAGTTGATGCGGTTAAAAATAATAACTCATACGTTTTCTAGCAGTATGATTCTATACACCATATTTTCAGCAGCATCTGTTATATCTTTCATTTAAAAATTACCTTCTAATACAACACTTCTAAGATATTTTCTCTTTTCTAAATGTTTTACAATTACATAACTGTAATCGTTTCATAGATCAAATTGCTTACTGCCAGAGTTGGAGCGGTTTAAAATAATAACTCATATGTTTACAACGGTTTAATTCCATCCACCATATTTTCAGCTGCATCTGTTAAATATTTCATTCAAAAATTACTTTCTAATTCAACACTTAACAACAATCGTTTCATAGATCGGTTGACCTGAATACCATAGGCCGCTAATAGCCATCGTATTTGGTTTGCAGCCACACGCCATAGCCACAACACGGTTACGATTAGGAAAGCTAATGCCAAAGCCATTGCCTACAGTAATTGTCAGTTCGTGGCTGGCGCAACTGTAAAACTGATAACTGGTTGCTAGGAATGGTCGCTGTCAACTCACTGCTAACTAATTTACCGCACGCCTGCGCGAGTAAACTAGTTGCAGCGCACGCGTGCAGGATAAATACAAACAGATGAACCATGAAACAAGATGGAACTCTCAAGACGATCACTAAATTCACTTGATTGCGTGAGAGTTTCTGTGGTCGTATCGCTAATTGTTCACACACGTTTATTTGTTCTAGAAGCCTGCGAGTGCAAACAAGACTCTAGTTGTCCGTTTTAAGTTTTTGTATTTTTGCAAAATTGATGAACTTATTATTTAGTGTGTTTGGACAAATTGCTGATATGGGGTGCTAGTGACAAGAAACACTCAAAACAATAGAATTAAGTAAATAATACCCTAATGTGATCATCAGCTGTTTCCCGGAGACAGCATACTCTTTTGAGTTTGGTAAAGTCATGAACATTTCTTAAATTTTTAATAAAATGTACCAAGCATCATTCAAAAATAGTCAAAAACAATTTTTAGTAGCCTCTACAGATCTGTGAAATAACTATGGTATTCACCATTTTCTTCCCGATTAACAAAGCATTCCTTCACACAGTATTCCCTAAATGGTTCACGATCCAGTAATAAAACATTAAAAAACCTTTTCCCATTACAAACAGTTCATCATCGGATGACTCAATCTTCTACAAAAAGGCTGTGTCTAACTACATAAAATCCTGCAATCCTGCAATTTATGTAGGTAATAGAACACAACACTCGTGCGAGCAGGTTGTGCAAGCTCGCGTCATTAAACATCGCGCAAGCGTGCAAGCAATGTGATTGCAACCTAAGATTGCACAAGACAATCAGTTTATATTGACCACAGCAATCATCATCAGGCCCTATTGTATGGAATCCTAAAATAAATAAATATTTTTAATGGCTAGTAGGCTACAAAATATCTGCTATAACTGTGTATAAATCACATTTGCGAATTCAATTAGCTCAGATGGGAAAACAAATAATCAGAATCATTATTAATACTTGAAGGGAGTTTAATCAAACTGAATCATTTGATACTGAAATACCTATTTAGTTAATAACTCATATTGTATGTTTTATTTTTGTTTAAATTAAACTATTTTCAATAAAAAGTTGTAATCACATAAAATCCATAACCTGAATATAAATTAAATAAATGAGTGTTCATTATGATTTTAGGACATTGCACAGTCCGAAAAACATTTTTAATTTCACTAACGCATTTTTAAATCAATTAAATTGTGGAAATAAATACAATAAATTTCAGAGCTCCAAAAGCGAATTATTTCCAAATACTCAGAATATTTAAAGGATTGCTGGTTATCGAAATAACTTTTCTTGTAATAACATTAGAGAATCCAGTTTTTATGTAATGCGCACCCAAGCAGTGTATTTATACTTTATTAAATTTTATAGGAATCTACACAAGGAGTGTCAAATTCCCAAGTGTTTCTTATATAGAAAGTTATATCCCATAAAGGGGAATATAGGATAATATCGCTCTTTTTTATACCCGGTGCTAAGAAAGTAATTTTGTTTTATATCTTTCCTAGGTGAAATTATATTCTTATGTTGAACAAAGTAAATTTATACATTTTAGGAAACTTATAGTAGAAGTGTATTACATGTCTATCCACATAGTTAATTAATTACAATATAGAAAAATATTACAGTTTATTTTGGTAGAAGAAAGGTCAACAGGAGCCCAGCTTTAATTGGCTTTTGGACGATTAAATATTATAAGCATTAGAACTACAACCTAAATTGTAAATGGATATTTTCCTCGATTAAACGCTTAGAGATTACGATGTTCCAGACGGTGTCTAATTGGCAGATTTAATACTTATATTACAGCAGCATGTGTTCAGGGAAGTTTTGCAGGCCCAACATGTGACGAAGTTGTTCCGTAATTGCCAGTTGAAAGACGAAACTTCCGCTAATTGCTTTTAATATAAATACCCGAGGGAAAAGATTAATAGATAATAATTGAACTACCTTAAGGACTTGATTTTTTAGTAAATTGTATATGTTAAATAGATTGTTTAGACAGTTTCAAGTATTTTTAATGTACTTGAAGTTAAACTCTATAAAAAATAGAACTTTTCGTGAATATTATAGTCGTGGCTCTATTTTAATATTACTTGCCAATAATTCTTGGTATTCAATAATACTGTGTTCAACGCAAAATGTCAGAAAAAGTTTAAAAAGAATAAAACCCGCTTAGTGTTTTAAACCACACGTCTTTGTGGTTGTTTTAAATTTAACCACACTCTAATGTAATTATGTTTTACTACGTAGATTTTAATACGCTAAGAATTTTAAAGCTTACGGTTTAAAATTACGGAATCTTTTTATGGTTTCAAGCAAAAGGCACTTCTAGCGAATTTCCCCTATAGAGAAGAAAAAAATGTTTTTTTGGGGGTTTCCACATGTAATTTTTATTTAAATCAAATTTTATTTTTTAACAGTGAATTCAGCATAAATAAAAACAATTTGGTATTTTGATCATTGTTCTACGTCAATTGGTTACTGAGATACTAAAAGTGCCTTGTTACAGTACGTTGTCTAATGTTATTGTTATAGAGAAAAAGACAAATTTGATATGTCACTTATTTATGAACACAAACTGAACGAAATTTGGTACACGGCTTCATCTGGTTGTGGTTTATTGCTGTTTGCAAAAAATATTTGCCTATAGTTCCCGTAGCAGCAAACCTAGGTTCTTAGTCTCCATGTTATTCTTATGGAAAATAATGAAAATGTTATATATCGTTTATTTATGAAAGGATATGGTGGATGAAACTTGGTATGTGCCTTCACTAAGATGAGTTCTATTGATATTTCCATAAAAACCCATTATTTCGTGATCCTTGCAACAACAAACCTGCGTACTCATCCCCAATGAAGAATAATTAATATTTTAAATATCGCTAGTTGATGAATATATTTCTTATGAATCCTGTTAAGTGTTTTAATGTTATATGTTATTTATGTCTTATGTTATATATTCATTGGAAATTCACTAAGCATGCAGGTTTTCTGTGACGGGGTTATTTTATTTTTCACTGGTTATTTGTCGTGTACCCCGAAATTTTACACTACTTTTATATTATAGAATATACTAGCCGTGTGTGTGTTAACTACTTTAAATACTGTAATCTGATTGACACTGCTACATTAAAATATGACTCATAACCAAATAACAAGGATATGTTAAAACTATAACTGCAATTTAAAAATTTAACTATAACAGCAATTTCGAACTGTAACTATAACTGCAAGTTATAACATGTAAATTAGGTAGTCCACTAACATTTCTTGTGGTTTTAAAATGGAACGCAACTGCCTGTTAAAGTAGTTCAAATGATTGATGAAGCTAGTAAGGCCATGAGGACTCACAGCTGATGAGTGGGTTTTGTCAAGCAGTTGATGGCGTAAATGTTCCTAGCACAGTCACAACAACACGTCATAAAATTGCGCATCGGGTTCTTATCGGTCTCAGTTGTGGTGAAACATGTTTACAGTATTCTTTGCCAAAAAGAAAGTTTCAGTCCTGTTACATCATTTGGAACAACGTATTAAGTAGAAGTGAGACTGGCGATTATATTTTGATAAGATTATTTTCAGTTAAAGTATATCAAAAATAAGAAACCTACTACGTAATAAAACAACTTTTTCATTTTTACGGATGTACATAAGGATATTCCTTATAAATTTTTATTTTAAAGAGGTTTAAAAATACTGCATTGCATTTTAGGACTTAAAACGGTCGTTTGTAGCTACTGACTAACAGATCTTAAAATAAAAAATCTAAATGTTAAACATTATTTTAGTCGCTTAAGTTTAAATCATTATTCAGAGATAGAATGCTACAATAGAGGTCAAGGGAGTGGCTTCATGGTTATTCAACAAGTTTGGGAATATGACTATTTAAAATACATAACACATTGCGAATTGAACTGTTTTACCCTACGTTATTGATTAGTTTATTCAGTAAAGCATATATTAAAACTGATAAATTACAAACAGTATATACGAAATGGTATGTATCAGTTTTTACTAACCAACATCCGTTTATCGTTCCTATGACTGTATATATTCCTTAAGTTGGGCTTCCGAATTCGTGACCCTTTAACAGAAATTGTGCAAGAAATTACCAACAAACTATGTAAGTGAGACTGTTCCAATAGCTTTGATTGGGAGAGAGAGAATAACTAATGGGTAGGTAAGTAAGTATTAGTATTAACTATTACAATCTTTTCAGTTGAGTTTACTTACTTAAGTCTTTTGCTACATATAACATACTCACATTGTGTATGAAGGTCGTTTACTCAGTGGCCAAATTTTAGTTATTTTACTTAATTTCTTCTTGGCCGGATAAGAATATGGATAGATATCAACCTATGCATTTTTAATTTAAGAATTACCCAACCTTAAATGAGTGAAAACAAAAAACGAGATCGCATGCAGCACGCTGACATGAGGGAATTGAATTTCTGCATTAAAACCTTAAAAAGATCAAATAAGGGGTTTAAACTAACACTGGTTCCTTTTTTTTTTGAAAATTGAAAAATGTTAATTTTTGGCTGTTCTTATGCTCCTGGTTATATTTAAATTCACTAATAGGATGCCAATGTTGTACACTATAAAGTTAGAAGGGGGTTTAGTTGGCATGATAAGTTGGTCTAGGGGTCTGGGGGTGATAAAACGATATTAAGATATAAAAACAGCCTTTTCCAGTGTAAAATCCCCATAAGACAACGTACTTTATTTTGACAATTAACATTTTCTTTAATAACTCGGTAAGTACTTGTGCTATAATGATGAGAGAGGACTTAAAATCTTTGGATCTTTACATTGCTAATGATTAAACCTTGTCTTATAATATTATAAGTCGGTTATGTCTATTGACAATGAGTCTTGTAAACCACACGTTTTGCAATAATGTTTTGGTAAACATGTGTTGAAATAAACATGTGTTTATTTTGTCACTAAAATATATTTTTAAAAAAATGAAGTGATAGGCTTTAAACGAAAGTAATTTTTTTGTTATTCTTGAACAGATATGTTGTTAACACATGAAGAGACGACAGGCATAGTTTATTCTCTCTCTTTGGTGAATAGCAAAGTAATATAACCGCTCACTATATTGGTCCTCTATGAAAAACATAGCATATCTAGTTATAGATAAAATATTTATAAAAGAGTCTCTGACCATAAGTCTAGCACACAACAGATAGTTAATAGATTGATTATTAATCCAAAAGACATGATAAAACAATGGAATAAATGTCTACCAATGTCTGACGTAGCAAAAGGCCGCCATTTTTGAAAATTGTCGGGCCTGTTGGATTTGTGTAAGTTTTTATTTAACCGTCACTGTTTATGAAATATTAGACTTAGAAAGACGATTATTTGTTTTAAATGTTACTAACTTTCCTGTCCATAATCTAAATGCAATTAAATTAGTCTTTCATTTTCACATTGAAATACATTTAACTTAAAGTCTAAATTGTATGGTAAAACTAATTAATGTATACAACGAATTACTGTTTAATGGTGACGTTTTCATTTTATGTGAACGTCTACAAACTCACAACGTATAAGCGATAAAGCTAATCTTCCGGAAGTAATGTTATCTCGAATATCGCCAATGCGGGGATGGTGATGTGTGGCATTTTTGAAGGCACTCTTTAAAAAAGTTTCTATATATAACCAAACAACTTCTCCCTCATAAAATAAAAAGACGGATATCCAATGTTTTAACATAATCCTTCCCAAATTTTCTTTAAATAGGAAAGGGCGAATGTACGTAACAAAATTTTCTCAGCACGTATAAGCGATAAGAACTCCATGTTAAAGGAAGGAAATTGAAACATCTGTTAGGGGAATGATATGGCAATTAAAATACTTCCTTAACAAATAAAACAAACGACTTTGGCCTTATCTAAACATGAAAAGTTTGTAACATCATCCGCTTTACCCAAACACCTATCATTAATAAATACATATGTTTTAATCTTTCTTAGACTGCTGTGTGAAAGAGTGTTGGATGAAAAAAGGTATTGTAACAATAAAAAACAACTATATAACTGAATCTCCCTACGATAATGTATACAACCTATAGGTTGTTGTATTCAGTTATATAGTTTTTTTTTAATAGTATATTGTAGAATTAGAGCTATAATCTCCGATGAATAGGTAATACATGTAGGCATAGCATGTTATTTGAGATGCTGCTGGCTTATATATGTATTAAATTTTTTTTTCGATAAAATTATCGCATTTTCAAAGCCAACATCGTTTGGAAGGAATTTTTTAATACAAAATTTATGTTACAGTTTAACTTGCATGTATTACCAAGCGTCTACTAGATTATATTATCTCAAGGATATGTCAGCATTGGTTTGATTTAAATACCATTCATCTATAATGTTTAGTGTAAGTAAATGAGTCATTTATATGGCCAGAATGTAACATTACTTTGCATTGGCTAATTCGTTATACAGAGGAAGTATACAATTAAACATAACAATGTTTATAGTATGTCGCAATTGATATAAACCTATATTCTTTTAGTGACCGTCAAAAACAAATTCATGGTCACTGGAGTATCTCCGGAACAAAAAAGATCTAAGAAGTTTTTTTAACCACGAGGTTTGACTCAATCGTCGGGTCGTTTGTAAGTTTGGTAATGGTAACTAGTTTGACGCCACTACAAAACTGTTCTTTTTTAAAGGTTTTCTCAAAATTTCGGTATTTTGAGATTTGAATTATTCTTCAGTGAAGAGAAAGAAGTTTTTTAAAAGCAGAAAATTTGTTTTTTAAGAAGGTAAGGGTTTCAGGAATGTGTATTAAAGGGAATGTTAATACGTTTGATGATCAAACATCTTTATATTTTTGCTTCCCTTCAAATCATCAGGTACACATTATCACGGTTTAGAATACAAGTGATTTACGATGATACAACTGTCAGTTATCAATGCGTCACAGTGAATGTGACGTTAACTGCTGAATAGAATCAAATAAGTTATGGACTTGGCGTTTGCAGTTCCAAAGGTTAAACCATTACCCTATTGTCTATCTATATGAGAACAATATTTGTTTGCATGATGAGATATGGCTAGTAAATAAGCGGTTATTTAGTAATATAACATTTGTTACGTTATGAATAGCCGATGTAATATTTACTAATAACGAACGTATTATTCCCTGTGCGGGAAGACGGGAATGCTATCAAGCACTAGAAAAGCACTTTTGCTACGAAATATGAACAATACCTTTCATAATGATACAAAAAATACAATAGGCTAAAATATATTAAACACTAGTGCATTTATAATAATATAGACTTTTAATTAACAGTTTTAACTTTTATTACAAACATAATCATCTCAACAAACACAAGTGTGTTACGATTCAAACAAGATAAAAAAGAAACACAATTTATAAGTCTTTCAATAACTTATCTGGTACGTTAGAAACATTATTAACAGTTATTACACATAAATTCACAACGATTCAATTTGGCTTTTTTAAATTATCAAAGACCAGCTGATCTCAAACGACCAAATGCAGTGGAAATAAACATTAAATCTCCTTGCGGGTAAACACAAAAATAAAATAGAGCTATGGGAAGTCAGCTGATAGTTTAGAGAGTCAACTTGTCAGTTTTTCAATTGCTCTAAATTTGAGATTGGGATACGATCATTTTAGTTTCTCTAAGCTGTTGTGTGTAATAAAACTGTAGACACTACACTGTATTTAATACAGTAATTAAACTGTATAGGGTTTTTCAAGAAGGAATTTTTATTATGGAATGGCATTAACATCGTTAACACTAATACTTAAAGACCATATGCATGAATTGGAATGTTTATAAAAGTAAAACAACTTGCAAATAATATACCTTTAAAAACATTTTCATGAAACAGGATGAAGACGATGAACTGATATGACGATTGGCTAATAAGGCGTTGATAATGATAGCTTGGAGTTGATACTTTACACAATTTTTGAACGGACTTGAGATGTTTGCTTGAAGCTTGGCAAAAGTCGTTTCATATTTATAGATAATCCCGCATTCAAATTGACGTTTCTAGTTTTAATATTTCAAATCGGTGGTCATTTTAGACTTTCAAAACTGAATATCTAACAAACAAATATTTTGACATCAAAAATCAATATTTTTACCGAAAAATTAGTTTAAAGTGTTTTAAGATCACGTAACCAACAGATATACACATTTTTATATACATTTTTCTAAATATAAGGTGCAAGTTCCATGTGGAATAAAAAAGTATCATTTGATGACAATGAGCCAATGCTCAACTATGGGTTGTGTGATATTTAAAATATTTGGTCAGTACTAGAATGCTTTCATGTAGTTCATTGTGAATGTACAAGTTAATCTAGTACCGTGTTTATCTCAACTAAGTTTAATTTCAGTCACCGAAACTCCCACTAACTTTTCACGCCTGAACGATCGGGACAGTGTAGCTGCGGAGCTAAGCCTCATCTCACATTGAAATTCAAACGCTGTGGTTGCATTTCACATATGAATTCTCACACTTCTCGTAGACAATAGCGTACCAGTATTTTCGAGAATGCAGATGTATTTCCCCGTGTTAGATTAGCGATGTGTAGAAGATTTCAAATTCTAGATAAGGTTTAAGTTGCAATTGTTATTTAAAAGTTTCCACCAAAATAGTGCAATTGCCTCCTCAAGTCAAAATTAATAATACATAATTATTATTATTATTACGTGAATATTTTATATCAAGTTCATTTATTCTCAAGTATTAAGTATCAAGTTAATTTTTATACTCTATATGCTAATATTTGTATGCACCTTTACCACGTGAAGTATAGTATATTTGTTTCCTTTAACCCAAATATAATATCGAATACATATTCTCTTCAAAAAATAAGAGTAGATAATTACTTCTACTATCTTTTAACATATCGGATCCGTACATTAAGAATCAGGGAAAAACAAGATTAAAAATATGTTCTGTTCTTTTTAGTTTGTATTGTTCAATTTTTGAGTTGTTATATATTTTGTGTACCAAATCAACACAAAAAAAATTGTAAATAATTTGCTATTAGATATATACTAAGTAATTATAACTCCACTAAAGCGTTCTAAAGTAGTATTATCGATTCAAAATATGTGAATTTATTTTGTTTTGTTTGCAAATGAATACTCTTGCATTAAATTGTATTTGGGAAATTCTCATTACTTTCCACAACTGGTACTTCTAAATTAGTTTAAAACAAATAAATCCAATACTTCCATTACTTTAATTAAATTCAGTATGCACTCAATGACAAGCATGACGTGTTGTCAACTCGCCAAAGTAAAATAATGCGAATGCTAATTTTACTTGTATTAATACATTATTTGGCCTTCTTTTCTGATCCATTACGTTGGAAATGTGGCAATTTCTGCTTATTTTGTATTAAGAATGAGCGCAAATGTTAAGGAATTAATTAGTAGGTTGTGTTTATTTTTGTTTTTGTAAAGATTAAAATAAAATCAATAGTTATAATACATAATACCAGTAGATCAGTTATATAATAACGTGCTGGAGTAGATGATTCGTCGAGCCGAGATTGGTCGTGAATGAGCTGCTGTACTGCTGTAGCTGTGCTGAATTTATAGAATCAGAAACATGGCCACCAACAATACATCTTCGTATCCATTAATTCACTGACTTGGTTCGCTGTCTAGACAAATAAGTTATACACGTATTGTCGTGTATTATCATACCGTTGGATTCGAATACGTCATAAAACAAAAGATATCTTTTATAAAAATGTGAAAATAAATTTTAATAATCAATACGTGTACCTTACCTAACATTATACTTAAATTGATTAATTCAAACCATATCAACTGCAGTAAAATTTTAATTTTAATTAACAATATGTAGAAAATAAAACAAGGTTCTTGAAAAGTCCGAGTAAAATTAAAATTGTATCAATACCTATCACAGCCACTTAGATGTATATCCGATATTATTTTAATCCGCTTTAACTCTGGCTTTAATTTAAAGTATTTGCATATGTAAGTTAATTTATTATATCTCTTAAAAGAGAACTTTGAGATTACAATTTATTTTATATGTCTGAATTGTCCCATTAACGCTCTTCAACGCTGGACTACTTTTCTTTGAGACATAAACTGATTGATTTTATATATATATATATATATATATATATATAAGTGCTTAGAAATTAAAATACTTACTGACAGAGTTGATGCAGTTAAAAATAATAACTCATATGTTTTCTAGCAGTATGATTCTATACACCATATTTTCAGCAGCATCTGTTATATCTTTCATTTAAAAATTACCTTCTAATACAACACTTCTAAGATATTTTCTCTTTTCTAAATGTCTTACAATTACATAACTGTAATCGTTTCATAGATCAAATTGCTTACTGTCAGAGTTAGAGCGGTTTAAAATAATAACTCATATGTTTACAACGGTTTAATTCCATCCACCATTTTTTCAGCTGCATCTGTTAAATATTTCATTTAAAAATTACTTTCTAATTCAACACTTAACAACAATCGTTTCATAGATCGGTTGACCTGAATACCATAGGCCGCTATAATAGCCATCGTATTTGGTTTGCAGCCACAAGCCATAGCCACAGCACGGTTACAGTTAGGAAAGCTAATGCCAAAGCCATTGCCTACAGTAATTGTCAGTTCGTAGCTGGCGCAACTGTAAAACTGATAACTGGTTGCTAGGAATGGTCGCTGTCAACTCACTGCTAACTAATTTACCGCACGCCTGCGCGAGTAAACTAGTTGCAGCGCACGCGTGCAGGATAAATACAAACAGATGAACCATGAAACAAGATGGAACTCTCAAGACGATCACTAAATTCACTTGATTGCGTGAGAGTTTCTGTGGTCGTATCGCTAATTGTTCACACACGTTTATTTGTTCTAGAAGCCTGTGAGTGCAAACAAGACTCTAGTTGTCCGTTTTAGGTTTTTGTATTTTTGCAAAATTGATGAACTTATTATTTAGTGTGTTTGGACAAATTGCTGATATGGGGCGCTAGTGACAAGAAACACTCAAAACAATAGAATTAAGTAAATAATACCCTAATGTGATCATCAGCTGTTTCCCGGAGACATGCATACTCTTTTGAGTTGGGTAAAGTCATGAACATTTCTTAAATTTGTAATAAAATGTACCAAGCATCATTCAAAAATATTCAAAAACAATTTTTAGTAGCCTCTAAAGATCTGTGAAATAACTATGGTATTCACCAGTTTCTTCCCTATTAACGAAGCATTCCTTCACACAGTATTCCCTAAATGGTTCAAGATCCAGTAATAAAACATTAAAAAACCTTTTCCCATTACAAACAGTTCATCATCGGATGACTCCATCTTCTACAAAAAGGCTGTGTCTAACTACATAAAATCCTGCAATCCTGCAATTATGTAGGTAATAGAACACAACACTCGTGCGAGCAGGTTGTGCAAGCTCGCGTCATTGAACACTCGTGCGAGCGTGCAAGCAATGTTGATTGCAACCTAAGATTGCTCAAGACAATCAGTTTATATCGACCACAGCAATCATCATGAGGCCCTTTTGTATGGAATCCTAAAATAAAGAAAGTTTAATGGCTGGTACACAAAATTTGCTATAACTGTTTATAAATCACATTTCAAATGTGTATAAGCGAATGCAATTAGCTCAGATGGGAAAACAAATAATCAGAATCATTATTAATACTTGAAGAGAGTTTAATCAAACTGAATAATTTGATACTGAAATACCTATTTATATGAAATAACTCATATTGTATGTTTTATTTTTGTTTAAATTAAACTATTTTCAATAAAAAGTTGTTATCACATAAAATCCATAACCTGAATATAAATTAAATAAATGAGTGTTCATTATGATTTTAGGACATTGCACAGTCCGAAAAACATTTTTAATTTCACTAACGCATTTTTAAATCAATTAAATTGTAGAAATAAATACAATCAATTTCAGAGCTCCAAAAGCGAATTATTTCCAAATACTCAGAATATTTAAAGGATTGCTGGTTATCGAAATAACTTTTCTTGTAATAACATTAGAGAATCCAGTTTTATGTAATGCGCACCCAAGCAGTGTATTTATTCTTTATTAAATTTTATAGGAATCTACACAAGGAGTGTCAAATTCCCAAGTGTTTCTTATATAGAAAGTTATATCCCATAAAGGGAAATATAGGATAATATCGCTCTTTTTTATACACGGTGCTAAGAAAGTAATTTTGTTTTATATCTTTCATAGGTGAAATTATATTCTTATGTTGAACAAAGTAAATTTATATATTTTAGGGAACTTATAGTAGAAGTGTATTACATGTCTATCTACATAGTTAATTAATTACAATATAGAAAAATATCATAGTTGTATGTACAGTTTCTTTTGCTAGAAGAAAGACCAACAGGAGCCCAGCTTTAATTGGTTTTAGGACGATTAAATAATATAAGCATAAGAACTACAACCTAAATTGTAAATGGATATTTTCCTCGATTAAACGCTTAGAGATTACGATGTTCCAGGCAGTGTCTAATTGGCAGATTTAATACTTATATTACAGCAGCATGTGTTCAGGGAAAGTTTTGCAAGCCCAACATGTGACGAAGTTGTTCCGTAATTGCCAGTTGAAAGACGAAACTTCCGCTAATTGCTTTTAATATAAATACCCGAGGGAAAAGATTAATAGATAATAATTGAACTACCTTAAGGACTTGATTTTTTAGTAAATTGTATATGTTAAATAGATTGTTTAGACAGTTTCAAGTATTTTTAATGTACTTGAAGTTAAACTCTATAAAAAATAGAACTTTTCGTGAATATTATAGTCGTGGCTCAGTAGTGGGATTTTGCGGCTTTTGGCTCACTTGATTGACAGCTTCCGGTCACGTGACTTTGATGACGTAGGAATGACGTAGTTGGCGACGTAGTTGGCGACGTATTAATGACGTCATGGATGTTTGGAGTAGGTCAAGGTCGTCTGAAGTAGTTTTTAAAAAAGCTATCTTGCACAAGTTTTGATTCGATGGTTTCAAACTATCAAAATTATTTGTTGCTAAACGTTTTACCCAAAGTATGGCATGTGGGTAGTCTGCTGACGCGTCTCAACAAGACGAAGAAGTTGGTGCATTCATAATTCAGATCCGACTAAGGGTATAGCAGTAATAGCGAAAAAACAATATTTTGAAGGTTTTCCGCTATTGCTCCTAATTCCCTCGTCGGATCTAAATTCTGAATGCACCATCTTGTTCGTATTGTTGAGCCGCGCCAGCATAGTACTCACATGCCATACTTTGGCTAAAAAGTTTAGCATCAAATAATTTTGATAGTTTAAAACTATCGAATCAAACTTGTGCAAGATAGATATATTTATGGAATGAAAACAATCAAATGAAACCTGTGCAAGATTTCTAACTTTTATTTTTATTTCTTTATTAACATTAATGTACACATAGGCAATGATTGTCAGAGAACCGTCGATCCTGCGGTGGCCGTTGCTTCTGTAGATGGGTAGGGTTCACATTCTCCACAATAATACTTCATTCTAGGCGCGGGTGGAAGTGATGTTGGTTGCCACGATGAAGTCTCCGATTCCGTAGAGCTGCCGACATTGAACGAGGCGAGAGGTTCATACTCTTCAAAATTATATCTATTCAGCTGTGTCGGTGGAAGTGTAGTTGCGGATGTTCTCCAGTGTTCTTGAGCTAAAGTGTTTGTTGCAAAAATATCCAATGTTACTTTGTAGCCGTTTACAATCAAAACTTTTAAGTCATCGGAAAGAAGTTGCAAATCATGAACTGTAGAAAGATGAACAGTATTATAGTGGACACATTTAATTTTGAGAGCCATGATGTTACCTCGTGTACGGCTACTCGTGGAGTGAGCTTCCCACCTCCTCGCCTTCGTTTTATACGCACCCCCCTCCATTTTTTTCACATCTACGATATGAATATTTTCATCACGTAACCTATTGGAATTCTGCATATAATGCAATGGTTATACATCAGTCCACAATCAGCGCATGTACAACAGTGTCTACAAGGTAAAAATAGTAAATTTTTCTCAGAGGACAAACATACTACACATTCGTTTCCTTCGCTCTTATTTTCTTCTGCTGGTGTTTTAACAGGATGAGGTTTATAAACTCTCCGATGGTTTTGTACAAACTCTCTACCTTTTTGAACTAACAGATAAGCACACTTGTCAAACCATCGTGCATGTTCTTCCCATGGGTTATCTGTCGCTTGCCAATCCTGCAATCCTCCTCCGCAATTGTAACAAACGGTCTTATCATCTTGCCCCATGTAAAAGAAACCAGCATCTGCAAACTCCATTCTAGACTTGTATAGAAACGAGTCTTTTAATGCTGCATCAAACGTATCCAATCTCGATTGTAACTGTGCATATTTAGGAAATCTCATTCTCCTTTTTACTACCATATGTTCCATTTTTGTAGGTTGTCCCAAGGCAAATGTCGGAGGTATACTGACACGGCGTAAGCGTGTAGGGCAGGTACCTACCCTTCCCCCACCATAATGTTCCCCCCACCAACTCATTGTCAGTCTGTATGAAAGTGATAATCCTTTAACCAATACACCGCATTTTATAAGTTCTAAATCTAGGTCAAGGTCACCAAAGAATGTTTTTAAAAAAGATAAAATATCAGTACTTGGAGTTAATACTGATATTTTATCTTTTTTTTGTCATCCGTTTGAATTTAAAAAAAAGCAACACAGCATTATATAAACTAATATACTGCTGTGTTGTTGTGTTTTTATTTATTTTTTATAGTTTTCTTTTTAATTTTCTTTATTAAACAAACATCTTACAATACAATAAGCTTAAGTCTAACATTGATGACTAGAAATACAAACAGAGAAATACAAATAGAGACATTATGTACAATGATGCGTGATGTGCAGAGTGAGTTCCGTCGAGTTGTTGCCGCTTACGCCGTGTGATACCAAATACAACGTCCCCGGTTGAATATCTCGCAAGTCTTCATTTTGTAGCAGTTGAACAAATCGTTTTGGAAGAAATACTTGAAACTTCGGCTCATCTCCTGGAGTCATAGGTCCTTCGCACAATGATACTAGAATTGCTTCTCCATGTGTGGTTTCCACTTTCTTGATGCTATGAATAATGTAGTGTTTTTGTTCTTTTAGTTCTGAACATTTTTTAGTTAGCAGAAGGTTGGATTTTGAGTGAGTGTTGAATTGATCAACCAGTGTTTGTAGAAATTGTTGTGATGCCATCTTCGACAGTGGTGGTGATGTTGCCTCTTCGGAGTCTCGAATAATACTCGTGCTGGAGCGGTGTTGTCTCCTCGTATTTATAGGCCCCGCTACCCCCACCACATTTCTGTTCTCCGCTACCTCCACCACATTCCTGCGTTTGTTTCAAGTAAGCAGCCAAACGATATGCGTTGTACAATGCACAGTTTGTTTGACCGTGTTTAAGATCTTTTGCAGCGACACAAATATTACCGAGATTAATGTTGAAGTCCTTACTGATAGTTATATCGAAAACATCACCGTGCGTGTACTTTTGTATCCAGTTCTTTTTTTCTAATCCTCTTGTGTATATATGCGAATATTGTTTGCAAAAGTTAAACATAATACTGTGCAGATTACTGTAGCTTATAAATCCTTCATACCAGTGTATGTGATGAAAGTATTTTTTTATCCATTTGTTAGTACTTTTTGTTTTAGCGTTAAGTTTGTTAAAAGAAAAAGGAGCTTCAAACGTGAATGGGTAGGCTACAAATGTAAGCAAGTCTAAAATTACTAATTCCTTGATAATAAACCTATCATCATTATTTCGAAATGCTTGAAATTCTATTACGCAAGGCTTTACATCCACTTCTTCATCTCCTCCGCTCATCATGGCACCTGACGATCAACTAAACTGTTTTCCACACCACGGTAGGTTAAATACCAGGCCGTACAGTTGCAGGCGCGTTGGTGTATATTTAACGTGGGCACCGTCCCCAATAGGCCTACCCCACGTATGTTCTTCTTTATTAAGTTAAACTTTAGTCTTTTTTAACTTCTTCTTCTTCTTCTTCTCCTTGTGTTTCGTTTTCTTCTTCTTGATTTTTTGTTTCTTCTTCCTGTGTTGTTTCTTCTGTAACCTCTGTAGCGATTTCTACAAGTGGTTCAAAATCCTTTAACTTTCTCCACATGCAAACTTCATGAGGTATTCTATTAAAAATAGATGTATCCACAGGTCCGTACACGATGGTGCTATCAGGTTGTTTTTCCAAAGTATCGTGCAAATATTCTTTAATAATAGCGCTTGCAAATACCAACTGTCTCATGTACCTTGTAATAGGTTCTGTTGCGTAGTTTAAAACGTAGAATTCTTCACGTGACAGTAGAATCTTATTTTCATGTTGAGTTAAGTCTCTAATTCGCACTTGTAGTTGTCCGCGATGTTTAACAATATCTATTTCATTGTCACAATCCAAAAGTCGAATATGTGTTTTCCTTCCACACAAACTGTTAGTTAAATAACATTCTATTAAATGTACATGTTTCAAAAATGACTCCCAAGCATTTTGCGAAAATAAAACCTTTTTTGTTCCATGGTGTAGTATTACTGTAGGGGAATAATCCAATGATTTCATCAATCCAACTGATACACTTTTACTGATGCATGCTGAGATGGGGTAAAAGATTCGCAAAAAAACTTCAGTTAAAATGTGAGGAGGAATATTTTCTTCAACTTTCTTCTTCCTCTTTGATACTACCTTTGATGGATCTGCATTACTTTCCTCCTCTCTATCTCTTTTACCAAACTTTAAAAATGCAGTTATTTCCTTAATGATTTCTGCTTCGGTATTATCATGTTCCAATAACGGTGCTACCTCTGCATTACCTTGTACAACAGATGGAGAACTCATTTTGTAGAAGACGTTACCCATGCGACGATAGGCGATCAACTGAAGACCCGCATTGTTGCTCCGCTATTTATAGGTTAGCGACAGTGGCGGTGCCGGTGGTGGTACAACGTTTTACAATACTGTCTTTACAATACCGGTCAACGGTGTGTATGCAACAATCGTTTCAATCTCTCTCTCTCTCTTTCTATATATATATAGACTATATATATATATATATATATATATATATATATATATATTCTAAAACTGTTAATCGCTATATATTTGTTTAAAACAAACTTCCAAAATATATCATATCGTAACTCTGAAGACGCCATATTAATTTGGATATTTGAAATAGAATGTAACAGCCCTGCCGTTAAACTTATATGGTTTGGTATACCTGAGTATTACTTTGACAGTTCCATGGTTGATTATGTACAGCTGCTACAATTCTTTTGTTTTGATTTTAAACTCCATAAGCCCAATGTTGATATTTGTTTACTAATTTAGAGCATAGGATAAGTTTTGTTTATACATCGCTTTGAGCAGTGAAATGTTGTATGCAACATTTAAATTTGTATTCAAATCTTTTTATTTGTCTGCCTGTTTATGAACCAAATTTGTTCCGCATTTCACAAAAAAGTACTATACTTGAGTGGTATAAAAATGTTTTCCCATTTTTGTGTGAATGAGAAAAGGTTTTTAGGCTGTTTTAAATCATTGTACGCCATTACGGTTATGCCCCTTGGCCCGGCACTTCTCCAAAGTAAATCGGGTTATGCAGCCTTTTACCACAGAATGGACCATATTTATGTTCTAATGAGCATTTAGTCATCTGATTACTTTTTACCACAGAAGGGTAGGAAACACGTCTGCTTTACTATACTCTACAACGTGAAGTTTATAATTGTTAACATGTGGTTTCCTGAGAGCAATGACAAAACTGTTGAGTGAAGATTGCACATATAGAGTGGTCATATCCGAAATAGTTCAAAGGGATATTGAGCTTTAAATAACAACTGGAGTTACCTGAAACATGCAGAAAAGAGGCAATTGAGCTATATAATCTGATAATCAGTTGGGGGAAGTTGTGAAGTATTACTTCACGGTCAATGCCGTTAAAAAGTATTATATGTGAATGTAAACAATTACTGTATTGTTGCACAATAAACGAGAACGTCAAGTAACTTAAATAGAGTAGAATTTTTGTATATAAGTAGAAACAATATGTATAATCTGGATAAATATGCAATAATATAACAAAAACGTATTATGTAACAATAATGTGCTAATACGATGACGGAATGAATGCAATATAATATTGATTTGATGTGGCAAGTGTGGAAAAATATGATGCATATTTTGAAAATATTGTTGCCAAGAGTATAGTGATCAATATGGTGTTACTGATATGTGGTTTAAACAACCAACCAACAAAAGGATGGAATATGCAATATGACAATCATTGAAGAAAAAATCTGAGAGCACGATTATATGAGGACAAAAGAAAATAATAAGAAAATGGTTTTCACATCCTAGATTCGACCCCAACGATTTTAACTTCCCTTTCCATTCAACTAACTTTCTCTAAAAAAAATTATATATGCCGGAGATTAAAATTTTTGTTATATTAGTTTAACAGAATCTCTGGATGATATTCAAATTAAAAATTGCTAGCCGTTTTTGAGATCAGAGTGGCAATCAAGCCAGCATGCAAACCTTACTCATATTAGAGTATAGGATTAACGATAAGGTGCTCTAGTCAATTGTTGGGCTTGGGTTATCGCTGTAACCACTGTTATGTAAAAAAAAAAACTATATCTTACATTTATTTCTTTATTGGTAAACATCTTAATTGCCATAATTAAATTGATAGAGTATGTAATGCTAATAATATCTCATAGAATTTAGATTATTTAATTCCTTGAATCTTACAAAATAATCTTCATCCAATCTTGAAGCCACAACATTTTGATTTTAAATTTATATTATATTTTCATTTAATTATCTTCATTTTGTATGAACATTTAACGATAAGGTATTGTTTTAATTTTTTTTTAATTGTCTTATGTTATTTAAATATTTTATTTCTAATGTTACCCGCAGGCTTCGCCACGCGAATTATTTATAAAAACTATGATAGTTTTGTGTGCTGTTCACAAACTGATACTGATGACTGCTAAAATTTTGCAAAGAGGTACTTTCTAGCCCTGAGTAACATATAGACATATTAATGTTGTGAAAATACTATAGGGCTATGCCCCACGGGGATTCAAAGTTCCCATGTATTCATTATGGACATTCATTTTTGTTTGAGCTGGGTGCTTTAACAAATGTTACTAACTTAGATGTTTGAAAGGTCATCACTCCATTTTAAGTAGGGTTTTGTATGAGTAGTAAAATTGAAACCTTTAACTTGCTTGGTGGAGGGTGGTTTGACTCAGATTACCCTCCAAAATAACTGAGAAATCAAATAAAATATCTTATCACGTATAAAATGGGTACTTTAGACTGGGTTTGACAACACATTTTCCAAGAATGGATATGATTAGTTATGCAAAAATAAGAACACTAACACAGATATTTAAAAATACCCCCGTCGCAGCAAACCTGGGTACTCAGCGAATTTTCAATGCATATATTTGTGTCTCACTACTACATAGAGCTACTTACCAAGTTTCACAAAAATACATTTATAAATAAGTGATATATAGCATTTTATTTATTCTCCATAAGAATAACATTAGAGCTGAGTACGCAGGTTTACTGCAACGAGGAATATAAAAATGTGTATTTTTGCAATTATCAATATAACTCAACCCGGTGAAGCTACATACCAAGTTTTATTAATTTAGGTTCATAACTAAAGGAGATATAAAACTTGACTTATTCTCCATATGAATAATATGGGGGCCGAGTTTGCAGGTTTGCTGCAACGGGGATAATCGACAAAAGATCCATTTAGTGTGCAAATATCAATATACCAGTACTACGCGAAGCCACATACCATGTTTCATCAATATACATTCATAAATAATCGAGATATAACATTTTATTTATTCTCCATAAGGATAACATTGGACAACTTACCGTGTTTAGCACTTTGAATATCTCTGCAACGGTTGGACAACACTTAAAACACCAAAATGATTGTTGTCCACAAAATCACCGTGGGGCGAACGGGACGGCTGGTTTAAGTAATTACATATCACGGGAGACAGAAACAAATAAAATTCACCACTTAAAAAAAACGAAGTTAAAGCATAATTTTCAATTTCAATGCCGTCTATAGTAAAATGATAAATTAGAAACAAGAAAACAGATTCTCTATACAGTCTTTCTTATACTAATATACAATATTAATAATTTTGTTTTTGTAGTAATCAACTGAGTAGCAGTTTGGAAACAATTTCAATTCGAAACGAGACGTTGCCAGCCAACTCGGGCGGCCAAGTAGACGGACAAAAAGTGGCGGGGCATAACATGTGTTACTTTTGATGTTGGAGCTTGACTACAGCTGTCAGAGACTCCCTTTGGGAACAAATCCCCCTTATTCGCTAATCCTGTACATAGTTATTACAATTAATTTAGACATACATAGTTCTTAATTCCATACTTTTAAACAAACAGTGTATGTCTGCAAAATGTATCTCGGGATCCCACGGAGGGATTTTGCTTACACTTATGGTTTTTGAGCCTCTAAAATCTATTGACAAAATTCACTACACCACGAAAACTCCAATTTGATTGGAAAACTCAGAATGACATTAAAGATTGTATTATTAATCTGTTGGAGTTTCAAATCATACCTAATACTCAATTATTAGTTCGCAACTAATTATTAGTTGTTCTGTAAACAAAGCAAACAACTATTATAATTTAATCTTAAACCTTTGGATTGAGATTTGCATGTAACAAGCAACTGTATTAATATAATACTGCATTCAAGTGTTAGGAAATTTAAGTTGTAGTTAAAATTCAGATTTATACGTTCTAAATAAATCAAATAATTGTGTTTATTACTGATAATGGAACCAGAAGTAGCTGATTTTCCTTAGTCTCGGAAATTATTACTGATAAATTACTTATGGATTGATCTACAGCTACAGGGCAGACATTATAACAGTTCATTGCTTAAATTGTAGTTGTTTTCGATTTAGGCAGTTTTGTAGTTTTGTTATAAAGCTGAATCAACAACTGTTTGTAAACAACGATGAGGCAGCAAACCTGGGTACTCAGCGAATTTTCAATGCATATATTTGTGTCTCACTACTACATAGAGCTACTTACCAAGTTTCACAAAAATACATTTATAAATAAGTGATATATAGCATTTTATTTATTCTCCATAAGAATAACATTAGAGCTGAGTACGCAGGTTTACTGCAACGAGGAATATAAAAATGTGTATTTTTGCAATTATCAATATAACTCAACCCGGTGAAGCTACATACCAAGTTTTATTAATTTAGGTTCATAACTAAAGGAGATATAAAACTTGACTTATTCTCCATATGAATAATATGGGGGCCGACAAAAAATCCATTTAGTGTGCAAATATCAATATACCAGTACTACGCGAAGCCACATACCATGTTTCATCAATATACATTCATAAATAATCGAGATATAACATTTTATTTATTCTCCATAAGGATAACATTGGACAACTTACCGTGTTTAGCACTTTGAATATCTCTGCAACTTATTCGCTAATCCTGTACATAGTTATTACAATTAATTTAGACATACATAGTTCTTAATTCCATACTTTTAAACAAACAGTGTATGTCTGCAAAATGTATCTCGGGATCCCACGGAGGGATTTTGCTTACACTTATGGTTTTTGAGCCTCTAAAATCTATTGACAAAATTCACTACACCACGAAAACTCCAATTTGATTGGAAAACTCAGAATGACATTAAAGATTGTATTATTAATCTGTTGGAGTTTCAAATCATACCTAATACTCAATTATTAGTTCGCAACTAATTATTAGTTGTTCTGTAAACAAAGCAAACAACTATTATAATTTAATCTTAAACCTTTGGATTGAGATTTGCATGTAACAAGCAACTGTATTAATATAATACTGCATTCAAGTGTTAGGAAATTTAAGTTGTAGTTAAAATTCAGATTTATACGTTCTAAATAAATCAAATAATTGTGTTTATTACTGATAATGGAACCAGAAGTAGCTGATTTTCCTTAGTCTCGGAAATTATTACTGGTAAATTACTTATGGATTGATCTACAGCGACAGGGTAGGCATTATAACAGTTCATTGCTTGAATTGTAGTTGTTTTCGATTTAGGCAGTTTTGTAGTTTTGTTATAAAGCTGAATCAACAACTGTTTGTAAACAACGATGAGAGACATTATACTTCCTAAAGTTTGATTTGTTTGTGACACAAATTATTAAAGACATAATTACAATTGGACGTAACGCAAATAGGAGGGAGGTGTGTTACGTTGATGATTAAATGCGAAGGCTAAAGTGAAAGCATCTGATATAAACTATACTTCGCTTACATAATTTAAGTTCAAAGTTCCAATTCAATTTATTTCAGTTCACTGCGCAAACTCCCTTTTTAATTTAACTAAAAATTTCAGGAGGCGCAATATGTAAACAGAACATTATTTATGTTCAGCTTCAGACCGCTTAGCCAATGAGTCAACATCTTTGTTTATTAAATGCATTACATTCTTAACGTAATTGAGTTCTTATCGTAAGAATACAGCAGTTGGCAATCATAGACATAATATAAAGATGGATGGAACTGTAATTGACTGCATTTATTATGTCAGCTAGGTACAGGTTAAATAAAATTGGCCCAAGGCAGTTCATTGTGGAACTTCTCTTCCTTTTTGGAGGGAATTCGACCCTTCATTTGCAATTTTAGTTACTTGTGATCAATCATTCAAGTACGATATGCTCGAGTCTAGAGATGTATCATAACAAACAAAGTTTTTACGTTTTATTATTAGCAGTTTGTGACATATTGAATTAAGAGTATGAGAATAATCAAGAAGGACGAGTGTGCTACATTTATGTTTATCCTTAGCCTAAAAAAAAGTCACTTAACAAATTTATAAGTGCGGTGCAAGTGTAGAAGACCGAGCAAAGCGAGTATACTGTATATTCTGGGACGTTTGTTCATACAATAAAAATCAACCAGGTTATCGTCAATATAACAGTGTAAACCCATATACTCAAAGAATTCATTTATTTCATTTATATGTAAATTAATTTGGCTGCCTAGAAAGAAAATTCCATTTGGGTACTTTACTAATTATAATATTATACTATATTCGTAACTATCTACAACATTATAAAGAAGAGGTGGTTTCTCTCTGTCTGTCTGTCTGTCTGTCTGCTGAGTAAGTGTGACTCGTAGCGCGCGCGCGCGTCGTGCGACATATGTTTTCTATAAATACCATTTATCGGGAGGGGGGCGGTTGTCAAGGAGGAGGACAGATTTAATGGAATGGTTGTTTATGGAACTGTGCAGCTTTTTGTTCTGGATAGTAGGCAAATTTCGACTAATGGCGGTCTCTAGTTATAATTAAATTGCGCTGAACATATCTCTTATCGGACAAACCACATTGAGTGTTCATTAACAGTTTATTTAACTTGTTGGCATTAGTAATACATTTTTCCTCACTAATGCCTGGTATTATTGTAAAGCATATTAAAAGTAGTATAATTTTAATAAGGTTGATTTTTGGCTGTTAATTTCTGCCCCTTTAAAAAGTTAGACCGAAAATTACAAGTCAAAATATACTTTTAGCGAATTTCCCCTATAGGGAAGAAGCTATTACCATAGGTGGAATGATAAGACTTAAGCCCGAGACCATGATAACTATTTGTTTTGAGGTCCCCAGATGCCAAAAACACTATTCGTTCAAATTTATATATAAGCATATATAAATTTATATATATGTCCGTTACCGCGATAACTATTGAAAGAAACGCCCGATTTTGATGAAGTTTGGCCCAAATGTGTAGAGTAACATTTAAGACTTTAAGTTCGAAAACCAGATTGATCGGACTATGAGAAGGGGGTTTTATGGGGGTTTTAAATTTTCCAAAAATCAGTTTTTCCCCCTAAAATTTAAAAAAAAACTCAATTTTGGTTATAGCCATTTTATAGATCTTAAAAAACAAATAATTTAGTATCTTGAATCATTAACCTAGGTTTAGTAGTTGTAGAGAAAAGTAAAAAAAACGCGTTCATAAAATTGTCCATGTTGATCTTATGGGAAAAAGGTTTTTGGATTTTCCTCAGATAATTTTACTGAAAACTTGACATTTGCTGATACCAATCAGTTCAGCTCTACAAATCATTAGAGCTTGTGAAAAACAATCAGTGAGCTGTCACAGTAACTCTTGCGTGGCAATAGAACTATAAGTTATTTCTCTGCTAAAATATCTGATAAAACGTTTCGTTTTCTGTCTGTCTTAATGACCTCACTAGACCTCTAGAACCATTAAAAATGAATATTGAACATAAAGCGACATGCCCAAAATGAAAATAAACGAGCAAATAAACAAAGAAAATATGCTCGCTTAGGACCTCTCCGGTGCAATGGTTCCTAAACCGTGAATAAAAGTAGTCAATGCATTTTGAAAAGACTGGCTTTTCGTGCAAAGCTCGGTCTCCCGGGTGCTTTAACAAATGTTACTAACTTAGATGTTTGAAAGGTCATCACTCCATTTTAAGTAGGGTTTTGTATGAGTAGTAAAAGTGAAACCTTTAACTTGCTTGGTGGAGGGTGGTTTGACTCAGATTACCCTCCAAAATAACTGAGAAATCAAATAAAATATCTTATCACGTATAAAATGGGTACTTTAAACTGGGTTTGACAACACATTTTCCAAGAATGGATATGATTAGTTATGCAAAAATAAGAACACTAACACAGATATTTAAAAATACCCCCGTCGCAGCAAACCTGGGTACTCAGCGAATTTTCAATGCATATATATGTGTCTCACTACTACATAGAGCTACTTACCAAGTTTCACAAAAATACATTTATAATTAAGTGATATATAGCATTTTATTTATTCTCCATAAGAATAACATTAGAGCTGAGTACGCAGGTTTGCTGAAACGAGGAAGATAAAAATGTGTATTTTTGCAATTATCAATATAACTCAACCAGGTGAAGCTACATACCAAGTTTTATTAATTTAGGTTCATAACTAAGGGAGATATAAAACTTGACTTATTCTCCATATGAATAATATGGGGGCCGAGTATGCAGGTTTGCTGCAACGGGGATAATCGACAAAAAATCCATTTAGTGTGCAAATATCAATATACCAGTACTACGCAAAGCCACATACCATGTTTCGATAATTCTAAAACCTCTATTATTAATAACTTTTGTCTGTTCCCTTCAGAAAACCTCTAATATTTAAAAAAAATATACCAATAATTTGAAGTGTTTTAACGCATAATGTAGCCTCCTACAATTTGAATATGTTTATACTACCCAAAGACTGTTTCTTGCAATATACAGACTTGCTCCTTGATACATAAAGCCTTAACCCTTGGGAAAGCTTCTATTGCTTCGCGAACCCTCTACTTTTGTTTACAATGATTTGAAATGTATTTGTGATGCTTATTACCCAGATCCACGTCATGTAATTATACAGGATATTCTCAAACTCTCTACCAAAACTTCAGGTACTTTTTTCTGAGGTCAAAACAATCGAAACTCAGGGACAGCCAATTTATTTCGAATTAAAGGAAGTTTTAAATATCAAGAGTTTGAATTATAGAGGTTAACAGTTCGTATTGTAGAGGTTGACTTCGAACTTGAGAGGGAAAGTTTCGGATTACAGCAACAAACTTCGAATTCTAGAGGTCCAATCAAATCAGCATTCTCTCTGTATAAAAGGATGAGCTGTCTTTTTTGGAGCCCATAAATAAATCTTACTGCGCTCCTTGCGATATACTGTCACCATTAACCGGAAATCAGTAGTTAAAGGCCGACAGAACCAAAGAGATCTCTCAAAAAACGGCACCAAAGATTTCCCTTCAAATGTTGAAAATAGCTTATTTCTTGGATAAAAATAAGTTCAGACTGGTATCATCCCCAGCAAATATAAAATAATGGAAAACAACGAAAATGGAAAGTTAAACAAATTTACATTGGGATTATTGAGTTTAAAATCAAAACAAAATAATTGTAACAGTTGTTCATAATCAACCAGGGACACCTCGTTGCCAGGGACCTGTCAAAGTAATACACGTGCTGTTTATAATTGTTAACATGTGGTTTCCTGAGAGCAGTAACTAAAACTGTTGAGTGAAGATTGCATATGTAGAGTGGCCATACCCAAAACAGTTCAAAGGGATATTTTTTGAGCTATACAAATCTGGTAATCAGTGGGGGGAAAGTGGTGAAATGTTACCCCTCCCCCGATCAAAGCTCGACCCCCCCCCCCAATCCAGTTACTAGTGTTTAACTATGGTAATTGCATTTGTTCCCTTGGTAAGCAGCCTTTAGAAATACCGCGCTTTACACTAAACCGATTTATAAAAACCCTTAGGAATTAACATTTATTTGTTCAATATTATTGTTCGTAGGGATAGCAGAGACTAAATTAAACTGAAATGATTGAATGTAGATTACATTAGAATGGTTATGTCGTATCCAACACTATAATCAAAGAGACTCCTAGTCATATAAAGAAACTGACTGTCCTTCCCCGAGCAAAGCTTGTACCTCCAGGTACTGTCTATATCATTAATACGCTGCATGTGAACTTTGTAAACAAGAAGACTTTTACCCCCCACGTATTATACACCCCACACGCGTCTAGGTGTACAGATGTGCAAACTGGCAGCTGAACAGCCTAACAGAAGTTAAAAAAAACACTTTCCTCTAATGACGACAAACGTCACATTCTTTAGATTTTCGATTTAGACCTCAGGGCTCTGCCGCACGGGACTTCCAAGTCCCCATGTTTTTTTTTTCATATGGAGGAGAGTTTTATTTAGTTTATGTCACATGCGTTTTTCTTAATTCTATTAAATAAAATAAACAGATGTTATAAGGATTATATCTAACTATAGACTGTCAATGTTTTGTTTTACCATTTACTAATCTCGCTTCTTAAAACATGCTGAACATAGTGGATCAAGACGGAAACCTTATTGACTTTAGAGGAGAAGCTATTACTGTAAGAATACATATAAAATCATCCGCTTAGACAATGGGGTTATCATTTAAAAAGAGAGAGCCAACCAGCAAAGAGGTCAGTAGCTCATCAGCTGTAGAAGGATTAACAAGTGACAACATTCGTTTTCTAGAAGAAATTGGATTAAAGGTCATTAACAATGGATATACTGGATATAGCGCAGGGTCCAACATTCGACGAGACCTTATGGGAAAAGGAATATCACACGCACAACCCTTACGCTTCGTCCAAATTAAACAATAACGATGAAATTAGGATTCCTATACAACAACAAGACATTTATACTCTTCCATGCGAAAGTTATTTATATATTGAAGGAAAAGTAACAAAAAATGATGGTACTGCTGGAACCACTGTTCCGTTCATAAATAATCCTATGGCATTTTTGTTTGACGAGATTAGATATGAAATTTCAGGAGTTACAGTCGATTCAACAAAAAAGGTTGGAATTTCCAGTACATTGAAAGGATTAGCGTCTTTAACACCAAATGAGAAGAATCTGTTAGCTGTTGCAGGATGGGTTGCACCAGACAAAAGTACAATCGCTCCTGACTCTTCGGGAAACTTTGATTTCTACGTACCTTTAAGATTACTCCTAGGATTTGCTGAAGACTACAGAAGAATAATAATAAATGTAAAACAAGAACTAGTTTTATTAAGATCATCAAACGATAATGATATAATTAAAGCAGCTGCTGGAACAACTGATGCCAATTTAGACTGGAAATTAACATTAGACAAGATTGTTTGGAGAGTACCACATGTGCGACTAAATGATGAACATAGGATTACATTATTAAGAAAGTTAAAATCAGATCGAGACATTGTAATGCCATTCAGAAGCTGGGAGTTTCATGAATACCCCGTTTTACCTACAACACAACGGCATACATGGACTGTAAAAACTTCTACTCATTTGGAAAAAGCGAGATATGTAATCTTTGGATTACAAACGAAGAAAAAAAGTATATTAACTGAAAATGCTGGTGAATTTGACCATTGTAAATTAACAAACTGTAAAGTGTTCCTGAATTCACAATTCTTTCCCTACGACAACTTTAATATTTCTTTTGATAAAAAAAGGTACAGTGTTTTATACGATATGTACGCTAGGTTCCAAAATTCATACTACGGCAAAACAAACACACCTCTACTATCTCCCGTACAGTTTGAATCGAAAGCTCCGATTGTTGTAATTGATTGCTCCAAACAAAATGAATCTGTAAAATCGTCTAGTGTTGATATAAAAATAGAAATGGAATTTCAAGAAAACGTACCTGCAAATACATCTGCGTATTGTTTAATTTTGCACGATAAAATTGTTGCATACACACCGTTGACCGGTATTGTAAAGACAGTATTGTAAAACGTTGTACCACCACCGGCACCGCCACTGTCGCTAACCTATAAATAGCGGAGCAACAATGCGGGTCTTCAGTTGATCGCCTATCGTCGCATGGGTAACGTCTTCTACAAAATGAGTTCTCCATCTGTTGTACAAGGTAATGCAGAGGTAGCACCGTTATTGGAACATGATAATACCGAAGCAGAAATCATTAAGGAAATAACTGCATTTTTAAAGTTTGGTAAAAGAGATAGAGAGGAGGAAAGTAATGCAGATCCATCAAAGGTAGTATCAAAGAGGAAGAAGAAAGTTGAAGAAAATATTCCTCCTCACATTTTAACTGAAGTTTTTTTGCGAATCTTTTACCCCATCTCAGCATGCATCAGTAAAAGTGTATCAGTTGGATTGATGAAATCATTGGATTATTCCCCTACAGTAATACTACACCATGGAACAAAAAAGGTTTTATTTTCGCAAAATGCTTGGGAGTCATTTTTGAAACATGTACATTTAATAGAATGTTATTTAACTAACAGTTTGTGTGGAAGGAAAACACATATTCGACTTTTGGATTGTGACAATGAAATAGATATTGTTAAACATCGCGGACAACTACAAGTGCGAATTAGAGACTTAACTCAACATGAAAATAAGATTCTACTGTCACGTGAAGAATTCTACGTTTTAAACTACGCAACAGAACCTATTACAAGGTACATGAGACAGTTGGTATTTGCAAGCGCTATTATTAAAGAATATTTGCACGATACTTTGGAAAAACAACCTGATAGCACCATCGTGTACGGACCTGTGGATACATCTATTTTTAATAGAATACCTCATGAAGTTTGCATGTGGAGAAAGTTAAAGGATTTTGAACCACTTGTAGAAATCGCTACAGAGGTTACAGAAGAAACAACACAGGAAGAAGAAACAAAAAATCAAGAAGAAGAAAACGAAACACAAGGAGAAGAAGAAGAAGAAGAAGTTAAAAAAGACTAAAGTTTAACTTAATAAAGAAGAACATACGTGGGGTAGGCCTATTGGGGACGGTGCCCACGTTAAATATACACCAACGCGCCTGCAACTGTACGGCCTGGTATTTAACCTACCGTGGTGTGGAAAACAGTTTAGTTGATCGTCAGGTGCCATGATGAGCGGAGGAGATGAAGAAGTGGATGTAAAGCCTTGCGTAATAGAATTTCAAGCATTTCGAAATAATGATGATAGGTTTATTATCAAGGAATTAGTAATTTTAGACTTGCTTACATTTGTAGCCTACCCATTCACGTTTGAAGCTCCTTTTTCTTTTAACAAACTTAACGCTAAAACAAAAAGTACTAACAAATGGATAAAAAAATACTTTCATCACATACACTGGTATGAAGGATTTATAAGCTACAGTAATCTGCACAGTATTATGTTTAACTTTTGCAAACAATATTCGCATATATACACAAGAGGATTAGAAAAAAAGAACTGGATACAAAAGTACACGCACGGTGATGTTTTCGATATAACTATCAGTAAGGACTTCAACATTAATCTCGGTAATATTTGTGTCGCTGCAAAAGATCTTAAACACGGTCAAACAAACTGTGCATTGTACAACGCATATCGTTTGGCTGCTTACTTGAAACAAACGCAGGAATGTGGTGGAGGTAGCGGAGAACAGAAATGTGGTGGGGGTAGCGGGGCCTATAAATACGAGGAGACAACACCGCTCCAGCACGAGTATTATTCGAGACTCCGAAGAGGCAACATCACCACCACTGTCGAAGATGGCATCACAACAATTTCTACAAACACTGGTTGATCAATTCAACACTCACTCAAAATCCAACCTTCTGCTAACTAAAAAATGTTCAGAACTAAAAGAACAAAAACACTACATTATTCATAGCATCAAGAAAGTGGAAACCACACATGGAGAAGCAATTCTAGTATCATTGTGCGAAGGACCTATGACTCCAGGAGATGAGCCGAAGTTTCAAGTATTTCTTCCAAAACGATTTGTTCAACTGCTACAAAATGAAGACTTGCGAGATATTCAACCGGGGACGTTGTATTTGGTATCACACGGCGTAAGCGGCAACAACTCGACGGAACTCACTCTGCACATCACGCATCATTGTACATAATGTCTCTATTTGTATTTCTCTGTTTGTATTTCTAGTCATCAATGTTAGACTTAAGCTTATTGTATTGTAAGATGTTTGTTTAATAAAGAAAATTAAAAAGAAAACTATAAAAAATAAATAAAAACACAACAACACAGCAGTATATTAGTTTATATAATGCTGTGTTGCTTTTTTTTAAATTCAAACGGATGACAAAAAAAAGATAAAATATCAGTATTAACTCCAAGTACTGATATTTTATCTTTTTTAAAAACATTCTTTGGTGACCTTGACCTAGATTTAGAACTTATAAAATGCGGTGTATTGGTTAAAGGATTATCACTTTCATACAGACTGACAATGAGTTGGTGGGGGGAACATTATGGTGGGGGAAGGGTAGGTACCTGCCCTACACGCTTACGCCGTGTCAGTATACCTCCGACATTTGCCTTGGGACAACCTACAAAAATGGAACATATGGTAGTAAAAAGGAGAATGAGATTTCCTAAATATGCACAGTTACAATCGAGATTGGATACGTTTGATGCAGCATTAAAAGACTCGTTTCTATACAAGTCTAGAATGGAGTTTGCAGATGCTGGTTTCTTTTACATGGGGCAAGATGATAAGACCGTTTGTTACAATTGCGGAGGAGGATTGCAGGATTGGCAAGCGACAGATAACCCATGGGAAGAACATGCACGATGGTTTGACAAGTGTGCTTATCTGTTAGTTCAAAAAGGTAGAGAGTTTGTACAAAACCATCGGAGAGTTTATAAACCTCATCCTGTTAAAACACCAGCAGAAGAAAATAAGAGCGAAGGAAACGAATGTGTAGTATGTTTGTCCTCTGAGAAAAATTTACTATTTTTACCTTGTAGACACTGTTGTACATGCGCTGATTGTGGACTGATGTATAACCATTGCATTATATGCAGAATTCCAATAGGTTACGTGATGAAAATATTCATATCGTAGATGTGAAAAAAATGGAGGGGGGTGCGTATAAAACGAAGGCGAGGAGGTGGGAAGCTCACTCCACGAGTAGCCGTACACGAGGTAACATCATGGCTCTCAAAATTAAATGTGTCCACTATAATACTGTTCATCTTTCTACAGTTCATGATTTGCAACTTCTTTCCGATGACTTAAAAGTTTTGATTGTAAACGGCTACAAAGTAACATTGGATATTTTTGCAACAAACACTTTAGCTCAAGAACACTGGAGAACATCCGCAACTACACTTCCACCGACACAGCTGAATAGATATAATTTTGAAGAGTATGAACCTCTCGCCTCGTTCAATGTCGGCAGCTCTACGGAATCGGAGACTTCATCGTGGCAACCAACATCACTTCCACCCGCGCCTAGAATGAAGTATTATTGTGGAGAATGTGAACCCTACCCATCTACAGAAGCAACGGCCACCGCAGGATCGACGGTTCTCTGACAATCATTGCCTATGTGTACATTAATGTTAATAAAGAAATAAAAATAAAAGTTAGAAATCTTGCACAGGTTTCATTTGATTGTTTTCATTCCATAAATATATCTATCTTGCACAAGTTTGATTCGATAGTTTTAAACTATCAAAATTATTTGATGCTAAACTTTTTAGCCAAAGTATGGCATGTGAGTACTATGCTGGCGCGGCTCAACAATACGAACAAGATGGTGCATTCAGAATTTAGATCCGACGAGGGAATTAGGAGCAATAGCGGAAAACCTTCAAAATATTGTTTTTTCGCTATTACTGCTATACCCTTAGTCGGATCTGAATTATGAATGCACCAACTTCTTCGTCTTGTTGAGACGCGTCAGCAGACTACCCACATGCCATACTTTGGGTAAAACGTTTAGCAACAAATAATTTTGATAGTTTGAAACCATCGAATCAAAACTTGTGCAAGATAGCTTTTTTAAAAACTACTTCAGACGACCTTGACCTACTCCAAACATCCATGACGTCATTAATACGTCGCCAACTACGTCGCCAACTACGTCATTCCTACGTCATCAAAGTCACGTGACCGGAAGCTGTCAATCAAGTGAGCCAAAAGCCGCAAAATCCCACTACTTGGCTCTATTTTAATATTACTTGCCAATAATTCTTGGTATTCAATAATACTGAGTTCAACGCAAAATGTCAGAAAAAGTTTAAAAAGAATAAAACCCGCTTAGTGTTTTAAACCACACGTCTTTGTGGTTGTTTTAAATTTAACCACACTCTAATGTAATTATGTTTTACTACGTAGATTTTAATACGCTAAGAATTTTAAAGCTTACGGTTTAAAATTACGGAATCTTTTTATGGTTTCAAGCAAAAGGCACTTCTAGCGAATTTCCCCTATAGAGAAGAAAAAAATGTTTTTTTGGGGGTTTCCACATGTAATTTTTATTTAAATCAAATTTTATTTTTTAACAGTGAATTCAGCATAAATAAAAACAATTTGGTATTTTGATCATTGTTCTACGTCAATTGGTTACTGAGATACTGAAAGTGCCTTGTTACAGTACGTTGTCTAATGTTATTGTTATAGAGAAAAAGACAAATTTGATATGTCACTTATTTATGAACACAAACTGAACGAAATTTGGTACACGGCTTCATCTGGTTGTGGTTTATTGCTGTTTGCAAAAAATATTTGCCTATAGTTCCCGTAGCAGCAAACCTAGGTTCTTAGTCTCCATGTTATTCTTATGGAAAATAATGAAAATGTTATATATCGTTTATTTATGAAAGGATATGGTGGATGAAACTTGGTATGTGCCTTCACTAAGATGAATTCTATTGATATTTCCATAAAAACCCATTATTTCGTGATCTTTGCAGCAACAAACCTGCGTACTCATCCCCAATGAAGAATAATTAATATTTTAAATATCGCTAGTTGATGAATATATTTCTTATGAATCCTGTTAAGTGTTTTAATGTTATATGTTATTTATGTCTTATGTTATATATTCATTGGAAATTCACTAAGCATGCAGGTTTTCTGTGACGGGGTTATTTTATTTTTCACTGGTTATTTGTCGTGTACCCCGAAATTTTACACTACTTTTATATTATAGAATATACTAGCCGTGTGTGTGTTAACTACTTTAAATACTGTAATCTGATTGACACTGCTACATTAAAATATGACTCATAACCAAATAACAAGGATATGTTAAAACTATAACTGCAATTTAAAAATTTAACTATAACAGCAATTTCGAACTGTAACTATAACTGCAAGTTATAACATGTAAATTAGGTAGTCCACTAACATTTCTTGTGGTTTTAAAATGGAACGCAACTGCCTGTTAAAGTAGTTCAAATGATTGATGAAGCTAGTAAGGCCATGAGGACTCACAGCTGATGAGTGGGTTTTGTCCAGCAGTTGATGGCGTAAATGTTCCTAGCACAGTCACAACAACACGTCATAAAGTTGCGCATCGGGTTCTTATCGGTCTCAGTTGTGGTGAAACATGTTTACAGTATTGTTTGCCAAAAAGAAAGTTTCAGTCCTGTTACATCATTTGGAACAACGTATTAAGTAGAAGTGAGACTGGCGATTATATTTTGATAAGATTATTTTCAGTTAAAGTATATCAAAAATAAGAAACCTACTACGTAATAAAACAACTTTTTTATTTTTACGGATGTACATAAGGATATTCCTTATAAATTTTTATTTTAAAGAGGTTTAAAAATACTGCATTGCATTTTAGGACTTAAAATGGTCGTTTGTAGCTACTGACTAACAGTTCTTAAAATAAAAAATCTAAATGTTAAACATTATTTTAGTCGCTTAAGTTTAAATCATTATTCAGAGATAGAATGCTACAAAAGAGGTCAAGGGAGTGGCTTCATGGTTATTCAAAAAGTTTGGGAATATGACTATTTAAAATCCATAACACATTGCGAATTGAACTGTTTTACCCTACGTTATTGATTAGTTTATTCAGTAAAGCATATATTAAAACTGATAAATAACAAGCAGTATATACGAAATGGTATGTATCAGTTTTTACTAACCAACATCTGTTTATCGTTCCTATGACTGTATATATTCCTTAAGTTGGGCTTCCGAATTCGTGACCCTTTAACAGAAATTGTGCAAGAAATGACCAACAAACTATGTAAGTGAGACTGTTCCAATAGCTTTGATTGGGAGAGAGAATAACTAATGGGTAGGTAAGTAAGTATTAGTATTAACTATTACAATCTTTTCAGTTGAGTTTACTTACTTAAGTCTTTTGCTACATATAACATACTCACATTGTGTATGAAGGTCGTTTACTCAGTGGCCAAATTTTAGTTATTTTACTTAATTTCTTCTTGGCCGGATAAGAATATGGATAGATATAAACCTATGCATTTTTAATTTAAGAATTACCCAACCTTAAATGAGTGAAAACAAAATACCGCCGTCACAGCAAACCTGCGTACTCAGCGAATTTCCAATGCATAATATATGACTTAATACCACTTAAAGCCGCATACCAAGTTTCATAAAAATATATTCATAAATAAGCGATATATACAATTTTAATTATTCTCCATAAGAATAACATTGGGCATGAGTACATAGGTTTGCTGAAACAAGGAATATAAACAATTGGTTTTTATGCAAATATCAATATAATTCAACTAGGTGAAGCTACATACCTAGTTTAATCAATATTCATTCATAAATAAGCGATATATTCCATTTTCATTAATCTCCATAAGAATAACATGGGGGGGTGAGTACGCAGGTTTGCTGCATCAAGGAACACAAAAAATGGGTATTTAGGCAAATATCAATATAACTCAACTAGGTGAAGTCATATAAGAGGTTTTATTAATTTATGTTCATAATTAAGTGAGACATAGCATTTTAATTTTTCTCCATAAGAATAACATGGGGGCTGAGTACGCAGGTTTGCAGCTACGGGAACCTTTAGGAAAAAATTGTTTTTTTTTAGCAAATAACAATAGACCACAACCAGATAAAGCCGTATACCAAGTTTCGTCAGTATACGTTCATAAAGAAGCGAGATATAATTTTGTTCTTATTCTCCATAAGAATAACATTAGACAACGTACTGTGTTTAGCACTTTCAATATCTCGGTAACCGATTGACGTAGAGGAATGATCAAAATACCAAATTGTGTGTTTTTTAAATCTAAATCCAATGGATAAAACTAAAATTTGACTTTTTCAAAAATTATATGTAAAAAGCTCAAAAAACCCATTTTTGGGGTACAAAACCCCCCCAAAATACCTCTTAAAGTAGAGCGATATGGCTGGTTTTCGAACCTAAAGTCATAAATGTTGCTTTACACGTTTATACCAAATTTCATCAAAATCGGACCTTTTTTACGAGAGTTATCGCACCCACGGACATATATATATTACGGACATATATATGTATATATATATATGTATATATATATATATATATCTATACATATATATATATATATATATATATATATATACAGTTTCGAACGAATGGTGTTTTTGGGGTCTGGGGACCTCAAAACGAAAAGTTATCATGGTCCCGGGCCTAGGTCTTACCATGCCGACTACGGTAATAGCTTTTTCCCTATAGGGGAAATTCGCTAAAACGAGATCGCATGCAGCACGCTGACATGAGGGAATTGAATTTCTGCATTAAAACCTTAAAAAGATCAAATAAGGGGTTTAAACTAACACTGGATACATTTTTTTGCAAAATTGAAAAATTTTATTTTTTGGCTGTTCTTATGCTCCTGGTTATATTTAAATTCACTAATAGGATGCCAATGTTGTACACTATAAAGTTAGAAGGGGGTTTAGTTGGCATGATAAGTTGGTCTAGGGGTATTGGGGGTGATAAAACGATATTAAGCCTTTTCCAGTGTAAAATCCCCATAAGACAACGTACTTTATTTTGACAATTAACATTTTCTTTAATAACTCGGTAAGTACTTGTGCTATAATGATGAGAGAGGACTTAAAATCTTTGGATCTTTACATACAATACTTAAATGTGCATCAAGTGGACATTCAGGACTTTCTGACGCTTTTTGGGCCCACAAACTCAAAATTTGAAAACTTAAAACCCCCAAAAAAGGGGGTTAGAGTTTTCCGGTTGATCTGCCCAACGAACTTGTCCAACTTATTAAAAAGGAATGTCACCACCAAATTTGAAGTAAATCGGACAAAAATTTCAACCGCTAGAGTGCGAACACAATATATATGTAAAGATATACATATAAAGTTTTTAGAGAACCCTCAAAACGTGTTCAGGGGCCACGTTAGGAACTTTTATGGTGATCCCGAGCTTAAGCCTCACCTTGTGGGTCATGCTAATATTCACTTTTCCATAGGAAATTCACTAATAACTATCAACGTATTGGACCACTGGGTAGTCAGTTCATAAGCCAATATAGTGTGTAAAACCTTGCAGTGCGAAGGACTTTACTCTGGTAGTGATCACATCAAATCCTTCCTCGCTGACATATCCAAACACGTCGCCTTACACTAATAAAAGTACAGTCTGGTGTTAGCAAGCCCATTCCATCTGTACAGTCTGGTAGTGGAGTGTTGCTCAAACACTAACAGCGCTTGTGAACTTAAACTGTAATCAAATGAAATCGTACACAGTCTTATAAAGTGCAATTATATTAATATTTAAAAATATCTTCCAAACTGAATGGCTTGTGATCATCCAATTTAAGGGCTCCGCCCCTTGGGATTTCAAAGTTCTTAAGTCAATATTAATTAAAAATATCAATCAGTGTCACCTATCTATGTTATATAATTTCTTGGTTGTTGTTTGTAGTTGTTGACCTCTAAAACTATTAGTTTGTAAACCCGTTCATTTTTTTTATAAATCAAAAGCTATTACATTCTAGATGTGTCTTTGGAGTTTTCAAAATCATCCTCCTTTCGAGGTTTTTAATTTTCAAAGTTAATCTAATGGATTTATTTTATTTAGGTATACAGCTCGTATGAGCTGTGTAGTAAAAAATATTTGCTTTAATTTTGATTCTGAGTTCACTCGTACAAAAGTAAATGACAATGAAAAACATGGGAACATGGGTGTGATTATAATTTATAAACACTGTGGCTACTGGAGAAACGATTTTTAAATACATTCGATGAAATTAAACGTAGCATTGGAAGCTGCTTTTATTTAATAATATTTCGTAGGAAATAAAGTATTATTGTAATAATAAAAGTTAATACCGTTAAAATGTTGCCGTTAAACTAGTATATATAATTGGTTATAAAATTCTTCTAATTAATTAAAATTCATGATTGTTTTCAACGGTTAAAGTTATAAGTCAGTTATATGTGATAGAAGCTAGTACTTTACTAAATATTTTAGGATAACTATATTTATATTTATATTAGTGTTTATTTAATTTGAAGTACCGGTACGTTAATGTCCTATAAAATAAGTAAATTTATCCCAGTAATTTACGAAAACTCAACTTGTACTCAGCTTTCATGTCGTGATGACCTCACAAGCTCGCTAATGTCATGATGGCCATAAAGGTTCACTAACGTAACGTCAAATACATTAGATAGTTACGCTACGTTGTATTAATTTAAACCTTTACTGTACATCTTTTTGTGTTACAAATAACCTAGTGAAGCATCTTCTTGTATCTACACGGAAGGTAACTAATCCATCTATAAAGGAATGTAGATATTTAATTGTTTATTTGTAATTTTTTTTCAGTTATATATTTTTTATTAATGTCTAAGCAAGAGTTTTACTAATGTCGGTATATAATTACTAGTGAAGTGTTTGAAATTAAATCTTATCACGTCCGACGTTATTTAGGTTATGGTAGGTAAAATTATTCTCCAGTTAGCTACTCACTTAGCTGACAAATTGTAAGCTCTTGGATATGCACCACTTAACGTACAGTCTGGCACTTGACGGCACTTGACGGCACTGATGCCATCTGATTAGGCAGCACTTGATCAATAGAAACCTTAGAAAGACTTAGTTTTTTAACTTAAGGAGACAAAGGCCAGACAATTTGTAAATATTGTAATACTGTTATCTAAAAAGCTAATTATACCCTTCTGCAAACGTTTTACTGTTAAATATACATTTAATACCAAATAGCTTTTTCTAGAGTTTTCTTAGTTTTAACGTGAAATTTTTACAGCTACTATATTGGAGATTTACAATCATTCAATACTGAAAAATATTGAAAAACTTCAATAAAATAGGATGACAGTTTTAGTTATGACTTGAAAGCTGTATATTTAGGACTACAATTTTAAACATTCTTATATGGGTAAAAATTAATTTGCAAGAATTATTAATACAAAGTATGTTATAAAACATATAAATAAAAATTAAAATCATATAAAATTACTTTCTATTGCGTATTTACGTTTGGGTTTGAGAAATTATCGTTTCATGTTTGGAATAATACCAAATGAGGCAAAACTCATAATTAACGACGGAGGATTCAACATAAATCATAAACATAATATCCAAATAATATAATATCTAAATGCGTTAAAATGTATTAATAATAATTTTTTTCAACATTAACCTGTTGGATCCCGTCGCCGCACAGTTGTGGCAGCCAGCTTGCTAATTTATTTTGCATCTGCCTGGGTACATCAATTATACTTAAATAACACTGAATAGACCAAGATGCGCAGCAGAATAATGCATTTGTTGTATATTTTGTTTGGCGTTGCGATTCATGGCAGCACAGTTGTAGCATTTTTTCTTGTAACAGCTGTTGTTTTATGACAAAACAGACTTCTTTTACGGTTGCATGTTTATTTAAACAACATACTATATGAAATATAATGTACAATTTTGTAAGTAGCTAGGTTATCGTGTGTAAATTAAGAAATTAATTAATGGACTTTTAGTTTGGTTATTAATAATTACTGTAGTAGGCCTAAGCAGTTTTAGGTATGAGTAGCCTAAAACCTGGATTGTCAGAGGGGCTATGGGAGAAAAAACACGGGACCCAACAGATTGACAAATATTTGGTTAAATTACTCAAAGATTATAAAAAACAAAAAGACAAAATGATAATTTTAATTAAATAGACACCACTAGGGTAATGTTATTATTGTGAGTATTAAAATAGTAACTAGTCTTTAAAATTAATCGGTCATACTACATAAATTTCACCATAGTTAATTTAAATAAAGAAATAGTATATGTTAAAAAATAAAGTCTTTCAGTCGTGAGTTACAAAATCAGTCTCAATGTTTGAATTCATACGGCGCCGCGCTGCGGCGCGGCTCCGGTGCGGCGGTTGGAGCACTAAGTCTCTTGAATACTTTGTCTCGATCGAATATGCCTTTTGTGGTTTACATCGAGCTCTGTGCTTTGTGATTTACTCTCAAGGTTTAACTTTCCTTGTGCGTTCACAGCTTAATCAATGCTTCATTTAACGAGCGATTGAAAATTGAATCTTATCTTTAAAGCCATCTTATAAAGCGTGTTGAAGCTTTTGGAAAAAGTAAGATTAATTTACTTTAATATTGTAGAACATTCTTTCGTTGGTATAAACAACCCGAATGACTCTCTCCTGTAACTCATACATCCAACCAATTAAATTACAGTACGACCATGTTACCCGAATCACTCTCTCCTGTAACTCATACATCCAACCAATTAAATTACAGTACGACCATGTTACCCGAATCACTCTCTCCTGTAACTCATACATCCAACCAATTAAATTACAGTACGACCATGTTACCCGAATCACTCTCCCCTGTAACTCATACATCCAACCAATTAAATTACAGTACGACCATGTTACCCGAATCACTCTCTCCTGTAACTCATACATCCAACCAATTAAATTACAGTACGACCATGTTACCCGAATCACTCTCTCCTGTAACTCATACATCCAACCAATTAAATTACAGTACGACCATGTTACCCGAATCACTCTCTCCTGTAACTCATACATCCAACCAATTAAATTACAGTACGACCATGTTACCCGAATCACTCTCCCCTGTAACTCATACATCCAACCAATTAAATTACAGTACGACCATGTTACCCGAATCACTCTCTCCTGTAACTCATACATCCAACCAATTAAATTACAGTACGACCATGTTACCCGAATCACTCTCTCCTTTAACTCATACATCCAACCAATTAAATTACAGTACGACCATGTTACCCGAATCACTCTCTCCTGTAACTCATACATCCAACCAATTAAATTACAGTACGACCATGTTACCCGAATCACTCTCTCCTGTAACTCATACATCCAACCAATTAAATTACAGTACGACCATGTTACCCAAATCACTCTCTCCTGTAACTCATACATCCAACCAATTAAATTACAGCACGACCATGTTACCCGAAACAACTTTCAAATCAAAGTTGGACATCATTTACCCCTGGGTTTTGTGTCGGTATTTTCCTTTTTTGTATAATTAATTACTTTGCGCTGTTTCGTTAGTCTTTCTATATGTTTTTTAATGCAATACAAAAATATCAATAGAATTGAGAGCCAGGTTTTAGGTAAATGAATCGCCTTCCCGATACACACAATATGCAAGTGTGATCCACAAAGTAATGCTTTTTCTATAATCCTGTATTTTTCTTCTAGTAATACCTTAGATTTTGAGAATTGATGTTTTTTGTTATATAGTAATTTATATTTTTTAATATATATGAGGTTTCATTATTTATATTTTTTGTAGGAAGTTGAAAATTGATTTTACTCAACGAAGCTCAACTTAAATATGAAATTATAAACATTGTAAAAAAACATTTCAAGAGCCAAACTAACATTTACCATTGTTTCAATTACTCGTACATGTATAAGAACGGTTCTTCCGTGCAAAAGACTCCACAAAGTAAGACCGATCAATGTATAGTATTCCAAGATGGGTGTTGTTCATATTTTATTATTTTATAAAGTAACTGGAAGTATATATTTTTTTATATGTTTCCGAGGCCGGGAATTAAATGCTACATATGATTTCAATCCGACTTGTCATTTATCCACCTGTTGGTATAAAAGGTTCTGGGAAATATTGATAAATTAAAAAGTGTTACCCATAATTGGCTTGATAAAAAAGGGTATATCAGAAAACAATTATATCTATGGTTAATAATAGTAGGTAGAGGATCATAAATCGTTTTCGTTAATAGATCCTGTCACTAAGTGAGTTGTAGAATAAAAATAATATAAAACCTTAAATTTTAGTCATAGTAGTTTCAATTTAAAATACATAAATCATAATATACTAATAGAGTGGTTATTATGCTTTAGATAATTTTGGTATTCCCTATACAACTATAACACTGTACTATGAAAACTCTACGAAGTTTAAGTATCAGGACCTTTAATGCTTGAATAAATATTTATATATTTAAATGTTTTGATCTTACGGACAGTAAACACCTGACAAAAAAAAGCACCTGGCATAAAGCTGTAACATAAGGTTTTAGGGTGTACAACATTAACACGTTTGGCCTCAACGACTAACTAAACCGGTCTCCTTCTAGTGTGGTAGGAAAGTGATACAATTGTTGAATTTTAGGTTTATGATAATAAAACCAAGATCATGTTTTAGAAATGGATTCCTTTTATCGCCAATTTCAGTTTATAAATCCCTTTAGGGTATCATTTTACTACAAACGTTAGAGAGCTTATGGAAAACCAAAGTACTAAATCACTGTAAAGTAATAGATCACTTAACCTAAATATGGTGAAAATTAAACATATTTTACACTATAATAAACATTTACGAAAATAAGTACTACCTAACTGAGCATTTGAATATGCAGCCTGAGTATTTAAATACATTTAAATATGTAATATTTTCGGTGAAAAACTGCTTCCTACAACGATTCTTTTATTTTAACTAGTCAAAAAATTAATAGTGTATGTGTGAATTGTTTACAATCTCTTTAATCTGTATATATTTTAATGGCTGACGGGTCAACAGAGAGATTATCTCAGAATATTTTTGATTTGGAGGTCTAGATTTCAGCGTGGTACCACTACTATTAATTCTTCAGGTCCAAAACTGTTATATATTTTAATATAACTTGGCCTCAGGTATACTCTACTGATAATCACCAATGAATTAAATCGATTTAGAAATGTAATAGGTTCTGGATTAAAAAGCAGTACGTCATCAGTGCTGATGGGTTTTTCCCATTCATGATGAGTTTGTCAGGTAATAAACAACGATATTTACTCACAAAAGTTGAAACAAAACAAACATTTTGTAATAAACCATTACTATAACTTTATATTTAAAACCGTACGTGTCAGCTAGAGTATTAAAAAAATTTACGTTTATCTCTAAAATACAAACAGAAATAGTTTTTTCATCACTCTGTATTTGAAAATAGACCATAACCATGAGATCTACGAAAATTATCAATTTCCTTGTAACAAAACAAATAATGATCAGCTGATTTTGCCTGTTCAAAGCATTACTTTACCTGTCCCAAACAATACTTTTCCTGTCCCAAACATTTTAAGTTACCAGTGTGATTCCTTATTTGTTTTGACATTTATATTTTCAAACAGCTGACTTAACACTAAAATGAATTGTAAAACCATGTTATGATTACTTATAGAAAGTTAGATATGACTATGACTATTATAGACTATAAAATATCAGATTTTTTAAAGTTTAGTAAGGTTATTTGCATAGTGTTGAAAAGTAACGTGATAAAATATACTATGGCTATTAAAGATATAATCAAAGTTGGTTGACTTACAAACGTTAAACTGTTTTTCTTGGAGACTTTTGCTTAACAAATTTAAGCAGGTCGAGAGAAATTACAAACTGAAGCTAACTAAATGCTCTCTCCAAGATAAGTAGATGGTCAACCGCAGTAATGGAAGTTTCCTGCTTGCTGCTGATTGCGTTCACTGCTATCGCCTGAAGGAAACCATAAAACAAGCACACATACTTCAGGGTCATATTAAGTTTTTTACACATTTTTCTTAATCAATCTATCAAATAGGAGACTAAACTTTCAAGTTGAGCCTCCAAAGTGGAATTCGAACTCATATAAGGCTTTATGGTAAAACATATATGAGTAACTCAAGTTTTTGATCTATTACTATATTTTAAAGCCTTTTATTTATTATTTGTCTGACTTGTTTGTTTTACGGTAAAAATACATTAAAAGAACACTGTAAAATTTATTTTGGGCATTTTCGAATTCCCATTCAGTTTTAGAAATGAAAATATATTACATTTGCCCAAATAAAAAAATATTATATTATATTTATATATTTACCTTAGCTAAGCCGCGTACCAAAACTAATGATTAACATTCAGTTAAATACACATGCTAATTATAACTTTGTAAACTTGTTTTATATTTTTCTACAAAATTATTGGAGGTAAGATGCATTTTTAGACGTTTACTAGGTCACGAACAAGATCATAATTTTACAGGGTGTAGAACCTGTTTGATATTTGTATATATGAATGACAGTTATTTGGCAACGAGTAAATTTTATGTAAATGTTGCTATTCATGAATGAAATTGTTTTAATTTGGACTAACGAAGCTGGTTTGCAAAACTATAGTATTTAACTACAGTTTAGCAAAATGCAGAAATAGAGTTCAATACCTCCATCCCCATGCTGAATCGCCAATGTCATCCGAAAACCAATCTCAGTTCTGCGGAATATTGGTCGTTAATAGAACGTTTGAATACTGGAGAGTGGCTATTGGGAATATTGAAAAACTTGATCAGTAAGCATTGAGATACTTAGTTTGATGACTTTTGTGAAGGGTTTTAAAGTTTGTTATGTATTTTATAAAGAAAAGTGAACAGAGAATAATGAAAGAATGTTAGACAAATATCAGCCATTTTAAGCTAATACGTTTTATATCCTTGTTGCACTGTCACCAAGTCACATGAAATAGGCAGAGAGGTAGTAAACCTGGTGTTTAGTCTTATAAATATGTTACTGTCGAATTTGTTATGCTAAAATAGGTACATACTTTATCGTCGACAGTTCGAAAAACTTAAATTATCCACTATTTTTTTCCACGTAAAGATGACGTTATTAAGTTACCAATACAAAAAACCTGTTATACAAATTTGATAGTCAAAAGTTAAAACTGGCGTAGTTACAAACACAGTCACATAAAACTCATGACACTCAGAATGTTTTTGTCAGTAAAGAGTTCAAAATTTAACTAATAAAACGGTGAGGACTAAATTTTACGGATTCAATTCAATCCTTGAACAATAAACTACAATTAGTTTTTAAGCAATCATACAACATCCTTTAGACCTTAATTATAAAATTGCGTGATTATTTTAATGTAAATGTAATATAAAAAGGTCACTTTGTTCCCAATTGCATCTAATATGACATTTTCATAAAAGAATAGTTTTAATCTTGAGAAGAATCGTTTTCTAATTATGTAACTTTTATTTACAACAGTGTATGTTTAATCACTTACATTGATCAGAGTAGTCATTCAACCTAGCATATTTGCTTCAATGATCAAATGAGCTGCAAATATGTCCAGAACGCTCCTGTTAAGGACAGATCACTGATTTGGACATAAGGTGTAGTTCTGTGGTCGATCATGAATGAATTCCTTTCGTGTGGGGGACTGTATACAGTACAAATCCAAAATCCAGTTATTTAATTCAAAAATATGATATTACTACCTGTTAACCGCGGCTCCACACACAAACAATTTAAACAGTATAAAAATATAAACCTAACCAGCACTATCAAATCGTGGTTTACTTTTTAGCATATGATTTCTTTTGTAGTAACTGACAAACATCTCAACTACAGCAGGTAATTTTATAAATGGTATCTTACCATAAGATTTGCATTGTAACTTACAGAACTCGAGGGGTGGAGCCCTAAGGTTAGATGGGACAATGACAGGTTTATATGTTAAAGCTACATGTAATCTATATTCATGCAAACGTTTTCATAGGTCCAATAGTTTTTGTGTGAGGGTCTTGACTAATGTCAAGGTGGAATTATTGCTAAAATATATCTGCCGATTGTTGAGCTAACTTTTTAATGGTATTTTTTGGTCGTGCAAAGTAAGATTGCCTGTATTAGAAAACTGATATTGAAAAGCAGCAACAAACTGTAAACTTTAATCAAAACTGCATTGATAATGTTATATATTTAATTGATGGTTACAAAACATATATGTATATCAAAATACATATATTGAAATAAAACTCATTTTACTGGGGCATAAAACAATGGACAAAAATAAAACAAAGGCAAAGGCAAAATAAAACCCTTATCTAAGATCTGGTTTTTCATAAGCTAAACCAATACTACGATATTCAGAAAGGCGATGAGATTGCATTGAATCAAAGAGAGTTTTGGCTGTGGTTTTACATGAACTTTTTTATATATTTTAATTAATTAAGATTTATGATAATATTTTCCTACATCTTAAATCTATACACATTTGTAATTTGGCTTAATTTATCTTACAGTTTACATATTTTTAACGGGATGTTATATTGTTGAAATAAGTTTATAAATTTTGTTGAGGGATACCCATCTCATATAGTAACTCTACAACATAGTGATAGTTCATTACTTGGTTATATTACGAAAATGCTATAAAAACATAACAAACCTTACCTATACTTATAAATATAAATGTAGAATCGTTTAAATGTTTTAAAATGTCCTAAGGTTTTTTATGTAACCTAATGCTTTAAAAGAGTGCAATAGGAATAAAATTAATTCAGTTTGTTGGTTATGATTCTTAACTATTTTTTAGATTTATACCTTTAAATAGAGTGCCTAAGGTTATGTAACCCAAAAACTAATGTTTTAGCTGAGTAATGTTGACTTTTTTATAGTGAGATACAGTGCGTTGCACGAGTGAAAAACCAGGCCGTCCATAAGACTAATGTTAATTTTAACATTGGGCTTATGGACAGCCTGGGTTTTCACTCGTGCAACGCACTGTACATTATCTCATATATTATGATATATTATTAAGGTGTTAGTCCATTTTAACCATTGAACTGGGAAGAACTCATTCTTAAGCCTCGCTAAAAATTAGTAGTATAATTTATTAAAGGTTATTTATTTTTCATTTAATTTAATGCATATACTAAAATTAAGCATTTGTGTATACTTAATTTTTGTAATAATCATAAACAAATATAACTACAGTGATGCTGTTTTATAATATTTTAGAGATTTTAAGACTTAATATCTAAATATCTAAATGTCTAAATGATCTTGAGTAAAAGAGCCATTCAATGGTATTTAAAATTACAAACACTGGGGCTCTTCGGTTATTAACGATATTGGTCTCGAAATGATGTTCGGCGCACATTTTGACGATCGGCCTTTTCAAAATGATTTGCATTTCATTTTACTGCACTGAAGATTTAATTTGATTTTCCACAATTTCGATGGTAATTATCTGTGTTAAAACCCCTTTAACACTATATACAAATAAATAAAGAATATAGATGCTCCGTTAAAGTGAATAATTTGCATTAATCATCGATAATTTACTTCTTGAGTGGTGTGGCTTATTAAATTTAGATTATTTTTAACCTAAATACACATACATCTTATACTTTATGCAAGGATCATTTTATATAAAATTCCTATCATGTTAAACAAAGTATAAATCAGATAAATCTATGTACTGTTATAATAATTAAAAACCACTCATCAGGGACCAGTAATTTTATCAAGAGACTATTTACAGGTTTAACTTAATAAACCTCAAAGTAAACGGCTTCATATTATTATGTTACATTTTTGTTTTGCTTGTAGACACAAAATAGTATTACATAGTTATTTTTAGATGTTTATATCAAGTTTTTTTATTCAATTTGATAGGTTACTACCACCTCTCGAAGTTTTTAATGCCCCTTTCTGAATACATTTTATATACGAGAACATTGCTTATATTACAAAAATATAATTTAACTAATGGTATATTAAGGCTGCACAGCAAATTTTCAAGTTTTTAAAACACACGTTATAAACAAAGCAAAGGCTAGAATCTTAGTTTTCTGTAACCAAAGCAGACGTTTTTGAATCCCTATTTTTTCTTACGGTATTTCTTGCTTACACGTGCATTTAAAAAATACAACCCAAACCCTTTGATCGTATCTCTAAATGGTCCTCAACTTATTTAAATTATTATTAACTTTATTCACATTATGTAATTACAAGTAAAAGTAAGTATGTAAAATTATACCGACCGAATTTTCAGGTAGAATTAAAATGACTTTCAAACCAAGGCTGATCAATTTTTGACAACAAGTTGACGGTCTGCTTCACTCGCTGATGGCACACACCAGTTAGTAAACAAATCTAACCAACGAACATAACCTTACAACCTTAGGTTATGGGATGGAGGTGTTGGGTGTGCGATTGAGCGTGTGTTATACGCAATAGCGTCAAACCAGCCGCTCTCATCGACTTCAAATATTGAACCTCTCTCCAGAATATTAAAAGTTACAAGTTCAAAGATGAAAATAACCCTTTAAATCTTTATTAGTTGTCCAAAAATACTCTATAAGGTTATCACTGAATATATTATTCCCTTGTGAAATTTAGTGAGTAGTTTATTTATTTCAACAAAACGACTTTTACTCTCATATTTTTCTGTTGAGTGATGTTAGCTGTTTTTACTCACAGTTTTTTTTAACCACATCCACGTCATCACACAACCACCATTATAAAGAAATTTTCTTATTTATTTTTGTAGCAGTTTTTGCATTAACTACCTTTATTGGGGATTTCAAAATAGAGAATTGGTTTTTGTTGTATAAAGTAGGAATCGTTTTTCCCTACCAATGAAGGTAGTTAATGCAAAAACTGCTAAGTCGGGAGATGTTTTAAAGTAGGACCATTAAGGCTTGGAGGCTGATTCGCGAGAAGAAAGCTATTTTCCAGCACATGTTTAATATAACAACACTGATCCCAAATAAGCTCGATGATGATTTAATGATATAAATACAAAATGTTATTGCATGCCCAGGAATTGCTTTATTTGACAAACATTGGTTTGCTTAGCCCATATTTAGTAGAGGAGTAAATTATATAACAACATAAGCATGATCTACGGTGTTTGATAATGTCTACGGAATGTAATATTTTTGTTGTTGTTTTCTTTTGCTTTTAGTTTAAATTATTTTATGCTCGAGATGAATTTCAGCATCAGTGATAAGTACTTGGTACTCATTTGTTATGGCTTAATGTGTATCATATTAATAATTTGTCTTAGATGACGTTTTATGTCTGCTCAAACACCACCAAACAAACAAATCATCTAATTAATTTATCTTATTCATCTCATCGTACAGTTAGTTAATCTGTTCGTATTTCTTATGTGCTTTTAAAAGCAGAAATGAGTATGCGGCCTTAAACACGTAAATTTGTCTTGTAAACAAGCCCTAATTTTGGATTTTAACTTATGTGAATTAATTTTATAATCGATGGTTTAACTTTAGTAATACAGATATTGTAGGGAACCCATATCGATTTGTATTTTCAAATATGCACTGGTTAAAAAAGCAATGGTTTTGTATATTATCTTAAAAAGTTACATAAAATATATATTTTAAGTAACCTACATAAATTTGTTTTTAATTTATGATAGATACGTTTGTTTATATCGCATATCGCATGACCTATCTAGGTCACCTGTGCTCAGACTTGGGCGACCGCAGGTTGATTTTCTCTCAAACCCAGCTGACAACTTGATGTAAACTAAATTTAAAAAGAAAAATACACATTTCTGTCGTACGTCGTAATCATCTATCGTTTTACCCCTAAATATTTAAGTATATATGAAATATTGTAAAATGTATAGATTGTAGAAGGTTAAGAAGTTTTAACAAATTTGTCGACGTGTATAAAATAAATTATCAACTTTTGGAAATATCATCAACAGTAAAACACGTTTGTAAGAGTTTGTACGTCATATTTTGTCAATTTTGAGAGGTTATTTAAATTTCATGAATATGAGAAACCACTTCAAGCGTCTTTAACGGTCTTTAACGGTGTATTCGATTTCCATGGTAATTTAAAATTAAATTCACATAATATTTACGTGGACGAAACCAAGCCGGGTGGTTGACAGACATACTATACACACAATGACAGTGTGTAAAATTACAGCCAAAACATTTTTTGCTAATTTTTTGTTATTAACTGCTTGACTGGTTATGTGTAGATCCTCACATCTTAACAAAACCGTTATTTAACGTTCTGAAGGTTATTATCAAGAGACAGTTGTCGTAAAGCGTTCAATAAACAGTTGTTGTCGTTTTAATATTAAATATACTTAATTAAAGTAAACCGCGCTGTGAGCCAGGCAAAATTTGGCCTAAAAATAAATTATCCTCGCATATCTTTAGTGCCCAAGGGCAATAAACGAATCGAATGCCGGATAAATATTACGTTCAATAAACGGCAGAATAAGTTTTGTAATTATAAACGTTTTGATCGTTGTTATATTGGCTAAATATTTGTACTCATAACACAAAACGCATTAAACGTGATGCATCAAATATGGATCCTAAATAGATTTCAAAGATTAGTGGAAATGTGACATAATATCCCTGTGACGAGTGATTCAATTACATAAAACGCTGATTTCGCTCTTCACTAAGCTCATTTCATGTTGGTTTTGATTGAATTACTGTAATATGATTGGTCAACAAATTATTGAATTAATGTAATTTTGAAGTGAAATTAGCCCATATGCAACGTAAAAATTGCTAATTTATATGTAACCGATAGAAAGTCAAGCTAATGTTACAAAGACTCAAACAGTTTATTTATCTAATAACTTTCAACTAATTCAGCATTATATTTACTTACTACTTACTACCTACTACTGACTTAATACTTCTTTACTGACTTACTGATTTACTACTGACTTACTACTTATTTACTGACTTACTTATTTACTGCTGACATTTGGTAAACATTTATTACGAATAACCAGTCATATTATAAAGGATAAAACTCAGTTTTAAACTGAGGATTATTGAATCCTAATAAGATGCGGTAGTAGGTATAGTATAATTGAAAGGTACATTGATAGGGAGTAGAGGTACTCGGCACTGTTCAAGTTTAAAATCTAAATATCGTTCTTGATTTCTTTTTGAATAAAAAACGGAATATTTTTTTGAAAGTTACATTAAAATAGCGCTGTACACTAAATCCTTAATATTTAGTGTTAGTCGCATTAGTGCCCCTTTAAATTGTATATGAGAGCCTCAAATATTATCGGAACCTCATAATTAGAAAGAAAATTGTTAAAGTAGGATTTTAATGAAGTAGAAAATATAGCTTAGTAATAATAATTTCAATAAACTTTGACAAATAAGTATTTTACAAAGCAAACTGACAGCAAATAATATGGAAATAAGGGGGAAAGGAGAATTTATTAATTCATATATGACAAGATTGATTGAACGTTTGAATTCATTGTCAGTTGAAGAGTTAAGCTCCTTGGCAACTGTGTCTCTATCGTACAGGCCTGAAGCCATTCGCAAGAGTTTCCGAGCAGTGTAATATAAAACTATCCAAACTTTAACCCTGGTTAAACTCTGTTTGTGGAATTATATCTGAAATAAAACTTAGTTGGACTAAATACTTTGGCGAATCAATGTGTTTAATCACTATAAACCTAGGCATGTTACTAGTATGTTATTGGCTAAATCTAGAAGACTTTCTGGTGTCACGCAGTAATGTTTAATCACTATAAACCTAGGCATGTTACTAGTATGTTATTGGCTAAATCTAGAAGACTTTCTGGTGTCACGCAGTAATGTTTAATCACTATAAACCTAGGCATGTTACTAGTATGTTATTGGCTAAATCTAGAAGACTTTCTGGTGTCACGCAGTAATGTTTAATCACTATAAACCTAGGCATGTTACTAGTATGTTATTGGCTAAATCTAGAAGACTTTCTGGTGTCACGCAGTAATGTTTAATCACTATAAACCTAGGCATGTTACTAGTATTTTATTGGCTAAATCTAGAAGACTTTCTGGAGTCACGCAGTAATGTTTAATCACTACAAACCTAGGCATGTTACTAGTATGTTATTGGCTAAATCTAGAAGACTTTCTGGTGTCACGCAGTAATGTTTAATCACTATAAACCTAGGCATGTTACTAGTATGTTATTGGCTGAATCTAGAAGACTTTCTGGTGTCACGCAGTAATGTTTAATCACTATAAACCTAGGCATGTTACTAGTATGTTATTGGCTAAATCTAGAAGACTTTCTGGTGTCACGCAGTAATGTTTAATCACTATAAACCTAGGCATGTTACTAGTATGTTATTGGCTAAATCTAGAAGACTTTCTGGTGTCACGCAGTAATGTTTAATCACTATAAACCTAGGCATGTTACTAGTATGTTATTGGCTAAATCTAGAAGACTTTCTGGTGTCACGCAGTAATGTTTAATCACTATAAACCTAGGCATGTTACTAGTATGTTATTGGCTAAATCTAGAAGACTTTCTGGTGTCACGCAGTAATGTTTAATTTTTGTAAGGAATCTTTAGTTGAAATGCATATTAAGTCCATTATACAGTATTTTTTTAATGTAGTAACAAAATAATATCTGTTTATAAAATAGTATTTTACGCATGTCATTACTACTCGTAAAACTTAGTTGTTTTTTTTAATAGAATTTCTGCTTATTTTTTTAAGTTAGGTATATTTATATTAATTAAAATTTTTATTCACTGTAAAAAATATATAACTTACTTAATTCAATTTTACCTTTTGATAATTTTGTAAGCTTATTCTATATCACTGTATTTGTACGGATACTTCAAAAAGTTTCAAAAACCTCTTAAACTGCACCATAACCATGTTATTTTTTTAACCGAGCAAAAAAGATTACCTTCCTTTCAATGAAAAGAAAAATATTTTAAATTGTAGTGTTGTATTATGATTTTTAAGGAAACGGTTTTCAGTAGCTTTAAGAACAGATTATTTCTTATGCAACACTCTTTTGCGTTTTCTTTGTGTATAATGTTTGATTATTTTATATATATATATAATAGTAAAAAAATTTGTATTCCCGTATAAGTGAATAAAAGTAAGTTTATTGCTGCTAAAGCTTTAGGCAACCACATTAAGGCTGGAGGCCGATACGTGAGAAGGGAGCTACTTTGGAGCACATGTTTAATGTAACAACAGTGTATAGCGGATAAACTGAGTGAGGTTCTTCTAAAAATCGAAAACTCTATCAAAACCGCTCTAATTATTTTTATACTTCAAGCTGATACAGAGTGCGTTTAACTGTATATCTGTCTACATTTGTTCAAATATCAACCCAAAGCCAATCATTGACGGAAGTATGTACTGTACTTTATTTTAAATATATTTACGATTTTTGTCAGCCATCTTCAATCCACCATTTTTAAAGCGGGTTTAGGATGAGCCTATTTTCCACGCTTAAAGATCGCAATCAGTTTTTAATATTACATACTGTATATCTCCTATGATATTGAGATTTTATAAAATGTTGAACCCAAAAAGATTATAAGGTTTTCTCTCTTTATAACATAGTATGAGTTTATCTTTGTTACAATTACTTCTAGTTCAACAATAAACCAAGTAAATATGGTATTTTATACACGTTATCGTAAGATATATTGCCAGTACTTCTAGGAGAATCGTCACTTATAACCATATTGGTAAAAATGTCAAGATTTATATGACAAATCTTGAAGCTGCCTGAAGATGTGGTTGATGCCACGAAACATGTAGCATAGTTGCAACACAGCAGGATATTGAAAGGTAACAAGTCTATTTTATTACTGATTTAAAGTTTCTATTTTAAATAGATTTTTATTAACTACTTGTTATTCTAAAAAATAGGGTTTGAAATAATTTGAGTCTTGTAGCTGACGTTGGTTAACTTTTATCGTATAAACCTTTGAATTAAATGGTTCACAAATTTTACCTACTTAGTACGTTGTTTAAAGAATACCGAAATAATTTGACAAATACTAGACCCATAAACTATTTTAATTGCTCGAAATAAGTTCATATTGGAATTAACTATTAAAGCTGGGTTTTCCTAGGCACGGAACTTTTCGGCAGCGGAGAGCGGAACGCGGGGAGCGGAGAACGCTGGCCTCTCCTTATCATATAATCAAATCCAAGGTGCGGTGCGGAACAATTCAGCGGTCTTGGAAAACAGCGCCATTTGGTTACATGATGAGGAGATGCCAGCGTACTCCGCTGCTGAAAAATTTCGCGGGAAGGAAACCCCAGCTTAAGACCGACAAATGAACCATTTAAATTAAAAATCCCCTTTCCGCTTATTGGAAAACGAGGTTTTTGTTTAAATTTCAAGCAATAGTTTGCAAAATTCATATTCTTTTATTTTTGCTATTAAAAATAAGGGAAAAACCAAATTTACATTAATCAATATCAACAATGTTTTATAGCCATTGAAAGCAATTACTAGGAATCCAAACCGTTAACATCGTTACAATTATTCAAATAATAATAATAATAATCAAACGAACGCTGACATCACAAAATCAACGTCAATTCCCCTTTCCTTTATTACAAATAATTTAATTTTAAAACAAAAACTTATAATAAATTGGTGCTAAAATCAGAAACAGGTCTAGTTTATCAGTTTATCAATTCCACCAGTTTATATTTATTTTGTTTAACTCATATTTATAAGAACAGATGGGGTTGGGGGAAATCCAGAGGGTGGGAAATGTAATGGGGGTAGACTCACCGTTACGATGTCATGTATAATGATGGAGGGTGGGGTGTTGTAATATTACAGAACATGAAAATTGAATACATGTTTAACATTAACTTATATCGTAACAATATATATATATATATATATATATATATATATATATATATATAGCATAAAACAGGAAATTGTTTAATAAACCAAGTCCATACAATGTTGAAAGAAATATTTTTTAATTTAATGACAATTGGATTGCTGATGTAGCGTACCGCACGAGTCGAATCCAGTTACTGATTAGATTACATTCAGTAATTAGCGTCATTTCTGATATTCCACCCACCATGAAGCAGTGCATTGATAGCTGACAGATGTATGGTTGTAAACCACTGTTGCATTAGAGCCATGCCGATTGGGAACCTGTTACTTTTAAGTAGCAACAGTTTCCTATATGTGAAACTTACAATGAACAACTTTAAATTAGCATAATATGTGTTGTCATAACTATATGAAATCACTATACATATCCAAAAATACATAAAAATATATTTTCACTCTTACAATGCACTCTTATACACATCGGCAAATATACAAAGAATATGGTACAAGGCAGTCGATTTTGATTGGTCACATTATTTATTCAAGGTTCAAAGTATGAGTAAAAGGACCTCATCTTTTCAAAACGAAATGGCTTGATCATTTTCCCTTCAAAAATTACTTGTGGTTTTTATTTTTCTGGTAGCATTAGGATTTAAATTGATCATAATCTTAAATAAAATTTGTATTCTTACTTACATACATTCTTTGTTGAAAATATATTAGCATTCTTCGTATGGATCTCGATTCTTACACCTACGATAAGTTAATGTTAGATTTGTCCAATTAGAATCAGACAACCAACAGATCAACAAAATTATTTATTATTTATTACGTGTTGCTGTAACTGCAGGATGTAACGAGATACGTCTTATAAACCTAAAAATATGTTTACGATATTAAGATATGCTCACGTATACGACGGTAAACATGTGTATCACACCCATCATCAGCAGACCAATGACCCAATGACTCGTATCCAACCATCAACATCCTACTCGTAACCCAAATAACTACAGCCATTTTCCTTTACAACATTATGAATGATAGATCATTCTCCCATTGGGCCAGAATATTTTCATATTCGCCGATAAAATTAATTTGCAAACACCAACGACATTTATATATTTACCGTTTTGAATGTCAGTAAAGGATAAGAGTAAATATATATTGAATTTTTAATACGTATTTAACTGTATTCCATGAACTTATAATGACCCAAGATGAACTTAGTTTGTAAACAAAAATAAAATAAGTATTTTTTATTTAACAAAGTATACATTTTGCATTAATGAAGTGCATATTAAACCCTTTTAGCAAGATAAATCGCAAGTGATAGTTTTATTATGAAATATTATTTTATTATAGTTGAAATAATTAAATAATTTTAAATTGTAATGTCATATACCAGACTTGACTGTACGGAGTGGAGTTATTTACCAGCAGACTGTACTTTAAAGTGGTGTAAAGCCAAACTCTTGATGTAACCTAAAGGAGTAGGGTTCAAGGCAAGAGATTCACTTAGATGAATATGCATAACGGTGGTTTAAACACAAAGACTTATTATCACTTAATTTATATGAAGAATTTATTAGAAAAAAGGTTTGGCATATTAAAGATATATGATGAAGAACTAAAGTTGTAAAAATATTTTGGCTAGGCTAATTTTAATTTCAGGGTAATTTTAAGTTCATCTTAAATCAGTATAAGTTCATGGAATACAATTAAATACGTATTACGAATTCAATATATATATTTACTCTTATCCTTTACTACCTATCCCTCATTAGTGCTGGGACACACGACTTAAAACATCTGTAGGAGCAAAATTATGAAACTTATCCAACACTTATATTTTTTAAACATACTAAAAAATAACTAACTACTATTTTCATACTGACCAAATTATAATTTTCTTTTGAATAGATTATAACTCTAACATTATATGTTATAGAATTGACAAGGGTACTTTTTGGTGGTTGAAGTAAGCATAACTGCACCAAACCAGAACAGAGCAGAATTATTTCTGCAGTTGTGAAGCCTTATTTAGTAGAATCAAGTTAAATATCCTTTTGTTTCCTAAATATGTATCTTCCGCGAAAATAATTTTTGCAATCATCTTCATACCTGGATAATATTTATGTCGTAACAAACCTGCGTGCTCATTGAACATATTATGTAACTTTATTGACATATTACAATTTTAAAACGTATTTTATTTTCGAAAACAATTTAAGAGTATTAACTTAACTAGAGAAAATATAATCATTATTTAATCCCGGGATTGCATTTCGATTTATTTTATACAATCATCAGTCAACAATAACTAAATATGTCAACCACCACAGAATATTTTGTTGGCAAATTCTCGTTCACCTCTTTGTTTTCGGCAAAGGCGCACGAGTTATTCTTAGTCAAAAACACCTATAAATTGTACGACAGTTTTAAAATTAAAGGTTAAAGGTTTAAGGTTCAATTTAGTTTGGAAAATTGTATTTACAACTGACAATTTACCAAACAAAAGCTCAAGGCCAACGACTTTGTTCTTTATTTTGCTAACCTTTCATTTTTATATTATATTATTTTATATATTTTATATTATAATAAATTACTAAACTTTCCTAATTTACTTGGGGGGGTATGCAAATGGAGACGCATTAATTGTGCTCAGTAGTGGTGAAATGATGGTTTAACCCCAGAATCGGCGCTTTTTTCCCATGTTATTCTTATGGGGATCAGTTTTTGAGCCGACGCCCGATCCTACCCTACACAAATTTTCTTTTTGGCCCCTGCCTTATTTTCCCCCATTTAAAATTTGCATTAATTTTAATACATCCTTTGCAGAAATCCACGAGTTCAAAAATAACTCCACACTAAATAAACAACACATGTAAACAACTTAGAAGTTATTGTATAGTAGTGGGTAAAGGAGAAAGAGACCCCAGAATCGGCGCTTTTTCCCCATGTTATTCTTATGGGGAGCCGTTTTTGCGCCGACGCCAGCTCCCGCCTATAGAGCTCCCGCGCGTTGGCCTGTACTAATGTCCAACCCTTGCCCATATTAAATATATTGTCCCCATCCCCATCCCTCCTCTATATTTTTTAAAATTAATTTTCAAATTCTAAAAAACTATCTTTAATGTTTATAGTCCGATTTGTCTGCAATTTGGATATGTTATTGTCCTAGGCAAGTGTTTTAATAAATTTCACTTACATTTCCCAAATTCACTATAACGGTCAAATTAAAAAATATTTTTTGAAAATACTGCCAATTGCCACCTTCTTTATTAACTGTCCGATTTGTCTGCAATTTGGATATGTTATTGTCCTAGGCAAGTGTTTTAATAAATTTCACTTACATTTCCCAAATTCACTATTACAGTCAAATTAAAAATATTTTGGAAAAATACTGCCAATTGCCAACTTCTTTATTTACTGTCCGATTTGTTTAAAATTTAGATATGTTATTGTTATAGGCAAGTGTTTTAATAAATTCCACTTACATTTCCCAAATTCACTATAACGGTCAAATTAAAAAATATTTTTGAAAAATACTGCCAATTGCCACCTTCTTTATTAACTGTCCGATTTCTTTAAAATTTGGATATGTGATTGTTCTAGGCAAGTGTTTTAATAAAATCCACCTACATTTCCCAAATTCACTATTACGGTCAAATTAAATAATATTTTTGAAAAAATACTGCCAATTGCCACCTTCTTTATTAACTGTCCGATTTGTCTTCAATTTGGATATGTTATTGTCGTAGGCAAGTGTTTTAATAAATTACACTTACATTTCCCAAATTCACTATTACAGTCAAATTAAAAATTATTTTTGAAAAATACTGCCAATTGCCACCTTCTTTATTAAATGTCCGATTTGTCTGCAATTTGGATATGTTATTGTCCTAGGCAAGTGTTTTAATAAATTTCACTTACATATCCCAAATTCACCATTACGGTCAAATTAAAAAATATTTTTGAAAAATACTGCCAATTGCCAACTTCTTTATTAAATGTCCGATTTATCTGCAATTTGGATATGTTATTGTCCTAGGCAAGTGTTTTAATAAATTACACTTACATTTCCCTAATTCACTATTACAGTCAAATTAAAAATTATTTTTGAAAAATACTGCCAATTGCCAACTTCTTTATTAAATGTCCGATTTGTTTAAAATTTAGATATGTTATTGTTGTAGGCTAGTGTATATGCACCATCCACATTTCCCAAATTCACTATTACGGTCAAATTAAAAAATATTTTTGAAAAATACTGCCAATTGTCAACTTCTTTATTTACTGTCCGATTTGTTTAAAATTTGGATATGTTATTGTCCTAGGCAAGTGTATATGCACCATCCACATTTTACAAATATTGCGGTTAAATTTTAAAAAATTTGGAAAAATACTGCCAATTGGCAACTTCTTTATTTATGGTCTGATTTGTTTAAAATTTATGTCATTATTCTAGGCTAGTGTATATGTACCATCCACATTTGACAAATTAACTATAATGGTCAAATTAAAAAAATATTTTGAAAAATATACTAACAATTTCAAACTTCTTTATTTACTGTCTGATTTATTTTCGGATATGTTAAAGCTCTTATATAGGTAACAAGACCACACTACCACACGTTCCACTACCCCCTATAATACAGTATTTTGCTGTAATCCCAAAACTGACTTTGCTGTTTATTGTCCGATTTGCCTACACTTTGGATGTTGTCCTAAGCATTTATTGTCTGATTTATTTTTGGATATGTTATAGCCCCCAACTATTATATCTAAAATTACAATATTATTTCCACCTATAATACTGTTGTTTGTTTTGCCGCAACCTAAAAACTAACATTGGTATTTGTGTTTTTACAAAACTATATTTTGCGGTTGGATTAAAAAAATAAATACAAGCTTATTATATACATCCAGCTGATAAGTAATATATATCCACATTTATGGTCAGAACAAATTTTGGATATGTTTTAAGCCAGCAAAAAATAAATGTTTAAAACCCAAAACAACTACACACAAAACACTAACCTTTCTTTGTGCTTGTTTGGAGTAGTCTTTATTTTATCCAACTTAATTTTAATTTTGTAGTTAAAATCAAACTTCCCACATTCTAGCTCCCTTTCCAGCCAGTGATTGGAGACATAAAGGTTACGAATATTTTCAAACAATATATCTTTTTCTACCCCTATGTTGGACTTGTTTAATAGCGCACCATATTCCAAATCCTCCAGTCTACTACATTCATTAAATTTAACATTGCCTTTAATATCTTGCATCTCTATGTCTTCTTGTCCATCATCCCACTCATTGTTACGGAAACTTAGGTTTTCTATTTTTGGAATTGCCATAAAATGTTGCGGTTCCGTTAGTGTTAAAGCTTGCAAGTGGCTCGTTGGTAGGTAGATAAATAATGTCCAAATCACCACTGTATGGCAACACGCCTTGCCTATTCTTATTTATCTCTATAAATACAGTTTTACAGACACCCTTAACATAGTATACACCCGTCCATCCTTTTCTGCCAACACTCCCACAAACTTGTTGTTTACTACAAACGCATACACATAATGCTCTAGATCCTCGTCGCAGGAAGTAATCTTTTAATTTATCCTCTCTTTCCCTTCTTTCTTTAGCCAACTGTGCTTTGTATTCCTCCGCAACAGTATTTTCCACATATTCCAATGTCTTCTAATTCCAATTTCCTCTTTTTGGAACAACTCTCTGCTTGGAAAGTGGCTCTATTTCTTTAATAGTGTATGGGTACAGTTTATTGGTCCGGCTTCTTAAAACGTAGGGAGTAAGGTTAGGACTTTCCACTAAGCCCAATTCTTCTAAATTGATGGAGAAAGGTGTATTTGATGTGCCCCCAGATTTGATGTAACACTTATGCTTTACACTTATGGCATCCTCCTCTATTACCTCTACATAGTTGGTAAACAGTTAAAGCTAAATGCAGATAGAGCATACTTTATTAACTTTTCCCTTTGTGTACTATCTTTTGGCAGTTGTACTCCAGTTATCTTCCCCCAATATGCACTAAACAACAACTGTTTTGTAATTGATTGGCATCTTATGCAGAGGTACAGCATAGAATGGAGCATTTTGAAAGTACCGTTTGTTGTCTTCTATTAGACTTAAACAATCTCTTAAAGGTTCAAACCCTTTACCAAAACCTCTACAATAGATTGTTGCCTCTAACCTTGCCATTCTCTCTAGCTAGTTTAGACGAGAACGTTTCTTTTAGGTTTACAAAGTTTATTATATGGTTTCCTATACTTTTAATTACTCCAGGGCTTGTAATCTGGCATATAAATTTATTATATATTTTTACCCTGCTATTTACATTAAACCATGTTAAACAGTCTTTACTAACATTATCTACAATAACATTATGGGGGTCCATTCGCCCCCCTGGTAGCAAAAGTTTTCTGTAAGATATTGGCACATTTCCTCTTTATTAAATATTCCAACCAAATCTAGTGTTATATCGAAATCCATAAGATAGTACATTTCTTTTTCCAGATCTTGCAGTATCTTTGGAAGATCTTCCAACAAATCCTTAATTTTAACATTTGCAAGCTCTATTTTATAGGGAATTGCTATAGGATCATCATACTTTTGTTTAATTTGGTCAAAACACAATTTGGTAACACACCCTCGCTTTGGGAGAATGGTAGTTTGGCCACAACACCATGTCGAGCTAAAGAGAACTTTTTAAATATTCCTCGTAAGTAGCTATTAAACGAGCCACATATTTCCTTCTTAACTTTAAATTTATTCCGAACATCCCCATCACAATCCGCAACATTGGTTATCTTAACTAACATCCGTTATAGATGTTAAATTATTTAATTTTGGTTCACCCTCGCAATAGTTTATATTACCTATGTTTGTAAGAAGGTTATTATTACGTAGATTTTCTAATAAAAACCACATACCCAATCTTTCGTTAGTAGGTTTAATACAATTCCCCAATAAATGGCTAACAGAGTACATTTCTTTTATACAAAAAGTAGCGGAAACACGTCAACAGGACAGATTACACTATAGGCATATAGAGACCCACATGCAAATATGGAATACCCACAAATTCGACTAAATAAGTTTATAGTCTCAATATAATTAACATATTAACATTAGTACCCAAATTGTCGAAATTCTATAATTCTATTCTTAGTCCTTGTATTAGGTTTTGTACTATTAAACCCAACACCCCGCGCAGTAGAGTAATATATGTATTTAATACAGATACGCACATTCTACAAGACCCATACATCTGTTGTATAAGCAGCAGAATAGACGTCTCATTGTGTTGTTGTAAAATAAAACATAAATTGTGCTGGATACAACCGGCCAGATATTAGACAGGAAATGTGTTGGAAGTGTATTGCCAAATAGTAAGACAAACACCACATAGTGCAGCATGTAATCAATCCATTACTATTTAGACAAAGGTCAGTATTGGTACAACATCCGATATATTAGCCAAACCCACAATCAAACTTGGAAAACAAACAGTAAAAGATAAATATTATAGTAACAGAAATAGTAAGAGTATAAGGACATAGTAATATTTAAAGTTTATAAAACAACACAAATGCAGAGACACAATAAATAACACACTCCAACACATTTGGACACACCCACAGATACTGGTTTACATCCATTTAACACAACTTTACACGTTCTGTCAACCGACACAAAAATAGTTTGTAAATTGTGTAAGAAATATATGTAATATAAACAAATTTAACACAATCATAACATTGTCCACAATGTTATGATTGTGTTAAATTTGTTTATATTACATATATTTCTTACACAATTTACAAACTATTTTTGTGTCGGTTGACAGAACGTGTAAAGTTGTGTTAAATGGATGTAAACCAGTATCTGTGGGTGTGTCCAAATGTGTTGGAGTGTGTTATTTATTGTGTCTCTGCATTTGTGTTGTTTTATAAACTTTAAATATTACTATGTCCTTATACTCTTACTATTTCTGTTACTATAATATTTATCTTTTACTGTTTGTTTTCCAAGTTTGATTGTGGGTTTGGCTAATATATCGGATGTTGTACCAATACTGACCTTTGTCTAAATAGTAATGGATTGATTACATGCTGCACTATGTGGTGTTTGTCTTACTATTTGGCAATACACTTCCAACACATTTCCTGTCTAATATCTGGCCGGTTGTATCCAGCACAATTTATGTTTTATTTTACAACAACACAATGAGACGTCTATTCTGCTGCTTATACAACAGATGTATGGGTCTTGTAGAATGTGCGTATCTGTATTAAATACATATATTACTCTACTGCGCGGGGTGTTGGGTTTAATAGTACAAAACCTAATACAAGGACTAAGAATAGAATTATAGAATTTCGACAATTTGGGTACTAATGTTAATATGTTAATTATATTGAGACTATAAACTTATTTAGTCGAATTTGTGGGTATTCCATATTTGCATGTGGGTCTCTATATGCCTATAGTGTAATCTGTCCTGTTGACGTGTTTCCGCTACTTTTTGTATAAAAGAAATGTACTCTGTTAGCCATTTATTGGGGAATTGTATTAAACCTACTAACGAAAGATTGGGTATGTGGTTTTTATTAGAAAATCTACGTAATAATAACCTTCTTACAAACATAGGTAATATAAACTATTGCGAGGGTGAACCAAAATTAAATAATTTAACATCTATAACGGATGTTAGTTAAGATAACCAATGTTGCGGATTGTGATGGGGATGTTCGGAATAAATTTAAAGTTAAGAAGGAAATATGTGGCTCGTTTAATAGCTACTTACGAGGAATATTTAAAAAGTTCTCTTTAGCTCGACATGGTGTTGTGGCCAAACTACCATTCTCCCAAAGCGAGGGTGTGTTACCAAATTGTGTTTTGACCAAATTAAACAAAAGTATGATGATCCTATAGCAATTCCCTATAAAATAGAGCTTGCAAATGTTAAAATTAAGGATTTGTTGGAAGATCTTCCAAAGATACTGCAAGATCTGGAAAAAGAAATGTACTATCTTATGGATTTCGATATAACACTAGATTTGGTTGGAATATTTAATAAAGAGGAAATGTGCCAATATCTTACAGAAAACTTTTGCTACCAGGGGGGCGAATGGACCCCCATAATGTTATTGTAGATAATGTTAGTAAAGACTGTTTAACATGGTTTAATGTAAATAGCAGGGTAAAAATATATAATAAATTTATATGCCAGATTACAAGCCCTGGAGTAATTAAAAGTATAGGAAACCATATAATAAACTTTGTAAACCTAAAAGAAACGTTCTCGTCTAAACTAGCTAGAGAGAATGGCAAGGTTAGAGGCAACAATCTATTGTAGAGGTTTTGGTAAAGGGTTTGAACCTTTAAGAGATTGTTTAAGTCTAATAGAAGACAACAAACGGTACTTTCAAAATGCTCCATTCTATGCTGTACCTCTGCATAAGATGCCAATCAATTACAAAACAGTTGTTGTTTAGTGCATATTGGGGGAAGATAACTGGAGTACAACTGCCAAAAGATAGTACACAAAGGGAAAAGTTAATAAAGTATGCTCTATCTGCATTTAGCTTTAACTGTTTACCAACTATGTAGAGGTAATAGAGGAGGATGCCATAAGTGTAAAGCATAAGTGTTACATCAAATCTGGGGGCACATCAAATACACCTTTCTCCATCAATTTAGAAGAATTGGGCTTAGTGGAAAGTCCTAACCTTACTCCCTACGTTTTAAGAAGCCGGACCAATAAACTGTACCCATACACTATTAAAGAAATAGAGCCACTTTCCAAGCAGAGAGTTGTTCCAAAAAGAGGAAATTGGAATTAGAAGACATTGGAATATGTGGAAAATACTGTTGCGGAGGAATACAAAGCACAGTTGGCTAAAGAAAGAAGGGAAAGAGAGGATAAATTAAAAGATTACTTCCTGCGACGAGGATCTAGAGCATTATGTGTATGCGTTTGTAGTAAACAACAAGTTTGTGGGAGTGTTGGCAGAAAAGGATGGACGGGTGTATACTATGTTAAGGGTGTCTGTAAAACTGTATTTATAGAGATAAATAAGAATAGGCAAGGCGTGTTGCCATACAGTGGTGATTTGGACATTATTTATCTACCTACCAACGAGCCACTTGCAAGCTTTAACACTAACGGAACCGCAACATTTTATGGCAATTCCAAAAATAGAAAACCTAAGTTTCCGTAACAATGAGTGGGATGATGGACAAGAAGACATAGAGATGCAAGATATTAAAGGCAATGTTAAATTTAATGAATGTAGTAGACTGGAGGATTTGGAATATGGTGCGCTATTAAACAAGTCCAACATAGGGGTAGAAAAAGATATATTGTTTGAAAATATTCGTAACCTTTATGTCTCCAATCACTGGCTGGAAAGGGAGCTAGAATGTGGGAAGTTTGATTTTAACTACAAAATTAAAATTAAGTTGGATAAAATAAAGACTACTCCAAACAAGCACAAAGAAAGGTTAGTGTTTTGTGTGTAGTTGTTTTGGGTTTTAAACATTTATTTTTTGCTGGCTTAAAACATATCCAAAATTTGTTCTGACCATAAATGTGGATATATATTACTTATCAGCTGGATGTATATAATAAGCTTGTATTTATTTTTTTAATCCAACCGCAAAATATAGTTTTGTAAAAACACAAATACCAATGTTAGTTTTTAGGTTGCGGCAAAACAAACAACAGTATTATAGGTGGAAATAATATTGTAATTTTAGATATAATAGTTGGGGGCTATAACATATCCAAAAATAAATCAGACAATAAATGCTTAGGACAACATCCAAAGTGTAGGCAAATCGGACAATAAACAGCAAAGTCAGTTTTGGGATTACAGCAAAATACTGTATTATAGGGGGTAGTGGAACGTGTGGTAGTGTGGTCTTGTTACCTATATAAGAGCTTTAACATATCCGAAAATAAATCAGACAGTAAATAAAGAAGTTTGAAATTGTTAGTATATTTTTCAAAATATTTTTTTAATTTGACCATTATAGTTAATTTGTCAAATGTGGATGGTACATATACACTAGCCTAGAATAATGACATAAATTTTAAACAAATCAGACCATAAATAAAGAAGTTGCCAATTGGCAGTATTTTTCCAAATTTTTTAAAATTTAACCGCAATATTTGTAAAATGTGGATGGTGCATATACACTTGCCTAGGACAATAACATATCCAAATTTTAAACAAATCGGACAGTAAATAAAGAAGTTGACAATTGGCAGTATTTTTCAAAAATATTTTTTAATTTGACCGTAATAGTGAATTTGGGAAATGTGGATGGTGCATATACACTAGCCTACAACAATAACATATCTAAATTTTAAACAAATCGGACATTTAATAAAGAAGTTGGCAATTGGCAGTATTTTTCAAAAATAATTTTTAATTTGACTGTAATAGTGAATTTGGGAAATGTAAGTGTAATTTATTAAAACACTTGCCTAGGACAATAACATATCCAAATTGCAGATAAATCGGACATTTAATAAAGAAGTTGGCAATTGGCAGTATTTTTCAAAAATATTTTTTAATTTGACCGTAATGGTGAATTTGGGATATGTAAGTGAAATTTATTAAAACACTTGCCTAGGACAATAACATATCCAAATTGCAGACAAATCGGACATTTAATAAAGAAGGTGGCAATTGGCAGTATTTTTCAAAAATAATTTTTAATTTGACTGTAATAGTGAATTTGGGAAATGTAAGTGTAATTTATTAAAACACTTGCCTACGACAATAACATATCCAAATTGAAGACAAATCGGACAGTTAATAAAGAAGGTGGCAATTGGCAGTATTTTTTCAAAAATATTATTTAATTTGACCGTAATAGTGAATTTGGGAAATGTAGGTGGATTTTATTAAAACACTTGCCTAGAACAATCACATATCCAAATTTTAAAGAAATCGGACAGTTAATAAAGAAGGTGGCAATTGGCAGTATTTTTCAAAAATATTTTTTAATTTGACCGTTATAGTGAATTTGGGAAATGTAAGTGGAATTTATTAAAACACTTGCCTATAACAATAACATATCTAAATTTTAAACAAATCGGACAGTAAATAAAGAAGTTGGCAATTGGCAGTATTTTTCCAAAATATTTTTAATTTGACTGTAATAGTGAATTTGGGAAATGTAAGTGAAATTTATTAAAACACTTGCCTAGGACAATAACATATCCAAATTGCAGACAAATCGGACAGTTAATAAAGAAGGTGGCAATTGGCAGTATTTTCAAAAAATATTTTTTAATTTGACCGTTATAGTGAATTTGGGAAATGTAAGTGAAATTTATTAAAACACTTGCCTAGGACAATAACATATCCAAATTGCAGACAAATCGGACTATAAACATTAAAGATAGTTTTTTAGAATTTGAAAATTAATTTTAAAAAATATAGAGGAGGGATGGGGATGGGGACAATATATTTAATATGGGCAAGGGTTGGACATTAGTACAGGCCAACGCGCGGGAGCTCTATAGGCGGGAGCTGGCGTCGGCGCAAAAACGGCTCCCCATAAGAATAACATGGGGAAAAAGCGCCGATTCTGGGGTCTCTTTCTCCTTTACCCACTACTATACAATAACTTCTAAGTTGTTTACATGTGTTGTTTATTTAGTGTGGAGTTATTTTTGAACTCGTGGATTTCTGCAAAGGATGTATTAAAATTAATGCAAATTTTAAATGGGGGAAAATAAGGCAGGGGCCAAAAAGAAAATTTGTGTAGGGTAGGATCGGGCGTCGGCTCAAAAACTGATCCCCATAAGAATAACATGGGAAAAAAGCGCCGATTCTGGGGTTAAACCATCATTTCACCACTACTGTGCTCTGATAAGATACATTCACACACAACGTAAAGGACGTTTGAGAATTTCGTAGTTTCACTTTAGCCCAATATAATATGGGAATGGTGGTCTGACAATTCCACTCTTTTCCCTTCAAACTACGAGTTATCTTCCTTAACTTCATATAACAAATTAATTAAAATGGAATTACTAATCATAATTAATACAAATTTAGGACATTTTAATTTTTAGATAAAATTTATGTTAACATATATTTTTACATAATTAATTTGTCTCTATTAAAATTTGTAGCTTTTTGCACAAAATAATGTTTGAGTTGTTGGATAAGCAGGGTGGTTATAAATTATCGGACTTATTTTAAGATTAAATAAATAAATAGCCAAGAAAAGTGAAAATGGGAATTTTTGTGTTAAATATATAATTGAAAACAGTTTTACCTACCAAACTGAAAAATAATAAATATAAAGATTTCAGTATCTAAATTTAATGGTTATAAAAAGTCCGTAAAATCTCTGCTAAACTTTGAGTGTAAAAGTTTTCTTTTTAACGAATCAATGAACAATGAATCTTCACCAGCTGTGAACAGTTGACTAAACAAACAATAAACTAACCTCAGTTTCAAAATGGCTAGTGTTCAAGAAAAAGCAAAGTGTAATCTTTGGTTTCACGAAAGCATATCTTTAATGACTGTTCGAAGAAGGTTTCGTTTTCGTTTAGAGTATGACCGCAATCCCCCGAGTAACAATTATATAAAACGTTGGTAAAGGCAATTTGAACATACGGGAAGTGTCCAACATAGAAAAGGTGCTGGTAGACCTCCAGTTTCTGAGGCTATTGTTGATCAAGTAATGGAATTGTTTATGAGGAGGCCTGGTAAGTCCACTCGGCGTGCAAGTTTGGAATTAGGATTACCACAATCAACTGTCTTAACAATTTTGCATAAACACCTTAAGCTCCGTGCATACAAAATCCAATTACTACATGAAATTAAACCTAACTATAAACCTCGACGTTACGATTTTGCTATCAGCATACTTGACAACGAAGAAAAAACAAGATAAAATAAAGAAAGCAATTACTTAAAAATGATTATTTTTTCTGATGAAGCAACCTTCCACGTTTCTGGTAGGGTAAATCGACATAACTGTAGGATTTGGGGTACTGAAAACCCTCATAATTTCGAGATCAAGAAAGAGTCAGTTCTAAAATAAACGTTTGGTGTGCATGGGCTATAGATGAAGTGATAGGACCCTTTTTTTCGCTGAACCGAAAGTCACTAAGGAGATATACCTGGACATGCTCGAACTGTATGCAATACCGCAAATTGAGCATAGGTAGCCAAATGTTTACTGGCAGCAATATGGTGCTCCTCCACACTGGGGTAGATAGTTCGCGATTAAATGACACATTTCCTGGTCGTTGGATTGGACGAGATGGTCCAATTCCTTGGCCTCCCCGTTACCCATACATTACACCCTTAGACTTTTTTATTTAGGGTTATATCAAGGACACATTGTTCACTAAGAAGGTTCAATACATTGAAGAACTTAAGAGAAGAGTACGAGAGGTTATTGGAAGCCTAACTCCTGCAATGCTCAGAAACACAAGGAGTGAGGTTGAATTCAGACTGCAAACTTTGCCTGCAAACCACGGAGAGCACGTGGAAAGAGTTTAGTTTACTTGTATGAAGAATGAGTAACAGTAACTTTTTCCAATTGTTATAATAAAAACTGTTTAACATTTTCTATATAATAAAACAATTCCCATGTTTTTAGGTTAATGGTTATTTATTTATTTCATCTTGAAATGTGTCCAATAATTTATAACCAGCCTGTATTACAGGTAAAAGCATAATTTAAAGTTAGGGAGATCTAGTTCGCCCGCAAGTTGGAGACCTACAACCCAACAGATATAGCTACTAAGCAATGACTTAATTTCATGGACTTCAGTTGTTTTGGTCCGTGGTTATTGCCTATGAACAGCCGGAACTACCAAACTGTCCCCAACACAAAGGTCAAACTGATAACCTCATCTGGCTGGTAATGGCTTTCATCTCTGTTATCTTTGTCAAGTTGATTGTATTGCTGAGTCCCCGTTTCAACACTATCGGCCTTTCACCACTTTCTGGCTTTGACTAGTGCTATTATCTATGTTTATAGTAACCACTAGAACTTTTATTTTTTGTATATTTAGTTTAGCATTTTTACTGTGTCTGTCTTCACCAGGAATTTTTTACTCACGCAATATATCTAAATCCTAGTCATCTTAATACATGAGGTCACAACACAATTAATTTATCACAACACATCATAAATTACAACCCAACTCTGTTTAATGTTGCATATCATAGTTTCTTACAGAGAAATTTTAAGTATCACAAAATAATTCCTGATACGCCCTATTACGACATTTAGACTAATCCAAGCTAATTAGAAGGTCAACTATAGGTATAACGAATATCACAGAATGTAAAATTACACTGGATATTCATTGCAACAGGGCGTGTTTCTCAGAAAATAAATCGATCAAAATTTTTTAAGAATTATTTATTTTCATTAAACTATAGGATTACTAATATAGTTGTAACTTGAACGTGTTATGAAAACTGTATACCTAGTATTTCTGAGAATTATAATTTTAAAATCTTAGTATGTAAAAAACACCGTTCAACATTAAAAGTAGATAAAACTACTTTCAAATAAGACCCATAAATAGTCTTGTACTTAAATGTTAAACATATTACAAATGCGTGAACCACCATAATTGTAAAATATGGTGCGGCTCGCGTGGGCGTAATCGGCTTTGACCTGTTTTGCAAGTCAAATGACTTGTGGATAATCGAACAACAAAGGGATCGTGTAAAGGTAAAGGAGCGTATTTCTGCCTCTTGTTTAGAAATATATTTTTTCACGGTTTTTTTAATAACTCGAGGAAGTAAAGGTTTAGCCTTTATTTTACAATTTCCGTCTCACTAGGAAGAAAGGGAGAGCCAACCGCATGACTGGTACTTTGTTGTAAAGAAGGGTTCACTTAGTAAAACGCCGAATATAATACCAAAACTTCAAACATTTAAATTTAGTTCAGTTTTTTATTTCAATAAATGTAAGCTTTTTTACATTTTTGTTAAAATATTTAAATAGGTTCTTGACACTTATTCATTGAAAATCCAAATAAATCTTCTCACATAATTGGTTTCATATGATAATCTGAAATATGCAAGTTTCGTATGGGTGTAAAAATACTTGTCATTTGATTATTGATAAATTTATGATTATATAAAGAATATTTATTTATAATTCTGTTAGGCAGCCATTAGCCGTTAATTGTTACTGGATTTTTGTATGTGGTTGGACAGACGGAATTCGGAGGTTAACCTATTCCGAAGGAAAATCCATTAACCGTACATAAGTAAGAGTTGAGTAAAAATACGGTTTCATGTTATTTATCTTGTAAAGGTTTCAATAAATATGGAATTGTTAGATCGTGAAGATTGGAGAGAAAATTAACTGTCTGAAAGTGAAGTGAGACGCATTTTCCTCTGATATAAGCTTATTTTCAAGTTAAAATCATTTATATCATAAATGAAATTCAGTCTAATAACATTAAAATGTTAATGTATCACATGGTGTATTCGTAATCCACGCAATATATTCGATGTTAAGGAATGTTTCACACAATCAAATAGCACAGATAATTTTCAATTCCCAGAGATGGATGGATACATATGAACAATTTAAGAATGTACAAAACATAAATATACAAAAGTAAAATTAATAGTTTTAAATTATTCATTAATTGTTTAACACACATTTTTAACCAGGCACCTCTATGTAGTAGCTTATCAATCAAACTTTAAATTTAGTGATTCTTAGTAGCCAATAACTCCACTCAATCTCTAAAATTATCGTTAAAATTAGTTTTACGATTTAAATTCTTGGTATAGTGCAAATGGTCTATTATTGAATAAATAAAAGACAAATATCCTTCACTTCCAGTTGAAAAATCTGAAAATAAATTATTAAATATGGAGGTAGACATCGAAGAATTTTCTGAATTCTCTGAAATAAATTAATTAGGTATAACTTTATTAGTGGCATTAGCTACCACTTCAATTGGAATACGCAAGTAAATATCATCATCAAAAAATTAAAATCAGTTTACTTTAATTTGAGAGTATTATCAAATTGCTTCAATTATGAAAACCTAAAGATTATTTACTACTCTCATTTTTTCAAGTATATTACTTTACTGCCTCCCTGTATGGTTCGGCACATCTAAGGAGAACAAAAATAAAATTTTAAAATTACAAAAACGAGGAATTAGAATTATTATGCATGCCAAACACGACGAGCCAAGTCGGAAAATCTTGAAAAAAAATCATCACAATTTTCGGACTTTATATCATATAAATTTGGAAACTGAATTTTTAAATGAACGAAGCAAAATTAAAAAATTAAACATAATCATAATTATTACACTAGAAAACATCGTTCAACATCAAATTCACAGAACCACCACATATGAAAATTCACCCCAATACATGATGGAAAGAGTCAGTCAAATAAAAAAATACACAAAATTGAAGTTATCGGAAGAAAATAAATCAAAAGAATTAAAGAGATTCTAACAAACAATCCTTTATTTTCATTTCATGAATTTTGTATGGAAAAAACTAACATAAAAAAGTAGAAATTCCAGCTGCAGTATTTTTTAAAGAATTAAGATATATTTTGTAAATAGCCTACATAATTATTTTTTTTTCGGCAAATAAATATTGTATTTAGTAACGAATGAGTTAACGAATCCGATATCTTTAGTCTATTTTATTGTATGTAATGCATGTTTGAGGAAAGGTCTACAAATTCAACTTCTAAGTTTTCCCGATTAATATAAAGGAATCTACTGTTAAGTGTATCTCATTTACCAATACTTGGTCAATACACACTGGTTTTTACTCTGTTTTACATTGGCAACAATTTTTATTAGTGAAACAAACCATAAAGTCCTTTCGTTCTAGTAAACAGGACAGTAAACATGGCTCGCAACACCAGCCGGCGGCTTACCCTGGCCTATGCCGCAGTATACGACTCGTTATCGTGGCTGGGTTGGTTGGTGCTTAAAACATTAACTTGTATTCAGATTGTAATATAATCTTGGCTTAGTACGTAACGCTGGTTTATACTGTTTTTTATTTTTGATGATTTTGCAGTTTTTTACTTAAATATTAAACAACATTTGCTTTTTTGAACAAATAAGTCGGTTTAAGGCAGGCGTTGCGGGAATGTGTACTACAAATTAAAAATAAATAAATGAATGTAAGCGAATAATTCAATCAATATTTAAGATTCTCAATAATTTTCTTTCCGGGTGTCTGTAGTAAAATAATATGTGACACTAAGGGTGTAAATAATATATGCTTAGAGTCACATTTTATTTTACATAGTTTAATAGTGAATATTATAATTAATAAATCAAAACTATGTCGAAGTTCCTTTTACAATTTTAGTTAATCATAATACTTTCTGAGAATATTTTTAAGTGATTTTCATATGATTAAAGATACAATAAAATGTGTTACAAGATATGTTAGATCGCACACGTCTCATAGATGCACGTGTAAGATGTAAGATAAGAACTTTAAATTGTATACACCTTAAGATCAAATGGTTCAGAAGATTTGTATTAAAACCATCATAAATTATGGCAGTCAGATGCGTTCCTTGATCTTCCCCTTTTTAATATAAGTAGTGTAGGTGGACGAATAGACGATTTATGGTGCCCCCCTTCGCATGGGGATCTCGCAGCCACCAAAACCAGATGGTAAAAAAGGGTATGTAACATGTACTATAAATAATGTAACCGATTAACAAACAATAACCATAGAACCGTAAGCCAGGGTTTCTAAGAACCATAAGAAGGGAACTATAAGAACTATAAGGTTCTGGACTTTGTTTAAGTCTCTTAAATTATTCTCTTAAAAATAATCTACAATTTAGCTGCCGTATATGGCAGCCACGTCCTGACTGTATATAATGACACCACAATGTACGTTATCTTGTGTATAAACAAGAGTTTGAACAGCCAAGTGAGGAGCGATCGTTACAATGTAAATATAATGTTTCAAAACTATTGAATCACATTATTTATCAGATAAAATAATTTTAGCAATTAAATTTGTTAGTAAATTTAACTATTCTATCGTTAGTTGGACTACGTAATTTTATGGTAAACTGTGTAATGTTATGATATTGATTTCTGGTCCATTTAACAGTAGAAACTTTTCAACTTTTGATGGTTCAACGATAATACACCGATAATATTTTAAACGATTCTGCATTTTTTTAAACCATTTGTTAACACTTTTATTATGATTCCGCAATCAATGCAATAAACAAAATTATAGCTGTGTCTTGTCATAATTTTATATAATACATGCAGTGAATTATTTTAAATGGTTTTGTCTTGATTACTAAAATAATCAAATAATTTGTTTTCTTATTGCAAACTTCACATAAAATTCGTAGCTGCCGCATTCCCAACCTTGTTCAAACTGGTAGATACACCTGCCAGATGTTGCATAGAACATTATAGTTCGTGTGTCTATTGACAATGAACATAATACCCTGGTCAGTAAAGGCGGTTTCACACTTCTTGCGAACAAGCCTGAACATTCGGCCGAACATTTTCCCAAATGTTTACTAAACATTCCGTCCCGTATGTTCCCGTATGTATTTAAAAGTTCGTGCAGCTCCCACACTTCTCGCGAATAACCCGAACATTCGGAGTTCGGCAAAATGTTCGGGCGTGTTCGCGAGAAGTGCGTGGGACCGCCTTACTTCTACTAATAACTTAAATGTATATAACAGTCAATTACTTTTTCAATATAATTAAGACGTATAGGTACCCAGTATATGTTCAGGCCATTGCATTTAGGTATTAACGTTATACTCACCCAAGCAGAAGCTCTGAGTATACTTACTCACAAGTTTAAAACACCTGTCATAACCATTCCGGTAATCGTTTAAGCTCATTCGTTTTTCAGTAACTCTTGTGGTAATTTTTAATGAGAAGGGTAAAGATTTTATCTTTAATGTGCATGTTTCACAGACACCTACATCCATGTTAAACGTTTTATCATAACTAATACGTTTTATGTTAACTCTAATAATTCACACTCTTTTTAACACTGTTATTAATAATGTCATGAACAAGTATTATCAATTATTTTAAAATACTTTTTACAAAATAGTTGCAATTATACTAGGTAAAGACCAATAAAGAAAATATTCAAAAAAAAGAAAACCTTGAACCTTGTAGGGAATTATACAATATTGCAAACCTTGTAATGCACCAGTTTTGTACATATTTCTGTCCCTTATATCTTTAAAAAAATAAGTGTTATCCCCTGGACACAATTTTTAGCTATCTGAATTAAAAAAGTTGTTAATAAAAACACTTTTTACTGTTTTTGATGCTAAGTTATTAATGGCTGAGTATCTCCACAGTTACTGTTCTAAACAAAATATCAACATGGTTATAAAGGACATTTTAATTTATAATAAAGTGACAACATTTGCTACTTTCTTTTAAAAAACATTATTAATTGTTTTATTATTGCTTTAAAATGTTCTTAAATATAAATTACTTAACTGTTTTGGATATTTAACTTTGCCAAGTAGATACACGAAATATATTCTTCAAATATCGGTAGAGAAGTTAAATTCTGATCCAAACACAACCTCAGGAAATCTTTTTATACTAAACATAATTATTTTAAAAATCGATTAATGTAAGTGAAAATTATAAATACCTTTTTCATCACACTTGTTAGGAAGCGGGAAGTGATTCTGATTACCTTCAATAGTTAATTAATTGTTTGAGGTTCAATAGGTGTAAACAAGTCATATTATGAAGAATAATTTACATATTGCATATTAGCTATATTTTGCTTTGTTCCTGGAAATATAATTTAATTAGAATAATGCAACGGAATAATTTAATCATCGTATGAAACAGGAGAATAATTGTGCAGTATGTGTTAATGGTTTTAACTATTACTAAACTAATTAGAGGAGATTTTATGAAAATTATTAAATATTAAATGCTAAAAAATAGAGTTTTTATAACGCCATTACAATTAGAAACCCTATACAGATTTTGAATCAAATATCTTTCTCTATCTCCAATATTTAAGTAGTGTTGAGCAAAACTGTGATGATCGGTTATAAATTTTCGAGATGGCGTCCGTAGCCTTCCAATTTCAGGGTGCCTTTACAATGTTTAACAGAAAGATAAGACCAACTTTGCTGTGCAAACCTCCTAGCTTGGACGAATTTTTAAAGATAAAAAAATATGTTGTATTTATTTTTACCGCACTAACACGTCAGAGTCCAGTTCAAATCCACGAAACTCAACCTGCCACAACTTGTACAGACATCGGGGATTTGTTAGGAAATTGGAGAATGCCTGCTTTATATAAATACTAGTAGCTTGAAGGGGCCATAGCCCTTAACCTTGCTTCAATACTCGGTCTCTTCATGTTGAGGAAAATAAACGCATATCAGTTCGAGTTTGTATACAAAATGGACACTTAATCACATGTTTTAATGTAAACAAAGCAGACGTTTTTAAATCTCCATGCTTTTCATATGGGAGATGTTTTACGTTATTTATTGTTTGCTGAACATTTTGGAAATACTGCTATTTTTCCCGAGTCCCTGGGATCAAGACTTTTAATTTGAACCGTCTCCCATTATCCTGCGATTTGCCAAACTCCCACAATTTTGACTTAAAAATTCGCTTACAGAATTATATATAAAGATAAAAATCATGCATGAGCTGTAGACAATAATGATCTTTGTATCAATGGATAACTCCCTCCTCTAATAACCATAAATATATTATTATTGTTTATTTTAAACACAGGGTTAACGTGAAGATTATGATGAAAACAAGAAAACTCACCACGTGATTTTATATATTTCGTAGTTATTTATACGGATCTTACCTTGCCACAGGATAGCCCCTTTAGGTTTGTAATAAATATGGGCGATCCATTAAAATGGACGTACAACCGTCATAACCTTCCTATGCAAAATGGAAATGAGAACACATATTACATTACACATTTCCAAGCGTGACTATTTACTGATATTAGGGGCACTGCTACTAAATAACTATAACATCACTTTTTATTAATAATAGTTATTAATACAACTGTAACATCCTTATATATAATACGATAAGGCGATTTCTACGAAACACTACACCTCCGTTAATAATGGACGGATTTTTACAAACGATATGTCAAAATTAAGTATTTTTTATGTAGACGCCCCCTTTCACCAATTCCTGTAATAATTGTCCTCAGACTTTGCCCCACAGGCCTTCAAAGTTATAGTGAATTCCTTATGAAGAAAAGATTTGGTTTACATAAAGAGACGAATAATTTGTATTAATTGCATACTAAAACAGCTGTTGATAGTAAAACACATGATGACAGAAGAGCTTACATAAATATAATATTTTGTTGTGATCTCGAGCGAAGCCGCGACAGGCTACTAGTCACTTTTAGCGAATTTCCCCTATAGGGAAGAAGCTATTACCGTAGTCGGCATGGCAAGACCTAGGCCCGGGACCATGATAACTTTTCGTTTTGAGGTCCCCAGACCCCAAAAACACCATTCGTTCGAAACTGTATATATATATATATATATGTGTGTGTGTGTGTGTGTGTGTGTGTGTGTGTGTGTGTGTGTGTGTGTGTGTGTGTGTGTGTGTGTCCGTGGGTGCGATAACTCTCGTAAAAAAGGTCCGATTTTGATGAAATTTGGTATAAACGTGTAAAGCAACATTTATGACTTTAAATTCGAAAACCTGTCATTTCGCTCTATCCAAAGGGGTATTTTGGGGGGGTTTTGTACCCCGAAAATGTGGTTTTCTGAATTTTTTACAGTACATATAATTTTTGAAATAATAAAATTTCAATTTTCACCATTAGATTCAGCTTAAGAAAACACACAATTTGATATTTTGATCATTCCTCTACGTCAATCGGTTACCGAGATATTGAAGGTGCTAAACACAGTACTATTCTAATATAATGCTATTCTAATGGAGAATAAGAAAATAATTATATCTCGCTCCTTTATGAACCTATACTGACGAAACTTGGTATACGGCTTTATCTGGTTGTGGTCTATTGATATTTGCTAAAAAAAATATATTTTGCTAAAGGTACCTGTAGCAGCAAACCTGCCTTCTCAGCCCCTATGTTATTCTTATAACATAAGAATCATAAGATAAATTCAAGTGCTATGTCTCCCTTAATTATGAACATAAATTAATAATACCCCCGTCGCAGCAAACCTGCATACTCAGCGAATTTCCAATGAATTATAACACATTAAGCCACTTAACAAGTTTCATAAGAAATATATTCACAAACAAGCGATATTTAAAATATTAATTATTCTCTATAAGAATAACATTGGGGATGAGTACGCAGGTTTGCTGCAACAAGGCACACAAAATAATGGTTTTTATGCACATATCAATAGAACTCATCTTAGTGAAGTCACATACCAAGTTTCATCCATATACATTCATAAATAAGCGATATATAACATTTTAAGTATTTTCCATAAGAATAACATGGGGACCGAGTACCTAGGTTTGCTGCTACAGGAAACATTGGCGAAAAATTGTTTTTTGTGCAAACAACAATAAACCACAACCAGATGAAGCCATATACCAAATTTTGTCAGTCTATGTTCATAAATAAGCGAGATATACAATTTTTCTTTTTCTCCATAAGAATAACATTAGACAACGTACTGTGTTTAGCACTTTCAATATCTCAGTAACCAATTGACGTAGGGCAATGATCAAGATACCAAATTATTTGTTTTTTTATGCTGAATTCAATGGTGAAAATTTGATTTAAATTAAAATTACATGTGAAATCCCCAAAAAACACATTTTTGGGGTACAAAACCCCCCAAAAACCCCCCTTCGGATAGTGCGATTCGTCTGGTTTTCGAACTCGTTCAAATAAATGGTACTTTACACGTTTGTACCAAATTTCATTAAGATCGGACCTTTTTTACGAGAGTTATCGTGCTTACGGACACATTTATATATATATATATAAATATATATATATAAATGTATATATATATAAATATATATATATATATACATATATACAAATTTGAACGAATGGTGCTTTTGGCATCTGGGGACCTCAAAATGAAAAGTTATCATGGTCTCGGGCTTAAGTCTTACCATGAGACCTACGGTAATAGCTTCTTCCCTATAGGGGAAATTCGCTAAAACCTTGAATATAACTTCATCAAGTTGAGTTATATTGATATTTCACTAAACACTCATTTTTTTCGTTCCTTGTTGCAGCAAACCTATGTAATCACCCCCTACATCATTTTTATGGAGAATAATTAAAATTGTATATATCGCTTATTTGTGAATATATTTTTATGGAAAGGTATTAAGACATATGTTATGCATTGGAAATTCGCGGAGTACGCAGGTTTGCTGCGACGGGGGTATTTGTTTCGTTACTGCATGACTGATTAACTTTGTTGCCGCATTAGTATATTCCTTGCTATATTTTTCCATAGTTATTTTTCTTGCTATATATTTTTTCATTGATATTTTTCTATTTACAATGTTACCATATATCAGTGTGACCATCTTCAGTGGTAATGTTTCGTTTTCTTCTGTTTTACGTCATGTTTGTTCGTAACTTTTGTTTTCTGTATGTTTGCAAAGCATGCATCAACAAACAACTATCTCTAACTTTTAATCCAGTGTTTTTCGTTGCATGCTAAACACTATAAACTACTTGAGCCTAAATAATTAACATTGGCCTTAAGGAGCTTCAAATAATAACAACAGAATTATAAAAACTGTTTAAAATCAATCAGTGAACTGTTAAAATAAAAATAACATTGTCTTAAGGTAATAATAGCTGCCATACCACTATTATTAACAACTACAGACATAAACGTTAAATAATTTCAAACAGATACACTGAGCCTACGCAAAATATCAAAATGGTTTATTTATATTAATGGTTGATGGTAAAGTTAAATACAAGACAAGTTGTAATATATTTGTCTTAAGAAAAGTCGAAACTTTCTCACTTAAAACTAACAACGTCTCACAAAATAACACATATATAAGGTTAACATCATAATTAAAAGAGACAAATTTCCTCAAAAACTAAGTTTTGAACATCGTAATACACCTTATTCTTGTATTTTCTATTTTGTGTCCGTTAAGAGCATACGTAATACTGAAAGACTAATTGCATACGTAATACAACAAACAACATAAATAAACTGACTTACAACACTAAGCAGGTAAAATTATATCAAAATAAAAACGGTCCAATAAGTAAATTGTCCTGAAAACAACTGAATCATCTACTGTTAGAATCGATTCATGCAGCAATATTCAAACTGTTACCTAACGATAAAAACAAAATATATTTTTACCTCAGAAGATATTTAGCACTACCAGTCGTCACAGAAGACTTGTAAATAACAAAAATAAACTGAAAAGTAAAAGAAATTCCCTGACCGGTTCAATTTACCGAGCTTTTTATTAACTCTAGCTCGACTGAGGCGATTACCGCGAATTAAGCAGATCTGTTCCGAATTCCCTCCAAATTCCGGATGCTAATAGCTGGTGCGAGACATGCATTACGACACCATTCCCCTGGATACCATGACATATTTTTCAACCAATTTAAATTATTATTTTGGTGTTTATAGCATAAGAACAATTAACGAAGTATTTTTTACTTGTTTTTAATTTTCTTCATCTAACACATAGTACACGTAGGTACTACACGTACCTACGTCATCTTACTTACACGTAGGTACAACAACTAGTTTTTTATATTTAATTTAAGTTAACCATTCTATTAGAATTAAGGATAAGGATAGTTGAAAATGAAGAGACTTGGATGCTCCTCTAAAACTGTTTCAATAGTTTTATCATACACTTATTTCATAAATCCTAATAAGAATTAGGCCTAGTTCTGATCAATGCTGTCAAAACTTACTGTTGTTAGATTTAACTGGATTCACTGGATTCGGTCTATTACAAAATATTACAAATAACAAACACCTGTTTAGGTAACCATCTGGTAAACACCCTTAAGAATAATATGCAAACTTTTAAGTCCGGTGGGAAGGAACCCTTTGGGAATATCTTAGTCCCTTCTTGGTGGTTACCTACGTTATAAAATAGTGTACTTACCAAATCCCAAATTTGTAGATGTAGAGATTTGGACTGGAAATGATCGGTTTCTTCCATAAAGATATATTCTGCACAGAGACTCTCGTGATCGGCACATACGATCGCGACAAAGTTGCAAAGGAGCTTAGTCCCCCAACTGACGATTAATTCAAACACTGGGGTCGAGCTGTCGCAAATGAATTCATAAAATCTTATTCACTCTCTTAAACATTTCCATTTTCTTTCATAAACAGTAATTCATTAAATACATGTTTAACCATGTTCAATCATATTACCACTTATTTTACATTATGATATTTAAACCTTATGAATATTGAAGGAAAATGATCTTTAGGGTCTTGATTACAGTTTAAAGAGGTATTATTATTTTATCACTGTTCTCTAATATATATTTTAGCACAGTCTCTGAGCTGGCCATTTTAGTGATTGCTGGAGTTATTCCCGTCCATTTTCTGGCACGCGAGCGACTGGAAATCCACCGCCGGAGATTTGAAGCTGACAGAACGATCGTCGCCTCTGAAGAACGCGAGCGCACTCTTAATGAATGGCAGGTCAGTTGGGAGTTCGAGTCGAGGGGTCGTTGGACCGCGAGACTGATTCCGAACGTACGCACATGGACGGAAAGGAAGCACGGCGAAGTGGGGTACTACGTGACCCAGCTTTTTTCGGGTCACGGGTATTTCTGAAAATTCCTCCACAAAATAGGGTAGTCGGACAGCCCCAACTGCATATACTGTCATCAGGTGTCACCAATACCGCAGAGCACACCATCTTTGCATGCGGCAGGTGGCATAACCTCCGAGCGTCTGTGATGTCTGAGGTCGGTCTTTTGGATCCAGGCACAGTCGTGGAGACAATGCTCCGTGTGGATGAACTCTGGAACGGGTTGGCACGCGTCGAGGCCCTACTGAAGACGAGAAGTCCGATCTGGATCGGCTTGATTGACATTCAGCCCTCTGAGTAGTTCCTAGCGGGCTAACTCCAAGTAGTCTAGCCTTGATTATGTGCCAAACTGTTTCAGGCTAGTCCCTCGGTGCCGAGGGGGAGTTTTTAGTTGGTGCGAGTCCCACACTACCGGGAGCTGCCGGTGTGCATAATGCATATCCTCCTACTAAAAAAACATTATTTATTTTAGCAAGGAATGCTTTCTTATTTACTTTTATGAAAATAACAATTTGTGAGCTACTATTTCTTCCTCCCGATATATCACATTCATATCAGTGTTTTTTTTTTGAATTTTTTGTCCTTGTATATAATTACTGGTCCAATTTCTTTTTGAAAAATTTAAAAAAAAAACTTCAACTACCCGTCACCATAGGCTATTTACCTCTGCGGTGAACTAAAGACAGCGAGGTACCGTAACGGCATTAGTCACATGGGCAAGTCAGAGGTGACCGCTCATGATCTTACAGGAGTCGGCCGGGACCGGGATCGAACCAGCCACGTCTGACTTGCTAGTCAGGTACTTCACCTCTGAGCTACCGCTGTACTGTATAGTATCTGAATTTTAATTACCAAACTTAAAAACAATATGAAAAAGTAATAGGATGTAAATTGTATACATGGTATTACTAAACTAATAGAATGGGTCACGAGAGAGAACTAGTTAGGTTCTATTTAATACTTCCATATTTACATAGAAAGTGGCATCAATCTTTTAACTTTTTGCGTAGAATTTCATTTATGACGTAAGAATATTCTATATTATGTTAGCCTACTCTATAAATAAGTAGTACAATTTATCTTCTATAACAACGATAAAAACGATCGAACAAGAGTATGGTAAATAAATAATTCACCTAGATTTAATTAATTTAATTGTATGAAATTGTATTTAATTATGATTAGTAATGATAGGTTGATTTCAGTTTCAAACACTAAAATCTAATCATTTGATTAATAATAAAGCTAGCTTAAAAAGTATTTTAATTAACATCAAACATGCATGTGTTTGGTGACAAGTCTGTAATATGAGTTATTACTTAACTTATAATTAATCATGTTTTATTTAAACAACTTTTTTATGTTTTCGATCCATCGTGTTTTAAAGCGGTATTTCACAACTACTTTGAAAAATATAAATGTTTATGATCAACTTGCTATAGTTTTTTTCCAGTTTGTTAAGTAAAATAGTATAAAAATCCTCCCTATTAGCAAAAATACAGGCTTTTGATGTTTTTCTCAGCCTAATATTCGTTATCATTGGTCGAATACAAATGTGTTCTAATATTTGTCTCGTAATACATAGGTGAGCAATATTTTATGTACTATTTTTTAATAATTTTGTTATTTTAACGAATATTATAAATTTAAATTTATGTAAAAAATATTAAGTGACAGATTTTTAAATAAGGATGACCAATAAAGTACATGATACCCTCAACAACAACTATTTTATGGCTCTTATTTTATTGCCTAGCAATGTGTTTATAGCTATACTATTAACTGATCGGACTGTTTAGAATATTTGCTAGGAAATTTTTATTGTAAAACGGCTATTGTTATTGAATCACTCTAAGGATGTTTATGCCTTGTTTTAGCGAATTTCCCCTATAGTAAAGAAGCTATTACCGTAGGTGGCATGGTAAGACCTAGGCCTGGGACCATGATAACTTTTCGATTTGAGGCCCCCAGATGCCAAAAACATCATTCGTTCAAATTCACATATATAGGTATATATATATGTGTCCGTAGGCACGATAACTTTACTAAAAAAGGTCCGATAGTAAAGAAATTTGGTATAAACTTTGAAGGCAGCATCTGTTTTCATGAGTTCGCGAACCAGACAGGTCGCTCTACTTTAAAGGGGGGGGGGGGGTTTGTACCTCAAAAAATTTGTTTTAACTTTTTGCATATAAATCTTACCCAAATTAAACCCAAATGTTGGTTCACACCATTAAATTCAGCTTAAAAAAACAAACGATTTGGTATTTTAATCATCGCTCCACGTCAATTATTGGTTTCCGAGATATTGAAAGTGCTAAACACAGTACGTTGCCCAATGTTAATCTTGTGGAGAATAAGTAAAATTGTATATCTCACTTATTAATGCACATATATTAATGAAACTTGGTATGTGGTTTGATATGGTTGGGTTTTAATGCTATTTGCATACAAAACTCTTTTAGCGAATTTTCCCTATAGGGAAGAAGCTATTACCGTAGTCGGCATGGTAAGACCTAGGCCCGGGACCATGATAACTTTTCGTTTTGAGGTCCCCAGACCCCAAAAACACCATTTGTTCGAAACTGTATATATATATATATATATATATATATATATATATATATATATATATATATATATGTATCCATGTATAACTCTCGTAAAAAAGGTCCGATTTTGATTAAATTTGGTACAAACGTGTAAAGCAGCATTTATGACTTTAAGTTCGAAAACCAGACGGATCGACTTATCCGAAAGGGTATTTTGGGGGGGTTTTGTGCCCCAAAAATGAGTTATTTGAGTTTTTTACATACAATTTTTGAAAAAGTAAAATTTTATTTTTTCCCATTTGAATCAGCTTAAAAAGATGATTTGATGTTTTAATCACTGCTCTACGTCAATTGGTTACTGAGATATTGAAAGTGCTTAACACAGTACGTTGTCCAATGTTATTCTTATGGAGGATAAGAAAAATTGTATATCTCGCTTATTTATCAACTTATCCTGACGAAACTTGGTATACTGCTTCAATTCATTGTGGTCTTTTCATATTTGCACAAAAACCCATTTTTTCCCGATAGTTCCCGTAGCAGCAAACCTGCATACTCAGCCCCTTGTTATTCTTATGGAGAGTAAGTAACGTGTTATCTCCTTTAATTATGAACATAAATTAATAGAACTTGGTACGTGGCTTTACCTAGTTGAGTTATATTGATTTGTGTATAAAAGCCCATTTTTGGTGTTCCTTATTTCAGCAAACCTGCATACTCAGCCGCCATGTTATTCTTATCTATTCTAATAATTAAAATGTCATAAATCGTTTATTTATGAATGTATATTGATGAAACTTGGTATGTGGCTTTATGTGGTATGAAGATAAACTAATATTCATTGGAAATTCGCTGAGTATGCAGGTTTGCTGCTACGGGGGTATTTTTTTTGTCCACATGGCAGCAAACCTGAGTACTCAGTAGCTATAATGTTATTCTTATGGAGAATAATAAACTGTGATATCTTGCTTGTTTATGAACATAAATTGATAAAACTTGGTATGTTGCTTCACCTGGAGGTGATCCATTGGTATTTTTTAAAAACCCAGATTTTTTGGTCCTTGATGCTACAAACATGCATACTCAGTCCTAATGTTTTTCTTATGTGGAATAAGTAAAATGTCACATCTCGCTTATTTATTAATATGCTTTGATTAAAGTTTGTAAGTGGCTTCATGACTTAGTGAAGTACCATTTTAAATTCGCTGAGTATGCAGGTTTGCTGCAACGGGGGTATTTGGTTTTGGTTTTGCAAAATAGGCATCTATTTGATCTATTAACACACACCTTTTTTACAATTTCACTGTTAATACAATAAAACTTCAGTTATTCTACAATTTTTCTCCTGTCATAATTTACAGAGTATTTGCAGTTGTTCCACACACAAATTTACCAAATTCCATAAAAGTAAAACATGAAACATAGCGGTCAAAATGTGGTCTTCCCAGTGAGTCGATTGTCAGCTCTCTGGAATAAAACGATGGAATTGACGTTAACAGCTGAACGGACATCAAATCAGTAAATGGACCCGGCAGTAGCAGCATAGAACATTTTACATCCTTCTTTCCATTGCCTTTTTACAAAATACTCTTTCTGATAGAGTGTTTCAATATATTTTTGTTTTCCAGTCTAAAATTGAAATTAAGTACTTTGAGAATTTTGAGGTTTTATGAGCTTTAGTAGTGTCTAGCAGACTTACTGGACTAGATATACTTTAATCTATCAGATGCTGTGGCGTTAATAGTAGTATTTCAGATGGATAGTATTTCTTAATCCTTAATAATTCATTAAGCGTAACACTAAAAGAACATACATCACTATTATACTGTGAATCCAGTTTCATTTCATAATTCTGTTTTTACTAGTTTAATTTCATCATTACTATGACTAATAAACAATCTATTATGTTATGATTTCATTTGAGTTTAACTATTATTTGTCAATGTCTCAGTTAAAATCTATGCAATCATCCTAAACGAACAGAAATATATTTGTATTTCTTTAAAACTCCAACTGTTATTATTTATTATTTTTTTCCAATAACATTTGTTTTTTACGAAAATATTGTCATTTTGATGTTTTAAATGTATTCTAATATGAAAATGTAAATGAAAATCTGTTAAAAGTATGGTTTAAAATATTGGTGCAGCTGAATAATCAGTGGTGCTAATTATGCGCGTTATTATACAATTATTGTAATAATAATAAACCTTAAGTTTGTTAATTAATAATTTAATTAGATACGCAACATTTTCCATTTATTTCAGTGTAGGTTGTGTTTATCCACCCCTTTATTATTGGGGGATGGGTTTTTGTCGGTGGTAACTCTTAAATATGCCTGAGCCATGCCTTTAATGCGGTAGAAAAGCACAACGACAAAAAAGTCTATTTCACGCCAGAATTAAATACAAGCTGTACTCGGGATAAGTATCTTAGCAAAGCTAAAGCAACAGCCAGTTGGTTGGTTTGGACAATTTGAAACTCAAACTGGTTCGGCAGTAAAGTTGATTGTAACTGCTGAAACTATGAATTGTAGAGTGCCCTTAAACCAACAGAAGGTAACAACTTGCTGAGGTAGCTGTAATTGGTTCAACTGTAACATGTATTACAATGTCTACCAGATCTATTCATTAGGAAAAGGGGGCGATAAAACTATAACGAGTTCGCACGCAGCATGCTGACGTGAGGGAAGTAAATTTCCACATAAAAACTTTTAAAACTCAAAACCAGGGTAAAAACAAACATTTCTTCCAATTTTGTTGAAATCTGAAACATTGATTTTTGGTTTTTCTGATACTCCTGGTTTCATTTACCTGCAATGCTAGGAATACAGTTTTGCGCATTATGAGGTTAGGAGAAGGTCCAGTCAAGCAAGAAATTAGGTGCGAGGTTGCTGGGGAAGATACAAATACACCAACAAATGAATAACATGCTTTTCTAATATAAAAACCCTGGAAGACAACATAATGTGTATAGCCGATATACATTTTCTTTAATAACTCGGTAAATATTTATGCTAGAATGACTAGAGGGCTTACAACTTTTGCTTTACTATTTACCATCTTAATGCATGCATTAATCTTACGTCCGGGGCTTTTCTAACCATTTTTGGGCCAAAAAATTCAAAATTCAAAATTTAAAATCCCAAAAGAGGGTTAGAGTTTTCCGATTGTTTTGCCCAACAAACTTGTCCAACTGATTACAGAAAGGAATGTCCCTACCCAATTTGAAGCTAATCGGACAAAAAATGTGACCGCTAGAGTGCACATTATATATATATATGTATATATATACATATATATATATATATAATTATATGTATATGTTATTATATTATTATAGGTATATATATATATATATATATATATATATATATATATATAATTTTGAACGACCCCCCAAAACGTGTTCAAGAGGTCACGTTAGGAACTTCGATGGTGGTCCCGGGCTTAAGTTTCACCGTGATGGTCATTCTAATTTCCATAGGAAATTCACTAATAATGGATGTTTTTCAGTCAAAAGATATTCAAATAAAGTCTTAAAATATAGTAATAAAGAAAGTGTAAATATTTTAACACTAAACAGTACAACGATAAATAGAGTTTAAACAGTTACAGGTTAACAACGTTGTTGACGTTTACATGTTATATTGCGTTAACATGTTATAAGACCACATTAATATTTACATGTTGATTATTTCTAGCTTTTTTTGAATTATTTTATAGGTCTGTTAAATATTAGATGGTTAGTGTTTAGTGGACTAAAATACAATATTTACCAATTATTAAATACTGATAAATAGTCACTTTAACCTCGCACATTTTACATTTAAATTAAAGGAATTTTTAATGCTATTTTGTCTAAATATCTTTGAGTTGTTTGTACATAAGTTAAAGTAAATTATTCTTCTGTTGTAGCTAATTATCCTTTCACCAAATTTAAGGAGCTTCAACCTATTGATAGTTGATTAGGAGATATGTATTGATAGTTAAAAACTTCTTAACTATGCATTTAAACGTTTTTGTAATTAGTAATATCGAACTTTTTGTTTTATAGATCAAACTTACTTTAACCAACTTCTCTGAATGATCAAGCTTACCCATCCATTGTTTTGTTTACAAAGTTTCTACTCTAAATTTTCACCCCATTACGAAGCACGGTGTAAACTTCTTGTGGTTATATTGTATCACTTGACTTTCAACTAATAACTTTCAAATGACTCGCTTAGCAGTGGAGGTTACACTAAGGAACGAGAATTAACTGGACACAGATTAAGTTAGCACAACACATTTAATAAAACCATAATATTTTTAAAGGCACAACTCTTACATAGGGGAAATCTGCATAGGCAGTTAATATATAATTGCCGTTCAAACGTTTACGTCAGTCCTCCAAATATTAAACAATCAATGGAAACTCGGCACAGAACACAATAACAACTAAAACCCTTTAAAATACGCCATAACATACACAAATGATTATCAACACTCAAAATATATTGTGTGTGGGATTCAGTCCTTCTTTATATGATAAACAAACTCTACGTACATAACAAAATTGAAGCCACAAATAATATTCTAAAGATAAGCACAATTCTATTCAAACGACATGACATATAACCTTAAACTACGAATCTAAATCAATCTCCAAACAACACCAACGGTGCATCAAGGGCTCATAACACTTTAAAATATTTAAATAGTTCAACTGCTCCAATTCCTCAAACTAAATCTTTATTCAAACACAAGTGACTCTTCGTAAAACTTTGACCTTATAACTTTATATTTAAATCGATTTCTACCCTAACATACAATATTTACATTAACTTTTATTTATGAGATATTTCATTATTATTTCTCGTTATCCAAGTAATTCTTCAAGATATTATTAAACTTTATTTAACTTAGGATCTAATTTATTTTCACGCCTCACGTTTAGATTTAAATCAAATTTAATTGTCTTTTAATTTTTCCCCACGACTATGGAGAGACCTATACTTTGTGCCCCTGAGCAAAGGTTTGACATAACAAACAGTTCCGAGGACTTCGTTCCAAGACGACTGCCTCCACGGATGACGACCGTCTCCTAGGTGACCGTTCTCGCTCAGCGTCCCCAGGTGTCCGAAGGCGTGTCGGGAAGCTGGCGGCGTCTTCTCCCTCGTCCAGTAGAGGTCCCTGGTCCCCGTGGATGGCTCCTATCCTTGGACGTCTCGAAGCCTCTTGAATTTGGTAGTCCCTAGTTCTGGTGGCTAGATAGTCTTGGTAGTAAATGGATGGTAGCGAGGTCTAGGGATCCGACTGGTGCAATAAGGCTGTCCAGTGCAGTATTAGCCCTACTCGGTCCGAGCTAAACCTAGAACCTCTCAACACCGCGTTCTCTTCTTTACTTCCCGCTCTTCTCTTTTTTTCAGTCCTATGTTTCAGTCCTATGTTTTTCAGTCCTATGTTTCTAAAATGTTACCCCCGAATTTGGTCAGCTCCGCCCCCTTGCCAATTAGAGTGCCTCGAACATTACGTTTGTGTTTGTCATTGGCTATTCAAATCGTCAGCACAATTCCGGGTGGGCAGTGATTAAACGGTGAGTGAACGTACTTAATCAGCATGTTCGCTGTTTTCAGAATGCCCAGGCGTGTTTTGTGAATGTTCGTTGTTTGCCCGCTACCCGACACCTCCGGTAATTCGAGTAGGGTCAACGCCATCTACTTCCTCACCGTCGTTGAACTTTCCTACATTGAGTTTTGAAATTAAATTCATATTTTTTTCAATATTAACTTAAATAAATTTCTACTTAATTTTATTCCATTTTGAAATATGTTTATAACGGGGATAACAGCTAGTATTTAAAAAGGAATACACATGGTATTTGCAGAAGTTGAATATAAATATATAAGGACGATATGTGCTGAATCCCTCACTAACCCAACGCTTAGCGTCTTGGATTTCGGTGCAAGAGGTCACGGGTTCGATTCCCGAGGCGCCCACAAGACTTTGAGAGGTTTAAACCGTTGTATTCTACAAAGTTTACGAAATTCCACTGGCATAGACAAGAATAAATGTGGTTTATCATGCGAGCATTATTTGTGTTATATAACGTGAGGCATTACCTATTGATTGGTCGATTATGTACCATCAGCGAGTGAAATGAGCCGTGAACGTGCGATCAATCACGGGTTAATCTGCCTCCGCCGAACTGAGGATGGGTTGAATGGCATTTTAATTATATCTGAAACCGGTTATGAAATGTAATATCGTAAATTTTATAAAAGATTTTAAAAATAAATCCAAAATTTTGGTAATTCTTAAATCCAAAATAAACTCTTGGGCAAAGAGTCTCGGGAAAATAGTACATAGTTGGACATTTTAACTAGTAAAAAGGGCAATTTGTCCCTAAAAGAAAAGAGAATTCTAAAACGTTTGTTTTAATTATGTTGTCATATAATATTCTAACTTTGTCTCTGGTAGCAGATTCGGCCTTGGCCCTGGCACATTAGTTAAATTTAATAACATCAGTATTACATTATACATCAGTTTTATTTTAATTAGTTTTAATTAGTATTATCGCTATAATAATAGCTTAAAGAATATTTTAAAACATATAATAAATGTTTATGGAAAGATAAATTCAACTTCAGCACAAAATTTTGCTCTAATTCATTTATAAATATAAAAAAGCATTAAAGTAAAATTCGTGTAACCTTCTCGCCAAGGTCTGTTGCCAGAGTTTTCAGGTCGCACTAATGCCTCTGACATGACCTGTCGACTGCTTGTGTAGCCAGGACCAACGACTTGGCATGCCTTCCGAAGCACGGTGGCAGTCTAAGTTTCAAAAGTCGTTTGAATTTCACCGGGAAATGATCCCTGGTCTTTTGGGTAGTAGACCAGTACTCAACGCACTCAGCTATGACTGCCACATAAAACAGCATTAATATAATTTCATATTTAGTTTCGATTTCAGTCAAATTTCCTTTCTTGAGCTGAGTGATATTATTAATTAAAAAAAATGGAATATTACCAATGACCAATGACAGCTTGTTCCGTTTCATAATTCTATTTTCTCATTTTTCTATTTTGCTCAGGTTTGATGTAGCAAAGCTCATATTGCGAAGTTAAATGAACCTTATATGAGTTATAAGCACACAGAGCAAAGTTAAATCTGTTATCCCGCACAGAACACAGAACCCGAAATATACCTCAAAAGGCTCATTTGATCGGGACAAAGTAGCCAAGAGGCTTAGTATTCCTACTGGCATGTGAATTTAAACCTTTAGACTTAATTTGAAACTTGTACATCAATGGGAATCCAACCCCTTTTCTCTACAGTAAATTTAACATAATGAAGTATTTATAATTATTCATTCAATTTTATATTGTTTGGTGACTCAAAATATTTTTAATTGTTTTAATCTTTCGAATTACTGTTAACCTTACACAAACACGTTTTACTTAATGAAATAATAACCTTCAGCTCTCAAGGTATGTAACAATACTTACAGAAGAACAGAGTTATTACAAATGCTGTTCCTGATTTAAACTACATATATTACTGGAATAATATGTTTAAGACCACTTTAATCGCTAACACTTGAAAAAAACTCATAAGGTTTTGTATGCCATTGGATTAGTTTTTTACGTAGCACTTTGGTGATTCTCCGAATGTTAACGTGTTTTGTGCTTCCACTTGCAACAAAGTGTACGAGCTTTTTCTTTATCGAACAACAATAACTGGAATAACTTTCTTGGGCATGATAACAGAATGTCTTATACCGCGATTAGAGTAAGAATCCTTAAATTTCATTCTGCGATTGGACCGCGCACTTCCACATTTTCTCTTGGATGTTAGGGCTGAACTTCTAAATCGCCTGCCACACAGATGTCATGCTGGCCCAGATGATGATTGGCTCTAGAACTGGACACCAAGATAACCAGACATCACCCCATGTAGTTTTATCTTTTGGGAATATATAAAAGATAGTGTAAACGTAATCATTACCAGAAATCATACCTGAGATCCAGCGACGCATTACCAGAGCCATTGAAACAATCGACCAAGACACTCTTAAAAGAAGGAAAGAGCTTGATTACAGGTTTGACATCTGCCGTGTCACGAGGGGTTCCCATACCTAACATTTATGATTTTTGGTACCTGGGATGAAACTTTATGAGATTTTCTTTATCTGTATAGACATAAAGTACGGCAAGTTTAAAAAAAGTACCTTTAACGGTTCAATGGATATACTAAATTTAGTAAAAAACACAAACTGACCGACTGACGCTAAACGGAGCAGAATTTCAAAAAATGTCACACTATATTTTATGCTTATTATTGAGTGTAGAGTTTGAAAATATACAGCTATTGCACCTTTTTTGTAACACCCTGTATTTAAAATGTAAAACATTTATTTTTTTATAAATTAATTTCTTTCACCCCGATTAAGTTTTTCTAACTCGATTATATTTACACATTAGCTGTGCAATTATAATGACCAAGTGTTGACTGTACCGGGCGATGTCATTAGTACCAGACTGTACGTTAAGTGGTGTAAAGCCAAGAGCTTGAAAATGTCAGCTAAGTGAGGGAACATAATGGAGAAGAATCTACCCGTTATCTGAATATCATCTTCCAACATGATGAGGTTTCATCTTGAACACTATCGTTAGTAAAGAAAGCTTAACAATAAAACCAACAAATATTTTAATCACCTGATAAAATTAATCAACAAACAAGTTCACACGGAGCACAATGACGTGAGGGAAGTGAATTTCCACACAAAAAGTTTAAAACTAAAAATATGTGTAAAAACATACATGTATTCCAATTTTTGTTACAATCTGAAAACACTGATTTTTTGGCTGTACTGATGCTCCTGGTTTCATTTACCTACAAAGCTGGGAATATAATTTTGCGCATTATAATTTTAGGAGAGGGTCCAGGCAGGCTTGAAAGTCGGTGTGAGTTGCTGGGGATGATAAAAGTATTCTAACAAAGGAATAAGAGGGTTTTCTACTGTAAAACCCCCATAAGACAACGTACTGTGTTTAGTCGAAACACATTTTCTTTAATAACTCTGTAAATATTTATGCTAGAATGACGAGAGAGAGCTTAAAACTTTCGCCTCACTAATCCCCATCTTTTTACATGCACTAATTTTACATCCGGGGCTTTTCTGACCCTTTTTGGGCCCAAAAACTCGAAATTTGAAAGATTAATCCCCAAAAAAGGGTTTAGAGTTTTCTGATTGTTTTGCCCAACGAACATGTCCAACTGATTACAGAAAGGAACGTCCCTACCAAATTTGAACTTAATCGGACAAAAAATGCGACCGCTAGAGTGCCTGCATATATATATATTTCTTGCGGTATAGATGCCAAACGACTTTATATACTAACACATTAAAACAGATAGATATAAATAATGAGAAAGAAGTTTTTTGCGAATTTTCGTTTATAATACAAACGTTTTCAAGCAATAAAGAAGAAAGAAATTCTTTCTCCTTTATTGCTTGAAAACGTTTGTATTATAAACGAAAATTCGCAAAAAACGTCTTTCTCATTATTTATATCTATCTGTTTTAATGTGTTAGTATATATATATATATATATATATATATATATATATATATATATATGTCTATATATGTATTCATACATATATATATACACACACATATATACACATATCTATATGTATATATATATATATATATAATTTTGAACGAACCCCCAAAACGTGTTCAGGGGTCACGTTAGGAACTTCTATGGTGGTCCCGGGCTTAACTTTCACCGTGCCGGTCATACTAATAGTTCACTTTCCAAAGTAAATTCACTAATAAATATCTGCCAATTCCGTAAAAATTATATGGCTTTTACTATGAAACTGCGTGAAAGAGTCGCTGATTACCACGCTCACCTTACCATTACCACTAGCTAGAGGTAAGTTGGTTACCACCTTTACCACTACCATTACCACTAGTCAGTTAAATCTAGCTGGTGAGTCACTTGAATATGTGTCATTAACGTCAAATAATTATAATGTCTGGACCCTAAAAAAATTACTAGCATCAATCATGCATTCATTACCCATAGCTTTATAATCATTGTAATCGATTAAGACATTTTAAATTTATTAGCAAAACTTAAGATTCCCCTGTCACAGTAAACCTGCGTACTCATCAAATTTCCTGAGTGTTTGCATGTTTCTCATCATCGCATAAAGCCATTTACATAGTTTCATAAAAATACATTTATAAATAAGCAATAAGTAACATATTATTTATTCTCCAAAGAAATAACATCAGAGGTTGGTACGCAGGTTTGTTGGAAAAACGAATGTAACAAAAATGGGTTTTCATGCAAATACTAATGTCACTCAACCAACCAATTGAAGACACGTATTAAGTATTATTAATTTTTGCAATCATCAAGGGAGACATAACATTTTAATTTTCCCCATAGGAATAAAATTAGGACTGAGTTCGCAGGTTTTCTGTTACCATAGGAGGAGACAATATTCAACAAATTGTTTTACGATATAGTTTTATATTTCAACAACTATATAAGAGATAGAAATTCTCTGCTTAAATGTTCTACACAGAGATGCCATAATATACAGTTGTACTTACTTACACACCTACTCGAAAACTACACGAGTTTGATAAAACTTGAAGGTCAAAAAATTATCACAACCACAACCATCATTAGAGGTTTAGCAGCGCCAGACTGTACTTTTATTGGTGTAAAGCAAAGAGCTTGGATATGTCAGCGCTGAAAGATTTTATGGAGGAAGGCTTAACAACCACTATCAGAATGTAGCCATTGACACTTCAACGTTTCACATAAAACGCTCCATTAGCGTATCAGCTGTTTAGAGATGTTTGGCTTATGGATTCCTAACCCCAAGCCTCAGCCACTTGTCTTCAGAACTGACTATCCAAAGGTACAACTTGTTAGTAAATTCTAACAATGATTCAAATACAATTATTTTAATAATGAAACGGATAATTTCTTGTTTTGATAGATAGTAATACAAAGCAGTAATAAGCTGAGAGAATTAGACCAGGGTAAATAAGCACTGACCCGGAAATTTTAAATAACAAGCTGAAATTTGGTGGAGATGTCCATAAGACCATTGTATAAAACATATCCAAACTCCCAAAATTTTACACTTGGGGAAAATCCGCCATCTTGGATTTTGTACAAAAAAATGGATTTTAAAGTTTTTTACATATAGTATTTTAAGAAATCAAATTTTAGTTTTCACCATTGAATTCGGCTTAAAAAAACGATTTGGTGTTTTGATAATTGCTCTACGCCAATTGGTTACAGAGACATTGAAAGTGCTAAAACTAAAATTAAAAACCGTACGTGGTCAATGTTATTCTTACGAAGAAAAATACCTATTTTATATTTCATTTATTTATGAACGTATACTAACGAAAGATGGAATATGGCTTCATCTGTTGTCTTCTATTGACATATGCATACAACAAAATTTTCTGTCGATGGTTCCCGCAGCAGCAAACCTGCTTTCTTAAATCCCATATTATTCTTACGAAGAATAAGTAGAATGTTATGTCTCTCTTAATTATGAATATAAATTAATAAAACTTGGTATGTTGATTCACCTGGTTGACTTATATTGATATTTGCATAAAAATCAAATTTTATGCATTTTTTATCCTTGTTGTTGCAAACCTGCGTATTCAGCCCCCATGCTATTACTAATAAGCGTTTTACCTGGTTATGAGATTTTTACCAAGGTAAATTAAAATACCACCGTCGCAGCTAAGCTGCGGACTCAGCGAATTTCCAGTGCATATATATACACCATATAAGCCACTTACTAAGTTTCATAGATATATATTCACAAGTACGTGGTATATACAAGTTTAATTATTCTCCTTAAGAATAACATGGGGGCTGAGTACGCAGGGTTGTTGCTACGGGAACCAACGGCAGAAAATTATTTTGTTGTCCAAATATCATTAGACAACAACCCAAATTACAACCTACTATTTTAAGTCAAATTCAATGGCAAAAACTAAAGTTTGATTTCTCAAAATATTTATGAAAAAAACTATAAAAAATTGTTGTGGTACAAAATCGGAGATGGCGGATTTTCCCCAAGTGGGAAATTTTTGGAATTTGGATATGTTTTATAAAATGGTCTTCTGAACATCTCCACCAAATTTCAGCTTGTTATTTAAAATTTCCAGGTTAAGCCAAATTTTTGTTTAAATGCACTGGACGTGTATTTATTTGACATTTTGTGCAGAGCAGACTGTTAAATTTAATAAATAAATTATACTAAATAAAAACAGTACCACAGTTAACACAGTGTTTTATATATAACCATTAATGGCAAACACCCATAGTAATATTTTTAATTACATAGGTAGCACAGTTTAATTTTATCCATAGTCATTTGCTATCATCGTATTTCTATATCGTTTTCTTTTCTTTTAGTCATTTGAACTTTTAGAATTTTCATCAAATAATGTGTCATATATTTATATATTGTTTTTGTTTTTACATTAATCTCCCACAAATTTTTCTACTTATAAGTGTTAACAGTTTGGTATCTAGATTGACAGTTTTTTATAGAGTCGGTCTTTGAATAACCTGTGACTTTATGAATCACGTTTATATCTCTTTATATTTCTGTCACAACTTATTTTTAAAAGCTATCGCTATTGCAGAGTTTACTTAGTTAGTGTACATTAACTAAGAATAAACCAGCGAACTTAATTTTCAGTTTTAATTCTTATTGCGCAAACTGGTGCTTGCTAGTAAACCGGAACCAAAAACTTTTCCACTGTGGGAACAAAACTGTAAACATGTATTATTACAGCTGAGACCGATAAGAACCCAACGCCCCACTTTATGACGTGTTGTTGTGACTCTGCTGGGATCATTTACGCCATTAACTGATGTACATTAACAACTCATCAACTGCGAGATCTCATGGCTCTTGCACGCTTCATTAATCATTTCATAAACATGAACATTAAAAAACATTTTTCAATCTGTATATTTCTATTTTTAAAAGCAGCATTTATTTTTTAGACAGTTATTAAATTAAAGATGTAACTAAATAATGATTTGTTCCTTCCCCCATAGCGAAGAATTTATTAAAAAATGCTTAACTGTTTTATAAGATTATAAAATGATTGATTATGTTAAGAATTTACCTCAACCATGACAGATGGTATTGTTTAGTTTAAAGTTTACCTTTGGCAAGATAAAAGCAAAGAAGAATGCTTTGAATAGTGGTTTCAAGAGAAGTTTGTATTTTAATTTTGTCTAGACAACATTAAAACAAAAAAACATTTTCATTCACGACAAACGCTAAAACGCAAATTAATTTGTTTTCTCAATTTTTACCGCAGAGATAGCGATCTCAAGTCTTTACCATAGTTCTATGTTTAGCGCTTTTTAAAACGACGTGGGTAGATAGTTGTTTTTCCCGAGTACCGCACTCATAAATCTGTTCAACATGTCCATGGAAACCATAGTTTTCCATCCTACTTTAAATTAAATTTACACTATACATATGTAAAATTAATTGACTGTTTCTATGTTTCAAAAATATTTGTTTGATCTAAAATCGAGTTTATTTTTACAATAAAGTTATAAACCAATTGAATAGTTAATGCAATAAACCATTCAAAGACTTCCGTTGCTTCTCTCCATGAAGTTCATTCCTGAAACATACCAGTGGGAAACCATATGTACTAATGCTTATTGGTTAGTCAGCCCACTAGGTTATTGCTTATCAATTGGGAGATTTACTGAAGTGACAGCAACACAAAGGTCACATTGATAGGGTTATCAGCCACCCTGAATGCGTTGTTACCATTGTTGCCATTACATTTTAGAAATATGGGCTGTCAAACAAATCGCTAAAACAAACTTTATTTTTAGTACCAACTTGTTCTTTAATAACATTCAGAAATTCACATCTGCCAGTACGCTTTCTCCTCTCTTTGACGTCCTACCTACAAAGTTTGTTCCATACCATTAGTGTACTTTGATTGTTCATTTCAAATTTATTTCATGAAGAATTGTAACACATTTCCCATTTAAAGAATTAAAATCCCTGAAGTTAAAATTTACTCTAGAAGATTGTATGTGAAGTGAATTCCTTAATTAACAAAGATAATTTTGAAGAAAATATCGGAAAAATTATGTAAGCCTAACTACGGTTAAATGACCGTAACTGAAGTCAAGTAATAAGTAATACATTTGGTAATGTTAGAATCAAAACATTTAACACGAAAGGATAACAAAACTTTTGTAAAGTTAATATATATTTTTTTTAATTAATTATTTGTTAAAATATAACTGTTACTTTACTCCTCATTCTAGTTTTTTGCATTTTTTATTTCTTAGATATATATTTAGGTGTATGCATGTCTGATATATATAATTTATTTGCAAATATTTAATCAAATATGTAGTTTTAAATTCGGTATTGCAATCATAACCTGATCATTTCCATTATGGCTATTACTAGCTTAGGCCCCTAATTGTGTAATTTACCCACCACATTTAAGTCGGTACATGTGAGACTGTAAAAATATTACTATACGTTGTTTGGTTTAATATGCGGAGTTTATTTTGGGAAATAATATATATAAACGGCTTTAAACTTCTATAGTTAATCTAATAATGAAAAAAATGTATTTGTATACAAACATGTAGTTGTTATGTAGTTGTATTAAAACTATAAAAATCGAAAATGTTGGTCAGTAGCAGAGGAAATGTTGGGATTGAGGAAACCCCTGAGGTGAATCTCTGGAATATTTCATACTCCAGCGACTTCGGAATTTATCCGTGAAATATATGTAATATATATGTAAAATATATGTAAAAATTATGGATTATGCTGAAAGGAATGTGCCCTATTAGCAAAGGTTTTGACAGATTTAATATAATTACATAAATTGTAACAAATTTACTAGATTTGCATTCTAAATTAATTAAGACAGGAGCTCAGCAAAGTATTTTCAAAATAGTTACGCCAGAGATGATTAGAGTATCTCTTTCTTTAATCTAAATCTAAAAACGTCAAAAATGTAAATTTATTAAATGTGTTGTTCTCATAAAAAATATGTTTATTCTAAAACCTTAAAATTAGGATTTATTATTATTAATTAAATTTTAAATGTATTTAAAGATATTTAAAATTTTCTACAGAAAACCTTACGTTGCCTACGTAAATCAATATTGGAAAATTATCACAAACGCATAGTTTAGGTACGTTTGTCTTATAAAAATTAGCGCCTGTATATTTTTTTGGTAATAGACAAAATTTACCTGATTTTACGACCCGACAATAAACGAGCCACCTCGTAATACAAGTAAGCTTCACAAATCAAATTTGTTGTCAGTTTCTTATTTCGAAATTGTGACAGTCCAACTGTTAAGGAGTAAGAATAAAATCCTTTATAAAGGTTAAGGTTAAACTTTTAAGGTTTAACCAAATTAAAGTTCTTAACAAGTAGGCCACAATGCCGCAAACCCGACCTTAAACGCTCAAACGGAAATCTAAGTCGGAAATTGCAGCTGGTAAAACTTGTCTTAAGTGCTGATTGCAAAACTTTAAATACAATTATGTTTGTTACAATCGTTCTTTTGAGGTCCAGATTGACGCATTGTGTAATGAGACAGTCATTTTAAAATCATATATGTCTTTACCTTAAAACATACAACACCTCCTAAGGGTCGTTGGTTATAGGAATACTTGAGGGCCTGAAGGTAGTCATAGGTCATATTGTTTCGTATTAAAGGTATTACATGGCTTGATTACATTATAATATGAACAATAATTACTTTTAAACTATAGGAAAGCTGGAAAAAGTAGGAAAGCTGATTTACCTCCTAGTATTTACTTCCACGTGGTATCATTAGCTTAAGAGCCCACAAAGTACGGTGTCTGTTATGTTTGGATTTTTTATTTTAATTCTTGTTGGTTTTTAATTTGACATTACAAAACTTAAATACTATTTTATCTCTTTGTTTTAATTAATATAAACACGGTTAAAGTATAAAGTTAATAAGATATTTCACTTGACAGTATTGTCTAGAAATCATAAACAGTAGTTTCATGTTTAAGATTGTATTCATATCGGTGTTTTACTGAACGAAAGACTGTTTATTAATTTTAGTCAACAAGCATGTTGACTTATAGCTAATAGTGGTCCATCAATATTTCCCTAACAATCATCACTGCAATCAGTGTCTAATGACTCAATGGGCTTTAAAACAAACAATATCACTCTTTATGTAAAAGAAAATATTTGTTTTGACATTATTTATTTTTTCTACGCAAGTCCCTTATCTATTATGTAAACACAGGGTCGCCTTGTGTAGAGCAAGAAGGACTAAAGACTAATTATGTGAACGAAAACTATAGTATAGAAGTCGCAGTTAGCAGTTAGTCAATATTTATTTTAAAATTTGGACTAGGGAAACTGTTCACAGTCGAATTCCTTCATTAAATAGGAGCAAAATACAGAGTTCTTAGCACCTATAAACATTATTTCACACATATAATTTCATCATCTTCTTCCTTTCAGGGTCCCTTACAGCCTCTTGTTATCCCTCCGGACTCCATGTGTTCCCCTCATTGGCTGATAGGATGAAATAGAGGGATAAATAGAGGGCTGGATATGAGGGGATGAGCTTAGTTAGTTTTTAAGGCGTTCCTCGTGGTCAACCCTATCGGCCATCTAATAACTTATGTCAGCTGGAAAGTCATAAACATTTCTTTTGGGACCTAGCTTCTACCTAGCTAACCCCTGTTCACAACTGGAAGACTCGGTGCAGTATTGTCAGGCTGACAGCAAACCCCGAAACCTGAGGATTGGCTAACAGAACGGGTAAGTTGTCAATAGATTGTGTTTTACACCTTTCACAAAGTATGTGCTCTAGGCGTGTTAACCTTTAGGAAGGTTAAGGTACAAACCCTGGTCTTACAACTAGAACTGAAAAACTTAAATAATTAATGTATCCACCTGCCTTTTCCTTAAAAAATAATGTTTTGAATGCATTATGGATTTTACATCAACAATTGTACAAGATAAACTGCTTTGTTTTCTTCACAAAGATGGACAGTCGTATGGCTGCACACGTTGTAAGTGTCGGATTTAATATTTTTCCAGCCACTGTTTTTAATAAGTGTCTATTTGTCTGTTTTTTTTATGGAAATTCTGTAAAAGCTACTGACCTAATACCTAAATATTATAGTATATACATAGAAAAGTGTATGACCGATATTGCTTTGTTCAGTAGATAGTCAAACCGTGGGAAACTAACCTTCATTTAAAGTTATGTTATGGCTCCCAGCTTCCGGATTGAATTAGGAACAACATTTGTTTAGTATTATTCTGAACTTAGAACCACTATTCTTAGCAAAACCTAAAAAGATTCTTGTTTCACTCCTGAAATAAAATACTGTGTATATTAATTATTTAGCTTAACTGATTGTAATAAAAAAAGTAATTAAATAAAGTAGCATTAAAATGTTTTGAAGCATATTTATTTATTGCTTCAAATAGTAACACCTTTAAATTGATGAAATACATTTATGTTGTTAATTTTCCTCCTGACACCTGTCGACTGCATTAAGCAATCTCTGCTTTTTTAACCGCTGCCTTGAATTCTGAAAAAATTTCATAATTTAATCAAAACCAATATAACTAATAATCGCTATTATTTAGAAGATAGGGATCTAATGGTTAGAATGTGTTAAAAAATAAAACAGAAGATTCGTTTATTCCCAGCTATAGGGGAAAACCATATATACAGCCCAGACATGATATTCTTTATGTCAATTTATATAATTGTGTCCACAGAGAACTTCTCTGTGATTGCGTCTGATATATATGTATATCACTTGAGTTCACGAATAGGGCTACTGGATTAGGGCTTATTGGATTGAAAACAACTTCCAGAGTACCCTTTTTATACACTTTGAAAATGGCATTATCCTGCCAAGTATTTTACCTTATACTTTTACCCGTCGCAGCTTCACCCGCGAACACAATGTTATGTTAATAAGTTATAGGATAATTGGCGTTTGTAGAATATATTTTAAATATTTTTGTTTATAAGGTACTGTGAGTTATTAAAATTATTGACTCAGGAATATAAATTATCATTGAATGACATTTTAGGTCAATCGATTGATTAAGAATTATCGGAACAGGTGCAAGCCTATGAAATGTTTCACCTAACTTTCTCCAAAAAATCATCTCAATACGTGTTGGACTCGGTGTGTAATGGATAGTAGGCTATCATAGATTAAGCATACTAAGGAGTATGCTTAATATATGACATTAAACACATTTTCAATACCATTGGGGTATAACTCAAAAATAAAAATTAAAAAGGGTAATTTAAGAAAAGGAGAATTCGGTATTTGTCAAGATTGGGGACGCCCACTATTTTCGTGCGAAATTGATCTTATCTGTTTTTCGACACAATACTTGAAGAAATCTTTATGTATAAAATAAAATATAGGAACATTAATATATAACTGCTCCTTAAATACCTCAGATAGTTTAACAAAACATTAAAATGATGAAAATACAAATAAATGACGTTTACATTTCAACTGGCATTTGCACATTTACTACAGTTTCTATAAGCGATTAAAAACAAACATTTATTTACCCCAAGAAGACGCCTCAGGTGATTACCAGTAAACAAAAAGCAATCTGGCACTGCAGGACACATGTTTTCGGTTGCTGTGGTTATGTTCGGTCAAAGCTGTCCCGTCATTGGCCGGGGGAGACGCTGCTGCTTAAAAGTTACTACCAGTTCCAACAGGTGTCTCTAGAGTCAATCCTAAACCTACTTTAAATATACTATAATTTTTCAAATGTTCTCGAATTGTTATTAGTGAATTTCCTTTGGAAAGTGAACTATTAGCATGACCCTCACGGTGAAACTTAAGCCCGGGACCACCATAGAAGTTCCTAACGTAACCCCCTGAACATATTTTGGGGGGTCATTCAAAATTTTATATATATATATATGTGTGTTTGCACTCTAGCGGTCGCATTTGTTGTCCGATTTACTTCACATTTGGTAGGGACGTTCCTTTTTGTAATCAGTTGGACATGTTCGTTGGGCAAACCAATCGGAAAACTCTAAACCCCTTTTTTGGGGATTAATCTTTAAAATTTCGAGTTTTTGGGCCCAAAAAGGGTCATAAAAGCCCCAGATGTAAACCCAATGCATGTAAAAATATGGGAATTAGTGAGGCGAAAGTTTTAAGCCCTCTCTCGTCATTCTAGCATAAATATTTACCGAGTTATTAAAGAAAATGTGTATCGACTAAACACAGTACGTTGTCTTATGGGGGTTTTACACTAGAAAAGCCTGTTATTCCTATGTTAGAGTACTTTTATCATCCCCAGCAACCTCACGCCTACTTTCAAGCCTGTCTGGACCTCCTCCTAACCTTATAATGCGCAAAATTGTATTCCCAGCTTTGCAAGTAAATGAAACCAGGAGTATCAGAACAGCCAAAAAATCAATGTTTTCAGATTTCAATAAAAATTGGACAAATGTATGTTTTTACACTTATTTTGAGTTTTAAACTTTTTTTGTGGAAATTCACTTCCCTCACGTCAGCGTGCTGCGTGCGAACTCGTTTTTAATCTGAATTGAAGTTAGTTTTCTGATTTAACGCTATTTGCTTTTGAAGTCTTCATACCTTACCTCCTTTGATTAATATAAATTGTACGGACAGTTGGCAGCCACCAAAATACTCTGATCATAAATCTTTACTGTAAATGCATCAATCTTATGTAAAAACGAGTTCGCACGCAGCACGCTGACGTGAGGGATGTGAATTTCCACATAATAAGCTTTTAAAACTAAAAATAAGTCTAAAAAAATACATTTACACCAATTTTTATTGAAATCTAAAAACATAGATTTTTGGCTGTTCTTATGCTCCTGGTTTCATTTCCCTGCAATGCTGGGAATACAATTTTGCGCATTATAAGGATAGGAGAAGGTCCAGTCAGGGTTAAAAGTAGGCACGAGGTTTCTGGGGATTTCACAAATACACCAACGAATGAATAACATGCTTTTCTAATGTAAACCCCCATAAGACAACGTACTGTGTTTAGCCGATATACATTTTCTTTAATATCTCGGTAAATATTTATGATGTAATGACGAGAGAGGGCTTAACACTTTTGCTTCACTAATTCCCATCTTAATACATAAGGGTTTTAGAGTTTTCCGATTGTTTTGCCCAACGAACTTGTCCAACTGATTATAGAAAGTAACGTCCCTACGAAATTTGAAGTCAATTGGACAAAAAAATCGACCGCTAGAGTGCAAACATATATATATATATAATTTTGAACGACCCCCCAAAACGTGTTCAGGGGGTCACGCTAGGAACGTCTATGGTGGTCCCGGGCTTAAGTTTCACCATGCGGGTCATGCTAATAGTTCACTTTCCATAGGAAATTCACTAATAAAAGTATAAAGTAGAATGTTAGGAGCTACAAAAATATCGCAAAATATCCCCCATTATCTAAGACCCCAATCAGCCAATCAAGAGCCATTCCACTGACACTGACTCCACAGATTTAGTTAGCAGGAGACACATCAATCCTCCTGAGAAGTACGCAGAGTGCAGTTATTAACTAGGTAGGTCATATATATAGTCTGGGGTCGGCTCAGAAATCGCAGGATGAAGACCTGCGATAACTTTGACCTCTATAAGTTTTATGTACCCATATCAGCTCTATTTCTTCAGCGTGGTTAGCTTCTTCCTGGGAAGATTACTGGAGCATTGCCAAGGTGGCTATGAGACAGATAGGGTTGGGGAGTGATCGTGTTCTTTCGCTCGTTCCAACTTCTGTCCACGTACTCCCTAGGCACGAACAACGACATTGGTGGATGGACTATCTCTTATTGAGATCTCCCAGCTTTGGCAGCTACCGATAAAACCATACTGCACATGTGTTATATCAAAGAAATAACAAAAAGCGGTTATTGTATAATTTCAATTATAAATACTTATGATTTTAAATATACGAAGATTCAACACTTACCGTCAAAGGAAATAGAGTTGTCCCGATTTGAATCTACGAAACTGAAAGCTACTTCTATGACAGTATCATTCACGCCATAATATTTGCCCAGTTCTTTCGCCTGTTCCATTGTTAATTTACCATCTACGACGTATTTGCTGCAACAAAAATAAATATTAACAAAACCAGCGAGGTTTTGATTGATAATTTAAATTGTTAGATCTTATAGTATCCAAATTTAAAATATTAAAATCATCAGGTTTGAGACGTCTTCTAATTTTAAAAGAAATTTAAAAAGTTGTAATTTAAAATGCATATCCTGTTTTAAAACACACCTTAGATATCCAAAATTTCTTCTAAAAAATCTCACTTCAAAAGGTTTTAACGTTATTGAGATTTTTGAGAACACACCCACACACATATATACAGTCAATGAATTTCAAAATCAATCTAAGGATTCACTTCACCCATCCAATCATACACCTGAGTGAACCCTCCCATAGACCTTCCCCCATTCCAAAAATTCCTTGGCATTCATAATTTGTACCATCACATACCTAATACTGGAATTTTTGAACTAAAACACGATAGGAAGATCTTCTTCCGTACTGGAAACCTTTTTTTAAGTAGATAATTATGTTATTACATTATTATTATTTATTACCTTTTATTATTTTATGTATCATATTATTTAGGCAGAAATATATTCAGACACAGCTACATTTTATTATATTGCAGCACGATCAGTTAGGATCCTGAGAGTAACTCCACTTGTCAAAAGTTAACATTAACTAATCATGTAGCGGATAAAAGATCGTCATACTTACTTGTACATCTTTCTGATATCTGTATCAGAGGCAGTCCCTGAAAAATATATATATATATTCATGCAACCAACGTCTTGCTTGATAATCAGACTTATATATTCAGCTTAAAATAGTAGAATTTGTGAATTGGCAAGTAATTTTTAAACCTGGAATTAATTAAATATAATACAAATATTTATAAAACATTACGCTGCTATATTATGTTCTTGACGACCAATAACAGAATTTTAATCTTTAACGAGTTCACACGCAGCACGCTGACGTTAGGGAAGTGAATTTCCCCAATAAAAACTTTAAAAAATCAAATAACGGGTTTAAACAAAAATTTGTGACTTTTTAGCAAAATTACTAATTTTCAGTTTTTTTGGCCGTTCTGATGTACCTGGTTCTATTTAAATGCAGTATTGGGATGGCAACGTTGTGCATTGTAAGCTTAGGAGGATGTGTCATAATGATAATAAAACGTTATTGGGGAATTAGGAGTGATAAAACTACATCAAGATATGAAAAACAGCCTTTTCCAATGTAAAATCCCCATAAGACAACGTACTGTGTCTACTCAATTTTCATTTTCTATAATAACTCGGTAAATATTAGTTCTAGAATGATGAGGGAGGGCTTACAATTTTCGCTTTCTTACGTTCTGTAACCTATTATCCATTAATCTTACATTTAGGACTTTTCTGACCCTTTTTGGGCCCAAAAATTCAAATTTCAAAATTTAAAATCCCCAATAAAGGGGGTTAGATTTTTCCGATTGTTTTGCCCAACGAACTTGTCCAACTGATTATAAAAAGAAATGTCCCTACCAAATTTGAAGTAAATCGGACAAAAATGCGACCGCTAGAGTGCAAACACATATATTATATGTCTATATATATATCAAATTTTGAACGACCCCCCAAAACTTGTTCAGGGGGTCACGTTAGGAACTTCTATGGCGGTCCCGAGCTTAAGTTTCACCGTGCAGTTCATGCTAACAGTTCACTTTCCATCATTGAATTTAACCAATTTTAAAATGTTGGTAAATGTTTTTATTTCAAATTGGGTTTTAATATTTTGTATTGTTATTGTTTATATAAAATTATCAGTTGTAACTAGTGATGGGATAATCGAATAAAAAAAATAATCAAACTAACCGATGACGATTATACCAATAATCAAAAGATCATTCGGTTGATTTTAATCGAATGATTTTTTTTCTCATCCTTATACCAGCTACATCAAACGTATGCTGATATATAGTATTACATTATATATTATGCAATTAAAAGTTGGCATTTAAACACTATTACACGTTTACATTTTTTCCTCATTTTCATGACATTTACAACTTCTCATTGCATTATATAGGGAAAAAAATTAATAACACTCGGAAAACGTTTTGAAACGTTTGTCCCCAAATACCTTTTATGAGTTCATATTTCCCATTGTCACATATATTATGATTTTTGTTTATATTATAGGACCTACATACGTTTTGATAAAGCATTAACTGTCTGGTAACGATTCTCATTCTCATCAAATAACTGTTTAATCTTAAGTTTTTTATAACGTTTAAGTTTATCTAGTGGTTAAATAATATGTATAGGTTTAATTTGTACTTCCCTTTCTTATATTTTTATTGAATGGACCAATTTTGAAATTGTATTTCTTACATTTTTAATTTGTAAGCATAAAGGTTTAACATTAAATTGTCATAAAAGTTCATTTGGTTTTTATTTTTCCTGGATTTTTACAGTTAGATTTTGTACCGATTATTTTAAGACAATAAATCGATTATTTTTAAAACAATCGAACCCTCGATTATTTTCCAATAATCGAATAATCTATGATTTTTCATTCGATTATCCCATCACTAGTTGTAACAGACTTTTAAGCTTTGATAGTTGAAACAGGTAATTCGTTGTAAACCTAACCGTTTTAAACAACATCTTCAGGAATTTACCTGCTCTTAAAATAAAGGTTAAATAGGTTTACGACAGTTAATAACCTGGATTAGTAGAAGGGGATTGTTCTGCCAACAAACATCATAAGAAATAGAAGATAAACCATTTTATACATATGTAGTAATACAACTTTCAATGGAGGTGGAATGCTCTGGGATATATTTATTAAGCCTTTATTTTCTAAGAATCAATGTTAGTGAAAAGAATGGGCAACTTCCTTGTTAGCTAGTTACACCTTCCGTTTTAGCTGTAGCAATACACTACCATGAAGCATTATACAGAGTGTCCCGGAACTCTCTACCGACGTTTTCAGGTATTATTCCTGGACCATAGACAAATCAAAAATATCATATTCAAAATTTCAAAACCTCAAAAGTTACTCGTATAGCCGCCATTTTGTTTTTTCACAAAATAATTTGTAATTCAACAACGGCTTGTTGTAACAAAATGAAATTTGGTATATAGCCTCATCACCTAAAAAGATAGTTAGAGAAAAAAATGTTTTTTATTGTGTATTTTGAAAATGGCGGCTGCTTAAAACTTTTAAACGTAAATATCCCAAAAACTGCATATGAACAAAATTTTTCAGTCAACAAGTTTTATATAGAAAATTGTATTAAAAATCCAACAATACCAAAGTTAAGGAAATCGGTTCATAAATAAGGGAGATAACTCATTCTTAAGGCCCACTAGCAGTTGTTTTACATAATAACAGTTGATGTTGACATGTTAAAATTTTCTTACATTACATTAAAAAAAGTATATTTATTGAAACACCCCTCGCAAGGTCAAAATGTTATACTTTCGAATCTAAATATATAAACAAAAGTCGGTTTAGTATGTTACTTAGTTAGTTAGTTAGTTGGTTACACCAAACAGCTGTTATAAGGATTATGTCCAACATACTTGAAAGGCATAAACATATGTTAATTATGGAAATAACAAATATACTTGAATGGCAACTCAAACTCTTTTGTCGATATATAAAATACTCTATTAAAAACATCTTGAAAATTAACGAGCATTTTTGGCATAAAACAAATTGAATTACATTAGGACAGGTCAACGTCCATCGGACCAGATAGTTTTCAATACATATTAGCATAGTACAGACACATTTAAGATCATTGTTTTTATTACATAGAGTGTTCGCTTTAGAGTTGGGCATTTTAATTATATTTTTATTGATATAGCTTGGAGCTCTTACGATTAGACAACTGTGTAAATATTGTCAAAAATTATGAAACTTTACTTTTTCATATTGTGTGTAAACAATTATACAGCACTTTTTGTAGTCATTACTAATACTCACCGGCTTCGTTTAACACCAAAGACTGTAACAAATGATTCTCGTTATACTATATATATATATATATATATATACTCTTTAAATAATGTTGAGACATACAATGGTGGTGTAAATTAATGTTCTAATTAAATTATGTTCATTCATTTTAAAGTTGTTCAGAAAAGAGAAGTTTAGTGATTTTGTTATAGCCAAATCGTAATTTGTTTTCCAAACAAAAAGCTGAATACTAGTTTATCATTGATTTATTTTGAACCACTGCTTCTAATGTACTACATTTCGGGAGGTAAGAAAACTCCTCCCGTTATCAAGAACCCTAATTACTTCCAAATAGCAAGTACTTACATCTAACTAGCCTAAAAAGTAGGCTTGGGTAAAACCCAACGTACAATACACTTAGTTATAGTGGTTAATGATAACATTAGGTATCTGTATGAGTAGTAAAAAATCCATTTTGAAACAAAACTGAATTTTCAAATATTGAAAACTGAAAACGTAAAAATTTAAAAAGTAAACAGACTGAACACAAATAGCTATTACGCCAGATAAACAATTAATATATCCAGTGATTCCTAATATGCTATGTATTAAACAGAAATGAAACAAGCACAATTGCACACAAGAAAAATGGTTTAAGAAAATCCCTAGGTTATATGCATTTTTTCTAAAATACAATCTCAACTCAACTGCCCGTTGGCATAGGCCAACAGGTCTGTGCAGCGATCTAAAGACAGCAAGGTACTGTAACGGCATTAGTCATGTGGGCAAGTCACTGGTGACCACTCATGAAATATTACCACGACAGTCAGCCGGGATCTAACCTACGCTTGACCACCTCTGACTTACGAGACCAGCGCTCTACCTCTGAGCTACCGCGTCCGGTCCGGTTTTGGGTTTACCAAAATGAAAAATTCGTGATGTTTCCGGGGGAAGTTTGAAGACGTAAACATTGCGCGACGTGCGCATAACAGATAATGAGATTTGTATAGAGGTTCATTATAGAACGATAGGGAATTCAATGAATATGTACGAGTTTTTGAAAGCTCTAAACGTGAAGTTCTGTGGGTCACAAGTTTTTTAAATAGTTAAAAAATAGTAGCAAAACCTCCAAAAATAAAGCTTCTCCGTTTTAGCTTATTTCGCTCATGTTTCAACTACTTTCTTTTAATCTACCATCGCACAGTAATAACTTGATTACATGTATATTCCTGAATATATATGAACCCTTTTACGAATCCATCTATTTTCTCACTATCATTGTACAACATTAACTAGATTTCCTGTTAATTCTTACCTAAACATACACCTTTATAGGAAGGAGTTTTATTTTGTGGTGCATTGTTCGTTGGCAAACCAATTGAACTCTCTTGGTTAATGAACATATGTTTTAAGTAATCAACCGACGGAAACAAACCTTCTCCATGAGAATAACAAGTGAACTTAGAGAGCCATTGGGATGAAGCCAGTTGAATATGTGTTAGTTTGGATACGAGATGACACATCTAGGCATAATTACCTAACATTACAAAAAACCATTCAAAATGGAATGAATGGAATACTCAGGGTTTTACAATTTGTTTTAATGCCCAAACTTTTTCCATTTGTTTTAATGTATACAATTCAGCTGATTTTTATTTCATTTGACATTCTCATAATACACACCAAGTAATGCTTCTTTAGTTCATTTATAACTTTCTTAAATCCTACAAAACAAAACAGCAAAACAGTTTCTGTTTGTATCCATCCTTATTCAAGTGGATAAGGATTAATACTTAATCTTACAGTTAAAAATTTAATTAATTAAATTTATTAAATTTATTTAATTAAACAACATTTTAATATTATTTTATAACTAACGGATTTTCAAACATAAGCTACAACTCACAGCGAGGATGACGATGAGGGTGGTGGCGACGTACATGTTGAAGTTGAAGATAGCAGTAAGCTGAAGTAACTGGGTAGGCCTTTATATTCCGGGTTGGAAACAAAATGGCAGCCTCCGCAAACACGAGGGTGTCAAAACTAGGAACAAATACGCGATGTCACAAAAGGTGTTTCTTCACACAGATAAATGTCAAATGTCAAATAACTAACATAAACGTGAAGGCAAATAGTGTGTATAGTTTTTCGGTGGCAACAGACAGTTACCATTTGGTAAACACTTGTAAAGAGTACATAGTTTACATTGGCCTCAGATTATGTTTCAATATAATCTGTTGTTTATTTAAAACTTCAAAGGGAATATAGAAGCAAACATTTTGCCAACTTAAAGAAAATTAAATGTTTGAGTGTTGAAAAATATATTACACGTTTAAATTTTGTCTAAAAGTTATTAAAGATATGGAAGGGGAAGAGATTAACGTTGGGTTCTGGATGCTATTACTTTTTAACCAACACCATACTGTATCTACTTGGGAGAACACCCTCACTGACTTTTCAATAAATTAGACCAACTGGATAGCAGACAATTTACATTGACATAAAACTCTTCTTTCGGAAAATAAAAATGCTGAACTCACGCCGTACTTCTTTCTAAGGGCACCACCCCACTGATCCTTGATGTTGTTGTTATGTCTGTATTGGAGGAAAGGGTCTGAGATCTCTCTCTTCCTGCCCAGCAAACTAAGCAAAAACAGCTTGTTAATAGATCAAATGGTCTTCAATGTGATTAATATTTTTTTTAAATTTTGTTTTAATTAAATGCGCTAATTGCAGTAAACCAGTGTACTCAACGAAACGTTAACGCATCTGAACGGAAAGGGGTTTAAAGCTTCTATTACAATTTGATACTTTGTTTTATCACAGTTTAAGTGCTCTCACATTTGTTCAAATGACGTCAGAAATACTTAACTTCTTTGAGGAACACTAGGTTTAATTTTCTTAAGGTACTCAGGTTAATCCTATACTCTAATATGAATAAGGTTTGCTTGTATGTTTGCTTGCTTGCTTGCTTCCGACACTGATCTCAAAAACGGCTCCAACGATTTCCATCAAATGTTCGAAATAACTAATTTCTGAGATAAAAATAAGTTCTAGACAGGCCTTATCCCCAGGAAAAATCAAATAATGTAAAAAAAAACTAAAATGAAAAGTTAAAAAAATTAACATTGGGCTTATGGAGTTTCAAATCAAAAGAATTTTAACAGCGGTTCATAATCAACCAGGGAACTGTCAAAGTAATACTCATGTTTTTTATGATTATTAACATGTGGTTTCCTGAGAGCAGAGGTTAAAATATTTGAGTGAAGATTACATATATAGAGTAGTAAAATAAATCAGAGGGATAAATAACAACTGGAGGGATCTTAAAAATGTATAAAAAAGGCAAATGAGTTATACAAATCTGATTATCAGTAGGGGGGAGTGGTGAAATATTACTCCGAGTCATCTGAACAGACTGGCCTTCCCCCGAGCAAACCTCGGCCCCCCAAGTACGATGTTTTAAAAAGTGATGGCTCTTTTATTAAATCAGTGAAAAAAATTGATATGACACATTTGGTACTTGAAAACAAACTGTTAAAGTTGTAAAATCTTTATTTTAATGTTTCCTAAAGAATATAAGACAGCCACAACCATGTAACTAATAAACGAGTTCGCACGCAGCAAGATGACGTGAGGGAAGTGAATTTCCACATACAAAACTTTTAAAACTCAAAACCAGTGTAAAAACATACATTTATTCAAGTTTTATTGAAATCTGAAAACATTTATTTTTTGGCTGTTCTGATGCTCCTGGTTTCATTTACCTGCAAGGCTAGGAATACAATTTTGCGCATTATAAGGTTAGGAGAAGGTCCAGTCAGGCTTTAAAGTAGGCGCCAGGTTGCTGGGGGTGATACAGATACACCAACAAATGAATAACATGCTTTCTAATGTAAAAACCCCATAAGACAACGTACAGTACTGTGTTTAGCCGATATACATTTTCTTTAATAACTCGGTAAATATTTATGCTAGAATGACGAGAGAGGGCTTAAGACTTTCGCTTCACTTATTCCCATTTTAATATAAGCATTAATTTTACGTCCGGGGCTTTTCTGGCCCTTTTTGGGCCCAAAAACTCCAAATTTGAAAGAATAATCCCCAAAAAAGGGGGTAAGAGTTTTTCGATTGTTTTGCCTAACGAACCTGTCCAACTGACTGTAGAAAGGAACGTCCCTACCAAATTTGAATTAAATCGAACAAACAATGCGACCGCAAGAGTGCATTCACATATAATACATACAGTATATATCATTTATATCATTTATATCATTTATAACGACCCTTTTGGTATATATAATTTTGAACGAACCTCCAAAACGTGTTCAGGGGGTCACGTTAGGAACTTCTATGGTGGTCCCGGGCTTAAGTTTCACCGCGCGGGTCATGCTAATAGTTCACTTTTCCATAGGAAATTCACTAACAAGACCCAGCTGATAGCACCTCGACGAGAGTTCAGGCTGGGAAGACACAAACCCGATGCATAAGCAAGTGCGCTAGTTTGATTTCAGATTTTATTCTTCGGTTCCGCCATCTTTTCGCAATGCTACACAGAGTATCTGTAGCCCTGATCGTGTCGTGTCGTCAAATATGAAAACACCCAATAACTGCTTGCATGATTTACATTTGGATACAACCAGATTTTTTACTTTGGTATGCAAGTTTTGCTAGGGTAATCTTTAATAATAATTATTGTGTTTAGCAGTTATTACCTAACCTGTAGAGTGAATCTCAGGTAGGTTTAGTTTTGGGTGCAGTAATTTATTTATTTGTAAAGGCCGATGTACATTTATGCAAATAAAGAATTTATTTATTTATGAACAACCGCGACGGTAGGTACTGAAATGGGACTATTTAAACAGCTGTGGAGATACTCCATGTGTAGGTTTAAATCAACAAGAGTACACAAGCAAGCTTACGTGAGGGGAACGAATTTCCACTTCAAAACAGATTTAATTTGTTTTATTCCTAATAAGGAAAATCCGTTTGAATAATCTTTTCTGCTTCTGTGGCCCCAGAAGCTTTAGTTAGGTCCAAAGTTAAAACATTGTAAACATTTGTAAGAGTCGCCAATATTTCTCGCTTCGCGTTTGTTGGTTTCACGAAATTGCAAGGCATTGTACAACCACTGCCACAGAAACAGCAAAGATTTGTGAATGTACTGTACCTTACAAACAATCGGTTTGACAAACGAAGGAAAGTCAAGACAAAAAGATTGTATTGATTAACTGTCCTTGTTCTGCTGCTTGGGAAAATAACGATCCTGAAATTATGAAGCTAAGCGCAACGGGTTATAATTACCGATGTTCTAACGAATAAAGTTTGATTGTTGGCTTACTTGCTTACAATTCTTATCTCAACAGCGGCACGAGAAATGTCCTTAACATTTTTTAATTTATTTATTTCTGGGATAAAATGTGTTATAGACAGGTCATACTCCCAGAAAAATTTAATTTTGTAAACAAATAACTTAAAGTTATCAAAATGTGATTTTTATGAGAGCCACTGAGTGAAGAGTTTCTAATAAATCATTGACTAAAATACTACCTTGAGTAAAGTGGAGGTATAATAACAACTGGAGTCGTCTCACCATGCAGAAATAGGGGAATGATAGAAGTAAACCTGTTCGCCATGGAGAGGGATCAAGATTACAAATTTATCTAGTCTATTAGAATATATTGGATTACTTTCTCTAAAGCAAATCGTGAACCCTCAGTGAATACAACTGATTGCCTTAATCATAGGAAAGTGAATCAAAATAAAATTATATTCCATTACATTTATAAAATTATAGTCAGTGTCTCATTAACGGATCTAAATGATTTTAAAAGAAGTGATTTGTCTCTCATTTTGAAGAGATTCGTAAGTGTAAACAGAAATATGGTTAACGCAGATAAAAATACAGTACATGCATGTTAACAATTCAGACTTATTAATGAGTTTTCAAAATTTACATTTAAAGCCTAAACTGTGCAATGCAAAGTAACAAGTGCATTTTATTTTCTTTCAACATTCTTACATGCATTACTCATAAGGTAAATAAAACAAACGAGCTTAAGATAAATTTATTTTAGCCGTTTAAACCAAAAACCTTCTCCCGGGCCTTTAATTTGGAGGTAATCAGCGCAAGTTTCGTCTTACAACAGGCAATTACGGAACAACTTCGTCACATGTTGAGCTTGCAAACTTTCCCTGAACACATGTTGCTATAATGTAAGCATTAAATAAATACCAAGTTACTTGAGACAGGTTCATGTATAATTTATACGTAACTAACCTCCAGTGTCATATCCTAAGCATTTACTTAAGAGCTAAAAATTAAATAAGTATTAGGTCGCGATTCCAACGGATAGTTTGTTCCTTAAATCCAACTAAAACTAGACTCATTTATTTTTCATTCGTCGTCTATTTTATATAATCAATATAAAATAAAATGTTCATCAGTGTTGAACAAAATTAAGTGTTACTACTTTTATTTATGCTCCCTTATCAAATTAGTATAGGTTATTTTTTACAAGGACTTATATTGCAGAGCTACAATGTGTGTACTTAAGTAACGGTAATGTTTCGTGGTGAAAAGCGATCATAGTCTCGGGCTTAAGTCTTACCACGCTACCTATGGTAATATCCCTATAGTGGATATTCACTAAAATAATAAATACAATATAAATATAAATATACTTTTTATACCAGGACAATTTGAACTAATCAGGTTTTGAAGCTTCGTTCTTCTTTAAATGTATTTACGTTACTTTTGTTTAAATCAAGAATTTGGCATAAATCAATATCACAGTTTAGGACGAACATCTTTCTTTTTGTACTATCGCAACGAAAGTGCAAATATTAGCGAATTTCCGCTTTAGGAAAGAAGCTATTACCGTAGTTGGCATGGTAAGACATAGGCCCGGGACCATGATAACTTTTCGTTTTGAGGTCCCCAGACCCCAAAAAACCCATTCATTCGAAACTATATATATATATATATATATATATATATATATATATATATATATATATATATATATAATGTGACCGTGGGTGCGATAACTCTCGTAAAAAACTCCGATTTTGATCAAATTTGGTACAAACGTTTAAAGCAACATTTATGACTTTAAGTTCAAAAACCAGACAGATCGACCCATCTGAAGCGGTATTTTGGGGGGGTTTTGTACTCCAAAAATAGGTTTTTTGGTATTTTGATAATTTCTCTACTTTAATTGGTTACTTAGATATTGAAAGTGCTGAACACAGTACGTAGTCCAATGCTATTCTTATGGGGGATAAAAAAATATATATCTTGCTTATTTATGAACGAATACTAACGAAACTTGGTACACGGCTTCATCTGGTTGTGGTCTATTGTTATCTGCACAAAAAAATAAATTGTTACCGATTATTCTCCTAGCATCAAACCTGCGTACTCAGCCCCCATGTTATTCTTATGGAGAATAAGAAAAATGTAATGTCTCCCTTAATTATGAACATAAATAAATAAAAAATTGTATGTGGCCTTACCTTGTTGAGTTATATTGATATTTGCATAAAACTCCATTTTTGTGTTCCTTGATGCAGCAAACCAGCGTACTAATCCCAATGTTATTCTTATGGAGAATAATTCAAATTGTATTTATCGTTTATTTGTATTTTTTATGAAACTTGGTATGCGGCTTTATGTGGTATTAAGACATATATTATGCATTGGAAATTCGCTGAGTGTGCAGGTTTGCTGCGACGGGGGTGTATTATCTTTTTATAGAACTTTTTCATTCAATCCTAATTTTTTCTGTGATACTTTTCCTTTCGAACAAGTTCGTTACATCAACACCTTCATTCGCATTCGTAGCGAAACAGCATCGATTATGCAAATTGTTCCTACAGCTGATAGATTTGAATTCATTTGTTATTACAGACGATTTTTTGTATCTGATTCATTTTTCTTGTTTTGACGAGTCCATTGTATTGAGCATAATCAGAATCGGTATTGCGGATCTAACTTAGTTGCTTTCTACCATCCTAAGTGTATTATGGTCGTTTATTTTATTACAGTTTGCAGAAAAACATGGGTGTATGCTGCAAGACTTATTTATTACGTTTTTCTCTTATGTTTGTGGTATTTCTTATTTTTGGATAGCGTGATGGTAACTCCTGGAACAAACTGTTTCTAACTGTCGAACGAAGTCGAGTTTAAATATGAATAGACAACTAGACAACTACTTTCCTTTTTATTGTTAACTATCTACCTCGTTAAATATAACCCTCAGAATACCTAATACACCCATATGATCATTCTAGGGCTAAACTGGTTACAAATTAATAAGTCTTCTTTTAAATTTAACTTACAACCAACTATTATCTTGTCTCGTATAACTATAACTTCTTCAAATAGCAGGACCCAAATTGGGAAAGGTTTCTTTAATATTTTTATGTTATTTATTTCATCAATCTATTCACATAAGAGAAATAGCGTAATCAATCAAAGGTTAATATATATAATATTCCCAATATGCTATTTGATTTAAAACTTATGTTTTAGTATACTTATTTTGGCGATTCAAAATCAATTTCTTGCTATGAGGAAGAAATACTTCCCGTACATTTCTCAGGATAAATAAATCCCATTAATATAACCCCCATTTACGACCTAGAAAGGGTTTAAGGTTATTAGTGAATTTCCTTAGGAAAGTGAACTATTAGCACGGTGAAACTTAAGGCCGGGACCACCATAGAAGTTCCTAACGTGACCCCCTGAACAGGTTTTGGGGGGTGTTTCAAAATTTTATATATATATATGAGAGAGAGAGAGAGAGAGAGAGAGAGAGAGAGAGAGAGAGAGAGAGAGAGAGAGAGAGAGAGAGAGAGAGAGAGAGAGAGAGAGAGAGAGAGAGAGAGAGAGAGACATATATATATATATATATATGTGTGTGTGTGTGTGTGTGTGTGTGTGTGTGTGTGTGTGTGTGTGTGTGTGTGTGTGTGTGTGTGTGTGTGTTTGCACTCTAGCGGTCGCATTTTTTGTCCGATTTACTTCAAATTTTGTAGGGACGTTCCTTTCTACAATCAGTTGGACAAGTTTGTTGGGCAAAACAATCGGAAAACTCTAAACCCCTTTTTAGGGGATTAATCTTTCAAATTTTGAGTTTTTTGGCCCAAAAAGGGTCATAAAAGCCCCGGGTGCAAGATTAATGCATGTAAAAACATGGGAATTAGTGAGGCAAAAGTTGTAAGCCCTCTCTCGTCATTCTAGCATAAATATTTACCGAGTTATTAAAGAAAATGTGTTTCGAATAAACACAGTGCGTTGTCTTATGGGGGTTTTACGCTAGAAAAGCCTGTTATTCCTTTGTTAGAGTACTTTTATAATCCCCAGCAACTCACGCCTACTTTCAAGCCTGCCTGGACCTTCTCCTAACATTATAATGTGCAAAATTGTATTCCCAGCTTTGCAGGTAAATGAAACCAGGAGCATCAGAACAGCCAAAAAATCACTGTTTTCAGATTTCAATAAAAATTGGAATACATATATGTTTTTACACAGATTTTAAGTTTTTATGTGGAAATTCACTTCCCTCACGTCAGCGTGCTGCGTGCGAACTCGTTCAGATTTAAGCAACCCGGGGGACGAATGTTATTGGTCTATGAGGTCTGGTCTGATTGATATCCCTTTCAAAACAGAGATTAAGTTCAAATAGTTCAATCAGTACCTCTTGATGTTTTTATAAGAGTACTTAATTTCATTCACACTAACACACAATAAAAATAAAAACCGGTTTTTTTATAAATTAAGTTATTAAACGTAATCAAATAAACTAAAATTATAACTGTGTTGTTGTCTCAAATAATTTAAACACCTGAGAATGATTATTATAAATAAACTACATTCATTTTATTTTTGAGATTCATCATCGGTTAAATAGTTTTTCTTTTCAGATGGATCAAAAACTATGCCAGGTATTACATTAACAAATATTAAAGAGTTTAAATAGCTTGGTTTTTAAACAGCTGAGAATTTATGACGGACAATGATATTGAATTTGAATGATATTTTTTTATTTAACAGTTAAGTGAATAGGAAGTTACAATGAACGGGGTAAATTTTCACGTTGATACTAGAGTATTACTGTATGGTTTAAACTGTTTTAGATTATCCAATCATGGTGATTTGTGTGACCATCAAAACTCAGCCTACCTGGTTACGTTGATCTATTTACTTAAGTCTTGTAAAAATTATTTTGTAGTTTATGAAATTTTGTTTTACTACAGATTACTACATAACTAAGTGAATAAGAAAGAAAAAATAGTCAATTTCCATCATAACCCGAGTAAAAAAATTGAATGTAAGCCAACAATAACATCAACAATTTGTCTTTGCAACAAACTGTTATTATCATAGCATGGAAAATAACTTATAGTAATTAATTGCTTCAGTCAGATTATACGTACAACCTTACACAGCATGTGAAGAATGTATTCAAGATAGAGCGGTAGGCTTTATCATTCTGATTACGAATGCATGATACGTGGTTATTTGCATAGGAATTCCGACATAACTGGCATACTCGGGCTAGCACACCTCAAACCCTGACGTCACAAATTTGAAGTTTTAAGAATTTGCCTTTTTTAAACGGAGTACTTTTTAACCTGGTTTTACTATCGCAATAATGGAGTATTGTTTAGTGCTGCTGAAGGATTAAGAGGACTATCAAAAAATTAGGCAAAGAGTATACAATTTTGACCCTATATTTATTCCGATATTTTTTTATTTATTTGGATTGTAACAAGTTTGTATTTGTTTAAACAACATAAGGCTCAGAACAGAGACCTTAGAATTTGGGGTGTGTTTACTACAAAGTGCTTACTATTGTAGTAAAAATATAAAATTCAATCAAAGAAAATTTTGATTACAAGAGGTAAGTGGTAAATGTCTTTGAAGGATTTATAAGCTCAACTAATGGGCGTTCTAGCTTTTCTAGACACACTTAAAAAAACATATTACTAAACAATTTCTTTTTCACACCATAGATACACCATCTATATAAATAAAATTAGAGTTTTGTCTATGCATTGCTTGGAATTATGAAATTTTTGCATATTTCACGTTTTACACCCTAGGGAAGCCAAAACAAGTCTTATCTCAATTTCTGTCTATCTGTCTGTCGGTAACGCTCAAGGACGGGTTTTAGCAAATTTATCCTATAGGGAAGAAGCTATTACCGTAGGTCTCATGGTATGACATAAGCCCGAGACAATGATAACTTTTTGTTTTGAAGTCCCCAGGTGACAAAAACACTATTCGTTCAAATTTATATATATATATATATATATATATATATATATATATATATATATGTCCGTGAATGCGATAACTTGAGTAAAAAACGTCCGATTTCGAATGAATTTGGCTAAAATGTGTAAAGTGACGTTTATGACTTTATGTTTGAAAACCATAAAAATCAGACTATGGGAAGGGGGTTGGGGTTGGGGGTTTTAAATTTTCCAAAAATCAGTTTTTTGCACTTTTCACCCTAAAATTTCTAAAACACTCAATTTTGGTTTTGAGCATTTTATAGAGCTTAAAAAACAAATAATTTAATATTTTTAATTATTAACCTAGGTTAAGTGGTTGCGGAGAAAATCCAAAAAACCTGCTCATAAAATCTCCCATGTTAATCTTAAGGGAAAAAGGTTTTTGGCTTTACCTCAGTTCATATTAATGTAAACTTCACATTGCTTTCACCAATCCGTTCAGGTCTACAGGACAATCATTTTTGTGTTTAAATTGTGATTCTATGTCCACCCGTTGCAGAGATATTCAAAGTGCTAAACACAGTACGTTGTCCAATGTTATCCTTATGGAGAATAAATAAAATTTGATATCTCGATTTTTAGGGATTTATATTGATCAAACTGGGTATGTGGCTCCACGTATTACTGGTATATACTACCACTATTACCAGAATGTAAAACAATAACATTGTTTAGCTTGGCTTGGCTATGAACTGTTGTAATAGTTGGCAATAATTGACAAGTACAGTTTAGGTCGTTAGTATACTTATATTGAGAGTAAATAAGTCTTGCCTTTCGTCTATTAACGATAGATAGTTTTAAGAAAACAATTCCTAATGCTAGGAATAATGTTAACTAATACAATTTCTTTTTTATGGAAATTTTGTGACAAAATGTTGTATTTAGAATTTAAGCTTAATGTTTGGCTCTTGGTAGATATATATGACAAGTATAGTTTTATTTTTTTAAATAAATAAGGTCATTATATTATTATGATTTAATATTATAAGCCTGATCTATATACCTTATTAATTTTTGGGGCCATGAAAGATTATATGTCTCAATACTTAACTTATACAGTATGTACATAAACTAAAGACAACATAGGAATACAAAAAAGTCCTTTAGGACATTGCGGAGAAGATGAAACGTATATTAGAATAGCTCAACGAAATTATTTAACTTAGAATAGTCATTTAAATAGTAAAACAACTAAAGTGCACATACTCAGACATTGGCATACAGAATAAATTCCATTTCAAATTTGTATCAAAAATAAATATATCTCTAAGATATAATTGTAAGACACGAAATCATTGTACGAAATATGTTATGTTAAGTATCCAAAGCAGAGGTTAGTATAACATTTGTTTAATATCAGCAGTCTCTTTTGTTTGAAGGAAGAACAGGGAACCGTCGTTTCAAGATGGTGTCATGGGTTAGGTCAACTTCATTATCCTGGAGTACTTTGCACACCTTTTCAACTTGTTATCAGGAAAATGAATTGTTTAAACCTTTTAGGCTTAAGTGTATTTTCAAAATTAAAATAAAATAAACTCTTATTTAATTAAAATGCTACGATGGAATCATACCATGAAATGTACGTCAAGTTTATTTTCGCAATAGAATGTTTCATATTATGAAAGTTGTTATAAATGTTTTTCAACCGCAATAAATTGCAAGTGATAGACATAATTATGATAACTGGGCCATATTTATTATAGACTTAAAACGTTTTTTCCAACAATTTAATTGGTCTAATGATTATTTCCCCTTTTTACCACTCAATATTTTAATTAAAATAATTAGAAATGTATTGTAATATTTATTAAAAATATCGACATGACCAACACTCAAAATACCTTATTAATTGCTTGTAAAAAAAATTAAATAAAACAAATGAAAGGTGTTTTAACGAATTTCCTCTATAGGGACGAAGCTATTAACGTAGTCGGCATGGTAAGTACCTAGGCCCGGGACCATGATAACTTTTCGTTTTGATGTCCCCAGATGCCAAACACACATTCGTTCAAAACTATATATATATATATATATATGTGTGTGTGTGTGTGTGTCAGAGAGCACGATAACTGACGTAAAATTAATCCGATTATGACGAGATTTGGTATAAACAGTGAAGCAGCATTTATGACTTTAAGTTCGAAAACCAGACAGATTGACCTATCCGAAGGGGTGTTTTGGGGGGGTTTTGACCCTAAAAATGGATTTTTGAGTTTTTTAAGATCATTTTTGAACAAATCAAATTTTTCATTGGAATAAGCTTAAAAAGACGCACAATTGGGTGTTTTGATCATTGCTCTACGTCAAATGGTTACAGAGATATTAAAAGTGCTAAACACAGTACGTTGTCCAATATGGAGAATAAGAAAAATTGTATATCTCGCTTATTTATGAACTTATCCTGATGAAACTTGGTATATTGCTTCATATCGTTGTGGTCTATTGATATATGCACTAAAAATATTTTTGGCCGTTAGTTCCCGTAGCAGCAAACCTGCGTACTCAGCCCCATGTTATTCTTATGGAGAATAATTAAAATGTCATAAATCGTTTATTTATGAGTGTATATTGATGAAACATGGTATGTGGCTTTTTGTGGTATTAAGATACATATATATGCATTGTAAATTCGCTGAGCACGCAGGTTAGCTGCTACGGGGGTATTTTGGATTGTGACAAGTTTGTATTTGTTTAAACAACATAAGGCTCAGAACAGAGACCTTAGAATTGGGGTGTGTTTACTGCAAAGTGCTTACTATTGTAGTAAAAATATAAAATTCAATCAAAGCAAATTTTGATTACAAGAGGTAAGTGGTAAATATCTTTGAAGGATTTATAAGCTCAACTAATGGGCGTTCTAGCTTTTCTAGACACACTTAAAAAGAACATATTCCTAACCAATTTCTTTTTCACACTATAGATACAACATTTTTAATCCAGGTGGTTTAAATTGACATACATCATAGTGTCACCAATACCATACACTTTTTACTCGGCCGAGAGAAAATAAAATTTCTTAAATTTATGTCTTAACTTTCGCCATGTTGCCATGCGGCAATAGGACTGTGCGGTGATCTAAAGACAGCTAGGTACCGAAATCCAGTGGTGACCGCTGATGAAACGGTATCACAGCAGTCAGCCAAAAGCAAACCTACGCTTGACCATAACTGACATGCCAGGCCAGCGCTCTACCTCTCAGCTACCTGGAAAGAGTGTTTTAAAATTGTATTTGATTTGTTTGGTTAACTGGGAGTGACATATTTGAGATGATTACTTACTTTCCCAAATACGTTTCGTAGTCTGTGATATACGTTTAGTCTTCGTAGGCGTTCCTGGTATAGGTGAGTTGCTGGAAGACAATCTTGTTTTCACAGTACTGAGGCATGAGGCTTTGGATTTTAATTTCTCATAAAAATAAAAAGACTACTTAAACATTTTAAAATATAACTATTATTTTACTGAAAGTTATACATTATACAGATTTTTTTCAAAGTAAATGTTTGCGCCACTCATATTCTTAAAAACGTTGAGGAAATAATATTAATCAGATGACTTAGGTTACTATTTATTGTATAAAAAGATGCTTTTGGAAACTATATTATAGGAGCCAAAATATATGTTGTGTATGTCGAATTATTTATAATTCAGAATACAATTTTACAAAGAGAATAGTAAGGTCGAACTCTTAGAAACACACGAGGCCAATGTGTAGAACCGACGTAAAAGATCCAAATCAAACTTGACCACGAGAGCTTACCAAACAAGCTCTCCGCCGGCCTGTTATGAGTACTTGGCTTGAATAAACCTTTGAGCTTAACATTAAACATATTTTCATGTGGTATTTATTCTTGAGAATTATCTCAACTTCTTGTAACTTATTTATGTCAAAAAATATGCCATCTTATTCGTTCTCTATTTTTTGACACTCGGTAACTGAGTTATTGCCCAGGCTAATCTTATCATTCCCCAAACAAATTAAACAGTGGGAACATGTTTAAAAAATAACCTAAATTAAATGTTATTTGCCTTTTTTACAAAACACACATGTATCAAAATGTATATTTACTAGTGGCTTGAAGGGGCCCTAGGCCCTAACCTTCCTCCTTAACTGATTTTTTTCTCTTTACAAACCAAGGAAAATAAAACAACATATTGAGGAACACATGTCTGTTCGTAAACAAAGTAGCCACTTTATCACATGTTTTAGTGTAAACAAAGGAGACTGTTTCTAATTCCCATGCTTTTCTTATGGGAGATGTTTTACATTATTTTTTGGAAAACGTTTTGGAAATACTGCTATTTTTCCCGAGTCCCTTGAACCTTTAATTTTAGCCGTCCCCCATCATCCTGCGATTTGCCAAACTCCCACAATTTTGACTTAAATATTTCGCTTACAGAATTATATATAAAGATTTTCATATGTTGAATCCTCCTTCCTCATGACTGCATTAAAACAAATATCTAAGGTAATGTTTATCAATCATTAGGTTTTCCATACAATTTTGGCATGTCTTCAAGTACAAGAGCTAATAGCGGGGTAACTAGCTTTATACCGAAGGTATTCGTTTCTGAAGAGAAAAACTAATGTTTTAAAGCTTATTATACAGACCTAGGTTCATTGAGAACAAATTATAAATACAAATATTAGGACGTTAAAGAGCAGGTAAGTATCATTAGGTATTAAATAACCTAATTCGGAATTCTATGGAATCTAATTTTAATGAATTTTGACAATAAAGTGGCACTCCTGAAATAATTTAAAACCTCTGTTACAGTAACAGCGTAAGCTTTGACTGACAATCAAACTATCCTGATTTGTGAATCTTGAATCTAAAGTTGTATCCATCAAATTTAAGCTTGGATTATTTACCAAGCGTAACATTTCATCATAAAACATTTATAAATACAAAAGAAAAGTAGCTGATTAACGAAGAACGCCGTAGAATTTAATGACAAGTTAAAATATTAAGTTTACAATACGAAATATTTAAGCAAAAATATGATATCTAATTTGCGAAAAGTAAAAGGTATTTTTTGACATCGTCTTTTTGCGAGACAAAACAGAAGAATTGTTAGACCTAAACTGGTTTCAAAGTACCTATAACTATTAACCAAGTAGATGCATTTAACTCCTAATTATTGCTTTGCTGGCATATTGAGAATATTACTTTATTTATTGAGAATAACTGCTGGCACATTAATCAATTTAATTAATTTATACATATTTCCGAGCTCACAAATCCATTATTTATAATATTATTTAAAAGACACGTCTATATTATCATTATTAAAGATAAAATATTTAAGTTGTTTTTGAAAGCCCAGTTTTTATTTGGTTTTGCAATTTGTGCAAATATTAGTAAATATTAAAAACACAAAACTACTGCAATTTTATTAAATACAGTACTACTGCAGTGCACAATTTCAACTCAAAGCTATTTAAGCAAGTTGCAATAAAACAGTTGTTAACTATCATATCTTAATAAATCACCCTATTTTTAAAAGATATAATCGCACATTTTTGTTGTTTGTTGATGATTTGTAAAGCTTAAAGTTTTTGAGATATTAAGCTTTAAAAACAAAAATAGCTACCATTTTGAAATGATGCAAAGTAGAAACTTGATACTCAATAATTAAAAGGTATTCTTAGTAGTTGTCATACATGTACTATATTTGAAGTTTATACCATAAGAGATTATTAAGATATGATTAATTATTTGAAAACTTATACAGGCAGACGGAAAATAAGCATTTTAGGGCCCAAGTTTATGAGAACTTTTTTTTATTTTGACCCAAGCAACAAAATTTGGAGCTCAGGAGCGTACTTTACAAACACCCTGTAAATTGATAATACATTGAGGCATTTTTCAATGTTTTAATATTGTAACTTCTAATTATTGGTTCAAAATGCATATTTTGCAGTCCACAACTAATATATTTGTGACAATTGCTATGGTACCTGTTTTAATGCAAAACAACGCTCTCGAACTAAACGCTAAAAAGTATTAATCTAATTTGAAATTCATGAATATTAAAACTGGTATTATAATATTTATACTAAATATTAAATACAAGCAAATTTTGCATATAATCATTGTTATGATGCACATAGATTCATATCGAACTAACCATATCGGGATTCACGACGGTTGTATGTACTATCAGTACCGAGATTGCAATTATCCCACAGTACCGATAACACAGACCCGTCCCTCGGTTTGATTCTCATTTCCTAAAGGGCCGAGATTTCACTTCGGTATCCCTGTTGTACCCTTCGGTATCCTATGAACTCCTCAATATGGGACTTACTCAGAAATTTTAACCTTAAGCATAACCATACTTCATGCCGGTATCTAAACAGTTTTTCGAAACAGTTTTATCAAGGTTCAATACTTCACATGCATTTACCTAGTCTATATTAATTACTGACTATAGCTAATTTACAGAATTGAAAACAAATATGTATGAAACTGTTTTTAACACTCTATGAGTATTTGGTTGTGGGAAATAATGTGAACATGATTTATAATTTATTCCGTTATTGAGGTATCAATGTTATATTTTACTTCCTTATTCTTTTACAAATTATTATTTAAAGTTTCATAACAATTTTCTAAATAATGGATTAATCAGATAAATTAAACAAATTTCTTCAATAACTTCGAATTACAAACCAACTATGGTTGTCTCCAAGAAAATGTAAGTTTAATTCAGTTTCTACGTGGGACTAATTAGATTCGCAACGCTATAATTGGTTCAGATGCAGTTGAAAACGTTCCTTAACCCGAGAACGCTTGAATTAAAATTTTAGGCGGAATTCTTCGCAACAATTTTGATACTGAATAAAATCAACAGAAATCGTGCGGGTTAATGTTATTGTTATAGATCTAGATGAAAAATTACTGATTAGGAGTTCCTCGTTTTGAGTACCTAACATCACTAAAAACTAAACATATTAACTTACAAAATATTATCACTTATACACATTATTATGACATATGTCACATTCTATATCAATTTTGATAAAGATTGAATCCTTTACTCCCGACACTATTTATAATCACTTTCAAAGTTTTACTTAAGTTGGACAAAGCATTGCTCTCCATCCACTTGTTGTCCTATATATTGTGCATATGTAACCTTGAAAATAAACTAGACAATAATAAATAATAATAGTAATAATAATACACTAATCTATTCAGTTATTATTGCCTAACATGTTTGTTTTAATTTTAGGTGCCTTGTGTTTCGCAGAACGCCCAGGCAAAGTATCAATTACCCTTTAATTAATAGTTTGCCTGTCAGATCCAGGAGGCAGATCCAGGCTCTGGATAGAATCTACCAGGCATTGTATTCAAACATGGGTTTACTTCTTGTCGATAACAGTATATAATGCCAGAGAAAAAATAACACGAAATTTGTTCTCTAAGATTATATTGAAGCTGTATTTGATTCCTGGGTTATTTTTCTAATAGCTCTATACTATGTAGTCGGTCTCCTAACGTAGGGGCGTATCTGCATTTTCCTTAGTTTTCAGGAGGGCTGGAAAACTGTTTTTGATTATGCACTTATTTTGTTATTTTTAATGTCATTTATTAAGAAATGCTCGTAAAGCAATCACACTTTTTTATGAAACAGTCAAAGACTTAATAAACAGAATATGCAATGTGTTTTTTTTACTGAATGTACAGATTTGTATACAAAATGGCGGTCAAAGCAGATACGCCACTACGTGTGGAACATTAATTTTGGTATATATGCTTTCAAAGCAGATACGCCAGACATAATTTGGGAAATAATTAATGAAAAAACAATTTAGAAGTCAATACAACTTTAAATAAACATATGAATTACATGTAAAAATACATTGAAAATGTTTGTAAATAATTTTTCAAATATTCTACTAATAAAAAGCACATAAACATTGTTGTGACATTCGTCAGCGAAATCATTGTGTTACTGCTATAACATAAACATTGTCCTTTACAGATTTAAAAACATTTAAAATAACATGATGTTCATAATTGTATACAACAATTACCTAACAGTACCTATATAAAAATTATTGACCATAAAAATGATTTAACATAAAGATAAAATACAACATTAAGTATATGGAAATACTAAATACTTTACACAGTGGATCCGCTTAATAGACTAAAATACAAATAATATCTGCTTAACATGTAGCAGAGTCACAAGTAAAAAATATCTTTCTATAAACACAATTAGTCAACTAACAGATAAATTCTAAATTCTAGTGTGGGAGAGCAATATAAAAGTTCTTGTGGTCTACTAAACGAATAGCTGGTGTGTCACCAGAGCACAAACTTATTAAATCATTGTACTTGACCAAATCTACTTTTAGCGGTCCACTGTTCAGTTTGTTGAGTTTGTAGTCTCGTATTGTAAACTTTTGCCTTTTCAGAGTGATTGTGTGGTATTCTTCTTCCCTGTGAGATACTTTAAATTTAATCTTGTACGGTGTTTTGTTTGGTTCTTTGTTTTTTTCTACACAAACCTCCATGAAATCTTTCAAATTCAATTCTTCTTCTTCATCAGTTTTCCTGATTTTTAAAATACGCAGATCTTGGGAAAGTGACTTGAAATCCAAAAAGTCGTCAAACTGCATTTCATGTACGGTGTAAGGAGGAGTTCTTGCAAGCCTGAAAATCGGGATCAGCTGTGAAGGAGTGTAAATATTTCCTGCTCTCTTAACAGCATTACCGATTGTGCTGTGGATAGAGTCCTCTTCACTCTGACCGTGAAATGATTCAAAAAAGCGCAAATGTATTTGTTCTATGTTTTTAATGTTTTCAACAGTATATAGCATCATTGCGGGCAAAATAGAGTTTTTATTTTGCCCACTGCATCCATCTGAAAACAAATGCACTTCTTTTATTCCTTGCTCATCCTTAAGACCTCGATAAATAGCAGTTGCAACTTCATTGCTTTCTCTTTTACTCTGCACTTCGTTCCATGTAAAACAGTGACAATTCTTTGAACATTAGTTTTTCCATGGTTTTCACAGTTGTCATTGTTCATAAAGTTTTCTTCGCACAAAAATATTTCGCATCTATGACAAGCTGCCCAAACTTCATCGCCACATCTTCGCACTTCACAATGCTCAACGTTGTACTCTGGGTCCTTATCCGAGTCATATAATTCACTAACTGGATCACTATTAGAATTTTCAAAAATTTCTTCATATTTAGTCCTCTTAACGCTTCTTTTTCTATATGTATTCTTTTGTAAGAGTTTTGATAACGGCTCGTCATCAGAAGAAACTCTGATTTCGTCAACATTATTTGGTATTTGTATTTCTTTGGTTTTGTTTTCATCAGTGTCGTGTTCAGTATTTGTTGCTTTCATGTTTAGAATAGATTCTTCTTCCAATCTTTCCATAGTTAGCATTAAAAGCTCATCATCACTACAAGAATTTCTAAAGTCACTAATTACTTCATTCATTTTTTCTGGTATGATATCCATTTCATTAAATTTTCATCAGTTGAACTAATATCAGTTTATCTGAAACAAATGTGACTATTCAATATAGATACCAATGGTTTGAAATGACTTTTGAAATAAAAGATTTTTGCATTAGAACATCAAGGTTTGATGTATCTAATGCAGATACATCTGTTTGTGAGACCAAAAATAATTGCCTGGATAAAAAAAACGCATCTTAAGATACGCCACTTCGTGAGAACGATATCTCTTTAAAACGTAGATACGCCTAAATACATTCTGACTCATAACTCCCTTGTTACGTGAGATACAGATACGCCACTTTGTGTGGACCTGCGCACCACTAATGCCAACTGGCTGGTGGCTATAACTCAAAACGGTCAAATTTGCAGTTACGCCCCTTCGTGAGGGGACCGTGATCTGATGACTTCTTGCTACAATTACATTCGTTATAGCGAATTTCCCCTATAGGGAAGAAGCTATTACCGTAGGTCTCAAGGTAAGACTGAAGCCCGAGACGATAACTTTTCATTTTGAGGTCTCCAGATGCCAAAAACACCATTCGTTCAAATTTGTATATATTTATATATATATTTATTTATATATATTTATTTATATATATTTATTTATATATATATTTATTTATATATTTATTTATTTATATATTTATTTTTATATATATTTATATGTGTCCGTAAGCACGATAACTCTCGTAAAAAAGTCCGATCTTAATTAAATTTGGTACAAATGTGTAAAGTACTATTTATTTGAGCGAGTTCGAAAACCAGATGAATCGCACCATCCAAAGGGGGGTTTTTGGGAGGTGTTGTACCCCAAAAATGTGTTTTTGGGGGTTTTCACACGTAATTTTTATTTAAATCAAATTTTAATTTATACCATTGAATTCAGCATAAAAAAAACAATTTGGTATTTTGACCATTGCTCTACGTTAATTGGTTACCGAGATATTGAAAGTGCTAAACACAGTACATTGTCTAATGTTATTATTATGGAGAAAAAGATAAATTGTATATCTTGCTTATTTATGATCATAAACTGACGAAAATTTTTATATGGTTTCATCTGGTTGTGGTTTATTGTTGTTTGCACACAAAAATTTTCGCCTATGATTCCTGTAGCAGCAAACCTAGGTACTTGGTCCCCATGTTATTCTTATGGAAAACACTTAAAATGTTTTATATCGCTTATTTATGAATGTATATGGATGAAACTTGGTATGTGACTTCACTAACATGAGTTCTATTGATATTTGCATCAAAACCTATTATTTTGTGTGCCTTGTTGCAGCAAACCTGCGTACTCATCCTCAATGTTATTCCTGTGGAGAATAATTAATATTTTAAATATCGCTTGTTTGTGAATATATTTATTATGAATCTTGTTAAGATTTTTAATGCGTTATGTTACATATTCATTGGAAATTCTCTGAGCATGCAGGTTTGCTGCGACAGGGGTATTTTATTCTGTGTTGGTTTTTATTTTGCTTGATTACTAACTTTTTGTTACCTAATAATAATGTTTGAATAACAACCATTTTTTAATAAATATTTTTTCTTTCTTCTTCATAATAGTACTTATTTATAATACAATTAAATATTCGGCTAATTATGTTTCCGAAACTCAGTACTCAATTACATAGTTTTATAATGGGAGTGGATTAAAATGAATCGGAACTGGTGTTTAATTGCTAAGTAAATAGCAATACGGAATTAACTAACCATCTAAAATGGACCAGCTGCTTCGAGCCGACGTTGTATGAAACATTTTACAGTTTATTTATTTTATTGCAATGAGAAAATCTTATTTACGTATTTTTTATCCTCTGTTTCTTTTCATATTCGTTATTATTGTTTACGGTAACTAGAGAAAAACCTTTAAGAGAGAAAAAACTATTCACTAGGTCATTTAAAAAGGTCCTTCATTACGATAAGGTATTCCTTATCCTTGTAGAGACTTTATAATGATTTGAATTAATTCGTTGTATTACAATTAGCAATAAAAATTGATCAATGGTTTATAAAGTTATCGTATTAGAATAAAATACAACCGTAATATTTTACGGTTGTATTTTATTCTAATACGATAACTTTATAAACCATTGATCAGTTTTTATTGCTAATTGTAATACAACGAATTAATTCAAATCATTATAAAGTCTCTACACTCATAAGGACAGAGTAACGCTGGCAGATGAAAAATTTCAAATTTTCACAACATTAGTGGAAAAAATAGATTAAGAGGTTTGGGCAGATTTTACTTCAATTTCCTCGTCATCACTCCTCCCAGATAGAAAAAATTGTCCACTCAAACTGTCATAAACGTAAAACTATGGAAATTGCGTTGGAATAAATACGTTAAAACCCTAGAGATTACAAACATTTAGTGTGAAAAATGCTACTGATAAATTTAAAGAAGGGTTAACGTATTATGATATTATTTTAGTTAAATTAAAGAAAGGTAGTAAATGTGTAAAAGCTGTATAAAGATTTCTGTTTGATAGTGCAAAAGTACATCATAAAAATACACAATTTATTAGATAACGGAAAATGAAATGATCTGTCAAAGATGGCAGTCATGAGAAAAATAAATATTCCTAAATTTACTTTAAAGTTTTATTTTCACTATTGTTCACCTAAAAATAAATATTTCAGTTATTATTAATTTTTGGAAGATATTTGTCAAAATTAACTTATTTTTGTGCCAATTATTGCCATGCACATCACGCATTTATCATGCAAATTTGGAATATTTAAAAATAAAATATTACTACTGGATATGTTTTATCGTGTGATCAGAGAACGACATTTTGAAGATTATTCTAATGAGTCCGTTGCATAAGAACAATTTGTAGTTTCTAGCTCCATTTTCGCAGTAAACTCACACAATTTCCTCTAGAAACAATAACTGGAACAACTAATCATCGTACGGATATTGACTGTCGCAATTGGCCGCAGACTGGTGTCAGTTTGGTTTATGATAGGGAAGGTTTGACTGTATTGCGGAAAACTCCAAGTTAGAAAATCCAGACATGATTCAATGCTCAAATAATCTTTTAGAAGGAAAATTATGAGTATTACCGAACCCATCATTTCATAAACACCTCTAATAGACAAATATTTGTTATATTAAACAGTACTATACTTCATGTAACCTGCAATTCAATCATCAGACTAATTTGAATCTAGAACTAAAAACAACTTTATAGTTGTTTATTCTATAAAGTTAATAACACTTGTCGATTATATCCCCCCTACATCACTAGAGTTTCTGGTATTGATGTATTTACTTTGTGTGATAGTATTCCAGTTTAAATCAAAGCAAAAATGTTCTTTTTTTTGGTCTTGCTGATGTTATGTATCAGAAATTAAATTATTTGTTTTCAATAATACTGTTAGCATTACTTTATTATGATTTATCAGACAGTTTGGTAACATTTTTAAATTACTTTTGTTAGTGAAATTCCTTTGCAAAAGTGAACTATTAGCATGACCCGCACGGTGAGATTTAAGCCCGGGACCACCCTAGCAGTTCCTATCATGACCCCCTAAACATGTTTTGAGGGGTTGCTAAAAACGTTTTATATATATATATATATATATTTGTGTGTGTGTGTGTGTGTGTGTGTGTGTGTGTGTGTGTGTGTGTGTGTGTGTGTGTGTATGTGTTTGTGTGTGTTCCCACTCTAGTAGTCGAAATTTTTGTCCGATTTACTTCAAATTTGGTAGGGACATTCTTTTCTATAATCAGTTGGACAAGTTCTTTGGGCAAAACAATCGGAAAACTCTAACCCCCATTTTGGGGATTTTAAGTTTTCTAATTTTGAGTTTTTGGGCCCAAAAAGGGTCATAAAAGCCCCGGATGTAAAACTAATGCATATGGAAAGATGCAGTCTAATGAGGCGAAACTTTTAAGCCATCTCTCATCATTCTAGCACAATTATTTATCGAGTTATTAAAGAAAATTTTAATTGTCTTAAGATAATATGTTGTCTCATGGGGATTTTACACCGGAAAAGGCTGTTTTTCATATCTTGATGTAGTTTTATCACCCCTTATACCCCTATACCAACTTGTTATCCTGACTATACCTCTTCCTAACCTTACGATGTACAACATTGCCATCCTAATAGTCAATTAAATATAACCAGGAGCATCATAACAGCCAAATAATTACATTTTTCATTTTAAAAAATGTTATCATTGATGTTTATCCCCTTATTAGATTTTTTAAAGGTTTTAATGCGGAAATTCACTTCCCTCACGTCAGCGTGCTGCGTGCGATCTCGTTATTATTATTAACAGTAAATGGAAAATAAACCAATTGCAATATATAAAGGTAAGTCAATTTTGTCATCATTAAAAGTAAAAAAGATTTAGTTTCAAAAGTCTTTAGTTGAATAAAAAAAACATAAGACAAGGTGAACATTATTTACGAACGTCAACAGTCTTATTACGTATTTTTTTAGAGGCAAACTCTGAGAGTGGAGTAGTATTATTGGTACTAATACCCGAGTAAATTCAATTTACATAACTACTCCGTGTGAATGGTATTAAGTGGAATGTTACCAGAATTGCCTGACATGAATAATCTAAGGTGCTTAGTCCATTTGAGACTTCTTGCTCCTCCGTATTTTAGGTAAGGAGATCTTTTCTCTGGTACCTCCCCTCCCCCTCCTCACTAATATCAAATAAAATTACAAATTCAAAAGTTAATTTCCCTATAAAAATACCACTTATGTAACCGTACATACTCTTTTAAATGACGTTTTTATCCTACTTGTTAACCATTTTTCCCTTCTACCCGAGTAAAATATATCTTTGCTGTTATAAAGTAGGGTTTCTATCTAAATATCTCATAAAATATTAACCAAACATAATCTTGTATCATCTTTTATGTAGGTTTTACTTAGTATTAAATTTAATATTCAAAAAAGGCGATGATTCTTATTAATTTACCTAAGCATACTTTCGACAAAACGCTATTAGTAAGTTAAATTTAAAACTGTATTTAATTACGACACCAACAGCTTTCTAACTAAATACGACGGGTAAACATGAACTTGACTGCAATTATTATTTAAACTATTGAATTGTAGAGTGCATGATATGTTTTCTGAATGTATAAGGAAGATATCAGAATACACAACGGTTGAATGTGATATCGATACTGAGATTGCAAGTATTTCAGAGTCCCGACAACATAGACCCGACTCAGGCTTCAACTCTCATTTCCCAATGGACCGAGATTTCACTTTGATATTCCTATTGTACCTGAACCCTTCTACAAAGGAGTGATCAGAGATGTAAACTTGCATGGGCTTACAATGATTAAGTGAACACTTTATGCCGGTATTCATTGTCACTGTACACATGTGGCATGTGATTTTAGAACAAATACTTGTCCATGTTGTGTATTAAACAGGATGTAGGTTTTTTTTATCTGGGGGGAAATGGGTGCTGATATTTTCATAGTCAATAAGTATTGCTTTATATTTGTATTGCTCTTAGGAAATTTGTATTTGTTGAAACAATCGAAACCCTAACTCCTTTGAGATCTTATAAAGAAGTATTTTTTGTGAGACCCGGTAGAAGAAAAATCAGTGATATCGTTATTCTGCACTGCATAAAGCGAATTACAAATTGCATTCAAATCGGATGTCTAGGTCTGTACACTTTCAGACAAACAGAAAATTGGACGAATTTATATTGCAGTAAAGACCGTGTTTTTAGTTCAGAAAGTATATTAAACAAATATTTTACCATTTAGAAACAAGAATGACGAAAACACTATACGTTCTCCAAATTCAAAAAAATTCACTCAGCAAAATTTAAATAATCGCTTGATATTTTCATCAATGGAGAGTAATTTTTGTTAAAAGATTTTTGTTTCACGATCGCTTAAAAATCGATAGTGGCTTCATTAGAAAACAAAAACAATATCGAATTAGATGGACAACGCAAGTACGAAAGTTTTCACACCGACCTTTGAACGTTGTTTTTTTTAATTGTTTTTATTAATAAGAAATTGTTTTGGTATCTAAGGATGTAAATTTTATTACCATAAGAAAAATTAATTTTTAAGTTATTAACGTATAAACTTAACAAATATTAATTTAGTTCATCATCAACTATTAAACGGTTTTTTGCTAGTTTATTGAATTGACTCAAGATAGAGATACAAATCTGTATTGTATAAATATGTTTTAAAATGTGAACAATATATAATACATACGTATGTCTCTTCTTTATATTATAATTCTGTAAAAATTTATATATAATCAAATTAATCTTTAAATTAATTCTGTGAAATTCTGTAAAACTGTTAAGTGAAAATTGTGGGATTTTGGTAAATCGCAGGATGATGGGAGACGGCTTGAATTAAAAGTCTCGATCCCAGGGACTCGGGAAAATATCAGTATACCTAAAAAATAACCAGCAAATGAGAAACTACGTAAAACATCCACCAAAATAAAAGCATGGGGATTTAAAAACGTCTGCTTTGTTTACATTAAAACATGTGATTAAGTGTCTACTTTCTTTACGGACTGACATGTGTTCCCTCAGCATGTAAAGAGTAAAAAAATCTTATAAAAATAGTATTGGAGCAAGGTTAGGGGCTATGGCCCTTTCAAGCCACTAGTTATATATAATTCTGTAAGCGAAATTTTTAAGTCAAAATTGTGGGAGTTTGGCAAATTGTAGGATGATGGAACGGCTCAAATTAAAGGTCTTGATACCAGGGACTCGAGAAAAATAGCAGTATTTCTAAAAACTTACTAGCAAACAAGAAATAAAGTGGAACATCCCCAATGAGAAGAGCATGGGAATTTTAATTCGTCTGCGTTGTTTACATTAAAACATGTGATTAAGTGCATTTTTTATGAACTGACATGTGTTCGTACTGACAGATGGGACAGAATATCGAAGCAAGGTTAGGGGCTATGGCCCCTTTAAGCAACTGGTGATATAATGTATAGAAGTATAGTATAGAACTGGAGAAACAAATGTATAGAAGTAAACATTCATGCTGGCACTACAGGGTTTTCGTATTAGGTCCTTTTGATTAAAGTTGGTGAAAATCGTCAGCGATGTCATATGCAAGGTTTTAAAACAAAATATTTTTTATGGCAAACAAGATGTCTACAGAATTTTATTGCATTTCCGGAAGAAGAAACTGCTCTTTTATACTTTCTTTCTACGGTTGTGGAAAATCCGATAAAAGTTACAAGACATAAATTATAAAACTTTGTTATAGCAGTGACGATTGTCAAGTTTAGTCCTCGAGGGATTTATATTAAAAACATTAAGTCTAAAAAATCATCAAACGTATTTTAAATTAGTACAATACAGAAACGTTTTGTAGAATTTTTATTTAATTTCGGTTTAAATTTTGTACTGACCAATGGAACTACAAACGCCGCGTTTGTTTCATACGTGTTATGTTAAATTCAGTCCAAACCGCTCGAATTTAAGTATATAATTGATATATTTATGGTAACCGATCACTTTATTAGCTAAAAGGGTTTAAATTGACTAAGGTAATGTCAGACCCATCTGCTCCGTCGGTGTAAGTGATGATTCCCGTACAATTAATTCCGTTGAAAAATTATCAGTTAGTTCTTTGATATTATTTACCCCAAAGGATTATTTAATACCTAAATATGTAACATTGAATATTATTATGTGTCATATTAAAATAAATTCATATATTTTAACAAAATTTACATTTATACGATAGCAATTATGTTTATGTAAAACTTATAATATTTCTAATTCTTACCTCGTGATCGTATAATGGTGTGTTAAGAACCTTAAGAGGTAAAACCGTTAAATTTAAGTTTAATGATTACAAAATGATTTATAATATACTGTACTAGCTGCCCCGACAGACGTTGTCCTGTCCTAATGTCATTGATTTTTTTTCAAATGATCGTTCATTTTTAAGAAGAGTTCGTTCGCTACGTTCACCCGCCTATTTTTAAATGAAGCGAACTTCGGTCTCGAAAAATGAGTTTGAGTTGCCATCCAAGTAGATTTGTTATTTCCATAATGAACATATGTTTATGCCTTTCAAGTATGTTTAGATATAAACCTTATACAGCTGTTTGGTGTAACTAACTAATTAATTATGTGCGGAAAGAAACAAAAAGGGAGCAGAGCAAACAATTAAATCAAAATATTCGGAACACTTAATTGACAATGGACATAAATGCACAGGCATATGCACAAATTTAAAAATTTTGGCCAGAGAGAAAAAAGGACAGCGGCTTGATAGACTGGAAGAGGTAGTTATTTATCAAAGTTTTAAAAATGATGGGTGTAACATTTTGAATGAAAGGATACACTCTGACGCCAATCCAATATATGTGGATATTATTAAAAGGACAAACAGAGAGACAATGATGGCAGATTACAACGTCACAGCTTGGAGTCCAATAGGTTCAAGAGGTCCGCCGAGATAGTGACACCGCAGTTCCGAGCCGGATCCCTTACCCGTGCGCACGAGGTTTTATAATAGTATTTTTGTTAGTCGTGTATATGTTCTTAATGTGTGTAAATATTCGTTTTTTATCAACATGATGCAGTTTGCTACTAGACCTACGCAACGCAGATTTCATGAGTAATCTAGTGTATAGTGTATGGATGCTGATGATGGCCTAGCGCCGAAACGCGTTCATCACAAACAAACTTGGATTGACGACGTAAGTAAAATAACAACTAGTAACAAACTTACTAACATACTAACCCGTCTTTGTTCTATGTATTTAGAAAAGTAGTAGTAACATTTTTATATTATACATATTTTCATTTGAGAATACGTCAATAGAATAAATACTGTGCTAAATATTGAATACCCCCGTCGCAGCAAACCTTCATACTCAGCCAATTTCTACTGGTATTTCACTAAGTCATGAAGTCACTTGCCAACTTTCATCAAAGCAAATTCTTAAATAAACGAGACAAAACATGTTATTTATTATCCATAAGAAAAACATTAAGTATGCAGGTTTGCTGCATCAAGGACCAGGAAAATCTGGGTTTTATGCAAATTCCAATGAATTACCACTATATGAAGCAACATACCAAGTTTTACCAACTTATGTTCATAAAGAAGCAAGATATCACATGTATCTTATTCTCCATAAGAATAACATTGTAGCTGCTGAGTACGCAGGTTTGCTGCCTTGGGGTTTGCTAAAAAAAATGGGTTTTGTGTGCAAATATCACTAAGCCCTAACCATATGAAGTCATATACCAAGTTTCACTTATATATGTTCATCAATAAGCGAGATATAAAATTGTACTTATCCTCCATAAGATTAAAATTGGACAACGTACTGTGTTTAGCACTTTTAATATCTCGGTAACCAATTGACGTAGAGCGATTATCAAAATACCAAATTCTTTTTTAAGCTGAATCCAATAGTTTAAACTCTAGTTTGGTTTTAAAAATAATTATATGTAAAAAGTTCAAAAATCCCATTTTGGGGGTACAAAACTCCCCAAAACCCACCCTCATAATGGTGCCATCTGTCTTGTTTTCGAACTCATGAAAATAGACGCTGCCTTACACGTTTTTACCAAATTTCTTCAAGATCGTACCATTTTTACGAAATTTATTTATTTATATTTATATATATATATATAAATATATATTTTTATATATATATATTTATATATATATATATATATATATATGAATTTAAACGAAATGTGTTTTTAGGATCTGGGGACCTCAAAACGAAAATTTATCATGGTCCCGGGCTTAGGTTTTACCATGCCGACTACGGTAATAGCTTTTCTCTATAGGTTAAATTCGCTAAAAAAGTATTTAACGACGTATTCCGTTGTAAAAATGAATGGCTGTTAAGATAACCAAAGTCTCCTGTTATTTGTCAAAGGAGACAGCCGGGAGGCAAACAAACATTTCCATATTTGGTTTTGAATGTCATCTTCCCGCTGATAATTGCTCATAAGAAACACAAACAAACCACCAGCACAACAGATTATTTTAAACATGTTTTAACTTTATAAGATAACTAAACAACCATTAGCAGTGGGGATATAGTTTTACTTAATCCATAACTTTTTTTAAGTAGTTAATAAATAAATTACCTGGGGCCGAGCTTTGCTCGGGGAAGGCCAGTCAGTTTGTTTAGATGACTTGGAGTAATATTTCACCACTTCCCCCTACTGATAATCAGATTTGTATAACTCATTTGCCTCTTTTCTACATTTGTAAGGTCACTCCAGATGTTATTTATAGCTCAATGCCACTTTGATTTATTTTACTACTCTATATATGTAATCTTCACTCAAATCTTTTAATCTCTGCTCTCAGGAAACCACATGTTAATAATTCATAAGTAACATGAGTATTACTTTGTCAGTTCCCTGGTTGATTATGAACAGCTGTTACAATTCTTTTGTTTTTATTTGAAACTCCATAAGTCCAATGTTAATTTTTTTAACTTTTCTTTTTAGTTTTTTTTACATTTTTTATTTTCCTGGGGATGAGGCCTGTCTAGAACTTTTTTTTAACCCAGAAATTAGTTATTTTGAACATTTGAAGGAAATCGTTGGAGCCGATTTTGAGATCAGTGTTGCGAGCAAGCAAGCAAACAAACAAACCTTACTCATATTAGAGGATAGGATTCTTGCCTACATTTATGAAAGTCTCGTATTTAACCGCTCACAATACGTCATGTACCAATTTTAACTATATATTAAGTTTGCATGATTTTAGATAATTAATTTCGATTAATACCAAATTTCTACAGTAAAAACATGGTCTATAAACATTAAACATCAGGCTTTATGAGGCTTGTGACTTATAAGGTCGTACCGTCTTACCTAAATTTATATTATTGCAGATTAATAACCAACAAGGTTGATGTTTCAGTCCAACCAAAGCCACTTACAGGAGAGCCAATAACTGGTAGTTATTTGTACGGATATTAAAGGAGATCGCAAATCGGTATTAGTTTGGTTTATAGACAGAGGCATTTACACAGTCATATTGCGCATTGTATTCTAAAATGGTATTGTGTAATTTAGCCTGAAATATCTATATATATATTTCCAGTAACAGATTTGTATTTGAGATCGTCATGCTCACGCGACGGAGAATCCAAACAGTAATCCCTATGACTGTTGGTGACGTGGAGGTCCAGACGAAGACTGCGGCGAAGTATCTGGGAGTGGTGCTCGACCGCCGCCTCACATGGTGGGAGCACATCCAGGCGGTTTGCAACAAGGCGACGAGGGTTGTTCTGTCACTCAGCAGATTGATGGGGAACGTCGGAGGCCCGAGGTCCAGCAAGAGGCGACTTCTCATGTCCACCGTCAACGCCACTCTCCTGTACGGCGCAGAAGTGTGGGCGGGTGCCATGAGAGTCAAAAAACACAGCAAGAGAATTCTATCCGTTCAGCGCAGGGCGGCTCTTAGGGTTGCCTGTGCGTATCGCACTGTGTCTGGACTGGCTGTAATGGTTGTGGCTGGAGTGTATCCCCTTGATCTGCTAGCCGCTGAGAGGCAGAACATCTTTCGCCGTGCCCCTGATCTCGGAAGAGACCAAGCTGCTGTGGAAGCCAGACTCGAAACTCTGCGAGTTTGGCAAGAGCGGTGGAACGGTGGACTGGAAGGGCGATGGACGTTTCGTCTCATCAGAGACATAAGCCCGTGGTTGAGCCGTGCATTTGGGGAAATTGACTTTTTCTTGTGTCAATTCCTGACGGGCCACGGGTACTTCAGGGAATACCTTTTCCGCATGGGGAAGGTGAGGTCACCTCAGTGTAGTTACTGCCCGGAGGAGGTGGATGATGCTCATCATACTTTCTTCCGGTGCAGTCGTTTCGCTGAAGACAGGAGGAGGCTCGTCTCTGCTGTCGGCGATCTGTCCCCGGACGTCGTGGTGGGGGCGATGCTTCGAAATGAAGACTCCTGGAGAGCGGTTGCGCTCTTCGTGCAATCCGTTCTTCGGGAAAAGCGAGACGAGGGATGCTTAGGTGACCTCTAAGTTTCCCGAAACGGTGACGTGACCCGTCTGGGCGCAAGACACGCGGGCCAGTGCCGAAGTTGTCCGATAAGGGTTCCGGCCTGGTTTTTCCCCGCGGCTCCGTAGGAGGTTTAGTGGGTATACCTCGTAAGAGGGAGTCCCACAATGTTCCTTTGGGTTCGCGCATTAAGCGTTCCTCCTACGTAAAAAAACAAACAGATTTGTATTTAATAATTGTAACTATTAAAGTACGTATCGAATTTTACTTGCATTTGGAGGTTTATTATTTTTAGTTTTAGAGTAATTTAGAGAGGATTCAAACACTGGTTAAATAGAACGAACTGGTTAATTGAACGAACGAGTTTAGATAATATGAATATAAACTTAATGTAAACATGTTTTCTCTGTAATATAATGAAAAGCTAAAATGTAATATAATGTAATGTAATATAATCAGCTAAAATTATTTTCGGATGATAAAACTATTACCATCCGGAAAGAAAATTATAGTTATATGTGTGTATGTAACGATTTTTTCGTATCCGAAGTAATGTGTTGTGAATTAACCATTTTGTTTATAAAAGTTAGTTTTCTTCTAGTGTGTTCGGGGTGTTCATTGGGAATGGAAATAGGAAACTAATATTGGCTTGTGATAGACAATTTGTTAAATGATTAGCAAAATGCATCTGCATCATTATAACAGCTGTTTACGTATAACATGTTCTATTGATATTTATTTTTTTTATATTAATTGGTGGCAACTTAAAATAATAGTTAAAACATCTATTTTCATAAATATGGTCTAAAACTACATAAAACATAATTTTTAAATATTCTATCAACTAGTGGCGTATGGGGCCATGGGGGCTGTAACCCTAATATTTGTGTGTGTGCGTGTATATATGGACATTCGTTCTATTAACTGTTTACCTATTGGATAAAATAAATCAATATAAAGGTGTGAACACATGTTATTAAAATAAAAACCAAGCAATAGCTTAAATCACATTATCACTAATTACAGCTCATCATTAGTTAATTTTGTAGTTTTGACGTTTTTACTTTAAGGTAATTTTAAAGGAAAAGCAGGGGAAACTAACATAAATCGGACTTCCTTGGGGTTTTCCCAATCCGTCTATGTTACAAGTTTCTGCCCTCTAGGTCGTTTAATACCCTTAGAAACCTGCGCAAAGTAACATTTACTATTTTTTCCAAACACAATTATATATTAGGATATCATGGCACATGATTCATGAAAAAAAATTCATTCGCTATTAAGACTGTTTCTAAAGTCCTGTTCGGCCTCAAAGTTTCTAAGAGATTGAGCCTCAAGGCTTGTTAATCCATGTTTACCCCTAACAAAGCTGCAACGCTTCCGTGCTTTGGTCAGACCATGTTTGTGGCAAACTCGCTACCACACAGCACGGTTGTTCAACACAAAAGTGTTTTTTACGTCACAATCGGTTTACGCCTACTCAATGCAAACACTACAAACTGAATTTGAAATTACAAACCTTTTGGAAATTATAGTTGTGTGATATTTTCAAATAGTTAATGTTGTTATTGCGTTAAATATGTTACCTATGTATCTTCTATCATATTTCCATACATGAATAATATTTACATTTGCTTAATACGAATGATCTCATAAAATTAAATTTTTTTAACTACCAGTTGAATACTTCTGCATATGCTGAGTGGCATGGAATGCTCTTGAATCTTATTATTGATATAGATCCTGCTTATTATATTCTCAAAGTAATCATTATTTCTTTCGGCAAGACATCACAAAATCCCAGCTACAACTTTTTTCACAATATTATTTTTAGTTGACATTAAAAAAACTCTCATCCTCGACTGTTAAAAATGTTTATTACATCATAAACTAATAAACGGTATCAGGAAACTGACACATACTTTCTCCCTTTTAGCCCAACTTTAATGAATAAATTACTTTTTATTTACTAAATATAGAATACAAAACATGGTCGAATGTACAGAAAATCTTGTAAACAAGTTGTTTTAAAAAACATCCACCCAAATCCCTGCTTTGGAGGCACTACAGAATCCATTGCTACACTCGTGGTTTTAAGAGGGGAAATGCCCCCTATTCCCCCCCCCAGGTTATTAAGGGGCAACATATTTCGAATTAACTCTGTTGGTCAATGCTAAATTGACAAGCATATCAAGTTTGAATGAAATTGATCAGTAAATAAGACAGAAATAGTAATTTTTGTATTCCCCATAAGAATAACATTGGACAACGTACTGCGTTTACCGCTAAATGAAAATTTCAATTTTCTCCGAAACCAGCAATCGTAGAATAGTAATTCAAAATGCTCAATTATTTAGTTTTTAGAGCTCTTTTTAATGGTGAATAGTAATATTTTTTAATATTTATGTTTTTTTATGAAAAATCCAAAAAACTGAATTTTGGATGTTTTAAGTCCTGTAATTTCTGAACCCGAATTTTTACAGAAATGCGGGTGGTGTCATTTTGTTGGAGAACTAAAGCTCTACAAACGACTAAAGTTTAATCAAAATCGTTAGAGCCGTTTTTGAGAAATTTGGATTTTTCATGTTTTTTGGCGGTTTTTGGGGGATAATTACCCTTAAAAATCAAAAATTCAAAAAATGAAAAAAACGCCTGGAGATATCGTGGATTAGTACCTACATACCAAATTTCATCAAAATCGGTCCATAGGTTAGGGCTCTAGCTCTGTACACATCCACACAGACACACACACACACACACACACACACACACACACACACACACACACACACACACACACACACACACGGACACACACACACACACACACACACACACACAGACAGACATCACGTAAAAACCACTTTTTTGGGTTCAGGGAGCACCAAAACGAATATTTCCACCAACAACTCAAATTCGAAAATTCTGACGAAAACAATACTTTCTCCATATACTACGTATAAGGGGGAGAAAGTAAAAAGCATTATAAAGCTAATAAAAAGCATTATTCCTTTCTTTGCCAAAAGTTGATTATGATAGTAAATTTCACAAAAAATTTGTAATTAAAATCCTGCTCAGAATCAAAGTAATGAAAATGCGTAATTTAAGAAATGAAGAGAGCGGTGCGGACCGTTCCTCCAGCGTTTATTGTCTCCCGATGAACAATGGCGAGAGGTAAATGAAGTAAATACAGCTGCGACAGCCCGAGGTATGGGAGATTTATCGTTTCAATTATGTCCTTCCCAGCTAATATTCATAAATCACATCCAGCAGTGAAATATCACTACGAAGATGCATTCCAGAGTTCATCATTAGTCATCCTTATTTCTTGTAACTTCCTTCTACAAGCGAATCATTCTATATTCTAATACATTTTTAACAAGATTTGTATTTTGCATCAAGGCGATGGAAAGTGTTACTATACTCATTTATACTACAGTCACATAATAATGTGAACATTTTACAGTTGGACAGGTGAATATACTCTTTAACAGAATTATCTGTTATTTGGTAGTTTAATATTCTGTTCTTTGTTGTTTTTTTTTGAGTAACAACTAATAGTCATCCTCGAAAACAACAGACAAGATCTGTACAAATACTACTTTGTGAAGCACGGGTAGAAACAGATCAACGACGTGCTGTTGATAGGACATAGTGGAATCAACATTGCTTGGACCTCAAGATGCACGGGGAATTATTTAGCTAGGAAATAGATAAACACACTCTGCTCCCGAATTTTTGTTCCTTCACAATTCAACGAATCGCTTGTCGTTTAATTGTTAACTCCAGACCCACATTACAATATTTCGTTGTGGAATGCGCAATATGTATAATGTATGTTGCAGTCATATTTAAATAAATTACGGTCGTTGATCAATGTATAGTATAACATATTGTCGATAAGAATATTTAAAGTGGTTTGTACCGTAAATAAAAAATAAGATATTTTCAGAACTGTAGCACTTTTTTATATAATTGATCTTAAAGTATTTTTACGTGAACCAATGTTTGTTTTTACAACACTCCTAGCTAAAAATATCCGCATTACAATCTCAGAAAAAATTAATACGCCATATCAAAAATATATTTCAAAAATCGTGTAAAAATAAATATACTAACATAGTTAAATATTTAAATTACATATTGAAATTATGTACATAAGAAATATAAAATATAGGGGTTTGACTAACTGTATTGTTAGTGATTTAATTGTCTATTATGTTCGGTAATTAACCTAAAAAAATTATTTTACTTTATATACCATTCGCGTTTATAATTTAATCGACCTTCACTTACATTTCATCGTTTATTGTATATGTTTAAAATAATCTTTCTTTTTGACTGGTAGGAAAAAAATATTAATATTTAATATTCATATACTGTATATTGTCGCCTAAGAACCAAAATAGTATTTAATTTATAATTGTTGTAGTCCTTTGTTTAAAATTCATTGTTGGTGATGTAAGTTTATGTTATTTAAGAAATGATTGCAGGCATTTACTATCACCGATAGACGAAAATTTCATGAAAGGATGTTTTAGGATCTAGTAGGATCACTATTTAAGTGAAAAAATTACAAACACAAAATAAAATGTGCTGATAAAAACGCTGGTCAATCTTTTTTTGGAGACTGTAAGAAAAAAAATTCGTTTTTGTAGCATTCAATAATCAAATAAACTTTTTGATGCTTAATAAGCCTGAACATAAAGCACGTCAAAACTTATGTTTCCTTTTACACTTATTAGTGGAGGCTGATTCAACTATAAAATTCAAAAATAAATCCTTTGAGTTATTCTATAACATTCGTAAGGGTGTTATATCCTTATGATTTTACTGATAGCACCCATTTCCAATAGTCAGTCCTGTATATGTCAATACAACCTGATGGACTCTTTCATTCATATGTCAAAAATAACCTTATTTTAAAAAGATTCTGTTTTTAGAACGGCTCCATGAGTTTTTTACAGGAAAAACAAAATCAAGAGCAGCGAACCTCATCCTAGCCATAAAATATTAGTGTCACTACATGTAATGTGTATTACATTGCATAGATATATTTTAAAATTAAACATATTTTACTACGAATGAATTTCAGTTTTATTTCTAGTTATTTTATTTGGTTAAATCTGCCCTTTGTAGTTAGTACACATACAGTAGTTTGGTTAAATTGTTCATAGTAGTTGAGTACTTCAGTCGAGAACTGATTATGATTGTACAGTTTTTTATTTGATTCAAAGTTTTTTGTAGAGACGTGACCGATTTCAAATGTTATATTGTTATACTTGTTAGAAGTTGCAAATCCAAAACAAATATGGAAACAAAAGCTGAGCTAACACTTCACTCTGCTCTGTTGTAAGTGCTACGTAAACATGCTCTTTTAGGTATTTACGTTACATTTTCAAATACCCATTGAAAAAATTATATTACAAACTTAAAACAGTATTAGTCGACTTTCTTCCAAGGATCCAAATCAAATTCTTGATTGCTTTAGGTAATTATTAACTTCAGTGTTGTATCAACTATTTACAAAATTACTAAACAACAAATACCGTTTGAAGAAGTATGAATAATTGGTAATTAAATAATCAAAGTCCTTATACCGATTCCATTTTTTCCATAGCAAGCACATTAGTATACTTTAATTGCTATACTGACACGTTTAAACCTTAATTGGTAAATATCTAATATAAAATATAGCAAACAGGAGTCTTGTTCTCCAAAGGAATCCATGGTGGCATAGTTTAGAGCTATCTGACTATCTGACGATTTTACATTATAATCAGCTGACTAACTTAAACAAAGTTCCATTAGATTAATATTGAACCTATGAAAGACCCCCCTTCTGAAGGTGGGTATTGCAAAATCCCAAATGCTGGAGGGCAGAAGCTTTTGTATAACATCATTGATGAATAAAAAGTAATAGTTTTACGAGTTGAGAGTCATCAGGCAAATTAAATAAATTATTTTATTAATTTAGATTTCAAAATCTGTCTATTTTATCTATTACCTAGAATCTGTCAAGAGATTTCTCGTGAACATAAATGAAAAAACTTGTTACCAAAGCAGCTAAATGTGTTGCAATTTGTTGGAACCCGATAACTTTTCGGTCGGTATATATATTTTTAATCAATCATCTGATTAAATAAAATCTTCTTCATACGTCCAAGAAGAGAACTTTTAAATGAGGGCATTGGGGCGAATTCCTGATAAAGGATTTTCTTTTAAATATCTAATGACAAATATTGCTGTGAGTGCCCATTCGTAAAAAATGAAAAAAACAAACTAGCCGCCTGTTATGACTGTCTTTAGGCTTTTAACGTTATTGAATAAAAGGGATAATTGTTTTTTATCGATTTAAATTCATTAAACAGTCTGATTTTACAAAGAACTGTTCCCAGAGAGAAGACGCTGCAGTAGTTAAGCCTTGATTGATTCGTCCTAGTGATACAGAAGATGCAATTACCAGAGAACCTGCCTCGCTCCGCGCGCCGTTGTTTCCGACTGGGCTAGATTGCTAATGTTAGGGATGTAAGCTTTCACGAGGCAGTGTGTGGTTGCACCTATAGTGGCTGAAATCACATTTGTCACATATCAAATATAATTTGTATTTTGGTATCTTAAAATTTGCTAAGCGAAAAATATGAACTCAACTGTAAACATACACGCGCTGATTTACATCAAATTTTACATATTTACTTCGTTGTTTATCATTCATTTGAGTAAATGATGAACACGATTTGTAAGTAAAGCTGTAAATTGAGTCTTCTGTTAATGTATCTTACTCTGTAGATAATACGTGAACTTTTCAAACCTTTTGAAGCATTTTAAATTGTTGCATTCCAATACCAAAACAAAAATATGAACTGTTATGTCGTCCAAAATATTAAGGGAGCTATTTATTCAAAATAATATTATTTACATGCAGTCTTTTCAACAGCTTTTACATAATTATAGTCTTATAAGGACAGAACTGAAATCATTTATCATTGTTATTATTTGTTGATTGCCAAGAATATTTTTTTATCATTATTAAATATTTAAAAGTTAATTTTAAAATGCAGCCTTTATTCTATAATCAAGGTGTGATGTCAAACATAACAAAATGTGAGTTTTTACTATTTACAAGTACATTCGTACATTGTTTGACTTCTTACAAATTCAACCCAGATATCTGAGGAATTTATAAAATGGAAGATTTACGTTTGCCAACGTGAAAGTGGAGACTCTTCCAAAGAGCGGAAGTAGGCCCAGGGGAAGTGACATTGTGTGTTTAGCCTTGCAATATTGGACATAGACACGTTGCAGTTGAGCTGTAGTGGCTGAGTAATATATTTAATGTTTTCTTTATATACATATATATACCAAAATTATAAAAATGTTACGATGTGTACTCTTTGATCATGATATAGGATGAGCCCATAAATGGTAGTGTTTTTAAATGCAGAACTTTAATGTGTAATACTATTAGAGTTGAGTTGGAATATGAATCTACATTGTTCGATATAGTGAACGTTCAAAGATACAGTATGTAACATTGTTATGAAGAATGGACCTTTAATATGAAACATTGTTTAACTTATAGGGCTTGAACACAACTGTTTATTTTTTTGGTACAAATAATGAACAAAAACATTTTTTTCTGGAGAGAGTTTACTTTAGAAATTATTTGTCATGTTAAAGGAATTCGGTACGTTTTTAGTTTTTGTTTAGCGATCCAAAAACGAAATGATGCGTAAACTAATTGTTACAATAACAATAAACTATACTTTACAATACTTTTGAACATAACCGATACAATTATGCGGATATACGAGGCCAATTAGGATTTTAAATATATAAATAAGAAGTTATTTTATGGTACCAAATTATTTCTGCTAAGTGGTTAAAATCATAATTATATTTAAAATATGTCCAGATTATCAAGAAGGATTATTTTAAACAAATTATAACATTGAAAAATCGTAAGAGATTTTCGGTCGCATTGGATATTTCCCCATTGCAGCCAATTACGTGGGTTTATAATTACATTTTGGGACTACAACTATGTTTTTCTGTTAATTTAAAAATTACGATAGTTAATGTTTTTAGCACATTAAAAAACGGCAAAGATAAGTTACGATGTTTTTCAATAAAATATTGTAAACATAATATCAATATGTGTCACTGAAGATCAACTTGAAAATGCTATCAACCTGTAAAGATAGCCCTTCTATCCTCTATCCTCTAGACAAAGCACACAAGAGGAGGCCTATACACGATGGCCGTCCTTCATTTCCGAGATTGCAGACCTCTCTGTGCTTTACCACCACGTTGCATTACATAGGTATTTTCTGATGGTCAGGGCTTTCACATAGTAGTTTTAAATAATACCAAAAACAAATCTCAATTGCAAAATATTTGCTTTCCCTAAAATTTCATTTTTATAATTTGTTTTATGCAATGGTCACATTTTCTCTTACAAAATAAAAGTATTTTTAGATAAAGATCAATAACACTTCCAAATATGAAAGCGAATTGTCTTTGTTAAAATTGCAATATAAGTAAGGATCTTGTTTAATATTAAATCTTAAATTAATATAGTTAATCTGTTTGACACGAACACAACTATATTTGCTATATTCCTAGGTGTTAGTAGTTTAATATCTAAACGACCTTCTGTCTTTTCTATGAGTAAATTCTAAAACGGACTGTCCTTAAAAGGCTATGACGTCATATTCAATCTGCTGAATCAAGACCAGAATAGCTGCATAGTCCTACACCGGGGAATGTTACTAAAGTAAGTTATAAACTTGACACTGTGAAAATCACTTAATCAATCACATTTAATATCACAAAATGTTTGTTACCTAAGACTACATTGAATTCAATATAAAATTAATATCACTCAAATGTAAACCGAAACGTTTTGCTTACACAAGAACATGTAATACTTTATAGATTAAATTTGAGTATTAAATGTTTTCCATGCTACATATTTTTTTATTTATTTCCTAATACATTTCAAAATAAGCATGGTTAGAGAGTAGATCTACAGGTTTCTACGGTAAGGACTACTATTAAAAGTGAAATGTATGCGCAGGCCTGCTGGTGTAAATTTAGTAAATGTCGATTGGGTGCGTTTTGTTTAGTGGACCTTTTTACATCCCGAAAACCACGAAAGTGTGATTCAGTAATATAATGTTATTATATTAGTTGTCTTTTACTAGGTTAGAAATATTGCAACTGAAGATGGAATGTAATTAATCTGAAATCGGTTTCGCAAAAATCAAAAATTTGACACCTTCTTCTACCAATATGTGGTAAGTTTCAAATATAAATGGTTAGAGTTTTGTAATATTTCTTTGTGGCAATACTTAATGAGGGAGGAACCGATAAAAGCTATAACTAGACAGGTTGCTACGAGAATCGCATTTGGTAATACATTAAATGATGTTTTTGCTTAAAAATAATTTTACCTAAAGTGGTATTAAAAGATGCAAAGATGTTGCTTTGTCTTTATTTTAGTGTATTGATTATTTTTGTTAGTAAGTGGTTTAACATTGATGTGCTATGTAGACAGCGGTGAGAAAAGAAATTACCACGGTTATATTTAAATTGCATTGCATTTCAAACATGCACTGTCTACGTGTCAATTTAGTACACATTTAATTTATATTTCTGAATAACATACATATCAAATTATTATTTATTATATATTTATGGAATAATAACTTTCCAGTGGGACCAAATATCCGTTTGGATTATAATTAGTTGCAGTCCTTCTCCTCTAAACGTCCTTAGGGATTGTTTCGTATTGACTGAACAACTTATAATTACAATCCCGATTTTCGTTGGCTTCCCACAAATTAAAGTTGGCTTCAGGTTGTAATTAATGTTTAAGGTTGTCGTTTGTTTGGGGACTCTAAGGGGCACTTTCCTCAACTAAACGGTTAGCTTTAAATTTATCATAAAAGGTCGAGGAATATTGCATATAACTAACGTCTGTAATAGTTAAAGATTAACAGATTTTGTTTTCATTCATTAAAGCTAGAACGTTTTCAACGTTAGACCTTCGTTGTAAATACTTTATATAATTCTAATAAATGGTGAAATGTTTATAATAAACCTGCTTAGTTTTTGGTTTTATTTAAATTGGAATATACAGTCCCAATTTCCATCTTTTTACCCATTTTTAGGTAGACTCAAAGAAAAAATCAACTTGCTGGTAGCAGAAGCCGTCGTTGACTTTTTATAACTGCCATCACGAATTATCAATCTTTCGTAAGTAAATTTCGTTCGTTATTCAGTGTCTTCATGAGATTGGACTTATATGCAAAGTAAGTCCATTACCATCACTGTTGAAACGTAATAACACCCTTATATAAATCTCGGATTTAAATCACCGTAATATTTACTACGAATATAGGGTTTTATAGAATAGAATCAAAGTTAATCTCCAAATAAAAACAAATATGTATACAAATAGAACTGCGGAAAAATTCTCAAACTGTCCCTCAAACTTTGTCACATGTTGTAAAAATAACACTAACAAAAACATTTACTTGGGCTTGGAAACAATTTTAAAAATACATTTAATACTAAATATTATTAAAATTAGACATACTTGACAGATAGGTAAATATTTTCCAATATGGGCCTGACATGGGCAGCTGTCATGTATGTAGAGCTTTAGACTGGACATGTTTTGTCTCATAGTAACAAAAACCATCAAATTCAACTGTACAACTCCACCTTCCTCTGTATTTGCTGTGCCAAAGTGACATTAACAGAATAACATTAATATTAACCTATTCAGTAATTAAATACAAGTACAAATGTTAATAATGTTTGTATTTAGTTTCATAAAGTGAGGACAAATTTAAGTTTAAAAGATCCCACACGGCCTCGCAAGTAAATTGGATTTAGGTTATAGTATAAATAAATGTTAAGGAAAGGGTTTTATTATTAATGCATTAATAATAAAATAATAAGTTTGTGCTTTGATTAAATTTGATGATATGTGTAGTATTTATTACACTACACCAAGCATGGTTTTATTTAGAAATATTATAGTGAACTGCATACTGGTGACAAATATAATCAAGATTCAATATATTTATTAACAATAAATATAGTTTTACATTATTGACAAAAATATTTACATGAAAAATATTCCTCATAAGACTGTTACCATAAATACATAACATACCATAATTACATAAGATCTGTTAATTTTTAGTATTTCTTCCAATAAATTGTTTTAAATAAAACAATACTACGTATAAATTTAATAAAAATGGCAGTTAACCATAGTGAAATTTAATACGATTAAAAGTTAATTATAATACCCACAATTTGTTGACATTTAAAATTGCAGTCTCCTATACATCCGATAAAAGTATTTGCTTGCCAAAGCTTTTTTCCCAAAAGCCATCTTCTGCAATATTTTCTGTTCTTTTTTGTAGTTACCAAGCCAATCTCCACCGTTTGTCAGCAAAACTTGCCTTTCGTCTGAACATAATATGAACATTATATTCATAAACCTACACACAACAGGAAACCTTTCAATATTCTCTTGAGTTTGTATCTTAATAACATTTAATGCTTCGATTTAATTTAAGTCTTATATTTGAAATTTCATCCATGCAGTTCTTGTTTTCTTTATATATGTTTTGTTTTCTTACACTGAATACCTTTGTTCCATTTAACCAACTCAAACTAATCTCTACAGCGCAATTTATATGTTTTATAAGCTTCGTCAAACTAATATTAGATGACAAAATTATAGGATTCAAAAGGATCGATGACAAATACTCGCACTACATTAAGTCGCCATAGTTAAATCATATCTCATATGATTATCTACACAATGGTGCAGTATTTAAATATATTTGTTTAAAAATCATCACCAACCGTTTCCTTACGGCAGGACGAGTTACTAGTATTTTAATTTATAAAATACTACATAGCTCGTACTTATTATTGTTTTAATCCATTTATATAGTTCAATTTAATTTTCTATTACATTAATAACACTTGTTATTAGTGAAACTAAACAAATGTTATATTTTGGTTCTAATATATTTGTGTTTCGGTAGAACTTTTTAAACTTAGCTACGTTTACAGCACATATAATCTGCTGGAAATGTTATGTTTCCTGTATAAAATGCAGTGGACTTTGGTTGTATATAAAATTGATCCTAAAAGTATTACATGGGCAGACACAACTTCTCATAAAATAAAGACTGGGTTTAGCCCCCTATCCTCCGATCTTGAGATCTTTTACGGTAATTTTAGTTCACGGGATTTACAGTTTCATTGGGTCATTTGATTTATATTGTCTTGAAAAAAGTAGATTGTGGCCAAAACGTATATTTCTAACCGACGTATATTTCTTACTGTTACTTATGTTAATTCAATTTTTTTAATGCACCGGCCTGCATCCCTTTCTTATTAAAATTATGGTCACCCCGACACAGGTTCGCCTTTGGGGGACCTAATTTCTGTTTAGGTACTTTGTTTATTTATTAACTTGCACTTAATTATCTCTGTTGTGTTAGGTTAAGACTCTATGTTGAATCGTTATTGTTTATTTATTTATTATTATTACGTCTTTTATTACATCCCTATGTTTATTTATTTGTAATTTATTTATGTAATAAGTGAATTCCATGTTATGTTATGTGCTTGAATAGAAATGAATACTTTCTTTCTTTCTGTTCATTTCTTTTTTGATAATTCAAGAAATATAAAATCAAGAGTAAGGTAAAAATGCTGATTGTTTCGAAAAATAGACTGATAAAAAAGTAATATTCTCTATTTACTCCATTTTAGTATTATATTGGAAATATTATGAATTATTATATTGGATTTATTCAGTGTTCTAAATGATAATTCGTACTTTCCAAAAGCTTAAACCCATTTCAGTATAACTCAGTAATGATCATTTTGTTCAATGATACTCTCAAATATATTTATTTAAAATATAATCATTTTACATATGTATAAGTCGTAATATTTAAGTCAAACACTCTTCTCTACACACAATTAGAGAGAAAGTTTATTTTAGGTTCTTAATAAGTTAAACCCCAAGTAAATAAGTCAACTCACCCAACTAAACCAAATTTTGTTTGACAGAATTATAGACCTGGTTTGATATTCGTCGCATTAGAACTGACATTTTCCTCATTGCCGGTCTGACAGGCATATTCAGGCACGTAATCAATGACCGTCTGTCTGAGCGTCATAAAGCAACCAATTATCTGCTGCGGAATATTGCATGATTGGCAATCATCAGCTAGGGGTCTATTACATTGAAACCAGCTAATAGCATGAGGTGACTACAAATGAAATATGTTACTAACTATGAATAAAAGTAACTAAGAAATATGATTAATTTTAAGGGAGCCGCAATTAATAAGTTTTATGTGTTAAAAATAAAATTAAGAGGTCGTTTTAAACACTGTGATCTTTAAAATATGTAAGTATAACTACCCCTGTCACACCTAACCTGCGGCACTTAGCAACATTGAATGCAAATATACCTAGAGTTACCACATAGTTATATAAATAATTGAGATTTTGAGTTTTATTTATGCTTCATAAGAATAACACTAGGCTACGTACGCAGGTTACGATACAAAGTCATGAGGATTCATTGTAATTTGATTAACTATTATTTCACACTAAACAAATTGCGATTTTAAAAAAATCATACAATAATCCGTCCAAATTCAAATGCTCCATTTATTAAAGCCGGGTGTAGTTTTAAATAAAACTTTATATGGGTCTAAAACTACATATTTTCCAAAGTGATCTATAAAATCAATAGGGTCAAAACGCTTAAGGAGTTGTTAACAAATTGCCTGATCCCGCACTGCTTTTTACTATGTTATTACTGAAATTATGAAAAATGGTAGACTCTATGCATATAGAGGTACAAAAAAAAGTGGATTTTTTTCACAACCCCAAACCAATCGACACTTAACTGAGGCTCTTGAGTTGGTACTTTGACCTTCCCGACGTTCTTGAGCCTTTAGAAGATATGAAATACATTAAAGTTTTAACTTTGAAACTTTAAGTACTATGCAGAAAACAACAATGGCATAAGTTTGTTTTATTCAAATGTTTGTCGAAAAGCCAAATTCAGGTTTATTTTATTGGTTTAACTGTAAACATTTGTATTATAAGTGTTGCTGTCCACCAATCCGTTTCCGAGGTACTTAAGGTTTTATGTACTTAGGACAAAGTACGTTGTTCTAAGCTATTGTTATTGGGATAAAGTTATTATTGGGATTCTGATTGATTTCAAAAGTCTAACGGTTAGCTTAGGTTAAGGGGCCACGGGTTCAAATCCCTGGTTGTCCACAAACATTTGAGGGTTTTGAACCGCTTTCCCTTAAAAACGTTTAAAATATGCTCTACCTAAAAATGCTGTTGGCGTTGAAACACGAAATGGTAAAATTGTAAACATCGCATATTTGTAAACAATTGCCAAACGAGTGCATCTGTGTTTGACTTCACCTGGCTATGATCTTCTTATATTTGTGTAAATACCCCTAGCGCAGCAAACCTGCTGTCCCATCCTTTGTTATTGTCATGGACAGTGTTTGTATGTCCAAATTTATTCTAAAGAAAAATAGTATTTTGTCTTGCTTGAGTATTAAAATGTTTAAAAATAAATTTCGGTTTTATAGTTAAGCTACATATTTTAGCTAGGTAAGCTAATATAATTACACTGTTGCCCAGTTTACTCTACACAGTTTAGATTGAAAGCGTGCACTGGACTGGATCCAGGGTAATGGTGACTCCCGTTGAACCTGGTCGGTTGATAGATTTCCACACCAAGTCGTTATCGCCATTCAATCTGACCTAAACTCATTAGCTTGCTTAGAACTTAACCCAATTATATTACAATGAACGGTTCTTAACTAATTGTTGGTATTGTTAATTTAAACCTTATATCATTTATTATTTAATGTAAATAATATACTGTACTTACAATAATTACAAAAGATAATAGAAAGCGTTGTATATTGAACTATGTAGCTAATACATACAGCTATATTACCCAGGATTTATTTTAAATATTGTATTAAAAGAAAAAGAAATCACTGTTGGTCTCAACTTCGAACGTAAAGTTGCAATTTTCAGTTTTATATGTTATGTAACTTTAAAAATAATAGAATCCATCACAACAGCTGTCCAAAATAATATATTCCAAGTCATCTCCATTTAATTATAATTAGTTAATATCAGACACAATGAGTTTCATAAACAATGAGTTTCATGAGTTTCGTAAACACATGTTGACACTGTATGTTACAACATTACTGAGATAGTGACATTTCATACTATGCATTAATAATATTTAATGCATAATGTATAATGTATAATGAATTTTTAATATTTGGTAAAATAATAACTGGTTAACACTAAAAATTTGCGCAATTAGACATCACAAAACAACTGATAAGTATATATAATCCATTGTTCTGAAAGCTCCCAAGCCACATCGTTAGCTAGTGCATGTGATGCGTATTCTTGTGATGTTCTGGTTCGCTATTAATTCTTCAACCTTAAATAGCTCATTTACATGTCGATTAGAACGTTATCATTGACATATATATTGATATATAACAGGTTCAGTGCCCGGGTTCACCCGGTAAATATAACATGTTGTGCTGCATTATGTGGTTGACTTTTTGTACTACTTAGAATGATGAACATTTTATATGTTAATATTTGACCAAATCAAATCAATGTCCATAACAGTAACATTGGCACTTTGGCTCAAGGTAAAATCTAAATCAAAATCCTTCCCTTTTTCTATTTTAGTGTATCAAATTTCATCCCACTAGGCTATCGGTAATTTGAAGACCTAGAGATTTATATACCAGGGATTTATCTATTACATATTATATTATTACGACTGATGTCATGTAAATAAAATACAGTAAAAGAGATTTAAACACGATGACTATCCAACTGTCTGACGCAGCCGCACAAAAAAGTAATAAATTGAATCAACTCAGATAATAACTTATGTGGATAACAGAGGGCGAATTCATTTCCTTCGTACGCTTGCCCACAATAAATAGACGAATTCGTTTGGATCATCGGTCTCCTGAGTTTCAAACCTGAAACTGAAAAAAATAAGTACACGTAACCTGTATTAAGGGTGTCTTATGTGATGTATGTGCAAACTGAAATAATTACGTCGTTTGCGATAAAGAACAAAGTTATATCATATTATTTTAGTAGACATAAGTGTAATTTATCTTATGGTTTTGCAAACCTTTTTTAATAAAAGTAGAACGATAAAATTACTGTGGGACGCATCCCGCATTATTTGCTATGGTTGGTTAGTATGAATATTTATATTTTAATACTTATTCATGAGCTAACTTTATTAATATTCATTCAAGCGAAGATTGTATGAAATATTCAGGTCATTAGACGATTTTCGTAAAATATTGCTATCGTAATAACAGTTGTAACATTTTAAACCTTTCATAAAACATGCAAATTGATCTATTAACAGACGTAAATACTTGTAAATGTAAATAAACTTCTTATAAATAAAGATTATTTTAAATATATTGCTAAATTATTGCTAAGATTTGCATCCATTTCTCATTATGACTTACATAAATGATAACAGGATAAATAAAATAGTCTTGCAACACTATAAGTATGGATTCTCTGATTGGGCCTGATGATGACCGGTGTAACTGGTTGAAATCGATCGCCTTGTACCATCTTTTGTGTATATTTTACCGTCTTGTATGTAAGTACAGTATAAATGTAAATATACTTATAGTGTTGTAAGGCGTATTTTTTATACTGTTTAGTTGTAACAACACGTATCATGCTAATAAATAAATTATGAATGATAAACACACTTTTTTTAGTTCATTATTATAGTTGAAAAAGAATTATTTGCATTCATAGATATTCGTATTTAAAATATATTTAGTATGAGTATTCTAATTATATTTAGTATATATATTTAGTTCGCTGATATTCTTACTCAATTAAGTCATGTCAAATATTTCAATATAAAGTGAATCAATCCATCCATCGATTTAGCTCGGACAATGAGATGAAAATATTGCTGTTTCTCATAACACTGACGAATACCAATTGCTCAAATGCTAATAATAATACTATTAATAATAAAATATAAATATTACATACCTTTAGAATAAAAACCATAGTTCAATTGTCTTTCACTGTGATTTCACTTGAAGAATGTTTGTTGAACTGTGCAATTTTTCCTCTTTTCTACTTCCAACCATAAATAAAATAATAACTAAATAATAAATAGTAATAACATTAATAAATAATAATTCATAGACCGTCAACAAATATGTATGGTTTTTCATCTACCTTTGAATACAAATAAAGCTTTCTCATTCACAATAATGAACTAAACATAGTTTGTTCATTATTTGTGTAGATCGTAATTAGATATAGATGTATGGATGTAAATCTTAGAAATAATACAGAGATTTAAGATGCTATATTTAAAAATGGGTATAAACCTATGTCGGATGGCTTTGGTGTTCATTATTATGTGATGGTGTTCGTAGGCATATGGTAGGTTGGTACACAATGTATTCATACCAAATTATATTAGGCAGCCGATATGTTTCTCCTGTTAAACTACATATAGGTATATTGTATGTCCTTCCATATTATACATTTAATGTTTTTGGTTTGTACATAAAGCACCGTAAAATGTATAGCCTAGCCGACATTATATTTATTTTATTACTTGATATGTCATTGTTCTGTAAATAGCATAAGTGATTAAGTCTATTGTAATTACCGTACACTTACATAATGATGAAACAATATTGTCTATTGTCTATTATCTATATTATAATTGGATTAAAATATTTATCTGTTACATTTGTCCGTTTTAATTGTCCTTTTACTCCTTCGACAAGTCAACAAAATATAAATGAATTGAACAATGGGTTAACGAGCAGAGTATCGGCACCATTAATCATCCCAGAGACGCCACTTACAGACAATTCTCATAAGTAACTTGATTGTAATTAATGGGTTTGAGTCAGCCCCTCTTTTTATTGAAAGCCAATAACTATCCTTGGTCATAATTTAACAACAAATCATATTCCTAATGAGAAAACAAAATTCAGCTACAGACATTTTACTATAAGTTTAAATTTCAATAATAGGACAAATAATCAAACTTCTCACAATCATTTGGGTGCCCTGGGAATCGAACACGTCACCTCTTGCACCAAAGTCCAAGACGCCAACCGTAAAGCTTGGGTGTCACTCAATGTTTGACATTGTTTCAGTCTGTTGCTAAGGTAAACCAAAATAAACATATCTAAATTTTCAAATAGAACGTTCTATTCTAAATGTGGCAGAGGACAGAACATGGAACATTTCAACGCATTATATTGTCAGGAAAGAAATATTTGGCTTGTCAGGCCTTTTCCAAGAGTTTAACAATGTTCTTGACTGGACTCCTCTACTCTATACTAATGACGACATTTGTGAGAAGATAGCTCATCGTACTGAGAATAGCTCTGTTAAGTTCTAATTCTAAGGACCAAATTTGTATTTAATTGAACATATGATTATATTGTATTTACTTGTCACCGGGCTTACCACAGGAGATAAGGAGAAATATCTGTCATCCACCTTGGATACAAGTGGTTAGAAAGTGCATCAACACTTAGCTTATTTATTGAAAATTTTAGAATTCTATATATTCATAACATATGTCGGGAGTTAAACAAAGCACCCTAGAAACACATGTTGTAATATAAAACCAAAAACATTTACAATCCCCAAGCTTTTTCTGAGAACTAATTAACTGTCATTGTTCCCGAACACAATTGGTTTAATAGTAGTTTTCATCACAATGAGCAAACGTGGTTGTTTTTGGTACTAAATCGGATATAAACAACTTTTTTATCACAGTGTCGTTCTATAACCCTTTGATAGTTGAAAATTTGGACCAAGAAATAGGAGATTTGTACAGTTTTGTTAGTTCAGATAGGTTAACTTTACAATATTTACATTTATTTTATTTACAAACAAATCTAATTGCATTTTTTCTATGTGTTTGTTACCTTTGAAACACACAATGTAACAAGGAACAATAACAATCTTTGTGATTAGCGCACTGAAAAAACCCACAGCTTATTTTTCGGTGCGCTATTTTTAGGTATCAGAAAAATGTGATTTTTTTAGATTAATGATTACGGGCTCAAAATCAGGTGCTTTTCGTGCAGTACGATAAAAATATTATTTTTCCCATTTCCCTTGACCTTTTATTTAAGCCCTCTCCAACATTTCACTCCCAAAACTTCATTTAAACATCAAAATGCAAATAAAACGCATTTATACAACGTGAGTGAACGTATGACTTTTAATGTTGAAAGGCATGCTGGTTTTAAGTTTCATGGTTTTAGCAAATTTCGTCTATAGGGAAGAAGTTCTTGCCGCGGTCGGCATGGCAATAACTACACCAGGGACGATGATAACTTTTCGTTTTGTTGTTCCACAGATGCCATTTAAAAAAAAAAACATTCTTTCAACTGTATGTATTGCAGGTTTATCTTTTTAAAGGGTTTTCTCTAAAAAAATATTGTTTTAAATGCCAGAAGTGAAATATTTAGACGGATATAATTTTAAAAGTGAACTTGATCAGGAAAGATAGTAGACGTGAAAAATAAAAATATTCAAGTTAAAAGATGATATTATACATTCAGAACACATGTTCTAGCACACTATTATTATACATCCTCACGTTTCCCTCCGTTTCTCTCTTTGAGGTCCTAATGTAATGGAATTACCATTTACAATCCCATGTTCTGATGCCCTTCCTGTGTTCTGAATTCTGAATATATTCTTAAAATAGATTCATAACTAAAAATTCAGGTTAGTGTAAGGTTTAATATGAAGTATTGAAAGTGTGATTAAGTTTTTACAATGAAGAAAAACATGTCTCAAATGACAATATTGCTGATTTTTTCTTTATAAATTTATTATGTATGAGGTTATGTATAAAGTACTTATTAGGATATTGAAAAAAATGTTCCTTTCACCATTCACGTCTGGTAGTTTATTTTAAGTTTTCCCCTGATGAAAATGGTAATGGTATTTATTCACACAATGTAACTTTTTTATAATACAAACCATTGTTGTGTTATTAATGATCTCAAACGTTACTACAATTATTTTTTTTAATATAATAATTATGAATAACTAATGTTAACAATAAAATTATAATATCTGAAACAAACGTAGTGTATATTTTTTGAAGTTTAATTACAAGTTCAAATTAAACTAAGTTAACTTAAAAGAATACCATGTTATTTTACTCTTAAAAGAGCTTTTGAAACTGATAGATCCAAGGACTTAAGTTATGTCTCCGTAGGATCATTCGGACAAACTGCTTTCTGTGACCTGTGAGGTGGATTTATCGGGGATTTTATTGCGAACCTCTTAAACGAGATATTGGACCTTCGTTCATATCGAACCAACTGTTGTCTGTTACCCGCTCACCTGTTGAGATGTTATGTTTTTAATTTATTTATATTCGATAGGAAACCTTCAATTTCTAAAGATTGTTTTCATACAACAACGTGGAAAAAACTGTAACAAATCGCTTTGTGTTCTAAATATAACTCCAAGTGGCCAAAATTAGTTCAATAAAAAGTTTTAATGACACGAGATAACAATTTATTAAACTTTTGCACTAAGAGAGATTTTGGTAAAAGCTTCTTAGTGAAAAAATGGAGCATTAGTAACCGCGGGATTAAAACTGTTGTGCAAGTAGTATTACAATAAATAACCATGATTTTATTCTTTAAAAAGAGCTTTTACCGTGAGGTAATTTGTCATGAGTGGTAATGGTAACCTCTGAGACGTATGTAGTTGTTTACATGGCGGCCAATACACATTTAATTTATGACTTATGACTTGATCATTGCATCTGAACTCAAAAATAAATTCATAAATCTTGGAGGAGTATTTTTTTAAGTGATCTAAAAAAGTTGTATCAACAAGAAATAGTATTTTACAACGCTTAAATAAATGTATTCATTTTTCTATTAACTTTTTGATTAGCATAGTAACCGTTGTTATTGATTAAACATATTAGTAAAATATATATATATATAAGATGCCTGAATTCTACGTTTGGGTCTGATGACGACCGGTGTGACTGGTCAAAATCTATAGCCTTCTACCATATTTGATATATGTTTACTGCCTGACATGTAATATCAGTAAATATGACTTTAAGTGTTGCATGACGTCTTTTAATACATCCCGTTTCTTTTAAACCATACAGGGTTTATATTTAATGATTTTCTTAGCTCCAAAAACAGCACCAGAAATTTGGTCTGAAATGTGGATCAAAATCAATAATGAAATTCGTTTATATATTCCAGAATGTTTAATACACAAAACCTTAAATGTGAAATACTTAAAGATGCGACAGCATTAAATGAAAATAATTTTCTATTTCACGCAAGATCTGTACATCTGCCTCTGCCAAATAATACAAAAACATGCAATAATAATGCGTTTATTACGTGCTTCAATAGATCAAACAAAGAACCCTAATGAATGTATCCATCAAACAACAAAACAAAGCAACAATCTTGATTACAGTAGCTGAGAAAAATAAGAACAAAAAACCCTGCTCTTAGTGGATCGTTTAGAATACAGAAGACGTTTGTGGTTAACGTAACGAAACGTTTAGCTGTTCATTCTCGTAAGATTACCTACTAAAATTATTGTAATAATTGTACGTGTTTTTCAACGCAAATAAATATTTTAAGCGCTCTCATAAAATCAGTTAAACACGATTTAGTATTACATATATTATTAACAGAACTTAGTATAAGTACGTACATAACCAAAACCACGTTCAAAGCATTTTATGAGACGAATAACAATCAAAACAGGATTTTATGAGACGAATAACAATCAAAATAGTATTTTATGAGACGAAAAACAATCAAAATAGCATTTTATGAAGAAATTCGCCAAACACCCACGAGACTCGACTGAAAAATAAAAACTCAGTGTGATTTCTTAAATCGTTCTTGTTAATTCACTGCCACAATTAAAATAATAATTGAAACAGGCTTTATTTGTTATTTCGTATTATTACTGAAAGAGCGTTTTTGTATTCTGCAAAATACTTTATGAGATAATTAATTACTGTTGATATATTCTTTTTTTTTTGTTGCTTTTCACGCTAAGGCATTATGTACCAACGTCGTTACAGGGTAACGATCAAACCCTCAAAGTCATTGAGATTCCCAAAATTTAAACATGTTCTGTCTTACAATGAAACCCAAAGCACTGATATAATATATATATAGTTTATCTAGTTTAACTGTTATTATAGCAATTGGCAAAACCTTTGGGCAACTTAATCAGGTGAGTAATAATATATTCACAATAAATTAACTGGTAAAATGACTTAAATTGCTACTGTAAAGAGTGAGTTTAATTTTCAGAAAAGACTAAGAGTACATATAAATCGAGTTTAATTGAAATTTCTTAAGCCTATGAAATTTGGGAGCATACATCAAAATAACTACATAGATTACAACATAAAAGTTAACATATTACTTAATCAAACGGCAATAAAACAGCCTAAACAAATTAATCATTTTCAAATTACTTTATTTCAAACTATTCTTACGGGTTATTGTTGTCATAAGGTACACTTTAAGAGCAACATCTTCAAAATTTTAACTGGATTAAGAAAAAAGAAACTTGATTCACCATGTTAAAACAATAAGGGCAGTCTTCAGACAGTTTCCCAATACTGGAACAGACAGGTGTCTGTCGTTGCAAGACCTGAAAAGAGTGAAACTCAGGAGAAATTGTAGAACATTTGAATTTCATTATTCCAAAACATTAATGCTATGTTTAAATTAAATGTTAACAATAAGGATAGCATTTTAAGATCATCGAAAAGGATCATCGAAAAGGATCATCGAAAAGGACCATTGTTTACTAATTTTTATACAAACCTTTATGGGACGGAATTTTAATCTTTAACAAATTGCAATTCCAATTTCTGTAATAATGCGTCACGATTTAATTACAAAATTTAAAATACAGTGAGTGATATACATTAATTGCCTATACAATGTTTGACTATTTAATGGTTAATAAATGTCACTAAAAAATATAGACAATATACTTAGATACTTTATTGAATTCATTACGCTTTTGAGCAAAATATAAAAACTCACGAAATCAAATAAACATTTATTGTAAATGGACACAAATAATATGGGCAACTGAGTGGCGTTCGAACAAGTTTCAGAACTAGTTTGGTTAGAAGATGCGAATATAGGTTTTAATATCATTGTACTTTATCTTTTAACCCTTTTATCAATCAAGTTTGAATTTAAATGCATTACGTAGGCTACGCTGAGTTATTATTTTTATATCCTCCATTGTAAACATAAGTATTTGTAATTATGAACATTATCTGATTTTATTGGCAGTTGGAAAGGCTGCTGATTGCCCATAAGCCAAAATAATAAAGAAATGTTAGTCATTGTATTGCCTAGTAAAATTATCTAAAACAAGATTTAAGGTGTTTCAAAATCATTAATGGTATACTACTTTAATAGGAATCAGTAATTCATTAGTTTTAAGTTCTGAGGCTAAATTAAATAGTATAGATTAAATTGTATTTTAATAGACTAAATACCTATATTTTAACCGACAAATTAGTCAGGCGACTAGATAAATAAGTCCTTAGTAGCGTTAACCAAATAGTGCAGTGAATAATTCTAAGTAAAATTTAATAAACGGAAACAACTATCAAAGGAAATATTGTTTCGTCTCCATGCGTCTTGAAACAAAATGCAACCAAGCGAATTTACATCGTTGAAGACGAAGACTTGTGGAAATTTTCTTTGAGGGGTAACATTCTAGCTATATACTAACGGAAGTTGGTTTGACACTCCAGCAACTTCAGACATTATTGTAACGCACAATTAAATTTATTTGAGCATCCTGACGAATGTTTATTTTGTTTAAGACACTTTTACGCATAATTAATAATTTTGTGTGCATTCAATGCTTCATGCCAAACTCTTCGTAGTTATTCTAACTAACTTGCTACGACCTGTATGTATTTATATTTTAACAAAATGCAAATTCCGAGATTTCTTGATTAGAGGGATGACTAACAAGATTGACTGTGCTGAAGAGTAGCACAGATCTCGTTATCCTTACTGTGTTTGGGCCTCTCATTCAGCGGGAATATTTTTTTGTTATTATCTGTTTTAGTGTTTTATAATCAACCAACTTGTGTACTTCAACCGAAATTACATTTACAGATGGATAATTTCAGATAGTAAATTTTGAGGTATAACCAACTCATATACATATTTCTTGTTATCTTGTACATGATATCCTTTTTCATTTTAATGAATTATTTAACAAATATTATTTTCAGATTGATTGAGGTAATGTATTTTACATACAATAACTCCTGCCTGCTCTTGTTGGCATAGAATTACTATTGATAGGTGAAAGGGGATAAGTAAACATTTCTTAGACAAACGCCTACTGGACAAACAAATCAGTTTATTAGTAAACTTGTTCTCAGAACTTATTCTGACCTAAAATAGTCAGATAATTTAGGCCTAATAGTAGGCTAATTTTGATTGTTTTAGCGAATTTCCCCTATAGGAAAGAAGCTATTACCGTAGTCGACATGGTAAGACCTAGGCCCGGGACCATGATAACTTTTCGTTTTGAGGTCCCCAGACCCCAAAAACACCATTCGTTCGAAACTGTGTATATATACACAGCAAAACATCAGTATACAACAGTATTGTATATACAGCAGTATATATACTGTGTATATATACCTAATGTGTGTGTGTGTGTGTGTGTGTGTGTGTGTGTGTGTGTGTGTGTTCGTGGGTGTGAACTCTCGCAAAAAAGGTCCGATTATGATGAAATTTGGTGTAAAGCAGCATTTATGACTCTAAATTCGAAAACCATACAGATCGTGCCAACCAAAGTGGTATTTGGGGGGGGGGGGTTTGTACCCCAAAAATTATTTTTTTGAAGTTTTAACATGTAATATTTATTGAAATAAAAATTTACTTTTGACCATTGGATTCAACTTTAAAAACACTCAATTTGGTGTTTTGGTCATTTCTCTTCGTCTATTGGTTTCAGAGTTATTGAAAGTGCTAAGCACAATACGTTGTCCAATGTTATTCTTATGGAAAATAAGAAAACATTTATATCTCGCTTATTTATGAACATATACTAACGAAACTTGGTTTACAGTTGCATCTAGTTGTGGTCTATAGTTATTTGCACATAAAAAATCTTTTTTAAGGATTATTCCCGTAGCATCAAACCTGCGTACTCAGTCCCCATGTTTTTTTACTTTCTCCCCCTATACATAGTATATGGAGAAAGTATTGTTTTCGTCAAAATTTTCGAATTTGAGTTGTTAGTGGAAATATTCGTTTTGGTGCTCCCTGAACCCAAAAAAGTGGTTTTTACGTGATGTCTGTCTGTGTGTGTGTGTGTGTGTGTGTCCGTGTGTGTGTGTGTGTGTCTGTGTGGATGTGTACAGAGCTAGAGCCCTAACCAATGGACCGATTTTTATGAAATTTGGTATGTAGATACTAATCCACGATATCTCCAGGCGTTTTTTTCATTTTTTTGAATTTTTGATTTTTAAGGGCAAAAATCCCCCAAAAAAACCCAAAAAACATGAAAAATCCAGATTTCTCAAAAACGGCTCTAACGATTTTGATTAAACTTTAGTGGTTTGTAGAGCTTTAGGTTTCCAACAAAATGACATCACCCGCATTTCTGGAAAAATTCGGGTTCAGAAATTACAGGACTTAAAACATCAAAAATTCAGTTTTTTGGATTTTTCATAAAAAATCATAAATGTTAAAAAAGATTACTATTCACCATTAAAAAGAGCTCAAAAAACTAAATAAATTAGTATTTTAAATTACTATTCTACGATTGCTAGTTACGGAGAAAATTGAAATTTTCAGTTAGCGGTAAACACAGTACGTTGTCCAATGTTATTCTTATGGGGAATACAAAAATAACTATTTCTCTCTTATTTACTGATCAATTTCATTAAAATTTGATATGCAGGACAAGTTAGCATTGACCAACAGATGATGTTCGAAATGTGTTGCTATTTAACCCTGGGGGGGGCAAGGGGGCATTTCCCCTCTCAAAACTACTGTGTGTAGCAACGGACTCTATAGTGCCTCCAAAAAAGCAATTTGGGTGGATATTTCTGAAAACAACTATTTTAGACAATTTTCTGTACATTTATCTATATTTCATATTCTATATTTAGTAAATAACAAATATTTTTGTCATTAATGTTTGGCTAAAAGGGAGAAAGTATGTGTCAGTTTCCTGATACCGTTTATTATCATGGAGAATAAGTAAAATGTAATGTCTCCCTTAATTATGAACATAAATTAATAAAAGTTGGTATGTGGCTTCTCCTAGTTGAGTTATATTGATGTTTGCATAACAACCAATTGTTTGCAGCAAACCTGCGTACTCATCCTCCATGTTATTTTTATGGAGAATAATTAAATTTGTATTATTTATGCATGAATGTTGATCAAACTTGGTATGTGGCTTCACTTAGTTGAATTATATTTATATTTGCATAAACACCAATTGTTTGTGTTCCTTGTTTCAGCAAACCTACGTACTCATCCTCAATGTTATTTTTAATGGAGAATAATTAAAATTGTATATTGCGATTATTTATGAATATATTTGTATGCAACTTAGTATGCGGCTTTATGTGGTATTTAAGACATATATTATGCATTGGAAATTTGCTGAGTATGCAGGTTTGCTGAGACGGGGATATTTTAATACTTTATGTTTAAGGCCTCAAACAAATTGATACTCGAATGTAACAAATTGATACTTATGTTAGATTAAGAGATGCGCATGGCTTACAACTGTTTTAGGCACGAACTGTTATAAATAATTCGGCATTTTTAAGTTCGTAACTGAAAAAAATAACAAACCATTTCTAGCAACAAAATTTAAAAAACTGAGTGAGCCCTTTATCCTTGAACAATAAAGTTAAGGAGCTTATCTCTCCAAAATGACGTTGAATGACGGCACTTGGGAATTTCATTTATCACGTATAAACATATTTCAAAATGGAATAAAATTAAGTAGAAATTTATTTAAGTTAATATTGAAAACAAATATGAATTTAATTTCAAAACTCAATGTAGGAAAGTTCAACGACGGTGAGGAAGTAGATGGCGTTGACCCTACTCGAATTACCGGAGGTGTCGGGTAGCGGGCAAACAACAAACATTCACAAAACACGCCTGGGCTTTCTGAAAACAGCGAACATGCTGATTAAGTAGGTTCACTCACCGTTTAATCACTGCCCACCCGGAATTGTGCTGATGATTTGAATAGCCAATGACAAACACAAACGTAATGTTCGAGGCACTCTAATTGGCAAGGGGGCGGAGCTGACCAAATTCGGGGGTAACATTTTAGAAACATAGGAAGGGGAATGGACTGAAAAAGGAGAATAGCGGAAGGAAGTGAAGAAGAGAACGTGGTGTTGAGAGGTTCTAGGTTTAGCTCGGACAGAGTAGGGCTAATACCGCACTGGACAGCCTTATTGCACCAGTCGGATCCCTAGACCTCGCTACCATCCATTTTCTACCAAGACCATCTAGCCACCGGAACTGGGGACTACCAACTTCAAGAGGCTTCGAGACGTCCAAGGATAGGAGCCATCCACGGGGACCAGGGACCTCTACTGGACGAGGGAGAAGACGCCGCCAGCTTCCCGACACGCCTTCGGACACCCGGGGACGCTGAGCGAGAACGGGTCACCTAGGAGACGGTCGTCATCCGTGGAGGCAGTCGTCCTGGAACGAAGTCCTCGGAAACTGTTTGGTATGTCAAACCTTTGCTCAGGGGCACAAAATATAGGTCTCTCCAAAGTCGTGAGGAAAACTTAAAAGACAATTAAATTTGATTTAAAGCTAAACGTGAAGCGTGAAAAATAAATTAGATCCTGAGTTAAATAAAGTTTAATAATATCTTTGAAGAATTACTTAGATAACGAGAAATAATAATGAAATATCTCATATATAAAAGTTAATGTAAATATTGAATGTTAGGGTAGAAATCGATTTAAATATAAAGTTATAAGGTCAAAGTTTTACGTAGAGTCACTTGTGTTTGAATAAAGATTTAGTGTGAGAAATTGGAGCAGTTGAACTATTTAAATATTTTAAAGTGTTATGAGCACTTGATGCACCGTTGGTGTTGTTTTGAGATTGATTTAGATTCGTAGTTTAAGGTTATATGTCATGTCATTTGAATGGAATTATGCTTATCTTTAGAATATTATTTGTGGCTTCAATTTTGTTATGTACGTAGAGTTTGTTTATCATATAAGGAAGGACTGAATCCCACAGACAATATATTTTGAGTGTTGATAATCATTTGTATATGTTATGTCGTATTTTAAAGGGTTTTAGTTGTTATTGTGTTCTGTGCCGAGTTTCCATTGATTGTTTAATATTTGGAGGACTGACGTAAACGTTTGAACGGCAATTATAGATTAACTGCCTATGCAGATTTCCTCTATGTAAGAGTTGTGCCTTTAAAATATTATGGTTTTATTAAATGTGTTGTGCTAACTTAATCTGTGTCCAGTTAATTCTCGTTCCTTAGTGTAACCTCCACTGCTAAGCGAGTAATTTGAAAGTTATTAGTTAAAAGTCAAGTGGTAATATAAACCACCGAAGTTTACACACGGAAAACGAGTAAATACTCTTTACCTTTAAGTAGCTTGCATATATTTTAAAAGCTAGGTAGCCTGTGTAGTTTGCAGTGCTTGGAGTTTTAATGTAAGGCATGTCTGTTTCACTCCTTCGAACCAGTGTTGTTATTCCACGATTGTATAAGTTGAATCTGTTGTGCTATATTGATTAATTAATACAAGCTTAAGTAATCATCTGACGAATACAGCATAATACCCATCGTACATATTGTAACGTTTAAGGTCATTCGAATAGAGTTATGATGATAGTGAGCGACGGCATTCCTTTTTTCAATACTGGAAGTGAAATCCGGAATCAAATTTTATTTTTGAACCTATTTACGATGTTGGAAATTTGTAAGTGAAGAGTGAAACAAAAAAGAAAGATTAAATTATCTGTTGTTCCGTCTTTTATCTGCTAAACAAGTGGTCCAAAATGGTAATCTTTGCTTCAATGTGATATTGAAGATTTTAAACTCAATGTGATTTTAAAGATTTTAAACTTCATCTTCAGGCCACCCAGACCGTGAAAGGAAGAGAATCGCGTCACGTCGCGTCGGTGGAAGTTTCTTTTTTTTACCTCCTGGAAAATGGCCACTCATTGGGAACAACTGAAGACAATTTGAATATTCTCCATATTTTTAAGAAAGGAAATGTAATGAATGAATGGGAAGAATTTTTTATTTTTAAGGGAAAATGTAAGGATATAGATAAAATGATCAATGAATAGGTCAACTTTGATTCTGGTGGTACTTATCGCAACTGGTTTTCGGAACTTCCGGTAGCCAATAGTATATAAGCTGGTCGCCATCTTGTTTATGTCATTCTCTGATTGGGCCTGATGATGACCGGTGTAACTGGTTGAAATCGATCGCCTTGTACCAACTTTTGTGTATATTTTACCGTCTTATATGTAAGTACAGTATAAGTGTAAATATATTTTATAGTGTTGTAAGACGTATTTTATTTATCCTTTTTAAATTAGGTAACACTTTTAATTTATAATTATTTATACATTCAATTTAAACTTAATCTTTCCTAATTATTTATTTTAGGGGTAAGGTACTTGATCTTTTAATAAGAATAATATGAACGGCTGCAAGAATAAAACAATAATTTGTAGTTTTCGACCACAGATGAAGAAACAACAGTTTAATCTCATGAAAAAGAAATAAAACGTTTATTGTACTTTTTCTGAGATTTAACCATTAAATACAAAACAAGTTTAGCAACCAATATATCAATTCACTGTTGTAAACATGTTACTTAAGTATATAAGATCTCAGTAATGTTGGAACGAAGCTAAGGTAATACTTGCTCCTCACGTTTGACCTACTTTTACTTTTCTGAAATCCAAAGTTTCTAAGATCATCTTTTCTCCAGAAGTTTGATTATACCTGTCAGTTGTACTACTGTTTACCTTTGAACAAGATGAAGTGTTTGTATTAATTGATACAACATGGCTCTATATTATAATGTTACTGGGTGTATATAATTTTTAAGTTGTCAACTGTATTTAACGACAAAGTTTAATAATGACTTGATATTTATCTCCTATTTTCACGGTATATCAAGCTTTTATAGTGGATCGTTACGTTGTTCAGTGCATGAACTTCTCTATTGTTAAAGGCAATTATAAAATCGATTTAATTCTCTTTTCTGTGTTTATAAAACATATATTGTTAGTAATATGTTATTTAAAATGAATAATTAGGATGTTTAAATCAGTTAAGCAATACTTATTTAAGTGTATAGGATGAATAGACGCTACTCAAGACGCTATAAAATGTTTTTACTTGGAGAAATGAAAAAAGTAAGAATATTATAGCTATTTACAACTTCTATAACTCCGTTACAAACATATTTCAGAGTAACTAAAATCACTAATTACTTAAAATCTTTATAATTATAGCCTTTTGGTATGTTGTACAAGAGTAGCACTGTAGTTGGTACTGAAAAAAACTATTACATTATATTAAGTCTCAAGCTTAAATTATAGCGCACATGTTTTATTTTAAGCCCTGTTTCAACTAACATATTGTATGTTTTAAGAGTGTATTCGTTCACTAGTTTTTTCACATCATTGTTATAGATGTAAATTATGTTACCATGTGAGTGTCAATGTTTTTATTTTAACTAATATCAATTATGATAGAAATTACGTACATCACTGTGCCAATTGGTTTGCCTTGTACTCGATATAAAAAATGTTATTTTATAATAATTCTTTGACGCGCAAGGTTCACCGTGAGCCCTTAAAATATAAATAAAAAATTATTTTAAATCCCGTATAACAAGGTATTTTTTATCAAGCAACAAGTTGGTAAGTAAAAAGAGGCTTGATAAAAAATGTATTTTGCCTGTTAATTGTGTGTACAAAATAACCAGACCCATGTTATATAGGTGTATTTTACTTACCCTGGAACTGTACTTGTACTTTAAACGTGAAAGTATTCATTTTCACAAACCAATCGCGACACATTGATCGAAGAGTGTTATTTTAATGGCGTTCACTCAACTCAACTCCGAGCCTGATGTGATCTATTGCTTTGGTAAGACAACATTGTGAGCGCGTTTCCACTACACTGTAAACTCTTACATTTAAAAAAATTTAGTTTCTTTGATCACCATCCGCCGTTTCATCGTATTTTCGATGTGCTTGTTTTATTTAAACCAATAACGGGGAATTTTATTTTTATTTTTATAAACTAATTAACCACTACAATAAATAGCAAAGTACCAATATAATTATGGTAAATTAAATTATTATGTTACTAATATTTTTAATAACTAACGTTATAATATAATTTTTAAATTATTTTTTATTAACGCCCATTTATAAGTTATGATAACTGTAAATTGTTTTACCAATGCAGCACAAGCTAATGTTTTGATTATTAATTGAACAATGAAACATACACAACATGCTTCGTAATACTTAATATTAATAAAGACCAGACTTTAATACAAATTTAATTTAATCACATATAAAATTTGGAATGATGTAAAATAAGATTGTCCTTAGTTTATAAACGGATGTGCTTGTTTAACAAATAATTATGTATTTCGATTTAAAACATACGCTGTTTAATTTTTTAACCGTTGGTATTCATCTGTTGTGAACTAAATTAATAAGTGGAATTCTAGTGTATCTTAAAATAAATTGATGGACAGTTACTTCATCTGTTGCAATGCAACTAACAACCATAAAACCATGGGACATAATGCCACTCGTGAATTTAATAATGACCTGATAAGTAACAAAAGCTACCAAACTAGATTTAATCCTCCGATTACATTATATCATCGGCTTTACCATTTCACAATGATACCTTGTTACATCAAAAGAAAGACCTTTCCTGAGATCAAGTTAAGGATTAAGTTAATGCTTCCAGTGATTCAGTTAATGGATTAAATTAATGCGTCCGGAGATTAAGTTAATGGATTTCAAATGGAGTTTGGATTAGCCGGCTGTTTACCTTTACTTGCTTCTGTAAAACAGTCCGTTTCAGTAAAATAAATCTAAACAGTTATTAAAGTTTAACTTGCCTATACTACTAAAATACCCCCGTAGCAGCAAACCTGCGTACTTAGCGAATTTGCAATGCATATATATTTATCTTAATACCACATAAAGCTACATACCAAGTTTCATCAATATACATTCATAAATAAACAATTTATGACATTTTAATTATTCTCCATAAGAATAACATGGCGGCAGAGTATGCAGGTTTGCTGAAGCAAGGAACACAAAAAATGGGGTTTTATGCTAATATCAATATGTCTCAACTAGGTGAAGTCACATACCAAATTTCATTAATTTATTGTCATAATTAAGGGAGATAACACGTTACTTATTCTCCATAAGAATAACATGGGGCTGAGTGCGCAGGTTTGCTGCTACGGGAGCCTTTGGCAAAAAATTGTTTTTTTGAGCAAATATCAATGGTTCACAACCAGATGAAGCCGTATACCAAGTTTCGTCAGTATATGTTCATAAATAAGCGAGATATGAAATTGTTATTTTCCTCCATAAGAATAACATTAGACAACGTACTGTGTTTAGCACTTTCAATATCTCGGTAACCAATTGACGTAGAGAAATGATAAAAATACCAAATTGTGTTTTTTTTTAAGCTGAATCCAATGCAAAAAACTAAAATTTGACTATTTCCAAAATTATATGTAAAAAATTCAAAAAACCCATTTTTGGGGTACAAAACCCCCCCAAAATACCCTTTTGGATAGATCGATCTGGCTGGTTTTCGAACTTAAAGTCAGAAATGGTGCTTTACACGTTTATACCAAATTTCATCAAAATCGGATAATTTTTACGAGAGTTATCGTGCTCACGGACACACATATATATATATATATATATATATATATATTTATATATACAGTTTCGAACGAATGGTGTTTTTGGGGTCTGGGGACCTCAAAACGAAAAGTTATCATGGTCCCGGGCCTAGGTCTTACCATGCCGACTACGGTAATAGCTTCTTCCCTATAGGGGAAATTCGCTAAAAGGAAAACTTTAACTTAAATACACTCTTTTACAGGTCAGATTCAATTTTACTTAATTTTTTATTAGTACTAAGTACAAATAGTATGAACTATCTTGTTTGTAAACCAATGCCCCGTCACGTTTTTGTAAACTAAATTCCGACAAATGTAAAGTAAATTTGCAAGCTACTAATGTAAAACAAGATAAACAGCTGAGTAGAAATGGGACGGGAGTGATTGTGATGTTCGTAATCAACGTTCTGTTGCTCAGCCGGTGATTGAGGTCGTCACAGACCGACAATCAGAATGGGACCACACGATTATTCGATAGCTACTGCCCAATGTAACGAACTGAACATCTCTTATGGAGCACTTAGACTGATGAAACTTTAATTCTAAACACTACAGGCTGAGGTCACTGGTAGTGTGGAAGCATTATACATCTGCTCACATTATACTCTGCTCAGCGAGTATTTCAACCTTTTAATTTATATTTTCCATAGTTAACGACGGCCTCATTTCTCCCTACTCTTCCATGATCTTCAGACCTATGTAGTGGCGTCTTATTGCATACTTAATACTTAATGTATGCTGAATGATTGGCTGGGTAGCTAGTTGTTGGCCTCATAATATAAGGTTTTCCCAAATAGATCCTGAACAAAAACCGTTTTGTGAAGGTTCGAAGTTGGACCAAGCACCTATGTTTCATCGGACTGTTAGCTCATAAAACTTCCTAACAACGGTTGACCTTAATATCAAAAACAGGGTTTGGACTGTTGACTATCACAATGTAAAAAATCTAAAGGCGAAGACAAACTCAAAATAAATACAAAAGTAGTTACAGTGCGGCGAAGTGGAGGACATTGAAAAATGTGAATACCCACAAGCTCATCGAAAAAATATAGCGTAAAGAAACAGCAATATTATTTATTTTATATAATTTCAATACCGTAGTAAAAATGCTTATTCAACGAAATGAGAATATCATTTGAAAAGTACATTACAGATAAATGAGAAAACATTTACTTAGCTGTAAATGATTTTAAGACTTAATTTAATTTACAACTTTCAATAGAACATTTTAATTACATCGGCAGCTGTTAAGTAAATTAAACGTTACTGTATTTCAGTTGATTCCCTTATATTGTGCCTTTCCAGTGTATGGTTGGTTCATTCATGTTATTTTATACGTTTTTTTTACTAATTATTATAAGGAAAGTGGGTTAGTAAAATAGTAAAATCAAATATTCAAAACAATCCCTTGCTTTTACCAACAAAACTTTACCCAAATAACAATCTCAAATAACGACAATATTTATTTTTTAAACTGAGATTTATGAACGTAAGTTTGAATACTGAGTAAAATATTATTATATTTAATTATTTAGGCCTTTAGAATTAAATGCCGAGTCTTTTCGTCCCCTTTAATAGCTGGGGTTAGTCATATTACTATTTCAGCAATTTTAAATCACACTCACTTGCGTAGATACTTCTTTGTACCGAGTTCTACATTCAGGATTTATATAACAAATAAAAACTATGGCATATAATTCACAATTTAAGCCATCCTTAAACTTAAAACAGAGAAAATTTAAAGTTTAAGTTAGCATAAAATTGCCAGAAACGTTATTATTAGAGATTCATGTTTGTACATGTTGCATTTTTAAACCAACTTTCAAGTAATCTTAGTTAATAAAATATGCCATTATTTGATCGAATTTAATAATTTAACTAACTTCCATGGAATTTTAAAGACTTGAGGTGAACTCTAAAGAAAATCATAGTAAAAATCCCTGAAAAATCCCTATTATTATCTGGCTATATTATAAACAATTAACATAATAACAAGAAAACACTTTCCATTTAGTTTTTAAATATATATATATATAAATTTATTTAAAGCAAAATTAATTAGATCGACCAATTCGAACAACCATACTCACTAGACAGGCTACATTTTTTTTTTTAAGGATTAATATTTGTTGTTATAAGCTTTCTAAAAATGTAAGTGTAGAACACTTGCCAAAAAGAGTGCTGGAGAACCAAAACCAATCAAAAAGCACCAACGATCGTATAAGTTTGTGATCATTGGTCAGTTACCTCATTTATGTGATGTATAATTAAGCTCTTGTACTTTCAATTCATTACCTTCCTGGTTATATGATGATCGTGTAACTTGTAACACGAGGTAAACCGCTTACTGTGGTGAAACGTCAGATTAGCTCCGTCATTAGTGTTACACTGCACCACTAAACTACCTTCCATTGAAGACCCAAATTGGATATTTAACGACCAATTCTTCATTTCTATGTTGTGCTATAGTAAAATATGTGTACATTTCGTAACTAGGTATTTCAAAGTAGGCTTGGACCAACAACGGCTTTGTTAAAGCACAGTATTTTTGTTAATGGCTTGTGTTGTACCAATGATGTTTTTTATCTATACTTTAAAAGTAGTAGTGCTTGTTTCCAGGTGACGTCGGCTCCTCAAAACTGCTCCCAAAAATTACGCTACATCAAAATTTTGTTATGTTCTAGGTTTTTTCTCAACTAAAGACGGGATCACATTCCAGATCCCGAACCGTCGTGAAACATGTTTTTACTAATCAGTGATGGCAAATGTCCACAATAATCTCTTAAATAACATAAACTCACCATCACTAACAACGAATTTTAAAAAAGGATGTAAATGTTATCAAATAAAACTTTGTAAATTGTTTCTTTGAGTGTATCAAAATGTATAGCGTGTTTCAAAGAGGACGTTGATCATTCAGCCAAATTTAAAGTTAATTTAAAAAGTTATCAAACTGTTTGCAAACTTTGTTGTTACAAATTTTATTTGGAATTTTTACATTTCCAGTATTTAGTTGCCAGTTGACTCTTGGCTTTTTGTGAGTTTGAATTTTCCTCATGTCCTTTTGACCAGGGCAACTCTAGGTTGTGTTTAGCTTGTTTTTTCTTGATTGTAATTGTTTAACTATTATAAAAACATATTACTCCAGGAAAATTACAACGTATTTTAATGTTTATATGATTGTTGGTAATCTAGGTTCGAAATCAATCAGTGTGAAACATTTGTTTAAATCATTTTATTCTGTCAAACCAAATTGTATTTATTTCTTTATCTTCCGGTTCCATGTTAGCTTGTTTTGACAATACTGTAAAACCATAAATTATATAGCTTCTAATGTCATGAACATCAAAATGAAGATCTCACTTGATCCTGAGAAGAAATGGCAAGCAAAGTCATATTTTAGTACGGATAAATCATCTTATGTGCATTATATAGAGATACTGGTGGAGTTTTATGACTAACGTTCACATGTTAGATAATCACCCAACCAGATAAAAGCATCATCTGTCATAGATACATTGATACTTTAAGACAAATAGGGTGAAGCCCTGAGGTAATTTCAGACATTTTCTGAAACTGGATACATGCAATATATGTCCGAGGGCTTTCATAATACACTCTCAATTTTTGTACAATATCTTACTTAATTACATGCATTCCAAAATATTCATATAAGAAAGGTCATCTTTGAATATCATTTTTCACAACTAATAGAATATTACGTTCAACAACTTGTTTGATAGTTAACTCAATTGATTCTATAATTCTCTACAAGCTTATGTGTGGGAGACAGTCATCTACAACTGGTTGCACAGCTTCGACACAATAGCCAACTACTGCTCGCCGTTGTTCTACAAGCTTATGTGTGGGAGACAGTCATCTACAACTGGTTGCACAGCTTCGACACAATAGCCAACTACTGCTCGCCGTTGTTCTACAAGCTTATGTGTGGGAGACAGTCATCTACAACTGGTTGCACAGCTTCGACACAATAGCCAACTACTGCTCGCCGTTTTTCTACAAGCTTATGTGTGGGAGACAGTCATCTACAACTGGTTGCACAGCTTCGACACAATAGCCAACTACTGCTCGCCGTTGCTCCATTGAGATTAATATTTGAGCTAATCAAATAAAGGACCACCATGATAACTTGGTCAGTCAAAATCCAGGACAATGCAGTAAGAGGCTTTTCGTTCGATTGTCAGATCTCGCCCATTGATAACAACTTCAAAGTCACATTCCAAATGTATCAATGCCTCGAAAATGGTCCTTACCAACAATAATACTTTCCGGGACAATAAATCCCATCATTAGCTACTTAAAAATAGGTATAAAGTATGTACTCTACATGATTTCCGTCTTATGTTTGAAATGAAAAATATTAATGAATACAATAAAAGTAAATAATTATTATAAATGAGTAATTAAACTAACTTCCAAATTAATATAATTGTCTACAGGTGTTGAAGATATGTAAGTAGACTAAAACTGATGTTCTCTATCTTTTTTATGAATATTTGGGATTGAATTTTAAATAATCGTTATAATATATGTATCTGCATTTACAAACTCGTGGCCTATGTGCGTGGCTAAGACCGTTTTTGCTTCTAATTTGATCTTAAATGGTGTTAGAAACTAAATAAATCAATGTCATTATTAGTTGAAATACGACCATATTTAGGACCTAATTAAATTCTAATCTTAATTCGGAAATTCCGGGTTTTTTAGATTAAAAATAAAGTAAATCGGACGGAGCATCGGTAAAATCTGATGTCATTCAATCTTTTTTTGCATGAATTCGTAATCGTGTACCACAACTGAAAACATTCAGACTTCGTTTTTAAAACCGCAAAGCCGTAACTTACTACTGTGTAGGTTATACACGTACATATCACAGTAAATTTAAAACTGTCTTTACTTCCAAAGTCTACTACATTTTTATAACGAAGTTTATAAATTTAAAGCAAATTTATTAAGAATCTTAAGTAAAAAATCTGTTAGTTATTTAAAATTAAATTTTAAAGTATTAATTACATTAATCAAGTGTTCAAAGTAAGGTGCCTGAATTGTTGGAAAAATAACTAAATTGTTAATGTAGTTCGTTTAATATTTGTTTATTTATGTTTTATCCTTTATATTTATAATTTTATTGGATATATTCTAATGTTATTTATAATGAATAACATACTTTCCTAACTTTAAGGTTGGTGAGGGACAAATAGTATTAAATAAAACATATGTAATTCCACAGTGTTAAAATAACGAATTTTAATCACGTAAAATAAAAAAGTGTTGTAAATTACACTGAAATTAAATATAGTGATTTGTCTAGTAGCATCCGCACTTGACTCACACATGTTCTTTAGGCTTTTATCAATTAAATAAAAAAGATTATTAACACAGACTAAAATTGCCGCTACAATGTAAATTTGGTTATGAGGGAGCTTAAAATTGACGTTATGTTGTTGTCGTCGTCGTCGTCATCGTCGTCGAAGTTGTTGTTGTTATTGTTGTTGGTGAGGGGGGGTGGTGTTGGTGGTGGCGTTGGTATTGTTTCTGATGTTGCTGCTGATGTTGGTATATCAAAGTTATCTTGCCAAACTGTTAGATCTCGAAATTATTTTTGTTAATGTTTATTGTTAAGTTATTCTACTCTACTGTAAAGACAGATTGTGCAAAGTTACTTAGTCATCAAAAGCCATGATCAATAAACGTTAATAATATATATCTACATACTTAATAGTATTAAACTTAAGTAAAGCAAAACACATTTTTCAGATGGTAAAGGATGTGTTACATTGCTAAAATAATCACCCTCACAAACACGATAAGTATATATTTCGATTTAGTTTACAACAAATACGGTATATGGAGTGAACACAAGAAAATCTAACGTTTGCCAAATAAAACTTTAATGTAAACAGTTTAATTACTTCCAGGAGCTGAAACTAATCCCTCCTAAACTATTCTCAAGGTTTCCCCGCTCATGTCTGTGAGAATATTTAACTTAGTGCTTCTGTTACAGCGATTAGTTCAACGTTTTCAGCTAGCACCAAGTTATTCTTTTCATAAATTTATTGTTAATCACAGAGAGGGTCGCAAGTATTTCTCGTTATATTTGGTAATAATGATTTATTTTGTTATAAACCAATTGCTGTTAACAAAATGCAATTCATGCTGATTATTTCTACATTTTGTCTTAACAATACTTTTTTAAATCGTCAACTTAGAATAAGACAGTAAATTGAGAGTAAACTAAGACTGTACATTTTGTGAAATAAAAAGCTTGTTTTTGGTTTATATATTTGAGAGAACTTGATTCCTGAAAGACACCAATAAGACAAAAAAGATAGAATAATGAATCGATGAAATTGAATGTCTTGAAATGTACATTACTCGATTACCGACATTTGGGGTTTTGTTGCTATGAAGAAAGTGTTAAATTGTTTAGGAAAATGTATAAATAGGTAATTTAAATTGCAGAAGAAAGGTTCCTAATACCAGAGTAAATTACATATGACATTTGTACATTTGTCTTAAATTTGTCTGCAAATTACAAAACTTCCACTTTATTGTTATCATTGTTCATTCCACTTTAAAAATAGCAACCCTAGTCTCCATCAGGTTGTTAAACTTGAAATAAGTCCCGCTGTCGTTACGTTTAACTAATTCACAAGGACAAAGTATTTTTCTCTGTTAATAGACCCTGCTCTGTTATAAAAAGAAAAAGCATCTTATTTTAAAATAACAAACTGAAAGTAAAAAGATAATAATATAATATATGAGTAAAGATTATGATTAACAAATTATATAACGAGCTATTAAAAGTGGGCCCATAAATATTTTAGTTATGTTCATATGAATTACTGAACATCACCTCATTTGAGGTATGAATAATCAAAGAAACTCTAAACTTTTCGCACACACATTACACAAATGTCGTTATTGTTAAAAGATATTCTAAAATAATCGAATTAGGCCTACAAATTAATTTAAGATTATGATACCCCCAATTATTAATAAAAATATGAGAGGGAATAATATAATTTAACAAAAGCCTAGCAAGTTAAAGATTTAATTTGGTTTTATTTTTTACCATAACAAAATATGCCATATAATTTTAGGTCAAGTTTACAGTGTTTACTAAAAACAATTTTTTAGATCCTGTTTCAGCATCACTAGAGGGCCACTTAATTAAGGTAGAGGACCTTGTCAGAATACACATGTAACAAATTACCCTTCTATATTCAGCTCTCATCTCCGTACGCCGGGGCTGCTATTTCCCCTTCTCCTAGAAGGGGTTGAAAGCAAACATTAAGGATATAAAATATATTTTATACTCGCAATCTAACAACTTTCTTTGCATAATATAACTGCTTCTTGATTTGATGCTCATGACTGGTAAATGTAAAATAATTAGCCTTATACAGTGTAATATGTTTGAGTAATGAGATTAATTACATTAAATATGCTCCACAGTTACAAAAATGTAAGAAATAATAATTATATATTATAAAAAATGTAATCAATATGTCACCAAGTTCAACTACAGTTTATACCCAAATATAAAATTATAATATAAATATCTTAAATGAATGTCCAATAAAGTTTCCTTGAATTATAAAACGAGTTGTGTTATAGTCCACACTATTTTCTTCTCATTATTATTATCCATCCATTTGTTTTACAATTTATTAGAGTTATACTTACAAATTATCTTGAACATATGTTCACAATATAACTTATATCTCTCTGAACTCTGGCAATTAATTGCACTGAGAACAAAAAGTTTAGAATCATTATAATTTTCAGAAAGTAATTTTGATTTCCCTGTTTGCCAATTTAATATCCATCAAGCAGAAACAATCATAAAACGCCGTTTTGCTCGCGAGGCGAGGTCTCCCTTATTAATAAAATGTTTGCAATCGTCATGTTCATTTTCCTTAGGTTTAGTCATTAAAAAAGTATTGCTTTCTTTAACTGACAAGTTTGTTCTATTTTAAGATATATACAGATTATGTTTGTTTTTTGGTTGAATAATACCGCCATAGAGAAACTGTGTATAGATATTAGAATGATGTTAAAATGATCTTCGTTGGTCAATAAGTTCTAAGATCAATTTAATTCATATTTGTAACGAATCAGTTGTATTTATAACACCGGAGAATGATTTTTCATTGTATGTATCACTGTATACTACTTATCGTATGGATTGTTAGTAGTAACTTTACTAATTTATAATTTTTTTTTTAATTGAATTATATCAATGCTACTCACATGTTTGAAACTCAGTTAATATTCAATAAGTACATTTTTAGTAATACTGCGTGTATTTAATAATAGGTAATTAAACATCGAGTTATAATGACGAATTGGGTGTCCTTAGGATTTTTATTTATTTATGTATATTTATTTTTACTTGTTTTAGCGAATTTCCCCTATAGGGAAGAAGCTATTACCGTAGGTGGCATGGTGAGACTTAAGCCCAAGACCATGACAACTTTTCGTTATGAAGGTCCCCAGATGCCAAAAACACTATTCGTTCAAATTTATATATATGTATATATATATATATATATATATATATATATGTGTGTGTGTGTGTGTCCGTTACCGCGATAACTTTTGAAAGAAACACCCGATTTTGATGAAATTTGGCACAAATGTGGAGAGTAGCATTTATGACTTTAAGTTCGAAAACCATATCGAGCGCACTATGGGAAAGGGGTTTTATGGGGGTTTACAATTTTTCAAAAATCGGTTTTTTGCAAATTTGACCCCAAAATGTTAAAAACACTCAATTTTGGTTCCAGCCATTTTATAGAGCTTAAAAAAACAAATAATTTAGTATTTTGAATCATTAACCTAGGTTAAGTGGTTGCGGATAAAATCCAAAAAAAACGTGTCCCATGTTAATCTTATGGAAAAAAGGTTTTTAGATTTTTCTCAGATAGTTTTACTAAACACTTCACATTTCTGTTTATTAATGTGTTTAGCTCAACAAAACAAACATTTTGGTGTTTTAATCGTTGTTCTACGTCCAACCGTTGCAGAGATATTCAAAGTGCTAAACACAGTACGTTGTCCAATGTTATCCTTATGGAGAATAAATAAAATTCTATATCTCGATTATTTATGAATGTATTTTGATGAAACTTGGTATGTGGCTTCAACTAGTTGTGGTATATTGATAATAGCACAAAAAACAAGTTTTTTGTTGATAGTCCCCGTAGCAGCAAACCTGCATACTCGGCCCCCATGTTATTCATATGGAGAATAAGTCAAGTTGTATATCTCCCTTAATTATGAACCTACATTAAGAGAACTTGGTATGTAGCTTCACCTGGTTCAGTTGTATTGATAATTGCAAAAAAACACATTACTTATATTCCTCGTTGCAGCAAACCTGCGTCCTCAACCCTAATGTTATTCTTATGGAGAATAAATAAAACGCTATATATCACTTATTTATGGATGTATTTTTTTGAAACTTGGTAAATAGCTCTATGTAGTAGTGAGTCACATATATATGCATTGGAAATTCGCTGAGTACGCAGGTTTGCTGCGACGGGGGTATTTACTATCTCCAATCATTTGAGATAGGTGATTCGTTTAGATATGTTTTACTGAAGTAGCCTCAACCAATAATGATGTAGACACTCCAGGAATTGAACCTGCGACCCTCTGAACCAAAGTCAGGTAAGCTAAATATTTGGAGGTATCAGGCGAAATAGAGAATTGTATCTACTCTTCATAAAACGAGTGGTATTGAGCAAACTGAATTCACTCGCCACGTCGGCGTCGCGTCGCTCGTCATGCAAAAAGAGCAAATAAATCAAATTAAAATACTAAGTTTAGAGCGAAGTTTACTCTATTACAGAGGTTAGGACCTTTATAGGGCCTTAAGCTCTAAGTAGGACACGAGCAATACTCAGTCCCCAGGAAATGTATCTTTACGGAAAGAAACAATAAATTAATAAATGATTATACACATTTGTATCACTAGAATAGAATTTTGTCTAATATCTTGAATATGGTATTAAATACAAGTTGGACTTGTTATAAAGAGAGCCAAAAGGTTTTGTATAGTGTTGTATCTCATTTTTAATAATTCTGTTTTGGGTCGTCTTGGCTTCCATGATTAAACTTTGTTTAAGCCTAAAGCGCAACGTAACGCTAAGTAATTGAAAACACAGAGATTAATATTTCCGTTATTAATGTACCAGTTAATATAAATTAATGACCTAAAGTTTAAACAACAAACTAAAGTCATTGGATACATTTTAATAAAATACAAGTTAATGTTTAATTAGGGGGAAAACAGTAACTTTCAGTTTTACTTCACTTATAATTCACGACATTGCTAGGGTTTATTTTATAAGCATTATAAATATGTAGCCGGATAAATATAAATGGTGTAGCATTTCCGTAGTTTTCATCATAAAGGATTATCTTAAAATGAACAGGATTATATCGAAGTCGATCTCAACTATTATATTCTTTTGCCTCCCAATACAAAAACTCGTAAAAATTAACATAATCAATTTTAAAATGTAAGCGGTTGATTTTTTATATGCGACTTCTTGTTTTAATATTATTATATTAATTTGGATTTTATTTCAATGATTTAAAAATTTTAACTTCAAAACAATATATTTTCTGTTATTTTAAAAATTAATTTAAACCAAATGTAAAATATAAATGAAAAACCGCCCCAGCTTTGATGATCAACTAACTGTCACGGCCAGTGATGTCAGTAATAACTCGGGTCAGTCTTTTTTGAATATAAAATATCGTTAAACCTCAATCTTTTCAAACCCGGTTTTATTAATTATACTGTCTTTTGGCACTATAATGTTTTAAATGATAGTGTAATGACATAAACTAAATTGTAAACAAAATGTTTCATTGCAGTTATTCGTTATATCGGGTATATTTATATATTTTAAAACATTGATTTTTGAAATGTGTCGAATGAAATGAAATCCAATGTACGTTACCATATACTATGGAACTAATGTGACAAAGTCTTAAGCATAATATAATATTCAGGCGTTACTAAAAAAGTCTCTATATTCTGGACATTTAAAAAATGTAATTACAATATTTCGGGAATGTACAGAAATATATGTCAACTTGTGTGTATTACTAAACAAAGAAGTTAATTTAAAAAATGTATATTTAAAATCAGATAATTTTATTCATGTAAAGGTTTTCCTGGAAAGAAATCACTGATAACCTAAAACAAAGGACAGTTCTCTGTTTTAGCTTTTCTATGATTTCTTTCCAGCTTTGCCTGGACTGTGCCACTAATTTTGTTATGTTCCAGGTTTTGTCACCTGAAGACTGGATTCCAGATCCAGAAACGTCCATCGATGTAAACGTTTTGAAACTTAGTTTTTAATAATCAGTGATGGGAAATGCCCACAATGATTAAATAACAACTAATTTACCGTTTAAAACGCTTTCAAATTTCTAGACTCTGCATTTTAGGTTTATAGCATTTAAGGGGTAATTTTTAATTGCAACATGATAAATTGCTTTTCACAAATCATTTCAGATTTAAAACATTGATAGGTACAAAACATTAATAAACATCTCCCACCACATGATGATAATGAGAAATACTGCCAATGAACGTTGACACATCCTAATTGTAAACAACCCAAATGGCCTGTATCCGTAACTGATACCGGACTAGTTATAATGGGTATAAACTGCATCCAGGCTAAAAGTGTAACTAGCGCTCTAATTGTCTTCGTTAAATAATTATAACCTTTCACAACAACGAATATTTCGGAACCATTGTCATGCAAACATGAATGGAAAACTATGCTTTTGTGACGACTTTCCTAATTAATGTCCTGAAACGAGTTGCTGCTTTAGTTCATAAACAACCAATTCGATACAGTACTTTAATACGTTACTTATAAATTTGCATTATTACGAAAACTGAATGAACTGCAGTTAATACTTTTTTTAATTCACTCGAGTGTATAAAATATATGCAGTTTTCAAGTGTCTGCGTTTTTTAAATTGATTTTATAATAATTTATTCTTACAGAGCTACAGAGTGACTAATTTATCAAAAACGAGACACATGGCGATATTTACTAAGATAGATTTCCTGAACTTTTTGACAGGCTTTTCTCTGTTATAAAACCGTTATATTTAATTTCAATTATTGACTTCCTTGGAGGCTTATAAATCTAACAGAGAGCATTTTAAGTTTAATATAAACAATAACTCAAATTATTTATCTAATAAACGGTATCAGGAAACTGACACATACTTTCTCCCTTTTAGCCCAACTTTAACGAATAAATTACTTTTTATTTACTAAATATAGATACAAAGCACGGTCGAATGTACAGAAAATCTTGCAAACAAGTAGTTTTAAAAAACATCCACCCAAATCCCTGCTTTGGAGGCACTACAGAATCCATTGCTACACTCGTGGTTTTAAGAGGAAAAATGCCCCCTATGCCCCCCAGGGTTATTAAGGGGCAACATATTTCGAATTCCCTCTGTTGTTCAATGCTAAATTGACAAGCATATCAAGTTTGAATTAAATTTATCTGTAAATAAGAGAGAAATAGTAATTTTTGTATTCCCCATAAGAATAACATTGGACAACGTTCTGCGTTTACCGCAAAATGAAAATTTCAATTTTCTCCGAAACCAGCAATCGTAGAATAGTAATTCAAAATACTAAATTATTTAGTTTTTTGAGCTCGTTTTAATGGTGAATAGTAATATTTTTTATATTTATGTCTTTTTATGAAAAATAAAAAACTGAATTTTTGAAGTTTTCAGTCCTGTAATTTCTGAACCCGAATTTTTACAGGAATGCGGGTAGTGTCATTTTGTTGGAAAACTAAAGTTCTACAAACGACTTAAGTTTAATCAAAATCGTTAGAGCCGTTTTTGATCGATTTTGATTTTTCATGTTTTTTGGCGGTTTTGGGGGCTAATTACCCTTAAAAATCAAAAATTCTAAAAAATTAAAAAGTGCCTGGAGATATCGTGGATTAGTACGTACATACCAAATTTCATAAAAATCGGCCCGTTGGTTAGGGCTCTAGCTCTGTACACATCCACAAAGACACACACACACACACACACACACACACACACACACACACACACACACACACACACACACACAGACAGACATCACGTAAAAACCACTTTTTGTGGGATATCAATATGAATTATTCTTTTCAAATCTTTAAATTTTAATGAGGTTTTTAATGAGTCAAAAGTCCTGAGAACATTATACAGGCTATTCAGAAACCACTGACCGAAAACCACTTCACTAATGGTTATATAATAGGTAAAAACAAACTAAATTCACCATGCAATGAATCTTGCTTACGTTTCTCTATATGTCTGTATGTATTTTTTAACCACATTATCTCAGAAACGGTTCAAGAAAAATAATTAAACTTGCTAATGATATAGCTTGCATATTACTTATCACTCTTGGGTTTCCTAAAAATGTCATGTTTAAAATTAGTGTCAATTAAACATTTGTAATGTTAAATATCAATCCTATCCTATCCTCTCCTATATCCTATACTCTAATATGAGTAAGGTTTGCTTGTATGTTTGCTTGCTTGCTTGCTTGCTGGCTTGCTTGCTTGCGACACTGATCTCAAAAACGGCTTCAACGATTTCCTTCAAATGTTCAAAATAACTAATTTCTGGGATAAAAATAAGTTCTAGACAGGCCTCATCCCCAGGAAAAATCAAATAATGTAAAAAACTAAGATCTAACGTTAACAAAATTAACATTGAGCTTACGGAGTTTCAAATCAAAACAAAAGAATTGTAACAGCTGTTCATAATCAACCAGGGAACTGCCAAAGTAATACTCATGTTGTTTATGATTATTAACATGTGGTTTCCTGAGAGCAGAGATTAAAAGATTTGAGTGAAGATTGCATATATAGAGTAGTAAAGTAAATCAAAGGGGCATTGAGCTATAAATAACAACTGGAGTGACCTTAAAAATGTAGAAAAGAGGCAAATGAGTTATACAAATCTGATCTGATCGGTAGGGGGAAGTAGTGAGATATTACTCCAAGTCATCTAAACAAACTGGCTGGCCTTCCCTCGAGCAAATCTCGGCCCCCCAGGCACTAATAACAAATATAATTCAAGCATTTCTATGCACTAAATTTGTTGATATTTCAAAGGAAAATATATTAAATCATTATATTTATAATAATTTAATCATGGATAAAATAAGGAAACTCAAATTGCGTGGTGAAAGTAATTGCTAATGATGGTCGTATACTGGTTAACATTTTACCATTCAGTTTGAGTTTCCTCCGTTATCCAAGAGTCAATTATTATAAATTATGCATCGTAAGATTTGTACCAATTAACCGAAGTATTTGTGTCTTGATATGTTTTTCTTTACATTTTAGATTATTAAAATTTATAATTATCAAATATTGCCATTTCAAAATTATTTTTTTGGTAAATAAAAATTGTAAGAGGATTTATAAGCCATACGGTTGCATGCATATCTGTACCAAGTTTCGTGAATATTCTAATGTATTTTGTTTTAAATTAAAATAAACATTCCATCTAAAATATGATGAAACGGCGGGTGAGGATTAAAGACACTATATTATTGAAACTGTCAGTGTTTACAGTTTAGTAGAAACACGCGCACAATGTTGTCTTATCAAAGCAATTGATCACATCAGACGAGTTAAGTTGAGTGAACGCGATTAAAATAACACGCTTTGATCTATGGGTCGCAAATGCTTTGTAATAACAAATATATTCAAGTTATAGGTATTTAGTAAGGGAAAATACACCACTAAATTTGAGTGTGGTTAGTTTGTATACATAATTAAGTGGCATTGTGCTTAATACCTGCATGAAGTATGATTTAAAGCTCCTTAACATTTAGGTGTTAAGGACTTAATCTATATTTTCTACTACGTATTCACTCACTAACACGTGTATATTATGTGATTGCTTTTAAAATTTACTCGGTTTATCAATAATAAGAAATTTTATCCCACGACATTTTATAATTTAGTTCCTTCGGTTACTCTGAAATATGGTGTTAATGGAATACTTGAAGTTATAAGTTATTGGTCAACCCTTTGACCGCAATGTGGTGATAGGCTTTGGAATATTTTACATTAAACTATTGGTAACAACTGTAAAAGCAATCGCACTGTTACGAACACTGTCTGCGATTTTTAACCTGGTAGACATAATCGGACCTAATTAATTCGTCCAAAGTGTGAGCAGTTCTAAAACAAAATTCATACTATGGTAAACAGATAAAATAATATTAAGAGCTATGTTTTCACTATTGCAACAAATGCCAACATTTAGACATACTTTTGTGAATGAAACCCGATGATATATATTTCAGTTATTTCAGTATACATGATACAAACATCACGTACCAATATAATCAATAGTACAACTCAGAGGAAAACGAAACTTTTGTAACAAAGTTGATCTTAAAAACGTCGGATCTTAGAAAAGTAAAAGTAGGTCAAACGTGAGGAGCAAGACTAAGCTTGGCCTCGCTTCACCGTTACCGATATCTTTTATACTTAAGTAACGTGTTTACTACAATATAGATTGGAAAGGTTTTACCATTGATCGTTTGAATTATTTAGTAAATCGTAGGAAAGTGGAATTTGCATGCATCCTTTCTAAGGGAAGTATCAAGATACCTACAGTCTGAGTTATTTTACTGTCTCTGAAAACGTAAATGCGAGTGTAATTTTTAGCCTGATTTCTAATCTTCATTTATTTGATTAGTTAAAATCACATTTTGGGGGAACTTTACTACAAACTAATTTCACATACACATTTGGAAGGAAATATTTAAAACACAAAAGTTCTGACTAACTTACAATTTACTATCCAATATTAGGAATGATACAAAGTTGAAATTGTATGAGGGTAAAGCTAGAACATCTGAATCCACCCGCTTCCTTTAACGTCGGGGTTCCATCCCCATTGCTTCAATGTACTGATATTTATATAATACAGTAGCATCAAGTTTTATTTTACTGTGTAATTAAATAACGATTTACCGATATAACCCAATTCGTTAGCAACTGCTACTGTTGGTACACAATATAGATGCTATTAAATAAATGATTACGGACATTTTCCATCGATGATTGGAGAAAAACAAGTCCCACGACGACGAGTCGCTGTCTCGCCTAAGCACCCACTCCATGTTGTTTTTCACTGCTGGCTTCTTCAATTTGGCTTTATTTCATTTGCTCTATTTTAGCATTTTAGTGATTTTTAACAGTTTTGCCTGGATTTTCCCACTAGCTTTGTTATGGTCTAGGTATTACTTTTATCAGAAGACGTTATCAGATTCTGGATCCCGAAACATCGTACAACTTGTATTTCGCAAATGAGTGATGTTAAATGTCGGAAACAATTTCGTAAATAACATCAACTCACCAACACCAACAACGAATGTTAAACAAAGGACGTATATGCTAATAAACAAAGCGGATTCGCCACCGTTTAAGGAGAGTTTGCATTCCATACGTTGGCGAATGCGGGTAGCGAATCCGCCATGGTAATATAACGTTCTCCATGTGGGCACGGCCACTACAGGGATTGCAAGGATAGTATACATTTGTGATACCCTACTATTTGTATTGATTCATAATTTCAAAATTAGGTTTTTAAAAATATTATTGTACGGGGAAAGTTATCTTCAATTTCGCAATAATTTTGTAGATTAGTTATTTTAGGGTTCTGTTATTGACGATATGTCAGTTATTGTTTGTGTTCATAATAAAGTACTCTTACATTTACTTTAATTTTATCAAAATTACTATTGTGCTGTAAATTTTCTTATATGTTTATTTGTGTGTTATATTGATATATGTGTGAAACACACAATAATTAAAACGTATTATAAATACGTTTTAAAATGCCATGTTGGGGTCTGTATTTATTGAGAGGTTTTTTGTGTGAAAGCATCTCACTCTTTCCCGCATATCCCCCCAGAGAGCTCTAACTCTAGTCAAGTCGTACTTTTCGAAGAACTCGTGTGTTTTGAATTGACTTGCGAGAATGTTACTTTTCTTATTCTGTAACCCATTTGTTATGGTGGCATTTGTTCTGCCTACAAACTGTCGTGTAATAAATACTGAGGTAAGGTTTTCAAATTCCTTCCTTGATCAAACGTGTAATATTTCTGTATATGCAGTTAGCAAACTAGTCAGAACCCCGTTATTTGTATGAGCTATGTATTTTGGTATAGTAAATATTTTGTTGGGTGCCATATATAAGAGGACAACTATTACATGAGCTCAGTAGTTTTTTGTTTGACATATATTTTCCCTTTAAGGTACAGTAAATTAAAAGTATTAACATATTAAAGCAACTCATACACCTTTTTATTATTTATTTTACAGTTCCATTTCATGTTTTATTTAAAATCTGGTACTTTTTTTAAATAGTATGTATTAGCAGGTTATATATATATTGCTAATGTTCATAGCCCCTAGATTAAATTATTAGCACTAGATTAAAAGATCTAATCACTCAATAATACACAAATTATATCGACAGTTAATTTGTTACACTTTTGTTGTTTTCTGATTAAAAAGGTTTAACGTACTCATCAGCTAACAAAATTGTATAAATCTATCATATGTAGGTTTGGTTTTTTTACATAGTTTCCAAATTACAAAAAAAAAACATTATTATCCTCTAATTTGTATGCAGCAATGGTAGGGTGAAGGTTTAAGTGGATATTTTTATTATGACACCTTCATCCATATTATTTAATCAAGCCATCCTACATAATGTCCAGTATCCCTGCCAAAACATTTGGAACTATGTAACTTCCTATTGACCACCCAGGGCCAAACCCTTAACTAGGTATCCATGTTTAGTTAGGGCCCTTAGAAACACACTACGTATTGAGGAAGAAAATTAAAAGCTGCCCAATCATTAGAGATGAACTTACCAAGTAAGATAACATAAAAGTTAGTAGGGAATATTCAAACAAATTCATGTTTCGTGTGTTTTAGCTTGAGGTGCTAAGGAAATTGTATTTAACTGACGATTAGATTAAATCGGTAATTATTTTTCCTTCGTCGAATTAAAACTCCCAGCGGTCTAAAAATCACAAATTGATAGCTTTTAAAAAGTATTTAAGCTACATAAACGACAAGTGATGATTTACTCGTTTGTCGGGACAAATACAATTACCATGTGCGGGCAGTAAACAATATTTTGGAGGGTTAAAATCTATAACTTCACTGTTACTAGACGTAATAACTTTATTTACTTTTTTAATCTGCTCACTTCTACCGGTTAAAGTGTTTTGTTGTTTGTGAACTTGGCAGAGTTGCGTTGTATAGTAGTACCCTTTAAAAACAATGTTCATACATTGATTCTTAAAAACATGAATCAACAAAATCTATTTTGAAAAACCCGTTAGTTTTAGTAGGTTTTGGTCAATATTTATACTTGTAGATAAATTTGGACAACATTGTTAATAGTTCATTACCTTTGTAAACACAAATATATACATTTTAAGTTTAAATGTGGATGGTTTAAAAACCATAACAGTGTATTAATATAGTGTCCTGTTTTCTACTATTTATTTTATATAATTTCTTTAGGTTTATTTTAAGCGATTGCCAGCTTTAACAAAATTAACAAAAAAATCTAAAATGTCTACTCGGTATAAAGAGGAAAGAGCTAAACAATCGTTTGGGTGAAAATCAACAAGTCTACGTACAATTAGTAGATTTTTGTTTAACTTAAATTTAAAACAAAACTAACTTGAATTTGGTAAATAATTGTCTATTTCAATGTATGTTATTTTATATACTTTATAACCCCCCCCAAACAAACAAAAAAAAATATATATATAACTTGCACTATGAATCTACGTTATTTAGATCTACCTAACTTAAATCAAGCACCTAATTTATATACCTAGAATTATCCAACAAGTTACAACAGATTTAGCGAGAAGATAATATCCCAGAGAATATTATCGTTGAATGATAAGCCCAAGCACAGTGAGGATAAGGAGACCTATTGCTACTCTTCAGCACAGTCAATCTTGTTAGTCATCCCTCTAGTAAATATTTAAAAAACTCGGAATTCGAAATTTGTTAGAGAATCTCAAGAAATATAGGTTATTTCAATTTATTCGTAAAATGTCATGAATGCATAAAGAACAATTGTGTGTAAACTTCCTCAACCACAATAAACCTTGTCTGGTTTCTTAATTGGGTTTAATTGTGCGTTACGAGTAGTTGAGTGTTTTAAGTTAAAGTATCTGAAGCGTTAACTCAACAACGCTTACCACAAAGCTAGAATGTTGCCTCTCAAAGAGAGTTTACAGAAGTCTAACGGCAGAATTCGCTTGGTTGCATTTAGTTTCAAGACGCACGTAGACTCAACAACGTGTTGTCTTTTAACAGTAGTTAAGAGTTTATTACATTTTATGATCTAAAATAACTCGCCATATTATTAAGTTGACTTGTTTTGCTGGTTTTCTCTATGATTTGCGGGTAAACATATAGGTATACTAGTTAAACTTAAAACAACCAAAACTACCAATAAAAATGGCAAATATGATTTATTGTGTTTCGACTCAAACAACGCTTTTTAGCCAAATAAATCCCAACTTTATTACTATCTAATAGAAAAACTCAAGTTCACATGAAATGATTGGTGGTTAACCAGTAGGCGGATTGACAGTTTAGGAGATAACAACAATAATCAGCATAATGTATTTTATTATGAAATATTTATTTTGTTTTAAGTTAATCATTGTATGTTTTCGTGAAATAAGCAACCTTCGTGTAATTTGATCGTCCGAATTTTGTAACGAGTATTTTGTAACAGGAATAACATAATTGCAAAGAGATAAATGCAATCCTATAATTGACAATAAATTGTATCTACTGCCTGGTACTGTATCGGCTCACCCTTTGATAAGTTCCTCGTAAAGGCCCGAGGTCATTGGGTACGGGAAAAGTGTAGGAAAACCGCCAAACTCTTAGAAGAAGTTTCCTCTTCGTATTCCCTGCATATGGAGTAACACTACTATATATAAAACATTGCATACAGACTAATAACTGGAAAACTAATCATTTAAGGAAACATCCTTTCATAATAGGAACTTTTTTTAATTTTTGCATCAACTGTCATGCCCTAAATAATTTAAGGGATTTAATGAACCCCCTGATACAGTTTTGCTTTATAAGGTTTAGTCGGATAAAAACATTGTATATTTTTAAATGTGAAATAGAACCAAATTTATATTCCCCACTATAAAAATGTCCGTTTTTAGCGAATTTACCCTATAGGGAAGAAGCTATTACCGTAGGTGGCATGGTAAGACTTAAGCCGAGACCATGATAACTTTTGGTTTTGAGGTCCCCAGATGCCAAAAACACTATTCGTTCAAATTTATATATATGTATATATATATATATATATATATATATGTGTGTGTGTGTGTGTGTGTGTGTGTCCGTTACCGCGATAACTTTTGAAAGAAATACCCGATTTTGATGAAATTTGGCACAAATGTGGAGAGTAGCATTTATGACTTTAAGTTCGAAAACCAGATCGATCGCACTATGGGAAGGAGGTTTTATGGGGGTTTACAATTTTCCAAAAATCGGTTTTTTGCAAATTTGACCCCAAAATGTTAAAAACACTCAATTTTGGTTATAGCCATTTTATAGAGCTTAAAAAAAATATAATTTAGTATTTTGAATCATTAATCTAGGTTAAGTGGTTCCGGAGAAAATCCAAAAAAAGTGTCCCATGTTAATCTTATGGGAAAAAGGTTTTTAGATTTTTCTCAGATAGTTTTACTAAAAACTTCACATTTCTGATTATTAATGTGTTTAGCTCAACAAAACAAACATTTTGGTGTTTTAATCGTTGTTCTACGTCCAACCGTTGGAGAGATATTCAAAGTGCTAAACACAGTACGTTGTCCAATGTTATCCTTATGGAGAATAAATAAAATTCTACATCTCGATTATTTATGAATGTATATTGATGAAACTTGGTATGTGGCTTCAAATAGTTGTGGTATATTGATATTTGCACAAAAAACAAGTTTTTTGTTGATAGTCCCCGTAGCAGCAAACCTGCATACTCGGCCCCCATGTTATTCATAAGGAGAATAAGTAAAGTTGTATATCTCCCTTAATTATGAACCTACATTAAGAGAACTTGGTATGTAGCTTCACCTGGTTCAGTTGTATTGATAATTGCAAAAAAAAACACATTATTTATCTTCCTTGTTGCAGCAAACCTGCGTCCTCAACCCAAATGTTATTCTTAAGGAGAATAAATAAAATGCTATATATCACTTATTTATGGATGTATTTTTTTGAAACTTGGTAAATAGCTCTATGTAATAGTGAGTCACATATATATGCATTGAAAATTCGCTGAGTACACAGGTTTGCTGCGACGGGGGTATATTTACAAATAAGATGTTCTACGATTCAGTTATTTTTGTAATGCCCTCCCCGAAAACCTCAGAATGGAGTCAAGTGATGATAGGTTTAAAAATAAATTCTAAGAAGATCTTGATTTGTGAGTGTTACTAAGAGGTTTTAAAAGTTAAGAACTATATTAATGGAAAAACATAAGTAATTTTTATTTAAATATATGATGTTATACTGACGCATGCCATTGCTTGTATTAGGTTGAATGGTGATAAAGAATTATTTAATTTTAATTGCAAGATTTGCTCATTAATGTAAGTTGTATAAGTATTCTATAAATTAAGTCCTAAAATTAAAATGTTATCTTGATTATAACAGTGTAATTGACTCCGAGGTTCCGATTGTACTTCGTGGCTCCGAAGTAGTGACACGTTTCATTTCAAAGGGTCTGAATTTAACACAGTCTCGCTTCGTACACAAGTCCGGCGACATCAGACACCTGTCTGTTACAGTATTGGAGTCATGTCTCGAGCTTCCTTTATTGGTTTAACTAGTTAATAGAGTTTTTTTATCCTTAAAACAATTTAATATCTAGACACTTCTTTAAGGTAAATACTGTACCTTAGGTACAGTGTTCACACCTACAGATACAGCAGCAAGGGTTGTAATGTATTAACTCTTAGCGAATTTCCCCTATAGGGATGAAGCTGTTACCGTAGGTGGCATGGTAAGACTTAAGCCCGAGACCATGATAACTTTTCGTTTTGAGGTCCCCAGATGCCAAAAACACCATTCGTTCAAATTTATATATATGTATATATATATATATGGTATATATATATATATATTATATGGTATATATGTGTCCGTTACCGCGATAACTTTTGAAAGAACACCCCGATTTTGATGAAATTTGGCACAAATGTGGAGAGTAGCATTTATGACTTTAAGTTCGAAAACCAGATCGATCACACTATGGGAAGGAGGTTTTATGGGGGTTTACAATTTTCCAAAAATCTTTTTTTGCAAATTTGACCCCAAAATGTTAAAACCGCTCAATTTTGGTTATAGCCATTTTATATAGCTTAAAAACAAATAATTTAGTATTTTGAATCATTACCCTAGGTTAAGTGGTTCCGGAGAAAATCCAAAAAAAACGTGTCCCATGTTAATCTTATGGGAAAAAGGTTTTTAGATTTTTCTCAGATAGTTTTACTAAAAACTTCACATTTCTGTTTATTAATGTGTTTAGCTCAACAAAACAAACATTTTGGTGTTTTAATCGTTGTTCTACGTCCAACCGTTGCAGAGATATTCAAAGTGCTAAACACATTACGTTGTCCAATGTTATCCTTATGGAGAATAAATAAAATTCTATATCTAGATTATTTATTAATGTATTTTGATGAAACTTGGTATGTGGCTTCAACGAGTTGTGGTATATTGATATTTGCACAAAAAACAAGTTTTTTGTTGATAGTCCCCGTAGCAGCAAACCTGCATACTCGGCCCAATAAGTAAAGTTGTATATCTCCCTTAATTATGAACCTACATTAAGAGAACTTGGTATGTAGCTTCACTTGGTTCAGTTGTATTGATAATTGCAAAAAAACACATTACTTATATTCCTCGTTACAGCAAACCTGCGTCCTCAACCCTAATGTTATTCTTATGGAGAATAAATAAAATGCTATATATCACTTATTTATGGATGATTTTTGTGAAACATGGTAAATAGCTCTATGTAGTAGTGAGTCACATATATATGCATTGGAAATTCGCTGAGTACGCAGGTTTGCTGTGACGGGGGTATTATTTTATATTCTTGGAGGTTACTAAGCCAATTTATTAGGAGTACATACATTTCTTATAGTACAAATATTTCTGGATGATAAATTCACTCCTTACTTTTAACTATTGACACAGCCATTTTACTGTGAATATATTAAAGCTGCATGCAGATTGAATGGCTTAGTAATCTTGCTATAGCAGCACTTAATTAAGGCCTGGATAAGGATTCCTCACTTTATTTAGGTAAGCGTCCTGAATTTCGGTGGAAGTGGAACGCGTTATAATTCTAGGAGCCCACGTGACTTTGAGAGGTTTGACTGTTGTCCTCTAACGTTAGAACATAATGCATTTGCCGTAAAACGAAACAAAAATAAATAAAATTGGAATAAAATATTACGGGTTGACAGGCCTATCGTAAAATGTGTCACTGTATAATATATTAATAAAGCTGAGCGATTTCAATGATATTTCAAGATAGGGAATACTGAATATCGAAATATATATTTTACTCTTTTGAGTGAAGATAAATAAAAACCTTCAATTGATTTGAATTTTTTAGAGTATAGCCATATTTACGTGTAACTACTTGTTTAATGAATGATTCTAGTATGATTTCCTCAGCTCGATGCACATTCTACGTTTGAGTGATATGAAGGTCTCTGTTAAAGAAGTAACTTTTTTTTAAAGACTTTCGGCCTGGACGAAACCAACCTCTAAAGCCTCACAGTTTACTTTGACATTATAGTTTCTCAAATTATAGTTAAATAATTGAAAAGTTGCTAATGGGGGCACCTTTGTAAGTTGAAACGATATTAAAATAAATTTTCGATTGTCAGAATCACCATTTAATAATTGCATACTTTATTTACAAATAAATGTAAAAAGAAAGTACAAAATCCCTATTTTGGATTTCTCTAAGTTAAATTAATTTATATGGAAGTCGTAGTTACATATTTTATAGTTCACTATTATCAACCTCAAAAATCCTAATGTTATAGGGCACTAGCCACCTTCACGTTCTGCGGCGTTAGTACATATTGGCGACGATTTTGAAGAACAAAACCTCTTGTCATACACTTATAAAAAAACACACAAAACCCTACTACGAAATGGACACAAACACATTGAAACGCCAAATAAAATACCCGGCGTTTCGGAAAACCTTAAAAATGGTTTCCGTTATCTAGGGATCCTTGAGAAAAAAACTTTTATTTAACTTTTTGTTGTAGTCGAGCCTGAAGGTGGGTAGTGCCCAGTAAAATTAGGATTTTTGAAAAAAAAAACACCTAAAATATGCCTTTCAAATAACGTACTATCAAATTGTAAAACGCGTTATAACTACTAAACTTTTGGAAACTGTCTTTATTTTATCTGTAATTACATAAAATTACCTTTCCATCTCAGTTTAGGTGTCATAATTAATTTTTAAAGTATTTAATAAAACTAATTGATTTTTTCTACATCATTTTATTTTTTTAGCTAAAAATAAAACAGGGAATGTAAGCTAAGCGAAGAGATTATACATCCATGATCGGATTCATATAAATCCGATTATGCGCAAGTTAGATCTTGAAAACCTGCTGAACAACATTCGACGGATTCTGTGTTTGAAATTCATTGTTGGCAATGGTATCAAAAAGTATTGCAGTACATTTGTGCGCTTCTGTCGTATGTCTCGCTTGAGTGACTGGCTTTTGTGTTTGGGTTTTTTACTGCAGTTACACTTTTGTGTTTTTCCAGCTTTGCCTGGGTTTTGCCAATAATAAGTTTGCTTGGGTTTTAGGTATCCTTCTCACCTAAAGAAGGGATCAGATTCCAGGCAAGACAAATAATGTCCAAATGCTATCCAAGGGTGAGTCTACCAGGTCATTGAAATTAAAAACGAATACTGTGACATTACATTGTTGTGATACTTGTAATTTATAATATTAAAACTATGTAGTATCAACTATCGACTGAACCTACTCTAAAGTAGGGTAAAAGTCATTTCTGTTAATGTACACATTGATTTTAGTTGTATCAACAATTAAAATCCAACAGTAATTTCACAAATAAAAAAAAAAACTTTGATGTTTTTTAAATCATCAAATGCCAATTGCACTGCTTATATTTGAAGTTATTAACATGGCAAGGTTTTAAACATAGGCAATACATTGTTTTAATACCCTACACAGCCATTAAAAGGCTATAATTGAGAAAAAACACAGTTCTTCCAGTTTATTAAAGGTTATAACATGAATTTTATACTAAAAGGTGATGATACTCCTATATTTTCATCTAATACAAGAAAACTAAACATGTTTTGATGTTCCCCAATGGAGAAGCTCGAACTCGGTTTCTGAAGATTATAAGTAATATACTTAGTTGCATTACTTATTGATAATAAAGCATCATGTAACCAAACCGTCCCAGGTCCTTTTAAGAAAACCTTTAGCCTGACTGGGAGCGACTCAGGGGAGAAACGGTGGACAAGAATACAATACTTTCTTAGATCAACACTAGAATGCGCTTCTCAGTTGTTCATTGCTTATGCGCTTGTAACTCTCAGCCGTTATGTTAAGTCATGCTTAACAGCTCAGTGGATATAGCTTTAATCTTCTGATCATGAGGTCCTGGATTCCAAACTAATTATGTTTATCTACTTTTTTATGTTTGAAAGATGTTTTGTAAATGTTACTTTGATATTTAGTACACAAACCCATACCCCTAATTAGGTTAGGTTTGGTTGGGTTATCAAAGGGTATGACTTTTCTGGTCGGGTATTTGTCACTTAATTCATAGAAACCCTCTAATTTTGTTTATGTTGCCGATATGCCAGAGCTTTCTGGCGGTGATTTAAGAAACTGCTCTCGACCATCGTTTCCAAAGTCGCACGTAGCCTGCTCCCATGAACCTTAAATAAACGAGATCGAACGCAGCACGCTGACGTGAGGGAAGTGAATTTCCGCATTAAAACCTTAAAAATATCAAATAAAGGGTGTAAACTAACACTGGATTTTTTTTTTATTGAAAAATGTTATTTTTTGGCTGTTCTGATGCTCCTGGTTATATTTAAATTCAATAATAGGATGCCAATGTTGTATATTATGAAGTTAGAAGGGGGTATAAGAAGTTGGTATAGGGGTACTGGGGGTGATAAAACGATATTAAGGTATGAAAAACAGCCTTTTTCAGTGTAAAATCCCCATAAGACAACGTACTGTATTTTGGCAATTAACATTTTCTTTAATAACTCGGTAAGTACTTGTGCTAGAATTATTAGGGAGGGCTTAAAATCTTTTGATTTTTACCTACAGTACTTTAATGTGCAATAAGTGTACATTCGGGGTTTTCTGACCTTTTTTGGGTCCAAAAACTCAAAATTTGAAAACTTAAATCCCCAAAAAAGAGTTTTTCTATTGTTTTGTCCAACGAACTTGTCCAACTGATTATAAAAAGGAATGTCTCTACCAAATTTGAAGTAAATCGGACAAACATTGCGACCACTATAGGGTAAACACATATATAAAGTTGTTAGCGACCCCCCAAAACGTGTTCAGGGGGTCACGTTAAGAACTTCTATGGTGGTCCTGTGCTTAAGTTTCACCGTCTGGGTCATAGTTCACTTTTCCATAGGAAATTCTATGTTCTGTAAGAGGTGTTTTGGTGAGAAAATATATTAGTTTTTTATCAAACCGCTCTTAAGGCCATAGCTTGAATTCAATTAAAGGATATAAAAATATTGGAATTTGGTCAGATTTGTGTCATTTTTGTGTGCTTTGATTTGATTATAGACCTGTTGGGGCTTAGCTAGTTTTTATAATAGCACCAAAATAATAATTAAAGTTGAATGAGAATACATTTACTTGGTTTGATTATCCAATCCTATTGAAATTTTAATTAGAAACATATGAATTTAAAATAATCCTTACCAGTTAAGTACGTTGTATTATTTCAGTAATTTTGCTATGTAATCTTACAGGAATTAAAATCAGCTAAAAGCTTCATTGCACAAAACACAAACGTGTTCTGTAATGCGGAGGCTCCGCAGTGAGCAGGTTTATTGTCCTTATTCTTCTCAGCTGTGGCAATTATGAATGTCGCTTTGTTTTGTTGTTTGAAGTATTCCATTACGCTTTTTTGTTTTTACCCATTATAGCAAGTAATAGAAAGCATTTAATGCTATTATGTTTTATTTTGCAGTAAATACGCGGAAGATAGTACAAAAACAATGTGTATTAACAAAATTTTAGTGTTAAGAGAGGTAGATGGTTTTATAAGAAAGTTAATTATAACGGACTTACTTAATTGGCTACTTCAGTTACTATATATCACATAATTCTTGAGTAGCTTGATTCGAGTTGTTCGAGTTAAATAGGATAAAATATACGTCTCTCAACACTACAAAATATATTTTTACACTTACTTTACTTGCATAAAAGACGGGAAGTATATACATGATCGATTTCAACCAGTTTCGCCTGTTGTAATAATCAGGCGCAATCAGAGAATTTCTGATAAATGGGACCCATAAACCAAAACTAAACCATGGGACCCATGGGGAATAAACTAAAATCAAATGACCGGAGTTACTGGTTGAAAGCGATCGCCTTGTACCGTATTTTTTGTATATATACGGGCTTGTATGCAAGAACAGTATAAGTGTAAATATATTTTGAAGTGTTGTGAGACATACTTTATTTTATCCTGTTTATATATTTGATTAGTTATAAAATACTCAATCCCGTTATAAATATTAAATTTTCACTGGATATTTGTGGATCTAAATTGTTCAGAGTCAAATAAAAGGAATGTGAAATTAAGGCTTGTGTATAGGCATTGACAATAATGTTTGGACTAAATTGAATGACCTTAGCTAACTTAATCTTCAAACAGATTGCTATGAACAGTCACTAAAATCGGAAATTAGTTTGTTATGTCACTAATATTACAAGCTCAATGTCTATGGTATCTCTTCCTCTCGTCAAAAATCTATTGAACTCTTTTAAAGAATTTTCTTTTAACTCATTAGTATTATTAAGTAATTTTGTTGAGGGTTAGATTAGAAATGGTACAATAACATAGAACACAACCAATAAACCTGTTATGTTATTCAATAAAATGTGCAACAAAGTTTGTTTTATGTAAAACTAAATATTTTAGTAGCATTTATGATATGTCATAAACTCTTCTTACAAGACAAAATCATCGGTAAATAGTGTGTCACTGATTTAGAAATCTACGGATTCAATCCTGGGGTCGATCGTTCTGATAAGATGTCATAGTTTCTAATTTTACAAAGCAAGATGATGGATTCCGAGTACAATGAATGTCTGAGAGTTTTTCCGCCCTAAACCCGCATATTAGAGTTTGTTTCTCAAGGGAAAATTATTTACATGAGCTCCACACTTCCCGCAAAACTCCGCTTATAATGTGTCTGATTCAAATTTCCCGGGGGTTCAAACTTCCTGCAGTAAAAATACAACGTCGACCTCCTTACTGTTCAACCATTGCTGTTGTCGCCCTCCTTACTGTTCAACCATTGCTGTTGTCGACCTCCTTACTGTTCAACGATTGCTGTTGTTGCCCTCCTTACTGTTCAACCATTGCTGTTGTCGACCTCCTTACTGTTCAACCATAGCTGTTGTCGCCCTCCTTACTGTTCAACCATTGCTGTTGTCGCCCTCCTTACTGTTCACCCATTGCTGTTGACGCCCTCCTTACTGTTCAACCATTGCTGTTGTTGCCCTCCTTACTGTTCAACCATTGCTGTTGTCGACCTCCTTACTGTTCAACCATTGCTGTTGGTGACCTCCTTACTGTTCAACCATTGCTGTTGTCGACCTCCTTACTGTTCAACCATTGCTGTTGTCGCCCTCCTTACTGTTCAACCATTGCTGTTGTTGCCCTCCTTACTGTTCAACCATTGCTGTTGTCGACCTCCTTACTGTTCAACCATTGCTGTTGGTGACCTCCTTACTGTTCAACCATTGTTGTTGTCGCCCTCCTTACTGTTCAACCATTGCTGTTGTCGACCTCCTTACTGTTCAACCATTGCTGTTGTTGCCCTCCTTACTGTTCAACCATTGCTGTTGTCGACCTCCTTACTGTTCAACCATTGCTGTTGTCGCCCTCTTTACTGTTCAACCATTGCTGTTGTCGACCTCCTTACTGTTCAACCATTGCTGTTGTCGCCCTTCTTACTGTTCAACCATAGCTGTTGTCGCCCTCCTTACTGTTCATCAACCATTGCTGTTGTCGCCCTCCTTACTGTTCAACCATTGCTGTTGTCGCCCTCCTTACTGTTCAACCATTGCTGTTGTCGACCTCCTTACTGTTCAACCATTGCTGTTGTCGCCCTCCTTACTGTTCAACCATTGCTGTTGTCGACCTCCTTACTGTTCAACCATTGCTGTTGTCGCCCTCCTTACTGTTCAACCATTGCTGTTGTTGCCCTCCTTACTGTTCAACCATTGCTGTTGTCGACCTCCTTACTGTTCAACCATTGCTGTTGTCGCCCTCCTTACTGTTCAACCACTGCTGTTGTTGACCTCCTTGTTCAACCATTGCTGTTGTCGACCTCCTTACTGTTCAACCACTGCTGTTGTCGACCTCCTTACTGTTCAACCATTGCCGTTGTCGCCCTCCTTACTGTTCAACCATTGCTGTTGGTGACCTCCTTACTGTTCAACCATTGTTGTTGTCGCCCTCCTTACTGTTCAACCATTGCTGTTGTCGACCTCCTTACTGTTCAACCATTGCTGTTGTTGCCCTCCTTACTGTTCAACCATTGCTGTTGTCGACCTCCTTACTGTTCAACCATTGCTGTTGTCGCCCTCTTTACTGTTCAACCATTGCTGTTGTCGACCTCCTTACTGTTCAACCATTGCTGTTGTCGACCTCCTTACTGTTCAACCATTGCTGTTGTCGCCCTTCTTACTGTTCAACCATAGCTGTTGTCGCCCTCCTTACTGTTCATCAACCATTGCTGTTGTCGCCCTCCTTACTGTTCAACCATTGCTGTTGTCGCCCTCCTTACTGTTCAACCATTGCTGTTGTCGACCTCCTTACTGTTCAACCATTGCTGTTGTCGCCCTCCTTACTGTTCAACCATTGCTGTTGTCGACCTCCTTACTGTTCAACCATTGCTGTTGTCGCCCTCCTTACTGTTCAACCATTGCTGTTGTTGCCCTCCTTACTGTTCAACCATTGCTGTTGTCGACCTCCTTACTGTTCAAACATTGCTGTTGTCGCCCTCCTTACTGTTCAACCATTGCTGTTGTCGACCTCCTTACTGTTCAACCATTGCTGTTGTCGACCTCCTTACTGTTCAACCATAGCTGTTTTCACCCTCCTTACTGTTCAACCATTGCTGTTGGTGACCTCCTTACTGTTCAACCATTGCTGTTGTCGCCCTCCTTACTGTTCAACCATTGCTGTTGTTGACCTCCTTGTTCAACCATTCCTGTTGTCGCCCTCCTTACTGTTCAACCACTGCTGTTGTCGACCTCCTTACTGTTCAACCATTGCTGTTGTCGCCCTCTTTACTGTTCAACCACTGCTGTTGTTGACCTCCTTGTTCAACCATTGCTGTTGTCGCCCTCTTTACTGTTCAACCACTGCTGTTGTCGACCTCCTTACTGTTCAACCATTGCCGTTGTCGCCCTCCTTACTGTTCAACCATTGCTGTTGTCGACCTCCTTACTGTTCAACCATAGCTGTTGTCGCCCGCCTCCTTACTGTTCAACCATTGCTGTTGTCGACCTCCTTACTGTTCAACCATAGCTGTTGTCGCCCTCCTTACTGTTCAACATAGCTGTTGTTGCCCTCCTTACTGTTCAACCATTGCTTTTGTCGACCTCCTTACTGTTCAACCATAGCTGTTGTCGCCCTCCTTACTGTTCAACCATAGCTGTTGTTGCCCTCCTTACTGTTCAACCATTGCTGTTGTCGACCTCGTTACTGTTCAATCATAGCTGTTGTCGCCCTCCTTACTGTTCAACCATTGCTGTTGTCGACCTCCTTACTGTTCAACCATAGCTGTTGTCGCCCTCCTTACTGTTCAACCATAGCTGTTGTCGCCCTCCTTACTGTTCAACCATAGCCGTTATCTCGTGCTTAATTCCTCGTTAGCAACTCAGGGACATTCTGCATGTCCAATACTTCAAATGATCATAATCGTTATGTGATTCCAAGCATATTGGAGATGAAACGATAAAACCTTGTGGTGAAGTAAGGTTTTAAATTGAGCATCACTCCTTACCTAATTATAATAGTATTTAAATTATTCAAATGAAATTATATATGTGTAGGTACCATCATATTTTACTAGGTATTATTGCATGTTTACAATATGTATATAGGGCATAGTACACATACAATACTCCTATTACAATTTCATTTGGGTAATTTAATATCTGTCTAAAAAGCTACTGAATACTAACCACCTTGTTTTGTAAAAATAAATGTTAAGTGACTTAATAACCACAGTAATACAGCACTATGTGTATAGACAATGAAAAAACATATGAATATACAATACAACATATGAATTAAATATTAATATGAATACATATGAACATACACATGAACACTGAAAATAGGAAATAGTTCGCTTTCACAAATAGGACCTGTACCTTCGTGAATTCTCAATAAAATTCAATGACACACATCATGTTCAGTGTCTATACGCACAGAGGTGGTTTATGAGCCATTTACTACAGCTATTATTTGTAAAAATGTATCTGGATACAATGTCTTGATTACAAAATTAACCTAGTATTATATAGATTTATATTTCATAAAATTTAAATTATTCTCTATGAATAAAGGACGCCAATGTACTTGAATTATAAGATTAAATTTTTAATTCATCGTAATAAGCTGATGTTTACAATGTGGTAAAAATTTAAGTACATAAAACTTTGGAACTTTTAAGTCCAGTGGTGCTTATCTCTGTGGTTGGGAAGTGCATAAATTGTTAACATTTTGATTGAGTCAGTATGGAATATCCATATCTAATATTAACTCTCTAGCATTCTCAATCAGGAAATGAAATAATTAGTGTTGTTTCAATTGGAGTTAGTCTTGATTTGTATTGTTAGAGATTTGTTTTGTATTGCGTACAGATTACATATATCACATAAGCATAAACACACATCACTTAAGATTACACTGTGCATAAATCACATAAGCACCTACAATTATCAATGATCTAGTAAAAGTAGGTATTTAAAAATTGTGCTGATATGAAGAAAAGGTTCACAGAAATCCTTGGTTTACTGGACCCTTCGAATCATTGTGGTGATGTCAGTTTCACTGTAGATTGAAACGAGTTTGCACGCAGCACGCTGACGTGAGGGAAGTGAATTTCTATATAAAAACTGTTAAAACTCAAAATCAGTGTAAAAACATACATTTATTCCAATTTTTATTAAAATCTGAAAACATTGATTTTTTTGCTGTTCTGATGCTCCTAGTTTTATTTACCTGCAAAGCTGGGAATACAATTTTGCGCATTATAATGTTAGGAGAAGGCCCAGACAGGCTTGAAAGTAGGCGTGAGGTTGCTGGGGATGATACAAATACACCAACAAATGAATAATATGCTTTTCTAATGTAAAAACACCATAAGACAACGTACTGTGTTTAGCCGATATACATTTTCTTTAATAACTCGGTAAGTATTTATGCTAGAATGACGAGAGAGAGCTTAAAACTTTTGCCTCTCTAAATCCCATCTTAATACATGCACTAATTTTACATCCGGGGCTTTTCTGACACTTTTTGGGCCCAAAAACTCGAAATTTGAAAGATTAATCCCCAAAAAAGGGTTTAGAGTTTTCCGATTGTTTTGCCCAACGAACTTGCCCAATTGATTATAGAAAGGAACGTCCCTACCAAATTTAAAGTAAATCGGACAAAAAATTCGACCGCTAGAGTGCATATATATATATATATATATAATTTTGAACGACCTCCCAAAACGTGTGGGTCACGTCAGAAATTTTTATGGTGGTCCCAGGCTTAAGTTTCACCGTGCGGGTCATACTAATAGTTCACTTTCCATAGGAAATTCACTATAAGTACTTACGGCCCACAATATTTGTTCAAGCTGTTTCAACCGTAGAAACGTTCAAACAAACCATGTTTGCCTTGCTTCTACAGTGTTAGGAACGTTAGGAACTTCTATGGTGGTCCCGGGCTTAAGTTTCACCGTGCGGGTCATGCTAATTCACTAACAAAGATTTGATAGTGCTGGTCAGGTTAATATTTTTAATGTGTTTAATTCGTCGCGAGAGAAGCTGTGGGTAACAGCTAGTTAATTATAATTCTCTGCTTTGTAATTATATTTTCTTTGATTTATCATTCTTTTAACTCGACTTTCTGTATTTGATACATTTTGTATTAAATATTTCCATGGTGTAAAGCGAAACAGTTTTATATTTATAATGTAAAAAGGCTGAGGCAAGAGATTCATATGCTTGCAAATCCGTTTTATTTCTATACACAAACAAACTGAACAAACTGTATTTTCTTTGTTTAACTGAACAAAGGAAATACAGATAACAAAAATCTCTGCAGTTATTAAACAATAAACTTTAATAGCACAAACAAGTTGTAAAATTCCTGAATCCTGTGTAAGTAAAACAGAGGTGGATAACGTTAATACAGTTTTAAATCGTTTAACCTCACATTATCTGGGTTAGGGTTAGTACAGTTTTTATTTAGGTTTACGGATATATACCTTAACGGTTTTAACTTTATTATTTATTTGTCATTTATATGAACCATTAGGCTTTTCCTGAATAAAGAAAATTTATTATATACCAAGAACCTATTTCCAAGATGTACCATATAAAGTTGAAATTTTGAACTTTTGAAAATATTTCAAATGCATTTCTGTGGTATTTTAGCTATGTTTCCCATGGTTTTTTTCTGAGTAAAATATTGGGTTGGCAATAGAGTAGATATTGGGTTTATCCAGTCAAAAATTCCTTAAGCGTCTACACGCTTCCCTGCATACAGAGTTTCCTTGACAAAATGCCTTGAAGTGGAACGCTTCTTAAAAGCGTACAACTATAAGCTGTTTATTTTGATAATGGTTGTACAACGGTTTTACCTATACATAGTTATAAACATACATACATATATATAGTTTTGTATCGAAGATACGTAGTGACGTTTAATCTATAGTCTCAGTCCATACATAGTTATTTCAATACGTTTAACCGATTTTTAAAATGTTGTTCTTATCGTAATCTTACTGTTGATAATTTGTGAAAAATGTTTGTAATATACTACCTGCTAAAAGTCAATTTTGAAATATTGCTGCTCAACTGGAGAGCACATGCCTGATTGGTTTGGGATTTGCAAAGGTCTGATATAAAGTTTAAGTGGAATTGCAATAAAACCCCGATAAAGTCGTCAAACGGGCAACATAAAGCAGTTTTCAGTAAGGTCCTTTGAAAATCTCCAGTATTTTTTAGTCCATTGGTTTCGATCACAGTAACCCTTTGTTAACTTTGATTAATTTAAAGAAGTGTTTAAACAAGTGTAATTTAATGACATGTATCTACTTAAACATCCTTGTATTGCATTATAAACAATATAGTTAATGTTTAAAAAAATACTATTTTTTTAAGTGTTTATAGAAGTATTTTTACCCTATCTACTAATCTATTTAGTTTCATAGTAACCAATAAAATAACTTCTAAAGGTAGATTTTACTTTGTATGAAACATGCCAATTATCCCTTTTTTACATTTCTCCTGCAAATAATACTGCTTTTATAAATACAATCTAATATAGCCAGTTTACTTCAGATCAGTATCTGCCATATTCACTAAACATGTTTTATTTGTTATAACAATGATTTATACATAATCGTACCAGCTAGTAATTTTAGCGGATTTCCCCTACAGGTCACAGCACCCCACCTGTCACCTGGGGGACCTACTGTCTCCTTAAGGTGGTCCCACACTTCTCGCGAACACGCCTGAACATTCGGCCGAACATTATCCCGAATATTCACTTAACATTTCGTCCCATATATATGTATTCAAACGTTCTTGCAACTCCCACACTTCTCGCGAATACTCCGAACATTCGGAGTTCAGCCGAATGTTCGGGCGAGTTCACGAGAAGTGTGGGACCGCCTTTAGTCAACATGGTAAGACCTAGTCACGGAACCACGATAGTGTTTCATTTGAGGTTCCCTGATGATAAACCACCATTCGTTCAAGTGTTTATGTATGTAACCGTGGGTGCGATGAAGTTGGTAAACAAGGTCCAATCTCGACTATCTTTAGTAGAAATATGTAAAGCAAAATTTATGACTTAAGTTCAAAAACCAGACCGATCACCCTAAGGTATTTGGGAGGTAGGGAGTCTGTACCCCAAAGATGATCTTTACACGTAATATTTTTCAAAAATATATAACTTTAGTTTTCACCTTTGGATTTAGCTTTAAAAAGAAATAATGTTCTGGCTTATTGATTTACATCAATTGGTTACTGAGGTTTTAAAAGTGCCAAACACAATATGTTGTCCACTTGAACACTTATGTTTACGTCTTTCAACATGTTACGGTACAAGTCATATTTTACACGTAAACTGTACGAGTATGTTGGTTTAACACATAGATGTGTAAGCGAAACTAAGAGATTTACACTTTTAAAAGGGCTTAAATAAAAGGTCTTGACACACTATTTCCTTAAAAACAAATGGTTTAAATAATATTGATTCGATTTATATAATAGTATTCAAATTGGAAAAAGGAGTTTTTATGCACTGTACTACTACGCTGTATGTTACTAGCGCATATTTTTATGTCACGATATCGTACGTACACATTGTAACAGAACCACTTGTAACATAATTATATTATTAGTAAGCTAGGGGCTGAAATCCGAACGAACCTCTAGTCTCTGATGTGCGTGGTTGACTATTTTGTACAACTAATGACGTGCTATTTGCTCACAAATGTCGTCATTATTCTTAAGTAGGCGGATCAAGTCAAGAACATTGTTACACTTATATAAACGGCCTCACAAGCCAAGCCTTCCGCCTCTGACAGTAATGCGTTGAAATGTTTCATGTTTTGTCCTCACAATTGTAAACAATTTGTTAGACAACCGAAATTTATTACATTCTGTAAAAGCTGTAGAATACCATTGTTTACTTCAGTAACGTCTAGAAACACAATAATAAATCAAAATATTTGGTCCCCACCACGTTTAAATATAGTTCAGATATAGAGACATTCGGTTGGTCCATGTGAATATTTCTGAGATACAACAAAATGTATAATTAGCAATAGTTCAAATATTTTAACTGATATATTTAAATATCCTGCAAATATACAAGTTCCCTTGACACTTACTACTCAAACACAAAGTATAAGTTTAGTAGGTAAAGTTAGTATACAAAATTAGAAAGAATATTAATTGATAAATTATGAAGTAATAGGTTAACATGCCTTATTCGTCGTAAATCCTAAATCACTAGTAGATATTCACTTATCTACTAGTGATTTAGGATTGACAACGGATAAGGTACGTTACTTACTTCAAGTCCATTTGCAATCCAGGAGGTAAATTATGAATGGATAAATTATGACCAAGAAGTAAGCGGTTTACAATGAAAGGAGGAGCTAACTCAAACCCATTACTTGCAATCAAGTTAATTATGAGAATTGCCTGTAAGTGGCGTAACTGGGATAATAAATATTGCCAATACTCTGCTTCTCGTTAGACCATTCATCATTACGTTCATTAGAGATTCATTGTCTGTTATTGATAACTCAGCGGATGAGTAAAAGAAAAAGTTAAAGCAAAAGTTAGCACGTTAGGGTTTTTATTATTTTTTTTACTTTTCTCCATTACGTACTATTTGTAGAAAGGGTTGTTTTTGTCAAAATCTTCTAATTTTAGTTATTGGCCAAAAACATTCGTTTTGGTATTCCCTGAACCGAAAAAATTAGTTTTGAGGCGATGTCTGTCTATCTAACTGAATGGGTGATTACAGACTTAGCGACCACACCAATGCAATGGCCCGATTTTGATAACATTTGGTATGTACTAATCCACGAAGTTTCCCAATACACAAGGTTCATATTTTTTTAATCTTCAAAAACTAGTATTACAACTTTAACAAGTTGTTTGTTTACAGAGCTTCAGGTTTCTAACAAAATGCCACCACCCGCATTTCTGAAAATATTCGGGTGAATAGATATGAATAGATGTAAATAGATATTTAGGAATACGAAAGGCTTCTCTCGTGATGGATTGCACTAGTTGGCATGAGTCAAAAAATTTAAAGGTACCAAAATATTTCAAAATTATATTCCTATCAAGAAATTAATTAACTTAAAATTTTCCAAAAATCAGGTGCTTGGATTTTTTATAATATCATAATTTTAAATAGAATTGATTTATCACCATTTAAAAAAAATATCAAACAACTAAATAAATTAACATCTTTAGTTATTATTCTACGTCTAATGGTTGTGGAGAAAAATTTAAATTTTCATTTTGCGCTAGACACAATAAGAGACGTTTATAAAATGTTATTCATCGGGTCTAAAACAATCTGCGCCACCGCGTGAATATGCACTGTTAAGATAGGGAAAAGGAGCGTTTTGTAGGTCCACTGGATCTCTGTTTGCTTCTGCTATAATTATGTTATCATCACACTATCAACAGGATTTGATAGAAGAAAGTTAATTCTAATCAAGCTCGTTTATAGAACTTCAAAATTATGTTTCTGTCTTAAGTTGTAGTTTAAAAAACCTTAATTTTGTACATTTAAAAGGGCTTGTAATTACAACTCAATAAAACGAAATAAAAAATTAAAAAGATACATTTGTAGATAATATTTCCCTCTTTAATATTATAGTTTAACATTAAGGTGGATAAAGCATTTATGGAGCAGCTGTATAGAGAGATCATGCAAATCCTTTCCTATCGCTGCGTGGAAAGGGTAGACCGGATCCTTAATCTCAATCCTAGACAATAAAAACAACAATTATACAACAATTCTTTATTCATGTTTTGTTAGTGAATTTCCTTTGGAAAGTGAACTATTAGCATGACCCGCACGGTGAAACTTAAGCCGGGACCACCATAGAAGTTCCTAACGTGACCCCCTGAACACATTTTGGGGGGTCGTTCAAAATTTTATATATATATATATGTATATATGTATATATATATATATGTGTTTGCACTCAAGCGGTCGCAATTTTTGTCCGATTTACTTCACATTTGGTAGGGTCGTTCCTTTCTGTGATCAGTTGGACAAGTTCGTTGGGCAAAACAATCGGAAAACTCTAAACCCCTTTTTTTGGGGATTAACTTTTCAAATTTCGAGTTTTTTGGCCCAAAAAGGGTCATAAAAGCCCCAGATGTAAAATAAGTGGATGTAAAAAGATGGGAATTAGAGAGGCAAAAGTTTTAAGCTCTCTCTCGTCATTCTAGCATAAATATTTACCGAGTTATTAAAGAAAATATGTATGGACCTTATAATGCGCAAAATTGTATTCCCAGCATTGCAGGTAAATAGAACCAGGAGCATCAGAACTGCCAAAAAATCAATATTTTCAGATTTGAATAAAAATTGGAATAAATGTATGTTTTAAACTCATTTTGAGTTTTTATAGTTTTTTATGTGGGAATTCACTTCCCTCACGTCAGCGTGCTGCGTGCAAACTCGTTTGTACATTGGTACAGTGAATAGTGTAATTTCTCTAATACCCAAATCTAATACAACAAAATCCATTCTATACATTATCTAACAGTCATTTAAGAGAGTCAAACATGAATTTCCTCGAGTGAATACGGTATTATATTAATCAAATATTCTTTCAATTTAGTTTTAAACTTCATATAATCTTCTTCATTTTTTATATTTTTTGGGAGTCACAAGGACACATTAGTGCACTTACGCAGCCTAGTACTAATCAATTCTTGGGAACTTTCAGAATTATGGATTATATTTTCTTTCCATGACGTCTTAAGTCTAAAACAAGCTACATACATCCTCATCGTATTACCCTCAAAATGTGAATAAACATTAACATTGGTTTTACTGCATTTACATTTTTTATTACGCAAAACACTGTTTACAAGACATTATGTTGTATATATTCATATCTTATTTATAAATGTATGTAATATCGCGAATTTACTTTCAATTTCGTGCCAATTTTAATTATATAAACAGTTTAGCTCTGAGCAGACTCATTTTTATTGGGCCAGATTGATTAGCAATGATTACCTAATGTGGAAGTTGGTCAGTTATAACAGGATTTACCATTAACATTGGTTCCAGCCCTCCCTGTTTGGGATTTTTAGTAGAAAACGTTATAAAGAAAACCTCTCGTGAAACTAACCCTATTGCATGTGCCAACGCATACAAATTATTTATATAAGTAAAGAAATCTATAGACACATAATTTTGGTATAATTTTTGTGTAAAAGTCAAGCGATGATCGCTTTTGTTAAATCTAATATTTAAATCAAATATTTTTTTAAATATTTGTTAATTATGAATTTGAAAAACATGGTTTTAAAAACTATTTTATTTCCTTGATAAAAAATCATAGAAAACCCTTCTATGATTCTCGTTCACTTTCCTATCTGATAGACGAATTATCTGATCCTAACTTCCAAATCAACTCACTATTCTCACTAACAATTATACCGTAAGCATCTGAAAATGAGGTCTGCATTAATAGTTCCTCCAGACATGATGAGATATGAGACGAACCTCAAGGCAAACAGATAGCTCATTTAATGTATAAAATCCCTACTACACTTCAAAATGTAACTGATAGTGTAGCAGAGTATATGTGTGTGCGTGTGTGTGTTAAAGCTTAGGCTCACTTAAGATTTAATGCAGATCAAATATTATAGGTTGGTCGAATATGCGATGTTTGCATGTACAATTTGGATAATGTACTGAATAATTATTATCAAACACTTTACAAAGGGGTTTCGTTGTTTTTCTTTAATAACTCAAATATTACCGATAGCTTTGTACACAGTAAAAAATATTATTTTAAGGAAATTATTGTGGAAATTATAATATTATAGAAGAAAACAGTGCAGATGAAATTATAATTGATTACAGAAAACAAGTTGTCCGACGGTTCGGGATCTGTAATCTAATCCCGTCTTCATGTGAAAAGAATACCTAGAACATCCTGAAGAACTTCCAGATTCCAGATTTCTCGAGACGTTTGTTAAACCTTTTTTTCTCTAATCAATGATAGAAAATATCCGCAGTAATTTCTTAAACAACATAAACTCACAATCAACAACAGTTAATTGCAAACAAATCAAAAATATAAATTTCAATAGTTTGTCATTCCTGTAGTTTTTTAGTGTGACATACACTTCATGACAGCACTTATATTGTTGCTATAGATTTTCTACTCTTAAGACTGCAATGTCAAAGCATCTGATGAAATGTTTATCAAGTATTTACCTTATCTAATGGAATCAAATTTACGAAAAACTCCCAAGGATATTCAAAGCTTGGAGTGTCTAAATTGCTTAAATAGACAGGGGTCTTAGGTTTATACTAGAATCAAAGTTTGAGTTTTTATCTTAAATACTAGCTGACCTAGATGGGTCAGCTAGTAAACTAGCTGACCCATTGTGGCTTCGCCCAAGTAAACGATGATAGTTTTGTGTGCTTCAATCTGTGGTTAGCCCGGGGAACTAATACGAATTAAGATCAGCTTTTTGAATTTTCATCAGCTCAAACAAAAGTGAATGACCATAAGGAATAAATGGTAACTTTGGGACCCAGCGGGGCGGAACACAGGGGGTATTTTGCATCCGTTTCTTAGCAAGCACGTAGGGCCAACGAGGAACATATATGTCAAATTTCAATTCTGTAGACCATAAAGATAGTTATGGAGATTTCGTGATAGGTCAGTCAGTGGTATTTGGATTTTATATATTAAGATCATTCAAAAGGGTGTAAATTCAAAATATGATTATTTTACAAACTGATATTTAGTTTTCGACAATTACTATTTCTGTAAACTGTTGTTTAAGCAATAACAATCTCTACATTTTTATTTAAAAATATCTTTAGTAGGGAGGAAATGGAAAATAATCTACAGCTCATAATATTTAGATATGTTTTTAACACACTTAAACAAATTTAAATAACAAATTTAAAGATTAAAATAACTAGAAAGAGTATATGTTTTACAGGTTTAGTACATTCCATCATTTTACCATTTATCTGTCGTTCTAGGGAAAGATGCTGTGTAAATGTGAAGTAACGTGTAGAGATACGTAATGTGTATGTGAAACGTTTTAAATATCCCATGGAAATACCACAACTTTCTTTTTTTAAGATAGTAAGAAAGTGTTTTCAACAAAGTAGCAAAGGTAGGGGAGTGAATGCTGTAATGTAAGGACATTAAGGCTGGAGGCTCATACGTGAGAAGAAAGCTACTTCGGAGCACATGTTTAATGTAACAACACTGTATGCAAGGTTTAATTGTACACTTAGGTAACTAAGGCCGTGCAAATTGCTAGTTTTGTAATTTATCTTCCTTGTATACAGGGTGTTCAAAAAAGGTGGGTACATAATTTACGTAGTGATTTCTTGGGTCAAAATAAGCAAAAAATTTATATAAACATATGTCCTATCTCCTTTCGTTTAGCGTCTGTCTGTATGTGTTTTTTACAAAAAAAGTCATAACTCCTTAACAGTTTGAGCTACAGCTGATATTTTGCACAAATGTTTATCTTATTAGCCGCTTTCTTTGTACAAAATGTGAATAAAAACTCTTTAACCGTTTCAAAATGGCGGCTATTTTAAATATTTTATGCCAAATTTCACGAAAACCAATTCAATTACCAACCAATTCTTGCAATTTTACCAAAAAATTGCAAGATACATAAAATTTAGTAAATTTTATGGAGATTTCAACGATATCTTATTAAGCTTAGTTTAGACAAAGAATAACTGAGAAATTAATTTCTTTCATGCTATACCTACAGTTTTCTCCATTTAAACTGTAGATATAGCAAGAAAGAAATTAATTTCTCAGTTATTGTTAAAGTGATAACAAGGATTCATATTTTAACAAAATTATAGATAAAAAAGCACAATGATATTTCATTATAAACTTAAAGAGCTCGAAACCCTCGGGTAAGGTTCACCTCTATAAATAGCATAAAGGTATTAATCGATATTAGAATTTTTTTTAGAAGAATTGTAAACTTGTTATAAAAAATATATGATGTAACATGATTATTTTACATTTTAATTTAACTTTATTTGTCAGGTTAACATAAGTATTTTTCGGCATATGGAGTTTCTGGGGAAAGTACTCCTTATTAGTGAATTTCCTATAGAAAAGTGGACTAATACCATGACCCGCACGGTGAGACTTAAGCTTGGGGCCACCATAGAAGTTCCTAACGTGACCCCCTGAACTAGTTTTGAGGGGTCTCTAAAAACTTTATATATATGTGTTCACACACACTCTAGCAGTCACAATTTTTGTCCGATTTACTTTAAATTTGGTAGAGACATTCCTTTTTATAATCAGTTGGACAAGTTTGTTGGGCAAAACAATCAGAAAACTCTATCCCCCGTTTTTGGGATTTTAAGTTTTCAAATTTTGAGTTTTTTGACCTAACAAGGGTCAGAAAAGCCCCAAATGTACACTTATTGCGCATTAACTTATTTTACGTAAAAATCCACAGATTTTAAGCCCTCCCTCATCATTCTAGCATAAGTACTTACCAAGTTATTAAAGAAAATGTTAATTGTCATAATACAGTACGTTGTCTTATAGGAATTTTACACTGGAAAAGGCTGTTTTTCATATCTTAATATCATTTTATCACCCCCCATACCCCTATACCAACTTGTCAACAATACCTCCCTTTAACTTTATAATGTACAACATTGGCACCCTATTAATGAATTTAAATATAACCAGGAGCATCAAAACAGCCAGCAAATAAAACTTTTCAATTTTCAAAAAAATGTAACCAGGGTTGGTTTAAACTCTTTATTTGATCTTTTTAAGGTTTTAATGCGGAAATTCACTTCCCTCACGTCAGCGTTCTGCGTGCGATCTCATTCCTACTTCATGTAGTTAACTCAGTAGTTAACATCCACGTTATAATCTGTCAATAGTCTGATTGTTCTGACAAATTGTTAAAATTTATATTGAGACTACAGAGCAGGCAACAATGAGGGTTCGCCAATCAACCAGACTTCAACGACAACTGTTCCAGATAGGTATGTATTCTTATTGACATTGCGTCACATTTAAATTTATGTGTGAAAATATATGACGCATTTCATTGTTTTGCCTTTGGATTTATCAATTTCAATTCGTTTGTTTGTGTGTTTCTGTAACTTGTGCCTATCAATTATAAAAACTACAAGTATTACTCAATAATCAATCTAGTCTTGCTCTCAACAATTGTTAACTAAAGTATCTTTTTAGGGATCCTCCATTGAGAATATTCTTCTACAGGTTACTTTTAAATATCTTTCAGTAACATAATCCTAGTTTCCGGAAAATATAATAATGCAATATGCATTTTAAAACTTGCTTTACTGCACTCGTCTTCTTATTAATTGTCAGTTTACTGATATTAAATTACCTTTTTTGATACTATTTTTAAAACAGTGTGACTATTGACTATAATATAGTCAACTATATGACTGAAATGTACTGCTATCACCGTCAGAGGCACCATATGATGGATGGTAGGGCGTTATTATTTATTTATAACAAACACTTGTTTTTATTTTCTGTACAACTCTATCTTCCTGTATTTGTATTGAGCACAATAGGTGATGAGAATAAAAATACAAGATTTACTTTTCCATTTTAGTTAACGATGAGTAAACGCGTTTGCTTAGCTTTATTCACATTGCCCAATATCCCTAAAAACCGATTAAGCTCCTTAAAGCAATTAATCTGATTTTGAGTCTAAAGTAAGTTCATTTAAAGGAAGGGCGTTAGAAACTTATACAGAAATTTCCACAAAGATTTTAACTACAAAGGCATTGAAGGATACTGATGTGCTCAAATAAAAATACAATACAGAAAAATAAAGGTATATAAAAAAGAAAATAAATGTTTGTTGGCTTTTCCAAGCAACAAATAAAATCCAACTCCCCGGAAAAATTGTAGGGGGTAATACCCCTTCCCTAAACAGGCTTTTACATGATACATGACTAAAAAAATTCTGCTGGCGATGAAATACAAATAAACAAAAAACACAATGTGATCCATCATCCTAGTGCCTGGTAGTGGCAGCCGTCCATTTCGGTATTTTTTATACTTAACAATTGGACACTTTTGTTTGCTACTGAGATATTTTTTACTATCGAGCATGATTTTCCATTTTTTCCGAGACAGGTTTTATTTATTTATGTATTATTTATTTATTATTTTATTTATTTATTATTTATTTACTCCAATATTACAAAGACAATACCAATGTAATAATGAACAGCCACAAGATGGACTTAACAAAACCATAACTAAATAATAGATAAATAAAGTAATAGACAAAAAAGTGAAGACAAGCTACATCAAAAGTAACAACAGATTAACAATAACAAATGAATCAAGAGTAACAAGAACAGACGAAAAATTACAATAAAATAGGTTATACATTTGTTGGTAGTTAGTTTCTTTAATAAACTGTGGCAGAATTAATCTATTTTTTCCCATTCCTTTCTACCATACGATGGTCAAGTTTGCAGGGTTTAACCACTTCTTGTTCATAGGAAAAATTACAGTAATTTTTATTAATAACTTAACTGGATACCGCGGGGGTCAAATTCACAGGTGTGCACTTTATTTTTAAAGTGAAAATTACAGTAATTGTAATAAATATATTTAACAGGACACTTGTCGCTTAACCCATTGGCGTAGACATATGAGCTGGTCTCGTACCTTGCTTGTAATTTTATTAACCTGTGAATTGGAGTATAAAACTGGTGTTTTTAAATGGATTAATGGTGTATTTTAATTAAAATATTGTTTTCTTTCAGTTTAGAGAGTCACATTGGTACACACACACAGTAGACATAAGTAAAAATTAGCAAAATCAGTGTTGAACATGTGCAAGTCTCAAAGAATTCCCGTTAACTTTACCATCTATTTATATACTGTCAAATCTCGTATTTGTTCAAAATAATATTGGTAAATTCAAAAGCTTAAAGGATACACATCAGCATGACACAAGACATAAGGATGAGTTTGTAACACCTCAGGTTAGGCTTTCCAAAACCATTAATAGTTATTGTTACCAACAAATAAAAATGTTCAACAAACTTCCTCAAGCTATCAGACTGCTTCCACAGCCAAGCTTTAAAATTAGACTTTGTAAATGGTTAAAATCTAAAGCCTTTTATTCTGTGCATGAATTTTTTAATTGTAATATGTCTGACCTGTAAAACTGTTAAATGTTATTTATGTAGTTGTTTCTAAGTTGTTAATTTTGTATATGTTTCTTTAATTCTGCAAGAAGAAGTACCTCTCTGTGAATTATGGACATAAGTATTGTGATTTTGATATCTGACCTTTGCCTATTGCATATTCCATGTTATGTTTAACGGCAATAAAGAATTTTGTCTATTGTCAACTTCCAAGCAAGCCTGCCACCGTTTGTTTTACTTGGGCCCTCCCACCAACGTTGCCACAGACCGGTTAACTCATTGAGAGTTGCACAACTGGTCAGTTTTGGTCGTGTGCGGGAATTGAACCCACGAAGATCGTATCACCACCTGGCCAAGGTGTTTCCACAACGTAGCCAGCTCAGCTAACACGACCAAAGACCTGGCGGCGATATTAAGGTTTTTCAGTCAGTCTGCACCCCTAGCGGATAGAACCGTAGACGCCCGCGGTCATTAGTTACATATTTTGCTACTAGAGTGCAGCACCAATCAATTCCCGCTATAGGCTACTGCAAATATAATAAAATTACTACCTCAATGGGTTAAACCATGTGAGTTGATTAGTTAAGCTATAAACATTGACAATCAATAACAAGTTTGCTACACAGTGTTTAGTTGGAACTTTGTCCTTTGGCATCTTATCAATGGGCAAAGTCAACTCTTTTTCTCGTTTAATTCTCGGGGCCTAAACGGATTCGTCGGTGATTTTAAGCTCGGTCTTTAGATAAACCAGAAATGTTATATTATTTTAAAACTCCTTATTTAATAGTATTCTTCCCTATTCTCATCAAATTCATATTTTACGTTATGTTTAATTTCTGATCGTTAAGTTGTATTATCTTTTAGGATCTACTGTACATATTGTGTCGCCGTTCTAGTAGTAGTATTATTTACACGATGCCTTTTTAACACTACATTTACTTCGTTTAATGCTTTGTTCATGTATCAGCAACTGTTAAATTTGTCATTCAATTGATTTCTATCCTTCCGTAGTATTTCAATGTACGCTTTAAGGCATAAGGGGTGAAATCCTAAGGATTGATGTCAATTATACATTAAAATGATGTATATGTAATGTCTGCTAATCTAATATACACCTCGATCTATTCTAATCTCGAAAATGTACGTACAGAATATTCATAGAGATTTTCCTCATTTTAGCAGTTTAAACTCTTATTTTCTATATATTTGACAACCTAATAATGTGTATAATTACAAAGTACCCAAACGGTTTAACGTTGAAAAGCGAAAGAATGCATAACATTACAGACATACTCTCCTACGATCAGGTTTTTCTTTCCTATAAATCCATTCATTTATTCCAAAATAGTTAAGCATATACTGTATAGTAAAATTCAAATAACAAACTAACTTATTATTCAACAAAGACAACAGAACGTGTTATTCAACGTGTTTTATTTACAGTTTCAGCTAGCATACTTAAAGTTTAATGTCTTCTTTAATTAATATCAAATAAAAGTTAAAAAGTTTCTAACCATTGATAATTTTTTTTCTAAAATTGCCAAAAACACATTTTTTACTTTAATTACAATTCAATTTAAACAAAAATTGTATTTATTAATAAAAAAAATAATCCTTGGAGCCTCTCAAACGATCGACCCAATCTGAAACATCAATTACAACCTAAAGCCAACTTAATTTGCGTGAAGCCAACCAAAATTGGGTTCGCTATTACAGTTGTTCAAGAGACGCACACACAAAATTACTAAGATGAGACGACACTTAGTAAACGGGGAATTATTTAAAGTATATATTTTAAATTGACAATAAAAAATAAATCCACAACAAAACCATCACTTAAATAAATGAGGTTTGTAAATATCTTTACTCACATAAAGGTAACGAGACCTGCCTAACCCAGTTACACCGGGAAGATTCATGGAAACAGCAACATTCGCTTGTGCTGCTTTCTGTGAAGAAACTAATTAACTTTTTCGTCTAATATGTTTGAATAATCACCTGAGCTAATCAAATTACTATCGTCTACCATAAAACACTACAGTTTTAAGGGCCATGAGACAACCCCCTGAAGGAATTTTCATTTTGACACATATGTATAAATTGTAACAAACATTTTGATATGCAATATATGAGGTAACAAACAAAAAACTCACCGAAACAAAAACAAAAAACCAACAACCTGTGTTTGGTTTTTTTAGGTTTTTTTTATGTTGTTGTTTTTGTTTGTTTGTGGGTTTGTGTTTTTACCATGGCAACAAATTCAAATTTGAAATGGTGGGTTTTCAATTTGAATACTTTTATTCCAAAATTAGCATTTAAAATATATTACTAGTGGCTTGGAGGGGCCATAGCCCCTAACCTTTCTCCAATACTCTGCCTCATCTGATTTTATTTTACTCTTTACATGCTGAGGAAAATAAAACAGTACTAGTGGCTTACAGGGGCTATAGCCCCTAACATATGGTTTTTGTGAAAGTGGATAGTCACAGCTGATCATTAGTTCATTTTGCTTATTAATAAAAACACTGTACAGTAGTGATATTTCCATAAGAAAATCATTGGATCTTTGAAGTGCAGTGGGGCGTAGAACACATAATTTTTGACATTTCTGATATTTTTCCCACCGTCATTGGCCTTCAAGCTTTAAAATTAATCGTCATAACCAAACTTAAGTACTTCCTAGCTCGAGAGATTTCATGGGGACCGATTCGCTTACGGAATTAAATATATAGATGTTCAATTGATATATTTGAATTAAAAAATGTAAATAAAACTTATTAAAAACCACTCAATCAAAACATAATAAGAGAGATTTACTTTCTTATTCCTCTTTGTTTCTCTTTGTCTTAGCATTATTAGTGAATTTCCTTTGGAAAGTGAACTATTAGCATGACCCGCACGGTGAAACTTAAGCCCGGGACCACCATAGAAGTTCCTAACGTGACCCCCTGAACACATTTTGAGGGTCGTTCAAAATTTTATATATATATATATATACAGAAAGGAACGTCCCTACCAAATTTGAAGTAAATCGGACAAAAAATGTGACCGCTAGAGTGCAAACACTCTAGGTTAAGGTTTGCACTTAAGGTTTGCACTCTAGCGGTCACATTTTTTGTCCGATTTACTTCAAATTTGGTAGGGATGTTCCTTTCTGAAATCAGTTTGACAAGTTTGTTGGGCAAAACAATCGGAAAACTCTAAACGCCTTTTTTGGGGATTAATCTTTCAAATTTCGAGTTTTTGGGCCCAAAAAGGGTCATAAAAGCCCCTGATCAAGGCATGTAAAAAGATGAGGATTAGAGAGGCGAACGTTTTAAGCCCTCTCTCGTCATTCTAGCATAAATGTTTACCGAGTTATTAAAGAAAATGTGTATCGACTAAACACAGTACATTGTCTTATGGGGGTTTTACACTAGAAAAGCCTGTTATTCCTTTGTTAGAGTACTTTTGACATCCCCAGCAACCTCACGCCTACTTTCAAGCCTGTCTGGACCTTCTCCTAACCTTATAATGCGCAAAATTGTATTCCCAGTTTTGCAAGTAAATTAAACCAGTAGTATCAGAACAGCCAAAAAATCAATGTTTTCAGATTTCAATAAAATTTGGACAAATGTATGTTTTTACACTTATTTTGAGTTTTAAAAGTTTTTATGTGGAAATTCACTTCCCTCACGTCAGCGTGCTGCGTGCGAACTCGTTTTTTATATGAAATGTAAGAGTATCAACTTAAAAAACGTCAACGTCCCATATATTGGTTATATTTAGACGAGATTTAATTGTTCAGCATTTATATTAACGTAATTTGGTTCTTTGCAAAGTCCGATAGGAACAACTTGTTCAATTGTTCATTTTATTTGTATCCTTAATACTAATCGTAATGCTAAGAAATAAATGTAAATGAAGCTCTATAATACGTTTATTTTGTTATATTATTGCTAAGCATAGATAAAAATAAATTCAATTACAAAAACACAGTTTACAATATTTAACTCGTGGAAATCACACCATGTTTTTAGTGAATTTCCTATGGAAAGTGAACTATTAGCATGACCCGCACGGTGAAACTTAAGCCCGGGACCACCATAGAAGTTCCTAACGTGACCCCCTGAACACGTTTTGGGAGGTAGTTCAAAATTTTATATATATATATATATATATATATATATAGACATATATATATATATGTGTATGCACTCTAGCGCACTTATATCCGCACTTTTTGAGGGTCGCACTTTTTGTCCGATTCACTTCAAATTTGGTAGGGACGTTCCTTTCTATAATCTGTTGGACAAGTTCGTTGGGCAAAACAATCGGAAAACTCTAAACCCCTTTTTTGGGGATTAATCTTTCAAATTTCGAGTTATTGGACCCAAAAAGGGTCAGAAAAGCCCTGAATGTGAAATTAACGCAGGTTAAAAGATGGGGATTAGTGTGACAAAACTTTTAAGCCCCCTCTCGTTATTCTAGCATAAATATTTACTGAGTTATTAAATAAAATATGTATCGACCAAACACAGTACGTTGTCTTATGGGGATTTTACATTAGAAAAGCCTATTATTCATTTGTTGGTGTACTTTTATCATCCCCAACAACCTCACGCCTACTTTAAAGCCTACCTTGACCTTCTCCTAGCCTTATAATCTGCAAAATTGTATTCCCACCATTGCAGGTAAATAGAACCAGGAGCATCAGAACAGCCAAAAAATCAATATTTTCAGATTTGAATAAAAATTGGAATAAATGTATGTTTTTAACTCATTTTGAGTTTTTATAGTTTTTTATGTGGGAATTCACTTCCCTCACGTCAGCGTGCTGCGTGCGATCTCGTTTAAAGTTTTAATTAAAAGTGTTTCGTAAATATATGACGATAGAAATAGATAGAAATAGAAAATAAATCATTTTTTGTTCGGGCAGCCAATAAACGCTTTTATACTACCCTCCTTAAATCAGGTGAGTTTCTAATCCGAAAATGTGTATTTCTTTGGCAATGAGCAAAGTCTAAAACAGACCAACCATAGGATATGACTTGCGACATCATATTCAATATCCGTTACCAGATTAGCAACGCTTCCTATACAACGGTAGCAACCATTTACTCTGGAGGAAATTATTTCATTTTGATTTTGCCAGATATCACGTCGACATTGGCAAATCCGCAGACAGAAATTCGGTGTATACTGTCTTATACGGTGTATATTTATAGTAATATGTTTGTAATCTCGTGTCAATTTTTTCGTAATGGCAGGATCTCACCTGATTTCGATAGTAGTTATAGCCAAAAAAAACTGGGTTCTTTCTTTTGACGGTCTGCAAGGAGAAATTAACCTTAACTAATAAACCGCAATAATGTTGTAAACCTAACCTCAAACAAAAAAAAAAAAAGCCACCGGTCAAACTTTTTTAGGAGTGCCATTTCCAAAACTTTAAATTAGGCTATTCCCGTTATATTATCCTTTCGAGGACCAGTCTGTGGCATTATGTAAATTACATATGGTGTTTAAAACGGCATATGATTTGGTCTATGCCTATCTTAAGACATACAACACCTCCTTTAAGAGTCCTTAATTCAAGATTGTTTTTTAAAATATTTAATGGCATTTTAATGATATTATATGGCATTTTAATGATCTTACATAGCATTACAAAATTCCACAAACTAGACCACGAAAAGACTATTACAACATATATAATCACATTTACAAGTGTTTAAATGACTGTTATTGTCAATCATTCTATAAACATATTCTTATATCTTTGCATCGTCAGGGTTTACAGGTATTTGCACTGGTAATCAGTCACTGTAGCTCGACCCGTCTATGTTCAATATTACAGGTCTGAACACACAATATCACTTCCCTGGGCTCACTTACACTCTTCAAGTGTGTATTCAGTTTTGTTACTCACACAAATAAATCGTAAATCATACCTCTAAAACTGGTGAAATCACCTTATTGTGAAGACGTAAATAACATTGCTTAAAATCGGGCAAAAGTCTATCTTATGGGATTACTCAGCTCGAATATATTGTGTTGCCATATCAATGGTTATTTTATTTAAACCGCGCTGAACCAAAACGATGTTGCTGTTTGATGTGTTTTGTTAATGTATACTGTTCAATACTGTTTGTGAGATGTTAAATAATGAGTTAAATTTGATTGCTACGAGTCCAAATGGTAAATTTTAGTTTAACTTTTTGATCTTGTTTTAATTGTCTTAATATATCTCACGGTTGATCAAAGCTACTCACACAAATACAAATATATAAGTAACTGTGATAAAACGGTTCTACATTTTTACAAAAGTGCTTAAAAATACTTCACATATTTTAGTCGATACAACAAATACTATAATATTACAAATTATTTCAAATATTAGTTGTAATTTAAATTCTTTAATAAGCTGTATGTTAAAATTTAAATTAAATATTATATATCATACTGATTAAAAATAGTAGATATTTAATCTTGTAATGATTTGGTCACAAATAAGATACAAGTAAATTATTTATGCGAGATTAAGAAGAGAGAGACATTTTAAGATAACACACACTATTTTAAAAAACTCTGAGAACCTACAAGAAAGTAAACAAAAACAAAGATCATCTGGTTTAAGGTTCAAATTATTAACAGATTTAAAATAGCAAATAAAAGAGATGTTTCAGTTCAGGCATATTAAAAGTATCATATACATTTAACACATACCTAACTCTGGCAATGCAGCCCAGTCAGATACAACGGCGCAGCGTGAGGCAGGTTCTCTGGTAATTGCATCTTCTGTATCACTAGGACGAATCAATCAAGGCTTAAGTACTGCAGCGTCTTCTCTCTGGGAACAGTTCTTTGTAAAGTCAGACTGTTCAATTAATTTAAGTAAATCAAAATAGCGAATACCTGAATATATTACAACAACTTATTAAGTTTAAAGTACATTAGTTTGGCCGTTGTAGAATAATTAACTTATTTTTACAAATGATATAGACATTTTTACACATGTTTCATGAGGTGTTTGGATCTTAATTTTCTTTAGTAAGTAAATCTCCCCTATTTCACACACATTATCCATGTTATTCTTGTGGAATATTTTATATAATCAGATTATTGCTTTAAATTGTCTTCATTGTCTTACAGTCCATTAAATTTACTACAAAATTATACTACAGAACGTACAAGTGAGCTCTGTAACTAGAAATCAGAATCATAAATCAGAAATAGGTTCCTAGAATAGGTTCTTAGAATCCCACATAATTCCTAGAATAGGTTCACTGCGTAAAACTGCTGTGTCCTCACTATACACTTATATTTACGTGGGATTTCTGCCGGATATTCTAGAAATTCGTTAACAAATTGAATGAATAAGACAATATATACATTCTGTAAATACACTGTTCTTTGTTTGTTCTATTACTTTCTCCCTCTATACATAATATATGGAGAAAGTATTGTTTTCGTCAAAATTTTCGAATTTGAGTTGTTAATGGAAATATTCGTTTTGGTGCTCCCTGAACCCAAAAAAGTGGTTTTTATGTGATGTATGTGTGTGTGTGTGTGTGTGTGTGTGTGTGTGTGTGTGTGTGTGTGTGTGTGTGTGTGTGTGTGTGTGTGTGTGTCCGTGTGTGTGTGTGTGTCCGTGTGTCCGTGTTTCCGTGTGTGTGTGTGTGTGTGTGTGTGTGTGTGTGTGTGTGTGTGTGTGTGTGTGTGTGTCCGTGTTTGTGTGTGTGTGTGTTCGTGTGTGTGTGTGTGTGTGTGTGTGTGTGTGTGTGTGTGTGTGTGTGTGTGTGTGTGTGTGTGTGTGTGTGTGTGTGTGTGTGTGTGTGTGTGTGTGTGTGTGTGTCTGTGTGGATGTGTACAGAGCTAGAGCCCTAACCAATGGGCCGATTTTTATGAAATTTGATATGTATGTACTAATCCACGATATCTCCATGTGTTTTTTTATTTTTTTGAATTTTTTATTTTTAAGGATAATTATCCCCCAAAAACCGCCAAAATACATGAAAAATCAAAATTTCTCAAAAACGGCTCTAACGATTTTGATTAAACTTTAGTCGTTTGTAGAACTTTAGTTTTCCAACAAAATGACACCACCGCATTCCTGTAAAATTCGGGTTCAGAAATTACAGGACTTGAAACATCACAAATTCAGTTTTTTTGATTTTTCATAAAAAGGCATAAATATAAAAAATATTACTATTCACCATTAAAAAGAGCTCAAAAAACTAAATAATTTAGTATTTTGAATTACTATTCTACGATTGCTGGTTTTGGAGAAAAATTAAATTTTCATTTAGCGGTAAACGCAGTACGTTGCCCAATGTTATTCTTATGGGGAATACAAAAATTACTATTTCTCTCTTATTTACTGATCAACATCATTCAAACTTGATATGCTTGTCAATTTAGCATTGACCAACAGAGGTAATTCGAAATATGTTGCCCCTTAATAACCCTGGGGGGGAATAGGGGGCATTTCCCCTCTTAAAACCACGAGTTTAGCAATGGATTCTGTAGTGCCTCCAAAGCAGGGATTTGGGTGGATGTTTTTTAAACAACTTGTTTACAAGGTTTTCTGTACATTCGACCGTGCTTTGTATTCTATATTTAGTAAATAAAAAGTAATTTAATTTAATTATTTAATCTAATTTTTAAAACAGGATGAATAAAATTTGTCTTACAACACTATAAAGTATATTTACACTTATACTGTACTTACATATAAGACGGTAAAATATACACAAAAGATACCAGAACTTCCGGTAGCCAATTGTATATAAGCTATTCGCCATCTTGTTTCTGTCATTCTCTGATTGGGCCTGATGATGACCGGTGTAATTGGTTGAAATCGATCGCCTTGTACCATCTTTTTTGTATATTTTACCGTCTTGTATGTACGTACAGTATAAGTGTAAATATACTTCATAGTGTTGTAAGACGAATTTTATTCATCCTGTTCAGTTGAACAACACGTATCATGCTAATAAAGAAATTAGTTTTTAAAACAAATATTATTTTAGCAGGAACAAAAATAATTTAAATGCCGTATTCATGTTAAAAACTACTTTGATACACCAGTAATTTGTCGTAAGCCTATTAAATAACCTTGCCTAATAGTTTGAATTACTACTTATAACCCTTGATTATTCCTAATTTATTCCAAAGCCCACTAAGTAGATTTTGGAGTGTAAGATATAATTGTTGTAATGGTTGTTTAAAATGTAATGTTAAACCTGCAAGGGCGTGTTGGCATTGCACTTGCAACACAGCAGAGTCTAGTGTTTGTCGAGTGTTTGATGTCACATTCGTTTTGAATCTCCGACTCTTACCCTACACCTTGTAAAGCAAGGTGACATTTTAAAACAAGGAGCCTTTTATCTTCAACAAAGTAAACCTTTTCAGTCATATACGACAAGTATTTAAAGCTGGACAAAGTATTGTACACGTTATGACAAAATATATAAGAGACACCTTATATCCCAATAAATTAAATACAATTAAGTAGTAAAATATTTAATTTAAATTTTGCATAGAAAATTATATAAGATATCTTGAACCTATAAAACAAAGTTACTAACAATTATTTTGTATTAGAATTCTTATTTTCGGATTTTTATGATTTTACTGACATCTTCCGGTTGGCAACAAAACCCAACATAAAAATCCAATGCTTTATGCTATCGATATCACAGATAAAAAATCCTCATGTTCGGAATTGTTTACCCTAACAACTTTTATAGTATTTTTTATGTTATTTATTTTGTACTCATTATGCAATAAAAATACTATTTTGTACTGCCTAAAGTTGATTTCTGTTTTTATAATCTTCAAATTGGACATCAGCAAGTGTTTTTTATTAATACACTTTGCTTGGTTTGATTAAATATGTTTTCTCTGAGGATTTCAATTGAGTAGATTACACATTTAGTCCATAACACGTTATAGAGAGACATTTACTTGAAAAACTTAATTTTTTAACCACGTGCAACTGCAACGGTCGATTAATTGCTAATGTATTATCACAAACAACAAGAGGTAAACAGTGAACTCTGATAGAGAGGAGATTAAGACAATAATGTCTGTTATTCCACTTTATGGTGTTGTTAATGTGAATGTTTGTAGCTTAACAATTCAATACAACCTCTAATAAATGTATAAAATAATGCTTGAATTACAATAGAAAATAGATTAAGTATAATTAAAAGTACAAATCATGCTAATATACTATAGAACTAAATTTTGTTTGTGACTCGATCACGGTTCAACAACTAAACCAATTGATCTGATATTTGGGAATACGATATCTAATATCCTCAAGAAACAAATAGGCATATTCCCGTGTTTAAAATCCTTTAGGGCTCCACCCAATTGGCATTTCAGACGCCCACATTAATCAAACGTAAATATTTACGGAACATATTGAGCTGAAATATAGTACAACTATAACAGTTATGCTAAGCATATATAGAATTACTTATGATCTAAATATTCTCTTGGGCTCCTCCCCACTTGCATTCAAATTTATCAAGCAAAACCTAATGGGCATTAGTGTTTACTGAACTGCTTGATGGCTGATTGATATTTGGTAGGAATGTAGCTAATATCTTCAAGAAACACATAGGCATATTCCCGTTTTTTTAATCCTTTAGGGCTCCATCCGATTGGCATTTAAGATGCCCATGTAAATCTTATGAACATTAGTATTTACTGAACTGCTTGAGCTAAAACTTAATAGGAATATACCTGTTACACTTTAAAGGCAGATAAAGACCTACTCACGATCTAAAAATCATTTAGGGCTCCTCTCCACTATCGTTTATAATGCCTATTTTAATATTACGGACATTGGTATCCTTAGAAAATCCTTTTACCACGTCACTAGCATTCTAAACTCTCATGTTAATCTTATGGGCATTGTTATTTACTGAACCATTTTTAATCAACCGATTGACCTCAAATTTCATACGATGATAATTCAACTCCAAAATAAACTTTAATAAACCAAAATTTAAAATAAATTCTACTAATGTTAATTACTACTAACACTAATGTTACTAATGTCATTACTAATTAACAGAATACCATGATTGGGAAACAGCTAGTAAAACCTATAAATGAGACTCATAATTTCCCATGGCAACGACAAATTTAATTGATGCTCACAATAAAACAGTAAGACAGATAAATTTGGAAACAAAATGAGGTTTGTAAAAAGGGTATATTATTTAAAATTAAAAATGTAAACACAAATAAACCTTTGTTAAATAACTATTTACATTTTATTAACTCACTTTAATAACCGAATGACTCAACCCCCTTGTACGAGTAATTTTCAAGATGATTTATTTTTTTGGGTTAAAAATTGGTTTCACTTTTGCAAATCCGAACAAACCTTGGGTTCAATAAGTTTGGATAATGGCTTTCTAATGTAATCATGGACAGAAATACGTTTGCTTGTTGTATAGGTAGCTTAGTGTATCTCTAATTCCCAAGTGTCCTAAAGCTAAGCTTGGCTAAATAGACCCCTTGTACCTTCAGGTCTCAGGCTTGTTGATGCTATTATGTCCTACCAACAGCGCGTTGTTGATATATTGTCATACATGGTCTGTAATTGTATATATTATGTTATAAGCTTTGCAAACTGTAATCTATAAGTAAGGTTAGCAATGCATTAAGTAGCTATAAAATTAAAGATTGTTATTTTAATGAGAGTGTTATTTTAAAATTATACATTTTTTTATTATGATGTTCGATCTTGGCAAATTATAGTATTCTAATCAATGAAAATCTACTAAAATAAATAATAAGGAGTAATTTTTTTTGTTTTTACTTCATTCGTTAATACAATCAACAGTGATATATTTAACAATGGTGTAATTTGTCTAATACATATGTATATGACCTACCCCCCCCCCCCATCCTATATCCCATTGAATCGTAGCACTGATCAAGGGTTATCAGTTTGTTAGAATTAACACCTTAACGTTATTATTTTTAAATCTCTTTTGAAATATTAAAACATAAGCTAAAAATAAACTCCTCAATAGTAGTACAACATTATTTCACATGTAGTGCCATTAAAGTTTATACGGTGACATTTTCTAACAGCTAGAAAGCTTGTTCTTTCTACAACACGGATTTATGTTAGTTGGTAACATTCATGAAGTATGAGCATTCAAGTATAAGTAATGCTTTCACATACTTATATAAAAAATGTATAAAGTACATACATACTTATTTACATTTACAAGTTGCTATGTCAAGCCTAGAGAATATAGCAGAAAGCTGGTGGAGCTTCCAGGCTACCAGTTCTAACGCCTTAGTAATATAAAAGACAAACTATTACAAAGAGTTTTCATTTAAAATATTAACAACATCCATTTCCACAACGTTTCGTAATTTTGTATCATACTGCACGAAAATTAGCTGTTTTTGGGTCTGTAATTAATCTGTAAAATCACATTTTTCTTATACCTTAAAATAGCGCACCGAAAAATCAGCTATGGATTTTTTCAGTGCTAACCTCAAAGATTGTTATTGTTCCTTTTTACGTTTGTGTATTTCAAAGGTAACAAACACGTGGACAAAACGCAAGTCAATATACATTATACATTTTGTTTGTAAACAAAATATATGTAAATATTGTAAAGTTAACCTATCTGAACTACCAAAACTATACAAATCACCTAATTCTTGGTCCAGATTTTCAACTATCAAAGCTGCTTATATGGGCAGTATGATCAAAAGTTGTTCATCACATGGACAAAAGGTGTGTTTTTGGTCCTTATGATGAAAACTACTATTTTAAGTCATTTTTATCCAATCAGGTTCTGTGCAAATAAGTCATTCAAATTTAATCAGCCTATGGCTGGCAAACTGCTACTAGGATGTAAAAAATAAAAGATCATACATATAATTTAATACTTTATTACTTTGATAGACACTTTTTTCAAAAACGTTATCTTTAGAAAATATAGTTAAATATAAAATAAAAACATAATTGTGTTATTTTATTCTGTAAATTTAAACTAAGATATCTTGTAAGTTGTAACTTACTTGTTTGTAACAACACATATACCTGAAATTAGTTTAGGGTTGTAATGTAATGCATTTTTTACATGTTATTTACTTAAAGGAAAAAACTAACTGAAAAATTACTGATATAAAATTTCATCTAACATTCATATAAAATAGACGGTCTGCAGAACAAATGTAAGAGATTTTACCCTTCCCAAACTGTGTGCTCATCAACATAAACTATGGGAGCTTAGAACTTTAAGCTTGTTAATCTAAGTATACAGCTGTTGTTGTTCCCATGCAAATGATCACACATGATGTCATTAAAGAGAGCTTTTACATTTTCCAGCATATATGTAACTGTATAGTATTAAATTTGTAATAGTACTATGTTTCAAGTAATAATGTTATTGAAACTGGATAGTAAATATATTTGTAAAAATAGTGATGTCCATGCTCAAAATACAAGGAGAAAATTTGAGTTTTATAGAGTAAGTAGAAAATTCAAAACAACAGAAAATAGTCCTTATGTTAAAGGTGCAATATTTTTAATTCACTTCCTCAACACATAAAAATCTTAGATGGAAATAAGTTTAGGACAGAACTCAAGAAGAATTTAATCATGAAGTGTCCTTATGATTTACAATTGCAGAAATATACTATGTATTACTCGCGTGTACTTTACAAATTTTATCTGTAGATATTTCATGTAAATATATTGTGTTGATATTTAGGCCTAATTTGATTTTTACTGTGACTGAAAAATGTATATAAATATGCACTGTGAAATGGATTAAGAACCTTTGACAATGTTTATGCATGTAATTACATGTTTCGAACAATAAAGAAATTTGAATTTGAATTTCACTTAAATTATTAAATTACTAGCTGTTATTAGCCCCTCAGAAATTAAGGAGTATTAATTAATTAATGAATTATTGTTCATTAGTGTTCAAATAAATTTAGTGGCCTCAAAATTGTTGATTAAGTTTTATCATCAATCGCTTAACTTGTCTGAATTTGACAGAATTATCTGACTGCACAATGTTAACAAATCACTTTAAGGACAAATTCTACCTGTATTCATTTTATTAGCAAATTTCCCCTTTAGGAAAGAAGCTATTACCATAGGTGGCATGGTAAGAGTTAAGCCCGAGACTATGACAGATTTTTGTTTTGAGGTCCTCAGATGCCAAAAACACTATTCGTTCAAATTTATATATATGTATATATATGTATATATATATATATATGTGTATATATATATGTATGTGTCCGTTAACACAATAACTTGAGTAAAAAACTTCTGATTTTGATAAAATTTGGCTCAAATGTGTAAAGTGACATTCATGACCTGAAGTTTGAAAACCAGAAAAATCGGACCATGGGAAAGGGATTTTATGGAGGTTTACAATTTTCCAAAAACTATTTTTTTGTATTTTTCACCATACAATTTTTAAAATACTTAATTTTGGTTTTGACCATTTTGTAGAGCTTAAAAAAAACAAATAATATGGTAATTTGAATCATTAAACTAGGTTAAGTGGTTGCGGAGAAAATCCAAAAAAACATGTTCATAAAATCTCCCATGTTAATCTTATGGGAAAAACGTTTTTAGCTTTTCCTCAGTTCATTTTAATGCAAACCTCACATTTGCTTTTACCAATCAGTTCAGCTCTACAAAAAAATCATTTTGGTGTTTAAATTGTGATTCTACGTCCAACCGTTGCAGAGATATTCAAAGTGCTAAGCACAGTACGTTGACCAATGTTATCTTTATGGAGACTAAATAAAATTTTATATCTCGATTATTTATGAATGTAGATTGATGAAACTTGGTATGTGGCTCCACGTAGTACTGGTATATTGATATTTGCACAAAAAACATTTTTGCTTATTTTCCCCGCAGCAGCAAACCTGCATACTCATCTCCCATGTTATTCTTATGGAGAAAAAGTAAAATGTAATGTTTCCCTTAATTATGAACATAAATTAATAAAACTTTGTATGCAGCTTCGACTGGTTAAGTTAGATTGATAATTGCATAAAAACACATATTTGTGTTCCTTGTTGCAGCAAACCTGCGTACTCAGCTTTCAATGTTATTCTTATGGAGAATAAATACAATTCTATATATCATTTATTTATCTGTGTTTTCTTTAATGAAACTTGGTGAGTGGCTTTATGTGGTAGTGAGAAACATATACATGCATTGGAAATTCGCTGAGTACGCAGGTTTGCTGCTATGGGGGTATTAATAGATTACGTTTTCTAGTGTTGAAAATTGTTTAACTAAAATGTTGATGGTTTAAGAGAAACGTATTTTTCAAGAATATATCCATCTATTCATTCCCTAAATACGTTTGGTTCCCAATGCATTTCAGAGATAAATATAAAACCAAATTCTTCTAAATGCTAAAAGGGTGTTAAAACAAATATTTTTCCTAGGATTAAAGAGGATTTTTGATCATTAAAAAACAGAACAATTAAATACAACACGACTAAACTGTTTATAGATTTTTTTGTAGAAGGAAATTTAAACGAAAAAGAATGACTAATGATGAACTCTCGGATGCATCTTCGAAGCGATTTTTCACTGCTGGATGTGATTTATGAATATTAGCTGGGAAGGACATAATTGAAACGATAAATCTCCCATACCTCGGGCTGTCGCAGCTGTATTTACTTCATTTACCTCTCGCCATTGTTCATCGGGAGACAATAAACACTGGAGGAACGGTCTGAAGCGCTCTCTTCATTTCTTAGATAATGCATTTTCATTACTTTGGTTCCGAGCAGGATTTTAATTAAGAAGCGTCTCAATAAAACTTCCTATTATATTAAACTTTGGATAAAGAAAATAACCAGTTGTTTGGTTTAATAACAATTTGCATATATTCAGGTGGATTTTTTCCAGTCTGGAAGTTGAATCAGAAGAACTGTTTGGGGGCCTGTGTCTTTCCAGATATCAATTATTGTTAGGAAATAGTTATTAGGGTTTTCGGTTATTTGGCCTAAAGAGTAATATTTTCCAGAGTATGCAGAAGTATCCAAATGAATAAAAACATTTTAATAATAATAGTAATAATACAAAAACTGGTAAAAACCAAACTAACAATAATTATTTATGGAGAGTAACTGATAGTTCACATAAGGTAAACTAAAATGACATTCATTCATGTACAACATTTGACAATATCATTAAAATTACTGAATCAATATTTGTTTTTCTTATTATTAAATCTTGCTCTAGATGTATTAATTTGATCATCCCTCCATTATTCAAGCTGATTTTTAATTGCCATTATAGGGCAGACATAAAACGTGTTCAACATATCTGGTACTAGGCATTACCATTACTATGGTTGGTACAGTATTAATTTATTAAGTTATGCGTAAATATACAGTACAACAATAAAATAGAAATAAATATACCTATTTAGATAGTCTATCCATACTACCCATATGCCAATCTAACACCGGACTGCGGTCTCTCGCAGAATCCAATATCCGTTTGAAGATTAGTAGCGGTTGTAATAGTTATTGCCTCTGGCGGAAATTGATTTGGTCTGACTGAAATCACCAAGCCATTACGTCCTCCTTAAGTCATAGCTTACCTTGAAAGTTATGTTTTCTGCTCATACAGTGAAAGCTATTAAACAAAAGATGGTACAAACATATGACTTCAAAGTTAAACCTAAAAAATAATAGAGAGCTTTTATTAAGAACTAATATTTTAGACATCATGTACAAATATTTTATAATATGTTTTTAAACAGGATACATAAAATATGTCTTACAACACTATAAAGTATATTTACACTTATACTGTACTTACATACAAGACGGTAAAATATACACAAAAGATGGTATACACAAAAGATGGTAACTGGATTTCAACCAGTTACACCGGTCATCATCAGGCCCAATCAGAGAATGACAAAAACAAGATGGCGAACAGCTTATATACTATTGGCTAGCAGAAGTTCCGGAAACAAGTTGCGATAAGTACCACCAGAGTCAAAGTTGACCTGTCAATTCTTCCCAAGCATTCATTACATTTCCCAGGGGCGGATCCAGGGAGTCACGTTAGGGGGGGAAATTCCGGGGGTTGGGGGGGTATGGAGTACCCCTCAGGGCTGGGGGGTACGGGAGTTCTCCCCGGGAAATTTGTAAAATATTCTAGATCAATCATTTAAGCAGCCGTAAAAATAGCCGAACGCGTTTTATTGACCAAAATGAGTGTTATCGGCCTAAAAAGACGACTGTACTGAATTCATTGATCAAAATCAGCAATTTGACCTGTTTTTTCCGATTATAAATGGCAATTTGGCCGCATTTCATGGTCGCCGTAGTTGTTAGACCAAAAACGACAAGTAAACGTTTATCGGCAAATAAATAACAAAAAACAAAAACGCAATAGTTTATACCCAAACCGCAATTTAAAGTCTAACACGCCAGCGGGGAAGTATCAAAGTATGTTATCGTCGAAAACGAAGATTTTACCGAAAATAAGATCGGAACAAATGTATCGGCCGAGATACAGCGATTTTAAACGATTTTAAAAGACACCCGAGATACATATTATCAACCTAAAATACCTCAAATATATTCTCATTTTGCCACCTAAAACGCCTAAAAAGATCAAACTGTGTTTTTAGGCAAATTTACCGACTGGACGTGCCAGCCAAAATGGGTAATTTTACCAGCAATTTTACAGCATATTACTAGCCAAAAACTACGACCGCAAGTTTTTTTATCTTACGAAAACTGAGTACAACCCATATTTTATGCCAGAAATGTACTTAATCGCTCAAAAACGGCAATCGGACCGCATTTTCTCGGCAATAATTAAAGCCGGGTCGTGTTTTATATACCAAAAACGACGTCTGAAACGCGTTAGAAACATAAATTTTTCCGCGACTTGGTGGTAAAAAACACTGAAATGACTGAATTTTTAGGTATAATGGACTGGACCGCGTTTTATTGGCCTGAAGCGGCAAGCGAGCCGCATATTATCACCCATAATGCGATTTGTGGGAAAAACATCGACTACAATCAAATTTAGGGCCGCATTTTGTCGACCGAAAAAACTGCCAGACTGCGTTTTACAGAAAAAAACATACTGACTAAAATAAATTTTATAAAACAAAATAGGCAATTTCACAGCATTCTATTTGCCGAAAACAACCGTTCTTCACATTTTAAAGTCCAAATTTGATGGCCGCAACGAGTTTTATTGACCGAAAATTACGACCAAGCCTCAATATATGCAAAAAATCACAATCTAACAGTGATTAATCATTAAAATAGTAATCGGACCACATTTTCCTAGCGAAAAATAAAGCATTGCGAAATTTTGGGAAGTTTTGAAACTAGACCTAGCTGCCATTTGTCATTGGGCTATTAATTAATAATGCTTTCTAAGAACAAGAACAGGTCGACCTTAGATAGTATCAAGAACAGGATTTGATAGGGGTTTCCCTACCAAAATGCAAACGAATGCCACGGCCGTAGATATACACAAAAAGCCGGATCGCGGGTTATACGATATTTTTACGAATACAAACGGCGATTTGACCAGGATTCGACCCCGTTCTACCGCCAATGTATGCCTATTATTCCGCGTCGGATGGGTCAAAAAAAGGAATTTAGTTGCATTCCTATTGGCCCGAAAATGACGTTCTGAAAAATTTCTTATTGGCTGAAAATGAAAACCAAAACGTGTTTTATTGGCTGTAAACAACAACCGAGCCGCATGAACGAAAATAGCCGAAAAAGGCGTTTTAAACTAAATTCCCGTATATTCCCAGCATTTTCCCAGCATAAAAATTCCTGTATAATTATTTGATTTCCCTGGAATTTCCGGTCTGTAGTAGTATTACAGGCATATAAGTCTGACTGACGACACATCAATCAGACGACAAGTCGTGATGACGCTGCTGGACAGACGTAGCGCTGGTGCGGGGGTGCGCGCGCAACTCCAACCTTTTGCCTTGGGGGTGGAAATTTCCCCCATTTCCTCCCCCGTGGATCCGCGCCTGACATTTCCTTTCTTACAAATATGGATAATATTCAAATTGTCTTCAATTGTTCCCAATGAGTAGCCATTTTCCAGGTGTTTTGCAGATCAAATCTATAGCTCGAGCCAATGGATACCAATCTACAGTCATTGATGAAATGGGGGCGAAGATATTGAAGAAGATGAAGAACCAAGAACGGCTCCAAAATATGACAACTCTGAGCAACGAACGGGAGACATCGGTATCTACATTATGAGGCAGGAAGTGATCATAATTTATAATTAGTCGTATCATTTAAAAGTAATTCTTATAAATATTTAGTTCCTCCTCAAAACAATTCACAGAGCACTTTTAAATGGGTTTTTCAAGTGCATTGAAAATTAGTCTAAATGGTCATTGGTAAAACATAACTTTTAAATCGGGTTTGTATTTTCTTATACGTTCACTTTACAATTTATGTTGAAACCTTAGTATAGTTTAATTATCCTGATTGTTTAACTCAATGTCGGTTTTCATTGAAGAATCATTTTTGAAAGAACATTCATTTTATTTATTTGCAACTTTGAACGATTTAACAGTATTTTGTTTTCTACTTGTCAAAATAGAACAATTGTATCTTCATGTCTCAAATATCATAATTGAATCATGAATTTCCACCAAGTCACAAAAACTATGTTTTTAGATTTTCTATATTACACAAAATGAATACGTACCACAAACATTAGCACCAATAGGGAGAAGACGTACATTATTCCTTGGGCATGTGTGAGTTTTCATTAGGAAGTGCATCCATTAATGAAGGATTCAGGAAAAGCTGCAATATTGAAGTGGAGTCTAGGCCCATTGGGAGAGCCTAGACGGGTCATGATGTTGGCACTCCAAGGTACAGCAATCTCGGTACTGATAACTATACAACGCCGCGTATCCCGATGTTTTCCTCAATTTAGAACGATGAGGCTTAACTTTATGCTGCTAGGAAAAATGATTAGAACTGATTGTAATTGAACCTGGTGTAAATAATCTTAATATATAATAGCCAAAGACCTCCCGAGTGAAAAAATAGTTTTCTGGCCCAGATCTGGGCTCATCCAGGATTGGCCAGATCTGGGCCAGAACTATTTAATTGTTGTTATTTAAACGGTTATTTTAATTTGAAAAATATGATTTTTCCAATTGAATAGCTTGATAAACCAATAATTTAAATTTTTAAAAAGGATTTTAGTTTCAAAAATATAATGCCCAGGACGGGTCTTGAACCTATATGATCTTTAACTTACTGTCCCCACGTCTTAACCCCCGCACCCATCCTGTCTGGATGGAGTGGGATATACAAATTACCAATAGTCTACACCTACGCGACGCAGACAATACTTCAGTTTTATTTTTCTAAGTGAAATGAAAGTTGGAACAAATTCACTTTGTTCATTTGATTTATGTATCCATTCTTGCCTTGTAATATGACAAACTGTGAGCAAATTAATATATACTAGTAGCCAGTCGCGGCTTCGCTCGCGATCACAACGTAATATTATACTGACATTTCCGTATAAATATTATGTTACCGTTCCAAAGCCAACATGGCCTGCTGATTAACTGTGTTTACTCTATCCAGCTGATTGCTTAAAACTTATAGTTATTTCCCAATGTTAAGCTTATGGGGGAAAACTCAACTTTAAGGGGGCCCAGGGCCTCACTCACAAATTATTTCTCTATAAAAAAAAGTTTCCTGCACAACTTCACGTTAGGCTCTTTCCAATGACACCAAAAACATGAAAATCGGTTCAGTAGTTTAGGAGGAGTGATTGTCACAAAAAACCTGCTCACCTATTAAATAAGTATAGATTTAATATAATTATAATAATACCCCCGTCGCAGCAAACCTGCGTACTCAGCGAATTTCCAATGCATAATATATGTCTTAATACCACATAAACCCACATCCCAAGTTTCATACAAATATATTCGAATATAAGCGATTTTAATTATTCTCTATAAGAATAACACTGGTAATGAGTACGTAGGTTTGCTGAAACAAGAAACACAAACGATTGGTTATTATGCAAATATAAATAGAATTAAACTAGGCGAAGTCACATACCAAGTTTCATCAATATTCAATCATGAATAAGCGCTATATAACATTTTAGGTATTCTGCATTAGAATATCATGGGGGCTGAGTAAGCAGGTTTGCTGCAACAAGGTACCAAAAAAATGGGTTTTATGCAATTATCAATATAACTTAACCAAGTGAAGCTACATACCAAGTTTTATTAATTTATGTTAATAATTAAGAGAGTCATTACATTTTACTTATTCTCCATAAGAATAACATGGGGCTGAGTACGCAGGTTTGCTGCTATGAGAATAATCACAAAAATCTATTTTTTGTCTAAATATCAATATACCAGAACTAGGTGAAGCCACATACCAAGTTTCATCAACATACATTCATAAATAATCGAGATATCAAATTTTATTTATTCTCCATAAGGATAACATTGGACAACGTACTGTATTTAGCACTTTGAATATCTCTGCAACAGTTGGGCGTAGAATCACAATTTAAACACCAAAATGATTGTTTTGTTGAACTGAACAGATTGGTAAAAGCAAATGTGAAGTTTACATTAAAATAAACTGAGGAAAAGCAAAAAACCTTTTTCCCATGAGATTAACATGGGAGATTTTATGAGTAGGTTTTTTGGATTTTCTCCGCAACCACTTAACCTAGGTTAATAATTCAAAATACTATATTATTTGTTTTTTAAGCTCTATAACATGATCAAAACCAAAATTAAGTTTTTTAAATTTTTAGGGTGAAAAATGCAAAAAACTGATTTTTGGAAAATTTAAAACCCCCTTTCCCATGGTCCGATTTTTCTGGTTTTCGAACTTAAAGTCATGAATGTCATTTTACACATTTTAGCCAAATTTCATCGAAATCGGACGTTTTTTACTCAAGTTATCGCATTCACGGTCACATATATAGATATATATATACCGGGTGTCCCACGTAAGGTGTCTCAAATTGATTACGGAAAAACGGCTTAACGTACAAGGATGAAATAAAATTATTTCTTGCTAAATCGACCCCAAGGAATAACGTAAAAATATTTTTAACTTTTTTCCTATACAGGGTGTGCCAAAAACTGATGGTCACTAGTTCGAATCTCGGAATTTTCAAATGTAAACATATGTCATGTTATACATCATTTTAAAGGTATTTAATAGACAAACATTTTGGCGAAAACAGAAATTAATTATCTTTTTTTGTTTCAAAATGGCGGCAGTTTTTTTGGAAAAAATCAATATGTTTTTAATACTCTGTGTTTCCTATACCAATGCACATAGCCCTTCTCCGGTTGAATTTTCTTACTCGTTATGAAATTGGCTTTACTGTGATATGCTACAAGTAACGGTTTTTTGAAATAATAAAAATTCCAAAAAAATTGATTTTTGAAAATTTGCAAATGCCCATTGTTCAAAATTTCCAAATAGCAACATATGTCAAGTGGCACATCATTTTATAGGTTTTTTAATTCTTAACAACTTTCTAATTTACACTTACTTCGTATCTCTTTTAGTTTTTGTGTAAATAATAAAAAACCTAATTTTCCTATATCAAATGCATGTTACTTGGGTTTAACACTAAATGAAATGGGGCCATGATCAGCTGTTTAGTGTTAAACCCAAATAACATGCATTTGATATAGGAAAATTAGGTTTTTGTTATTATATATATATATATATATATATATATTATATATATATATATATATATATATATATAATATATATATATATATATAAATTTTAACAAATAGTGTTTTTGGCATCTGGGGACCTCAAAACAAAAAGTTATCATGGTCTCGGGCTTAAGTCTTACCATGAGACCTACGGTAATAGCTTCTTCCCTATAGGGGAAATTCGCTAAAAAATATAAAGTTGATTTATATACACTTAAGAAATTAACACTATTTTGTTGCAATATTTTGAGGTATTCTCGTTATCGGGCAACAACAAATGTATAAATTAATGTATAATTAAGATAATTAATCTTAAAATAATTATAACTGTGTACCCTTTAAATATTAGTATTAGGATAATAATATTAATATAATATTAATGTAATGTATACAACAATTAACCAACCTTGGTCCAACAATATTAATCATATTAAAAGACGATTGCACCACAGATTACCGTTTTGAGGACATAATCCTGAGGTAAAATAAATCTTGCCCGGAAAACCAAATAACTTTTCCTGAAAAATTTCAGGAACTCGTCAATCCGTAATCATGAGCTAAGGAACAACTAAACTAAATTTCTGACAAACTGAGAATGAAGCAGATGTGGCAACATAGGGAGGGACGCGCAGAAATAAAATTCCCTCTAACCAATTAATCACCGCACTTCTTAGATTATTAAAAAACAATTGAGTCCCTTGACTGACTGGCGCCCTAGGCCTAGTCAGCCTAATAGTTAATCAGGAATCAGGCTCTGGTTTTTACTTGTGCAACACATTGCATTTCATTGCCATATTGACTTATAAGTTTGATAGCAACACCCTTTTTATAAACAATTGTTTATTACCAGTAATAATTACTATCCTCCTCCTACTGACTAATTAATTATTTGTATAGCTATTTCATTACTTATTCCCAATTACATGGTTTAAAAAAAGTTTAAATTATATTTTTGTATATTTAATTTTTGTTCAACATTTTATGGAGTGTTCTCACTTCATATCTTCCTTCCTAAGACATCCCCAAATTTGGCTCAGAAGTCCCCAGTTATATAGCTTAGACATCCCCAGGTATAGTCCAGACATTCCCAGTTCTGGCCCAGACATCCCCAGATCTGGCCCAGAAATCGCCAGATCTGGCTCAGATATCTCCAGATATTCGCAGTTCTGGCCCAGACATCTTCAGATCTGGCCCAGACATCTTCAGATCTGGCCCAGACATCCCCAGATCTGCCACAGACATCCCCAGACATTCCCAGATCTGCCCCAGACATCCCCAGATCTGCCCCAGATCTGCCCCAGATCTGCCCCAGATCTGCCCCAGACATCCCTAGATCTGCCCCAGATATCCCCAGATCTGGCCCAGACAGCCCCAGATCTGGCCCAGACATCCCCAGATCTGGCCCAGAAATCGCCAGATCTGGCCCAGATATCTCCAGATATTCGCAGTTCTGGCCCATACATCTTCAGATCTGGCCCAGACATCTCCAGATCTGGTCCAGATCTGGCTCAGACATCTCCAGATCTGGCCAGAAAATATTTGTTCACTAGGGCTCACTCACTCTTAATCACTTAATTCTCAAACATCCTGGCATGCTAGAGTGGTGAAATTTGATACATTGTTTCTTTAGGTCTAAAATAGGAAAGCTAAAGTGTTTTCATACCGATTAAGCTATAGTACTTTGCCCCACGGGACTACAAAGCTAACATGAATTCCATATTTACATTCATTTCGGTTTGATCAGATGACAATTCAAACAACTGATCTTGATTCGTAGTAGTTCAACGGGCTAACCACAGAATGCAGCACACACAACTGTCAAAGTTTACATGGGCGAAGCCGCAACGGGTCTGCTAATTATTTATAAACAAATGTATGTATCTTGGTAAATTAAAATTGAGTACAATGTATGTAAGCGTTTATTTGCAAAAGCCTTTTTCTTTTACGATATTTATTATTTATTTCATAGCTTGATTATTATAACATTTAGTAAATTGATTTGTGAAAAAATACGCCATCTTTCGTACATGTGACAAGTTAGACAGGATAATCAATTATAGAACTGTAACAATATTCAGTTCAAAATACAGATTTAATTAGCTGACAAAATTAGGTTTTTAGTCATTAAAGCTGTCAGAAGTTAAACTTATTTCCCTGTTTCTCAAATTAATTATTCATAAACAGTAATAAAGCGCTTTACTATGGTCCCAACAAGGCGAGGTCCGTGCTCGTTCTTCAACTGTTAACAATCTTTGTGTTCATTGAAGGCTTAAGGCAATTTCAATTTTGTCAGTAATAGCAAGAAATTAAAATGGTCATAAAATTACACAAGTTTGATAGTTTGTTTAATTTTAAGGTTTTATAAATTTCAGGCTGTACTTATTATTTATCGAATTATTCAGGCTGAGAACTATTTATCGATCATTAGATGAATATTTATATTTTAAATTTTTTTATTCTAACTAGTCATTATAGCCATTAACCTTTAATCGGTGTAAGAGACTTTAAATTTTCCTAAAATCATTTCCCTTACAATTTCTAACCAAACTAATGAATCTTTCCTTCCTCGGACATTAAACCTTTCTAAGAACAAATTCCTTTCTCAGACAATAGAGCCAGTAAACCTATCCCTTTTGACCCCGAACCCTATCACCATGAGATCCATCCACATTGCACAGTACACGTGAGAAATGCTGATACAATACTAACTCCAACTAAAGACCTCCCCATATCATATTGAACCAATAGCCTTCTTCCTCTCCATGAAAAATTATACTTAGACAGCCAATGACAACGATCCACAGCTTTGGAGTGGAAGGGGATTGAAGAAAGATGAAGAAAATTAATTTAGTCTGCCAACATCATCCTAGAACAATGTATTAGAAAGTTTCAGTGACTAGTAGTGTGGGAGTGATGGCCTTGTGCAAAAAAATGGGCAATTCGAATTTAAGTGAAGTGTCTGTGTAGTGAAAAATCTGGATAAACCCAAAAACCCAAGTAACTCTTTTAAATTAACTCAAACGCCTTATATAACAATGAACTGGTGAATTTAGTAATCCCATTATGTTTTCAACCTTTTAAATTGATAAATGATTTAGCTGAATGCAGAAAATATGAAACAACTCTATTATATTTGCATTTAATTTAAAATGGTTTGTTCAAGTAACATTTAAGTCACAGAAGCTTAATATAATTTAAAATTATGAGAATAATGTTTGAAATGTGAACTTTCATTAATTTGTTTTATTTTGACAGTTTATTATAACTATAAATTAAACCTTCATGTATATTTATATACAATCGATGACATAGTTAATTCATTCTTAAAGGAAATATATTTTAAAATCCTAATACCAATTTAATTATCTCTGAAAACTTTCACAAGAGTTGATAATTATCAAATTGTTGTAACTGTATATTTTGATTTATATTATACTTTTTATTGATCAGAAACGTAGCATTAAATTATTTCTGATCCTAAACTCTCCAATCAAGTGATCAGTAGTAACCTCTCACTATTGCCAAGTGCTCTCAATTTTATTTTTACTTTAAGTATTAATTTTTGTACAACTTAAGCGGACTATCTTACATGGTGGACAGGCGCAAAAACAAAATTACTTGGAGAGTCTAGGTGCAGAATATGTTATGAAACTAATATTTCAGGCAATGTCTGGCGGAAGATATTAAGAAATAGGTTGTAGGGACATTAATTATTCATATTTACAAATCATTCTAGAATCCAGTTCAGCTTAAAGTTGCTAATTTAGACTTTAAGCAATTTAAATCGTTATTAATTTGCACTGAATATACTTTAAATAAATATATATCAAATAATAATAATATTAATAAGTAGCCTCAAACTCAGTTTTCCTCAACACAAAACCCCGCACCAACACGACACAGAAGAAAGCCTAAAAAATATATTACCTATATAAATAATGAACTACAAGACACCTACAGATGATAATTAACTCCTCATCCCATCTCGGCATAATTAGGACAGCAAAAAAAAAGCTAATATAAAGTTAAAGTTAATATTTTAACTGCAGTCAAAAACACATTACCCATAAATAAGGCTTAGCACCATTAATTAAACGTAGCCATTACTGGTGATAAATAATCATAAAATGAGCATACAATAAAGTACTTTAAGGTACTGAGAAATATTACAAAGGTATTACATAATCGATATCATATTTAAATAAAACTAATATTGCCTTGATAATTAGAGTCCAACTCATAAATAAGTCACAATGGCAGAAAGGTTACCTCTAATATCAGCAGGTCGTTTTAGTGGACAACAATCAGAGGACCCCTTTGACTTCATTCAAAAATATGAGACAGCAGCTAAAGCAAATCAATGGACAAATGAAACTAAACTAAGATTGCTCCCAGCACATTTATCGAGCACAGCACTTTTATGGTATAACTATTATAAAACCAAAATCCAACAAGAAGACTTCAATTTTGAAACTGTAGCTCAAGAGTTAATCAAAAGTTTTACACCCGTAAACAACATTGTTAAACTACAATCTCTCTTAGAACAAAAGATCCAAAAGGAAGACGAACCATCACTTTATTTCTTCATAGAAGTATCAACTCTTTGTAAAAGAATCGACCCTAACATGCAAGATTCCCTTATAATAAAACACACTATACAGGGACTTAAACCACAAATTTGTGACCAAGTAATACCAATGGATAACAGTAACTTAGAACAGTTTCAAGAGAATCTTAAGTTAGCTGAATCACACTTATTGCTACAAAGTCAAAATCGGCTAAAACGTGAGCGGAATGCTTTACTAAAGCAAGGCAAATCCCTTCAAGACGAGACCTTGATAAATAAAATAACAAGTGAGCTTAAGCTTGTAACACAGACCTTACAAAAATTTGAAACATCCCAACCATCTAGTTTTAAACCAAAAAGTACTCTTAAACCTACTGAACATTATAACAGAGAATACAATAAGTACAATAAGGAAAACTCAACTTCCTTCAGTCCCAGAAATCATTACACAAAGTATTACTGTTTTCATTGTAACAAAACAAACCACAGAGCTACACAGTGTTGGTACAAAAGCTCATATTTCCCTAGAGTTGAAAAATCAGGAAAATCCCACAAAGTATCTCCCAAACAGTACTGCAACATTTGCAACAAAAATAGTCACAAAACAAGTGATTGTTGGTATAAACATAAACATTACCTAAGTCAGGAAAAGTTTGTAAATGATAGGAGAGCTCAAAATCAAAACCTCTCTTCCAAGCATACATTTACCTATAATTACGATCAAGATTTCCCACCATTAGGAGAATCAGGACACTATAAACAAAAACCTCAGTTTACTTCCACAACAAAAGCCCAGAACCAGTATTCCGCTGTCAGACAGTTTCCCCAGGTGGCACAGAAAGTGATGTCACACTCGCATCAGCATCTTAAGAGCAATAACCCCCGCACACAACCACTCTCTTCACACATCAGCAAGGCACGTACACACAATGACGTCAGAGTCTCACATTCCTCCTCAGCATCCAGTCCATGTGACCGCGACAATCAGCTGTTGACACGGAGTGACCTTCCTACTCCCCCTGCTGTACTCAAGCATGAGTCAGTAAACACCAACAGTACTTATCCAGTTCCCACATTACAAAATGAAAACATAACTCGAACTCACATTGTTTATGGCGCTACACTTAAAGACAATGACCCTAACTCACTTCTCCAGGAAATAAATTCAGATATAAAGTTACATCACATAAACTCAATGAAGTTGGATAATTTAACTCCAGAAAGAATTCATCAACCAAGAAAATTTAAAAATATGCTTTTGACAAACATTTATGACTTATTATTTGAGGAGAAAACCATAAAACGAAATCTCCCTTCACTAACAATAAATGTTAACTTAGAATCAGACCCAGAACAAACGGCACCTCTACTCATTGACACTGGCTGTAACATTGCCTTAATAAGATCTGATCTAGCAAAACATTTACCAATAAACAGTGAAGATAAACCTGTTGTTGTTGCAGCAAACGATGCACCCCTAGACATTTTGGGAAGCACCAACGTCACTCTACAAATAGGACCGTTAACTATTACAGATAAATTCTACGTTTCAAGTGATATGAACACTCCCCTGGTTGTAGGAAACAAATGGCTGTTCAGAAATAATGTAATTCTAAACTTTAAAACAAACAATATCATCTTCACTCAACAAACTCTATCTCCCAAACAGAAAGCCTAGATTCAACAGAAATAAAACTTGACTCAGAAACAATTGTAGCACCTCGGCAGCATCTGAAAATAAAATCTCTACCAAATTCAAACTCACATCTAACCTTTGAAACTAACTACAATGTAAGGAACCAAAAGAAATGTCATGTTTACTTAGCAGAGAATAAGGAAATAAATGGCAACGAATTAGTTGTATACAATGCTTCAAACTCACACTGTCGACTAAAAAATGGAACCTTACTAGGACATTTAAAACAACCAGATAAAAAAAAAGATTTAAGTAACCTAAGGAACCCCACCGTCAGTAAAAGCGAAAGACCCAATCACCCTGATAAAATAACGTTATGTGACAAGAATGAAGTTCCCTTTGACATATCACCACACTTGACTGTTACAGAACACAATGAGCTAGTTAAAGTCCTTCAGAAATACTTAACAATATTTACAACAAAAATTGAAGACTTAGATGCAGCTAATCTCCCTCCTGTAAAATTACAACAAGTGCAAGATGCAAAACCAGTTAATCTTCCTCCCTATAAGCAATCTCTGAAGGAAAGACAGGAATTAAACCACCTAATCGATAAACTGATTAAAGCAAACATATTAGAGGAATCTCCCGACTTCACAGAAAATTGCAGCCCTTGCTTCATCGTAAAATCAAAACCAACCCAAGAAAAAACTCAAGAGAATCAAAGATTAGTTACTGATTTCAGGCTCATTAACAAAACACTAAAGAATGAAATTTCGGTAATACCACCTATCAATCTTATACTATCTTGCCTAAACGACTGCACTCTATTCACAGAACTAGATGCAAAAATGGCTTTTCATCAACTCACAGTCGCAGAGGAATCTCGAAACCTATTAACAATTCGGACTCAAGATAAATTAGTTCGATATACACGTCTACCTATGGGTTTAAGTGTAAGCTCAAACATATGGCAAAAAAGACTGTCACAAGCATTAAGCAAACATTTATATTCAAAAGCATTAGTTTACCTCGATAACATAGTTCTACCAGGCAATAAAACACATCAAGCTATACAAAACATCGATACGGTGTTGCAAGAACTCCATAAAGCAAACATAAAGTTAAACACAACAAAATGTAAATTTTTGTATGAGAAAATTGACATACTAGGATTTACTATCTCAAAATCAGGAACAACACCACAGAGAAAAACTGTAAAATCGATTTTGGATTTCCAACGCCCAAAAACAATCCGACAAGTTCGCCAATTTTTGGGACTCTCATCGTTTTATAGAAAATATATAAAATCGTACTCTAAAATAACTTATCCCTTAACAGAGTTAATCAAATCAAGTAACAATGGAACAAGATTTACATGGGATGAAAAATGTGACATAGCTTTCAACAAAATCAAAGAGGCATTAACTAATCCCCCCATATTAGCACATTTTAAAGAAGATAGAGAAACATTCATTCATACTGATAGCAGCCTTGATGGCATTGGTGGTTATTTGGGACAAACAGATCCAACAGATAACAGGGAATACATCGTAGCATATGTATCTCGCAAACTTAAAAACTATGAAACACGATATGAAAACGCAGAGAGAGAACTTCTAGCCTTATCGTACTGTGTGAATTATTGGAGAGAATTTACGCTCAACAGGCAAGTCACTGTTTTCACAGACTGTTCTAGCCTTCAGTATTACAAACAATTTAAAAATGCTTCAGCTCGACTGAACCGTTTAGCACTTACATTGGTAGATTATGATCTAATTATAAAATATAAACCAGGCAAACATAACACTCTAGCAGACGCATTAAGTCGAAATCCAATTGATAAATACATAGAACCAGGAGTGATTCAAAATGAAGAAACGATTAATGTAATAAGAGATGTAAATCTGCCACTGCTACAAGCGAATGACCCATACCTAAAACAAATCAGGTTAGCATTGACGGACATTGATTCTACAAACAAACAAATCGCTCGTGAATCAAGAAACTATCGATTGATTGATAATGTTTTGTATTATAAAACATTTAGCAACAACGAAGCAAAAAATGTTATTGCATTGCCCACTTCTCTGAAACAAGAAATAGATTTTCCCCATACTACCTAACATTTGGAATGGAGCCTCCTTTAGTAACAGATGTCATCTACCTTCGTCCAGAAGCGGATCAAAACATCGTTGAAGCAGCCAAAATCATCGAAGAAGTCAGAAAATCTTTACCATCAATTTTAGAAAAAGCGCAAAGTTCTCAGAAAAAGTATTATGATAGAAATAAACAAAACATAGAGTTAAAACCAGGTGATGAAGTTATGATACATTTTCCACGATCGCCAAATGACAAAAAAGGCAAGTTTTATTCACCATTCAAAGGTCCATTCCCAATAATACGAAAACTAAACGAGGTTACTTATTTAGTTCAATTAATTAAATATGGAAAAATTGCTCATGAAGCAATTCACGTTTCTAGAATGAAAATCTTTCATAAGACATAACAAAACATACTTAAAACTGCTCATTCCTGCATTATATCCAATATGCATCCACAACATGGCACAACAAATAATACATTAAATATCAAACACTAGGATTTTGTAACAAACATGCTACTAATAATATAAATCTCAATTAGACACTGAAACAGTGTAAGAAATGTATATGAGTAACCTGAATTTTTTTCTTACAAGCAGTCTCTTATCTTTCATCAAAGAAACTTAATCCAGGCAAAATGCGTGGGAGAAACACTAGCAGGCGTTCTCCAGAAGATGTGCCTTATCAAACATTACTAAAGTGCTTATCTATGCACAGGTTAGCAGTGAGAGAGTCAGGGTCACCACACTCTGTTTACACTCGCTCAGGAATATGAGTATAGCAGTTCTTTATAAACTACGCTACAGTAACTTTTGTAAATAAATATGATTTATATAAGGAAATATAGTAAATATAGTTTTTTCTCCCAAATATAGCAAATGAAAAGGGTTTATATATAAATGTGAATGTGTATAAGAAATACAAACTGTGAAGGGCTATAAGATGAAAAGGACTTTATAAATATGCCCCTAAATAGATAGATAACTTGTCAAAGAATAAATGTCAAAGGATAAACGAACAAACAAAAAAATGCTGGCCAGCAAACAAAAAAAAGTCAATGTATCTTACAAGGATAATACAACAAAATGCAAATAAAATGTATGTGTATAGATTTGTAGAAAAGCACACATTATTGTCTCTTGAATACATCAAGATATTTGTTTAATTAAATTTCTTAATGTATATTTACTTTACTTTTAGTGTAGCAAAAGTTGTTTTACTCTTTTACTTTTCAAAATTATTTCTATATTTACTCCATTTGTGAAATTTTGCTTTCTAGGGCCCGGAAGGTATGAGTTGCGCAAATGGAAGTAAAAGTTAATATTTTGTCGAAGTATTATACCGACTTTAAGAAAAAATATCTCTAAAAGTTCAAGAGACAAAAACAGATCAGTAGATTAGTGGTGTCATAAGAAATATAGGAAATTTGTAATATACAAATAATAGTGGTGAGACAAATTGTAAAACTAAGACTAATTTAAAAAATAAATAAATAAATAAAAATAACAAAATAAAAGACATCATCTTCCGCCATGACCACTTTCAGTATAACAGGGTTAGAGTATATAAATATAAAAAAAATGTATTAGTTGTATTAGTTTATTGTAGATTTTAGTAGCAACATATGGTAGACTAACCAAGAGAAATTTAGTAAAATAGACCTTTTATTATTGTTTACAGTGTTACATTCAAACAAAAATATTAATTCAGTGCACTATATTAATTTAAATATAAAAAAACTTATAAAAATAAATAGGTTAATTCCAACAAAAACATTTCTGCAAATCAAACAATCAAAAACTTATTATGAAAACACTCTCATCAAAGAACAACCTGACAGTAGTAATCCCACAACACAGCAGCAAGGACTCCAAGACGACCTACAAGAACTCCAAGACGACCTACAAGAACTCCAAGACGACCTACAAGGACTCCAAGACTACCTTCGAGAACCTCAACCCACACATCCTGATGACTGCAGACTTCCCACTCTCATGATTTTCAACTTACATCTATTGAGAAGAACCACAATAATAGAATTCGGGACGAATTCTTTTCGGTCCCTGGGGAGTGTAAGAGACTTTAAATTTTCCTAAAATCATTTCCCTTACAATTTCTAACCAAACTAATGAATCTTTCCTTCCTCGGACATTAAACCTTTCTAAGAACAAATTCCTTTCTCAGACAATAGAGCCAGTAAACCTATCCCTTTTGACCCCGAACCCTATCACCATGAGATCCATCCACATTGCACAGTACACGTGAGAAATGCTGATACAATACTAACTCCAACTAAAGACCTCCCCATATCATATTGAACCAATAGCCTTCTTCCTCTCCATGAAAAATTATACTTAGACAGCCAATGACAACGATCCACAGCTTTGGAGTGGAAGGGGATTGAAGAAAGATGAAGAAAATTAATTTAGTCTGCCAACATCATCCTAGAACAATGTATTAGAAAGTTTCAGTGACTAGTAGTGCGGGAGTGATGGCCTTGTGCAAAAAAATGGGCAATTCGAATTTAAGTGAAGTGTCTGTGTAGTGAAAAATCTGGATAAACCCAAAAACCCAAGTAACTCTTTTAAATTAACTCAAACGCCTTATATAACAATGAACTGGTGAATTTAGTAATCCCATTATGTTTTCAACCTTTTAAATTGATAAATGATTTAGCTGAATGCAGAAAATATGAAACAACTCTATTATATTTGCATTTAATTTAAAATGGTTTGTTCAAGTAACATTTAAGTCACAGAAGCTTAATATAATTTAAAATTATGAGAATAATGTTTGAAATGTGAACTTTCATTAATTTGTTTTATTTTGACAGTTTATTATAACTATAAATTAAACCTTCATGTATATTTATATACAATCGATGACATAGTTAATTCATTCTTAAAGGAAATATATTTTAAAATCCTAATACCAATTTAATTATCTCTGAAAACTTTCACAAGAGTTGATAATTATCAAATTGTTGTAACTGTATATTTTGATTTATATTATACTTTTTATTGATCAGAAACGTAGCATTAAATTATTTCTGATCCTAAACTCTCCAATCAAGTGATCAGTAGTAACCTCTCACTATTGCCAAGTGCTCTCAATTTTATTTTTACTTTAAGTATTAATTTTTGTACAACCTAAGCGGACTATCTTACATCGGTAACCATTGGCGATAAAATAAGTTGATAAAGTTATAATTCGATTTTTGTAATAAAATCTGGTGTGAAATATTTGAATGGATTAATTTTCCTTTATTAATCGACAAAACGTATCATAAAGGTTAAAGGCTATTTTATTTTAATTTACTTCTCTCATTACTGTTTGAGGAGTTTCAATAAATTGAATAATAACATTTTAGTTACCTACACATAAATTATTGATAAAATTTTTTTTTTTTTTTTCAAAAATTACTAAGAGTTGTATATCTACAGTAACGGAGCAAAATCAAATATCCTGGTAACAAAAGTGCCTGGTTGGTGGTGATTATTTAGCTAGCTGTCATTGGCGAGCGATATATGTGATGAATCGTGCCACGTCTGTTTTGAATATAAAATATCATTAACCTCCAACGTTTCAAAACCGGTGAGACTGATAAATCACCTTCCATTACTGAAATTTAAACTATTAATTAAGACCCTCAGAATCAAAAACTATCCATTATTTCGAAAAAATATATCATCACGAAATAAACATCATCATTCATTCAATGGTCTTTAACACGATTTTTTCAGTCTAAGAATATTTTTTTTATTTGTATTGGGACTAAAAAACAACAAATAATACCCCCGGAGCAGCAGACCTGCGTACTCAGCAAATTTACATTGCATATACATGTATCTTAATGCCACATAAAGCCATATACCAAGTTTCATCAATATACATTCACAAATAAACTATTTAATACATTTTTTATTTTTCTCCATAAGAATAACATGGCAGCTGAGTATGCAGGTTTGCTGAAACAAGGAACACAACAAATGGGTTTTTATACAAATATAAATATAAATCAACTAGTTAAAGCTACAAAGTTTTATTAATTTATGTTCATAATTAAGGGACATCATATTTTTCTTATTCTCCATCATAAGAGTAACATTTGCTGAGAACGCAGGTTTGCTGCTACGGTAACTATCGGCAAATAAAATATGTTTTGAGCAAATATCAATAGACCACAACAATATAAAGCAATATACCAAGTTTTGTCAGGATAAGTTGATAAATAAGCGAGATGTACAATTTTTCTTATTCTCCATTAGAATAATATTGGACAACGTACTGTGTTTAGCACTTTCAATATCTCTGTAACCAATTGACGTAGAGAAATTATAAAAAACACCAAATTATTCCTATTTTTAAGCTGAATCCTATGGTGAAAAGTAAAATTTGATTTACTAAAATATTATTTGTAAAAATCTCAAGAAAAAACATTTTTGGGGTCCAAATCCCCCCCAAAATACCCCTTTGGATAGAGCGATCTAGCTGGTTTTCGAACCATAAATCCTTAATGATTATCATAAATCCATAAATCATAATGGTTATAAGTCATAAATGTTGCTTTACATGTTTGTACCAAATTTCATCAAAATCGGACCATTTTTGCGAGTTTTGAACGAATGGTGTTTTTGGTTTCTGGGGACCTCAAAACGAAAAGTTATCATGGTCCCAGGCCTAGGTCTTACCATCCCGACTCCGTTATAATAGCTTCTTCCCTACAGGGGAAATTCGCTAAAAATGTTTTTTTTTTATTTGAGTGCTTTTTTGCTTTGACTTTTTCTAAAGGATTTTTAACCCCAATATTATAGCGTAGTTTTAACAAATCATTTCGGCCTTTTAAATTAACATTGGTAATTGGACACGAATGTGTATTAACATCTCCCACCTCCTCCTGCTAATGGGAAGCATTTATTGGACTCTACATCACATCCCCATTATACCCAGATGCTCTGAATATGGAAGGGATATTCGCCCGTTTGTGTAATGGGTTGAAGCTGAAATTAGGCTAAAAGTTAGGTCAACAATGTTTTCATTATCTTCATTAAATAATTATCCCTCTAAGACAATGGATATTTCTGAACCATCGCCATCGAAACATGCATGTTGCTGTGACCTTTTACTAATGAATGCTATGAAATGCACATTAAACTCGAAAATTTAAACTCTCAATACAGCTTCTGTAACATGAGTTAGTTGCTACCCACGCTTGAGTGGCAGCTTTAACTTTATTAGAACCATTCCGCCACTCGCATAGGTCCTTGGGACCCATGTTAGGTCTTTTGTTCTTTTGAACATTTTGAAGCTGCCATTTTTATTAGTAGCAATACAATTATTTTGATTTGATTTGAACATGCAACAATTATTAAACTACATCCTAGAGGGATGTTTAATACATTTGTTCTGATTTATATTTACACTTTAAAAATTAATACGGCGTCGTATATTAATTTAAATTGTAAAAAATCAGGGTTTTAATTTGATTGTTTTAGTTTTTAGATGCATAACGTTGGAAATTTTAAACTGCTGCAATTTTGAACCGGAATTTGTTATGGGAATCAAGATTTGCAGAAAACAATGTAGTAAACTATTTAGCTTAATATTCATACTGAGTTTCGTTATTTTGTTGACTTTAACTTTGAGAGATATAAGGTGTTTGTAAAAACTGCATGTCGACTCACGGAACCAGTACACATGTTCTATTGTATTATTTGCTAGTTTGTACCTTCTGAATAACATGGTAAAGTCTGATAAAGTTTTTCTGAGACTCATCCTTGTCTAGAACTTATGTTACGGATGTATCCTTCACCTTATCTCTGAGTATTAATGTTTGTTTATTAACTTAGTTTGACAATTGTATATAATAGTGGAAGGGTTCTAAATACACTGTTTCCAGACTTTATCAAGGCATTACAGTTGAGTTTGCAAACGTTCTTTGTTGTTAGCGTATTTTTTAAATTTTAAACGAAAAGGCTTTTGCCCCAAAGAAACATTACATCTTTTATGTTACGAAGTCACGAAGATTCTTGACGAAAACCTTTCATTTTATAATACTTTATGGATGGCCTCTACTGCACATTTTTCATGTGACACTGTGTTACTTGGAATTGCATTTTAAATCAAAATGACACAATTGTACCAACAAATCACGGAAACTGTTTCATTTAACACTTTAATTCATCATATTATAAACGAATAATACTATTAAAAATATTAAATTACACCCATTTTTTAAATCAATTTTCTTTGGAATCACAATTTTTTCAGTCATTCATTAACATAAACTACAAAAATTACAATATGTTTTGCTTATGTTTGTTTTTTGTTTACATAAACTACAAATATTTTAATATATGTTTTAAAGTACATGGCAAGTATAACGTGTTTTTTTGCTGTGCCTTATATGACCCATATACTGTTTGGAATTGTTCTCAGCACATCAGCCAAAGAGACCCATCATTGATAAAACATTCTGTCTGAATTAAAGTTCTAGAATATGAGTTCTAGAACCGTACACATATTACGTAACGCACTTTAGGGGGGGAGGGGTGTGGCATAGTGTTACTCTGCGTTATATAGGGGAGGGGGAGTCTGGCTCAGCGTTATATTACACATTTTAAATCTAATGTTAGGAGTTCAATTTTTTTATATAATTAAATGTTGGGTTTTTATTATTCATTTTACTATTGTTATCGTTTTACTGTTTTGACCTTTGTCTTAAAGGGTTTGTCATAATATCACTTTTTGTTAGTTAAAAGAACATGTTTTTATGTTTAATATTATTACTAACTGGCCTGACAGACGTTTATGTCCTATCATAATGTCATTGAATTTGTTTTATGTCAAATACTCGTTAATTTTCAATACGAGCTCGTTCGCTTCGCTCACTCGCATATCAAAAAAATGAATAAAATAAAAAATAGTTTTCGTCCTATTCTCAGACCTACCAAATATACACACAAAATTTCATAAGAATCGGTCAAGCCGTTTCGGAGGCGTTTTGTTACAAACACTGTGACACGTGCATTTTATATATTAGATTTAACTAGTTAGTTAGAATGGCATAAGCAATTTGTTTTAGAAATTAAAAATAATATAGTGCATCTATAGCGTGTCTTAACCCTTTGAGTGCCAGAGTTTTTCGGTCGTCATATTCCTAGAGTGCCAGAGTTTTTAACACAGTATATCCAAAAAGTGCCAGGCACAAAATCAAAATTTTGCAAGGGTTTGCAAAAAAATTAATAACTTTTTTATTTGGTAAGATAGTATTATGAACCTTTTTTCGTTTTGTAAGTTTAAAGTTTAGCTATAATATTATGCACATATATATTATTTAAAAATAAAAATAAAAAATTTGAATACATATATGTATGTGGGAAATTTCTTTTAATTTTTTTTATTTGTTTCAGGTAAATAAACATTGTTCAAATATAAGATTTTCACAAAATAACTACTAGATTTATAGAGTACATGTTTCCCAAAATATTTCCTGAAAGTTTCATAAAATTTGGGCTTTAGGCAGACAAGTTATTTCCATAAATGTAAAAAAATATAAAAATGGCAAATTAGTACACAAGACAGTAGCCTAACTTTATTCAACGGTTTAAGTTTTATTATAATATTATTTCATAAAGCAGACTAACTAGGCCTCGTATATTTATGGAGTATATGTTTACCTGAACATATCCTGGAAATGTCCTGGAAGAAATAATAAAAAGTAATGACGTAAGAAAAATGTTCTATAACAACGATACACAAAATCAACATTTTGCAAGGGTTTTGTATATAAAATCAATAACTTTTTTATTTGGTAAGATATTATTATGAAACTTTTTTTGTTTTGTAAGTTTAAAGTTTAGCTATAATATTATGCACATATATAATATCTAAAAAATAAAAAATAAATTTCAATAGGTACAATAGGTATAAACATGCGGGAAATTTTTTATATTTTTTTCAGATAAATAAACATTGTTCAAATATAAAATTTTCACCATATAACTACTAGATTTATAGAGCTAGAAAATATCCTGGAAATGTCCTGAAAGAAATAATAAAAAGTATTGACGTAAAAAATTTTTCTATAACAACGATATATCGTTGCAATGTATTTTTCGGTAAGACCACCGACGACTATATATCGTTGTGAAGTATTTTTCGGATGTTCCGTGCACAACGATATATCATTGCGTGGCACTCAAAGGGTTAACATGAATAAGGTAGATTGAAATAAATATCATCAATTAACAAAAATCTATCTCTAATTGTATGTTAATTTATTGTTTGTAGTTGAAGTTATATCTGAAATACTAAAGAACTTCATTTTAAATAGCTCTTTATGAACAACTTCAACTCTCTTACAAGAGCATTTTCCTCTTGGACAGAGACGAGTATCTCGTCTTTGCGAAGTTGTTATTTTAACGATTCCCAAGCTGCTTGGGTATCGTTAAAATAGCCAAGCTAATTCTAAGTTTAAGACCCAGATGACGTTCCCATTTCTAATGTTAAAATGTAAATTTGTGTTAAATCATTTTAGTATACGAATGTTTTGGTTGAAGTCCTCTATTATTATTTTAATACTAGGTAGATCTCTCCTTAAATTAGTATAGTGTGTTTTAGAACTCTTGTGGCCTCTTTTGTAGACTTATTCCTTGGGTCAAGTCAAATGTAAGCATCATATTAATGAATGTCTAAAATGGCTAGAGTTTTGCATGTTGGTGTGTATCTATATTATTAAAAGAATTTCTTGATTTTTGTTTGGGGATTTTAGACCCCTAAAACTATTATTTTATACACATATTTGGTATAAATCGAAAGCTCTTAATGTCTATATGTGCCTTTTGGGATTTCGGAAAACATCAGGGCTCCGCCTCATTGGTTCTTACAGTTCCAATGTTAATCTTTTGGAGTTATGTATTTCATTTAGTCAAACAGCTGATTATAATGTGAACAGTTCAAAACATCTGACCCTGTGCCTGCGAGAGTCCTGTGCTGAGAACGGGACACCTGCTAGTGTGATTTTAAAAATGTTTTCATATCTCAAAGGTCATTTAATGTAGAAACCTAAAATTTGGCATGAATATTAATACAAAAATAAACTGTATGACCTTTTTTCCTTTGATTTTAGTCGTTGAATGTGGCGGATATATTAAAATGAAATACCAAATGTCTTCAAGATCTTTACAATAAAAATGCCCTTAGATAAAAGTGCTGAATTTAGACAACTCAAACGACAATTAATTGTTATGCTGTAATCGTATAAAAATTTATTGAGTTATTAATTTTAAACTGTAATAGATTACACAATTTAGTGGTACTATCCAGCCCTTACGAATGAATACACTGTAATAATATTACCATTTATTTAATTAAAAGTTAGTGACTTATTCTTTCTTTGTACGATTGCAGAATTCATGGGTCGTTTGATTTGTTCATTAATTCCGTACGTTTTACCCAGGAAAACATGTTTTGCTATTATAATGATTTTTAATTTGGCATTATATTTTTTAACCCTGCGCCATCTTTTGATAAATGATTTATCCAGATGTTCACATTGTATGTTTATGTTTATGTGTTGTTGAAGGGACGGATTCAGAGATCCAAAGATTCAAAGATCCTCACACGTCAACCGAAGCTTACTGTGTGTCCCTAGAACGTTAGTTTGGCAAACCAATGCCCATACCCTTTACGAGATCCAGGAGTTTTTTACCAATACTAGCGTCCCTTTCATCACCTGGCTGCTTACAACCAAATAGAGCCCTTCTCCTTGCCCCGAGTCTCTCGCAGTCCAGTATGATGTGCTTGGCAGTCTCTTCAGACTGATTGCAAAGCCTGCACACCTAACTTTCATTTCTGAGTCCGAGAGTGTGGAGATGTTTCCTGAAATGGCCATGTCCAGTTATCAAAGCAATCAACTGCTTAACCCGACCTCTGCCCAACCTCACCAACCAGTTAGTGAAGTAAGAGCTGGTATCTGCTAGCAGCCTTTTGCCAAGTGCTTGACCAGTGTAACCTTGCCATTGCTGGCGATGTAAGTCCCTGGGCCATTTGTTTATTGTGTGAAAAGCAGTTGTTTTGCTTATGCCACAGCTTGGCTCTGGACCAAAGAATGACATACCGGAACCTCTTTTAGCAAGCTGATCTGCACACTCATTGCCACCTATGTCTACATGGCCATAGGTACCCAACCAAGATGCACCGAGTTGCGTGTTGCGAGTTTGCTGAGTGTGTTGTAACATTCCCACACCAGTTTTGACCTGATTTCGTTGGAGTCAAGAGCCTTGAGGGCAGCCTGACAATCTGACAAGATTACTATGCTTGTCGCAATAGCGTCTGGCAATGCCTAGATTGGCACAAACCATGATACCAAAAATTTCTGCTTGAAAAATAGTACAGTGTTGTCCCAGACTTGCACAGAGTTCTGTTCTAGGTGATTCACTGTACACCCCGTAGCCAGATTTTCCTTCAATGAGAGAGCCGTCCGTGTACCAGACAAGGCTGCCCTTCCTGTAATAGGGCCCTTCCTCAGATTTACACTCTTCTCTGGAGCAGAATCCAACAGAAAAAGGTTTAGTGAAAACCATCTCCGTACTCATGACATCTGATGTCATATCAAGCACAGGGCTTTGAGCAACAGCTTTGGTGATGGTGCAATGGCCTGTTCCAGACAGGCCTTCCCTCCGTGTACAGATTCAATTAGGTCTGCGACTTTTAATCGATAGGCTGATTTCCGTGCTTCTGCCTTGATAAAGATATCCAAAGGCAGTAATCCAAGAGCAACTTCGAGAGCTGCTGACGGGCTGCTCCTGAAAGCTCCAGTGACTAGAAGTGTGCCCAACCTTTGTAAACTTGTGAGTTTGGCTATGGCTGTAGTCTGGTTCACCTTTGTCCACCAGACTAGTGATCCATATGTGACTTGAGGCCTTATTACAGCCACAGCGCTATGTGAGGCTTGATCCCCCACGTGGAGCCTACAAATCTCCTGGACGTCATGAGCGCCCATTTCGCCTTATGCAGTGTATTATTCAAATGATCATTCCAAGTCAGCTTAGAATCAATTTTCAGCCCTAGGTATTTGACTGTACCTGATACTTCAAGCCGTGTTGGTCCAAGTCTCAGCCTGGAAAGAGACTCCAGGTTCTTTTTCCTTGTGAACGGAACAACTACTGTCTTTGAGGGGTTTATGCTTAGACCCTCTCCAAGACACCAGACATTGACATATTGAAGATTGACATTCATGACATCAGCAACAATATTCGTGAACCTTCCCTGTACGATTAGGACTATGTCGTCTGCATAGCCCTGGACAAAGACGCCTCTGCTAGTGAGCTCACGAAGGAGACCGTCCACCACCAGGTTCCACAGAAGAGGCGAAAGCACACCTCTCTGCGGACAACCCTTCGTGGGTGCGATCACTATCGATTCACCTTGAAGATCGGCTCTAATCCGCCTGGAGCAGAGCACGGTCTCAATCCACCTACATACAGCAGACTCAAGACCATGCCCACGCACCGCCCGGACCATGGCCATGTAAGTAACATTGTCAAAGGCACCTTCAATGTCCATGAAGGTGCATTTTAGAATTTCCTTAGCAGCAAGGCTGTCCTCCACCCTGCTCACAAGTTGATGCAGGGCGGTTTCGCAGGACTTACCAGACTGATAGGCATGCTGGTTTCGATGAAGAGGAGTACAGTAGACGCTCTTTTATCCGGCATGTTTGGGACCACGCCCATGCCGGTAAATCGATTTTTCCGGATAATAGAACTTTTTATTAGCGAATTTCCCCTATAGGGAAGAAGCTATTACCGTAGGTCTCATGGAAAGACTTAAGCCCGAGACCATGATAACTTTTCATTTTGAGGTCCCCAGATGCCAAAAACCCCATTCGTTCAAATTTTTATATATGTATATATATATATATATATATATGTGTCCGTAAGCACGATAACTCTCGTAAAAGAGGTCCGATCTTAATGAAATTTGGTACAAATGTGTAAAGTACCATTTATTTGAACGAGTTCGAAAACCAGATGAATCGCACCATCCGAAGGGGGGTTTTTGGGGGGTTTTGTACCCCAAAAATGTGTTTTTTGGGGTTTTCACATGTAATTTTAACTTAAATCAAATTTTAATTTATATCATTGAATTCAGCTTAAAAAACAAACAATTTGGTATTTTGATCATTGCTCTACGTCAATTGGTTACCGAGATATTGAAAGTGCTAAACACAGTACGTTGTCTAATGTTATTCTTATGGAGAAAAAGAAAAATTGTATATCTCGCTTATTTATGAACATAAACTGGCGAAATTTGGTATATGGCTTGATCTGGTTGTGGTTTATTGTTGTTTGCACAAAAAAACAATTTTTCGCCTATGGTTCCTGTAGCATCAAACCTAGGTACTTGTTCCCCATGTTATTCTTATGGAAAATACTTAAAATGTTATATATCGCTTATTTATGAATGTATATGGTTGGAAACTTGGTATGCGACTTCACTAAGATGAGTTCTATTGATATTTGCATAACAACCCATTATTTTGTGTGCCTTGTTGCAGCAAACCTGCGTACTCATCCCCAATGTTATTCTTATGGAGAATAATTAATATTTTAAATATCGCTTGTTTGTGAATACATTTCTTATGAATCCTGTTAAGTGTTTTAATGTGTTATGTTATATATTCATTGGAAATTCGCTGAGTATGCAGGTTTGCTGCGACGGGGGTATTAGTTATTAATGGGAATACAGTAATCTGTCATCTCGCTACAGTAATGAGCTGTGGTCGCGTGCATTGGTTGACCTTGGCACTGCTCCGGAACACCTGCATTTGTGGACGGATAGACAGACAGACAGACAGCCGGGCGGAAGTTGGCGTCTAAAAATAGGTTGAATACAGTAGTGTACTGAGCAGTGGCGGATCCAGCCGGGGGGCGCGCGCCCCCCCCCCCTTGGACTCAGAAAATGTGTAATTAATGGTAATAGTATTGACTATGTATCTTTACTAGACTAAAAACCTTATGGGCCCGTCTGATAACAAAAGAGGCGGGATTCTCCACGTAGTTCTAATAGAGGCGGACCTAGGAATTTGTTGGGGGGGGGGCGCACTTGAGATTTTTTTCTCACTAAACGATAACGTCCCGCAGCAATGGGAGGCAGTTGTTAGTACTCGCTAAATTCAATTCAATCATGATGCTAATAAATAAAACACCACATTGTAACACTTATTTCGCAATGAAATGTGTAATATTGATGTATTCTACTGGTACAATAAACAGTAGGTACATAAATATACTCATTTTATACAACTACTACCACAATAAACAAAAGATTTATACCGATGTATTTACTTTCACGCACTACTAAAGGCTAAACCAACGCACACAAAATGGCTAAGGTAGAACGCAAAGGTTTCAGAAAAGAAGAAGATTGAGGAAGACTGCAGGATCGGTGCTGCGGTGTGTGCCACTAGGGCAGCCAAAGGCAATAGTCTGGTGCTGGGGTGCGTTACCCTAGGGGGATGCTCTCTCCTGGCCGGTGCCTTTACGTTACATATAGTAAGTTGTGTTTGGCAATAGGCGTTAATAGGGTTGGGTTCTAGGCCCCAACCCCTAGGCCAGGCACCGGCCAGGAGAGAGCATCCCCCTAGGGTAACACACCTCAGCACCAGACTATTGCCTTCGGCAACCCTAGGGGAACACATAGCATCACCGGCCTAGGGGCTTGTGCCGAGCATCCCTAAGGTAACGCACTACAGCACCGGACTATTGCCTTTGGTTGCCCTAGTGGCACACACCGCAGCACCGATCCTGCAGTCTTCCTCAATCTTCTTCTTTTCTGAAACCTTACGTTCTACCTTAGCCATTTTGTGTGCTTTGGTTTAGCCTTTAGTAGTGCGTGAAAGTAAATACATCGGTATAAAATTGTTGTTTTTCGAGGTAGTAGTTGTAAAAAATGTGTATATTTATGTACCTACTGTTTATTGTATCAGTGGAATACATCAATATTACACATTTCATTGCGAAATAAGTGTTACAATGTGGCGTTTTATTTATTACCATCATGATTTAATTGAATTTAGCGAGTGCTAATTAGTCTATGGTGCTAACAACTGCCTCCCGTTGCTGCGGGACGTTATCGTTTATTGAGAAAAAAATCTCAAGTGCGCCCCCCCCTCAACAAATTCCTAGATCCGCCCCTGGTACTGAGCAAAGTTTACGAACATCACTGAACGTTACTGCTTGAGACGTAAACAAACAACAGGTGACTAAGAAAAAGGCGGGAACAGTCCAGCGCAGTCACAGTACGAAACGGAAACAACCGAAAATACCTGGAAAAACCCGAGTCGCCTGGTGCCGGTTAATAGAATGTGCCGGTTCATAGAATGCCGGATAAAAGAGCGTCTACTGTACCTGAAAGCACTCCCTTTCTTAGATATCTTTCTACCAGTCTCTCCAGCGTCTTCAAGAGAAACGATGAGAGACTGATAGGCCGAAATGATTTTGCAGTTGAGTAGTCTGCTCTTCCTCTCTTGGGAATGAAGACCACCCTACTGAGGCGCCAGGCTTGAGGAATGTACCCATAAGCCAGACTTGCTCTGAAGAGTTCGCACAGGAGGACCAAGAGAGCTTCCGGTCCTTGCTGTAACATTGCCGGTATGATACCGTCCCCCCAGGAGATTTGAAAGGGCCAAACTTGCTGATGGCCCATTTAACTTTGGAAAGTGTGACAATCCGTCTGGCTAAAGTCCAGCTTCCGCGATCAGCCTTTGGCCATGAGCCACTTTCGCTGTTGCCGGACATGCTTAAACAGTCACTCTCAAAAATGCAATCCGGAAAGTGAGTCTCAAGGAGAAGTTTGAGACTTCCTTCAATTCCAGTGGTATATTGTCCCCCTGGTGACCTCAGGGATCCCAGGAGGCCAATAGGCCCAATGATCTCAAAGGTCATTTAATGTAGAAACCTAAAATTTGGCATGAATATTAATACAAAAATAAACTGTATGACCTTTTTTCCTTTGATTTCAGTCGTTGAATGTGGCGGATATATTAAAATGAAATACCAAATGTCATCAAGATCCTTACAATAAAAAAATGCCCTTAGATAAAAGTGCAGAATTTAGACAACTCAAACGACAATTAATTGTTATGCTGTAATCGTATAAAAATTTATTGAGTTATTAATTTTTAACTGTAATAGATTACACAATTTAGTGGTACTATCCAGCCCTTAAGAATGAATACACTGTAATAATATTACCATTTCTTTAATAAAAAGTTAGTGACTTATTCTTTCTTTGTACGATTGCAGAATTCATGGGTCGTTTGATTTGTTCATTAATTCCGTACGTTTTACCCAGGAAAACATGTTTTGCTATTATAATGATTTTTAATTTGGTATTATATTTTTTAACCATGCGCCATCTTTTGATAAATGATTTACCCAGATGTTCACATTGTAAGTCAGTGCTTTATGCCGATGATAGCTCTCTAAAATCTTGTAAAACTGAAGGATGTCCTGTAAAAATATTCTTCTTGAGTTCGAAAAATTAGTAAACAACGCAGAGGTTGGATGTTTTCCAATCGTCGTTGATGCACTTAATAAACCCGTTATATTAGATGTCATTAAATTAGATTTAAAACTAGCGTGGGGAGAACACGCTAATCAAAGCTAATAAATTGTCAAGGGTGCTGTATCTTCTTCTTAAACTAAATAGCTGTGTGACTGAAAAAATGTTTTTATGGCATATTACACCTTTTTTCAGTGTTATATTTCTTTTGGTATACTTTAATGTTGTGGGGTAATTGTACTACTGGTATTGCAGATGTTTTTATTCTTCAATAAAGAGCCATTAGATTGATTGCCGAAATTAAAAATACAGTGTAGTTGGAAAGTGTATTTACAAGCAATAAAATATTAACTTTGAAAGTTTGTACATCCTAAATAATTGTATTCATGTGAAAAGCCATATAAGTAATTATGAACTTCATTGTCATTCTCATTCATATAGCACATGGACTTGAACTACTTACCTGCAAAAAGACTGGAAAATCCACCAAGGTTTTGAGAGGCCAGAATAATGCTATCCAAATTAGGCTTAATAACACAGTCAAAAACTGTCAATACGCAGAAAAGACTTGGATTTATCATACCTATTTTAAATCTTCTTTGAACACTCTTATTTTAAATATATAATGCTCCCTTTATTCTTGAACATTTGTTAAAATATAATTTATATTACGTTTCCAAGTGACTTGTGTTTGCAATTGATTAAGTTTATATTTTATTTAATACACAGCCATTGTGTTTTATCTGTAAATCGACTGAAACCTATTGTTCAGGTTGACCTGAAGGTGTAAATCAACAAATTAAATGATAACGGCTAATGTTAAACAAACTAAAATGTTACATTTGTTTTACATACTATGACTGACATTTATGCCAAATTATTAGTTTATGTTTTGAACAACCATTGAGTTATAAAAACATGTAGAAGACACATACACACCGATAGACATAAATCTAGTCATTTAAAACATACGTTGATACGTTGTTTTAGGTTTGTCTTGACTCAAGGAAGAAATCTACGAAAAGGATCCAAAGAATTTCAATGCCCCCTGTATGAGCGTTTTTGAGAATGACTTACAATATTTAACACTTACCCCTTGGCACTTTTCTATTGCCATAGGGGCCTACCTAATCACAGAATATAGATGTAATACATTACAACTTTCAATACTAATATTAACTGTTTCCTATTAACTAAAAAGTATCATAAACACTTAATTGATATAAGTAATAGTTGTAATTAATAATAGCTATTTAGAATACTTAACGTTAATATAACACATTTAACTATTTTTAAATCGATATTACATATTAAGTTTATGAACGGTATTGCTTATAACAAAATAAATCGGCGTAAATGAACATGCAGTGAACATCTGTTAACCCATCTGAGACTAAAAACATATTTATGATATTATAACTTGTCGTTAGCTGAAACGTTGAACTAATCGCCGTAATACAATCTCCCGTTAAATATTCTCACAGAGATGAGCGGGGAAACTTTCAGAACAGTTTGACAAGGATTAGTTTTAACTACTTGAAGTAATTAAACCATTTAAATTAAACTTTTGCCTCTCGGAACATTAATTTATTCCAGTGTTCACTTCCTATTACAAATATTTACTGTGAGAATAACAAAAGATATTTTTTCTGACACCGTTTGCAGATTATTTCAATGTGCCTCTGTTTTGTGTTTACAATATGTTGCTATGTTTATTGTGTATATATGTGTGTGTGTCCGTGGGTACAATAACTCTTGTAAAAAAGGTCCGATTTTGATGAAATTTGGTACAAACGTGTAAAGCAGCATTTATGACTTTAAGTTCGAAAACCAGACAGATCGCCCCATCCAAAGTAGTATTTTGGGGGGTTTTGTACCCCAAAAATTTTTTTTAAATTTTTACATGTAATATTTATTTAAATCAAATTTTAGTTTTCACCATTGGATTCAGCTTTAAAAAACACACAATTTGGTGTTTTGATCATTTCTCTATGACAATTGGTTACAGAGATATTGAAAGTGCTAAACACAGTACGTTGACCAATATGTTATTCTTTTGGAGAATAAGAAAAATGTTATCTCTCTTAATTATGAACATAAATTAATCAAACTTGGTATGTGGCTTCACCTAGTTGAGTTATATTGATGTTCACATAAAAACCAATTTTTGTGTGCCTTTTTGCAGCAAACCTAAGAAAAACACAATCGCCTCAAGGAGGTGATCAGTTACTCATCCCCCATGTTATTCTTATAGAGAATAATTAAAATTGTATAAATTGCTTATTTATAAATGAATATTGATCAAACTTGGTATGTGGCTTCACTTAGTTGAATTATATTTATACTTGCAAAAAAAAAATTGTTTGTGATCCTTGTTTCAGCAAACCTACGTACTCATCCCCAATGTTATTCTTATAGAGAATAATTAAAATGGTATATATCGCTTATTTATGAATATATTTATGCAAATTGGTATGCGGCTTTATGTGGTATTAAGACATATTATGCATTGGAAATTCGCTGAGTATGCAGCTTTGCTGCGACGGGGGTTTTTAAATCCCCATGCTTTTCTTATGGGAGATGTTTTACATTACCATTGGGTTTATATATAAACCCAATGATATTACTTATTCTCGTTTGCTGGTAACTTTTTTAGAAATACTGCTATTTTTCCCGAGCCCTTGGGATCAAGACCTTTAATTTGAGCCGTCTCCCATCATCCTGTAATTCACCAAACATGTGATGGGTCGAAAACCCTTAACGTAATTAACTAATTTATTATAATAATTAAATTCATCTATACAAACAGCGTAAAATAATATTAAAATATAGAATCAGAAAGTCGGGTAAGATTTATTTAGTTGCAACATCAACAGTTAAAATATTTTCAAGTCTCGACGAGAAAAGCGGGGAGTCACAAGCGCGGATTGATATTTAGTATACCAACGAAGTGATGTACAGTAACCAGCCCGGTTCAAACCGCGGTCAAAATAATATAGTTCTCAAGGAACGTATTTTATTGGTCGGTGTAATGTGTCATGGCGCATTTTCTTCTCAAGTGGGGGAAAACGTTCCCGGGGACATGAGAAGGAAGCCTCACTCTGCGTTTAAGATCCGAGGTGGTCGGTCTTGTCTTTCAGCGTTCAAGACCCGAGGTGCTCCGGGCATCCAACAGTTAGTCCTCGGTGCGACGGGACGGTGTATACATGGATAGATACCAGTAGTAGGTTCCCGGTGCAACAGGTCCTGTTTATGTCAATCGTCATTATTAGAGTTTTCTCAGTGAGATCCCGAGATGATCGGTATTATTATACATTGTTAGCGAGACCTCATTATTTTGAGTTGTCAAGTTTAATCAACTTAGATTCGAGACTCCGGAGCGTTAATACTCTAAATTAATTATCAAAATCTACGAACAGTAAAGTGGAATATAACTAAATTAAATTCCCAGTGCGATAAATTATCATGAACATTGAACTTTGAATCGAATAAAAGACGAGCGACGAGCGGCACCAGACACCCACCGCAGTACGGAGTTGAACTTTTCACCTTATGGCCGCGGACCACATAGATGTTCGCAGACCTGGGAAATACAGCTAAGTGGAGTGTTTAATCACCATTCATCGAACTTATTTTGTGTATTTATCATCATGTTTAGAAAATAATCTTAAAACTTAATATAAATTTCAATATTGGTAAATTCTAATTTTCACTGCTTTCATTTCACATGCAATTTGTAATAAAGAAATCTTAGTTTGAAACTTAACAATTGTTTTTATTTAAATACATTTTAAATTCATTTCTTATTTTTGCGACCCTGAGATAATTTTAAAGTAAAAGAGCTCTGCTGATAGTTGGCAGTACTTGTGGATATAAAGTGGAAACTGAGACCCAAGTCTTTACAAACAATTAATTGAAATATATACAATAAAATACAAATATAAACAAATAGAAAAGCCACCGCTACAAACACCCAAAAAGTTTAAGTCAAAATTGTGGCTTGTTTCTATGGTTGAGTTATATTGATATTTGCATAAAAAAAACATTGTTGTCTTCCTTACTGTAACAAACCTTAGCAGCCTTGCTAACTCAGCCCTTCTTATGGAGAGTAAATAAAATGTTATGATTCGCTTATTTATCAATGTATTGTAGTGAAATTTGGAAATTGGTGTTATGAGACACATATTTAAACATTGCAAATTCGCTTAGTACGTAGGTTTGCTGCGACGGGGGTATTTTGCTTTTCTATTCTACTGGGGTAACAAAAAAAACTCACTTTTGTTTTTACCATTGAATTCAGCCCTAAAAAATACAAAATAAACTTTGGTGTCCTAACTTTTGTTCTACGTCATCAATCCGTGGCAAGTTTATCAAAGTGCTAAACGCATTACGTTGTCCAATGTTTTTCTTATAGAATAAGTACAATTGTATATTTCGATTAATTATGAACATAAACTGATACAACTTGGTATGTGGCTTCATATGGTTTTGGTTTATTGATATTTTTATTTAAAATCCTTTTTACTCCCCCTGTATCAACAAACCTGCGTTTTCTTCTCTAATGTCATTCTCATGGGGAATAAAGCATTTATGGCAGGAGGAACTGAATTAAATCATTACATCAAGATTAGATGCCGCTGCGAGGTAGTCATTTTGGACAAGGGATATGTGTATGGGATGGTTAATTGTGGCCTATTTATATTTTTATAAAAATGCCATTTTTATGCTCCCTGTAGCAACAAACCTGAAAACTCGGTCTTGATTTTATTCTTAGGGAGAATAAATCATATGCCGCTTATTTACGAATATGTTTTTATGAAACTTAGTAATATACTTCTTGTGGAAGTGAGGAACATTTCAAGAAAAATTCTCTGAGTACACAGGCTTGCTGGTGGTGGTATGACAGGTATGGTATGAAGTGATTACAATAATGATTTTTCAGTTTGATTTTCCCTGCCGCCCGGGCTACTACCGGCAGGCCCGGGCCCCTCCTAACAGGCCTGTGCCTCGGGGCAGTTGTTCTCCCCCTGCCCCCCCCCCCGAGTACGTCCCTGTGTAGCTTTATTTTGATGAAACGACATGTTAAGTCCCGGAAGCATAAAAACCAAGCTTAATTTTAAGCTAACTTAATCTCCAGCTGTATTGTAACTTGATCCATTATGTAAATTCTTAATTACATCTCAGGAAAAGTGAGTATTTCATTATTTTGCTATAATAATGTTTCACAGTGAAAAAAATGGACCTACCCAAAGATATAAAAAATACACTTCATCAGAATAGTAATACTCATCCGATATCTCAATAAATAAAAGGCAAAGCCCTCACTCACTCATCATCACTAATTCTCAAACTTCCAAGCATGCTAGCTAGGGTGATGAAATTTGGCACATTGTTTCAGGTCTAAAATAGGAAAGTTAAAGTGTTTTCATACCGATTCAACTATAGGGCTTTTCCCCACGGGGCTTCAGAGTTACCATGACTTCCTTATGGCCATTCACTTTGGTTTGAGCTGAAAAAAATTCAGACAGCTGATCTTGATTCGTGCTAGTTCCACAGGCTAACCACAGAATGCAGCACACACAACCAGCGCCGTATTTAGGAGCTGTGGGGCTGTGGGCCCCTAGGTGCAGCCCGTGGTGCGGACCCAATCCACCGAACCTTTTTTGCTTATGTTAAGGCTTTTGTATGTGGGATTCGTATGGTACGGGCCCCCTTTGTGGCGTATACTAGTTGCTTACATAGTACAGGGTGTTTCAAAAAGAATCATCCGATTTAGAAAAATCATAGCTATTCATCTGTGAATCCGATGTGCTCGAACAATGTACTGTTAGAAAGAGGAAGCTCTGGAGTTTAACGTCGTTTCCGCCAGGTAGCAGTAGCACGCTTCTGTCAACGCCCAGCTCAGTAGTTGTCAAAATGGCGTCTGCACAACAGAAAGCGTTTTGTGTTATACGGTTTGCTATATACGAGTCTGTGATTTCCGTGCAACGTGAATTTCGTACCACATATGGTGTTGATCCTCCTACAGCCCAGAGCATAAGAAGATGGTATAAGCAATTTAGTGATACAGGCTGTCTCTGTAAAGGCAAATCATCAGGTCGTCCCCGTGTGTCCAATGAAGACGTGGAGCGCATCCGCCAGAGTTTCACCCGTAGCCCGCAAAAATCCACTCGCCGTGCTGGTAGGGAACTTAACATTCCTTCGACATCTGTATGGCGTGTTTTGCGCCGCCGTTTGCGTTTTAAACCGGACAGGATTCAATTACTACAAGCTTTGCATGAAGGTGACAGTACGACGTGTTCAGTTTTGTGAGTTTATCCAAAGCCAGATGGCAGTAGATGATGAGGAAAATGATGATCGAGATTTGGTATCACGCATAGTGTTTAGTGACGAGGCAACTTTCCATTTGAGTGGAAAAGTTAACCGCCACAATGTGAGAATATGGGGGACCGAGCAACCACACCAAATTGTACAGCATGAGCGAGATTCCCCAAAAGTTAATGGTTTTTGTGCAATCTCACGGAATAAAGTGTATGGTCCCTTTTTCTTTGCTGAGAACACTGTTACGGGAATAACATATCTCGATATGTTAGAAAACTATCTCTTCCCTCAATTGGAAACAGATTCTGATGACTTCATATACCAACAGGACGGTGCCCCACCACACTGGAATCTTCATGTGACAGAGTTTTTAAATGGTAGGCTTCCTCAAAGATGGATCGGCCGTACTGGACCTAATGATTCCGCGTTAAGTCACTGGCCTCCAAGGTCACCGGACCTTACTGTTTGTGATTTATTTTTGTGGGGGTTTGTAAAAGACAATGTTTATATCCCTCCCCTTCCAACAACATTGGTTGAACCATAGACTAACTAGTTAGTCTATGGTTGAACTGAAGAACCGCATTAGAGCAGCCATCGAATCCATCACTCAAGATATGCTAGCTAAGGTGTGGGACGAATTTGAATATCGTATAGACATATGCTGTGCATCTAAAGGGGGCCATATTGAGCACCTGTAAATGGTATGTAAAAAAACTTTACTAGTTGTCCTTTAATATGAAATTAACCTCATGTCCATATGATCAATAGTTTTGAAATTATAAACCTTTAAAATCGGATGATTCTTTTTGAAACATCCTGTAGTTTTTGTACTGGAAAACCATGTGGGATTGTGATACTACTGAATAAATTTGGATTCCTGGGAGGACAAAGCAGGAGGAGGAAAAAAATGTTGTTATCACATAAGGGGGCTTAGGTCAAATATTTGATAACATTTCTTTTGGCGTTATAGAAATTCTTAATAACCTTTTGCAATAATAATTTGTTATAGGGATATTGTACATACTGTATTGTAATCAAAAAAACTTCTAGATATTTGTTATAAAATTTAGTACTTGTGGTGGCCACACTGATGTATAAGAGCAGTCAGCCAGTCACAAACACAAACACAACAAACTTCTACTTCTTCTTCAGGTTTTGCTTTTGCTAGTGCTAGGCTTATTGCCATTGCTATTGATAAAATTGCTATTTCCCATTGCGGTTATCGCTGTGTTGTGTTGTGATTGATTGTGTTTTTTGGGAAATGTTGGAAAGTTTTTGTTTTGGTTTATATTGAGACTGAAATAAATTTTAACTCTTGTCATGTTCAGTGATTTTACATAAGGACTCAAAATGATTTCTTACTCCCATAAGAAGTTCCCTTATGACGAGGTAGGTTATTTCGTCCCTTTTGAAGTACCTACCTATTTAGGTCATTTTTAAATTGAGAACAAATTTAAGTCCAGTGAATTTAAAATTGATACAAACAATTTTTAATTGTAGAATAATCATTAAGTGTACTAAAAAAGGTGAATCAAGCCTATCCAATTAGACACGCCATAAGTTCAGTAGGCCTACTAAGTTACTGACAAAAATTAGCCAAGGCTAAATCAAATAAGTTTTTGTAAAAATGCATGTTTTTATTAATTTTTAAATGGTTTAATTTTTTTGGAATATTAAGTCTGTCAAATTGACCGACTGAACATGCACATCACCTCAGACTTTTTGTCGGTAACACTGATTTCATTAGAAAAACAACCATTAGAAATGTTCTATTTGTAAGATGGACGATTCCAATCTGTGCTGGTGACTAACTGGTAGAAGGGAGGAATGGGAAACTTACAGAAGAGCTAGAGTTTAAAACAAGTAATAACATAACTTGCACACTTGACTGGGGCAGCAATTTTTGTTAGACAGAAATCCTTTAACACCATTTATCCTATCTCAACCATACAGAGTTAGGCCCTATTCACCTGAATAAGCATCGTCATCAACTACTACGGTTACTGATGTCGATACAGCTATGGCATAACTTATTGTTTAGAACCTATAATTTGTATTTAAGAAAATCACAGTATTTATAAATTAATTATTGGCAAGACTTTCGAATGGTTGATTATAAGTTTACAATTAGTAAATACACTTAAGTCCTGCTAGTCCAAACACGGGTAATCCAAACGTCCGCTTAGTTCGAACAGGTTTTGGATTTTTTTTGTTAATACTGTGCACTAATAAAAAAAATATATTTTACGTAATTAAAAGACAAAAGATGTTATTTGTTTAATATCCGGTAAACTCTTGGATTTTTGTAAAAGTGGTTTTAAATTGTTCCTTTCATTATTCTATAACTAGTTCAAGAGGAATTTAGCCGCGGAAAAGCAATTTCCTGCCACTTCCGACAACCTTAATATGTACGTATAGTGTCCATTCTATCTAGAGGACCCGGTGAAATCGAGGGGTGGGGAGATTTCCCGCGAGCAGGGTAAAAAGGGGGTACTTTGGTATTATACGGATGCCACTATTTTTGGAGGTTAAATTTCTACGGGATACAAAGGATAACTACATAATTCGAAAAAACGTACTTTTATTGACTTACTGTACAAATTTTACATCATTCTGATGAGCGGTCTTTGTGTTGTGCCTCCCAAAAGGCAGCGATGTCCGCTACGATCGTGTTGAATGCGTCGCTGCCGCTAGCAGCCACACCCGATCGCCACCCTTATACAGCGCGCTGCGGCAGTTATGTTAGGATGGGTTATCATAAAAATACGTATGGTTTCCTCTTCATTTCGAGGTAAATCCCACACCAAAAGAACGTCACTCATTATGAAAACAAATGTAATGTAGTGCATGGCAATAAATCACTCATGACACTGACCCAGATACAGGCGGTGACAAGTGATGCGCACGCTCCGGTCAACGACCTGGCCTTGGCTGATTTGGAGGGGGTTTGGCGGCCAGAAGTATGACTCATCAGGTATCGTTCGATTCGTAACAAAACAAGGAAAGTCCTACAATCATTTTTATGATAACCCATCCTAACATAACTGCCGCAACGCGCTGTATAAGGGTGGCATCCGTATAATACCAAAGTACCAAAAAGGGTAATTGATGGGAAGCCGGGGTAATTCAAGGTTATGGTGGTGGATTGTGGGTAATATTACAGTGCTGCCGGTCATACAATAATTTATTGTACTTGTATGACAATTTGAGTATGATGTTATACGATAGTTTTGCTGGCATAATGTGAAATGTTGTGTGTATACAATAGTTTTGTTTTGATATCAGCAGCACTGGTGACCTAAACATATGTTATGATTGCCATTTTAAAACCTCAATCCTCCCTAAACAAGTCGGCTAAGGACGTATACTATTTATTTGATAGGCTATACATTTAAAAGATATTTTAATTGTATATTACATCATTGTTTTATGTAGTTATTAATTTGAATGTTATTCCTTTTATTTATTGATACTTTTGAATGTAGTCTACATTAAATTACCTATTATGTATGGGATTTTGTGCATTAATTATAACAGCCCCATAATTCCGTTCTAGTAATACGGTCTGTTTGGCACATATACTTAAATGTAGCAGGTTACATTTTAATTTGATTATTTATTCTTTTCGTTCATTTTGTTGTTAATACTTGTGATTTATTCTGGTTAGTAGTTCAAATTCTCAAAATTTTTAATGTTTATTTGTATTATTGTGTGTAATTTTTATGATAATTTAGTTCTGTTGCTGGGATCATTATTCTTATTCAACAGCATAATCTGTCTTGTTTGTGCCAAGGCAACATTTGAAGAACGAATAGTTTAACGGCCAATAGTTTAATATATAAAGTATTTATTGGCATGGTTGGTTGTTGGGGTCAGTATGGGCGGCCTGTTACATGGCAAACCAAACATGGACCATAAAAACAAAACTAAACAAACCCAGAAGACCATTGAGAAGACCAACTTGAAAACTCAACCTAACTCAACGCTACCTAACCTAACAGGCTGCCATACTGACCCCAACAACCAACTACCCGAATTTAAATAACTATTTTCATCCCCATACCCTAGTTAGGTTAGGCTCGGCAGGTTTACCATAGCTTATAAACAAATAGAATGTAAAACATATACCGGTAACTCCATCCTCATACCCCTAGTTAGGTTAGGCTCTGCAGGTTTTCTATAGCTGTTGAACAAATAGAGTATAAAATAGATCACTCCATTCTCCTACCCTTACTTAGGTTAGGTTTAGCAGGTTTATCATAACTTATAAAAACATCAAACTGCCATAAGTTAGGCCCACCACTTTGGTCATTACCTCTTTAATTTATATGAAGGTGGTTTTAATTTCTTCCTTTCAATATTATTTGACTAGTTCAAAAGGCATTATCTCATAGAAAAGCCATTATTTGCCAATAAGTAAGATGTCAAAATTACTTTAATAATTATTTGTATAAGTTATTCATATTTTTCATAAATTAATTCAAAAATTACCCTTGAATTACAGAAATTACCCAAATTAAGGAAAATTACCCTATATTCCCTAAAATTACGCTACTTGCGGGAAATCTCCTCACCCATTACCCCGCGATCTCACCGGGTCCCTTAGATAGACTGGACAGTATACGTACATATTAAAGTCGTCGGAAATGGCGGAAAATGGCTTTTCCGCAGCTAAATTCCTCTTGAACTATTTATAGAATGATGAAAGGAACAATTTAAAACTACTTTTACAAAAATCCAAGAGTTTACCATATAGTAAACAATTACCCAAAAGATAATGGGAAAGTTAAATAATGCTGTAACAAAATGAAAACAAAGTAATATTTTGAAAAATACAAATGTTTTGTTTAATGTGAAAAGACTAAATTTACAAACAGTACTAACAGTAGCAGACTACATCAAGGTTTTGTTATGATTTTGGCGCTTGAGCTAGTAGTAGTGGGCAGGCAGACGTACAGTCTCTATTGCCAGTGCGTACAGTCTGCGTGCAGTATCGTCATGCATACAGTCCGCTTGCCCGCTCACGTCACACCACAAAACTACACACAGTGGGCCAGTGTGCTGTCTGCAATGCACTGTGCATATTGTTGATTCTGCATTTGAAAGAGTAAACGGTTTATTGATACTTGTTTTTGTGTATCATTCGTTCATATTACAACACTACTAGCTAATCCGAACAGCGTTTGGTCCCAATTAGTTTGGATTAGCCGGACTCATTTGTACTTTTTTCCAGTGAAATATTGCTGGCATTACGAATGGGGCACAAGAGAATTTCAGGGAGCAGGATTTGACGTTAGAGCAAGATGACGTTTACTTTATTACAAAGTTGAAAACAGTAATGCTTCAACACAATAGCCATACTCTGGGTTGCGCTTTTGGCACAACGAACACCGCCTGCAGTGGCAGTTTTTTTAGAATAGAAACTATAGGGGCAGGCCACCGGCCACCATTGCCGCTTCAAATTCAGAGCCTTTTTTAAGCAGATTACAAGATGAGGAAATCTCTGGGAATCGATGTTAGAACAACTAAGTTATTAATTGATGTTATCCAAATAAAACAAATGTTGTTCAAACAATTAAAGAGCATTAAAAAAGGCTTTAAAGATAAATCAAATCGATTGGCACAGTTTTTTGTAGTTTGTTAATTTCTATTGTAGTACTACTGTATCCTATCCTGCTATAGGCTAACATTTCACCCTATCCAAAGCAATTCCAAAGCGGGCAAAGCTTATTTTATTTGGTGGTGACTCATTCGGTCCAAGTGGCATTGGGTCCAAAACTAAATTAACTGTTCATTGGGTCCAAAATAATAATTTTCTCCTGTTCGTTCAGTCCAAAACTAAATAATTATAGTTTCATTCGGTCCAAAAGAGAAGTTGTGTCATTGGGTCCAAAAGTAAAGTAAAACTGAAAACATAGTTATCTAACTTAATTTTGGACTGAACGACATTGGACCGAATGAACAGACGAAGTATTTAATATTATTCAAAATTACCTGTGCATTCGATCCAAAACATTTCAACTGTTTCATTGGGTACAAAACTAATAAACTACACTTGTGTCATTCGGTCCAAAGACTGGGGTGTGTCGTTGGGTCCAAAAGTACTGTAACGGTAAATGGAAATAGACCTCCGCCCACTCGCCTGTGCCAGTGTCAGGAGTGATACTACATGACTGACTGATGTGTATGCACATTGTGTTTAAAAAATGAAGGCATTAATAAATTATTTTGTTAGATTAAAAAATAATGTTTTAACTAACACGTCCAAAATTTAATTACAATATTGATGGTTTAGGCAATAAAAAGAATTATTTTTCCTTATTAAATATAAATAAGATGATTATAAATTACTTAATTATATATATATATATATATATATATATATATATATATATATATATATATATATATATATATATATATATATATATGTCTGTGTGTGTTTGTATGTGAATTAATTTATCTTATTTTTAATTTGGTATACGTCCATTTTCACACATAACGGTAGTTGGAAAAAAAATTATGACCAGGTAAATATCAGGGATTTGTCAGATTCCCTCCAGAAGATACAAAATCAGCCCTTATAATATGTATACAAAATACCCTCCCTTTTCTAATGTTGAGATTTAAGGATCTATCTATATTATTAAAAGAATTTCTTGATTTTTGTTCGGAGATTTTCTACCCCTAAAACTATTATTTTATACACGTATTTGGTATCATTCGAAAGCTCTTGCATCTAGATGTGCCTTTTGGGGTTTCCATAAACTCTTGACTACGGGGCTTTGACCCGCGACCTCTCAAAGTGACAATGTTAATATTATGGAGTTATATTTTATTTAGTTATTCAGCTGATTGTAATGTAAATCGTATATATTAATCCGCTAAGACGAATTTTGTTAAGATAACTCCTCCGTTATTTCTGAACCGATTTTAACGATTGAGGTACCAAAATATTCGTCCTGATTCGTAGCTGTGCATAACGGTTTTCATTATTCGATATGTTCAACCTTAAGGGCACGGGCTGCCCTCAAAGTTAGTTTTTTCCCATATGAATAACATGGGCAATAACTTTATTTGAATTGCAGCTGTTAACACATTATGGACAGAATATTAGCAACACCAGATATTACAGGTTTATTTATCTATATAAATAAAATATGTATTTTTCCTACATCGCTTTGAGCTGTGAAATGTTGTATGCAACGGAGATATTTCAGTTTTTGTTACTTTATTTTTATCTATCTGTCTATTTAAGAGCTAGATTTTTTCCGCATATCACAAAAAATTAAAAAAACCTATCTATATAAATAAAATTATAGTTTTGTTGGACATTTCTTGAAATTATGAAATTTGTGCATCTTTTCACGTTTTACACCCTAGGGAAGCCAAAACAAGTTTTATCTCAATTTCTGTCTTGTCTGTCTATCAGTAACGCTCTAGGACGGGTTTTTGTTGCTTTTCATGGGAAAAGGGGTGCACTGACATTGATGAAACTTTGTTTCTTTGTTCTATACATGCGTGAGAAGGTTTTAGGCCACTTTAAACTGGCATACGCCTTCTAGAAAAGAATGGCGGCCGTTCAAAAACGTGATTTCGTGTGACTTTTGTGATGTTTTGTTCTCTTTTCACAGGGAAAGGGGTGTATTGATTTCAATGAAATTTTGTTTCCATGTTCTATATGTGCGTTAGAAGGTTTTAGGTTAATTTAGGATATTAATATTTTTAGGATATTTAGAAATCACCTTAGGAATCTGCACCACAGGGTTTTAAAGATCCTATGTTATTCCTATGGACAGCGAATTTATTTATATTGAACCAGATGATGACTTAATAGTTATTCTATAAGCAGATGTTGTAGTTATTATTTAAAACGTTGAGTGAAGATTGGTAATAAATGACATAAGTATACAGAGAGGATATCTATATAAAAAAAATTAAAGTTTTGTCTGTACATTGCTTGGAATTATGACATTGTTGCATACTTTAGCGTTTTATACCCTAGGGGAGCCAAAACAAGTTGTATCGCAATTTCTGTCCGTCTATTAGTCCTTCGGTAACTAACGCTCAAGAAAGTGTTTTTTCGCTATTCTCGGGAAAATGGGTTCACTGATTTTTATGAATCTTTGTTTCTTTATTTTATACATTTGTGAGAAGGTTTTAAGCTACTTTAAACTGCCATAGGCCTTTCGGAAAATTAATGGCTTCCGCTCAAAAACGTGTTTTCGCGCGGTTTTGATCGTGTTTTTCGCTTTTCCCAGGGAAACGGGTGAACTGATTTAGATGAAACTTTGTTTCTATGTTCTATACGTACGTTAGAAGATTATAAGCTATTTCAATATTTTGAATTCACCTCAGGGCTAAACCCCACGGGATTTTCAAGTTATGGTTATGGACAAAGCATTTATTTATACTGAACCAGTTGATGACTTAAGAATATTTATTCCATAATATAGCCGCTGAGTACGAAGGTTTGCTGCCATGGGGACCACAAATACCCCCGTCGCAGCAAACCTGCGTGCTCAGCGAATTTCCAATGCATATATATGTGACTCACTACTACATAGAGCTATTTACCATGTTTCACAAAAATACATACATAAATAAGTGATATATAGCATTTTATTTATTCTCCTTAAGAATAACATTATGGTTGAGGACGCAGGTTTGCTTCAACGAGGAAGATAAGTAATGTTTTTTTTTTTGTAATTATCAATACAACTGAACCAGGTGAAGCTACATACCAAGTTCTCTTAATGTAGGTTCATAATTAAGGGAGATATACAACTTTACTTATTCTCCATATGAATAACATGTGGGCCGAGTATGCAGTTTTGCTGCTACGGGGACTATCAACAAAAAACTTGTTTTTTGTGCTAATATCAATATACCACCACTAGTTGAAGCCACATACCAAGTTTCATCATTATACATTCATAAATAATCGAGATATAGAATTTTATTTATTCTCCATAAGGATAACATTGGACAACGTACTGTGTTTAGCACTTTGAATATCTCTGCAACGGTTGGACGTAGAACAACGATTAAAACACTATAATGTTTGCTTTGTTGAGCTTAACACATTAATAAACAGAAATGTGAAGTTTTTAGTAAAACTATCTGAGAAAAATCTAAAAACCTTTTTCCCATAAGATTAACATGGGACACTTTTTTTGGATTTTCTCCGCAACCACTTAACCTTGGTTAATGATTAAAAATACTAAATTATTTGTTTTTTTAAGTTCTATAAAATGGCTATTACCAAAATTGAGTGTTTTTAACATTTTGGGGTCAAATTTGCAAAAATTTTCTGTGCTCTTATGTAAGTAAGCACACCTGGTCTGAAAGCTCTACGAACCTTGCTTATCATGAGCCCCCGAGTTGTCATTTATCACTATCCTAAAGCTGATTCACCTTAAAAAACACAGTTCAAAAACTTTACTGACACTACTAAAAACCGTTTTAAAATTGTTATGCAAAATGGTGAAATATTTGTTAAAATAGCTCACTTTAAAGTTTACTTTTAAAGTAATTAGAATTGAAGAAAATTAAAATAATAAACCTTATTGCAGTTTTAAAGTGTGTCATTTATTAAACACTAATCCAAACGAATGAAAGATCTATTATTAGGCTGAAAATAAATTAATTCTTAAAGTCTGACTAACAACATTATTGCTATTTTGAAATGTTTTGAAAATTAAATATAATAATTTCATTTCATTATGCGGGCCCCAACAGAGCTTTTACCTCAGCACACGGGCCCCGTTGCTTCGGTTTGCAGGCCCCTTAGGCCCGTGGGCCCCCCGAACTGCGGGCCCTGCGGGCCCGGCAGTTACGCCACTCATCCTTTATTCGTTTTGTACATTTCATACATGAATTGTGTCACTTAAGTTAATAGTATAATCTAAACATTTAAACATATATATGCTGAAAAAATTATCTTCTTTATAGAAACATTTATAACATATAAACTTAAATAAACCTTTTTTAAATAACTTCAGTGAATTCGCACCCCTTCATAGAGTCAGGTAGGCAATTATATAATTTAATTCCAGAATAATATGGTGAGAATTCGTAACAAGAAGATTTATGTCTTGGATATGCAAGACTACCCTCGTGTCTCGTGTTATAATTGTGGTAGTCTGAATTAATTGAAAAAATTGAAATATTTTGTTTGATAAATATAATTAAATTATAAATGTATATACAGTAGACGCTCTTTTATCCGGCATTCTATGAACCGGCACATTCTATTAACCGGCACCAGGCGACCCAGGTTTTTCCAGGTATTTTCGGTCGTTTCCGTTTCGTACTGCGACTGCCCTGGACTGTTCCCGCCTTTTTCTTAGTCACCTGTTGTTTGTTTAGGTCTCAAGCAGTAACGTTCAGTGATGTTCGTAACCTTTGCTCAGTACACTACTGTATTCAACCTATTTTTAGACGCCAACTTCCGCCCGTCTGTCTGTCTGTCTGTCTGTCTGTCTGTCTGTCTATCCGTCCACAAATGCAGGTGTTCCGGAGCAGTGCCAAGGTCAACCAACGCACGCGACCACAGCTCATTACTGTAGCGAGACTTAAGATTACTGTATTCCCATTAACAACTAAAAAGTTCTACTATCCGGAAAAATCGATTTACCGGCATGGGCGTGGTCCCGAACATGCCGGATAAAAGAGCGTCTACTGTACTGGGAAATGTAAGGATATTACTACTTTTAAAAGTATTTTGACATGAATCCCTTGTTTTGAGACCATATATTATCCTGATGATTCGTCTTTGCAATTAAAAAACGTTATTCCTCTAATCAGAATTACACCAAAAAATTATGCGGTAGTCAAGAATAGGATAGACATCCATAGTAAACCATCATGAGAGTGGCAACGTCAACTGATTTAGGTAAAATAAAAATTACCAAAATGAGCTGTATTACATTTTTAATTTTTAATTTTTAATTTCTGTAATGTGAATTTTCTAGGTTAATTTATGATCAATTGTTACTCCCAGAAATTTTGTTAAATTATTAGTACAGTTACACGGCAGATTAGTATTTTGGTTGCATGATGAATGTGGATTCTGCAGCATTTTATTTTATTATTTGAGAACACACCAATGACAACATCCCATGAAACACTCAATAAACCTTGCTAATACTTTTAAATTATTAGTTATTAATTTTAGTTTTTTATTATTAGTTTGAAGACTTGTAAAATTGGTATTAGGGAACACTAATATTTTACAGAGATTTGTATAATTTGTTATAATTAAGACATAAACTTGTACAATTTACAAGTAATTTGGATTTTACAAGTTGTAATTTCTCGAATTTGACTAGTTCATTATGAAATAACATTATACAAATTACAAGGTTACAAGTATATTTTACAAGTTACAAGTTAAAATATTTTTGATTTTACTAGTTGTACTTTTTACTTGTAATTTATTGCAGTATGAAACAGAATTATAAAAGTTACAAGACTAATAGTTTATTTTACAAGTTACAAGTTTGCTGGTTAGAACACATTTCTTTACCCATTAATTCGATGGCTCCAACAACCTATAGCATTTTTGGAATAGTAGTAGGCAAAGGTTTTATTCTGATGTATTAACTATCTTCCTAACAAATGTCTGCTCAATCTGCCCAGTTACTAATAACTTAGTGATGTTTAAATTCAAGTTTTAAAGGCCAATGGAGCAGATGAGTCCCAAAGGATATACAGAACGGAAAGTATAGTCCTTTTTCTGATTATGGTCCATCGTCTGCCGTATTTCTATACCAAAGTTTGCTCAATCGGTCTAGTAAGGATTATTATGATTAACGTAGACAAGTTAAAGGTCATTAGGGTCTAGCCTCATTGGAACGGGGTTAAGCCCACATTTTTTAAAATTTTTTTATGGATCTATCTTCTTCCAAATATCTAATCAATAAATAATGTAGTTGATTGGACTTATTTAATGATGGACCTAAAAACACATAAAGAAGATAGCATTCTCATCACAATGACTACCGGTACATCGACAAATTAAGCTTTAAATATCATGTTGCAAGGGCTTATGTGTTCCTTGCTCAATGTTTCATTGCTGTACCGTTATACTGTCTGATTAGCTATACCGTTGTAGAATACGTAGTAGGCCTAAACTGAAGTGGTCCTCCGGTCTGGGGTGAAATGTAATTAGCTGACTAAATGCTCATTAGAACAAATTTGGTGCATTCTGTAGTGAAAGGTTGTGTAACCTGAACTCTTAATATATACTTTGGAACAGTGACAGATCAAGGGGCATAACCCTAATGGCGCACTATGATTTAAAACAGCCTAAAAGTTTCCTCCTCCACACGACAATGACCAAAATGTTTTAGTTTATTCAGTTATAGCTGTGTACCCGTCCTTCGTACGGGTTGTATGTTTAAATAATAGATGAATTTGATAACAATAACAACCGAATTAATTTTAAATATTTCATTGGTGGACGTGAGGATGGCACAAGGCACTTTTAAAATTAATCCGTTTATGAACCTCAGGGAAAAAACTGTTGATCAGTAGTTCCTGTTATTCATCGATTGAACAGATTGAAGGAGGGATGTTTATGAGACCACCTGTTTTCCAATGTCCTGTTCCCAACTTTTAAAAGGACCTAATACAACTTCTCAACCCTTTAATCTTATCGAAAAATAGTTTTCAAATTTTCTGTTAAGTTGAGACACTCAGTAGTTGGCTACTTAAAATATCTATTTAGAGAGGCATAGATCTCGTCCCCCCATGACTCAAGCACACAACGTGTCTGTATGAAATCTCTAGAGAGAACAACTCCCCATAATGGGCCACCATTTTGTTGCTGATGACCTTAATAGTAACAACAAATTTCAGCTTTATCGGTTGAGTAGTTTATGATAATTATATTAAAGGTCAGTGGGGCAGATCCCTTTAAGTATTTTTTATCTGCTTTTTTTGCTACCGAATTTCATCTCAATCAGTCCAGTAGCAGGTGCAAGATTATTAAAATAAGTATTCTGAAGGTTTGGGGGTGGAGCTCTAAAACACGTTCTTAACGGGAATAGGCTTGTTTTAGTCTGATATATTAGGTATGTTGTATGTTCCTACTGAATTCAACTTAAAAGGTCCGAACTAATGCTCATAATATTGCCAGGAATAAAAGTCAATTAGGGCAGAGTCGGGTACGATTTTGTTTCAAACCTAGCCTTATTGTACGTCTGCAGAATAAGGGGAACCACTATGCAAAATTTCACCTTCTAACACATTGTCGCCTTTTAGTTACAGTGATCACAACGTGAGCAAGTGAATGTGTCTGAAAAATACTTAGATAATATGTCCACTATGTATACTTCTGTTATTTATTACCAATCTTCACTCAACGTTTTAAATGAGAACTAAAACTGCTGATTATAGAATAAATATTCTTAAGTCATCAACTGGTTCAGTATAAATGAATGCTTTGTCCATAACCATAACTTGAAAATCCCGTGGGGTGTAGTAGCCCTGATGTGAATTCAAAATGTTGAAATAGCTTATAATCTTCTAACGTACGTATAGAACATAGAAACAACGTTTCATCGAAATCAGTGCACCCGTTTCCCAGTGAAAAGCGAACAAAACGTGACAAAAGTCGCACGAAATCACGTTTTTGAGTGGCCGCCATTAGTTTTATAAAAGGCGTATGCCAGTTTAAAGTGGCCTAAAACCTTCTCACGCATGTATAGAACAAAGAAACAAAGTTTCATCAATGTCAGTGCACCCCTTTTCCCATGAAAAGCGAACAAAAACCTGTCCTGGAGCGTTACTGATAGACAGACAAGACAGAAATTGAGATAAAACTTGTTTTGGCTTCCCTAGGGTGTAAAAGATGCACAAATTTCATAATTTCAAGCAATGTCCAACAAAACTATAATTTTATTTATATAGATAGTTTTTCTTAATTTTTTGTGATATGCGGAAAAAATCTAGCTCTTAAACAGACAGATAGATTAAAATAAAGTAAAAAACTGAAATATCTCCGCTGCATACAACATTTCACAGCTCAAAGCGATGTAGGAAAAAATATATTTTATTTTTATAGATAAATAAATCTGTAATATCTGGTGTTGCTAATATTCTGTCCATAATGTGTTAACAGCTGCAATTCAAATCAAGTTATTGCCCATGTTATTCATATGGGAAAAAACTTACTTTGAGGGCGGCCCGTGCCCTTAAGGTTGAACATATCGAATAATGAAAACCGTTATGCACAGCTACGAATCAGGATGAATATTTTGGTACCTCAATCGTTAAAATCGGTTCAGAAATAACAGAGGAGTTATCTTAACAAATTCGTCTTAGCAGATTAATATAATATACGATTTACATTACAATCAGCTGAATAACTAAATAAAATATAACTCCATAATATTAACATTGTCACTTTGAGAGGTCGCGGGTCAAAGCCCCGTAGTCAAGAGTTTATGGAAACCCCAAAAGGCACATCTAGATGCAAGAGCTTTCGACTGATACCAAATACGTGTATAACATAATAGTTTTAGGGGTAGAAAATCTCCGAACAAAAATCAAGAAATTCTTTTAATAATATAGATAGATCCTTAAATCTCAACATTAGAAAAGGGAGGGTATTTTGTATACATATTATAAGGGCTGATTTTTATCTTCTGGAGGGAATCTGACAAATCCCTGATATTTACCTGGTCATAAATTTTTTCTCAACTACCGTTAAGTTTGAAAATGGACGTATACCAAATTAAAAATAAGAGAAATTAATTCACATACAAAGATACACAGACATATATATAATTAAGTAATTTATAATCATCTTATTTATATTTAATAAGGAAAAATAATTCTTTTTATTGCCTAAACCATCAATATTGTAATTAAATTTTGGACGTGTTAATTTAAACATTATTTTTTAATCTAAAAAAATATTTTATTAATGCCTTCATTTTTTAAACACAATCTGCATACACATCAGTCAGTCATGTAGTATCACTCCTGACACTGGCGCAAGCGACTGGGCGGAGATCTATTTCCATTTACCGTCACTGTACTTTTGGACCCAACGACACACCCCAGTCTTTGGACCGAATGACACAAGTGTAGTTTATTAGTTTTGGACCCAATGAAACAGTTGAAATGTTTTGGATCGAATGCACAGGTAATTTTAAATAATATTAAATACTTTGTTCATTCGATCCAATGCCGTTCGGTCCAAAATTAAATTAGATAACTATGTCTTCAGTTTTACTTTACTTTTGGACCCAATGACACAACTTCTTTTTTGGACCGAATGAAACTATAATTATTTAGATTTGGACTGAACGAACATGAGAAATTTATTGTTTTGGACCCAATGAACAGGTAATATAGTTTTGGACCCAATGACACTTGGACCCAATGATACACATCCTTTTATTTGATAGTTATTATATAAATAGGTATTTGTTGTTCTATAGAGAGCTGTACCAAAATTACAATTCCGTAATGTAAATATTTTGTAGGAAATGATGGATCATGAAGAGGAAGGAAATGACTCTCTGCAGAGTTTAAAATCCACGTGTGGATGGACTGACTGGACGTACACGATGAGAAGAAGCATGCAAGAAGTGGCTCCGGGGGTGTTTCTGGGGCCTTACTCTGCAGCTCAGAAGACAAAACTGAACGTGCTGAAAGAAAACGGAATCACCCACATCATCTGTGTGAGGCAGGATATTGAGGCTCATTTTATCAAACCCAACTTTCCCGGTCAATTTCAGTAAGTAAATTTTAGATCGATATGTCGATAATAATTTATCAAACTTGATTGGTATTTAACCACTAAGATTTTAATTTGTTCTATCCAGTATATAATTGTTTTAAGAAATCTATGTAGTAATGTACCACGGAGACACTATATTGACATAAAGCCTAGTAATACTATATTATAGTAATGGAATAATAGTCCTGATAATTGACGTTCTTTTATAGCAAAGACAATAATTTTCCCACTGCTTGGATTACGATTTGTAATTGTGTAGGCTCTGGAACTCTGCTATAGAATCAAATCTTGCTAGCCGAAGTGGTATGCCTATTATGCTCATAATTGTTCCAGGATAACCTTAAAACTGGCCCATACCAGTTTCGAGGCTGACATTGGGTACAGCAAATGAAGTTGTCATTACATATTATAAGTCTTTTGGCTGTCCATTATGATTAGCTTCCCTTTCACACTTTGGTCCCTTCATTTGCAGCGGCTGGGAATGGAACATGCGGGTTCGTGCACTGACCCAAGAATGTGGTCCCTGGCTGTTGTATATGGATACCGTGTCCAGTTGGCCAGTTGGAGGACAGAGTGGGGTCCGTCTGTTTGAGCCTTAGCTGTTTGCAGCTGTCACAGGAGCACGGGAGTTGGCCCTCTGAAAGATCAATTTTGCTGCCTGGCCCATTCCACCCTTTCCTTTCCTGTATATCCTATCCTTCTAGTAACCTGCATAAAATTCCCGCTTATGGAAGACGTGCCTAGCAGCTCAGCTGGAGTTTCCTAATCCAGCAATATCATAATAACAACATGCTCATGATTAATTTTGATTCTTTGTTTATCACCAAATTGCTCTTATTGTTACAGCTATTTGACTCTGAACATAGCCGACTGTGTTACGGAGAATATAATACGATACTTCCAATCAGTCAAGAGTTTTATCGATGAAAGCTTAGCCAGCGGCGGAAAGGTGCTGATTCATGGCAATGGAGGCATTTCCAGAAGTGCTGCTCTAGCAATTGCCTACATTATGCAAAAATATGGATTGAATATCAAGTAAGTTACGTCATACACAATGCTAAATGCTTTGTTAGCCTCAACTTTTTGAAATAGAATGCTCACACTTCTCTGTTTGCTTTTTAACTCTCATGAAAATACCTGAGTTGACTGAAGGTATGCTATAAAAATCAACTTACCACCTCTCAAGCACATGTCCATTCTTCAACAGTAAGTTTTTATAAATAAAGAAAAATATTTTTAAAACAACTTTGAACATAATTATGCAAAAATAAAATTCTTTAACATCTTATCCTCTGCACAAAACTGAATTGTTAGAAAAAAGTACTTTTTATATGGAAGTAAAATTATTGTGTACCGTAACAAAATTCCAAACTACTGAAGGCGGCCCCCTAAGAAATTATGCAACCAAAAAAGTGTTTTAAATTATAATTACTCATTACAATGTAGTTTTAAATTATAATATTACATTTAAATTACTGGTAGGCCTACTTTTACTTTGAATTAACAGAAAATCCTTTGTCTATTTTTAAGAGTCAACAGTACTGACTAGTCACCTGTTTGAGCAGGACCTTGTCTGTATATCTACTGTATTAGCCATTTAAAATAAATGAAAATTAACAAATTAACATTAAGTTACTGACCTGTTACTTTTTTGTTTTACAAATTTGTAAATGTGTTTCCTGAAATGATTGAATAATTTTAGGGATGTGTCGGTTCATATAGTCGGTTGTCGGTTTCTTTGTAAAAACCCGAAACCGAGAACCGTTGGTCAAATGTCGGTTTCGGTTTTTCACAGTTAGTAAGTGCCCCCATGGCAGAACAACAGGCGACAGTTAGACATTGTCGCAGAAAGAAAGTGAAGGCTGCAGAAAGATCAGCCACATAAAAGTATACAGCTGCAGACAAATAAACAATTTGTTAATCAAGTTATTGCTATAGACAAATTGTCCATTGTGCAAACAACAACTTAGAGAACCATATAAATTCAAGTAAACGGAATATTTTAACCTCAAAGTTGCGCAGTCTATTTTTAGAGGCAGAAATACGATTATACTCGTATTAGACTGAATAAACTCAGACTGTCCGGTTGGTAGTGAGCGATATCCGATACTTATCGTATCATTTCGAAATGTTGCGATATGACAAATTGCGATACAACATTTTGATGGTGTATATGGGAAGTGATATATACTGTCCATTTTGATATTGTAAATAACATCGGCACATAAAAAAGATAAATCTTACTTATAATGTTTTTGAAGTGCTCGTTTTGGAATTAAGACACAGTATATAAGGGAACCCTCAAATATATGTGAATGACAGGATATGTCAAAGACGATGCAGTGTTAGTGATACCGTTATACCTTACACTACACAAGCCTGATATGATACGGCCGATATATTATCAATACGATATTTAAAGAGAATCGGGATGTTTATGCCACTGCGTATGGCTCGGATAGGTCACCTGATCGTGCGGCTCCAATCAGTGACGTTAATGCCATTGTGTTTCTGATTCTACCAACCAACCAATGGACGTTAGCAATGTCTAGCTCTATTACAGGGTCCCCACCCAACCATGAAAACCGTGAAACCTTGAATAAGCCGTGAATTTTGTATACCGTGAAAAAACCTGGAATAAGCCGTGAATTTCGATATCAAACCTTAAAAATATATCAAACTTGAAAAACAATAAAAAAATATCTTATCAGAAAATATCACATTTGTTTTGAGATAGGGGAAATGTACAACAGAATTATTTTGAACGTTGTAAATATAGTGAATACCGCGTTGTCTGCCTACTTGCAGATTGCAGCTGTGCAGATGATTTAGGATTGGTTCTGGTTTCCACGGTGCAAAGGAACTCAGGCGACAGTTGTTAAGTTGCTGGTGTTTTTTTCACTGTCAACTGACTGCTAACTGACACTTGTGTAAGACCATTTATGTGTCTTCTTTACTGTTTGTCATTTGCCTATTGTTTTTTATTAGTCGACAGTAGACAGCTACTGTAACTAGACTGTTAACTGTACAACTGTCGCGTCAGTAACTCGCCCAATCCGTTTACACGGTGCGTAGTCAGCGTTGCCAATTCGAGAGAAATTTCCCTTGCCAGTGATAATTTTGAACTTAGAGGGTAAAAAGGGGTAATTTTACTAAAGCCTTTAAAAATATACAAATTTATATTATACTCTGTTATATACTTATTATAAATTCATTGATGTTTAAATGATTAAATTAGGCTTACTACATTTCTCTACTTTATCGACCCTTCTGATTTTCGTTCCTCTGATGAATACTCACGAAATCCAAGACAGAAATCAAGCTTGAGTAAGGATTACATGTACAGTGATCGTCTCATGTTAAAAACGTGGAAGAGCCACGAGTGCCAGGATGACAAGAAGTCCGCTAAGTTGCATTAATGATAGTAAGTTTTAAAGTCAACCAGACAATAAATAATGAAAATAGAAAATGGGGATTATTGTCACCTGTCTCCGCCTACCTAATCCTAGCAGTTGATAGACTGAAAGATAGACAAACAGCTGTCTAACACAATAGCTGTTAGCTGTTTTATAATTGTCGTTTATGGCTGTAAACAAAATTGCATCAGCTGTTAGTCATTTATATACTGTGATTTTTTTAAGCAGTAAAATAAATTCTGAAAAAATCCGTTATCTCTCATGAAAAAAAATTGAGACAAAAACTGGCTGGCGTGTGCAACTTCTATTTTCATTCTTTATTCTAAACTTTAAAATTAATTATACATCAGTGACATCTAAGGCGGCTCCTCAAACCTATCAAATTTCAAGCACATTTCCTTTATTTCATTAGCACTCTTTACTCAAATACAGGAGTTTAGATTTTGGGGGTAATTTTGACGAGGATCGAGGCTAATTTGGGAAAAAGTGATTGGCAACACTGAGCGAAGTATAAATCACCAGCAACCGATAACCGATAGACTGATGACATGACTCACGACGACAATAAAACAGTAAGAAACTCTAAAATAGGCCTTATTTTTTAAAAGGTTCGCTTGGGATGTATGGTATAGTTTTATAGTTCTGTGACATCGTAATTGGAATGTTGGAAAGTTTTAACTAGTATTTGACCGCTGCGCTGCGTCTGCATTGTTGTTTTGCGACCGGTATAGGTTATGTTTTTTAATATTTCGACCGTGAAATTGACAATTTTAGACCTTGAAAACTGTGAAAACCCCGTGAATTTGATCATTAAGTTTGAGTGGGAACCCTGTATTACCTATAGTTTGGTTAATATTGTTGTGGAGCACCAATGAGATAATGACCTCATCCGGTGAACGGGTTATTTGCTCAGTTTGTTTAGAAAGTTTATTCCACAAAAACCCATTACGCAAGGCATCCCCGGCTTTGTCCGTTAGGTGTCCCGCACCTCTCGCTAACAGGCCTGAACATTCGGCCGAACATTCTCCCGAAAGTTCACTGAATATGCCGTCCTGTATTCAAAAGTTTGTGCAGCTCCCACAATGGCCACACAATGAATACTCGGAACATTCGAAGATCGGCCGAATGTTCGGGTTTATTTGCAAGAAGTGTGGGACAGCCTTTAAATATAAGTCTGCTACGGTATGAGAAAAAATATCGGGAAATTATTTCCAATGCAGGGTCCTTTGTCTAAAATATGGCTCTCAGCACCACAACCATTTCAAGCCGTTTCAAAAAGTAAACTAAATTAATGTCTGAAATGGTAACATCGAAAGTTGTTAGGAGAAAACAAGAAGACCTAAATATTTGCTTGCCTTGTTTTAAGTGTTAGGGAATAATCAAGTACATTTTTTATTATCAGTGCAACTTAGGGATGTGACTGGGTCATTTCTATATTTACAGAAAAACTACTCAAGGACAAAACATTATTGATTTGATTGTTGTAAAGAGCCAACTGTGTTTCCAATATATTTGTTTTATTATAGCAAATTATGCCTCTAGTCCTTTAGTCTCAGACTATAAATTAATTTAGAAGCAAGTGTTTATTTTAGACTTTGGCTATTTATACTATATACCTTATTATTATTATTAACACTATGTAGATATTAGTTTAATGTGTTCAGGCTATGCAGTGTATTGTTGTAATTGTAATTCAATTATTTTTCTTTTGGATTGCCAAAAAGATAATTATTTGGAGAGTTTTCCAAAAAGATTAGTTAATTTTAATAATTTTCTTACTTTCTAGTTTTTTACAAGTGGCTTTATATGATTCCAATGGTTGCGGTAGGCGCATGAAAAATCGCATTAGGCTTGCAGAAAGTTTTGGGATTTTACATATTCCGTCGCAGACATAATGAAAACATTCTGCCTTGGGGGTAAGTGCTTGATTGGAAACAAGCATTATAATATTGTACAAATATCGCTAAAACTCCTAACCCAGTCAATGAGATATATAAGTGAAAGTCTCATGACACGATACGTCAAAAATGGTACAGTAAAAGAGATACACGTATCGCGATACATAAGCCCAAAACTTAAATGTCATCTCGCTTTGGTATAACAATCTGTACGTAATAACACTTCCACACTGATGCCGTGATCAAGGCAGAGTTTACTGCTTATCGAACACAAGTATTCAATATCATAAGTATTGCCAGATCATATCGAGGCCTGAATCACAATATCTGTATGGTTTAAATCGTATTGCCTTTGGAATATCTTACTCCAAATTATGGATTTTTAAGTTAACCCTAGCCGTGGCCATATTTCGTTAAACGATAGATTTTTGTGTTGCCTTAAAATGGCCACTATCGCAAAACGATAGTCCTGGTCGAAATTTTTTTAACGGTAAAAAAAACATTAATAGTCAACTCAGAAGTGAACAATATTTATACCATTCGAAAGATCACATTCTGAACTTTCATTTTATTACATAAATGAACCGTTTACAAGTTGTATAACAATGTCACGACGATTATAATTACAATGAAATTTTGCCGCTACGCCATTCCTGCAGTCGACGCTCGGAAAATGTAAAAACACGACTACTTTGGAATTACCCTGCTCGGGTAATTTTTGTCTTAGGATGTTGCGAGTGGTACCACTGCATAGCCAAAGAGTTTAGTTTCACTGTGGTATTGATTTTTAGAACGAAATATTGATTGCACAACAGTTACGATTTTATGAACACAGCTGTTTTCTGACTTTTTAACAGTTGGCCATCTGACGTTATACGACAGATTTTAAAATACGAATTACATCCAGTGCAAGTTATAAATACTAGTCATATAATATTTCATTTTGAAGAGGAAGAAATTTAGCTTTTGACATTGGCAGCCTTGCGCATCATCTTTTCCGCCTGCGCTGTGGGAGAAGAAGGAAATACGTCACTCTTCTGACATCTAATGCGTCGTCGAAGTCGCCATCACATGATTCTTTCGCCGTGCTATGTGAGTTCGCGCTCGCTTGTTATCCGCGAATTATTGCTAAATCCTTTATTATTTCGGAGTGTTAGTGTTAGTGAAGTGTATGTGTGTATATAACAGTAATCTTTATGCATTTTATTATGCATAAATATTACTGAAGTGTGTGAAATAGTGTTTCTAAAAAGTTGTTTTTCTTACAATGTCTGGAATGTTCGATTGTGATATAAGGGTCATTCCCACCAAATGGGATAATTTAGGTTAAGGAAAATTTGTAAAATTAAAATTGTCAAATTGTCTTCTACTATTGATTGTTTAGTCTCATACATTTTTGGGAACACTCCAATGCTGCAGCAGAGCACAATTTTCATTTTTTATATGAAAAAACAAACATTTTCAGTGATCGGTCACAATCACTTAACCTCCCACAAAAAATTAGTTTAAGACATTTTATGCAAACAACTGACAGAATGTTTAATTAAATAAACAATAACAAAAACATAACGTGTATTTATTTCCTGATTCCATCATTTTAACCTTTAAAAATTAGAAAATGGTATTGAAGTTGGAAGTGTATCATAATTTGGTACCTAATACCTAAAATTTATTCATTGGAAAACATTTTTAAATAATGATTTTACTATTGTGAGATGTGAATACATTTTTTCATCAGTTTTATGTAAATATATATATCAATAAAAATATATTATCGTCGTTTAGTAAGTATTTTTACCCCGTGACCGGCCTGTAGCAGACGTGACCGGTCTGTAACAGACGTGACCGGCGGGTAACAACAGTGACCGTTTGGTAAACTCACGTGACTTATACCACTAAAAGGTAACATAATACATCTAAAAGGCAATAAAAATTATTCATTACTATAAAATATGAAACTTACTATTAAAGTTGTAGATTTCCTGAAATATCTACAAAACCAGGGAAGAATTATATCGTATCTCAATTCACAAACAGTACGGTCACACTTATAAATCATAACATGTTAATCTTTTATGAAAAAGCTAAATATATCATAACAAGTTAACAAGAACTAAACACAACCTCAAAACGTGGTTAGCCTACAAAGCTTAACTGAATGACTATTAAACATAATGTCTCGGATATACAGATCGGTCACACATAACAGTACCGGTCACGTGAGAGATCTGTTCGTGACCGATATGTATATTCGAGACATTATTTTTAATAGTCGTTCAGTTAAGCTTTGTAGGCTAACCACGTCTTGAGGTTGTATTTAGTTCTTGTTAACTTGTTATGATATATTTAGCTTTTTCATAAAAGAATAACATGTTACGATTTATAAGTGTGACCGTACTGTTTGTGAATTGAGGTACGATATAATTCTTCCCTGGTTTTGTAGATATTTCAGGAAATCTACAACTTTTTCTGAAAAAACTACACTCACAAAACAAACTATCAACTGTTAGAAGAATAGATCAGATGTTTCCTGCTCTTTTTACCGCCACACCTTTTTCTGGACACTCCTTGAACCACGGACATTCGGAGACACTACTTGTCAATAGGAAAAAACCATTTTCCCACTCAACTTTCTCTAGACCGATGTTAACGTGTAGAAGTACAGGTTAAATTGTCATTGGTTATACACCACAGTCGTTGGCAATCGTCTGCTTGACATATTTGTTTTGATCAGCATAACCTCCAAGCCAGTTGGAGACGAGTGACCGATGGGTAAATAAAGACATATTTAATCTTTTACACTTTATTTATTTATTATTTGGAATGTAGGATAGGGTTGAAAGGTAGGAACAAATGTTGTTTAATCAAAGCAATAAAGGTTTTTAAAATATATAATTTAATTTTTCATTTTTCTCATTAAGACCTAAGTTATCCCATTTGGTGGTATTGACCCATAAACCAACAGGATAACATAATAATGGGACGGGGGTGAGTAATTATATTTATTTTTATTACTTTTACAATTTTAAGGTAGGATATATTTCATTTATTGAGTAGGCCTAATATAAAAAATAACAATTTTGTAATTTTTCCTATATGGTGACCGGACCTACAATCACACGTTATCTCTTATATAATATGCCACTACCCTGTGTATATGTATATTTATATATGTTATTGTTTCTAAATACCTGCAGGAATAATATATAGATATAATATACTAAATGTATATATATAGTATTTGGAGGAATAAATTTCTAAAAAAAGTTATATACTAAATACCGTAGAATTTTTTTTCCGAATACCCTAAAATTTCCAAAATTCATCTAATCATAAGTGATATCAATTTTTTACCTTCAACTTTATGACTTTTTTACATTTCTTATTTCATTATCTTTACAAATATATACATATTATTATTAGCATATACATATTTACATTACCTATTTACAGTACTAACTAACACTGTACAATTTTCACGTTTTGCGGTTTTCCGTATATACTTACATAATACTTACAAATAAAATTCTTTCCCCAACATATTATACATTTCTATGTAGGGAATTGAATGTTCTACTAAATGTATATATAGTATTTGGAGAAATAAATTTCTAAAAAAAGTTATATACTAAATACCGTAGAATTTTGTTTTTTCCGAATACCCTAAAATTTCCAAAATTCATCTAATCATAAGTGATAAAAATTTTTTACCATCAACTTTATGACTTTTTTACATTTCTTATTTCATTATCTTTACAAATATATACATATTATTATTAGCATATACATATTTACATTACCTATTTACAGTACTAACACTGTACAATTTTCACATTTTGTGGTTTTCCGTATATACTTACATAATACTTGCAAATAAAATTTTTTCCCCAACATATTATACATTTCTACGTAGGGAATTAAATTGTCTACAAAATGTATATAATGAATTTTCCATAACAAATCTGACAAAAAAGTTTTACCGAGGCTGCTTTTGAAATTTCAAAAAAAAATTCAATATTTTTTTATTTTTTTTACTTTGCTGAAAAAACTACCTCTTAGATCTGTTCTATTTTACTATTTTCAGATACCCCTGTTCTTTCTGAACAAAAAGAATATGTGGTTGGCTATGTTTAGTTCTCATTTCAATTTTATACGAATTTTCAAAAAAAGGTCTGCAAAATCGCCAAAATTGGTTGGACATTCTACAGTTTTTGGCTGGCCACGGCTAGGGTTAACAAAACGATTTAAACTTAAAAAAGAAGAACATGTGATGAGTTAACCTTTACACAAATTATAAAGATCATCAGATTTGAGAAATTAAATACTAATCGACTGCAGTTCGGACTAAGTCTGCTAGTGACAGTGACGCATCATATTTATCTTATCATCTCTCTGCTGTGTCGCGACATTTCAATATTTACGTATTGAACCCGCACACATACTATGTTCACAAACTAACTATGTTCACATTCATGAATTTATCGCCCCGAACCAGAGCACCTTTGCTAGATCTCGTGGTGAGAATAAAAATTACAATCATTGCAAGAAGCACTAGATTCGAACTCCAACCGCCAGGACAGGGTGGCCACCCAACCGTGAAAACCGTGAAACCGTGAATTAGCCGTGAATTTGGCACACCGTGAAAAAACAGTGAAAAAGCCGTGAATTTCACTGTAAAACCGTGAAAATTCTATCATGATTAGTGACTCGAATGTCGGTATTGTTACCGGGAAAGTTAATTTGAGATATAAAAATATGTTTCGGTGTACAGAAAAAACAGTATCGGTGAGAGATTTGTTGACAGGAAAAACAAAGAAAGAGAGAAGCAAGTCAATAATATAAAAACAATTCTTAAAGATATTTTTTTACAAACTCTCCGATGAAATTCCAGGTAAGAGATTTATTTACAGCTCTATTCGCGAATTGATAACCAAAGGAGCTGACTGAGGGGAAACGGAGAGAGAGAGAGAGAGCAGAGAGAGCGGCTAGTCCGTAGTGAGCAAATACCTTCCAAATTCCTGGAAGTCAACACTACTATCTTTTCCTTGTACAAATATTCTTTTGGTGACCATAAATTAATTACGTGTAACGCCTTTGACCCTTGTTTATTAAAACAGTGTCTCAACATATATATCGTTGGTTATTTTAATTTCTCTGTATTCTGTCATGCCATGCATTCTGACAATATTTAATCTGAGAATAAGTAAAATATCTCTCAGTGAAGAGTGGGCCTTTGGCCTAAACCAAGACAGGGAAAAATAAATAATTGTCAAGTTCTCCTCTCTCTCTCTCTCTCATTCTCTTTCCCCTATCCTATATTTCTTTCCCATATCTTCTATCCCCGCCCACTTGGTACGCGCACTGACTGCGCACAACAGGTTGCCATGGATACTGATCATAGGCTGTATACCCCACTGTGTCGTCACACACCTCATCACTACTGCCACTGCGTTGTTAAAACATAATGGTGGATGTTCCCCAACTACCTTGAGGCCGTCGATTAATATTTATTTGTTGTATAACTACATGCTTCATTCTACAAATATCTAAAGTCCAGATGAAAAATTAATTGTTGTAAATCAAGAAAACCTTTCGTGGAGGTTGATACGGTATAATTAATACAAAGTAAAATCAGATAACTTAAATAAAACTATGTATGATGTGAAACTAAAAGAAATTATAAATTAGAAAATTAGACCAAAAAATACTGAAGATTAAAATCAAAATAATTCTCAAATTACTTAATTACATTACTAAATTCAAAATTGAAGTCCATAACAAATATTACAGTACATTTATTTAAACATATAAGAACCATGGAAAACTGAAAAATAAATAAATAAAGTAATAAAAGTAAGACAGTTTTATATAATGTTAATTTGCCTATCTATATCATATTTGAAATAATTAGCTATTAACCTTATCAAAAAATAAATTTAGATTATTGTTAATAATAAATTTTAGTTGAATTTTCCAAAACCACACAAGATAATCTAACATATAACAGATATATTTATGTACAAATTTCACAGCACAGTAAAAAATAACAAATTTATGCTACCATTTGAAATTTATCAAGTTAGTGGCTATTTTTGAAATAGTTTTCAACCATTTTTTAAACCTTTTTTAATATAATTTAAAAATTTAACTAGTATACTTCAATAACAATAATAATAATACATAAATAAAAGCAGTTTAATTTGAAATCATAATGGAGAACGAAAGCGATTTAAAAGATAGTATTCCTTTTCTCACTCTAGGAATGATGTTGACAAACAACTGATTTACAGCCACTCACCCTAGGAATATTGTTGACAAACAACTGATTTACAGATAATTACCTCCCTCCCCCCTTACCCCTCACGCTTTCCTAGTCTAAACCTTTCTTGTCTTCGAAGGACATTTTTTGCGACCCTACCCCACTCCCCTTGCACACCTTTCTTATCTCCATTCTTGTTCAGCTATAAATAACACCTGTCAACGTCTCTTTTCCTGAGTTTTGGGGCTTGTTTTCCTTAAAGGAAATGACTAGTTATAAATAGGAGTCGGTCTTATTTAAACCACTTATTTTGTTAAACATTGTTTAGCTTATCTCTGTTTATTGTTTGAAGCAGTAAACTGTACCGTACCGAATCTGTACCGGGGTTATGTTCTGTACCGAACCGATGACGGTAATTAGTTGTGTACCGTACCGGTACCGTTTTTTCGGTGCACCGCAGACCCCTAAAAACCGAACCGTGATTTTGCCAAAAATAACCAGGAAAAACCGGGAAAAAACCGTGAATTTGTACATAATTGTAGAGTGGCCACCCTGCAGGATCACTAGTGTTTTCAATTCCAGACACCAGGATCGTTAGTGTCTTTCAGGTGAGAACTCACGTATAACCTTCGAGAGTGTATTCGTTTATATTGTGCATATCACATCACTCACACTCACTAACAGACGACGCGACGTCTAAAAGGGTCTACGGGATTACTGTCAATTTTTCTTTTTCTTTAATAAAGTCAGGCATTTTTATCAAGGAAGTTTGTTAATATCGTTCAGAATGCCGGAAGAATAATTAGTCCTACTATGATCTACCATTTAGCCCAATTGACATTGCTGATAACCCTGACCCCGGAGGTAGTTCCATCGAGGTAAAACTACTGGAGAGATCGCTAAGTGAGCTAAAAACGGTCCGCGTAGGTCTGTGCGGAACAGAAATGGTGGGCCACTGTGTGCTCAGAGCTGTTTCTGGCGTTGAACGCGCTGTCGTTTACACGCTCCTGGACTTCACTGCCATGTTTGAATTGTAATGAAATTTATATATCCTTTGTGTACGTGAATTACGGAATCCGAAATTATAAATATTGTTTTATTTTACCGTTTTTTAATATTTTTAATAATTAAAAACTCTTACGTGTTATTAAAGAGGGACATGAAAAAGTTACTCAGCGAGGAAGTTTTTTATTTTTAGGTTAGAAACAAACTTCCAGCGGGAAAGTTGTAGATAATTAGTTTCTCTAGAACTTTTATTTCAAACATTTTTCGGTAAACATGTTGGTTTGCCTACAATTCGTTTGGAAAGATGCTGAAACTTTTCGCCGCGCTCTATCCAAGACGTGCCACGCGCCGCGCCGCGCCTCGGTGATGCTGTGTTACAACATGGCCTAGTTTTTTGATAAAATACATAGTTATACGACTTTTGTTTTAGTCGTATTTTGCTAAGTAATCTTACAACATTCTACAATTCAACTGTAATGTGTAATGTAACAGTTAATCAGTAAATAAAAATTAATTTTGAGAAAAATCATTTCATTTAATCCTATGCCTTCCAAAATACTCTTAAAACTGACTAATGCTACGGATACATTTATACTATACCCCATTATTATTATACTGTACTTGTATCGTCTCTTAAATAAATCATAATCAATTGTTATCATACACTGAAGATAATTTTTTGTTATTCAATAGCGAAATGTTGTATTAATGCAACATTATGTAATCGTTCCTAATACTATACGTGGACGGGTGAACGAACTATGTTGGTAATTAATACATACATTTGCTATTAAAAAGTATTTGTCTTGGTATTCATTAATCAACAAAATTTTATGATATAGGCCAATTAACTTTCATACAATCTACAACTTTTGGCGAACGTCGAAGTTTATATGCTAAAATTCAAAGTTTCACTAGTCCAAAGAACGATATTACTGCTCATAAAAAATTCATTCCAGTACCAAAAACTTCAAAACATCATTATTGAACAACACCTAAAGCCTAGTGGATCGTACATAAATTCATATGACTGGAAATATGAAAGAATCAGCCATCAAGGAGATTATTTTACAAAACTCCCAACTTTCTGTTATTTTTACGCAACTAACCCTGGTCGAATATATTTACTTTCGGTATTAAAAATTCGAGAAACTATTCAGGAATACGGATCAGAAGACCATTCAACCATAAAAAATGTTCCCTGGCTGTAAATTCAATTCAAGTGAGCGCGCGTCGTGTTTTTCCCTATATCCCCCATGCTAAGCGCTGCCGCGGTAGCCCACCATTTGCGGCGCGACCTCGAACGCGGCCGGACCGAAATTTGGTTCGCTTCACCACGGGCGCGAGCGGTCCAGTAGTTTTAAGTCTTTGGGTAGTTCTAGTCCTACTGTTTCCGTAAATATAAATCCTATTGTATTTACGATATTTCCTTCCTGTAGGAAAATTATCCTAGGGCTTCCTAAGTCTGGAAAACTAAAATATCAGTAAAAACAGGTAGACTTATTTTGTTTCTAAGGTTATGCCTACAGTAGCCTAAACTTTAACTTCTTAAGTTTAAGTAGCCTAAACTTTAAGTTAGTAAACCTTAACTTCTTAACAAAGTTTAAGTTAAAGATTAACTACGGTTTTTAACAAAGTTTAACTACGGTACTGCCCGATCAGAGCCCTAGGCTAACTTTGTTATCATTTGGCCAAAAAAGGTTTTAAGCCTTCATTTTACATCCCGCAATTCATTTTGTAATGGCCCATAATATTGAATTTTAATTCATTTGATTTGTCTTTGATTGATTACTTTTTAACTAACTCTCCTGTGTAGTGTCTCTGCAGCAGTATTTATGTAAACCTATGAAACAAAGTGTGAAAAAGGTATTTATAGGTATATAATCAATTCAAGTTTGCTAAAAAACCTTATTTGTGAGTTAATGACCCTGTGATGTAAGATAAGCAGAATTTCAGAATCTAGGTAGAAACTTAAATTTAAAGTATGGATGAGACAGTTATTAGGTAAGTTCTTTGGAAATAACCAAAACTGACAACCGTTTTTTGTAAAAACCTAACCTAAACCGAACCGATAAAAAATGCAACCGATCCATCCCTAAATAATTTACTTGTTATCTTCCTATATACACATTATGTCCGTTGTCACCCTTTACCATATTTCCTGAGAGTTCCTAAGTTTTCCACCTGGACATACTTCCGTTATTAATTAATTCCTTTTTTCAATTCGCAGGGACGCCTTTACACTAGTACAGCAGAACAGGTTTTGTATAAATCCAAACGAAGGGTTCATGGCTCAGTTGGCAGAGTTTGAGCCGATCTACAGGGCGCAGCAGCAGACAGTGGAACTGGGGCAGAGTTCGGGCGACTCGTGTCGCAACAAGAGATCGCTGGATAGGTGACTGTGATCACCAACTGGGGTAGAGTTGGGGCGATTCGTGTCGCAACAAGAGATCGCTGGACAGGTGACCTTGATCACCTGGACAAGAGGAGTGTTGCTTTCAAAGTGATTTTCACAAAGAGACTTTATATAAGCATGCAATGCTTTCAAGACATGTGATTTATAGTGATTTCAGAGCAAATATTACATTGTAGTCGTATTGTCGATCCATCTAAGTTTATATTAATTTTGTGATATTGTTAGGCTGAAAGCATTTTTAATTACTCATGTAGGTAGATTAAACAAATTTTAACTCATCATTTACAGAGGTTAACTTTCTATTTATTTAATAGGATTGTTGTAAAGACCAAGTATGTGTAGGTGACATTTCAGAGGATTCTTCACATGGGTTTTTAAACATGATTTTTTACTAAAAGTATGTAAACTTAGCAAGAAAAGAAGCCGATGCATTTTTTTACATTTGTTTTTAAATCAATAAACCAACCCTCCATTTATTGTCATATCTGTATATGTTGGGAACATTTCTTGTTAACTATAAAAATTATCATTACTACCCAACTTTATTGATATACCTACAGTAAATTTTATTCATGCTTGACTGCATTATGGGGGATAAAAAAAGTTTAGATACCATTAACTTGCTACAGTTGGAAATCTTATTACCATTTTCTATTATAATCCACCACTTAATTAGGCTAGTTGAGGATATCGGTACCAAATTTTTGTAACATTTCGTCAGTCGTTACTGTGATTGTTAATTTTTCACTTATTTTCACTAATTTTGTTCTCATGCAACATTTTGTACATTATATGTAATTATATGTAGTTTGTACATATAGCATTATTTACAAATTCCTTTGTAGCCTATAAAGGTGTGTTAAACATGATAATAAAAAATAGTGCAGCTTTCAAATTTATAGTTACTGCTGACAATTATTTTTCCCCTCCCAACAAATTACCTTCATTATATGTGAAAGAAAATAATTAAACAGAACAGAAATAAATATATTTGTAATTTTCAATTACAAATTGAAAAAGGATTCAAATGCATACATAATCCTCGTCAACTGATGAATTTCTCAATATAATGTTAGCCTAGTGTAGCAGTGTCTATATCAAATTTTAACTTAATCGAAATTTAGTTAAAAGCTTGTAAAATTAAAACCGATGCAATTTTATTTTGCAATGTCCTGAAGCGAAGACATATATTTCTATAACATTACCTGAAGTGGTTATAAGAGCCATTACACCCTAGTATATTATTCTGGGATGAATGTTTCACTTTAAAAAAAATTGCAATGTACTTTTTGGATGCAAACAGAAGAAACATCATTCTGACTCAAGAGTATTTTTAAAGGATTTCAATATTTAGTTATCTGTGTCTATTGGTCGGTTAAAATTTACTTTTTATCTGATGGTTATCCGCATTTTATTGTAATTATACCACTTGGGAAGCCAGCTGTAGTGGTTGTACAATTGCCATCAGTAGTACAACCTAGACATTTCAATTGTTTTTCATAAATCACAATTTCAACGATAAAATGTCGTTGTAAAAGTTCCAACAAGGATTCAGATCGCATGCATAAATTAGTATTCATTTTCTATTGTTAATAAATTCCTCACTGTTATTGCTATTTTAAAATTTAAATTATTAAACCTCAGTAGAGAGCAACTGAATATACCTGCCACTGCAAACCTGTGTACTCAGCAGATTTCCAATGTGTAAATGTACTGCACTATCAACCAAACTTATCAAATTATATTCATAAATAAGCAAGAGTAATATTTCATATAAAAATAACAATACAGATGAGTTTGCAGATTTGCTACAATAGAGACCACAAAAATTTGGCTTTTATGCAAATACCAACATCACCACAACCATTTAAATTACATGTCAAGTTTTGTCAATATATGTTCATAATATATATTATTTCTCTAGATTTTTTGTTGTTGGTAGGCCATACCTTTCTTAATATAACACTTAAGCAAAACCATTAATTAAACCAACCGTAAAAAATATAATTTAATGGATGCTTCTCAATTATTTGTCAACATACTGGTGTGCCATCGTCAATATACTGGTGCGCCATCGCCAACATACTGGTGTGCCATCTCCAACATACTGGTGCGCCATCATCAACATACTGGTGCGCCATCGTCAACATACTGGTGTGCCGTCGTCAACATACTGGTGCGCCATCGTCAACATACAGGTGTGCCATCGTCAACATACTGGTGCGCCATCGTCAACATACTGGTGCGCCATCGTCAACATACTGGTGCACCATCGTCAACATACTGGTGCACCATCGTCAACATACTGGTGTGCCATCGTCAACATACTGGTGTGCCATCGTCAACATACTGGTGCACCATCGTCAACATACTGGTGCGCCATCGTCAACATACTGGTGCGCCATCGTCAACATACTGGTACACCATCGTCAAGATACTGGTGCGCCATCGCCAACATACTGGTGTGCCATCGTCAACATACTGGTGCACCATCGTCAACATACTGGTGCGCCATCGCCAACATACTGGTGTGCCATCATCAACATACTGGTGCACCATTGTCAACATACAGGTGTGCCATCGTCAACATACTGGTGTGCCATCGTCAACATACTGGTGCACCATCGTCAACATACTGGTGCGCCATCGTCAACATACTGGTGCACCATCGTCAACATACTGGTGCGCCATCGTCAACATACTGGTGCACCATCGTCAACATACTGGTGCGCCATCGCCAACATACTGGTGTGCCATCATCAACATACTGGTGCACCATTGTCAACATACAGGTGTGCCATCGTCAACATACTGGTGCACCATCGTCAACATACTGGTGCGCCATCGTCAACATACTGGTGCGCTATCGTCAACATACTGGTGTGCCATCTTTCAAGTTAAACTAACTCAAAACAGGTGTTTCAATGTGCAAGCTGTACATGGGCACTTACTTCTAGTAGTGCATAAAAAAATCCCACTTTTAGCGAATTTCCCCTATAGGGAAGAAGCTATTACCGTAGATCTGATGGTAAGACTTAAGCCCGAGACCATGATAACTTTTTGTTTTGAGGTCCCCAGATGCCAAAAACACTATTCGTTCAAATTTATATATATGTATATATATATCTATATACATATATATATCTATATATATATCTATATATATATCTATATATATATCTATATATATATATCTATATATGTGTCCGTTAACACGATAACTTGAGTAAAAAACGTCCGATTTTGATGAAATTTGGCTCAAATGTTTAAAATGACATTCATGACTTTAAGTTCGAAAACCAGAAAAATCGGACCATGGGAAGGGGGGTTTATGGGGGTTTTAAATTTTCCAAAAATCAGTTTTTTGCATTTTTCACCCTAAAGTTTTTTTAAAACTTAATTTTGGTTTTGACCATGTTATAGAGCTTAAAAAAACAAATAATTTAGTATTTTGAATTATTAACCTAGGTTAAGTGGTTGCGGAGAAAATCCAAAAAAACCTGCTCATAAAATCTCCCATGTTAATCTTATGGGAAAAAGGTTTTTGGCTTTTCCTCAGTTTATTTTAATGTAAACTTCACATTTGCTTTTACCAATCTGTTCAGTTCCACAAAACAATCATTTTGGTGTTTAAATTGTGATTCTACGCCCAACCGTTGCAGAGATATACGAAGTGCTAAACACAGTACGTTGTCCAATGTTATCATTATGGAGAATAAATAAAATTTGATATCTCGATTAATTATGAATGTATGTTGATGAAACTTGGTATGTGGCTTCAAGTAGTACTGGTATATTGATATTTGCACAACAAATTGATTTTTTGTTGATTATTCCCGTAGCAGCAAACCTGCGTACTCAGCCCCCATGTCATTCTTATGGAGAATAAGTAAAATGTACGGACTCCCTTAATTATGAACATAAATTAATAAAACCTGGTATGTAGCTTCACTTGGTTGAGTTATATTGATAATTATATAAAAACCCATTTTTCTGTTCCTTGTTGCAGCAAACCTGCTTTCTCAGCCCCCATGTTATTCTTATGGAGAATAACTAGAATGTCATATATCACTTATTTATGATTGAATATCGATGAAATTTAGTATTTGGCTTCGCCTAGTTAAATTCTACTTATATTTGCATAAAAACCAATTGTTTCTGTTCCTTGTTTCAGCAAACCTACATACTCATTACCAATGTTATTCTTATGGAGAATAATTAAAATCGTTTATATGTGAATATATTTTTATGAAACTTGGTTTGCGGCTTTATGTGGAATTCAGACAAATATTATGCATTGGAAATTCGCTGAGTCCGCAGGTTTGCTGCGACGGGGGTATTTGTGGTTGCTGCTGTAGTAGTCAATAGTCTATAGTTCTTTATTCATGAGTATTCAGAGGATGTACAAGAACAGTGTCAATGTATATATGATAAACTATAACTAAAACATGCATTGTTGTAATCTTTTAAAATTGGCAACTGAGAAACAACATAAAATTCAAGTATAAGCAAGAAAAAATATAAAATACGCTTACGAAGCATTTATTTAACCCAACATACCTATAACGATATAGTTACGTTCAACAGATATTTATTTAATAAAAACTCCTGGAAGGAATAGAGAGGTTTCTGAAATAAATAAAGTTTTAACTCCTTTTTGAATGTCTTGAATTTGAGTATGATGGTTTTTTCAAAGAATTTAAGATTATGTACTGGATAAGCTATTTTGTATCTATTTCTTGTTAAATAATTATGTGAGGAACCCAATTTTGGTATACTTAATAAATGTTTCTTTACATGTAAACTTACTTCGAATATGTATTGAGAAAAGACAGTATCCCTAATTTTTGAAAATATTCTTTAACCGAATCTGTTCTCCGCATGTTTAATATTATTCTGATTGCTTGTTTTTGTAGTACTAATACTTTTTTAAAATTTGTAAAATACGTCCCGCCATACTAAACTAATAAAAAAAAATATAGGAATGAATTAATGCAAAATAAATTGATTTTAGTGTGTCTTCTGGACGGATTTTCAACATCTTTCGCAAAAACAGACCAGATGAAATTTATTGCAGACATCGTGAATATGATTATTCCAATTGAAATTTTTATAAATTTTCAAGCCTAAAACTTTTGTCTCGTCTACCTCATGTAAAAGTTTATTTCCAATGAATACATTTGGCTGGATGGATGACTTATATTAAGCTGTATTGAAAGATATATATTTGCTTTTATTCAGGTTCACTAAAAGGTTCACGTTACTTAACCTATGCTGGCTTATAGAGGAAAGTCCTTCAAATGCCATTAGCTCAACTCTCTCATGTGATTTGCTTGAAAATTTTTAATTTATGTCGTCGGCATACAGACATACCTTACCCGTATAAATTATATCTGGCATTCCCTTCAAATAGCAAAATATACAGCAAGGGTCCTGAAAATGGAACCTTGAAGTACACCATAGTTAACTCTTTCCAGCGAGGATGGATCATGCCTTTTGTTATTAAACTTATCTATAACGGCACATGTACTGTTATCAATATTAGGACTGATAAAGGTTTACTACAGCAGCACCCACAAAAAGTGGGATTTTTATGCAAATATCAATAGACTACAATCAGTTGAAGCCACATACCAAGTTTCATCAGTATAATAAATTTATAAATAAGCTATATATTTAATTTTACTTTTTCTCCATAAGAATAACATAGGGCAACAAGGAGTGTGGGCTTCAACGGTCATTATCACAAGGCTTTCTGGGAAACAATCATATTGCTGACATTTCAGATGTGTGTGTGTGTGTGTAGATGAGTCATCGCTTTGAAGATGGAGACTGCAACGTCTCTGAAACATTGGCAATCATTGATACAACAACACAGCAAACCCAGAATAAATCTACATTACATAGAGCAACGTACTGTGTTTGGTACTTTATCTCTTAAACCAATTAATCTAGGCTTAATGGGAATTCCCATTTCGGGTTACTTTTTTGTTTTATTTTTAACCTTAATCTAATGATCAACATTTATGTTTTACTTTAAATTATATGTAGAAACCCCAAAACACCTATTTTTTTATTAAATATTTCCAATTTGATGATAAGAACTGTCTGGCTTTTGAACTCATGAAAATATATGCTTGTATGCACGTACCAAATTTCATCCAGATCAGATATTTTTAACAAAATCGTTTGTACCTATGGACACATAACAATGGCACATGTATAACGATTTGAAGGATTGGTATTATCGGCTTCTGGAGACATAAATATAAAAATAAATCAAGGTTCTAGGCAAGGTCTTAACATGCCGACGACGGTAAATTAGCTTCTTTCCTACGGGGAAAATTCGCTAAAACTAATTTGAGGTTTCTCGGCCTCCTCACCATCTACAAGACTACTAGGCCTACATTATCTGAATCTTGTAGCACTTGAGTGTGAAGGTGGCAAAATAGGTATCCTGACCCTTGCATAAGAATAATAAAACCTTATATCTAGGTATTAATGGAGTCTTACTTAACTTAGATTGTCTAATGAAGAACACATCAGTAACAAAGTATAAAAATTTATTTTAGGAACTTTCATCTACATAAGTGATTACACAAATATATAAACAAATTAGGAACCACACAACTTAACATAATGATTTTTCTTTGGAATTGTCAAAATCTTAATAAAAATCAATTTTGATTAAATTTGTTTACCAAACAAACTTATAAAAACTGCTTTAAGTGGTTCATTTTTAGACTTGTCAGACCTTTGGACAAGTTGAAGGTGCTGAATAGCTTACAACTACGCAAGGAACAGTCATACCAGTTCAATTACATTATGTTTTGGTTAGGACCTGGCCTTTTATTATCTATGAGTCATCTTGAAGACGTTCATTTATATCCAAAGTGAGTCGCTTCACCTTTTCTTTTTCTCTCTGAGAAGCCTATAAAAGAAATTAAGTCCAGTTAAAAAAGAAGTCATTTCAATATGTGTAAAATTCACTTGCATTAGAACTTTAATCATACTAATCAGTAACTCTTGATAAATTGGACGTTCAAATACCATTCTAATACTATATTACATGCAATTTTAAGGGATTTTATATACCTCCCTTAAAATGAACTCATTTAAAATAAGATATTATAAATAAATATACCCACTAAATGATGGAGGAAGGTTACCTAAGGTCAACTTCCAACATTGTTGCTGAATTCATGAAAAGGCCGGGTTTGTGGTAATTTAGGCATTGAAGGGTAATAGATGTAAATACAATACAGTAAAAATGACCAAAACACAATAACAAAAAGAGTCTAGGGCGTATACAGACTATCATTTTAGGGGGGGTTATAAAGGGGGGGAAATATAAATTTTCAAAATACAATAACCTTTACAGTGAAAAATTTGTAAAATACGGGAGGGTTTGGGAGGGTCATGACCCCCATGACCTCCCCCTTGTATTCGCGCCTGTAAGAGTCATGTGCCATATTTCGACTCAATCAATATTTTGTTGGTCCTTAGACTTATATTAAATCCATCATCCAGACACACAGATGGAAAATGGTGCAAGATAGCCCATATATTTGTATATAGTACTTTAATATTATTAACACAATTCAAATGCATGAAGTTTGGGGAGGGACTGGCCCCAATTATGTCTCCCTCGAACCACACAATTTGAATTGAGTGGAAGTGTTGAGTAGAAAGGATTGAGAGGGGCAAAGGAGTATGGGGAAAGGTATTCCTCAGACTGTTCACTCAAACATTACCTCCATTTCACATCTTATGTTGATATGATATCCGACCCTACTTCAGCGGTAGATGGGATGAACCATCCTCGGAAACAGTGGGCTTTACTCAATCGCTTTCGCAATTATTGCAAATTTAAATGGGTTATGGCACACGATCACACGTCTTGTGACTGTGGGGCGGAGCGTCAAACTATGTACCACAGTTAGCTTTCCCTGAAGGGTTGGCCGGCCTGCATGGAACAAGTGAGGCTGGACTCCAATGGCTTCGCGCCCAGGATTTAGCTCTGTGATGGGACAACATTTATTTATTTCCTGAACTTAATCAACGCAGGTAAATCATACCGATGTTTCTTTGTTTGTTTTACACTCCGGAATCGAAGGCAGCTGTGTAAACCGTACCCCTTACTGTGTTTTTACGTTGTCAAAAGTTATGGTTCATGCTACTAGTTATAATTAACACAAAGTAAAGAAGTATCATTCAAAATATTGCAAAATACAGAATTATTAAAACATGTTCAATGGTGCAATATAATATCTATTTGATGTAATAAAAAAGATAATTAAAAAATACTTTATGTGGTAACAAAGACACCAGGACTGTGGTGGGTTAAATATTCATCTCTGTAGTGTCATACATACCTTCTGAGATTAGTTAATTTAAAAAAGATTGATAATAAAAATAACGTTTCTAGATTTTCATTTAGCAAAACTCACCTCTTCGCGGGACTTGAGGTTAACCAACAGTTCATGGTCTGAAGGCAGCGTTACTGTTTTGCAGGTCTGCTTGTTCCCTTTTTTCATCAGAAGGACAAACTGTGGCTTGTCATCTAAATGAAAGACAGCATAAATCGATTTAGTCATTTGCTGTAACTTGCCGTTTTTATCACTCCAAAATTACTCATCGATTTACAACTATTGGCAAAAAAAATACATGTTCTTTATATTTCAAAAATCCCAAACATGGCAGTCTACAGCATGTTCTGCAGGATTTCCATTATTGTATGTGCTGCTAACCTCAAAATAACGGGAACTCTAACCTTACCGAGGGGAACAGACAGTGATATGTTAAATACTATCAAAGGTCTCTTTCCAGATTCCTAAACAAGTGTCTTATTATAGAAAAATTAAATTATCCAGCCTGCTTATGTCCCACCATGCCCATTCTCCAAGTTGCAGCTTGCCACTGAAGGGAAATTTGGCTACTTATACACTGAACGTATTTACGTAATTATGCAGCAGTTAGGTCGGGTTCCTATAATTTCATAGACCGAACGTTTAATCAAAAAATCTCATTCTTCCCCCCCACTACTATTCCAGTCACCAGATCCCGTCCTACTCATTGGTAGTTACTGTTTAACAACAGAAGAATATGGCCTGCCATCTCGTCTTCTGCCACCACTGATTATCTCTGTTGGGTTTCAACACGGGAACCCGGTCATTGTGGATTACAAACAAATATGTCAATAGCTTGCAAAATTTGGTTAAAAAAGCAAGGAAAAAACTAATTCACAAACAGCACGCTGACATAAGGAGGCGAATCCAAATTTAAAACTTTTAAAAATCAAACACTATTTCAAAAGATGCCAACTTATTTTGAAGTAAGAAAATATTTTGTTCTGTTCTGATTAATTTTGTTCTGTTTATCTGCAGTGATGGGATGGTAATATTTTGCTGCATACAGGTTTTTAAAATATTGCCCTGATTTGTTTATGGTTAAGTTCCATGAATTGTATAGCATTTTATTCAAAACTAAAGCACCAAAAAATTTAAAAAAATCCATTCTTCATCCCTTATTTAAAAAAGGGGACCCTAATAATGCACAGAACTATCTGACCTTCACAAATTGTATCTTGCTAACAGTTACACGAGTTTATTGTTTAATAGGGTAGTAGATCATGCTTTTTGAATTCTAAGCGGGTTGTAGAAAAGGTTATTCAACCGTGGATAACATTTTTACTCCCTCAAATGTAATCAGACTGAGCTTGAATGGCAAAAAAGGGAGGTGATTCTGATGATTTGTCATGTGTGTAAACACAGTGTTTGTTAAGTTGAAGCAATTTATAGTTTTACAAAATATTGTTCATTCCTAATTCTGCAAATGTTAAGTGTTTTAAGTTATTACAAGCCTACGTTTTCAGGTGATTATTTGTACGAGGGCTGTTCAGAAAGTAAGTTCCATTTAGGTGTAAAAAAATACTCAATGGATCTACAGCAAATGTATTATATACATCTTAAAGAGCTCAGCATGTCATGAAACTATTTTTCGACATAATTCCCACTAACATTTAAGCACTTACCTAGGAACAAGCTTTTCAATTCCGACTGAAAAGAATTCTGCCGCCTGTGCACGAAGCCACCTGTTGACGCCATCTTTCAGCTCGTCATCATTCACAAAGTGCTGTGACCCGAGCCATTTTTTCATGTTGGGGAACAAGTGAAAATCGCTTGGCGCTAAATCAGGACTGTAAGGTGGGTGGTCAAAAATATCCCAACCAATATGGTCCAGAAGCTCACGAGTTTTCGCTGCAGTGTGAGGACGTGCATTGTCGTGAATGAAAATAACGCCACCGGTCAACATGCCACGCCTTTTGTTCTGGATTGCCCGCCTCAGTTTCTTTAGCGTTTCACAATACACTGTTGAGTTAATTGTAGTGCTCCTTTCTAAATACTCAACCAATAGAACCCCTTTCCTGTCCCAAAAAACAGTTGCCATGAGTTTTTTCCTTGAGAATGTTTGTCGGCATTTGATGGGCCTACGCGGCGACGCAGTGTGACCCCACTCCATTGACGTTTTTTTCGTTCAATATTCACATAAGAAACCCATGTTTCATCGCCTGTCACTATGTGATCAAGAAGTTCATCGCCTTCTTCGTCGTATTGCTCCAGAAATGTTAGGGCAGCGCCCATTCTGTTCATTTTGTGATCAGTTGTGAGAAATTTCGGCACCCACCGAGCACAAAATTTGTGGTAACCAAGATTTTGGGTCACAATGTTGTAAAGAAGAGTGCGTGAAATTTGAGGGAAACACTCCGAGAGGTCTGTAATAGTGAACGTCCTATTCTCTCTAACCTTATCATTAATTTTGTCCACAAGATCGTCGGTTACCAGAGATGGCCGGCCACTTTTCTCTTCATCATGAACATTCGTGCGTCCTTCGTTAAACAAACGGCACCATTTCCAAACTGCACTGTCACTCATTATGTTATTTCCGTAAACAGAACACAGTTCACGATGGATCTCAGCAGGTTTAATTTTGTTTGCCCAAAGAAACTGGATAACGGAACGCACTTCACAGTCAGCAGGGTTGTCAATTGCGGCGGCTGGACTGACGCTCGCGGCGTCACCAGAGCCGGCGACACTCGCAACTGCGGCGGCCATTTTGAATTTAGATTGCATTGCGCGGAGCAGTCCGATTGACCGATTCTTCCGATTCTTGGCGTAAGGACAGACGCCTACTGAGCCAGACTACCCAACGCCGCCATGGTCACACCTCTACCCCCACTCCTCTACTCGCTAGCCACCAACGGAACTTACTTTTTGAACAGCCCTCGTATTTATCTTACCACAGTTATTTATACTTTTTTATAGATTTTTCGGAAAATAAAACTAATTGTTCTAATTTGTAGTAATTGGTACCTAGTCTATTTCAATTAGGGTCTCTCCTTTTCCTAGGGGTTGTAATAGTTAAAATGAAAAAAAAAAAATTGTTATAAACAACACATACAAATTATTATTTTTTAACTACCTATATCAATTTAATTCTAAAACATACCCTCCAATGCTTTCCTGTAGTTGAGAGGAACTGCAATATCAGTGTTGGGCTTGACGTTCACTTCTATTTCTTTCACACTTTCCGATACCATCCTACTCAACTCTTGCAAAAAAACATCATCTGCATCATCCATTTTCTGGAGTATGATAAAAAACACAAGATTATTATTGTTGTTTTGTTATTGATGTTGTTTGTTAACATAGATATTGATAAAAACTTTTGGTTTTAAGTTTCATAGGCTAACCATACAATTTGTATGCCTGCACCATAAGAATATAATTTTTTTACAACTCACAGCGATTTTAACATTACAAAATTATAAATAGTATAGGCTATTTAACAATAACCATACCATGTGATTGCCTCCAATATTAAATCATAGCTGCATAATCATTATATTAAAAGAATAAGACGACTTTTGTGCAGAAGATTATGGCCAAACTACTGGGTCGATTTTGATGATTTACGTGTCGTTTGAAAGCCCTTAACTTCTAGATGTGCCTTTTAGGGGTCTCAAGTCAGTGCGTGGAACCAGAAACCCTTGGGAAGCCCTCAAAGAACGGTTTTGGCCCATTTAAATAACATTGGGCAGCAAATCAAAACAAAAGAAGCAGAACAGCTGGGATTAAAGATACAAACATATAGTTTGCTAGTACATATAAATATGTCAATTTTTAATGGGATGCTCAAAAGCATAGCCAGAACAAAATGTCACTGAGGGCAAGTTAGATTCAGAGACAAGGGGAATGGAGTAATATTTTGGAGCTAAATATACATCACAATGTGATTTTTTAAATATATTTTAATGTATGCAATATAAAAATGAAGTCAATAAATGGACAACAAATTATACTTCATCCTACCTTAGATTGTGGTTGGGGTTCAGAGGCTGAAGATCTGTTACCTGAAAACAATACATAAAAAACAAACAATTAGTAAATTGTTTATTAGTAATAATCCTATGTATTAAAACACAAAATTAAAATCTTCCGGAAGAACGTGTGAGACTTCCACTGGACCGATTTACACACGGGTCGTGTCAAATGAAAGGAAATAAACCCTATATTTGCACATTTTACCTTAAATGTTGGGATCTGGACAATAACTATTTAAAAAACGAGATTAAAGTTTTCCTATGGCATGGGGTAAAATTTCAACTTTGCACTCCTTTGGTCAGTTCACTTGAGGTTTCCACTGAACCGTTTTACACGCGGTTGGTTTTAAATGAAAGATCAATCTCTCAATATCTGCACAATCTACTTACATTTTTGAAATAATTTCATTTAGGCTATAATACAAAAAAAAAGAAGTTTTAAAACTTATTTTATCACTATTTTAACTTTCTCTAACCAGCTGATTATTAAAACACGTATATTGTGTATCTAAGAACATACAAAAGGGAATCAGCTGACTTAGAGAAAATCATAGTATCTTTCGACGATGCACTGGCATATATTGCAATTACCGGAGTCGATTCAGGCTGAACCGAAGAAGAAGGTAATAAGGTAATGTCTGCTTTGTTCCCATTTAAACATGTGATTAAGTGTCTACTTTCTTAACGAACTTGCATGTGTTCCCACGTATATTTTTTTATTTTCCTCGGTATGTAACGAGAGAAAAAAATCAGTTGAGGCAGAGTATTAGAGCAAATTTAGGGGCTATGGCCCCTTAAAGCCAATAGTATATTTACAAATACATAGAAACTAAAAGAACTAACTTGTCTCTTCATCAGAACCCACATCACTTGATTCATGATCTTCAAACACAGTGCATAAGAGTGACACAAAGTTCTGAAAAAGATGATTTCATACGAGTGTACATGGCATAAAAGTGCAAATTAAAACTACTTTTATGTAAACAAATAAGTAAATTAACCAAAAAATAAATATATTCTGTGATTAAGTGGCTAAAAAACTCCTTCTTTTGTACGATTTCTTCCTGTAATTACATCCTCACCGATGGCGACAGGAAATCTTGTTGAATCTAATGCAAAATAATGTTTACAGATAGGAAGCTAACTGTTTAATTAATGGTTACATGATGGGAAAAGGTTTTTAAGTTATTTTTTATGGAAATCGCTAAGTTTTTGCTATTGCTGTAGGTTCTAAAATCTTGAGATATTAATTACAGGTTACTAAAAGAGTTCTTTTGCAAATAGATTTTGGGCCATGAGGTGTTTAGCAATTTTCTTATTCAAATTCGTGTATTTAGCATTTAGTCCCAAAACTGCAGTTGGGACAAGCCCTAAAATGACAAAATATTCATATCAAGGAAAAATATACATATATGAAAAATAAGAACCATGTGTCTCTTGTATGGATTTAAGAAAAAGAACACTGATGACCAAACAAAGTGAGCGAATTGAAAATGGCAAAGAGCCAAACATTTGTTTAAAAAAACTTTGGAAACATTTCAGAACTGACAGTCCTATGAACTTATTCAAGCCTTCAATTTTCAGTATAAAAAATGCCAATTTAAATACTATTGTATATCTGATTAAGTACCATCCAATTAATTTTAAGTTGGACTAAATAACACTTTTTTATTCGTGCACCAACTTATTTGTACATGCCGGTAATTATTCCAACCGCTTTAATTTTCATTAACACAAACTCCATAGTGATTTCTAAGACAAGACAAAAACTTCATGCATACCTTACATTCCCTTGCCTCACTTTAGCACTTGACAACCTCTGACATTGCTGTATAACAACCATTTAACTTGAGAAAAACTAGGGTCACTTACAGGGTCATCATTGGCTGCCTCAGAGTACATCTTATTGTTGATGTTGTTAACAGCGTTGGTGGCCGTAGCAAGATCTGAAGACGGTTTAAAATCAGGTGACAAGGAATACAAGATGTCTTCAAAACGATAAACTATATCTTTTGGGAATGGTTGATCATCGTTCCATACATTTGAAGACCTTTTAAGCCAGTAGTACCGCTGCAACAATAGTTAAAAACTGAGTAATTTAACATCAAAATAAAATACAAGAATTCAAATAAATGCTGGGAATTCAATTATTTTTAATACTTTAATTTGGTAAGTGTCAATATTGCAGTGGTGTTTTAAATTAAAATATATATCAGAAGTATATATCTGTGGATCTGTTATCGAAACTGTCAAAATGATTCTATACTGTAACTTATTATAAGTGTTAGCTATCGTAATAATCACTATACACATTCTGTTGCCATTTCAGTAATTTATAAATTTATATTCAGGTAATAGCATATTTTAATGATGCAAAACTGTGTTTCAGTGCATAAACAGTTCATTACAATTTACATTCTGCTCCATACTTTTTCTCCAGAGGCCTCCAGTGTCAATGTTAATGGAGGAATCTCTTGGGGTGTTAATCAATTGAATCGTGCATTCAACAGTTGTCAATACATTAACAAAACCCATCACAACAACAACAAATGTTACAGATTTATTTAAATAAAATGGCTACTAAAATGACAACACGATATACATTATGAGAGGTGGTGTTTTAAATAAATAAGCAAGAGAGGAATATTTGCTCAATCAATTCAAGAAGCAGATCCCACTTGACACAGGATAAATACAACATGCAAATCAAGCCATATAGGCATTATTATCATGTCCCAGCCTATCTATGAGTAGGCTGTGAATAGGGTGTTTCTGTGTTATTAATAATTTATAAAGCTGTTAATGAGATTTAATCATACAACAATGATTTTTAAAGCATTAAAATCATTAGATCTCATATTAAAAATAGCATCAAATAACTGGCTGGCATCCAACTTCTATGCTGCACTTGTTTTATAATTGTACATTTATGGGAAATAGTAATTTATATTCTTCTGCTTATATAGTTGTTTCCAATTATCCGAACCCCAATTAACCAAATCCCCAATTATCCATTTTGATTTTGAGCGAAATAGTAAATATCTGAAGTTATAGCGTGAGCGCAGGTGAGGGGGGCGAACAAGTGTACAGGCAATGCCTCTGTGCTGTTAGAATAGGAACAACAGCAAGCCCGCACATCCACTATTCCCGTGTGCTACCTATAGCAGCGAAGCAATGCGTCATCTCTACCCCCTTCAGCCCCGTGCGTTCGTCTCGCCACTGTTCTCTCAGTTCAGTTTGCTGGCACCGAATTCACACTGCGTTTAGCGTCTAATTAAGTGCTCGAAATTAGTAATTTCCTGTTCATTGCAGAAACGGTAATAATAAAATAAAATATGTTCAGTGTATGAAACTTTTTGCTTGAATCCCCGAACTATATCCAATTATCCGAATTTTCGACTATCCGAATCAACCTGATCCCCAATTAATTCGGATAATCGGAGTTCTACTGTATTTAATATTCAAGTTTTTAGAGGCAAACGATATTGTCTCTCATGAAATTTATCCGGCCAAGTCAAACCAACCTGGAAGTAAACAATGAAGTAGTCCAGTTTCTTAGCAGTGTCGGGACTAGACAGGGGGAAGGAGCAGGTGTTCAGCAGCAGCAAGACGAGGTGGATCCTCATGACGCTGGTGGGAGGGTCGACAGCGGACGATACCCCAGGCTCCTGCGACACTCCGAACGATATCAGGGAGTACAGCGTCTATGGAGAACACTGGGATGTATAACACTGGGGGCTGGAGAGAAGGGTGGAAAACCCCACAGCACAGGGACAACCCAAACATCCTTCGGATATCCTTGGACATTTCAGACCTTGAACGGACAACCCAATACATTCCCAATCTACCCAATCCATATGACATTGTGTGCTATCTGGGATAGTCGGGGTATTTTAAAAAGTGTGTTATTTCTGAAGCGTTATTTAACCCATTAATGATTACAGAGGTCTGTTTATCCCAGCCTCTCGTTTGTTATCTAATCACAATCCTCCAAACACCGACAACCATGAATTAATTAAACCAATAAATCCAAAAAAACACTTACCACTGACTATAACACCCTACGGTAAAGGCAAAACCAATGAAAACCAACGAGTCCCAATCAATCACGAATGCTCTGAGAGTGACACTGAACCAAACAAAGCAAACATACTTCGTATTTATGCATTTGTTTCTCGACAATGGGGTTTCATTGAATTAAGTAGAGTAGAGAGCAGCCCGTTCAAGCATCTGTATTTTTATTTATCGCCCACCAAATGTTAAATGTCCCTATCTTGAGAAGTAAGCAATAAGCTTTATTTCAGACCAGGGAGCTAATGAATCTATGGTTACGATTACACTCCCTTGGGAGGTAATGACACATAGCATTACGATTACACTCCCGGCAGAGCTCAATCAGCTGTTCCAATAGCATCAGCTGTTGCGTTTACAGCAACCAAAGTTTTCACAACATACAATTATTATTTGTTTTGATGCTAATATGGCACCTGCAGTGCCAGTTGTAGTTGAAAATTTGAGTGTTTAATTTTTCCAATCTTCTTTTTTCTTAATGGGTGATAAAATAGTGTACACTCCTCGGCTAGTAAGAGCCTTCAAGTGTTTAACGCACTTGCTTTCAAGCATCGCTCTCAAGCTACAATGACACTATTACTACTCTAGGTATGTAAATAACTATTCTATGCAATTGAATGTAGCCCATAAATCCACCAAATTAAATAAAATCTGTTTCTTAATTTTATAGATTGACCAAAAGCTTCATGCACACATAAACAGAATCAAAAAACTATACAAAGTGTGAGAAATACCTTGAGCACATCAGAGGTGTCCAATATCTTGTAGTTGTACAACTCTGCGAGATATTTGATCATCGCCACTCGTCGCTGGTTGAACGATGCCTCATTCACCTCCATCCCGAGTCTTACGTCTTCCAAGACGCTGTCCACTACTCTGCACACAACTTCTTCCTGTGTACGGAAGTATTAAGTGTAACAACCTTTCTACCCTCTGTACCTGTAATATTGGACAGGCAGGGTTGTCAACACAGCTATGAACTTAAGTTGTGCACGATTCCAGGTTTCCTGAACAAACTCTGAAAATTCTTAAACCTGCTTAGTATTAATGCAGTGTTTGAATTTTTATAGTTTTTGGGGATACTGATCCTTTATATTCAAAACTGTTTAGTTATTTCTAAATGCTACAATATGTTTCTCCTAACAGCCTGCATGATAGCTGTCAAGAGGTTTAGCGGATCTCCAAAGTAACAATGAAGCAGCTTTCTATTGGCAGAAGGGCTGAATTCAGCTTTGTAATGGGAGATTTTAAACTTGTATGGCCGTTAACAATTATCAGATATCAGGAAACAACTACTCGCCCACACCTACAAAAAACCTTATTTTACAAATGATGCAAGCAATGATGGCGAGAAATTATATGTATGCTATTTTTATTTTTCACATTTAATTTCTTAAGAATCTAAATATCTATCTATATTAGGGATGAGTTGATTCTCTATACCACCGATACTTGGACATTGGTATCGGTATCGAGATTCATTCATTCAATGTCGATACCGATACCATCGATACCCCCGCCGTTTACCTGCACTACTAAGTGCACAGGAAGAGATACTCCCGCCGTTTACCCGCTCTACAAAAGGCACGAGAAGTGTTTGGGTCGGCGGCAAAAATCTTACCTTGGAGATAAGGAAGGAAGGGGGGTGTGAGGGATCTGGTCGAAAGTAGGGGTGTGCGAGTACTCGAAACTTTGAGTTTTCGGCCGAGTATTTTAATACTCGAACTCGACTCGAAGTTTTGAAAACTACTCGAAAGTTCGAGCGAGTATTTCCCGCCGGTTTCCGGACGATCGCTAATGATTGCGACTGGCCAAAATGCGTAGTAACGGCTGCAAAAGGCAATCGCATCACGTAAAATCGGCCGAAAATGACGACCGCGAACAACTGCAACCAGCCAAAACGCGTGGTAACGGCCGCAAAAGGCGATCGCATCACGTAAAATCGGCCGAAAATGACGACCGCGAACGATTGCGACCGGCCAAAATGCGTAGTAACGGTCGCAAACGGCAATCGCAACACGTAAAATCGGCCGAAAATGACGACTATGAACGATTGCGACCGGCCAAAACGCGTATTAACGGCCACAAAAGGCGAACGCATCACGTAAAATCGGCCAAAAATTACGATCGGACCACGTAATTTTTGCCGTGACTAATGATTTCGTTATTTAATATTGATTATAAGCGATGTCTGGACCAGGTGATATTGACCAAATGACAACCGAGCCCTGTTTCATCGCCCGGAAACGAATGTCAATCCAGTTTGATTGTACTGGCCAAAACTTTGTATTGCTACTCATGTATTAGTTAGAAACCATGTTTAGATTATCAAATCTAGGATGGTATCCAAATTCCATTACACTATTTTGAACTACCAACTGATGGCAAATACTCGCTGGAAAATACTCGAAACTCAAAAATAATTGGCACTACTCGACTCGATTAAAAAAATCACTACTCGCACACCCCTAGTTGAAAGCAATAAACCAGTCGGCTAACCAACATTATTTCTTTGAGTCAATATCTTACAACCAAGTTTTCACCTATTATGAATTTACATTAAATAGTTTTTGTTTTTCTACATTACTAGTGAAATTAACATTAAATGATGTAAAAACTTACATTAAAAAATGTGTTATAATTTTAAATGGTATTATAAATTTGTAACTGTTTTTAACAATAGTTTCAACATCTATAGGTACTGAATAATCGGAAGTATCGATGGTATCGGTATCGAGAATTGGGAATCGATTTTTCTGGTATCGGTATCGAGAATCGATAAATTTTGGTATCGACTCATCCCTAATCTATATCAAATTAAAAATAGCTGAAGATCTTTGTTGAACTAGGAAAAACATTCTCTTGAGTTTTTTTATTAAAATATAAAAGTTATACTCTACATAAACATATAGACTTTTCAACACGGCTTCATAAGGACAATTGTTATAAGTACGTACATAGTTTTGTTCATATAAGTGTGACTTGTAGTTTTCTCACAAGTTCAAAGTAAATGTAAATTGATAAGAAATAAGCACAGGCGTTTAAAATACTACACAGTACGTTTCTTGTCACAAATTAACGTCTCATGAAAAACATTGCCATGAAAATAGTTACTCATCATGTACATCATCAAATACAATACAAAACCATCCTTAGCCCGGACTTAAAACAACTTACAAACCTGATAATCAGACAGCACACAAACTAAATGAGCCAATCCTCTTATTCTGTTGTAGCATATTTTGGAGGCGTTTGTGAGGCAGGATATTGCGAAAGAAGCCACACCTTGGTCATTCCAGTCTAACTGACGTAAAGTATTCATCACTTCCATATCAGACCCTGGCCGAGCCAAATCCTAAAACACATAGGTAGTTTTATTAAAAGTAAAACTAAGGGAAGACATTCAACCTCATTAAAAGTTTGAATCAACTGATATTTATGAAAGTAACAAACTCCTTTCTCCTCTAAGGGAAGACATTCAACGTCATTCAAACTTTGAATCAACTGATATTTATGAAAGTAACAAACTCCTTTCTCCTACACGATCTAACGTCAATTAGGAGATTACAGTGTGCCCTTTGCTAGCCTAACGGTTAGCGTCTTGGATTTTGGTGCAAGAGGTCACGGATTCGATCCCCCGGGTGCCCACATTTGAGAAAGTAAAGCAAAGTTTGTATAACCTTCTGGACAAGTTCTGTGGCCAGAGTTTTCAGGTTGCACTAGTGCCTCTGACATGACCTGTTGACTACTTAAGTAGCCGGGACCAACGGCTTAACGTGCCTTCCAAAGCATGGTGACAGTCTGAGTTACAAAAGTCAGATGGATTTCACCGGGAATTGAACCCGGGTCTTTTGGGTCGTAGGCCAGTACTCAACCCACTCAGCTATGACTGCTAAATATAAATACCATTCAATACAAAAATCCACTAATTTACCTAATGTCCCGACCGTAACATGTACTTTTAAAATAATGTACCTAATGTCCCGCCCGTAACATGTACTTTTTTTTAATAAAGTACTTTTAACGTAGAAAATATTTAATTTTTTTTTTTAATCATACAATACTAGTGAGTAAGAAAACTGTTCTAAAACATAGTAAAATTGTCTCTTATTTTCCTTAGAAATTCACTGACAAATGTGAGTAAGGTTCACTTAATTTCAAAATGGAAGCTTTTTCGTCCCACCCGTAACACCACTTAAAATGTATATGGATACTTGTAAAACGTATTTATCACCTTGAAATTAATATAATTTGCAGGAGTGCAGAATACATCCCATCCGACGAGCCAGGCTCAGGAGAAATTTTGGCTGCTGGAGGAAATTTTGGACCAACAAGCAAAATACTTTTAAGTTGCAAATTAATTTCCCAGAAAATTGAAAAATCTTAGATAACACAACAAAAAACGGTGTTGTAAGCAATTTAAATAAATAACTCCATCATCATTGGAAGTCACATAATGGACTACGGCATATTATCCAGTGTTAGAAATCCAAATAATGTTGATGGCCTCACTGATACATTAGACAAAACTGTGTTTGTTTATCTCAAAATTCAGTCAATGAGCAACCTGACATTTTTTGTCTCATTCTTAATTGCTGGTCTATTGTTCGTCATCCGGTCGAGGGTCGCGGTAATTAAAACCGAAACTAGTTATCGTACAAAGACTCGTTTTTTTAGTCTTAATATCACCTATTAACATGTTCAATGCTGACAAACATGTTTAAACAAGAAAATCACATAAGTTTCAATGTTAATTAGAATACATTAATTAACGTACTCTGCACCCAACATGTTAAATAAATGTTAATCAAAGTTGTGTGATATTCTGTTCAAGAGATACAAATAATACAATTTCTGTTTATCAGTTTTATCAATGTTCCTGACAATTCAAAATTTGCTAAGTTGATTTCCTACTTTCCCAACATTTTATTAGTTTTTATTCAAACTCTCGACCCTCCCAACTTTTCCAACTGCTAGACACCCTGAAATTGATTGCTATTCAATTTCATTAAATTAGAAATTTAACATTACAGTATATTTAAAAATGTTAATCTACAATAAATTTTAATTAATTATTGTAAAAACAAGTTTTGTTTTATAATTTTTACACAAAACTTAAAACCCTAAATTTAACCTTATAAAATCATTTTTGAAGTGCAATTTTTTTTAACAGTGGTCTCGTCCGTAACAATGGAATGGCTGATGATTATTTATTTTTAAAGCTGATGATTTTATACATAAAGGAAGAATAATTATGATTATTAATAAAAACAGAATATTTTGAAAAAATTAAACGGAATAAGAAGTTTTGTACTGATTCTGAACTAAATTTTCTCTCCCGTCCAATATACACTCGGACACTACTTCATTCAATAACATTCCTGCACACATGTCCAACCTGGTAGATGAGTTTATATATGAACATCTGCATGTGAGTCATCTGCAGCTCTGCGGGCGCGGGGGCTGGGTCAGGAGGCAGGATGTGGTAGTAAGTGTTCTCGACCAGGGTCACGTAGCGACTGTCCAGAGTCATCATCGTCTTCAACCTCATCATCTGCTCCTGTTCAACAAACAGTCACAGTTATCATGATGCATGGAAATACAAAAAACCCTTTTTGTCTTACTATACACTTTATATACTTTTTGTCTTAATTTTTGTCAATACAGGCTACAGATCTGTGCGTGGAACAAAGAAAGCCAGGAGGGAGCTGTTACAGTAAGAGTTGTAGGGTATTGATAAAATGTACTTGCCGGTTCTGGGTTTCGTACCCACGATGCCAAGGTTGCAGAGTCTGTCGCCTTGATCCACATTGGCAACCACTCACTGAAAATCTCTCCGGCTAACTAGTTGTCCCATGTCAATAACCACTTTGAATTCCTTTTGTTTTGCTGTATTTAATTACGTCAGGATCTGATTCCACCTTTTTAGTATGCTGTTCCGATCCACTATTTCATCTGCATATTTTGATTTATTGAAAATAGTTCATTTACGACCAATAAAAGCAATTTCAAAAATAAAAGCAATATGATACAAAATACTAACAGGACATACTCAAGCCACAACCTCAAAATTACAATTCGACGATTAAGTAATATATTGATTCTGTATTGCACACCAGGTTAGCCAACTGGTAAACTATGGAAAAGAATACAGATGTTATAGAAAGAAGTTCTACCCAAAACACAAAGTTCTCCAATCTAGTAGAAAAACACAAAACTACCAACAAGTATATAGAGTAAACAAACACTTTATATCATCCAAGAATTCTAACATGAATTCAAACCTTGACAAAAAAGTGTCAATCACAGTGGGCCAAAAAATTAATGACTAAAGTGTAAATAAGCAAAACCATTGGTCTACATGATTTATAAACTATTTCTTTCTCAGTAAATCTTACTCCAGTTTTTTAGAAAAATATTAACACCTGAACAGTGTACCTTAAAATCTGTAAAATTCTGAGGTATAGTACTTAAATTAATAAGAAATTTGATCAGTTAATGTAATTGTGTACTATGTTAATTTGGTTATAACTTTTTGATAAATCACAGAAAAAGCTGATAGCATACAGTGATTCAACATTGGCGCTCACTCTCTCTAATTAGTGAATTCAATGACAGCATCCACTGTATTACTCTATCTTCTAAACCCAAAGTGATTTATATTTGAAATTAGGGTTGATTTGAAAATGCGACAAACAAAGTTACAATTTTCATACACTTTAGAAAAAACAGGTAATAAGGTTATTGGCCTAAAGTCGTCTAAAAATGTTTAACCACCTTTTTTTGCATTTTGGTCGTACTGCGCCATATTTCGCAAGATTACAGGACATAGCCTTAGTTAATAACGGGATAACGGGATATTGTGTGGCCAGTACCAGATAGTACTTGGTGCTAAGATGAGTGTCGGAAGCTGCGTACAACACACCGCCGCAAGTCTCCAGCAGACAACAAGCCATTTCTATGTTGTGGTGGGTGAAGTCGTAAAGCAACAGCTTCAGAGCTCGTAACGCCTCCTTCTTGGGGTACAGATTGAAATTGACCAACTCTCCGACAAACTTCACTGTCTTCTTCTTTGATTCCACATTCACTTGATCCTGAAGAGATATTTAAATTTAATACATGTTAAATTGTTCATAAATTGTCAATTGAATATAATTGTAAAACAAGAGACAAACATAAAGCATTCAACTTAAATCATTCAGCAGTACTAGCTAGATATTCACTGAACTCAATTTATATCAACGTAAGCGAATAACGTGTGCGAAATAGATATACTAATTTTGATTCAAATGAGCAAACGATCTGCTCGGTAGTTTTTTGCGCAATAAACAATTAGTCTATGCACCAAATTGAACGTCTGATGATGCCATAATCAGCGAAACGCATCACACTTTCCCAATTAAGGATTGCTTCAGGCTGTACGTATAAAAAGTGTTACTATGCAAACATTTATGATCAGCTGTGTTTGTAAACAAGCAATGAGGAAGACAACCGTATAAAAACAATAGTTACACTAAAACAGCCCTCAACCTATAAAAAAATGCTTAATTATGTCTGCCTTATTAATACAGCAGGTAATTCAGTTTATCTGATTTATGTCATACTTGCATGGCGAAAATACAATCATTCGGCCTCCGATCGTTAACGGTCAATCGACAAGTACTTTCTACGGCAGTTTGCACTTGTCAAAGGAGGCCTACACATTAGTGTGTTAACTTTTACTGGTTATTGGTGATATCACGAGCAATGAACCAAAACAGTGTCACATTACGGGAAAAACCAATGAAAACAACTCGTAAATTACAGCTAAGCTACACTAAACTAAACTGAAAGATCACATTAACAACATTTTTCAGTTTTATATTGTAAAACTATGTTTAAGAAATACATATACTGAACATATGTTTGATGGATAAACTAAAGATAAATACCTTTTTATGTATTTGTCGGAACATATCCGACTTCAATTGCTGACACAAAGTCGTAGCGATCTCGGGCACAACTGGATTCAGGATGGCAACAAACCTCGCGTAGAATGCGAGCATTTGCATTTTAGTTCTAGGCACTGTGAACAATGTACTGTAAAATATAAACAAATCTTAGTGTTTGGTTGGCTGATTATAAACAACATTTATTAAATTCACCACTCAGATTTGTTGTATTGATGAAGGAAATAATCTATTCTCCACTGCAGAAAACCTGCACACTTGGCAACTACAATCGTAGGAGAGCTGAGACTATAATTAGGCTTAACAAAACCTACTCGAGTAGGTTTTAACTGGACTTTTAAAGTTAGGGCCATCTTAAGGGTGCGCCCTACCCCAGATTGAATGATCCGCACATTGTTGTTTAACGCCGCCCCGCCACCAAGCAGGGTTATGCATATTTACGCTTGAAGACCTTTTTGTTCTCCTCAATCAACCTGTTATTTTGCAGATTTCTACCAAACTATTTGCAGTCTCACACTTTTCAGATTCCAATCTAAGAATTGTATGGTTCCTTTTGTCCAAAATAATTTTTCTCCTTACGTTAGGAAGCTTTAGAAGAATGCTTAATTTGAAAACTTTACTAATGGCCAACCACTTATTTTTAATTAAAATCACGACTTTTAAATCGTATGATACATAGATGAAGATTAAGTGAATGAAATAACAACAAATTATTTTTAATTGGTTAACAATTGAGCCTACAATGTGGGAGATGCAAAACCCTTACTTTAGCGTGCGGAAGGCAGGTAGGGCGCACCCTTAAGATGGGCATAGTACGATAGAATGCTACTAGAAATGGGAGGAAACCCGAAAATACCTAATGGTTAAATATGATTCAGTTTCGTATAAAAAGCCCAAAAATCTATATTCTAGGGGTGTACCAAAAAATACCCCACCACATGATATTATCAAGGTGGTAGAGGGGAGGCAGAAAAAGGGGGAACAACAGATCTTTTAGTTTTCAGTGAACCCTTTTCCCCCCGAATATAATAAAAATGAGCGCTTCACTATTTCTGAACACTTTGAAATTTATAAACTTAAATTATGTGTGAACTAACCTACATTAAAGATTAGATAAAACAGAAATATGCTTACAAATAATAACATACATGATAAGCTTTTTGCGACCAGATTTTGAGTTGAAATAAATGAGGAACTCTAGAGCAGCGTTGTCAATCTTCTCTTTGCTATGACATTCCGGCAGTAACTTGAGAAATGTTTCTAAGGCAGTCTTCTTGCTCTGACTTTCTGCATCTGCAAAAAAGACAAATTGTGCTTAATCAATTGAAGGCATGAACACTTGAGGAGACAATATCTCAGATAGGCCTTGGTTTATATCTAAATTAAATTTTTTATTATTAAAAGATTTAAGAACTTGTGAAATCTTGAAAACTAATAATAAAATAATTATTTTTAAATCTTCCAAAATTTATATTTAGTTTAAACAGACACAATGTTACATTTATCTGATACTATAAATTAAAATACGATAGAAATACTTTATTTATAATGCAGGGTACCAAATGTATAGCCTAAACAATTTTCATATCAGGTTTAATTTTGTATTAAATTCAAGAGGACATTCCAGAAAAAATAATATTAGGCCCTATAAAATGAGGAATGAATTTACTTGTTTTAGTATACAATTATTAATATTTTTTTGTGTTAGCGAATTTCCCCTATAGGGAAGAAGCTATTACCGTAGGTCTCAAGGTAAGACTTAAACCCAAGAACATGATAACTTTTCATTTTGAGGTCCCCAGATGCCAAAATCACCATTCGTTCAAATTGTTATATATGTATATATATATATATATATCCGTAAGCACGATAACTCTCATAAAAAAGTTCCGATCTTAATGAAATTTGGTACAAATGTGTAAAGTATCATTTATTTGAACGAGTTTGAAAACCAGACAAATCACACCATCCGAAGGGGGGTTTTTGGAGGGTTTTGGATCCCAAAAATGGGTTTTTGGGGGTTTCCACATATAATTTTTATTTTTATTTAAATCAAATTTTAATTTTTACCATTGAATTCAGCATAAAAAAAAACAATTTGGTACCCTGATCATTGCTCTACGTCAATTAGTTACTGAGATATTGAAAGTGCCAAACACAGTACGTTGTCTAATGTTATTCTTATGGAGAAAAAGACCAATTTTATATCTCGCTTATTTATAGACATAAACTGACGAAACTTGGTACATGGCTTCATCTGGTTGTGGTTTTTTGTTGTTTGCATAAAAAAAACAATTTTTCGCATATGATTCCCGTAGCAGCAAACCTAGGTACTCGGTCCCCATGTTATTCTTATGGAGAATAATTAAAATGTTATCTATCGCTTATTTATGCATGTATATGGATGAAACTTGGTATGTGACTTCAGTTAGATGAGTTCTATTGATATTTGCATAAGAACCCATTATTTTTATTCCTTTTTGCATCAAACTCATCACCATTGTTATTCTTATGGAGAATAATGAATATTTTAAATATCGCTTATTTATGAATGTACTTCTTATGAATCCTGGTAAGTGGCGAAATGTGGTATTAAGGCATACCTATATATTCATTGGAAATTTGCTGAGTACGCAGGTTTGCTGCGACGGGGTATTTTATTTTTCTGTTGGTAGGCTATTTCTTCATTAAAAAAACAAACAAACATCAATTATAAGATATCTCACCATCAGGTTTGATCAGTTCGTTCACTTTTTTCGGGCTACAATCAGTTTTATCATCCTAAAATTGGAAAAAAACATGAAATCTATATTATTAATAGGTAATTAATGCATGACATTTGAACAATATTTAAATTTGTAAAGGAAAACATAGAAAAGGAAGAATCCATAGGTACCAAAACTCCATAGGTATACCAAAACTGAGTAAGTTGTTATAAAATCTTAGAAATTAATGCACTTTGCCTGTTTGTTATTTTCATCCCCAAAAGACAGCTGTTAGTGGAATAACATAATTAAAAAGCTTTTGCCCCATGACCAGCGATCATAAAAGACCAAATAGATGGAGCACATCTCACATGACTATCACGTGAGATGAAGCCAGTTTTTGAGCGACAGGACCCACAACAAGATGGCGGCGGTCAGAGAGGATTCATCAAGTGGCGCTCCTTTTTAACATGGGAAAGATAGGGGAAAACGTGTTGCATGCTAAGTTGAATTAGAATATGTTAAACAGGAGCGTCACATGATGAATCATCTCCAACCACCACCATCTTGTTGTGGGTTGTTGCTTCACTGGCTTCTCTTTTCAGGCCATAGCTCCATCTATTGGTCTTATATGATCGCTGGCTGTGACAGTGTGCTGGAAAGCATATCCAGTGGTTTTGTTTCTGTGAATGTTATTTGTTTAGACATTTCGACAGCTTTCAGAGTTATTTGTTTTAGTCTTGCTTTCATTTGTTATGTTCTCACTAAACTTCTCTTCCGTTTTTTTTTCATCACTGGTAGGTTTATTCTCACCAGCGATTGTAAATTCCACAGATCATAAATCTAGACTCGCCAACAGCAACGACAAATTTAAAAAAGTAACTCAGCTAATCCGAAAAATTGCAATACATAGTAAAGAATTGCTTATAACAAATTATTGTTATATAACAAATTATTGTTATATAACAAATTATTGTTATATAACAAATTATTGTTATATAACAAATTATTGTTATATAACAAATTATTGTTATATAACAAATTATTGTTATATAACAAATTATTGTGTACATGCACAATTAACTGTAAGTGAACTATGGATTGAGACGAACCTGTTTGTTGATCTGACCGAGATATTCTTGTACATCGGGAAGCTGTGTGTAGAACAGACGAACGTCCTCATCCTCCCACACATGCCCCCCACTGCACTCCTCCCCATCCCCCAACACCACATCCAGCAGGTCTGGAACCAATAATCCATGGTGAATACAGTAGAACCCCTGTCCCTCATAACACTACTAGTTATACAAGTCGGTTTGTATTAATGATTAATTATTTTATATAAGTACACAATTAGCAATCAAAATCTGTAAGACAAATTCTTATACTATCATTACACAACAATTATACTACAGTAGAGATTTTACTATCCAAACTGGGACCAAGGATAGTTTAGATAACAAAACCATACACTCCATCGCAAAGTTTAAACATACGTAGGGGTGTGTGAACAGTGATCTTTCTTTTACCAATTATTCTGGAGTTTTGAGTATTTTTGAGCGAGTATATGCTACCAGCATTAATTATTGTTAGTAAATAGTTTCAAATAGTGACCTTTGATAACCACTCCAGATAAACTGCAAAGACCTAGTGAATGTAGGAATATAACCAGTATTATTCCATAACAAATATGGGATGTAATAAACAAAACGTGACTTTGTGTTGGTTGATATAACACATTTTGATTGGCATATGGAAAACCACATGATCAATTGTAGCTGATGTTACGTGGTCTGGTTGTCAATTACGGGTTAAATCGTTAATTGGCCGATAATACACATTTAAATCATCATGTACAGCTGATATCTTTGGAATCAATCATCAATTACGACTGATATTACATCAGCCAGTCATTATTTAAACCCGATATTACACAGCCTGGTTGCTACTTACTGTCAGTATCACATGTTTCACCATTTTTTACATGTCAGGTTAGCGAACCTTCGCGAATCGGCAAAAAAAAACTCCCTTAAATATCAAACATTTTTCAAACATGTTACAAATTTGAGTATTAAAAGTTTGACTAAAAACTCTTGATTTTTCAGTAAGCCTAACAAACAAAAAAAACCCCTATTGTTATTACCCTATATGTATTGTTTGTTTGGTGCACTAAACCAACCAAATGAAAAACCACACAAACTGGTCAAAGCTTGAAATCAACCTTTAAAGCAGTTTCGACAGTATGTTTATGTATTTGGTTGGTTGACACTTTAAGTAACTCATGTTCAGATATTAGATGGTGACATTCGGAAAATCAACGGTGTTTTGTATTTTCAGTTTTTAACATATACCAAATCTTAAAATCCACTTTACCTGTGTCTGGCAGGTCTGGCATTTCTTCATCCAACAGTTCAGACAAAGTCATCGCTCCACTGAGCAAACTATTTATCTCTGTCCTCATAACCTAAAATGACAAGATATAGAATTATTATTTCGGCGAGTGAAACTATACCAATTGTGTACTGGTGGCTTAAAATAAATTTAAGTGTTATTTTTAGCTCTTAGTATTTTTTCCTTGCACTCTGTCATGTAACAGAGTCGTAATTACAGTGTACAAAGGACATACTTCATATTTTTATACAAATTTGTACAAATGATTTTTTAGTAGACTTATAAATTCAATATACGCCATATTTTGTATAATAATGTTGCATTATATTATATAGAAATAATAGAACATTCATATTGGCTTTATATAAAGTACCCGCAGTACGGTATTCAGCTTCATCTAAGAACTACAACTGTTGTGTGTGCTGTGTTTCCTCCACTCAAACTCTAGCAATATAAATCAGTTAACTGAAGTGTAGTACTAACACTATAGTATGAACAAACATTTCTAACATAAACAAATATTTGTATAAATAAGATATATTTATAAAAATTAGGGATGAGTCGATTCTCGATACCACCGATTCTTGGACATTGGTATCGGTATCGAGATTCATTTGTTCAATGTCGATACCGATACCATCGATACTCTCGCCGTTTACCCGCGCTACGAAGTGCGCGGGAAAATATACTCCCGCCGTTTACCCGCTACAAAAGGCACGGGGAGTGTTTGGGTCGGCGGCAAACAATTTTACCTTGGAGATAAGGAAGAAAGAGGGGTGGGGTCCGGTTGAAAGCAATAAATCAGTCGGCTGACTAAAATTATTTCTTTGAGTTATTATCTTACAACCAAGTTTTTCCCCATTATGAATTTATAATAAATATAGTTTTTGTTTGTATACATTACTATAGCAAACTAGTGAAATTAATCTTAAATTATGTAACAAATTGCATTAAAAAATTTGTTTTATAATTAACTACAAAATTCTACTAAATAATTTTAAATGGTAACATAAATTTGTAACTGTTTTTAATTATAGTTTTAACAACTATAGGTACTGAAAAATCGTAGGTATCGATGGAATCGGTATCGGGAATCGAGAATCGATTTTCCTGGTATCGGAATCGGTATCGAGAATCGATAAATTTCGGTATCGACTCATCCCTAATAAAAATATTACAGACAACATTTTAAAATATATCTCAAAGACAATAATAATCCCAAAAATTTGGGGATGCGGCGCACCCCCTCACACCCCCATAAATAATGAAAATCTGTTAAAGCAGTCATCTAACCCAATAAAAATAAGTAACAATAAAGGTTCGCTTTCAATATACCTCAAAACATATGTTTCTAAACTGTATCTCGGCATCAGCGCAAGGAACAAACGTAAATTCACGTTTACTTAACTACACTAGTAGAAATTGTCACTTTGGACTCTTTTGTGATAAACTAACCTCTGCATTTGTCACTCTGTCAGGGCGCAGCTCTCCTTTTGCCATCAGCATCTGCTTGTTTTGTTTCTCATACGCATTTAGTTTTTCCATTTCCTATTCAACAAAATGATATGTGAAAATTAAAGAAACATGATTATTACAAGGCAAATGTATAATACAAATTTGTAAATCCTTAAACACTTCACTTGAAAGATGGTTCAGTTTATACACTTTATTTAACAATTGTTTTATTTAAAAAACTTCTTTAGAGTTACAGTATTATAATTAAATTATAATGAATACTATAATATATAATGAATGATAATAAGGAAGAAATAAAATTAATAAGATCAATCATCTTATAAGACGAAACTCCGATCTGTGAGACAGTCTTCCATTTAAGTACTTACATTAAGGTATAACAATTACAGAAAAATATCTGGTCCATCGGACCGGTAGTTCTTAAAAATCTTAATATATAAAAATGAATCCCTATTTCACTTCCCTTGGTCACGCCATAACTTGAGAATAAGTGTACCAAATTGAATAATTTTTTTGTTGTGTTTGTTTATGTCAGGACAAGGTTTTTATAAAAGAAAATTGTTAATCCGACCTAAGGGATCTGTTCCACTTGCCTTCAAAGTTCCCACTGATTTGATCAAAATTCAGTTAGTTACACCAAACAGCTGTTATAAGGATTATATCTAAACATACTTGAAAGGCATAAACATATGTTCATTAGGGAAATAACAAATCTACTTGAATGGCAACTCAAACTCTTTTTTCAATGCTGAATTTAGCTCTATATAAAAATAGGCGAGTGAGCGTAGCGAACGAGCTCAACCGGGAGGCGAGTAAGCGAAGCGAACGAGTTCAACTAGAAAATGAACAAGTATTTGACATAAAACAAATTCAATGACATTAGGACAGGACAACGTCTGTGGGGACAGCTATAAAAACACTTGAGGAAATCAACCATAAATTTATTACACTATTTATTACAGAGCCATAAGAAGGTACTGGTGATGTTGGTAGTACTAACTTAATTCATTTTTCGATAAACAAAAAGAATAAAAAGTGTGCCAGACCTATAGACCGGTCATTCGGTTAAATTGTTCAGTTAAGTTAGTTTTAGAAAAGAACCATACAAATTCAGCTAATATAAAAACCAATTTTTAGTCATTTCCAAATCCTGACTTTCCAATAGGAAATTTATTTAAATAAAAATAAATCCACAAACATAAATATGGTAATTAACAAAAAGAAATCAGTTTTAACTTCCCTTGCATAATTGACATAGTAGGAATAAAAATAAAATAAAATAAAATTTTTAAATATAGTAGAACCATCTTGGTAACCAAGATATATCTGCCATCTTGGAAACCAAGCCATGGTAAGAATACGAAAAAGGTCGGATAATCTGTGCAAAATACGAGGGACAGAGGAGTAAAACAATTTTTGTACTGTAACAAATACATCCATCACCAAATCAAATATTACAAATAGGTTTGTAACCATTTTAATGGAAAACCAAGGTTTGTGATTTTCAAGCCGAGCCTTGACCGACCGTCATTGTCAGCTGTCCTTTGTATGGTTGAACACACGGTCGATTATCTCGAGGTTATCCTGAGTAGTCCGTTAACCCGATATTGGATACAAGGGGTTCTACTTTACACAACTAATTTCAATTCTGCTTCCAATTTTGGCTGAAATAATTGATTTTGCAACCTAAAGAAAAAGCGAAGAAGCTAGAAGCCCCGCCTTTACCCGCGCTTGCTTGACTTGGATGTTCAACACACTGAGCGGGACATTTTCCCCCCACACCTCCATGAAATCCTGGGATGTGCCCTCCAGGCCGCCAGGTCAGGCTGTACTTCCGAACGTTACATCCCCATAACCCCAGGGAACACCTGTAGCTGACACGCTTGTAATACAGCCTCAGCCACCAGGTATGGACCAACTTGAAATAATGAAATAATGAAAATGAAATAATGATTTATTCTACCCAAACTTACAACACTCAAACACATTAATTTTCTTGGAATTACGTTGTCACATCAACCAGTTATTGTGACAACGTTGAAAAAACAAACAAAAAAACTTTACATTAACAACTGAGTCCAGTCCTTCTATGCACAAACACATCTTGCCGCTCTCCGTGGCGTCTGACATGACATCAACTTAATATTTATCTCTCCAAATAATAGTAAACTTTAACACACTTAGTATATAAATGACATCATAAAATAGTTTCAATATAAGTTTTAAGTAGTGCAATAAGCAAATATAGTTTAAATTAATACATTATTCATGAAATCAACATTCGAAATTCTGAAAAGCCAGTTTTTTAATTGCACAGAAAAAGATTTAAGACTCAAGCAGTTTTTAACTTCTTGTGGGAGCTGGTTGAAGTATTTAGGTCCGTTGTACTGATAAGAGTGCCTAAATAATGTTTTGTTTACTTTGGGTAATCTAAATACGGCTTGATTACTACTTCTTGTATTGTATAAAAGATTTTGTGTACCTGTATTTCCATTTCTAAAATAAAAAAGTCTGAGCACTTTATACGCATACAAATGTTGGACAGGAAGTATTTTTAATTCAAAAAATAAAGGAAAAGAACTATCTGTCTTACGACTGTTAGTAATTAACCTTAAAAAATGATTTTGTGTGATTCTTAATTTTTCAGTGTAGCATTTATATGTTCCTCCCCAACAACTGATAGCATATTCCAATCTTGAATTAATCAAAGCAAAATAAAGTATTCTTAATAAAAAGGCGTTACAGATATTTTTTTAAAAGTAAAAAATTCTTATAGAAGATCGAATTTTAGAATGCAAAGCAAAAACATGTTTACTCCAATTTAGATTTTCGTCTAATACTACCCCAAGATATCGAAAACTGCTGACCTTTTCTATAGTTTCACAATTACACATATTTAAATTACAGTTTGAGCTATGGTAGGCCACATTAAACTGAAAATTGAAACTATTTGCTAAACCAAAATTAATGTACTTTGTCTTATCTACATTCACTTGCATTTTATTAGCTACACACCAGGAATTTAGTAAACTCAAATCATCTTTAATTTGCTCGTACAACACATTAGTATCTTTGTTTGTATAGAATAGTGCTACATCATCAGCAAAAGCACTGATTTGGCCGTGGAAAGGACATTCAAGGAGGTCATTGATAAAAATGAGGAACAGAGTTGCAGATATCACTGATCCCTGTGGGACTCCTGCCCTGACAGGCAAGGCAGAGCTCAACTGATTCAAAATTTTTGTTTGCTGTATTCTATTTTTTAAAAAGCTGCTAAACCAATCAAGTTCCAATCCTCTTACGCCTGCTGTGTTTAATTTAGAAATCAAAATATCGTGATCAACAAGATCAAACGCTTTTTTAAAATCAATAAATAAACCTGTAGCCTTCATATTGTTATTAAAACTGTTGTAGATATTTTCTGTCACGTTAATTAAAGCTTCTTCTGTAGATTTTCCTTTCCTGAAACCAAATTGATGAATATTGAAAAAATTTAAATTATCTAAATAATTAATAAGCCGATTTTTCATAATTTTCTCAATAACCTTAGAAAAAACTGAGATCAAACTGATGGGTCTTAGATTGTCTAATTTTTGAGAGTGGGTTTTCTTATAAATTGGAACAACTGTACTTAATTTCAATTTTTCTGGGAAAATGCCATTTGCAAAACTTAAGTTAAATATATGAGTAAGAACGGGCGCTATTAACTCGGAGACATTTTTTATAAGTTGAACAGTAAACTGATCAAATCCGGTAGACTTTTTATTTTTCAAATTGCTAATGGTACTTAAGACTTCGGGAGTAGTTGTAGGAGCGATGAAAATGGAGTGAGGCCGGAAGTACAAGGGTTGGGGCGAGGGCGGGAGCGGACAGCTACGACCTTGACCTTGGCCTTGCACTGCGATAAAGTAATCATTTACCTCTTCAGCTACTTGTTTTGGGTCAGTAATCACAGCTCCGTTTTCTAGCTCAACTCTATTGACAGTTTTACAATCTTTCACACCAATTATGTTATTTATCACCTTCCAATACTGAGAAGAATCACCATTACATCTATCAATCTTACTAGCTAAATATTCATTTTTTGCTGCATCTATATCAGATCTCAACTGTCTACTAAAACGATTGAAATAATTGTTAAAATGTAAATCATACGGCCTTTTTTTATATATAATATATAATTTTTTCCGCCTAGCTAATCTATTAAGCAAGTTAGGGTTGATCCAAGGACTAACAGATTTTGCCTTATGCAGTTTGTTGTTTCTAATAATTAACTTAGAGCTATTTACAATGGATGATAGAGTTTCATAAAAAAATTCGTAACAAAAATTAACATTATTTGACAAAAAACATTCTTGCCACGTTTCTTCCCGCAGCTTAATTTTAATAAAATCATAATCAACAATATTGTCATGCGAGGCAGGTAAAGTGCTAACTTCATTAGAGCTAACACATGCTTTACTGTAATTTATTTTCAATCCCAACAGACAATGATCAGTTAATCCTATATCAAATATTGCACATTTAAATAGATTCATACTTGCATGTCTTATAAAAATATGATCAACAAGAGTTTTCGACGTATGGGTTATTCTGGTTGGACTATTTATAACTATTTTATGACTATTTACTTCCAGGCATGGGTTTATTTTTGGAGAGCCTGTTCCTCGCCAGAGATTATTGAGTTCACAGTATCTTTTGAGGCAGGAGCAGATATATTTCCGGCGTGGTTACGGCATGACTGCTGCATCTAAGTACGACCTCCATGATTATATCCTTCTGGGTCCAATAGAGGCCTTACGCTCCAGTAATTGAAGACCTTAGGACTAGCAAGATTGCCCTCAAGGCGCGCACAACCTCCAGGGTGGAGGCAGGGCCCAAAAGGGATTGCTGTTGGGAGTCAGTTCTCAGTTCTCAGCCACGACTAAGGAACTCCAAGAGCAACTGACAGAGTCATAGTTACTCCCGCAATTCCTATCAACTTTACTGAGAGTTTACAGTTGACAGTTGGGAACTGAACTCACGCTAATAAGATGTTGGCACAGTGAGACGTAGTAGTCGTGCAGTAGGTTCCGCACACTCTCCTGTCTGGACGCCACCAGCAGGCCACTGCTCTTCACAGTCTCACCAAACTGTTCACTCAGCATCCTGATCTGCCGGGGCACCAAACCTGCAATACGATGATCGTTCTTGTTAAACAGTCTGCTGTGGTCCCAACACACAAAACCGACCCAATTTCCTCTTCTCCATTAGTGGATGGATCTAGGGAACAAATTTATCAACAATGTTTGAATCATTGGTTGATTAAATTAAAAAATAAGATTATCATTCTTAGACATAGTGTGACCCAAATGTTGAGGGGCACTTTTGCTCTTTATCCGAGATATACAGATACAAACATTCTATAACTGTTCCAGGATTTCAGGTAGGGGCTTATTGTATTTGCAGTATCTGTAAATTTAATTCCGTTAGCGAATCCCCACGAAATATCTCGAGCTAGGAAGAAGTTAAGTTAGGTTATGACGATTCATTTTAAAGCTTGAGGGCCAAGGACAGTGTCAAAAATTACTTGGGCTATGCGCCCCACTGGACTTCAAAGATCCAATACAGTTCTTATGGAAAAATCACTACAGTGTTTTTATTAATACGCAACATGAACTAATGATCAGCTGTGGTTATCCACTTAAACAAAAGCCATATGTTCAAGAATCAAGAATCTTTCTGTTAGGGGCTATGGCCCCTGTAAGCCACTAGTTTTTGTATTATTTTAATACTTAGGTGAATAGGCCTATTTACAAAAATTTTGTTTCCAGTCCCAAAATTTTGGAGGAAAGAAAGAATTTATTTCCATCCAAGTACATAACATGAAACAAAATTACATAAATAAAATATAAGGAACAAAAATATCTTGTCCTGGCCATAAAATCCAATTCCGTTCATCCATGCTTCGATTGGAGGTAAAACTGAAGTAAAGACAGTTCACCTCCACTCAAAACTTATTCATTTGATCTAGATAGGTAGAGCTACATCTTAAACTGGATTCTAAAACTCAGGCCCATGTCACACAGTAAATATTCCCTGGTGATTGGCGGGGATCACATGTGCGACCTTGCCGGCCAATCAAACCTCTAACAACTCCAGGCCACACTCTAAAACCTCAAACCCGAGCATAACACTTGATAAATCACAAATAAACAATCACCAGCAAAGTCGGCACCGCAGTGTTTGCAGAAGCTGAGCACCAGACTGAGTGAGTTGAAGGTCTTGTCACCGGTCAGCACTGTGAGAGCAGTGCCGAGCACGGGCAGTGACTGGCGTGCGGGTATAACGCCACAGAGGCTCAGCTCAGCGTAGAAACACACCTCCACCCTCAGCCTGTTGGTGTTGGCTATCTGCTGGCAAATGAAACAATTAAAGACTGGTTAAACAGGGCATTCTTCCGTCTGATCTCAGGTGTGCAATATCACTCCACCTGAGATAAGGCGGAAGCATGCCCTGGTGGGGGAACACAATAAGATCTTACTCGACCCACAGCTACCCATTCACGGCTACCTCCCTCAGGAAGTAAATCGATTGAAATCCCGAAAACCACCCCTGCAAACAGCCTCCCAGTTGAGGTCAACAAACTTTTGTATGCAAGCTGACTGGATTTCCTCATGGGAATCTTTCAACGGTCGGAATAGCTTGATGATATACGACCCTAATTCAGCGGTAATAGTAATGAACCTTCCTTGAAAGCAATTGGCTTTACTCAATCGCTTTCACACTGGGGTAGGAAAGTGTGATTATTGGACATTTAAATGGGGTATGATACACGATCAGTCTTGTGACTGAGGGGTGGAGCGTCAAACTATGGACTATATAGTTAATGACTGTCCACTGAGCGCTTTCCTTGAAGGGTTAGCCGATCTGCTTGGATCAAGTGAGGCTGGACTTCAATGGCAACGCGCCCTGGATTTAGGTCTGTGATGGGAGGTTCTTTATTTAATTTCTGAACTTAATTAACGCTGGTAAATCATACCAAAGATTTTTTCTTGTGTGTTTTAAACATCGAAATAGAAGGCAGCTGTATAAGCCATACTTGGGATGAGTCAATTCCAATTCTTTTAGATTCGGATTCCATCGATTCCTAATAATAGGTGAAACAGCAAAGTTATGTTTAAATCAATTATAGACTATCAGTTGGTTGTTGGTGGTTATTTTTCATTAATAAAATAAAATTACAAAAATAAATAATTCAAACAAACAAAAGTTGAATCGCATGTTTATTTTTCATATAATTGTTATGCTTTAAATTACATAAATCTCCCATGGTATTTTTTGAAACTGGTTTTCTTGTGTTATAAAACAATCACTTTGGATGTTAACTATTCTTGACCGATAAAAATACATTTGTAATATTAATGTTAAATTTAGGGTTTTAATTTGAGTATAAAAGTTAGAACACAATTTGTTTTACAATTAATTTTTAATGATTGTAGATCAATGTTTTTAAATATACTGTAATGTTTATTTAGCAGCTTTTTGTTGTTAATTATAAAACAAATTGTTAATGCAATTTTTACATCATTTAAAGTTAATTTCACTAGTATACTGTAGTAATATAGAAAAAGAAAATCTGTTTAATATTTAATATAAATTCATAATTCATGGGGAAAAACGTGGTTGTAAGATAATGACTCAAAGAAATAATGTTGGTCAGCCGACCGATTTATTGCTTTCAACCGGACCCCACTCCTCCCCTCCCGTCTTCCTTCCTTATCTCCAAGGTCAGATTTTTTGCCCGACCCAAACACTCCCCGTGCCCTTCTCTCACTTATCTTAATTTACACGTATCCATAAATAACTCACCTGTCATTTTCTCCTTTCATATGAGCTAAAAATATATTTTAGGCTTATTTTTCTTTATTTCAGTCATATATCCCAAGACCAGCAAGGGCTGTCGTTTGTTAAACGGCATATTAGTTAGCGGTGTATATCTGGGTAAACGGCGGGAGTAGCTATACAATTTTCAATAACTCGACTCAATTTTTCGATGGTCAGTGGAGTAAATCTGAGTAAGCGGCAGGAGTAGCTATACAATTTTCAATTACTCGACTCGAATTATCGAAGATCAGCAGCGTAAATCTGGGTAAACGGCAGGAGTATCGATGGCCTGGAATCGATAGAATCGGAATCGACTTGGGACCATCGATTCACGATACCGATTCTAAGCCTAAGAATCGGTGGAATCGAGAATCTACAATTGGAATTGACTCATCCCCAAGCCATACGATATATATATATATATATATATATATATATATATATATATATATATGTATATCCATAAGTCTGATAAATGATTCCCTATCATTTTTAAATGTTGAAATATCAAAAGCTGAAATTACTCACTGGTTCATCCTTATTAATAGTCAGCACTTTGATATATTCCTCTTGCAAGAATGAAGAAAACTCAGCATAGGTACAGTTGAGATCAGTACACAATAAGACAGCAGATGGGATGTCTGTAAATTTGATTCTGGCTTCGACTACCGCAACTGCTACTTCGCTCAGGTACTTGCTGAGGTTGAGACTTTGGCACTCCTTTATCAACAAATCCATCTGGGGGGCTGCCATGATACGCTGAAAATAAAAGATAAAGTTTACAGCGAAGGTGAAGAGCTCATGGTTATATGCAGTGTGTCAGAGACAGCACACTGTATTATTAACACACAAACGTAAATATATTATTCAACCACGGAGTGAAGTTTAATTTGGTTCATTTTTTATCCCAGAATTGCTAAGGTGGTCCTCACTCAGTTTTGATTCATTTCCACTATCAATATAATTTGTAGTACGTATTTAGAACATTTTAGAGGAACTAGTTTTACCAGACGTAAGTAGGACTGTATCGCAGTTTCTCCACTTAACCTGGGGCGAATATAACAATGTTATCCAATACAGCCCTTCGGAGAACCGTTCCCGTATTAGCTGAGGTGAGCTGGAACTGTACAAACTCGAACTGCCCGCTCCACAATTTTAGTCTGAATGTAAGGCAGCATTACCACTATGCTATCTCACTCGATATTTACAGAAAATAAGTCCTCTACCCCCTAGACTTTTTTACATATAAGTCGAGTTTAGAAAAGTTAAACCTTACAAATCTATATTGGGAAATAGGTATGAATAAATTAAATATAAATCGTATACTCAATCCTACGTAAGTAGGAAAATAAATTGCTATTACTTTCACGTTGCTCTTTGGACAAAAAGTACTATTTTTCTGGGTACTCATTGACATTTTTGGACCTGTTTTATCCTTATAGACCTGGGACCTGTTTCTCCTTAAAGGAAGACAATGATGAAACTGTTGTTTTCTCACCAGTTTTTTAATAAATGCCGAATTTTTCTTGATGCTAGGGTCTCGTTTGCCTAGTTCAGTAGCGCTTGGCCGTTGAGCAGCCGCATTGTTGTTCCTCTCAAGAAGCAAAGACTTAGTCGCCAAACTCTGTTCTGCTTCATGGATGTAAGTGGAGAGTTCTTCTCTTAAATCCTATAAGAAATACACTATAACAAAAATACTGTATATAATTGCTAATACATATTTTAAATAAATTTATGATCATAAACCGATGATTGGTCTGGTGGTGATCTAGTGACCGTGGAGTGTGATGTCAAGATATGATATTAAGGAAGATCTGTATGGCTCTTTCATATCTTGGTTTGGTAGAACAGTTTCAACATACGAGGGTCGTCAAGAACGTAAAAAACATTTGCCCACTGCGCCGAGCATAGCTCCACAACCACCGTGACTGTTAGACTAGCTAAGACTGATCAAACCCCTTTGAAATGGCTTAGTTTTATAATTAGTTACCTTTAGATATTAGGCTACTTAGTGATAAGGATTTTAAAGTTAAAATTCATTATTTTCTCTGTAAATAATATATCTATTCTGCGGAAAAATATATGACAAAAGTTTGGACTATGAAGGACTTTTAGTTTATGTATTAAAATGGTTTTGACGTACCAATGTATTTGTATTAAATATTTTCTGGCTAAATAAAGTTCTTGTTCTTATTCTTATTGCCTATGCGGCAGTCCACACACCTCCCTACCAAAGTACAAGCCCAGTCTTGTTGCTGAGCAATAACGCGACTTGTTTTTACAGTGGTTCAAAATGGGGGCATCAATCAAAAATCCCACCAAATTTGAGATCCGCAGAGTAATGTGCAAAATGCCCAGCCTTTTGATATATTTAGACAATTTTAAGAGAAAATTTACGGTGAAAGTGTATTGAACAAGATCTTACAACTTCTGGATAGGATTCATGTAATGTGCTATTAGTGTACCAGCTGTTTCCCTAAATTTTTTCCTCAATTCTTTTTTTCAAGTCATCCGTATCGAGCGATGGCCTACCACTACGATTACCGTCGTCCACGATCATATTCCTTCATTAAACTTGATACACGATTTTCACCCTGAAACTTGTTTATTGCACTTTCATAATCAACTTTCTTTGGTGTTTGTCTAAAAAATTCAATAGGTTGGCTATTTTGAAGACTCAAACACCAATAACATTAGGATCTAAAATTGTTGATTGATGCGGCCATTTTGAACCGCTGTGGAAATAAGATGGGTGATCACTCAGCAATGCTTATACTTTTGTGGGGAGGCGTGGACTTTCGCATCGCAGTAGTGGAAGCAGGGCCATACTCAGCTTTCACGGGCCCCTGGGCAGACCTGGTGCTGTGGGCCCTTGTTGCTGTCCGGATCCAAGTTGGTGACTTTTTTTAGACACCGGTCTGGCTGGGCCCCCCCTGGTGGGCTCAGGCCCCAGGGTAGTTGTCCCCCCTGCCCCCCCCCCCTCCTGAGGATGGTACGGCCCTGGGTGGAAGTGAGCTGTGTTCAGCGCAGTGCGCAAACGTTCTTTATTTTCTGGATAACCCTCATAATGTGTCAAAACTGTATTTTCCTAAAGATTATTTTTTACCCAGTAAAACCAAATTTATTAAAAACATAAACCTAGAAAAATGGCCTTTAAAAAATATTTAACTATAGTTGCACAATATTTATTTCAGCAATAAGTGTTGAGGAATATTTGTAGTTGTCTTTCTACACTTTCCCTAGTCTAAGAACATTATAATATAATCTAAATGTGTTCTCCATATCTGTATATGCTATTAATTACGAACGTGGGCATTTCTTATAGGACTACTCACAGAATATTCATCCTGATTCAACCCAATATCTTCTCCAGGTTCTTCTTCACTCATTATCACTTCTGGAACAAGTGAGTTCAAATTGACAGAACATCATAGACTGATAACAACACAATATTTATAATATTAGAGATACAAACTAACAAAGATATAAACTTAAAAAATACCCCCGTAGCAGCAAACCTGCGTACTCAGCGAATTTCCAATGCATATATATGTATCTTAATACCAGATAAAGCCACATACCAAGTTTCATTAATATACATTCATAAATAAACGATTTATGACATTTTAATTATTCTCTATAAGAATAACATGGCGGCTGAGTATGCAGGTTTGCTGAAGCAATGAACACAAAAAATGGGGTTTTATACAAATATTTTATAACTCGAGTAGGTAAGCCACATACCAAATGTTACTAATTTATGTTCATAATTAAGGGAGATAACACGTTACTTATTCTCCTTAAGAATAACATGGGCGCTGAGTACGCAGGTATGCTGCTACGGGAAATATAGGCTAAAAAATGTTTTTTGGTGCAAATATCAATAGGCCACAACGATATGAAGCAATACACCAAGTTTCATCAGGATAAGTTGATAAATAAGCGATATATACAATTTTTCTTATCCTCCATAAGAATAACATTGGACAATGTACTGTGTTTAGCAGGTACTTTGGTATTATACGGATGCCACTATTTTTGGAGGTTAAATTTTTACCGGATACAAAGGATAACTACATAATTCGAAAAAACGTACTTTTATTGACTTACTGTACAAATTTTACATAATTCTGATGAGCGGTCTTTGTGTTGTGCCTCCCAAAAGACAGCGATGTCCGCTAGGATCGTGTTGAATGCGTCGCCGCCGCTAGCAGCTAGACCCGATCGCCACAGGTACTCCGCCAAATATACAACGCGCTGCGGCAGTTATGTTAGGATGGGTTATCATAAAAATACGTACGGTTTCCTCTTCATTTCGAGGTAAATCCCACACCAAAAGAACGTCACTCATTATGAAAACAAATGTAACGTAGTGCACGGCAATAAATCACTCATAACACTGACCCAGATACAGGCGGTGACAGGTGATGCGCGCGCTCCGGTCAACGACCTGACCTTGGCCTATTTGGAGGGGGTTTGGCGGCCGGAAGTATGTCTCATCAGGTATCATTCGATTCGTAACAAAACAAGGAAAGTCCTACAATCATTTTTATGATAACCCATCCTAACATAACTGCCGCAGCGCGCTGCATAAGGGTGGCATCCGTATAATACCAAAGTACCGTTTAGCACTTTCAATAACTCTATAAACATTTGACGCAGAGCAATGATCAAAACACCAAATTGTGCCTCTTTTTAAGCTTAGGCCTATTACAATTGAAAAAATTAAGTCTGACTTTTTCAAAAGTTTAATGTAAAAAACTCAAAAACCCATTTTGTGGGTACAAAACCCCCCCAAAATACCCCTTCGGATAGGTCGATCTGTCTGGTTTTCGAACTTAAGTCGTAAATGCTGCTTTACACGTTTATACCAAATTTCGTCAAAATCGGATTATTTTCACGAGAGTTATCGTGCTCACGGACACATATATATACAGTTTTGAACGAATGGTTTCTGGGGACCTCAAAACGAAAAGTTATCATGGTCCCGGGCCTAGGTCTTACCATGCCGACTACGGTAATAACTTCTTCCTTATAGGGGAAATTCGCTAAAAAGATGAAACAAGGTCAATAATATTTAGCCTATAATATTACATAACAAATATATAAACTACTTGTTATGTATTTAGTAAGATCCACTGATGACTGACCGAGTTGACACATTGGTGCAGATCTGTGTGATACTGCCAATCCCTGGGTTAATACTCGAGCACACGATGTGGGCGTGGATCATTTTTACCCGCACAAACACAATGGTGGTATCAGGGTGTATCATTAGAACCACTAATGTAGGCGATACATACTTGACAGATCTACAATCGGGAGCAGGAGAGATGCCAGTTGGGGTCCAGCCAATAATAAGGCTCCATGCTGTCAATGTTGCCTCTTTGTCATATAAAAATACCACTCGAATGTTATGCCAATCACCTGGTGTGCAGTTTGGCAATGCTACCACAACATTACGATCAAATAAGTTGTCTACTATTGGCTGGTCTCGGTTAATAGCTCTGTAAGCCACGCCCTCAACTGCATTCTCTCCTGTTTGCGGGAATAGTTACATAATGTCTAGGAAACTAGTTATTACGGTTTTAAAAATCGAATGATGCGCCTGAAAGACAGTCTTTATCTTCAATGTAGTCCGCGTGGTAGATTATCACTCTTCTACTGAGCGGACAACTGTCCTTAAGAAACTACTGGAAAGGTGTCCGTGCTATAAAAAGGAGCAATACACACGTCTGAAACAGGCAGCCTTTCAGGGGTCAAAGAAGGTATCCCCCCCACAGGAAAACGAGGCTGTTGTTGTTGTTTCTTCCTAACAATAATAGGAAATATCATATTTTAATTTTACAAGTATACATGTATAACACATGTTACATTACGTATGTAACAAGATCTTACAACTTCTGGATAGGATTCATGTAATGTGCTATTAGTGTACCAGCTGTTTCCCTAAATTTTTTCCTCAATTCTTTTTTTCAAGTCATCCGTATCGAGCGATGGTATGAGTTACATTATGTATGTAAGTTTACATGTATAACAGGCCCTATTTATGAGGTAGATGAGGTATTGTCTATTGTCTATTGTCTATTGCCCTTGGCACGCCAACTGGCGATATATCTTCTTTCGCCGCCAACGTGAATAAGACCAACTGCCGTTATATCGGCGAGTAGTCACCATCAAAAAGTCGTCGTAGCAACCGAATGAATACTTGGAGACCTAAACACGATTCAATATACCGGTATTCAACTGTTTATTTTCAATATGGGTATTAAAAATTGATTTTTACAGTATTTTTAAGGGAAAATTCTCAAAAAAGGTCTGCAGCTTTTAGATATGCACGTGCGTGGCACAGTCAGCCTTTTTGGGTTCGGTAAGATTAATGTCTGTGAGGCTCAGAGGTATAATTTGGAAAATGTTGAAGCTACAGCTCTTTTCACTCATTTGGAATTGCGTTCAAAATCCTCAACTCCAAACAGAACGTACTTGTTTCTAATTGTTTTGTTCTACCGGTATGTAAAGAATTACGGTACTTTGGTATTATACGGATGCCACCCTTATACAGCGCGCTGCGGCAGTTATGTTAGGATGGGTTATCATAAAAATGATTGTAGGACTTTCCTTGTTTCGTTACAAATCGAATGATACCTTATGAGTCATACTTCCGGCCGCCAAAACCCCTCCAAATAGGCCAAGGTCAGGTCGTTGACCGGAGCGCGCGCATCACCTGTCACCGCCTGTTTCTGGGTCAGTGTCATGAGTGATTTATTGCCGTGCACTACGTTACATTTGTTTTCATAATGAGTGACGTTCTTTTGGTGTGGGATTTACCTCGAAATGAAGAGGAAACCGTACGTATTTTTATGATAACCCATCCTAACATAACTGCCGCAGCGCGCTGTATATTTGGCGCCTTTGGCGGAATACATGTGGCGATCGGGTGTGGCTGCTAATGGCGGCGACGCATTCAACACGATCCTAGCGGACATCGCTGCCTTTTGGGAGGCACAACACAAAGACCGCTCATCAGAATGATGTAAAATTTTTACAGTAAGTCAATAAAAGTACGTTTTTTCGAATTATGTAGTTATCCTTTGTATCCGGTAAAAATTAACCTCCAAAAATAGTGGCATCCGTATAATACCAAAGTACCAGAATTACTGCAGGATTTTATTTTTACTACTTCTAGTATTACATTTACGGCCACTGTTATTTTTAAAATATTTTTCTTTAGCCTATTTTAAAAAACTTTCAAAATAAGGGTACCATAGGTATAAATGTACAAAGAAGGAATTGTCAAAATTGTTTGCCTAATTTTCTAGGCAACCTAACTTTATTTTTGCCTAAGTTATAAATTATGCAGATATACTAAGTTATCACTAAGTTATGAATCATGAATCATCTCCCTACTTATATGGCCTTAGTTTTAAGTTCATTGTGAATGTAAATCCAAGAAGACCAAGTTAGTAGACAAACATTTCAAAAAATTACAAAAATGACTTATCAACGTTTGCGATCAGAAAATTACCTTGCCCAGTAGATACCATTAATAAGTAAGGAACTGTTAAAAATATATTAGTTGCACGATTTATAAAGTAAATAAACGTATGCCTCGTGCAACTTTGACTACCGGTATTTTATAATTGACAATAACTTAACACAAACTAAGTTTAAGACGGCACTCTGAGTTTAGAAGGATTTGTTTGATAACTTACTTGAATTTGTTGTTGTCACGACGACCTAAACGTCAAAGTCATCTGTAATCTGTAATGTGAAATGAAGTGCACTAGCACTTGTCTCATGGAGTACAAAGAACATTATATGTTCTACCATAGAGTAAATAACGAACCTATTTAATAGCATCGACTAACCACAGTATACTGTAGTTAGTCTATGTTAATAGTGTCCTACTTTTAAATTTGATATTGGTATACATTAATAATATACAATTTATGTTAATTTTATAATGAACATACAGTAATAAAACTTGGTATGTGCCTTCATATGGTTGGGGTTTACTGATATTTGCACACACAAAAATTTGTTGTGGTCCCCATGGCAGCAAACCTGCGAACTCAACAGCTGTAAATATTATTCTTATGGAGAACATTAAACATGTGATTTCTTGCTTGTTTATTAACACAAATTGGTAAAATATAGTTTATGACAATAAAGGCTTCTTGAATGAAAATGTCTTGAAAACCAGCACACAGGACATATTACTCTACAAAAGCTTATTATTCAATCCCAACATCTTGGCAGCAACAACCTTTGGAATGTGAAAACACCATGTGTACGGTACATTATAAATATATGTTTCTTTGTCTAAAAAGTAATATTTCGTTACATTTTATAAGTTTCAAGTGATAAGACACCAGTTACTGCTGTATAAGCACTTTATATAAGTTGACATCATTGAGAACTTTCAAGTAAAAAGACTGATATCCCCATCCGAGTCAATAATCTCTTATTAATTTTAGTTTTGGGGCAGTGATTATGGTTCAGTGTATGTACAGTTTGGCAACGCAATATGTCTAGGGTTGGCTGCGTCTTGGTCAAGGAGTTCTAATGGTATTTGTGGTTACACTGATACACGATGAACAAAACTGCGAGCCGTTCTTTCCAAATTTTGGTGTGGCAAAGAACTACTTGCTGAAATCGAACGAGTGTGCAAAGTTACTCAAACAAATACCTACTCATGATTTTAACATTAATAAACATGTATTTGTTTGTTTGCTCATAATTTATCATATTTCACGACAAGAGTATATATTTTTTAGACTTAAGATATTTTTCTTAAAGCCTACACAAATTATAATTGTATTTCGGCAAATAAGTATTATTATTATGCATAAATCAAATTTAAAAAAATTAATTTGTTCCAACTTTTACTACTTTTATTCCAGTGATTTGCATGAGTAGATTCACTTATGGGATTAAAACAACCAATCAGGATAGTTCAAAGAACGAAAAATTTGCCTCACCATTGTACCAACCTGATAAAATCACCGGCTCGCTTTTTCGATAAAAATAGGGAATTAGTGTTACCTCCAAATATACAATAAACCTCCCTGGTCTTGGTCGTTAACTCTGCAAGCATTTGCTCTCCATTCTCTCCTGCTCGTGACTAAGCTACAGATGCACCTATCTATACAATAATAAACGGTGTCAGGAAACTGACACATACTTTCTCCCTTTTAGCCCAACTTTAATTCATAAATTACTTTTTATGGAATACAAAGCACGGTCGAATGTACAGAAAATCTTGTAAACAAGTTGTTTTCAAAAACATCCACCCAAATCCCTGTTTTGGAGGCACTACAAAATCCATTGCTACACACGGTTTTAAGAGGGGAAATACCCCCTATTCCTTCCCAGGGTTATTAAGTGGCAACATATTTCGAATTTTCTCTGTTGGTCAATGCTAACTTTTGACAAGCATATCAATTTTGAACGAAATTGATCAGTAAATAAGAAAGAAATAGTACATTTTTTTATTCCCCATAAGAATAACATTGGATAATGTACTGCGTCTACCACAAAATGAAAATTTAAATTTTCTCCGCAACTAGTAATCGTAGAATAATAATTCAACATACTAAATTGTTTAGTTTTTTAGCTCTTTTTAATGGTAAATAGTAATCTTTTTTAGCATTTATATTTTTATGAAATATCAAATTAACTGAATTTTGGATGTTTTAAGTATTGTGATTTCTGAACCCAAATTTTTCCAGGAATGCGGGTGGTGTAATTTTGTTGGAAACATAAAGCTCTACAAACCACTAAAGTTTAATTAAAATCATTAGAGCCGATTTTGATAAATTTGGATTATTCATGTTTTTTTAGCAGTAATTACCCTTAAAAATAAAAAAAAAACGCCTGGAGATATCTTTGATTAGTACATACATACCAAATTTTATCAAAATTGGTCCACTGGTGTCGTTTCTAGCTCTGTACACATCCATACAGACAGACAGAAATCACGTAAAAATCACTTTTTTGGATTCAGGAAGCATCTAAACGAATATTTCCACCAACAACTCAAATTCGAACATTTTGACGAAAAAAATACTTTCTCCATATACTATGTATAAGGGGGAGAAAGTAAAAATAGACAGGTCTCTGTAGTGAGAACCGTCTCTTCTGTATCAGAGATCTATAATACATAAACTATAAGCCATACAATATTAATATTTATTTACTGTTATTATTGTTTTATATGCAAAAATATTATTCACTTTTTCAGTTAACCTAAATTCTAAAAATGTCATTAATATTAAAATAAAGGAAGTATGAGTTACTTCAAGATGTCTGACTCCATCAAATCAATTTAGAAGATGCAGTTTTATAACTTATTCAATAAAGGATACTTATTCACAATATCTGGGGTTGCTATGAAAAATAGCATTTAAAAAACAACTCATTAACAGATAAGTTAACATGTCTCATAAAAATTGTTGTGCAAAGTAAAACTGAACACTAAAGTTAAACTATTAGAATCATTCTTGAATTAAGAAATTATGGCTGGGTAAATTTCAAGAATTGTTATATTTTACACCATGAAATATATTAAGAAACATTACACCCCTCATATAGATGCCAGAAATCAACCTTGAAACACAAGATATTGTTTAGCTCTTTAACTACGCAGACTCAAGTTATTAAAAAAAGAAAATTATAGAGGCATACATTTATTTCAATCACCTTCCACGTCACAAAAAAAACTCCAAAATCTTCCAGAATTAACAAAAAACTAAAATGGTTCTTTCCTGAGCATCCCCTCCTTTTACGGCCTCCTCTAAGAAATTACTTCAAATTCTAGTAAATTCCAGCCTAGTTACTAAGTAATGGTTATATTTCCATTGGAAAAAGTCTGACAGTAATTACATCTGTAACAGGTACTCTAAAGTTTACGATATATCTAAAACATATATTTTATTTGATCTACTAGACTAGGAACATAAAGGGGTTGATAAGGACAAGTTTAATTCACAAGATTCATACAAATTTTATTTTAAGAACAAATATATGCTTACAACTATATTTAAGTTATTACTATATTGGATTCCTTTAAATCTAAATAAGTTGCTATATTAGCTGACAATATTGAGATTTAAGACAGAATTATTGTCTCCCGCACAACAAAGTTTCAATTGTTGCTGACATTTCTGAGGGTTCACCAAAAAAACCCAAAACATTTAAACGTATTTGATACTTAAATTGATACATTGATACTTAAATTATTAATAAAAGCATAAATTGATATATTAATACAAATAAGCTCAGGAATAAGATAAAATGCATAATATCGGTATGACTAATACTGGCGAAAACTTGATTTGGTCATTTGATCCCTAAAATCATGTAAACAACTTTTTACAAAAACAAGAAAAATTCAGTCTGTGAAACTGAATACAAAATTTGCTAAAATATTTTTGTAGACATGAATAACATATCAATATAAAACAAAATATGTTCATACAAATCCATACAACATAAAAGTATAGAAACTGTCAGACAATGTTAACAAATTATTCTAGTTGATAATTATTATATCAAAACAATATCAGTAAAAATGTTAACATGGTTTCTAAACTCATGGTCAACTAAACTCTCACACACACTTTTCAATTCAACAAAGAATTTAATAGAAGGGATATAGTTAGTTGATGTTATTGACAACCAACATGGTGGATTTAGCAGTTAAAACACTTAACAAAAGTTAATATACTGTAACTTTATTAATTTTAATGATTTCTTTCTGTCATACTTGATGTACTTGCTCCTTTTACATGACCATAAAATACATTTGGCAGTATAGTCAAGTTTTCTGCATTAGTAACTTGACCAGGTGACAATTCTTTTTCAGTTTGGTCAGAACTAGTACCAGCAGACATTTCTCCTTTATCAGACTGTTTAGGCGAACGCTGACAATTTCTTTGAGGCTTTTTCTTTCTACGCAAAAGAACAACACAAGCTCTTCTATAAGAACGTTCTTCTGTTTGAGGGGCATTCCCATAAGACTCCTCATCTTTGTCAGTACTGTAAGGTTGCAGTAACTCTGATGTTTCAATAGTATAACAAATTTCACTCAAACTAAAATCACGTGCAATGATGCATGACTGTGGCACCCATTCTTTATCATGGGAACTAACCCAAAAGTATGGATGGATTGAAATTTCAGATAGTTCATCCTCTTGGTAAGGTCCCATCATTTCATAAGTTTCCTTGTGTTCTACCAAAGCAAGGCAAGGATTTAAACCCAGTCGTTTGCCTACAATAAAGCATGCCCTCGTGTTCGATCTGAGCCTTTCAGCAAATCCCATTTCAAGCTGCACTTGGAATAGCTGTGATTCATATAAAAAATGAGCCTTGTTCGATGATCTTTTCTAAAATAATTCTCGACAGCTTGTTCGAGGCATTCATCCACCTTAGTTAGTTGAAAAACATCTGGAGAATTGAACACAACATTGAATGTCAAAGCAATACGATACCCCTCTGTGACCTTTGTAATTTCATGTTTACAATCAGAATAAAAAGCAATACATTTCACAATTTCGGGAGTATGTGAGCCAAAGAACGTATGTTTTTTGTCATTGTGTTCAATTATCAAATCCCCTCCTTTGTGATAAGAAGGTAATATGACTACAAGAGTAGCTACCATTTTTGGAATCTTTTCTGAGTCTCTATGCTTATCAAAAAACTGGCCTGGGCCATAAATCAACATATTGTAGAGGTGAGGAACCAAGGCATAACTGTTATTAATGTTCAGTCCAACGCCAATTCTTCCCAAAACCTCTGCCAGACTTCTTTCATTAATGTCAACTTTCAATTTACTTGCAGGTATTGTTTGTGTATCTCGTACATTTGTGTCTAGGACAGTTTTTTCCCCTTTACCAAACACTGCCTTTGAAGATATTTCAACTAACTTTTCAATGCAATTGTAAAGTATTGGGAAAGCGATATTACCTACCCCTTTAACTGAAACTTTTACATCTTTGCTAAGAAAAGAATCTTCAACACAAAAATAATATAATTCTTTTTCATCTGAAGAATCGTCCTTGGTTAATTTCTTAAGTGCTTTGGTTACAGCATTTAGAGACATTATTGGTTCAGTTCTGAAATCAAGAACACAGAAACTATTTTAGTAGGAATATTTTTCACAGAACAAATTTGACCACTCAATAATTTAACATCTATTTTTCGACTAAACTTGTTAACAACCTATTCCAACATAAAAAATCATCAAACCATAGAAGTAAGCCAGTGAGTTTTTTTGGGAAAACCCAAAAAAGGCTCACACCAGGCAACACAAGAGACTCAAGCTCCTCAAGTGTCATACAACATGGCACCAGGTTAACTTTCTAATTAACTGATTGTTTCTCTCAACTTCAACTGAAAACGAGCAAACTTAACATTGGTGACATCTCGTATGATGACGTAGTACCCAGGGATAATTTTGACCTATCTCCCTAGCGTTGTCTTGGCTCACACCAAAGGCATGTTTATTCTTTGCTAAAAGAGCATGCTAATAACATGGATTGCAAAAATATTAATTTGTACAAAACGACAGTTTTTATTCAGATCTTGTGACATCATTATTACTTTGTAATCTGTTTTAACTCAGATTATTTAACAGATAATTACTGTACTTATACCTATATATTTAAATCGTTAATTTTATGAAAAGCCCGTAATCCAGTGGGAATTCTGCTGTTCCGAATTTTGTGTTTCCTTAATTGTGAGAAAACCACCCAGATCTTTTTGAGGTGTTTGTGTTTGCTTTTTGTGCAGAGCCAAATTTCTGCATGTGCAACATGTGCATCTACACAGGGAGGCAAATTAAAAAAGAAACTAGAGACTGCCCAATGGTCGAAGTTTGACCAAATATTTTTTTAATATAAAGTCGACGAATGTATGAAAAACGGTTTAGTATCTAGTGGGTTCTGTTTTTATCTATCTCTCCCTCTCTCTCTCGCTCCCCCTCTCCCATCCTCACCATCACCAAATTGTCTCACCAATTTGTTTAACGTGGAGTTAATATGGATAGCAGAAGGGCGTTATACCATTCAAGTAATCAGTAGCATTTTTATTTATGCCTAAAACCTTTCCACCTCATCATCTCCTCACACACCCCCCTGGTCACAAACAGGTTTAATTTTATTAATGTGCAGTTAAAATGGAGAGGCAGTTAAGAGAAGGGTGTTACCATTCCAGTGGTCAGTAATTTTTTTTTATTTATGAATCATCTGTTCTTGCTGATGTGCTACATATTTACTTGAAAAACGCAGTTGTTATAACAAAAAGCAGAACACAAGTTCCCATCTTTTGACAGAAAAACTTTGAAAGCCAAGAGGCATTGCCCTACACAAGCACAACATTATTTCCATTCGACACATCCCCTAATAGTACTAAATAAGTGTGCCAAGTTTCATAACTTTACAATGCCGCATATCTGAGAAATCGGTACCACAAAAATTTCCGTAGCCTTTTAATATATAGATTATTTTGAAATATTTGTTCATGCTGTTTTGCTGGCATTATTTATATCAACAGCTGTAAAATATACAATTTAATCAATTAATGTTCTTCCATAAGATTAACATTTAAAGCCTGTGGGGCATAGCCCTGCGGGCCGATATAAATTCTAATGGGTTTCTGCTCATCTACAGGATAATGCCTTTCTAACGGTATGCATGAATTTATCCTACGATGCACACAATCTGAGAAAAAAGGAGGGACAGTTTTGCGTTTGCCTATTAATATAAAGAAGATGTGTGCCAAGTTTCATAACTTTACAATGCCGCATATCTGAGAAATCGGTACCACAAAAATTTCCGTAGCCTTTTAATATATAGATTATTTTGAAATATTTGTTCATGCTGTTTTGCTGGCATTATTTATATCAACAGCTGTAAAATATACAATTTAATCAATTAATGTTCTTCCATAAGATTAACATTTAAAGCCTGTGGGGCATAGCCCTGAGGGCCGATATAAATTCTAATGGGTTTCTGCTCATCTACAGGACAATGACTTTCTAACGGTATGCATGAATTTATAATACGATGCACACAATCTGAGAAAAAAGGAGGGACAGTTTTGCGTTTGCCTATTAATATAAAGAAGATATTTTATTTATTTACTGCTTGCTTATAATAAAGCAATGCAATATACAAGTCAAGGTACGCATTCGTCTCACACCGCTCCGCCACTTCATTTAACGATTTACCCACCAATTCAGAAAGTGCAATTTCCGTCTGTCTGTTCTGGGGTGGTGGATGGGAGAGCCACGTGCACCTTAGAACAAACCACGGGGAATTATTGAGTCTCCAATCCTGTACCCAATTTAAAACAATGGTTTAAAAGGATATGCAAAAAGGTGTTGAGTTTTTTTAATGTAATAGAACTTATTTTGGAGTTTAAAACAAGTAATGGAAATTACTGTGATGTTTTAAAGCATTTGGAGATGTATATATGTTAATTTACATCAAAAAATAAAACAAAATGGTGGTGGTTGTGGAAGGGGGCAGTTTCTTCTGTACAAGGGCAGCAAACACCCTAAATCCAGCCTTGTGTATGGGTATAGTATAAGTGAACACATAAATTATTATGCAAAAATGGATTTGTTTGTCCAGAAGTGGTCAAAAACCATATGCAATGAAGGATAAAAATATGAAGCCAATGATGAACTTGTCAAGAAAATCAATGAAACAATTTTTCATGATAATTACATTTCATTATCTTGCTTCTATATTAATTAATATCCAATAAATTTCCGAGATTGGTTTGTACGAGTTAGGACAGAAAGCTTTAGCTATTGAAAGTGCTGAGTTTGATTGGCCATAGAAATAATTGTCTGAGATTAACAAATTGTCTATGCTCTAGAATTTCTTCTCACTTTTTAATTCATCCATAATTGAATAATCAACCCCATTTTCAAACAATTACTGAAATTATAACTTCGTAGTAGAGTCCTCTCCTTGAAATTAGCGAGATCTTAAGCAAAATCAAAATAATTAAGAGGAATAAGGGGATTGCTCTAGAATGGTCGAGGGCAAATGATTAGTATATTTTGATGATTGACATAAACATTTACCTTGTAAATAATTAAAATCCCTGAGAAAAATACTTTTGATGATCACTGATAAAAAGAACACAAATAAACATTAGATGCAATGTTAAAACTTTTTAATCTACTTTTAATGTAAACTTTTAATGATGATGCAAAATTTTTCAAAGCAATAAATATATTTATGTAAAGATATTTTATATATTATGTATTACACAGGTGCCATTTCCCTTTAGCACATAAAACAATAATACACAACAGAAAGCTAAATACCATGTTTGATGGCAGTTGCATTTCGGTCACCAGCCACTTTGAACGCTAGTGGCAGTAGGGCACTTACTCAGAGGAGTTGCACCTGCAGCCATCTCTAGTGGTCCAACTTATTTCCCACTTCACATACTACCTCCTCTTACGGCGACCCAACTCATGGCGTTGCTACGACAGCGCAACCTTTCTGCCAACCTTCTGTAGAGTTTCATAGTATTCTGTGCCTTTAGGGTTTGCCAAACTTATAAAGTTTGCAACATACAAAGTTACATAGAAAGAACATATGTTCCCTACAAACATACAAAGTTTACTTTAATTGTATGTGAATCAGATACACTATATATGAGTATAATATGCACTGAGCGTAATAATGACAACTGCAAAGTGAGGTATTTTAATTTGGCAAGCTAATTAATTATAGATATTCACACTCAGATTTGTTTTTTCTGAGATTTAACTCGTTTCTCGATCTCTTATAACGTTTTAGTTAACTTGAGCTTTCATTTCAACAATATTTTTAATTATTGACTGAAGAACACAACATTTGCAGTTGTTTATATCAATAAACTCTTAATGTTGGTGACATAAATACGACTTAAGAAATTATAAAGCAATGGAGATAACGTGTAGAAAGCATATTAAAGTAACAAAAAAAATTGCAGGTAAAATTTGTATCCATCCTATATAAAATGTTATTGGAAATAAGTTTAATTGTAATTATATTTTAAAGTAATTGTAAAATGAAATCATAAATGCATTGGAATTTTATGTTTTTATTCCACATAAAATTATAAATTAAAATGTTGTTACTAAGAAAACTTAACCTAACCAGACCTGTTGCAGTACACTTACGATTCTAGACTTCAAAACAATGAAAGGTAACAAGGAGGAACTGTAAATATAAATACTTGAAGAGTGAAGTCTGCAGCAGTTTTAGATGCTCTAGTTATACATACGGTGCCCAGGTTGTTACCCAAACAGAAATATTTCATAAATATTTCAAAGCATTTATAATTCAGAAGCAAGACTATACTTCATTGACACCCTAGGGGGCCCTGGTAAGACATCTTTGTTAAACTTACTATTAGCACAGGTTTATAGACAGAAACGTATTTTTGTCTGCTGCTTTATCAGGTATTGCTTTAACTTTGCTAAAAGTGGTGGGCAGACTACACATTCGGTTTTTAAATTACCACTTCATCTAACGAGGGGAGAAACTCCTACCTGCAACATTAGGAATTTGTAGTGAACATTTCATGAAACATTTTGTACAGAATGGAGTGCAATTTTGGAGCGGTTCAAGATTATTGTGTAGGATGTGTGCATCATGTTGGACAAACATGCAGTATAAAGCCCGCCACATGCGAGGTGAAGGCGGAGCGAAGGATAAGACCTCGGCCGCGCCACCGCACATTGCTACGAGGTGAGGGCCTCGGCCTCGCCCTCGGATCATAGTAATGTGTGGTGCGCGGCCAACCTCCTATTATAGAGATGTAACATGGCTTGAGTATGGAAGATGTCTTGCTCTTAGACATTTAAATGTTCTTCTTCTTAGCAACAAAATTAATTATTTTGGTTTGTTAAAAAATGTCATTATGAATATAAATCATAACATAGGTATGACATAATGGGATATAATCTTCATGGCTTGTATCATAAAGTACTGGATGAGCACTCACAAGTTCAATCAGAACTGTGAGGAAAACTGTACATCAACTACATCCGCTGCGAGGACTGTGCGAGTCCGCCGCCGCCTCGCTTCAATGTGCACCACCCCATTTCAAGAGGTGTATTACAGATCTGCCTTTTCCTCGCCTTGCCCTCACCTCACACCAATGTGTGGCGGGCCTAAGCACTAAACCGAAACCAACAGGACATTTGAGGAAACAAGGTCTGATGGGCGCTGGTAATTTTAGGCAAACACTACCTGTTGTTGAGAGGGGAACTCCAGCAGATGAAGTCGAGGCATGATTAAAGGCATTACCGTTTTGTGCCAAGGCCAATAAATTGTATCTTAGACCCAATATGCGAGTTCAACTATATAATGCCAAAGACTCTGGTACCTATGCTCTAATCTGTTAAAGACTTGTGAGGGTCGCTTGAAAGCAAATGCGGATGGTAAGATTACCTTTACCCCCAAAATGCCCAGCCACGAAGGTTGACTAGTTATCTTTCCTGAACCAACTTAGATATATAAGTGGTGCGGTATGCAAGAGGAATAAAGCTTTTGGCCATTACAGTTCTTGGACTAATACTTTTGACTACATTTTATTTATTTTCCATATAACGTAACATTTTCAACTCTTTTCAAATGGTTTATTTTGGCATGAACACATACCTTAGTATTTTTGTGTAGGAAGGTCAAATTCTAGACTACATGGTGCAATGCCCAAGTTCACCCGGGAATTTAACAAACGCAACTGCTGCATTCTGTGGTTATCCTTTGAACTATTTTGAATAGAGATTCTCTGTTTAAGTTGTGATATGGTCAAATAAAGTGAATGGATATAAGAATCAAATAAAACTTTAAAGTACCTCAAATCAAATAACCTTCAAGTTAAATATCTAAAGTTTTAAAATAATGAAATTATGAACTATTTCTCAAAAACAGCAGGAATCCTATACTCTAATACGAGCTATGTCTGTTTGTTTGCAAAATTTATCTCGAGATCCAGCAGAAGGATTTTGTTGAAAGTTTGGGATTAGGGTGTCTTGGGTCTAAAAAATCTATTGGTGAAAACCACTACCGTACCTCAGGAAAACTCTAGGTTGTATTTTTCTAAACAGCTCATTTGAAAATTGAAAATTATTGGGCTTAAATGGAGTTTAAAATCATAACACCGGTTACTATGAATAACAAAAACTAACCATTAATCAGCTTCTATAAATTAAAATATTGTAAACAGCTGTTTATCATTATGAAAATAAAAAACCTACTTGAATGGCAACTCTCATAATGGAAATAAAAAACTACTTGAATGGCAACTCAAACTCTTTTTTCGATAGGCGAGTGAGCGTAGCGAACGAGCTATCTGGAAGGTGAGTGAGCGAAGCGATCAAGCTCATATTGAAGATAAAAGAGGATTTCAAATCAAATCAAAACATCTTTATTTTACAAAATACATGCACAGTTGTACAATAACAGATAGCGTCAAGACTTAGCCTATCTATTTCAAATACAAACATAAATATTATACCGTAACTACTTTCAGAGTCAAAAATTCAAAACCAGAATTCACAAATACATTAAGTTGGTCCCATTAAAAGATAATCAGTTAAAGTATTCCTCAATTGAATATAATGACTTCTCTTTAAAAATCTTTTTAATTTGGTTTTAAACAATTTAGTATTATTTTCATCCTTTAAGCTTGAAGGCAATTTTCTAAAAAATAAATATCCTGCATAAGTTGGTTTTTTCTTATAAAATTCGAATTTGTGTTGACGGCATGAGGTTACAATATCTCTTTTGAACCTAGTGTTATTGTTATGAATTTCCAAAGGCTCTATTCTTATATTTTCTTCTCTCGCAAGACATATTGTTTCATATAATATGTATGCTCCATAAACTGTTAAAATATTCAGGTCTTTAAAATACAATTTTACAGAGTCATCAAACTTTAGGTGTAATATAATTCTTATTGCTCTTTTTTGTACGATTAAAATTTTATTTAAATTAAGTTTGGAAGTGGCACCATATAATGCTATACCATAACATATATGTGAATGAATATGGGCAAAATATATTTTTTTGAGTGCATCTAAATTACACAAATATGACATCAGTTTCAATGCAAACAATCCTGAACTGAGTTTTTTTAGCAAATTTTCAACATGAAAATTCCAATTTAAATGTTCATCTACATGAAGCCCCAAAAACTTTACCTGAGAAATTTTCCCTATTGGCTCTGAATCCATTTCTAAATTAGGTTGAGGATAATTTTTTCTATTTTTAGCAGAGAATGTCATAAAATTTGTTTTTGATGTATTTAGAAAAAGGTTATTTTGTTGAAGAAATTGTTTTATATTATCTATTTGAAATCAAACAAATTCAATGCCTCTTCTGCGGAATCAAACACCGAGCTGGCTTGGTCCCCCGGTACTAAGAACAAAAAGGGTTTAAAGTAGACTAATTTAATTCATAACAAGGTTGATAAGTATAATTTTACTTTGGGAAAAAATACAATGTGTTAACTAAATAAACTTTAGAACTATTACCGCATTGGATTTATATAGACAATAGACAATAGACAATAGACAAGTCTTTATTGTACATAACGCCTGAGAAACATTACATAAGTAATTTTTAAGCAGGTACATAGTCAAGTTTGTTTAATATTAACTAAGCCTAACATATTCAAGTTCCCTACCTCAAGCTTTCCTACCTTATATAAAATGTATACATAAACCATGTATAAATCATACGCTAAATTTTATCTATAAAAAACTCATCAACTCTATAATAAGCTTTATGGCTCAATGTCTCTTTCAGTTTAGATGTAAAATTTGTTTTTGCTAAGCTTTTGTATGATTCAGGTATATGATTATAAATTTTTAATCCCATATAAAGTGGTCCAGTTTCAAATTTTTTATGACTATGATTTGGATATCGAAAAATGTTATTATTATTTCTAGTATGATAGCTGTGATTTATTTTGTATTTTTCAAAAACAGATAATTTTGTATGAACAAATTTTGCTAGCTCAAGAATGTAAAGAGAAGGTAATGTTAGAATACAATGTTTTTTAAAATAAGGCTTACAACTAGTTCTTGGTTTTAAATGGAAAATTGTCCTAAGAATGAACTTTTGACACACGAACACTCTCCCGGCTTCTACAGAGTTACCCCATAAGGTAACTCCATAAGCCAACAGCGAGTGGACATATGCATAATAGACAGTTAAACAGACTTCTATAGATGTGACTTTAGTTAATATACTAATTGCATACCTTGTTGAACTTAATTTCTTACTTAAAAAATGTATGTGGTCAGACCAACTTAATTTTGAATCAAAATTTAAACCCAAAAATTTAACTACTTTAGTATTACTAATTGTAGGATCCATTAGATTATTTCTTAGCTTGAATTGCAAAATATTGGTCTTGTCCTCATTTAATTTTAAACCGTGGTTCTCAAACCATTCATTAATTTTTGTAATGGTGTCATCAAGAGTAAATTTGATTTCACTAAAAGTTTTTCTTTTCAAAAGAGCAGTTGTATCATCTGCATATAGAGTGAAACTACAAATTTTTTTAGAAAAAAAAATTGGCAAGCTGTTGATATATACTATAAACAGTAATGGGCCCAATATGGAACCTTGAGGCACACCATATCTTACAGTGGCCCATTTAGAATAATATTTGGTCGAATTTCTTGTTATTATTGTTCGTTGTTTACGATTGGATGAGTATGATTGCAGTAATTCTATAGCAGCCCCTTCAACGCCCATATTTTTCAATTTTATCAATAACAATTCATGGTCTACGCAGTCAAAAGCCCTGGACAAGTCACAGAAAACCCCCGCAGTTAACTGCGACCGATCCAGAGCCTCAAGAACATCACCGACAAATGTAAAAAGAGCTGTATGGGTGCTTAAATTTTTCCTAAAACCAAACTGTTCTTGGCATAATTTTGAGTTGCATTCCAAGTAATTAGAAATTCTAAGATAAATTACCTTCTCAAAAATTTTTGCTACATTACTTAATAAAGAGATTGGTCTGTAATTCTGACTAGAACCAAGCGAGGCTTTTTTTTTAATAGGTTTGATTTCAGAGAATTTTAACAAATCAGGAAAGACACCCTCCTGAAATGATTGATTGATGAGTTTAGCTAATACACCAGAAACAATATCAGCAGACCACTTCAATAATTTAGTGGGAACCTCATCCCAGCCACAAGCATTACTGTTACTTAAACTTAAAATTACATTCTTTACCTCAATTTCATTGGTAAAACAGAAATATTGTAAATTAGCCGTATTGTCCGACACTGTGGAACATTCATTAAAATACTTGTTATTATTGAAAGAGACATTTGGAACATTTAATATTTCCTTTATATTTGTAAATTGTACATTAAGATACTCCGCAATTTCTTTGGGGTCATTTATTACCCTCCCTCCGACCTCAATTTCAGTGTTAGTTTTACTTTTTGCCTTCAGACCCAATTCCTTCTTAACTACTTCCCACATTGCCTTACTCTTATTAACAGATTTCTTAATATAATCACCATTACACGATCTCTTAGCCTGAACAACAACATTTTTAAAAATTCTCTTATATTTTTTAACATAGGTCAAAAATGATTCCTGTCTACAAGTCTTCGCAAGTTGATGTAATCTTCTCTTATTTACTGAAGATACCCTAATACCTTGTGTTATCCAATTCTGTTGTTTCTGCTTATTTTTAACCTTCATCATCTTAATCGGAAACACTTCATTTAATGACAGCATTAAACTTGATAAAAAATCTTTATAATTCTCATTTACAGACTTGTTTAACTGCAGTGAGTCAATATTTGCCTTTAAAGAATTTATAAAACATGGTAATTTTTTAATGGGGAAAAAGCGGAATTTCTCAAAAAAGGTTTCAGAAAAATTTAGATTATCGGGCAGCTGTAGCAACAATGCATTATGGTCAGACAGGCCAAGTTCAATATTGGTGATTGCTATTTTATCATAATTTACACTAGTGAGAATATTATCAATGCATGTTTTTGAAGTTTTAAAAATTCTGGTTGGTTGTCTCATATTTATTTTCAAGCCAAAACTATACACTAAGCTCTCAAATATTTTTGTATCATTATCATTTTTCATAATATCAATATTGAAATCTGCTGTGATTATAATTTTTTTAGAGTTATTTTCCCTTTGCATGAACTCTAAAAAGCTTCTAAATTTTTTTAGAAACATCTGAGTAACCTTACTACCAGGTATTCTATAGATAGAAACTATAATAATCTTTTTTTCACTATTTCTATATAAGAGGCTTCAAAACATAATTCCTCATTAAATTGCTTTAAGTCTGCTCTTACAATAAAATTAATTGAATCATGAACCAAAATACATGACCCACCTGCTGAGGTGTTTCTAAAAAAACCATCGGCTAAAGTAAAGTCGGGTAACTTATTCAGAATGGATTTGTTGGCTTCTTTTACCTTATGTTCATTTAAGCAAATTATTTTTATTTTACCTATCTCATTGGCAATTGCATTCAACTCTTCAAATTTATTTTTAATACCTCTAATATTATAATGGATTAACTGGCAAGTTTTAAATTTATTAACATTTTTTAGATAAAAATCTAGGTCTTTGCTGATATTATTGCCCCAAACAGGTTTTTTGTTTTCATAGGTTGTCCCACATTAGAATTAAAAGAACTTACAGAATCACTACTACTAATACCAAAATCGCTTATAGATAAACATTCAGAATCTTCACAGTCACAATGCTCTATATATGATGTTGGACAAGGCGTTGAAACTTTACAAAACTCATTAGGAAAACTTAGAGAACACTCAGTAGGGGGCACTAATTGACTTTCACACACACTGGACACTGCTGCTGTCACTGACTGCTTCATCTCACCATCAACTGATGTTGGCTCCACTGATCCCGGGCATGCTGAGGCTTCTTCTTCAGTGGCATGCTGAGGCTGAGGATGGGTGGCCAGAGGTCTTGATGAGTTGGAGCTCATCTGTTCTACATGAGATTCAAACTGGATTGTAGTCTTTCTGCATTCATTGATTTCTTCCTGAAGTTTGTTTCTAAATTCATCATAGCTCATTTTATTTCTAAGAGCTCTTGATGTTTTCTCATCCTGTACTATTATTGTGACTGGCACACCAGTGGTAAATTGAAATTTGACTATATTAGCGGCAAATTTTGTAATGGGAATCAAGTCTCTTACGCAACCCATGGGTGAACATACAAGTCTCTTATATTGTCTTTGTTTAAAATCATCAGTCAACTTTCTGAAAGCAGTATCATAATCTTTTATCTCTGGCTTTCCATTGAATATTGGTTTTGTAACAAGTCCGTAGACTGCCGCTCCATTTTTATATGATTGAAGAGTTAAGTAATCATTGAGCAGGTCTGATTTTTTTGGCCTACCGAACATTTTTCGTAACGGAACTGCAACCCCAGCTGACATATTTCTTGGATTTTTAAAATCTCCAGAGATGCAGTGTGAAAAAGCCACCTCACAGTTGAATTTTAGACCATCCGCTATATCATGCATATTTGATTCAATTATTTTTATACTGTTGTGATTGTTCAGAAGGTCAGTTATTTTATTTTTAGTTGTTAACCAAAAAGATATAGCCTTCAGGACGATGTGAGCTACTTTATTTTTTCCTTGGTTATTTAAATGTAGACCATATTATTCTATATTATATTATTCTAATTTATATTACTCTAAAGGTGCCATACGAGTTGAAAATATTTAGTAAGCTAAGTTTTTATTTAAATTTAACCACACTTTTAGACATATTATTGTAGCCTCAACAAAAAAGATCCAATGGTTACTGGCCCTTATGAGGTCCCCTCACCCTTTTTGAAGTAGTTGAAAGTCTCTGTAATTAACTGATCTTATTCATGAATAAATTCATTAGAAAATGAATGTAGGCTACATAATATACATAGAACAATATTTCAGTTTCTAAAATCCAAACCATTACAAACATAAAAAAATAAAGTCAATAATAAAAAAATTATAACAAATATTGGCAAATGCTTTAACAAAGATGTGTTGTAGTTGATAATAATCTAAACAACTGCAGGAAAAGAAGTTTAACTTGGTCTTGATTAGCTACACTATATTTTATTATATATGATATTACATTGTTTAGTTCAACAAGAACCTTAAAGTGCCTACTTAAAATATGTAATCGGGCAGTATAACATCATTCATTCCCTCAATTTCTACTTTTTAGCTTGATGTACGGTACCTCCCAGTTCACTATTACTGTAAAATGCACTAGGCAGGATCGTTAAGTTTACTGTTTTACTACCTGGTTCATCTTCATTCAACTGCTTAGGCAAACTTTTTTCATGGTTTCCACGCTTTCTAGGAGGCTGATCTTTTTTAGGCAACAGAACAACACAGGCCCTTCTGTAAGAACGATCTTCTGTTTGAGGGGAGTTACCATAAGGCTCATCATCTTTGTAAGTACTATAAGGCTCTAATAAATCTGATGTTTCAATTGTATAACAAATTTTACTCTCATCAAATTCACCTGCATCGAAGCCTGAATGTGGCACAAATTCTTTATCATTCCAACTAACCCAAAAGTATGGATGGATTGAAACTTCAGATAGTTCATGCTCTTGGTAAGGTCCCATCATTTCATAAGTTTCCTTGTGTTTTACCAAAGCAAGGCAAGGATTTAAACCCAGTCGTTTGCCTACAATAAATAAAGCATGCCCTCGTGTTCAATCTGAGCCTTTCAGCAAATCCCATTTCAAGCTGCACTTGGAATAGCTGTGATTCATATAAAAAATGAGCCTTGTTCGATGATCTTTTCTAAAATAATTCTTGTTAGCTTGTTCGAGGCATTCATCTAATTTGGCTATTTGGAAAATATATGGAGAATTTAACACAACATTGAATGTCAAAGCAACAATCCCCCTATGATCCAATAACACAACCCCTCTATGATCTTTGTAATTTGGTGTCTACAATCGAATAAAAAGCAATACATTTCACAATTTCGGGAGTATGTGAGCCAAAGAACGTGTTTTTTTTTTTTTCATTGTGTTAAATGATCAAATCCCCTCCTTTGTGATATGAAGACAGTATTACTACAAGAGTTGCCACCATTTTTTGTATCTTTTCAGAATCTCTGTGCTTAACAAAAAACTGGCCTGGACCATAAATCAACATATTGTAGAGGTGAGGAACCAAGGCATAATTGTTGTCAATGTTCAGTCCAACGCCAATTCTTTCTAAAACTACTGCTAGGCTTCTTTCATTGATGTCAACTTTCAATTTACTGGCAGGAATTGTTTGTGTATCCCGTACGTTTTTATCCAGAACTGTTTTATCTCCTCTACCAAATATTGCCTTAGAAGAAATTTTGATTAACTTTTGAACGCAATTTTCATCTACTGGGAAGGTAACATTACCTACCCCTTCAACTGAAACTTTTACATCTTTGCTAAGAAAGGAATCTTCAACACAAAAATAATCAAATTTGTTTTTATCTGAAGAATCATCTTTGGTTAATACCTTAACTGCTTCGGTTACAGCATTTAGAGACATTATTGGTTCAGTTCTGAAATCAATAACGTAGAAATTTACTCGGTAGGTATATTTATTCACAGAATAATTTTCACCATTAAAATAATAAGATAACATGTAACAGTACCGTACTTTTGTAATATTTAAAAAAAACTCATCCTGCACATAACAATCATCAACCAAGAGAAGCAAACCAGTGTTTTTCCTGCTGCCTTAAATAAACAGCTTGTTAACTTTGTAATATGGCTTGTTGACTTTTTTACATGGCTTGCCGACTTTAAAATGTGGAGAGAATTTTTCCCTTTGGCCTTTCAAGGTTATTACATTTTTGTAACCATGTTAATAGAAATATCAACAATACATGAATAATACAAAATTACTCAAAAATACATTTCTACGACTCAAAATGAGTTTTATATTCTTATTCCGTTACTTTCATACCACATTAAGGGAAGATCATGCAAATCGTTAAATCATTGTTTAAGATTTCGATGCAACTAGGGCGTATTTTAAGGCGAATATAAATGAATGATGATGTTGGGCTTATCGGGGCATTGTAGCACTCGATAGTTGTCGAATAGACTGGTTGGTTATTGTGCGTGTATTGAAACAACTATAAAAATAACAATAACCAATTATAAAGAAATCACGTGTACCTTATTATGATAACCTTCTCATAATAAGGTTATTGTTCTCTAATATTTATTTTAAAATTATTATTTATTTATTTGCAGGATTCATAGGTTTTAAGGTTTGAAAACAAAACGGTTTATTCACACTTTTTCAGTTGCGAGAGAACCCTGCTTTAATTAAGGGCTTAAACATGATTTTTTATCCTATTTATTTTTAACGCTCCGAATTTTGTCCGTTGTTGCCTTAACGTATGGAAGGAATGTTTTTTTCTCTCTTAGAACGCATTGACTTAATTTTCCTATAGTACTTCCCTGAGACTGCCTCTTAAGCAAATATGATTTAAGTTAAATATCTATTTTACTGAAGAGTGGTTGTAAGATGTTTCTCTGATGGTAAATGAGAGACATGCTTGTCTGAAGTAAAGTAAGCCCAATTGAAGTCATGTCAAGTCATTGGTCAATGTATTAATCATACTGCAGATTTTTCCACAGCACGGTGGTTTTACAATTTATTAAAGTTCATCTGTGTGAATTTTTGTCCTTAGTCCGGTTGTGAGTAAAGTTGTTACTTTTATTTTCCAACCCATGAGGCCAAACAACAAAGGTGTCATCTACATAATGCAGGGAAAGTTAAGATTACAGCGCTGCTAATGATAAAAACTTTTCTTTTAAGTGTTCTATAAATATATTTGCCACTACGGAAAAGTGGAGAGCCCATATAGCTGTGTACTATCCCTCTGTTCATGGAGGTTTGTATCAAAATAAAAGTATAAGATCTGAGACACAATTCCGATAGTTTTGCTAAATCCAGCTGTAAAAGAGTAAAACTGAGTTTGCCTTTGAGATATAGGCTTTATTTCACACAATTCAACTAATTAAAAGATACATAGTTTGAGTTTAGTTATGGGAATGGAAAACATGTTATGATCAGTAAATATAAATAAACAAGTTAATAATGATTAAGATTCCCAGCTGATAGAATATTTTCTACCACATTCTCCCCAGCTAGTATAAGTTGAAGTCTTGTAGATGTGATGGCAGTCTCTTTGGGCGAGAACTTCGCCGTTGGGATGCCGTGTCTTCAACTTGTCGAGTTTGAAATGACTCTTGATTAGTTGGCGGATTTACTTCTGATAATTCTCTTGTTACTTGTGATGGGTCTTCATTTGAATCTACTGGGCGCTCATCCTGGTCAAACTGTAGCAAGTTCTTTCCTGTTGCGTGATTCTCCTCAACTGTTGCTTCATTACTTGACTCTCCAAAGGGTGCTAAGTTGCGAGTTGATACTGTGGTCTCACGTCCATCTGGCAACCGTACATGAGCATAGTCCGAGTTTCCTTCCAGTAGGGTCACCTCCTCGACCAACGGTTCATATTTTGAGTGTCTGATAGGACGTCTCATTAACACTCGTTCAGGAGTCATTAACCAAGTTGGTGTAGAAATCCCATTTATTGACCTCCTAGGATGTCCAAACATTCGTTCGTGTGGAGTACAGTTGGTGGCAGTACACAGTAAGGATCGAATTGAATGTAGAGCATTGTCCAAAACCATTTCCCACTTAGTCACGTCAAGTCGATCATTCTTAAGTGCACGTTCTACAGTTCTCCATATAGTACCATTATACCTCTCGACTTGACCATTGCATTGTGGGTTATACGCAGTAGTCCGGCTAGAGGCAATACCGTTTAGTGTTAAAAACTCCTTTAATTCCTGTGATATGAAGGAAGAACCTCGATCGGAATGGATATAGCTTGGAGTAGCAAACAATGAAAATAATTGTTTTAGTTTTGTAATAACTGTCGAAGATGACATATCAGGACATGGAAATGCGAACGGAAATCGTGAGTACTCGTCAATGATTGTTAGCATATACCAATTTCTCGTACAAGAGGGTAGAGGCCCTTTGAAATCCAGACTAAGTCGTTCAAATGGAGATGTTGCTTTTATTAGCTTTCCTTCGTGCTTGAAGAATCTTGGCTTCACTTGAGAACAAACTTTACAAGATCCAGTCATTCGTCTTATCTCATCAAGGGAGTATGGTAAGTTCTTGCTTCGGATCCAATGGTACATCCTAGTTTCACCTGGATGACACATTATGCATGATATTCTTGAAGTTTGTTAAGTTTGTCAGTCATTGAAGAACATACTCTTGACAGACTGTCAGCAGCTGCATTTAGTTTACCAGGTCTATATACAATGTCATAGCTGTAACATGATAGTTCGAGTCTCCATCTCATAATTTTGTCATTCTTTATTTTCCCTGATAACTTATTGTTAAACATGAAAGAGACAGATTTCTGGTCAGTGATTAATTTGAAATGTCGCCCAGCAAATAGTGTCTCCATTTTCAGATGGACTCCACAATCGCATAGGCTTCCTTTTCAACTGAGCTGTTTTAGCTCACTGTGTGTCAGAGCTCTTGAGAAGAATGCCACAGGTCGACTATCCTGCGATAGAGTTGCTGCTAATATTGTGTCCGAAGCGTCTGTATCAACGGTGAATGGTAGCTCAGGATTTATAGGGCTCATTGAAGCATTTTCAATTTCTCTTTTAAGTTCATTAAATGCATTTATTGCCTGCATAGATAGGGGAAAAGAGCTTGTTGTTAGTAATTTTCCGAAAACTGCGGAATAAATCTCGAAAAATGAGAAAACATACCTACAGCCCTTTTGAGTGATGATGAGTTTGTAGGCAAGGGAAAGTTCTTTAGAGGTAACAAACGATCTGAGTCTGGTTTTATAGTTTTGTTGCTTATAGTGTATCCAAGAAGACTAATAGATTTCATTGAAAAAGAGCATTTGTTTTCGTTGATAGTCAAGTTATACTTAGATGCAGCGGTCATTAACCTGTTGAGGTTTCTATCATGATCCTCTTGCGTTTTCCCACACACCGTTATATCATCTAAGTACGCAAAGGTGTCCTTAAGATTTTCAGCTCGAATTATGTTATCAATTACCCTTTGGAATGCAGCAACTCCATTTGTTACACCAAATGGTATTCTGTTAAACTGGTACAACTGACCACATGCCTCAAATGCTCTAAAAGGCCTTTCTTCAGACTTGATCGGTATTTGATGATAAGCGCTTTTTAAATCAATAGCACTAAATACTTCATAGTTAGCCACTTCATTGACAATTTCTTCAAGGTTTGGGATAGGATAAGCATCTAGATGTGTAAACCGATTTATAGTATTAGAGTAGTCTATAACCATGCGTCTCTTGTGATTTTCTGAGCTCGTGACAAAGGCCTGAGCTCTCCAAGGAGAGATACTTGGTTCAATTACTCCTTCATCTAAGAGTGACTTAATTTCTGCAGAAATGAACTTGTAATCTATTACATTATGTCGGCGAGATTTAACAGAAATAGGATGACAATCAGGAGAAAGATGCTCAAATAATGAAGCCGGCTGTACATTTGCAGCCGCTACAGATATTATAGCGAGTGGTGATTCTGGTCCACCTAATGTCATTCTAGTTTAGAGTGGCGACAAAGTAAATCGTGGCCTATTATCACATCACAGCAGAGATTAGGTAAGATGCATAAAACTACATTCTCATATGAGTTACCAATAACTTTTAAATTAACTTTGCATTCACCTATAGTTTTAGAGATTAGCCCAGATGAGGCCATTGATACCTGCCTGATTTTAGAGGGATAACTTTTTATTTTCAGGGATTTTGCTAAGTCACTGCTTAAGAAACTAGTGGTACTACCAGTGTCAATGAGAGCTTGAGCCTCTCTACCATTGATATTTATTGAGACAATAGCTTTAGAAAGACCAGTGTGGTAACATGATGAACAACTGATCTGACCTGAGATTGCTGAAGTCGTATGCTTGATTTTTGAGTTTGAACTAAAGTTTGTATTATCCATTTGAGCAGATTTACATACCTTAACGAAGTGCCCCTTTTTACCACAACCTTTGTAGTATGAGTTTTTTGCAGGGCAGTCATTCCTTGGATGTCTGCTGAATCCACAGAAGAAACATTTATTTGTACTAACAGATGTAGCAGCTACACTGCTGCTGGATGAAGATCTGGTTTTTATCTTCATCTTGTATTTCTGAAGTTTTAAGATTTAAAACCGAGTTGACATTCGAGGTAGGTTGGTACATGAGTGGATGTTGTTGTGCACTTTCTAAGCAACGTGCTTGTTCAAAAGCGTCTTTCAGAGGTAGTTTGAAATTCTCCAGCAATCTTTGGCGTATGTGGGGTGCAAGCAGGCCATTTACAAATGCATCTCTAATACAGTCATCTCTGTTCAGTTCCGCAGAGGTAGCTTTGAAGTTACAGTCTTTGCTGAGTATTTTTAATGCTTCTAGGTATTGGTCGACCGTCTCTCCTGGTTGTTGCTGACGCGTGAACAGTTTGTGACGAGCAAACACTTCATTTACTGGTTTGCAGTAAAGATTGCGTAGATTAGCTATTGCATCGGCAAAAGTTAGACATTCACTTATATACAAATATACCGAAGGCACTACAAAATTGATTAGTAGTTTCAGCTTTTCCGATTCATTTGGTTCTGTTACTTGAATAAAGTTAGTGAATGTTCTATGCCAGTGTCCCCACTCCATGGTTGCCGTTGATGAGTTTGGATCTATAGATAATTTAGTTGGAGATAAATGTTTTTCCATGTTGCCTTGTTTTCTATGTGAAATAAATTGTAAAAGAGTAAAACTGAGTTTGCCTTTGAGATATAGGCTTTATTTTACACAATTCAACTAATTAAAAGATACATAGTTTGAGTTTAGTTATGGGAATGGAAAACATGTTATGATCAGTAAATATAAATAAAAAAATTAATAATGATTAAGATTCCCAGCTGATAGAATATTTTCTACCACACCAGCGGAAGAATATTTTGCAGTATGGGAATGTTTGTAAATACAGGAAACTATGTCAAAACTTACTAAAATATTGTCGGTTTCTAAACTTTCAAAAATCGTGGATGTGTGTATCAAGTTATTTCAATCTGAATCGTACTCTGGAATATTGTTTTCAAAGGCGAGCAATTAATGCTTGCCAACAAAAACGATAGTCTCATGCTTTCAATTAACACATTGGGTGCGGACTACCATACTTTAATTAACGTATTCTAATTAACATTGAAACATATGTGACTTTCATGTTTAAACATGTTTGTCAGCATTGAACGTGTTAAATGGCCAACCTAAAATCATATTTGGTGGTGTAGAGCTCAAGCACAATGACCATTTTGCTATCCACTGAAACGTGTTTCGAGGTTTACTGAGATCATGAGGTAAATCTCTATACACGTGTCAGTGAATACAAAATTAATTTGAAGGGTACTCTGGTAATTTTATTTAAAAATAATATATATACCAAATATATAAATATATATATATATATATATAAAACTAGTTCAGTAGGCAAAACTAGTAATCAGTTTGTATCAACAAAACCACCACATGTCAGATTCAGACCACCAACAGAGCTGTTAATAGGCAGTAATGCAAGCAGCAATTATTAACTATGTTTTTGTGGTGGAAGATTCAAAAGCCGATTTCAGTTCTGAGTACTCAAAGGGTTAAGTCAGAGCGTGACGCTGGGCGATTTGAGAGAAGAGTGAAAGGGCTATTGATGAAGTGGGCCTATTACAGCGTCAGTATTGACTAGGCCTATAAATACTGAAATAGACTTCTCATTGCCATTGTAAAATGTGTCCCTAGTTTTGTGTATGCCAGGATCGAAAGAGGTCCTAGTTTACACAATAATCACCAATAGAGTATACTGCGTCAACTATTACTTATCCTCTCAAGGAGGGGATAATACAACAGTTGGTGTGTCACGTAAAAAACATAAGTTGATTATCACTTGCTTTCTGGGGTGGAGATATTTTAAAAGTTAACGTAAATAACTAAAATAAAAAGTTTACAGCAGCACAATCTGTCGGTGACCCAATCAAACTAGGTACTTCAATTTTAAACTCTAGCATACACTAAAAGTGGGACAGCTGGATGGGATGTCTCCTTCAGTATATTTATAGTCAATGGCCAGCGACTATTTAGTTTTCCAGACTAACTAAAGACAGATTGGCCACTATGTACCGATTTGTTCTGTGGTCCTACAGATTTGATTTGATTTTGTTAACATGGGTAGCATTATTTTGTACACATGTTCCTCACTTTCATTTACCAATTCAGAAAGAGAAAATTGCTAGGGTCCAAAAAAACCTTTATTTCCATACCTAGGACTGTCATATAATAGGTAGCCTATGTGTACCAATTGTTGAATTAAGTTACCCACCTTCACCTTGCACTCGGAAATAAAAATGTTTCATAGATATTTGTCAAAACGTTTCAAACATATAACATCAGACAAGATATGACTTCAGATTAAAACATTTAATAAACAAAACCATGAAGAAACCGATGACAAGATTAAATTTAAATTCAAACAAACATGTTAAAAATAACCAATTTATAAAGAAATCACGATCACGAATCGTACATACATTTACCCGCCATTATGATCCCATCCAATCAGCTCCGTTCCAGAGAGTACACAAACGTTAGACGTTTCATTTTGAACATTAAATAAAGATTATATGCATATTAATATCTATCAAATCTATAAATAAACGTATTGTTTGTATGCCCGTTAAACTATAGGGGACGATTAGTGTATTTAAAAGAAAGGTGCAACCAGTAACCACTGACTATATTCATGATATACACTCATGTATATAGTCAATGGTACAACCAATATCCATGGTATTTCTAAATGGATTGTGGTTGTACTTATTTTGTCGAGTTCAAACCAAATTTGGCTTGCGGCATTCACTTTTCTCGTTGAGTTGAGATCCATTTAGGGGTATAGGGATGTGTTGGGTTTGGGGTTTCGGATATTCTAAGCAAAATTTGTTCTGTTAAGTATACAAAATCTTTTAACCTTTAAATTAGAACGGTATCAACAAGCATACAAACTAAATTATTTCGCGTGTCCGAAATTACTTACTTACTTGCATACTTACTTACAAATTAGAATACAAAATTGTGATTTAGGTTACTAAAGAGTTTCATGAGCACTGAGCTCTATGTTATATATCTGGAGTCACTACTCTTTGGCTAAATATTCCCCAAAAGCGTGCCGTCTAGTTCAGCTTTTTACTTTGTTATGTTGTCACCTTGAAGTTAGCTGGACCAATCAGAATTCGTTGGGTGAATGCTGTCAAAACTAAAGTCGCCGTCTAGTTGTCTACTAAACTGTAGTGTTTACTGACAACAGTTTACATTGACATTGGATTTGAATTTAATATTGGGAACATCCATTATTTATTAATGTTATTATATTGATATGTAATTAGAATAAATCATTAAACTAACCACCCAAGTGCCCGTTTTTTCAATGTCATTCAAACCCTACCCTAAAGCTAAAAACAAGACTATTTTCATGTTACCTAAATCATTACTTAGATATTTTATTTAAAACATTTCGCAAGATTCCAAAGTTCAGTTAACAATAGGTTTCAACTTGTAATGTACTTTAAAAGAATGATAATGGTTTTGAAAAATCACTAAATTTACAAATGGGGAATAAAATGAGTATACCACGAAACTCGCCAAACTGTCAAAAACTCCAAAAACTGTAAATCACATTTCCCAACATAACGACCAAAACCACAACGGCCACTAAAATAGACCACTAACATAGAGTGGTGACTCCAGCTATACCATAGAGCTCAGTGTTCTTGAGTAGTTTAGAACCTCACTCTAAGCTGTGTAAAAGAACTGTCGAGCTTCGTGGTAAAGATTTGGCCTTCCAATAAAAATGCAGACGGAAAATATTAATTTTTTTTTCCTCTCCTGCCTGGAAATTGGAAAATAAACAAATAAAATAAGTAATCATCCGCATAGCTAGAAGTAAGTTAACTTAATTAGGGTTTTAGGAAATTGATAAATTTAGACATTTTAGGTTTGAAGTGCAAGGTAATAACATTTAATTAATGCAGTTGGATTAGTTCACTTGTGAAACAAACTTACATTAACAGTTTATAAAAGTACGCTCTAGGCTAGCCTATACAAATGAGGTTATGATCATTCATTGTTTCCTTATTTCATATCATAAGTATAGAAAATATACAGGGATAGGCCTATTGGATGTGAAGAAATGAAAAAATGTTCTATTTAACTGCACTAACCCTATATCATTTTACCTTTAGAGTTTAAAAATCACATTTGTATTCGTCACATTTGTTTCCACTGCTGCCGACGCCCAGCAGAATAATCGAATGAGGGTACAGTTTCATAAGCGGCCACCAATTAATCGGATGCAGTATATCGATCTTAAACATTTGATATATCTAATTGCATTTTAAATCGATCTCCTAAATAAAACACGGTACTTTGGTATTATACGGATGCCACTTTTTTTGGAGGTTAATTTTTACCGGATACAAAGGATAACTACATAATTCGAAAAAACGTGCTTTTATTGACTAACTGTACAAATTTCACATCATTCTGATGAGCGGTCTTTGTGTTGTGCCTCCCAAAAGACAGCGATGTCCGCTAGGATCGTGTTGAATGCGTCGCCGCCGCTAGCAGCCACACCCGATCGCCACATGTACTCTGCCAAATATACAGCGCGCTGCGGCAGTTATGTTAGGATGGGTTATCATAAAAGTACGTACGGTTTCCTCTTCATTTCGAGGTAAATCCCACACCAAAAGAACGTCACTCATTATGAAAACAAATGTAACGTAGTGGACGGCAATAAATCACTCATGACACTGGCTCAGATACAGGCGGTGACAGGTGATGCGCGCGCTCCGGTCAACGACCTGACCTTGGCCTATTTGGAGGGGGTTTGGCGGCCTGAAGTATGACTCATCAGGTATCATTCGATTCGTAACGAAACAAGGAAAGTCCTACAATCATTTTTATGATAACCCATCCTAACATAACTGCCGCAGCTCGCTGTATAAGGGTGGCATCCGTATAATACCAAAGTACCAATAAAAGTACGTTTTTTCGAATTATGTAGATATCCTTTGTATCCGGTAAAAATTTAACCTCCAAAAATAGTGGCATCCGTATAATACCAAAGTACCCAAATTTTTAGCGAATTTCCCCTATAGGGAAGAAGCTATTACCGTAGGTCTCATGGTAAGACTTAAGCCCGAGACCATGATAACTTTTCATTTTGAGGTCCCCAGATGCCAAAAACACCATTCGTTCAAATTTTTATATATGTATATATATATATATTTATATATATATGTGTCCGTAAGCACGATAACTCTCGTAAAAAAGGTCCGATCTTAATGAAATTTGGTACAAATGTGTAAAGTACCATTTATTTGAACAAGTTCGAAAACCAGATGAATCGCACCATCCGAAGGGGGGTTTTTGGGGGGTTTTGTACCCCAAAAATGTGTTTTTTGGGGTTTTCACATGTAATTTTAATTTAAATCAAATTTTAATTTACACCATTGAATTCTGCTTAAAAAAACAAACAATTTGGTATTTTGATCATTGCTCTACGTCAATTGGTTACCGAGATATTGAAAGTGCTAAACACAGTACGTTGTCTAATGTTATTCTTATGGAGAAAAAGAAAAATTTATATCTCGCTTATTTATGAACATAAACTGGCAAAATTTGGTATATGGCTTGATCTGGTTATGGTTTATTGTTGTTTGCACAAAAAAACAATTTTTCGCCTATGGTTCATGTAGCAGCAAACCTAGGTACTTGGTCTCCATGTTATTCTTATTGAAAATACTTAAAATGTTATATATCGCTTATTTATTAATGTATATGGATGAAACTTGGTATGTGACTTCACTAAGATGAGTTCTATTGATATTTGCATAAAAACCCATTATTTTGTGTGCCTTGTTGCAGCAAACCTGCGTACTCATCCCCAATGTTATTCTTATGGAGAATAATTAATATTTTAAATATCGCTTGTTTGTGAATACATTTCTTATGAATCCTGTTAAGTGTTATGTTATATATTCATTGGAAATTCGCTGAGTATGCAGGTTTGCTGCGACGTGTATTATATATGTATATATATATATATATATATATATATATATATATGTGTCCGTAAGCACGATAACTCTCGTAAAAAATGTCCGATCTTAATGAAATTTGGTACAAATGTGTAAAGTACCATTTATTTGAACGAGTTCGAAAACCAGATGAATCGCACCATCCTAAGGGGGGTTTTGTACCCCAAAAATGTGTTTTTTGGGGTTTTCACATGTAATTTTAATTTAAATCAAATTTTAATTTATACCATTGAATTCAGCTTAAAAACTCAAACAATTTGGTATTTTGATCATTGCTCTACGTCAATTGGTTACCGAGATATTGAAAGTGCTAAACACAGTACGTTGTCTAATGTTATTCTTATGGAGAAAAAGAAAAATTGTATATCTCGCTTATTTATGAATATAAACTGGCGAAATTTGGTATATGGCTTGATCTGGTTGTGGTTTATTGTTGTTTGCACAAAAAAATTTTTCACCAATGTTTCCTGTAGCAGCAAACCTAGGTACTTGGTCCCCATGTTATTCTTATGGAAAATACTTAAAATGTTATATATCGCTTATTTATAAATGTATATGGATGAAACTTGGTATGTGTCTTCACTAAGATGAGTTCTATTGATATTTGCATAAAAACCCATTATTTTGTGTGCCTTGTTGCAGCAAACCTGCGTACTCATCCCCAATGTTATTCTTATGGAGAATAATTAATATTTTAAATATCGCTTGTTTGTGAATACATTTCTTATGAATCCTGTTAAGTGTTTTAATGTGTTATGTTATATATTCATTGGAAATTCGCTGAGTATGCAGGTTTGCTGCGACGGGGGTATTTTATTGTAGTTTTCGTTTGTTATTTGTTCATAAATATATTTGTAACTGGCATCGCATATTATTATTGATATCGATAAATATCGAGTGATTAATTTTCAATAAATATACTGTTAAAATGTGATTCAAAATATCAAATTTTCCGAATCGATACCGGTATATCGAATGTTTAAGATCGATATATTGCGTTTATGGATCCAATTAGTTGGTGGCCGCTTATGAAACTGTACCCTCGAATGAAAATAATCGATTATTACTTAACGTTTCACAGTACGGCATATACAAATAGGCTAAATTGATCATAAATTTACTAACTTGAAACTAAAACAAAAATTCAACTAACTTACAGTAACATGAAATATACATGAAACATTTACAATTTTATTTTCGTGGATAACTTATACGCTTTTAGGTGCTTCCAAAAAATGTAGAAATGGATCTTCCTCTGACATTCTCACTTCTCTTTAATAGAGGTACTTTGATAAATAATCTACAATGTTAGATGATTTTAAGCCAGTTTTTCATAATTTTTTAACTGCCCTCCAAGATGATTCTGTGGTTTGGGTGTTAGCGGATGTTAATGGATTGATGGAATTTTTCCTATGATTGACAGTGAAGTGAATGCATCCTTTAGATTTGATCGGTAATTTATATCGAAACATTAACGTACATCGATATTTCAAGTTATCCATTCTTGTTGGAAAATGCGTGACTGTCCCAGAAACGATGGGAGGTATGGTCACCGTGCCTAAATACTGTATCTTCAGACATCTCAGCAAATACAGAGTGTTTAAGAGTGTGTACAATATTGTATAAATAGCTTCTTTATAACATAATTTACAGTAAAATCGTTCTGGTTGTGGTATATTTATACTTTCTTGAAATCCCATTTCTATTCGTATACTCATTACAGAAAACCTGCATAATCTGCACAACGTTATTCTTATGGAGGATGACTGAAACTTTATATCTCGCACAACTTTACTAATTTTTTAAGCACAGTAACAAGTAAAAACAAACCTTAATTGTGAAATTGATTAACTTATGGAGAGCAGGAGGTACCGGTAACCATGAATTACAGTACACTATCTCAATCACAGACAAATATTATCGAAGAAAAGTATTGTTTTAAAACAGTTAATATCCAGTATCAACGCATTAAAATGCGGGTAAATCTTGTTTTACAACTTGTAAACAGAATGTTAGTTAATTTTTATCATTGCTCGCACATATTGTAATTTATTGGATTGTAATATTAATAGTAGTTTTCATCACTAGGAGCAAAAGTGGCTCTTTTTAAATCGTGTTTTAAAAACGAGGCGCAGCCAAGCTTTTAAAAACGATTAAGCACCAAAAAGACACTTTTGCTCCGAGTGATGAACAACGTTTTTTTATCATAACGCGGAATTAGACTTTTAATCATTGAAAATTTTAACTATAAAGTTGTCTTTTTGAGGTTATGTTTACAAAGTAAGTAATATAGTACAGTGTTTCCATTTCTGTTATTTACAAACAATCCTTTTTATAACGTGTGGTAAAGAACGCTTCTATCATGTATAGATCATGAAACAATAATAATATTTAGCAAACAGCTGACTTTTTACGTCCTAGGACTTAAAAAAGATCACAGCTGATTTTTTAGATCCTAGGACTAATAAACGGTATCAGGAAACTGACACATACTTTCTCCCTTTTAGCCAAATTTTAATGAAAATTTTTTATTTACTAAATATAGAATATGAAGTACAGATAAATGTACAGAAAATTGTCTAAAATAGTTGTTTTCAGAAATATCCATCCAAATCCCTTTTTGGGAGGCACTATAGAGTCCGTTGCCACACACAGTGGTTTTGAGAGGGGAAATGCCCCCTTGCCCCCCCCAGGGTTAAATAGCAACACATTTCGAACATCATCTGTTGGTCAATGCTAACTTGACCTGCATATCAAATTTTAATGAAATTGATCAGTAAATAAGAGAGAAATAGTTATATTTGTATTCCCCATAATAATAACATTGGACAACGTACTGTGTTTACTGCTAAATGAAAATTTCAATTTTCTCCGTAACTAGCAATCGTAGAATAGTAATTTAAAATACTAATTTATTTAGTTTTTTGAGCTCTTTTTAATGGTGAATAGTAATCTTTTTTAACATTTATGATTTTTTATGAAAAATCCAAAAAATTGAATTTTGGATGTTTTAAGTCCTGTAATTTCTGAACCCGAATTTTTCCAGAAATGCGGGTGGTGTCATTTTGTTGCAAACCTAAAGTTCTACAAACCACGAAAGTTTAATCAAAATCGTTAGAGCCGTTTTTGAGAAATTTGGATTTTTCATGTTTTTTGGCGGTTTTTGGGGGATAATTACCCTTAAAAATCAAAAATTCAAAAAAAAGAAAAAAACGCCTGGAGATATCGTGGATTAGTACCTACATACCAAATTTCATAAAATTCGGCCCATAGGTTAGGGCTATAGCTCTGTACACATCCACACAGACACACACACACAGACACAGACAGACATCACGTAAAAACCACTTTTTTGGGTTCAGGGAGCACCAAAACGAATATTTCCACAAACAACTCAAATTCGAAAATTTTTACGAAAACAATACTTTCTCCATATACTATGTATAGGGGGAGAAAGTAAAAAGTGAAGTTTTGCTACTATTTAGAGAACAACAAACAGGTGGATTTCGTGCAGAATGAAAAAAAACATTATTTACCTACATGACATACAAATGCAAATCGTAGTCGAAACATTAAATTTTAAGTAATACAACTATTTGTCTGTATTCAGTGAAATCTGGCTGTTACATATGAACAAATTGACGAAGAGTGGAAAATCAAATTAATTTGTAAATAGTTGTAAGTTGACATTTAGAAATATTTTATAATGATTTTGTTCTGTATTTATATAAATATAAAATAAACTATAACAGGTGAGTGTTTCTTTACATTATCTAAGCGCTTTATATTTTTAGCAAAGTTCTAAGTCAAATTTAAGTTTTCACAATTGGATTCAGCTTTAAAAAACACACAATTTGGTGTTTTGATCATTTCTCTACGTCAATTGGATACAGAGATATTGAAAGTGCTAAACACAGTACGTTGTCCAATGTTATTGTTTAAATTTGACTGTATTAATAGCAGTATATAATTATGAGTACTAAATTATCTCAACACTTAACGGTATCTAGTGATGGGATTAACCCAGGTGAAAAACCGATTCACCCGGTTCCTTTCTCTCAACCGATTCACCCGGTTCTTATTCTCTCCGTCGTAAGGGTGAATCACCTGAACAGCCTGAACCACTGGAACCAGTGCGGAACTGTTGGAATGGAGTACAACCGAACAACTACCGGTAGGTGATTCGCCTGCTCTGTTTTCGAATATACTGGAGAAAAAGTAATTCACTCTTTTGCTATAAGGAATTATCAAAACAAAATTTTAAGCAAACAATCAGTTTGACTAGTGAGAATCGGCATTTCATATTTTTGTGTTTACTTTCATCTACTTAATAAATACGAGTAAATTATTATTTCACGCAAAACTGAAACACGGGCTATTATAACCCACAAATCATTGCATTGCGCAATCACAGGTGAATTACTAGGGTGTAGGCTCTTTCTACCGTTGAAAAAAGCCAGGTTCAAGTTCAGGTGAATCATTCAGGCTAAAAGAACTGGTGAATCCTAAAACCACTGGGTTTTAGGATATCAATCGGTTGGCGAAAGCAGTCGGTTGTTCCATCACTACCGGTACCGGTTGTTCATTTTGCCAGTCCATTGTAGAAAAATCAGTGAAGGAAGTGAATTTTCACGCCAAGTCCCTTCATGCAAAAGAAATATTTTGGCTAATAGTTTGATCAAGATTTCTTTCAGACTGTATAAGTTAGTTCAATTGTATCAAAACAATATAGCCTAGTAAAACTAATATTAAATGTAGTTTTCAGATAAATTCATCATGGAGGCTGAAACCGTGAAAAAAGATGCCAAAATAGAATATGTGGAAAGTGGACTTGCATCTCACAGTTTCAGTGAGAAAATAGGCACTAAAACAGTGTTGTTCAGTGTGCTCAAACTCAGAGATAGTGTTTTTATGTGGATCGGGTCTGTAGCAGAGCCAAAACTAACCAACATGTGCCTGGCTGTGAAGTCGCCTTACGAGACTCTCCCTCTCACAACCCACTTCCTTGGATCAATGCACGAAGACAAGTCCTCAGGTTTGGCTTCCAAATTGAGCACACGACTCGGAAAACCAGTATTTGTAAGTGTAAATGTCGAACTGGACCGATTGCAATTCCCTGAACTTAGTAGAAGACTGAATGAAGAAATAAAAAACAAACCAGAGTGCTTTTAGGATAACGGTTCCCCTGTCTTTTAATAAATCATTTGTAAATACTGTAGGGTTTTGTAAGCAAGTGTTATTTTATCCTTTGAAATTGTAATGGGGATAAAGGGATTGTGTTATTTGGCATGCTCTGTGATTAAAATAGAAGTTGCTTGAATTTGCTAGGCCTTTGAACCGTTTTTGAAGGAAGTGAGACCATGCCAAGTAGGAAGCGTGCTGGAGGTGTTTATGTAAACACTGAGTGCTTTTACACTCAGTAGGAGGCTATCATTTACACAGAGTGCTTTGACACTCAGTAGGAGGCTGTCAGTGGGGCACTGGGCCCAGGAGAGTCCTGGTGGGTGAGTAGCTGTATTGGTAACTTTGTAGGGTTAAGCCCTGTCAATACGGGTAATGTGAATCCATCTAAATCAAGGGCAAGTTTTTAAATTATTAAGAAAGATTCCTGGACCGTACTGCCTCAAGGATGCTACCTAGGGCTGATTAATACCTACGGTTACTTGGAGTTAGCCATTTCATATATCAGACTTTACCAGAGAGAGAATTTAAGAGGTTAGTATTTCGGTAAACAGTATTGTTTTATTATCCTATAGGAATTGAATAGTGAGGAATAAACCGTTCTGTCGTTAAAACATAACAATCTTGTCTCGTTTTGAGGAAACCCGCTCTGAAATATTTATTTTTGAGGTACGCTCCTAGTGGTATATCGACGTGGTCGTGTACATCACACAATTGTGAACCAAAATGTTATCTTTGAGCATCAAGACAGCGTCTTGGATTTCGGTACAAAGAGGTCACGGGTTTGACTCCTGGGGCACCCACATGACTTGAGGTTTGGACCATTGTCCTCTATCATCATTAGATACACTAAGCTGCTGGCGTAGACAAGCAAAAAACTGACACATGTGGAAAATCAAACAACGAATTGGAAATATATTTTTATTATCCTTACTAATATTTACATTTCAACTATATAGTGTTTCTTTTGTTTAGGAACCTAATACTTAGACAAAATGTCTCGTACACAAGTACAGAAAACTGATTAATGGTTTCTACATTTGGGAGTGTTTTGACACAAAACATGACATATGTATCAACAAACATTGCTATATCATTATGATGGATTAATATAATACTGCTTGAGTGTGAATAACAAAGCTTTTTTCAGTTATAAATGCAATTAATTTATTGCAACATCAACTATATATCATATTACAGTAGACCCTCTCTTAGCTGACCCCGGATCAATCGCCGCACAGATTAACCGCCTCTGCCCGGGCAAAAATAGAGGTCGGTTTATCCGCCCTAAATTTTAAAACTGGTCGGTTTAACCGACCTTTTCTAGGAATCGAAATACTACCGATCTCATTCTTATCGCTTTACTAAAATAGAAACGTATCCGTTCAGGTCAGGTTTTGTACATGGGAAACTCACAATAGTGTAGCACGTCAGTCAACCATCAGTTTATTGCTACTCTGCGTCGAGTACAGAACAGAGTTTTTTTGCTTGTGCGTCGCGCGTGTGTACAGCCCACCGCATCATAGTACAGGATTGTACTGTATACTGTTGCGTGTGATTACAGTATAGTGGTGTTTTTATAATTTATTTATTTCAAAAGACAAAAATGCATAAGTAAGGTTTTATATATGCAGTTGAGTATTTTATTCATATAATATCAATAATACATTTATTTATACAGTATTTTACATGTTTACGTAGTTGCCCGTTTTAACCGACCTTTTAGGTTATCCGAGCTAGGGTCAGTTAAGATTGGGTCTGCTGTAATTATTACACAGATTTCTCTATTATAACAAAAACAACAAAATAATTGAGAGAAGCTGGAAATGTGCAATGTGTATCAGTTGTCACATAGCTTTTATACCCTAAAAATAATACAAATTACTAACCAAGTCATCTGACTCAAATAGGCTATAGTAAAATCAATCTTGCTGGTAAGACTAGAGTTATTGAATAAATAGTTGCATAAAGTGTAGAGTTGATTTTACTAGAAATATTTTCATATTGCTTCATACATCACCTTTTACATGAACACTTCTTATTTTAACTATAAATTTGATATACCGGTATTTAATATCACGGTTGGTGTTTGGTTTCCCACATTTTGAAACAATTTCAAGCATGAAGTGGCTCACTGAAAACCCTCAATGTGAATATAGCCACATATAAAATTGAGTTCAGGCACAATATTTTAATTCTCTTCCCTTTAGAATAAAGTTACATGAGTTGCCAAACTTGTCAGATTGATGAGAATGTGCAACCGGGCAATAAATCTTCAACATCAATGAAGGATGGGCCAATTCCAATTCTTGACTCATACCGTGGTATCGAAGAATCTTGTTAGGCTACAGCATACAGTACTCTTTTGTCTACGGGTTCGATACCGATTCTTATGTAATGGTTGTTAAAAGTCTGCATTTACGCGATATTTTCTTTTAGAAACATTGAAATATTTACTGCTTTTCAGTTTCATCTTAAATAAACCCACTGAATTTTGATAGAAAAAGTTATGTTTGAGTAATAGTAACACATACTTAAGAGAACATTTGAATAGGCAATCTCGTTTCAGTTTAATACTGAATGGACCGAGTGGGCATTACGAGTTATTAATGCGGACACACTGCAATGTAGGCCAGGACATCAAGAAAATCAACTAAATAGTGCTACCGTCCTATGGCAGTTTACCACTGTAATTTATTTTTGATCATTAATCTTCTTTTTAAGGTCTAAATGGAATTATTTACTTATAACAGTTTCCCTACTAATATGCTTTGTATAGTAGGATCTATATCGATTGTCAGCTAGCCTACATTAAAAATAATTTGTTAATTATAATAAGCCGCATATTTCCTCTAAAATGTAAAGGCTATGTCCTGGAACTTATCATACTGAATCGAGAATACAGCCCAAATTTTAGAATCAGTTGAAAAATTCTGGAACTGACCCATCACATACTAACTAAGTGGATACAAAATAAGCAAGTTATAATTAAATAGGTACAATAAATTAAACATTTGGAATGAAACTTTTAAAGCAAACATAAATAATTTAATACTACATAAGTCTTTCATAAGATTTCAGTTAATTAGGAAGTACTGTAATTAAATACAGGTAGAACTAATTAAATAGTAAATACAATTACCATGATGGGAATTCCCTGACTGCAAATATAGTTAGAATGACAATTAAAACAATATTACAAATAAATTGTAATTCTAAATTTCCAAGTCATGTTTAATATCAAAAAAACGACAGCAGTAGAACCTCTACAACCTAGTTGTTATAACTCAGTAAACAGAAATTGAAAAATGAGAATATCTCAAGCATTAAATATTTAAAACAACTTCAGGCTTTAAATAACTGAATCATAACAAAAGTGAATTTTTGTTTATATACACTTAAAATCAAATTAAATGATCTTAAGTAATCACTCATAAATAGAATCCTCCCTTATAGTAGTTCTTGCCTCCTTCAAGTTGAACAATTATCGTTTTTCGAACCCCAAACCGTGTTATAAAGTCGGTTTCTTTAGAAGGGTAAAGTAGTTTTTCGAGGTGCAGTTACAAACGTGGGAATTCGTCATGGTGATCGCGTTTATCCTAACGCTGTAGGCCAACCACTATGAGGGATCCTCGGGCACAAATCTACGCAGAGCCGAGGTGAGGACGAGGAGAGAGTTTTGAAGACCCGCAGGCAAATGCCGCTGGAGCCAAGCTCCTTTGTATTGTTCGATCAGTGCTAACAACCTGGCGGAAAAAAACATCTGTTAGGCTAGTTAATTTGAACACTGCTACATACATTGTAATTATTTTTCAAACTACTTATACGACACATGAAAAAGTGTTCATATGTTCTAATCACTGTCGTAGTCAGAGCGCATTAGAGGATAGGATTATCATTTACAAAAGTGTATTTTTCCACAGAGTTTCTTAAAAAGATGTTAACATACTTAGTATTTTGATAGAGGTTGCCGATGGAGCAATTCTTAGTTAAACATGCAGTCTAATAATTGAATGAATTCCCTATAACTTAAATTGTATGGTTCTACAAGTAAATCAAAAGGCACAGTCACATTACTAGTTAAAATTAAATCCAATGTTATACTATTATACTGTTATACTATGTTATCTATTATACTAATTTCCTAAGGAATTTCTTGTGTACAGCAAAACTCTTTTATTTATGAACCGATTTTGGTGACCGAGGTGTCAAATTAAAGGGATATCTCTGTAGAAGTCATGGAATAACTTTTGTGTCCCTCAGTTCAATGTGCTTCGCCCCATTGGACTTATTCCAATGTTATTCTTATGAGCAATATGTTTAATAGATCAGATCCTGAATTCTTTGTGCGAAGCACGGGTAATCAGCTAGTACTGACTATATCTCTAAAACCAGCAATCGACTAGGCTGCCTATAAATAGAACCTTACTTACAGGCAGAATTTATTACAAAGTTGACTCGTGTGAAGATCACCTACCATAATTAGAGGCCTTAAACTTCACAGAATTGGTTACTGCAATTACCAATAACCTGTGATGTGACTGAAGTATCCACAGCAAGTTCTCCACTTTATAAGCTTGTTGATTCACTCTATAATTTATTCCTCAAACATCTGCTAATAAATAAGAACATTTATCGACTTTTACGCTACGGCACAGTTCTTGGTTTATTTATCTACTATTGTTGAGAAATTGTTGAGACTCAAACAAAGCTGATGTTGTATTATGGGCTTTTCGTTCCAATCATAAGAGATGAGATTGAATTTTGGGGAATCCCAAGTCACTCAAAATTAGTTTTTAAAATAAAAAAATTGAAATAAATAAGAAAAGACATTCTCTTAAATATTTTTTGAAATAACCTCAGCATTATGACAATAACCTCATTATTTACAAATGTCTAATTTGTGTTAAAAATAATCTGGAGAACTTAAAAGAAACACAAGATAAAAATAATCATAATACTAGATTTTGAAATTATTTCCAGTACCCAAGGCACCATTTGAAACTATTTCAAAATACTCCTCAGTTCATGGAGAGAGCTTTTAACAAATTATCAAAATTTAAAGAGTATAGTAAATGAAAATTAGGGGTGTGCGAGTACTCGAAACTTCCGAGTTTTCGGCCGAGTATTTTAATACTCAAACTCGACTTGAAGTTTTGAAAACTACTCGAAAGTTCGAGCGAGTATTTCCCGCCGATTTCCGGACGATCGCGAACGATTGTGACCGGCCAAAATGCGTAGAAACGGCCGCAAATGGCGATCGCATCACGTAAACTCGGCCGAAAATGACGACCGCGAACGATTGCGACCGGCCAAAACGCGTGTAACGCCCTCAAAAGGCAATCGTATCACGTAAAATCGGCCGAAAATGACGACCGCGAACGACTGTGACTGGCCAAAATCGCGTAGTAACGGCCGAAAATGACGACCGCGAACGGCCAAAAACACGTAGTAACGACTGCAAAAGGCGAACGCATCACGTAAAATCCAACGATTTTGTCATTTAATATTGATTATAAGTGATGTCTGGACCAGGTGAAATTGGCCAAATGACAACCGGGCCCTGTTTCATTGGCCGGAAATGAATGTCAAACCATGTTTTGTTTGTCAATACGTAATCCAGTTTGATTGTACTGGCCAACATTTTGTATTGATACTCATGTATTAGTTAGAAATCATTTAAGTTATCAAATCTATGGTGGTATCCAAATCCCATTACACTGTTTTAAACTACCAACTGATGGCAAATACTCGCTCGAAAATACTCGAAACTCAAAAATAATTGGCACTACTCGACTCGACTCGATTAAAAAAAATCACTACTCGCACACCCCTAATGGAAATAAGTTTAGAATTGAATTTTAAAAATTTCTCCTACAAAAAGTATACTTCTTAGTTGATGAATTTTTGGGGGGAATGAATGAGTTTTTAGCTAGAGTTCATTAAATTTATTTTGAAATTTTTTAATCATTTACTTATTGTTAGTTCTTTTAGTTTTAGAAATTTGACAATGTCATATGTTCTGTGCTAGCTGTAAAAAAATTTCATTCGTAACAATAAAGATATTCTTATTCTAACAACCACCGGAGGCCTACTTGTTTGCCACGTCGGTGCGGAAGGTAGGCGGCAGGTGGCAGACGCCGAGGTTGATCACAGCCAGCCCCATGTTGCTGTTGGGGTTGACGCCGGCTGCCACCAGACTCCGGCCGATCTTGCAGGCCGTCAACATCAGGTCCACGGTCAGGTTCAGCTCTTGTAACACCTGCAAACACCGGTGATTTACCCACTGACATTGATTTTCAATTCTTAGCGAATTTCCTACGGAAACGTGAGCTATTAGCATGACTTATACGGTGAAACAAGCCCGAGACCATTAGAAGTTCCTAATATGACCCCCTGAACACTTTTTGGGGGGCCACTACGAATTGTAGGCTACACTAAAAAAAAACCGGCTACAGACACACCAGAGCAACCATAACCAAGCAGTTTAAACAATCAAGAACACCATAAACAAAAGAAAAAAACTAACGCCAAAAAAATTACTTTTAACAACAAAACCTTTGTTTGTTTTGTCCTGTAATAGTATTTCTATTGTCCATTGTTTTTGTGTGGTCGCTTTTTTGTTAATTGGTTATTTAGTGAGAGGTACCTCTTTAGTGTAGCCCTTTTTTTATTCTGTCGGTCTCTGCTTGTCCTTTTTTGTATGTGTGTGTTTGCATTCTAGCGGTCACAATAATTGTCCGATTCACTTCAAATTTGGTAGAGACATTCCTTTCTACAATCAGTTGGGAAAAACAATCGGAAAACCCTAACCCGCTTATTGGGGGATTTAAACATTTAAATTTGGTGTTTTAAGCCCAAAAGGAGGAAACAAAACCCCGGACGTAAAATTAATGCATGTTAAATGATAGGACATAACAGGCCAAAAATGTTAAGCCTCCTTTCATAATTATAGCAAAAATATTTACAGTTATTAAAGAAAATGTAAATTAAACACAGTATGTTGCCTTGTAGGGATTTTACATTGGAAATGGCTATTTTTCAAGTTGATGCTGAAAAGTTCATCAGAAATCAAGGTTTTGTCAGAAATCAAGAAATAAAGGGTTTTACAGAGTTTTCCAGGGCCTTTAAAACAGACTCACGAAGGGTTAATTTGTTGTAGAAAAAGCCTTAGGCTGACATTGATATCCCCTGATTTAGGAAAGGTTAAGTATTCATCTGTTTTACCTTAGAAACCAATGTTCATAGAAATACAAAAACACAATAAATTCATACGGTATCGCTGTTGTGTCATTCCTCTATTATACTTATTAAAATAAAAGTTGAATGGTCTTAAATAAAAATAATAAATGATTTAGCACAGTGCCCTAACACTTTCACAAGATGATATTCTAGAAGGACACAATCCATGTTTTCCAGATAGGATTATCAAGTATGTACTGCACTTACTGTTTCACTGCAATCAGGTCTTGCTTTCATCAGGCAGGTCTGTGACCTCTTGATGTGTTTTGTAGCTTTCTGAAACAATGAGGGAAACTCTGATAACATTACCAAAGCCATTAATAAAGCACTAGTCTAATCATAAATTCAATTTAATCAATAATAATAAAGTATAATTTAATCAATACAATCTCTTTATTTACATTGTCTTCCAGAAAAGTAATGGTGTCCAGGCAATTACAATACATTCAGAATTACAAATAAACAATAATTACAATATGGTTTTAGGAACTGAAGTTTATACTTTCTGAGAATAATTTTAAATCGGAAATTCAGACTAAATTAATTCAAATCAGAACGCTTATACCACCTATATTTCTGTAAACAAACATATAGATAGGCAAAAATGGGAACAACTATTTTGAGCTCAGAATGTTTTCAAAAATATTTTTTCGCACACACTCTATCACATTAATATTTTTTTTACTATCTCTAGAAAGTAAAATTAATCAATTAAACAAGCCGAAAATCCTAAAATATATTTACAATAATCATGGCTTTGCCTGAGTTGGGGAACAGAAAATTATGTCCCAACCATAGAGAAAAACCTATCAATCCCAGACTAAATTTGTCAGAAACCCCTTGTCAATCTTAACCTTATGGGTTGGGCGGACATTCATGCAAATGTTTGTTCTTCACTGTATCAGTGTGAATCTTGTAAAGCTAACATTACGATGTGAAACAGATGAGATGTATAGTGGGAATAATGTACAACCATTTACTGGATGGATCACATCAAATCAAATTTGAACGAAATATAGTTTTGAAATAAAGCAATAGCCTAGTGAGATTTTGCAAAAAAACCTGATAATGTGTAGGGGATTTTAAAACCGCTGGAAAGGTAGAACTCACCGAAAAGTGGTCGAGGGTGAGTTTGTCCAGCGTAACATTGTCAGGGTCCACCAACAGTTGGTACAGTATGGAGCCCAGATGGGACGGTAGGTCTGACACATTGTGGGACTGTTGTCCCCTCGCACTGCGGACTAGGTATGTCTCGGCGTGTCCCATCTCCAGTACTGCTTGTCCGACACAGTGAGACCTGATAACAACATCATGACAGTAGCATTGTCAGGATCCATCAACAGTTGGTACAGTATGGAGCCCAGATGGGACGGCAGGTCTGACATATTGTGGGACTGTTGTCCTCTCACACTGCGGACTAGGTATGTCTCGGCGTGTCCCATCTCCAGCACTGCTTGTCCGACACAGTGAGACCTGATAACAACATCATGAGAGTAACATTGTCAGGATCCACCAACAGTTGGTACAGTATGGAGCCCAGATGGGACGGCAGGTCTGACACATTGTGGGACTGTTGTCCCCTCGCACTGCGGACTAGGTATGTCTCGGCGTGTCCCATCTCCAGCACTGCTTGTCCGACACAGTGAGACCTGATAACATCATGACAGTAGCATTGTCAGGATCCACCAACAGTTAGTACAGTATGGAGCCCAGATGGGACGGCAGGTCTGACACATTGTGGGACTGTTGTCCCCTCGCACTGCGGACTAGGTATGTCTTGGCGTGTTCCAGCACTGCTTGTCCGACACAGTGAGACCTGATAACATCATGACAGTAGCATTGTCAGGATCCACCAACAGTTGGTACAGTATGGAGCCCAGATGGGACGGCAGATCTAACACATTGTGGGACTGTTGTCCCCTCGCACTGCGGACTAGGTATGTCTCGGCGTGTCCCATCTCCAGTACTGCTTGTCCGACACAGTGAGACCTGATACATCATGAGAGTAACATTGTCAGGGTCCACGCCCAGATGGGACGGTAGGTCTGACACTTTGTGGGACTGTTGTCCCCTCCCACTGCAGACTAGGTATGTCTTGGCGTGTCCCATCTCCAGCACTGCTTGTCCGACACGGTGAGACCTGACAGCAACAAACATGAGAGAAACATCCCATTCTTGTGAGGGACATATTTTACTCACAACTGCGATCGGAAAATTTCACTATGGATGGGCTACTAATTTCAGCAATTAAATCTACCAAAAATGTTTCAGGTGTGATCTTAAACGGATAAAAGAAAGCCCGCTTTAAAATGTTACTAATTAGGGATTTGTCAGTTGTAACTTTCCTTGGACTGGTTGCAATTAGCAGATTAAACCATGCATCTTTATTCACAACCAATATTATTTGGTGCGGTTGTCATTTAAAGTAAATAATATTCAGTGTGATTATTTAAATCCCATGTAACGAATCAGCATTTTTTGCTGATATTAGGGAATCCGGACATCGGATACAATTGAACCAAAACTGGGAATTATTGATCGATTCTCAAGCAAGGGTTTTTCTACACTCATCAAGAACCGGAACCGACAAACCCCTGTTATTAATACTAATCTAATAGAAAAATAATTTCTTGAGTAGAATAATACACTTCTCAAGAAGACAGCCTTGTACCATCTTTTTTATATTTACTGCCTTGTAAGTAAGTACAGTACAATCAACTCCCGATTATCCGGGGTAATGACCGGTTGGAGGGTCACGGATTACCCAAAACCACAGTTTAAATAAAGGGATTCAATAAATTTTATATTACGAATATAATAAAGGTTTATCAACATTTTAATACTACAATATTGTGTTTTAATGTAATTTAAGATATATTTATGTAAATTAAATACTTTTGAAAATCTTTAAATTGTGATAACATCTACAAACAATCAATATAATAACAGTTAATACTAGCAATGGTTGATAGCAGTAAATACTATCCAAAACGCCGAATTATATTTAATAAGTTAAAAATCCCTAAACACCGAACTCTCTAAACTACACCGAACAGTATTAATTCCGCACTGGGGGAAAAACCCCATGAGGGTGAAAAACGGCAGGAAGGGTGATTGTTTTGAGATGTTTCTATTTTTATACGTCCGCGTCCGTCCGTCGATGAGGGTGAACAGCAGCGGGAAGGGTCATTGTTTTGAAATGTTTCTATTTTTAGACCTCTGCGTCCGACTGTCCGTCGCACTGCCTAGCCAGGTGCAGTTTCTAGAGCAGTGTCAAGGTCATCGCTCCTCATCACGCGCCCACGGCTCATTAGTGAGATGACAGACTCAGAATATGTTGCGTTTATTAAATTCTTTATATATTATTTATTCTCATAAACAAAGTAAATTAAATACGATTCTGGAGATAATTTAGCAAAATAAATTGTTATTATTGCTCTATTTATGTTTAGAAGGGGATAAATAAAAATAAAACCTTTTGTGACCCCGGTTAAACCGCAACCCGACTAACCCGCTCCTGGATAATAGGGAGTTGACTGTATATGAATAAATATATTTTGTAATGTGAGACAAATTTTATTCTTTCCTGCTTATTGGAAGAAGTAGTCAAAGTACAGTATTACTTTAAACACTATCTTTACTAATGTAAGCAAGAACTGTTTACCTGTCTCCAAACACATGAGTGTCCAGTAGCGCTGCCAGGGAGTTGTGCAAGTAATCCTGTAACATATTGCAACACATCGTATGAATATAAACTGTATGCAATGAAAAGACAACCATAGGGTGACATTAGTGTAGAGCAATTCAGCATCATCTTGTTCAGCATGAGAAAGAATTAAGTTCATCCTGAATATTCCAGTTATTGGTTATAATGTCTAGTTGTAATATGGATCAACCTGATCTTTTGAAGAATTTACCTATTTATGAGTCCTTCTTTCCACAACTTCTCAACAGACAGCAGCACTAAAGAGACATAAATTCATTAATGGTCTCTAGGAAAATTGAATACCAACTTGTTAATTTTACTGTAGACCACTTTGAATTTTACAGAACTTGTGAAATTGAACTTGGGGTTGATTGACGGTTTTGGGTCAGTAGTAATAAATTGTGAAGAGAAATCCTTGGATATATTTGTATGGAACTGGAGCTTCCTTAAAGTACATATAAATATTTTAGCACATATTAATAAATATTGAAAACACTATAAAATCAACTTTTGTAGCTTCTCTGACATTCTTAAACTTAAAAATCACCTTATAACTCCCTGACATATTACAAACCCTACCTACATGCACTCATAGCGAACAAGAGAGTTGACAGTTGGGCTGTAGCCAATAGCAAGGTTGTACACTGTCACGTTGTCATTTTGCCATATCAAAATATCACTCCTATGTTTTTCCAATCAGCTGGTGTGCAATTTGGCAATGTAGCACGTCTACATTGGCTGGTCTTGGTTGATAGCCCGCAAGCCACACCCTTAATTGTCAACTCTCTTGTGGCAGACTCGCTTGCGTTAACTTCCTGCTGCGACGCCTATAGAAGTGTGTGACAGAGCCCTACTTAGTGATGGTCTATTGTACACTGCTCCATACGCACATTGCGTACGGACTGCACTTATGGGGTCATGCAACGGAGGTGGCTGAGGTGCTCAAGCTCCAGAAGTCTTCTCTCCGTATTATCACCAGGAGCGCATATAGAGAACACTGCAAACCGATCTTTCACCAACTTAAAATATTAACAGTTTACAGCCACTACATCATTGCTTGCCTGATACAGATCAAAAGCAGTGTTCATCTGCTGAGAACCATAAGTCAAATCAACTCCCACAACACTAGGAACCAGCTGGAGCTTGATGTTCCATGTGCTAGACTGATCAAAACACTGAACGCATACCCAACCTCTGCCATCAAGTTCTTCAACAGGCTTACTGCTGCTACGTGTGATCTGCACGACCGGAAGTTCAAAGTGGCGGTGAAAGAACTGTTAGTCAGGAAGCCCTATTACACCACTGAGGAGTTTCTTAGGGACAACCTGGAGTCTGGCGGATAATTTGTGTGCTGCCCGCTGTTTGACCTGTCATGTACAATTGTTTGGTTTTTGCCTGTCGTGAAATTTTGTTTTTAAAATTTGACGCAATCCATTCCCTCCACCAGAGGGTCAACGATGAAGAGGATAGTAAATGGTAAAATGGTAACTAGCTACAGCAGGGACGTACCCAGTGGGTGTTGGTGTTCCACGCCAGCCCCGCTCCCACCAGAAAGCCCGGCCAGCTGAAGGGGTAGTGGGTAATGTGGTAGGAGCCCGACCAGTGAGCCACCAGCGTGCCCAGCGCCCCCGTGTTGTGGACGGCCTGCACTGCTCTGTAGATGTTACATATCGACGCCTCCGGGCACCCCGCCATGCTGCAACAAATTGATTGCATTTTTATACTCTGTATCATTAATAAATAAAAAGTAACCTTTTGGGAAGATTTCCAAATGTTAGAATTAAATAAATAATAACATTAACCCATTGGCGTAGACATACGAGCAGGTCTCGTTCCTTACTTGTAATTAACGTGTGAATTGGAGTATAAAATTGGTGTTTTTAAATGGATTAATGGCATATTTTAATTAAAATATTGTTTTCTTTCACTTTAGAGAGTCGCATTGGCACACACACAGTAGACATAAGTAAAAATTAGCAAAATCAGTGTTGACCATGTGCAAGTCTCAAAGAATTAACCGATCCCGTCAACTTCCAAGCAAGCCTGCCACCGTTTATTTTACTTGGGCCCTCCCACCAACGTTGCCACAGACTGGTTAACTCATTGAGAGTTGCACAACTGGTCAGTTTTGGTCGTGTGCGGGAATCGAACCCACGAACATCGTATCGCCACCTGGCCAAGGTGTTTCCACGACGTAGCCAACTCAGCTAACACGACCAAAGGCCTGGCGGTGATATTAAGTGTTTTCAGTCAGTCCGCGCCCCTAGCGGATAGAACCGTAGACGCCCGCGGTCATTAGTTACATATTTTGCTACTAGAGTGCAGCACCAATCAATTCCCGTTATAGGCTACTACAAATAGAATAAAATTACTACCTCAATGGGTTAATAATTAAATAAAATGTTATGGTCATAATTAAAGTTTAATACGTAAACATTGTTTTCAATAGAAGAAATAAAATTAGTTTTTTTTAAGGACCTGCTCGACTCAATTATAAAAAACCCTACTCGCCCACCCCTACCAGCTGGTAGGGTTTTTTATAATTGAGTCGAGTAGGTCCTTAAAAAAAAACTAATTTTATTTCTTCTATTGAAAACAATGTTTACGTATTAAACTTTAATTACTATGAACATAACATTTTATTTAATTATTAATGTTATTATTTATTTAATTCTAACATTTATTTGACCATGAATGAATGATTTAAATTTAAAAAATAGATATATATATACTGTTTTCAACAACCATAACAAACCAGAGTGTGCTCGCCCACCCCTAAAATTCATCAAACCAGAACATTTTAACAAGAAAGTGATTTTTTGCCCCCGACCCAAACACTCCCTGTGCCCCTCTCTTGCTTATCCTCACAGGTATCCATAAACAACCCACCTGTCATTGCCTCCTTCCATATGAGCTAAAAATTTTAGTATTAGAAAATACTCAACAGGTACTCGAAAACTCGAGTGCTCGCCCACCCCTAAAATCTGGTAAACCTATTGGAACTACCACAGTTCTACTATAGTTAAGGTTTGATGAAGTTAAGAGGAGATGATGGCAAGTCCTCAGTCAGGAACTGCCGCAGTGACGACTATGCTCAGTAAAAATGTTTGACGGGAGAATTGTTTCAGCTCCCCATCCCGCAGCCGCAAGTACTACAACAGCAAGCCACGTCCTCGTTCCCACTCCGTACATAACAACAACAGTTTTGCCAACTTCCAGCATTCTAACCTAACCTAACCGCAGCAGCGTGCTGTGTAAGTTTTTAGTCCAGTGTAAAACTGTAATTGTTTACTTTGATAGATAATGTGCCCGAGATAAAATATTGGATATAGCCGAACCAGTAACTCCAAAGGCGGTTTGCTTTTTATAAAATAAAAAACTTTTATTCAATCCACGCTTTACAATTTACAAGTTAATTAAAACAATTTTAATGTTCTCTTTCAAGGAACATAAAAAAATGGTAATCAAACACCAGACCATTCAAATACCCCCGTCGCAGCAAACCTGCGTACTCAGCGAATTTCCAATGAATATATATGTTTCTCACTACCACATAAAGGCACTTACCAAGTTTTATAAAAATAAATTAATAACTAAATGATCTATAGCATTTTATTTATTCTCCATAAGAATAACATAGGACTGAGTATGCAGGTTTGCTGCAACAAGGAGCACAAAATATGTGTTTTTATGCAATTATCAATTTAACTCAACCAGGTGAAGCTACATACTAAGTTTTATTAATTTATGTTAATAATTAAGGGAGATATAAAACTTTACTTATTCTCCATAAGAATAACATTAGGGCTGAGTATGCAGGTTAGCTGCTACGGGGACAACCAACAAAATATTTGTTTTTTGTTCAAATATCAATATACCAGTACAACATGAAGCCACATACCAAGTTTCATCAATATACATTCATAAATAATCGAGATATCAAATTTTATTTATTCTCCATAAGGATAACATTGGACAACGTACTGTGTTTAGTACTTTGAATATCTCTGCAACGGTTGGACGTAGAATCACAATTTAAACACCAAAATGATTGTTTTGTGGAGCTGAAGTGATTGGTAAAAGCAAATGTGAAGTTTAAAGTAAAACTAACTGAGGAAAAGCCAAAAACCTTTTTCCCATAAGATTAACATGGGAGATTTTATGAGCATGTTTTTTTGGATTTTTTCCGCAACCACTTAACCTAGGTTAATAATTCAAAATACCATATTATTTGTTTTTTTAAGCTCTATAACATGGTTAAAACCAAAATTAACTGTTTCAAAAATTTTAGGGTGAAAAATGCAAAAAACTTATTTTTGGACAATTTAAAACCCCCATAAACCCCCCTTCCCATAGTCCGATTTTTCTGGTTTTCGAACTTAAAGTCATAAATGTCACTTTACACATTTGAGCCAAATTTCATCAAAATCGGACGTTTTTTACTCAAGTTATCGCATTCACGGACACATATATATATATATATATAGATATATATATATATATATATAGATATATATATATATATATAGATATATATATACATATATATAAATTTGAACGAATAGTGTTTTAGTCATCTTGGGACCTTAAAAAAAAAATTTGTCATGGTCTCGGGCTTAAGTCTTACCATGAGACCTACGGTAATAGCTTCTTCCCTACAGGGGAAATTCGCTAAAATTTGAGACCCGTATCAAATTATGTTCAAAATGTACCAAGTACACCAAGACTCGTTTAAAATTATCATATTTTATGAATATCTTTATTCTGTTGCTTCTGTGTGTTGGCATCACTGTCGTGGAGGGAGCAACGTTGGTCAGAGGGCGTGGTCAGTTGGTACAGTAATGGTGGCTACAGGGGGCGTGAACACCATGGATTCTCCAGCCAAACCTTTAGCTGGGTGGAATCGTCGCTGTGACAGTTCCCGACGTGTCCAATTCTGCACTATTATAAGGGGTTGCATGGAAAATGTATAATGGCTGTTTAGAATCTATGAATACTGAAAATTATTTAGCCTACCATAAATTATGTAAAAAAAACCTCTGGTACAAATTCAAAGCACTCTTTGTGGAGACCCTCAATTAGCTTTCAATATGTATCTTTTCAATTACTGGGTTTACAGTAATCCTTAGCCCTGCTTGACACCTACAAGCATCTGTCCACCCTGTGTACACCGACAGTGGGGAGTTGATTAGCCTACTTAAATTAATTAGGACCAAGGGCAGTTATGATAAACAAATTGTTCAGATAATAACGCAATAATGCAAAACCTAATGACTAACTCGCTAATAACCTAATTTAACCTAATGACCCATCAAACTCGTCCATCCAAGGGGAGTAAAATGATTATCACTTGAAACTTTATAAGCTGTCAAAATATATTACAAACAATCATATATTCCAGGATAAAAATCAAACAAAATTTGATTATATTTCACTAGGACAACTGTCCTAGTCATTAGTACACATGCTTAAATCAGGCCGTCAAACATATTAAAACAAACTGTTAAAGTTCTCTTTCGTTCACTGAGTTAAGTCCAGATGAATTTGAATGGCTCTGTACTGCTTGACCAACAGATCAGATGTTTTATCCATCACAGTATTGCGTAGCGATCCTGGTAGCAACCCCTTAGTTTTGTATTTACCAAAACCACCTGTTCAGTCAAAGTTCAGTCACCTGTTCAGTTAAAGTAACGGAACTTAGAGAAAACTAGAGATGTGCGAGTACTCGAAATTTCGAGTTCGGCTCTGAAACTCGAGGTTTTACTGAAACTCGAAGGTTTCAAGCCAGTTTACTCCCGCCGTTTACCCGCGCTACCACAGGTCGTCCGCGGCCGCACGTCGTCTGTAAATTCAAATTGAGTGTCAACGCATTTGAGGTGTTAAGAGTTAGTTGTGATGTGAATTTTAGTGTTTTATTAATAAATAAGTAAGTTGTGGCTTATAAATTTGTGTTATCCTACTCTTTACACCAAAGATTTACCAGGACCTTCAGATTGAGTTGTATGAACACTGCCTGTATAGTCATAGTCCATTTTTAGGTTAACCTAACTTTGGAAAAAAATGTAAAATATCAAAAACAAATCTGTAATGAAATCTAATAGGTAAGCATAAGAAGTTTGTGCTTGTTTTTTGTTCCATAGTAATTAAAATTGTGTCAAAAGAGACTCAACAAAATTCCATCCATTAATTTTAGGCTCAACTATTGTCCTTTGGCATTGAGCTGATTTTAAAGACAAGTGATTTGTTTAGGCTTTGTTTAAGTTTCATTAATGATTTTTTAAATCATTCTTAATATTTTGAAACTCTATCTAAGACATGGCTTCAATTTTATCAATTGATTTGCTGGGCACTTCAAACATAGTATCTTCATGTTTTTATTAACTGATTGTTCTTATTAGGACTATTAGTGTTAAAATTAATGCTAAGATATGTTAGTAAATACATTTTGTGTGGTAAGTAAGTAGGTTAATGCTTTACCATGTAATAGGCCTTTTAAATATTAACATAAAGTTTATTTTTACTTTTAGGCCTAAATGTAATTTTATTTCCTCCATTCGTAGAAAGATGTAGCTTAGGCCTAAACATAATATACAATAAAACGTAGGGTAAATAAAAAATAGGAAATAAAATAAAAAACTTAAATTATGTTTTAATGAAACTGTTAATTAACCCTATAGGTTATAAAAACCTTAATACCAAAATATTAAAAGTATTTGACCTTCATGGCAAAATGTTAGGCAATAACTTTGGTATGGTTTATTTTCAGATAAATGTACTTATCTTTTTCCAATGAAGCAGGAATCCATTTATTTGACTTACTAGTGTTATTTTCAGGGCATAGTGACTAGAAAAGTATATTTTAATAACAACATTTATAAATGGAACCCTATACACTGTTTTTATCCAATTTAACTCGACCTATGTGTTTTTTTATTTGTATACTCGACTCAAACTCGAGATTCGAATCTTTTGCCATTTACTCTACTCGACTTAAAAAACCTGTACTCGCACATCTCTAGAGAAAACTTATCGGATTGAAGCTGTTTCCACGTTGACTCACCTGTTCCAGCTAGCAGTTCCCGGGCACAGACATGTTGTGCAACCGTACTGATGGAACTCTTGGGTCCAATCTGCAAAATCGTAGTCTGCCTGTAACAAAAACAATTATAATTAATGAAGAGTTTGTTAAATACATTTTATTTTTTATTTAAAAAGATGCCACGTGAAGGAAGGAGCAACCTGTTGTTTTTACGTTCGTGGTTTAAGGTTTCCAGTTTGGAATGGATTTATTACAATCTTTTGCTCTTTTGACTGTCATAACTTCATCTGTAATGAACAACAATTGAAAAAGTGGATCTAGTAAATTTACTAAACGGCCATGTTATCATGAGACATATGATTTTACATGATAAACTTTTATATACTCAAACAAAAAAAGGTTAGAACAAATAGAAAGCTGAAATTTGGTATGCTAATCTTGTTCAATGCCTTAAAACAAAATATCTTTAGTACATCTACCACATCTCTGAAGACAAATTCCTGACACCTTTTGGCTTCCACCTGCATATACAGAATGTTCAGAAAAAAACTTCAATAACTTGAGATATAGTAGTAATAAGTAGTACTGGTGCTGTTTCTGTAGTTAGTTATTAAAAAATTAAACACAGGTCGACAGGAAAAAACCAAGCATTTTAGGACATCACAGAAACGGTTTTCTTAGTTTTTGCAATATTTATCATATCCGAAATTTATTGATGGTTTTTTTAGCACCCTGTATAAATTATTATATTAATAAGCAAGCACAAAACTGTCCCTCCTTTTTTAACGGCTTGTGTGTATCATTGGAAAAGTTCACGCATACCCTTAGAAAGGTATTGTCATGTAGGACGTGTGCAGAACCCCTTTTCATTTACATCAGTCCTCAGGGCCACCTACACCCTACAGTCTTTAAAAGTTTCAATGTTAATCTTTTGGAATCCATAATTTATATATTTTACAGCTGATATATTTTACAGCTGATATAACAAATGCTAGCCCAAGAACAAGAACAGATGTTTCAGGACTAATGTAAATAAAAATACTATTGACTACTGGAATGGTAACACCCTTCTCTTATCCGTTTTAGCTACACATTAAACAAATTAAACCTGAGTGTGGGGGGAGAGGGTGATGGAGGGGGAGAAGGCGAGGGGGAAATGGGAAGGAGGAAAAGGAGAGAGAGAAATATATCCAATTTTTTCTAAATCCGGACCGCCCGTCCGCCACGTTAGTCCGGATTTCTCATAGTCTATAGACTATGAGAAATCCGGACTAACGTGGCGGACAGTACTATAGTACTGCTGTAGAACCGACATACCTGGAAGCCGTAGTCCATGAGGACGATGTTGGGCGGCACGTAGACTTTAGCGAGGTGCAGGTTGTGCAGCGTGTTGGAGCACAGCATCACAGTGACGTCCGAGGGTAGCGCCAGGTGGTGCCAGATGTTCTGTAGCGATACGTCGGCGCCCTCCTCCCCGGCGCAGATCAGCAGACTGCTGAGTCTGGGACCCAGGTGGACATACCTGCGCCAACCACAACTCGATACAACTCGGGACAGTGATTTAACGTCAATGGACCAGACATGTCTACCGAGCCGTGTGAGCCCCAGTTTAGTTTTTAAAAGTAAATGTCTAAATGTATGTGTTTCTGTCTTTTTAATGTTTTTACGACCTTGTAATGAGTGAAGTTTGATGTTCTGTTGGATTTGAAGAAGGGACCTTGTTCCCGAACGGTCGTTATCCGATAACAGGATTTCACAGAATCACTCGATAATCAGGTGATTTAACCATTTTAATCGTTAGAAAAGTGATTCAGGGACTATAATCAAATATGAAGATATTAATTAATTATGCTTCCTAAGAATAGATCAGCCTTAGATTGTAACATGACCAGGGTTTGGACCCATCATTACCCATCACAACGTTAAGATATGCCTCTGGCATAGATACTGCAATGATTCGCTTTTTATGTAAACATTTTCATACATTTGTAAATAATTAATAATCATATTTTGCATATGTGCCCCGTTCAATTATTCAATATGTTAAGATACCTGTTCGTCCCCATGCGTTACTTTTTCCCAATGATGTATTAATATAGTTTAATATAATAATTATGTATTGTTTTAATTTTCCATCCCTCTGAATATTTCACTTTAGTTATTAAGGGTGTTTGGTCAAAAAATTAATTTGTAATATATTATTTTTTTCACATCAGGATAAAAATTAGGAAACAAAATGGATATATATTAAATAATTTGCATTGCTATTAAGTGAGTTATGGGTCTTAAAAGTAGAGATTTTGACAAATGTTGGGAGAAGGTCAGTAAGAAAACCGTTGGTCCGATTTCAATGAAAATTTGCAGTTGTGTGGGATAAATTCAGGTTATTATTACTAATATAATTTCATTTCAAAATATAAAAAATCAGAAATATATTTTTACTTTAGTACTCTATTAAAAATATATTAATACAATTGTGTGGTATAAATAATAGATTAAGTTGTGCGGGTCAGTATGATATACAAGTTAGAATTTGTTTGAAGTTTATATCTTTTTTCGTTTGGTCTATGACCTGCTCCTTTGGTTCTTGGAAATTGCCTTCCGGGGCAGAGTAGGCCAGCCGCACTACACCTCACTAACACAAACTCACACGCACAGCGCCACCACGCGCGCACCCCACGCACGAGCGCGTAGTCCAAGGTCGCGCCGCCCCCTACACTCCCTCCAGCCACACCCTCCACGAATCCCGCCACTCGCTCAACACGAGTACCGCGTGTCCGCGTTTTTCAGTTTTCAGAGTATTATGGTATTACTGCAACCGTAGAAATTAATGCCTTGTAAGAAATATAGGCATACAAGAAATAGAAAAGCAATTGCGAGTAAAATATTGTTGTGTGAAACAAGTTATAGGCCAGGGTCTACCTGTTATGTAACTGAAGATCCAGCTTCTTTTGAAGATGTATTTAACTAAGTGATAGGAAAGTGTAAATTTGCAATTTAATTCAAATTTCGTGGAGTCATTCTTTTCTATAATCAGTTGGACAAGTTAATTTTGCAAAGCAATCAGAACGACCCTAACTTCCATTTTTGGAGGCTATAAAAATTACAAATGTTGTTTTTTTAGCTCCTAAAAACGGTAAAAAGAAATCGGGATGTAAATTTAATGCATGTTACATTATATGACATAAAAGCCAGAAAATGTAGGCCTAAACCCACTCCCATAATTTTAGCACAAATATTTATAGCCAGATATTTAATTTAATACATAATTCTACAGTATTCAGTTATGAGAGTATTGTTCAGCTTTGACACTCGGCTTCTAAATTGTGGATAAAGATTTGCTTGTGTAGCCAGGTAGTGGAGTGGTTACACAAGCCCACCACCACTTGTTGTTTTATGAATTTCCTATCGAAAGTGAACTATTAGCATGACCCGCACGGTGAAACTTAAGCCCGGGATCAGCATAGAACTTCCTAACGTTCCTTTCTATAAACAGTTGGACAAGTTTGTTGGGCAAAACAATCGGAAAACTCTAAACCCCTTTTTTAGGGAATTATTCTTTCAAATTTCGAGTTTTTGGGCCCAAAAAGGGTCAGACAAGCCCCGGTTGTAAAAGTAATGCATGTATTAAGATGGGAATTAGTGAAGCGAAAGTTTTAAGCCCTCTCTTGTCATTCTAGCATAAATATTTACAAAAGTTATTAAAGAAAATGTATATCGGCTAAACACAGTACGTTGTCTTATGGGTTTTTTACATTAGAAAGCATGTTATTCATATGTTGGTGTATCTGTATCATCCCCAGCAACATGGCGCCTACTTTAAAGCCCGACTGGACCTTATCCCAACCTTATAATGCGCAAAATTGTATTCCTAGCGTTGCAGGTAAATCAAACCAGGAACATCAGAACAGACAAAAAATCAATGTTTTCAGATTTCAATAAAATTTGAATAAATGTATTTTTTTACACTGGTTTTGAGTTTTAAAAGTTTTGTATGTGGAAATTCCCTTCCCTAACGTCAGCGTGCTGCGTGCGAACTCGTTTTGTATTGCTATAAGTAGGCCTAAGCATTTCCAACTCCATCTCAATTTAGTTTGGAGTAAACAAAGATAAAATATGAGGATTTTTTACTGAAAATGTACTATATTCAAATCTATTAATCAACCAAATTAATAACAGAGAAGACTTGAATAGACATAGTAAATGCTTTAACTACTGATATTGAAACATATTTCCTGAAGCCTTACTGATAACTTTTTAATATTTTTTATAAATAAATAAAGAGAACCATACAATCCATTTATTTTCCAAGCATTGTATATTTTTGATTTGAGTATATATGTTTTTAAATCAGTAAATAGTAAAAATAGGCGCTCATTGGTGATAGAACTTGGTCGAATCGCCGATTGTATTCGTAAAATATACGTTCCGGTAGTCCTTCGGGCCTATAAAACGGGATTGGGCTTCATTTTTTGCTGGGAAAATGTGGTCCGATTGTCAATTGTTACGATTAATCACGGTTAGATTGTGAATGTTGGCATATATTGAGGCTCTGTCATCATTTTCTGTTAATAAACACCACGTTGTGGCCGTCGATTTCGGACTTGAGAATGCGAGGAACGGTTGTTTTCGGCAAATATAATGCTGTGAAATTGCCTATTTTGTTTTGCTATTTCCGTGGATAATACGCTTGCCACTTCAGGCCAATAAAACGTGGTCTACTATACCAAAAAATTGTCATTTCGGTGTTTTTGAACACCATGTTGCGGCAAAATTTATGTTTTTACCGATAAAACACGGCCAAAATGCGTTTCGGAAAACACGGCCTAAAATGCGTTTCGGACGTCGGTTTTGGTATATAAAACACGACCCGGCTTTATATATTACCGAGAAAATGCAGTACGATTGCCGTTTTTGAGCGATTAAGTACATTTCCGGCATAAAATACGGTTTGTACTCAATTTTTGGACAATAACAAAATTTGTGGTCGTATTTATGACTCATGTATATAGTCAATGGTAATATACTGTAAAATGATCGCAAAAAATTACCGATTTTGGCTGATAACTACACATGCCCGGTCGGTAAATTTCTCTAAAAACCCAGTTTGACCGTTTTCAGGCTAAAATGTGGCTCGATTGACGTTTTAGACGGCAAAATGAGAATATATTGCTATTTTAGGCCGATAAATTGTGTTTCGATCTTAGTTTTGGTAAAATCTTCGACTTCGAAAATTACATACTTTGGTACTTACTTCCACTGGCGTGTTAGCCTTTAAGACGGCCACACACTACCGGACTTTTTCCCGAACAAAACATCGGACCGAGCAGGATTTGGGGTCGAAGGGAGAAAATCCTGTAGTTAGTGGGGCCTCCGAACCGGACATCGAACAACACTTCGGACCAGACATCAGACCGAGCACTCTCGAGGCGGTTTTTGAGGAAAGATCAAAGAAAGATCGGTCCGATGTCTTGTTCAGGGTCTGGTTTGGGGTTCGGTAGTGTGTGGTCCGAGCTGCTCCATACGCTGCTCCGAGCACCGTCACGAGCCCCGCCGCTAGCGATACGACGACGGTGAGGGTTGCGGTCTTGACTGTTGTCATTTTAGTTTCCAGTTCACTAGTTTATGTAAAGTAGTCTGCACGATGGAGTGGTCTGAGGAAAAAACGTTGATGTTTATTTCCGAGTACAACAATAGGCAAGTTTTGTGGGACTTGACCCACAAAACTTCTCTACTACAAAGTGAAGAGGAATGGCGCTTGGAGAGAAGTGGGTGAAATCGTGGGGAGGTGGGTGACATATGGGTGAAGTGGGTGAAATCAACAGACAAGTACACTGCCGACTTGCACAACGGCAACTAAAGTCGTCCCCACCGTTTTTACCTCGCTCGGTGGTTTTCGCGCTCAGTCTGTCCGATCCGATGTCTTGTTCGGGGTCTTGATCGGGAAGAAGTTCGGAGTTAATTTAGGTTGCCTTGCTTCGTGCCTTGCTCCCTGCTCGATCCGATGTCTTATTCGGGCAAAGGTCCGGTAGTGTGTGGCCGCCTTTAAAGTACGGTTTGGGTATAAACTATTGCGGTTTTCCTTGGCCGATAAACAACGTTTAGGCCTACTTGTCGTTTTCGGTTTAAAAGTTACGGCGACCATGAATTGCGGTCAAATAGCAATTTTTTATCCGAAAAAAAAACCGGTCAAATTACTGATTTTGGTCCATGAATTCAAGACAGTCGTCTTTTTAGGCCGATAACACACATATTGGTCAATAAACCGCGTTCGGCTATTCTTTACGGCCGATCAAATTATTATTGATATGGAATTTTTATGAAATTTCCGGGGGAGGACTCCCGGACCCCCCACCCCTGAGGGGTATTCTATACACCGCCTCCCCAAAAAAAACCCGGGCATTTCCCCCCACCGAATGTGACTCCCTGGATCCGCCCCTGATCGTGCCTGAATTTTACTTTGTAACAGTAAGTAACAAATTCTTCTTTAGCTTTAACAACAAACGGATTCTAAATTACAACAATAGCGAAAACTTACATATAACAAAGGTTAGGATGTTCGTGATTGGAGTAAAATATCCCACAGTTGTATATTTATGGAAAAATTGTTATGGCATAGTTCGGGGACACCTGTACATTTATTTAATACAGTATTTTAAGAAATTAATGAGATCAATGTATTATGATTAAATATATTTTTAATTGTAATTCTTAAAATTAAAAAACATTTTATATTTATAATTAATGTTTATATAATAATAATGTTATTTGATTTTAATACAGTAAAGCTATCCTAGCTTATTTGGGCCTAGATAATTCTAACCTCTAAAATTAAAATTCTATTTTTTGGATACTTCGAATTTTATTACCGCGGTCCCTTGAGATTCGAACTATCCGAGTTCCACTGTATTTAAATTTGCTCACAACTATGTCAAACACTTTAATGATAAAATCTGTATAGGCTACAAGAAATGTACTCATCAAAACTATAAAGTGAACGCTCAAAATAAACATATATTTAAGATGAGTTGTCGGCGACATTGAAAGGCACACCAGTGGAAAATAGTAAGCAACCCAACCCTAGTCAACCAGTCGAGCCGCGGGCCGTGTGCCCCGGACCGACGAAGAACGAGTAGACGGAAAGACAGTGCTGCGTGGGGGGAGGGGGAGAAATGGGGAGAACGCGCTCCTCTCTCCCCCCAGCCAGATCACACACACTCACAGCACTGCCCGAGTTGTCTTCCTAGAGGCGTGCGGTGGCGACTTGTAGAACTACTGCTCCTCACCGCCAGACTAGCCTAGCGGCCAAACACCCTTAACCATTTAATCCCATGAATAAATATTTCATTATAATTCACAATAGCCTACTTAACATTTAATTAATTTAAAGATTCATCCTGTACAATTATCTCAGATCACATTTCATATATAGCCTAAGTATTTAAAATTCAAAATTGATCTCATTTTATAACCAGAAGTGAACATGTGTTTCCTCCAGAGAAAGTAACTTTGGGCTCAAGATTAGTGTTTTGTGTTTAGTTTTGTGAACCCTATAACAATCAACAGAGAAAGCACCTGGTGATGAGGACTCCTGGAGAAGACATGGCCTGTGTTAGATGTTTGGAGGGCACTGTCCCAAATTGCATTTAAATTTCCCATTTAAATAGTATTTAGACATTAACAGTCTAATATTTTTATAGTCACCGGAGCCCAGATCAGTTACTTCCCTTATTTGGCCACCTCAAGAATAATTAATAATATCTGGGCGAAGAAATATGTTGCTGAAGTGGTGAGATTGTTTCATTTAGTAGGCCTAACTACAAACTTCAAGACTTCACCAATATAAATTACTTCAAGAATTACTAAAATATTTAGACATAAACTTTGAATTCAAAATAGGCTATTACTTTTACAGCACATCAAAATTACCATATATAAACTTTGAAAGAATATCAGGACTTTAAATATAGCCTAGAGAACTTTTGTTTATTGGAAACCATTTTGAATTCATAGCATCTCAAAGACTATACCAACAGTGACTTTCATTAGTTTCATTAGAGATCACTAATTAGACTTTTATTAATTTAAAATTCGTTTTTCATTGGCTTGTAGATCAATTCTAATTTATTTTATAATATTTATTTACCCAATTATCAAGAGTTTTATGTAATTTTGCCGGCACGATCAACTACACCCTGAGACAGAACCCCTTGTGCATACCAATTGAGCTAAGCCACCATTATTGTAATTCAATTATTAATTCAAATTTTAGAAAGTCCCTATGATTGTAATATATAATTGTTAGTCCCTTTCACATAATTAATAGCCAAAACATATGTAAATTCCTTTAATAAACAATCTATCTACCCATTGTTAACAGCTGTTTCCTTTACCTAAGTTAAGTAGTTGTATAATAGCGAACAGAACATAAGAGAAAAAGGTATTTAAATAACACAGTCAGTTGTCTCACACCCCCTTTGTTGTTGTATATTATATTTATTATTTCAATACACAAAAACACAAAACTTGGTGTTTTGAAAAATACTTGATAATCAAGTGAATCCTTTCACCAATCTGTGAAGGACCGCTAGTGCTTGTGAATTTCCAAACTGTTTAGTACCTGCCATATACAATGAGTGGCTCTTTTATTCCATCAATTTGACAGTTATTCAACATACAGACTTACTTTAAGTTAGTAAAGCTGGCAACAATGTCTTGAAACACGGGCCACATCTCGTCTAGATCCTGTCTCTGAACACTGTTGTCGATATCCAGCACTGGCAGCAAGCTGATGAACCGGTCGTGGCAGTAGCGGTCAATCATGACCATGTCACTGGGACAAAAGTGAAAATGGTTAACAGAAGGACTTCTTTTGGAATAAACAAGTCTTGAAATCATCACTCACTATGATATTGACGACCACCTCTCACTATTTTACCCAAGGAGGTATATAATACTGGATGCAACACTAATAAACAAAATCACGAGCTGTTTTCCGCCAAGTTTTGGTGAGGCAAATACTGCTCGCTGAAATCGAACGAATCAACAAAGTGAATCAAACAAATAATTATTCATGGCACATAAATCAAACAAGCTGAACCAAATGAATTGTTCCCAACTTTTGTTTACTTTTATTCCAGTGATTTGCATGAGTAGATTCACTTAGAAGAAAAAATATATTAGTAAAGTTTAAAGAACGAGAAATTTGCCTCACCAGTGTCCCAACCAGACAAAATCACCAGCTAGCTTTTTTGACAAAAGTCGTTAACCAGTGTGATCTCAAGTATTACCGATATAGACCTCCAAGGTTTTACCTCTACTTACAGGTTACAGCTACAGGTAAGGGAAAGCAATGATAAGCTAATCCAAACAAATTACAGGCATTAGTATTTAACCGTACACATTAAATATTTACACAGCAGTAATTGTGACATGATATGCAATGGTTATGTCTCCAAGATTTTTCAGTAAAGATTTGTCTCCAAGATTTTTCAATAAAGATTTGTCTCCAAGATTTTACAGTAAAGATTTGTCTCCAAGATTTTTCAATAAAGATTTGTCTCCAAGATTTTTCAGTAAAGATTTGTCTCCAAGATTTTTCAATAAAGATTTGTCTCCAAGATTTTTCCTACATTTTTGAATGTTATTAAAACCTGGTGGTTAAAGCTTAAACGTGCTGTAAACTAATAGGTTTTACTAAAAACTATTTTATAGTTTTTAGTTTTCTTTTATGCTGACTCATCAAGAAATCTTTAATTTCCTACCCAATTATGATCTAAAAACAGTGAGGCCTAGTGCCCTTTTGCACGCAAAATGTTATGTTACTCTTTTAAAGAACCGTCAGTATTGGATAACAACAAGACTCAAAAATTGGGTGTCCAATCACTTCCATGATTAGGTTTAGGAAAAATTGCAAAATACAATTTTCAGAGAGTCAAATCGTACCTTTGTTTGTAACACAGCTGCCACTCCCTACTCGAGACCAGCCTTGTGTAGAGGTGCAGATGCGATACCTTCAGCGACGACCACTTGTCTATCATCTCAAACAGGTAGTCCTGCAACAGGAGACTGTCTCGGTATACAGACTTTGGCCCAGGGAAAAATGTAAGAGGGCAGTCATATAATTAAAATATTTCTCATTAATTTTGCCTAGCAGCTACATCAATAATAATAGTGACTATCAGTTTCTTTTATGGTCACTTTGAAAAGCTTTTGTAATAAGTCAGTGAAAGTTTTTTTCTTTCATTATAGGGTGCAATCTGCATAATTTGTATTTTTACAATAACCTAAGGCTCAAGATTAAAATCTTAAGATTTACAATGTGTTAGCGAACAACTCGAATATTCCCTCTAGGTCAACTTTACAACTCCAGAGAAACCCCAGCAAGATCTGCTTCCTTCCAGTTGACATCACGGTTATCACAGATGTGTCACTAAAATTTGTTGTTTGCTTTAAATAAATTGTTACGACTTTCTATCATTTAACGGTTATCTCACATTTCTTAACAAAACCGTAAAATTATCACATTTTATATATTTTAGTACGGTTGAAAATCGAGTTGTGAATATAAGATTCGATGATGGAATTAGGTGGGTAACCTGTTATATAAAACGAGATCGCACATAGCACGCTGACGTGAGGGAAGTGAATTTCCGAATTAAAACCTTTAAACAAATCTAATATAGGGGTTAAAACAACACTGGTAACATTTTTGCATGAAAAATGTTATTTTTTGGCTGTTCTGATGCTCCTGGTTGGATTTTAATTAGGGGTGTGCGAGTAGTGATTTTTTAAATCGAGTCGAGTCGAGTAGTGCCAATTATTTTCGGGTTTCGAGTATTTTCGAGCGAGTAGTTGCCATCAGTTGGTAGTTTAAAATAGTGTAATGGGATTTGGATACCATCCTAGATTTGATAATCTAAACATGGTTTGTACCTAATACATGAGTAGCAATACAAAGTTCTGGCCAGTATAATCAAACTAACAAACGTATTGAGAAACAAAACACGGTTTGATATTCATTTCCGGCCGATGAAACAGGGCCCGGTTGTGATTTGGCCAATCTCACCTGGTCCAGACATGGCTTACAATCAATATTAAATAACGAAATCGTTAGTTACGGCCGAAATTACGCGGTCCGATCGTCATTTTTGGCCGATTTTACGCGATCCAATCGCCTTTTGCGGCCGTTACCACGCGTTTTGGCCGGTCGCAATCGTTCGCGGTTGTCATTTTCGGCCGATTTTACGTGATACGATTGCCTTTTGCGGCCGTTACTACGAGTTTTGGCCGCTCGGAATCATTCACGGTCGTCATTTTCGGCCGATTTTACGTGATACGATTGCCTTTGCGGCTGTTACTACACGTTTTCGCCGGTCGCAATCATTTGCGGTTGTCATTTTCGGCCGATTCTACGTGATGCGATTGCCTTTTGCGGCCGTTACTTCGCGTTATGGCCGGTCGCGATCGTCCGGAAATCGGCGGGAAATACTCGCTCGAACTTTCGAGTAGTTTTCAAAGTTTCGAGTCGAGTTCGAGTATTAAAATACTTGGCCAAAAAATCGAAGTTTCGAGTACTCGCACACCCCTAATTTGAATTGACTAAAAGGAAGTCAATGTTGTACAGTATACGGTTAGGAGGAGGTATAGTCAGGTTAACAAGTTGAAATAGGGGTATTGGGATAAAACTACATCAAGATATGAAAAGCAGCCTTTTACAGTGTAAAATCCCCATAAGATAACGTACTGTGTTAAGACAATTAACATTTTCTTTAATAAATCTGTTAATACTTGTGCTAGAATGATGAGGGAGGGCTCAATATTTTTGAGATTTTATGTACAATAATTTAATATGCAATAATTTTATATTCAGGGCTTTCCTGATCCTTTTTGGGCCCAAAAACTGAAAATTTGACAAATTAAAATCCCAAAAAGGGGGTTAGAGTTGTCCAATTGTTTTGCCCAACGAACTTGTCCAACTGTTTACAGAATGGAAGGTTCCTATACCAAATTTCAAGAAAATCGGACAAAAATTGTGACCGCTAGAGTGCGAACACATATATATAAATAAAGTTTTTAGCGACCGCCCAAACGTGTTCAGGTAACACGTTAGGAACTTCTATGGTCGTCCCGGGCTTAAGTTTGACTGTGCGGGTCATGCAAATAGTTCACTTTTCCATAAGAAATTCACTAATAACAACTTAAATCTGAATATATAGCATCCTAAAAGAATCAATAGTGTGTTTCCTGCATTCCATGTCAACTTGAAATTCTCTAGTGAAAGTGTACACAAAGCTACCCCGCAGGGCTTCTCTCTCATCGCTCACCAGCGTAGGCACTCGACTGAGCGGCGCGATGTCCAGCAGCACGCCCCGGTGTTTCATGGCCGGATGGTCCTGTATGAGCACCGGCACCAGGTCTAGGCTGTCCTGGGCCTGCGCCAGCTGTAGCAGTTGGGTGAAGGTGCACACGGCGTAGTGCAGACCCGTCACACTGTCCGCCGATATCTGGACCTGGGGTGGCGAGAATCAACGTTGTAATGGAACGGGGGCAATATACTTTGTGGTTTCTAATGGTTTAAACAAGATCTTCCACATATTTTAACCCTCCTACTGCTAAGGATCCTAATCGCGGCCCAATTACGCTTTGTGTATACTGCTCGTAAGTCACAATCGCTACACTTTTCCTCACAGTGTGACACATCGATACTCGACATAATAAATAAAATATAAATAATATAATAAAAATAATTAAATAATCTACAGTAATGAACTTGGACTGCCTGATAACCATATTGCATGTAAAATCTCTGCATAAAAATTCCCGCACGAGTTCTATAAGCTCTTAGAATGTGAATCATAAAGTAATTGTTTCGAAATAAAGAGTTTGCCTATTATCAAGTCAGCACCATATTATTTTACATGGAATTTGTAATCGAATGGGATTTGTACGTCTTTCGGCGTTTTTTGCGATCTTTGTAACCGATTATGAAATTTTGCGTCTTTCCACTGTTGGCGCCATTTACAGTGTCTTGGCCGTAGTTTGCCGTTTTTTGTGAAAAATAATTATTTTGACCCTAATAAAGCATACATTTTTGCAATCTCCGGATCATTTTGGCTTTGAAATCTAAACGTGTTTATTTTATAACCACCATGGCGCATAAAAAGTTTTGTTTTTGAAATATCAGTTATTTGAGTTTGCCTGTGTTGTGTAAGCGTGTTTTATGTATCCATTAACAAGTAATCGTGTTTTAGATTTTCTAGCTGTTAAAATTAATGTATGATTGATACATGAATCACTGTTTATATGTTTCATATAGATTTCCAAACAAAACTCATGCAAGGCAGTGGAGAAAAACCTCAGCAGTACGGAGAAATATAATGGGTTAACAATAAAATAGACTCTCAGAAATCCGAATCGGCCCAATCCAGGAATGATGATCTTGAAATTTTTAAAGAGTTCTTGATGCAAATAAAGCCAAAAAACCAAACTTCACGTTTTAGTACCTTCAGTTTTCACCCGATTAGCCCGCATTACTCATATGTCAAGTACTTTGCATCATCTTTCAGAGTCTCATTCTTGTATTACCACAAAAATGTAAATACATATTGTCATAATTGTTGTAATAATGGAGAAATTGATAACTCCTGCCCACCTTCGAGAAATCCATCAGCCACAACAGACTGCCAGCCACATTAGTCCGGATTTCTGAGAGTCTACTGTATCTTCCAGATATTTTAATTACAACTATTATTTTAAACAATCACTTCAGTTAAAGTTTCTATTTTACTGATTATCAGAGTTCACTTTATATTCCTATTGCTTTGCCGCGACGTCAAACCCAGAATATGTACAGTTCAATTTCCTTTCCTTAACCTGATTTTAGATAATGTCAGTTAATATAACAATTCTCAACCTTCCTACTTTCCTCAATGTTATCTCACCATCATTTTATCTACATTTCCCAATCAATTTCACCCACACCACAACGTCCTACATTTACAGACGACGCCATTTGCATAGTTCACACTTTTATTTGGTTAATGATTTCCCTGACTTTTCATGATCAAAACAATTAATTTTCCCTGACTTTTCCAGTCCAAAAAAGTTAATTTTCCCTGACTCTTGACTCGGAATGCACACTTTATTTACAATAGGTAATGTTTGTTTATAATTATTTTTTACCAGTCTCCACTTTTCTAATAGCTGTCCAACGTTCTCTTGTTAATCTGTTTTTAATTTAATGTTTACACTTTGTTGTTGTCCAATGTACTTGTTGCCTTATTATTTTTAGTTCACTTCCACTTCGTTGGACTAAAAAAAACTGATGATTTTTGCACAGTATTGCTTTGTGTTTACAATTAAATTTAAAAGTTTCCCAGATTTGTATAAAATATTCAGTATTTTACCTGACTTTCAGCATTTTTTTAACTTTTCCCATGACCATTTTCAAATTCTATGACTTTCCAACAAAAAAAAAAATAAATATAAGCAGAAAGCGTGAACCATGTATGGGCCACTGCAACCCTGCCACCGACCTTGTCCGTGGATATGTGGATCTGGTAGGCGTGCTGGTGGGAGAACAGCTGAGGGTTGACAACGCACGTGACCTGGCTGGACACGGGGCGGCCGCACATCGGCTGCACGTCCTTCACTCTCACATCCAGCCCTAGCTTCAGCAGCTGGCTGCGGTGGATCTCCCACACGTTCAGTATCCTGCGGGCATAATCAACTGTCACTGAAGGACATACCCTTCAAACATAACAAACTGAAACTGAACTGATTAGTTATTTAAGAAACTATACCACCAGCTAATTAAAATAAAATGTTAGCAACCTCTTTTACCGAATTTCCCCTATAGGGAAGAAGCTATTACCGTAGTCGGCTGGTAATACCTAGGCCCGGGACCATGATATATTTTTGTTTTGAGGTCCCCAGATGCCAAAAGCACCATTCATTCAAAACTGTGTATATATATATGTGTGTGTGTGTGTGTCCGTGAGCACGATAACTCTCATAAAAATGGTTTGATTTTGATGAAATTTGGTACAAACGTGAAAAGCAACATTTATGACTAAGCTCACAAACCAGACAGATCATCTATACGAAGGGGGGTTTTGTCCCCCCAAAAATGTATTTTTTTAAAATTTTTTCCATATAATCTTTTACATAATCCCATGTTATTCTTATGGTGAATAATTAAAATGGCATATATCGCTTGTTTATGAATGTATATTAAAGAAACTTGGTAAGTGGCTTTATGCGGTATTAAAACACGTATGTGCATTGGAGTGCGCAGGTTTGCTGTGACGGGGGTATTTGCCTTACGTTGCCTTTCTACACAGACTATACATCTGCTATGCGTTGAACGTATCTCCAGCAAAGCAAGGAGTGAGCTGTTACAGTACGAGTTGTACAGCACTGATAAAATTTACATGCCAGGACTGGGATTCGAACCCACGACAGGGCCGCTGCCATGGTTCTAATTGGTTGGCTAACTGAACTACTGTGGTGAGGATTGGTCGATTACTTCTCGTTCGTTTCAGTTTTGTGGCTGAAACAATTGATTTATCAAGAATTTTGATTGTAAAAGATCATCAACAATAATTAAAACTAAAAATAAAAACTACAAGATAAGGAGCTAGGTAAAATTTACAAAATTATTAATTTTGCCAACATCAAGACCTGTGAAAACCTTTGCAAGGAATATAAATAGATATACAAGCTTCACAGTACGTAAACCTTGAACACTACCGGTTGCCTCACTACGAGGTAATTAACCCCTTTTAACTGCACTGGGCAGCAATGACAATGAGCACAAAATGCTTACAACTAACGGCTAAAACTACAGGAGAGAGCAACTCATCACATGATGAACTAGTTAGCCAATATACTCACTCGTGAACGTTGGTGGAGCTCTGTACCACACTGATCTGCAGCTGGGAGTCGGGGACAAACGGGGGCCCCGCCAACTCCAGTATGTGCTGGGGCTGGGGCCACAGGAGGTGGAGACTGGGGTTGGTCACGAGAGGCCGGACGGGGGTGCTGATGTGGGTCCTCACCAGGTTCTCTATCACCTGCAGTGGACAGATATAGATTAGGCTGAGTAGTTTCATACAACTCCCAATAGGAATTTTGGAATATTTCCTTCACTTACGCGATGGCTACTTATCAGAACTTTTTGACTGCTTTAGATTAAGAGACAATATTCATTTATACACAACAAGAAGTCAGTTCAAAATGTATGTACTTTATTTCAGGTTATCAAAAACTCAAAATAGGCTAGTCAAATAATTTTAGGGATGAAATTCTACAATAAGTTACCCAACTCAGCTTTAATGTATCTTTTAATTGATTTAAAACTAAGTTTTTGGTTGATTTTAAATCCTTTTTATTAAATTCCTGAGTTTTTAAATGTTAATAATAGTTATATTATCTTTTGAAGTACTACGTTAAGGAAGCATTTTTCTGCCTTTGTTTGGAATCTGTACTGCTGATCTGGATCGACATTTTTCATATATATTGTATTATTTATTATACAACATAAATAAATTGCTTATTACTTAAGGTATTTAATTTTGACTTTGTCTATAACCTGTATAGTTTTGATGGTAATAAATATTAATTTTTCATTAAACTAGAATTTGAAGACCCAATACAGTATAAACTAAAGGATACATAGCCCAAGTCTTCGCTCTACCTGCTCCAGTTTAGGCGAGAGGTCCAGAGAGCTGGCATGGCTGAGTGTGTGGTCCAGGGGCGCCAGCTGCTGCTGCTTGTCCAGGTGCTCGCTGGTCTTGTGCCGCAGGTGGTACGAGTCCACGGACACACTGCGCGCCGGCCGAGTGTGCTTCTTGAGGTTGACCATGGGCATTGCTTCTGTCAAACAATTGACAGGTTTAATAGTACTGGGAAGCTGCATGAGAACAGGCCCAGAATATAGGGGTCAACTAAATTCTAAACATTCTGATATTCTCTAACTCTTCAACTACATCATGAACTTACAGTTCTCTGAATGGTTTAATCCATGAAACAATTCATACACAGTTTTCATATAACTAGAATTGAGTAATCTTTATTTTTTACATATGTTAATAAGGAACCCTACTTGAGATGCAACAACACATTTTGATACAAAGGTGTGAATTTGATAATTTCTTTAAAATTCTTGGATATTCTTATTTTATTTTTATAAAAATCTCATGACTTTTTCATAGGTACCCAAAAAACTTCAAAATGTCTTTAATACCGACGGCTCCTGAAAAACAGTTAAATTTGATTGTCAAACATTCAAAAATGGATTGGTAGGAATTTGTCTAAGTCATAAATACCACAGCACTTATCCAAAAAACCACAAATTAATTAATAAAAAATTCCTCAGTACATAATAGATAAGAATCAGACTTTTGGATCACTGATCTGCCAGTAAACCCAATCCCGAAGAAGACAATGTATTCATTGGCTAAATTCATTGATGTCTCTTCCCTTCTTCTAGTTCCCTCATCAGCGATAAAAGCAATCTACTATTTTATAGGATGGCTACAATTTTTCAAGACAGTAAATAAAAGGGAACATTACACAAGAATAGCCATAAACAAGTCCAAAATACACTCATGTACAGTATGTTGAACAACATCACGATTATAGCAGGTGCTGATGCAATGGCCAAGTCGACATTGTTTATGTAACAGCAGAAAAGCCAGGCACAGAATCTCCCCTTGTGTGGCTCCTCCAATACCAGTTGCCACATCATGTTGAACAATATAACGATAATAGCAGGTGCTGATGCAATGGCCAAGTATGGCAGTCTACATTGTTTATGTCACAGCAGAAAAGCCAGGCACAGAATCTCCCATTGTGTTGCTCCTCCAATACCAGTTGCCACATCATGTTGAACAATATCACGATAATAGCAGGTGCTGATGCAATGGCCAAGTATGGCAGTCGACATTGTTTATGTCACAGCAGAAAAGCCAGGCACAGAATCTCCCATTGTGTTGCTCCTCCAATACCAGTTGCCACATCATGTTGAACAATATAACGATAATAGCAGGTGCTGATGCAATGGCCAAGTATGGCAGTCGACATTGTTTATGTCACAGCAGAAAAGCCAGGCACAGAATCTCCCCTTGTGTGGCTTCTCCAATACCAGTTGCCACATCATGTTGAACAATATCACGATAATAGCAGGTGCTGATGCAATGGCCAAGTATGGCAGTCGACATTGTTTATGTCACAGCAGAAAAGCCAGGCACAGAATCTCCCATTGTGTGGCTCCTCCAATACCAGCTGCCACATCATGTTGAACAATATCACGATAATAGCAGGTGCTGATGCAATGGCCAAGTAATGGCAGTGTAATGTAATGGCAGTCGACATTATTTATGTCACAGCAGAAAAGCCAGGCACAGAATCTCCCATTGTGTGGCTCCTCCAATACCAGCTGCCACATCATGTTGAACAATATCACGATAATAGCAGGTGCTGATGCAATGGCCAAGTAATGGCAGTGTAATGTAATGGCAGTCGACATTATTTATGTCACAGCAGAAAAGCCAGGCACAGAATCTCCCATTGTGTGGCTCCTCCAATACCAGCTGCCACATCATGTTGAACAATATCACGATAATAGCAGGTGCTGATGCAATGGCCAAGTATGGCAGTCGACATTGTTTATGTCACAGCAGAAAAGCCAGGCACAGAATCTCCCATTGTGTGGCTCCTCCAATACCAGCTGCCACAGCATGTTGAACAATATCACGATAATAGCAGGTGCTGATGCAATGGCCAAGTATGGCAGTCGACATTGTTTATGTCACAGCAGAAAAGCCAGGCACAGAATCTCCCATTGTGTGGCTCCTCCAATACCAGCTGCCACATCATGTTGAACAATATCACGATAATAGCAGGTGCTGATGCAATGGCCAAGTATGGCAGTCGACATTGTTTATGTCACAGCAGAAAAGCCAGGCACAGAATCTCCCATTGTGTGGCTCCTCCAATACCAGCTGCCACATCATGTTGAACAATATCACGATAATAGCAGGTGCTGATGCAATGGCCAAGTAATGGCAGTGTAATGTAATGGCAGTCGACATTATTTATGTCACAGCATAAAAGCCAGGCACAGAATCTCCCATTGTGTGGCTCCTCCAATACCAGTTGCCACATCCCAGCGACTAATGCAATCAACACTCACCGGAGGGTCCGTAGTTGTTATTGTCAAGCAGTGACGCCAACTGAGGCCTTTTGTGCAGCATGTCCAATGGCGTTGTGCCGATGTGCTTCCCTCTGGTGGCTCTAATCTCCAAGCCTGAACCCCCCCGCAACAGCTCCGCTATCACCTGTGGAGAACCAGATATTCAAGCGAGAGAACAACATTTTGCCCTTTAAAAGTAATGCCTATTCCAACCTCCTTTGGGTTTTACAGTTCATTTACTCTTTCAAAAGTAGATGTCCTTAGTAGAACACTAACTAATTGACACGGTTGCTGCAATGAATTCTGATTTAAGAATCTTCAGTAATTTGTGGGTACGAGTTGCAAAACAATTCGACAGCTGACCCGATTTTCAACTGAATCAAGCAGCTTGGGTTTCAATTTAAAGATTTCAATCGTCTCTTTAAACGATGTGATTGACTCAAAATTATTTTCTTCAATTGATAACGATCTCTCTTCATCGTGTAAAACAGAACTAACTATAATTAGACTAACTTGTGTTGAACAGACCTCGCTTTCTTTAATCATCTTTCATGCGCTTCCAGGTGTTCCAATAGTGGCCAAGACCTATCATCATTTATGTCATTTACTTCACAACTGTACCGATATGCCCATTCCTATGAGTGTTTATTGAATAAAAGTCGTTTGCCTGAGGCATTTTATCAAATATACAGCACCACCTATAAAAGTTGTAGAGGAAGACAATTCTGTTTGAATGCAGAATAGATTCAATGTGCACATATTTTACCTCTGCGTCGCCACGATCTATAGCTTCATGTAGAGGGGTGGCTCCCCAACTGTTGACCGCATTCATGTCTGCTCCTTGTTCTGTACAGAAGAAAAGAAAAACTATTTATTATACTGACTTTATAAAACTATGGTGTAAATTGATGTGGAGTGAAATCAGGCAAAAACACAACCTACGTTAACAGTAAGTATGTTCTAACCTAGTAAAATTTGGTAGTTTAGCCGCACAGTGACATAATATTCTATGTAAACATATGTATCAACAACAACAAAAAAACAGAGAACGTCAATATTTCTGTCAGCAGTGAGAGCAGACATTGTTGTAATATGGTAGATTAAGGTATTGTTGCATTTCCAGGCATACAATTAACGTTTAGAGTACATACCCTTTCCTTTTACTTATATTAATAACAAGTACCTGGGGGCCGAGCTTTGCGCGGGGGAAGGTCAGTCAGTTTGTTTAGATGACTCGGAGTAATATTTCACCACTTCCCCCTACTGATAATCAGATTTGTATAACTCGTTTGCCTCTTTTCTACATTTTTAAGGTCCCTCCAGTTGTTATTTATAGCTCAATGTCCCTTAGATTTTTTTTACTACTATATATGTATATATGTATACTATATATGTATTTTACTATATATGTAATCTTCACTCAAATCTTTTAATCTCTGCTCTCAGGAAACCACATGTTAATAAACATAAACAACATGAGTATTACTTTGACAGTTCTCTGGTTGATTATGGACAGCTGTTACAATTCTTTTATTTTGATTTTAAACTCTATAAGCCCAATGTTAATTTTTTTAACTTTTCATCTTAGTTTTTTACATTTTTTGATTTTCCATGGGGATGAGGCCTGTCTAGAACTTATTTTTATCCCAGAAATTAGTTATTTCGAACATTTGAAGGAAATCGTTGGAGCCGTTTTTGAGATCAGTGTCGCAAGCAAGCAAACCTTACTCATATTAGAGTATAAGATAACCCCTAAATGACTTGATGATCCATCGTATTACAAACCCGTAACATCAGTATACTTTAACATCAGTATTCGCCAAGATGATAACTCAAGAACGAAAGCCTACCATTACTTGGATAGTTTAGTTACATTTGCCAGTAAAGTATCCAATTAGCCACAAGGAGATGACTTGAACAGACAATTGTCATCTACCTATATAATTTTATGAACAACCTTTTGTTTGGCCTAAGTGTGATTAAATGCACCAGACATAATAAAGTATGTCTAGTATAATTGTAAGTTATAACACTTGCGGCGATGTGTATTGTATTTCTTTTCTTGTGTATTGTACTTTTGAGATAAGGTAAATACCGCAAAAAAGTAAATACCTATAAGTAAAAGTACTACGGAAAATGATATAGCCTACTTTAATTTATTATTTAATTTATTATTTTAAATACAGCTGCATCCTAATAATTTAATTTAAAGCCTTGTGAGTGTCACTTCAATATGAATACTCCTGATAATTTTGATTCATTTTGATCTTGATTGATTTTTTTTCATAGTAAAAGTATTGCTCTAAACTCCAAATATCCCCTTTATAACAAGGAACAGCAATAAACTACTCAGCCTACAAACTCCTGGAGGCCAAGTGTTATTTCCTAGCTTATTTTTCCTTCTGGTTCCGGTTGATGCGGAGTTTGACAGTACAGTACAAAGTTGCCTATTACTGGTAAGTCTCCAGACTATACCTGCTTCCCTGCCTCGGTGCCTCACCCCAGGTCCAGGGGTCAACCGAGACCCGGCCTGAGGTCAATAACCCAAGAAAACACTCTTGGAAGGAACAACACTTCAACTCTCGAAAAAAACAATTACTGTAAAACCAAAGACTCAATTTGTTCAATCTTTTAAGTGCACAGATTATACAATTTACACACCCCAGTAGAGCTGCGTTACCTATGAGATAAGCGACGACCTGGCTGTCAGCGTAGCAGGCGGCCCAGTGGAGGGGGGAGTTGCGTGTGGCGTCGCTATCCCACGTGTTGACATCCACGCCGGCCTTCACTAGCTGGTAAACTCTCTCCAATCTAGGGGGTTGTAACGAGAAACCTTATAAATTAAATGTAGCAATGTCTTATCTTACTAAGTATTAAGGAGTGTTGCAGAAGTTCTTATTGGTTTGTTGTTTTTGGGGGGATTAGGAGGCCCCGGCATAGCCGGCTAGGCACGTCTCCCTTGGGACGTTGTGCAGCCACCGGAAAGAGGGAAAAGAGGGATGGAAAAGGTGGTAGGAGGGGGTCAGTCTGCCTCGCTCCAGAAAGGGAGAGAGAACCTTGCCTAGCTTCCGGGCTCTGTGGGTGACATAACCCCAGGACAATTCGCCCTCTAACCTGACGTCCTCCTAAGTCCACCAGACAGGGACCACCATCACACAGAGCCTCCAACCTCTCAGAGGTCGGGTGGCCCCAGGACGGTTCGTCCCCCAGCCCGGCAGACCAGAGACCGTCGGGTAAGGTCCCTTCCTCCCAGGCACCCGTCCCAGACTGCGAGGAGGATCCACTACTCCCTCCAAGGACTTGGGACTAGACTGGGTAATCTAGGCTCAACAGGGAGTCAAGCACCCAGAAGAGACAAGGAGGAACCAAGGAAGGGAAGTTGGTCACACTGGATAGCCAAAAGACTTACCAATACTGTGACAGCTTCATTTTGCTGTACCCAATATCGACCTCTGTACTAGTACAGACCAGTCAGAGAGCCGTCGAGGCTTCCTAATTGGTTAATATTGGCCTGCTGGTCGATTCATATTGTTCATAATCCATTCAGATAAATTTATAAAGTTTTGCATTTAGGCTTAAGATTTCCCGCAGAGAATTACAATCTCTTGTTTGTTTTTCTTTTTTTCATTTTTGCAGTCTGGGGATGAAGTTTCAGGAAAATCCTGCAAGTGTACCAAGTTCTTCATAACAATAGAATCAACACAGTTAAATAATTTGAATAGCCTACTATGCTCTTAAATTGATTTACATCTTTGCTTAAAGATTATAAGAGTAACTGTTATTCCAATGCATCCATTTCTTAAATCTTGGTGACATGGGCTTCCTATGTTATTGGATAGAAATCATAAAAAAACTCATGTTTTAGAATTACAAAGATATATTATTTTATAATAAATTTATGAGAATAATACCTTACACTGGTTATGTGTTTTTATTAAAAATTACAAACTTGAACTTTTACTTCTTTCTTAAGTTTTAAATTATGAGATCTATTACAATTATCAATTTTAACTTCTGTTAAGCTTCAGAAAATTTACAGGAGGATAACTGAGTTTCTTTTATAGTGAACTAATGCTCTATGAGCATTTATCTTACTCTCTCAAGGATGGGGTTGTGACCCATAATTTCCAACTGTCTTTCTGCGCTGAAACCATATATAAGTCGAAAGAAGCTGATTTCAGCAGTGCAGTCTAATGAAAATATTTTTACCATGAATACTTATTATAGTTTCACAATTTTTAAGTCAATGAAACCTGTGAGACGAAACTTACCAGTTATTGTCACTTACTAATTATGCCTACCACCACCAGTTTTAACGACCTTGAATATTTTACCGTCACACCTATTACAGTACTACATGTGCTATTTCATTTACAGTTAGTTAAATTTAATTTGAAATGTTATCTAAAATTAATTTTTGTTATGTTGTTACTTTACTAGGATTTTTAAGGCTTGAGTTTGAAAGTGGAGTAAAATCTTGGCAGAGAAATAATCTACAAGTGCCTTCATTCGTAATGACATTAGTACCTAGGCAATCTTCTCTCAACACACAAGTTTTCAAAACCGTTCAAAAAACTCCACTAAATATCAAAATGTTTTAAATGAATGTTGAAATATATACTATCTATATGCATAAGAAGACTATTGGATGTTCATAAATATGGTTAAGTAAGACTTTTATTCTGTGCAAATTAAAACCGTCAACCCTTGGCATAATGCATGAAGAGTTTGCCTTCCTACTTCTTTGTTAACTGCATTTATAACCATTATCCTGATGAGATTAAGCATTTCCAAGGGCCTTTCCATCCGAAAGTCGGTGCACCGTCTAATGGGACTTCCTAAGTCATGGTGAAAGTGCTTAAAATAAAGGCATATTAGGCGCAGTATCATACTGAGATAAAGTCAACAACTTCAACACAACTACTCACTGTGAGTTAGCAATCGCTCGCAACAGCTCCTCCACGAATGTGTGTTTCGTCTGTTCCGAGGAGGCTAGTTCGAGAGCGTTCAGATTATCTTGGTTCCGCACGCTCGGGTCCGCTCCAGCAGCCAGCAAAGTCCTCACAATGTCTGTTCGGTTCAACTGGAAGGATTAATTAGTTTACTAATTTGATTTTTATGTAGGCCTAAATGTAAGATTTATTGTTTATTTCAAGTATATAGCTATAACTATAACCTTATTGACATCATTGCTTTTAGAGGAAAAATGTTTTTTTATTTGAGCAATTACTTTAAGTGTGAAATGTGGATTTAACAGTGCTGTTTAAATATTTAGACAAAACCAAACGATCGATCATTATATATGTTCTTATTTGTTTACATGTACTTTTTATGCTCACTGTTAAAAAGGTTTGGTTTTCTTCCAGACAAAACAAATAACAGTGATTTGTCATAGAGATAAATTATAAACCTTTATTGATAATTAGTAAAATATTATTGTTACACTTATTATATGGTGAAACTAGCAACACTACAATTAATGTTATATTTTGGCAATTAAAATTTGAATAATCTATTTCCTTGTTACTTTGTTGTTTTAAATATGAATATCAAAAGACTACCTGTTAAATGTAAAAAGTGCTTCTTATCTGTGGCACAATGAAATCTCTAACGTATTGAAGAAGACTCGTGTTTGCTGTGCACCCGTTATCAGTTAGTGACAACTTTACAGAATACTGTGCAATAGGTTTACATCAACGGATGTTTAATGCTGCAACTAAATTGAACGGGATCTGTCGCGTTTTGAGTATCTATTGTGCAGTACAATTCATGTTTAACTCTGTTTGAATGTGTAAGCTTTCTATTTGAGACTAACAAACTTACTAAGTAAACTTACTTAAAACTGAACTCAATACTTATATAAAGGTTGAATAATTACGTTTGGTACAAAGAGTTTTCTCTCTGAATTTAAGAAAAACTGTTTTACAGTGTGTCATCAAACACATGCCTGAAGTCGTTAAATAAACTTTTTGCCTAGTACAGTTTTACATAGGTACTCAAATCAGATCTTGAATATTTAATGATAAATTAAAATTGATCATGTGATTCGATTATCCTTATATGCGAGGAATGAGCTTACACCTAGGTATTAAATCTAGTATTAAATCATAAGATTAATATTTTTATATCGGTTAGTAAATTAAATTATATAACAAATTAAAGGATTATTCACTAAATCCTAAAACAGAGTTGAACTAGGCCTATCAACTTTTACATTCAGTTTGGCAAATATTTTAAATAGAATTTCGAATAACTGGGGCTTGGTTCCTCAAAAAAATAAAAGATAAAACATAAATTATAATATAAATATTTTAAAAATAATTATCCCTATTGCTAGCCAATGCAGCTGCCAATGGTCATTTGGGCTATTAATTAATGATCCTGGCTAAAGAATCAGGCTACATAAAGCATCTCACCTATTCTACACTCATCATTCATTCATATTCGCCTTAAAATACGCCCTAGTTGCGTCGGCGTCTTAAACAATGATTTAATGATTCAACCCATTAAGGTAGTAATTTTATTCTACTCGCAATAGCCTATAACTGGATTTGATTGGTGTTGCACTCTAGTAGCAAAATATGTAACTAATACCGCGGGCGACTACAGTTCTATCCGCTAGGGGCGCGGACTGACTGAAAAACCTTAATATCGCCGCTAGGCCCTTGGTCGTGTTAGCTGAGTTGGCTACGTCGTGGAAACACCTTGGCCAGGTGTGGATATGATGTTCGTGGGTTCGATCCCCGCACACGACCAAAACTGACCAGTCGTGCAACTCACAATGAGTTAACCGGTCTGTGGCAACATTGGTTGGAGGGCCCAAGTACAACAAACGGTGGCAGGCTTGCTCGGAAGTTGACGGGATCGGTTATTCTTTGTGAGTTGGACATGGTCAACACTGATTTTGCTGGACTTTTTATTTATGTCTATTGTGTGTGTGCCAGTGTGACTCTAAAAAACTGAATGAAAACAGTATTTTAATAAAAATAAACCATTAATCCATTTAAAAACACAAATTTCTATTCCAATTCATAGGTTTAAAAAATTACAAGTAAGGAACGAGACCAGCTCATATGTCTACGCCAATGGGTTAATGTTTTTTAAAACTAAACCTCTGTGGCATGTGGATTCACATATTAAATAATGCAGTGCATTTATTGATTAATCACTACAACTGTATTTCTAAAGAAACAGGACAGCATTATTAGACCAATTAACATGGAGAAGAACAGGCTCACTATTTATTCATCAGGAAAATTAGTACCGGTACAATTCATAATAGATGCAATAAATATTAAGCCTAATTAAACTTATTAAACCCTTTCTTTCTTTTATTAGGGTGAACTCTCACTTCAGATGTTTTGATTTTATATTGTTAGGCAAGTACTAATTTCCACAATTGCATTGTGTAAAGATTATTGGAAATAAAGAGTTTTTGATTTGTTATCAACTTAATATTTGTTTAAAAAAATATACCAATGACTTGATATCGGTAAGACAATCAGCCAAACCTACTATGAATGTTGAGTAGTACAGAACATATTCAATGAGCAATAATTAAACTTACTTTTGCAGCAAAACACAGAAATGTCCCTTCATCCAACACAATCTCATCCAATAGTTTCCCTTTTCCAGCCTCACTTTCAACAGAACTGCTTTTACTACCTGAAAAAGAATATATAGTTTTGGTAAGTTAGGTTGGCTACAACTTCAAAATTGGTATAAAAGAATGTGGGATCATAAATAAATAAAGGTTTACAGTGTTCAATTGCATGTGAATCAGTAGTAATCCTAATGACTTTGTTTTGAATTAGAAGGATGCTTTGGACATGGCTAGAGTTTCCCCATAACAAGATTCCATTAGATACAATACTATGGAAAAAAGCAAAGTAGGCTGATCTCACATACTTAGTAGATAGTGCAGTGAAAGAGAGCAGCAAAAGTGATCAAAATTTTTTAGGTTTAGGTTAAGTCAAAATAATAAATTTGATTCTTTAAAGCCTTGTACAAATAGTAAGTGTACAGATAGTTCAGGTAGTTCCGAGTTCAATATTTTAAAAAAAGCAAAAGTCTCATTTTTTCACCAGAATATTGAACATTTAAGGTCAAAAATTGAAATGTTAGAAATTACTTTAAGTGAGATAAATCCTGATTTTATTATTTTAACTGAGCATGATATGAAGGATGATGAAATTAATCGAGTAAATATAAATAACTTCAAAGTAGATAATTATTATTCAAGAAAATGTTCTAATAAAGGAGGTGTGATGATTCTAAGCAAATATGAAATAAAGGTTTTAAAATTTTCCATTCCACAATTCTTTCACAGCCAAATGTTGGAGGATAAGGAATTCGAGTTCTGTGTTAGCATGTACAATCACAATAAAATAAAGTTTATTTTACTGGCAATCTATAGGTCACCCTCCTCTAACACAAAAGAATTTTTAGATAGACTATCATTGCTTTTAGAATTTCTTTCGTCAAAATGTGAATCGGTTATAGTTGCAGGTGATATCAATATAAATGTTTTGTTGGATAAAAAAGAACATGACCTTTTGAAAAATTTGCTAAAGAGCCAAAATATGAGTTACATGGTAACATTTCCCACAAGAGTAACTGCCAAAAGTAAAACTGCTATTGATAATTTTTTTGTAAAAAATACTTTTAAGCATAAGGCTATTGTACAAGGTATAATCACAATGTTATCTGACCATGATGGTCAAATTCTGGAAATAAAAATAGAAAATGTGGATAACAAAATTAACACTGGTTTTACATATGAAAAGAGAAGTTTTTCAAAAGAAAACATAACACTATTTAGAAAATTATTGCAGAAAGAAACATGGGTAAATATATTTTTGGCCACAACAGACAAGAAGTATGATTTATTTTTTATAACTCTTAAATATTATTTTGATGAAGCCTTCCCTAAGAGGTTAGTAAAATTTAATGGAAACAAAAAGAGTTGGATTACCACGGAATTAAGAAAAGAAAGGCAAGAAATTATAAATCTCAGTAAACATGTTAGAAGATCAAAGAGTAATCATTTATCAACTTTATTAAAAGACAAAATGCAGAGTTACAAAAAACCTTGACAAATTCTAAATCAGATTATTATAGGAAACAGATTGAAAAATCAACAAATGTTCAAAAAACCGTATGGGAAATAATAAATTTGGAAGTGGGGAATAAGAAGCAAAAATTAACTGAAAACCTCTCATTAGATATAGATGGTCAAAAATATACAGACCCCCAAGATGTTTGTAATAAATTTAACGACTACTTTGTTGATATAATTAATGAAATTAGTAGAAATAATACTGATGATGTGTTTTTAGAAAATGACACTGCAATAGAAAACACTGATTTATTTGTCAATCCTTGCTTTAGACTTAGACATACTTGTAAGGAAGAGGTAGAGGCAGTTATTGATTCTTTCTTAAACAAATTTTCGAGCGGATATGATGAGATTCCGATTATAGTTATAAAGGCAGCCAAACTGGAACTTAGTGTTATAATAACTCATCTTATTAATTCCTCCTTTGTCAGTGGCAATTTTCCAACACGACTCAAAGTTTCTAAAATTTTACCAATCCACAAAAAGAATGACAGAGAGAATCCTTTAAATTTCCGTCCCATAGCCTTGCTTCCGGTGATCTCAAAAATATATGAAAAAATAGTTTATAATCAGCTTGTAGAATATTTAGAAAATTACAATCTAATAGATAATTCTCAACATGGTTTTCGTTCTAAAAAATCTGTAATCACTACCGCAGTGAGCTTCATTGAATCAATAATCAAATCGATTGACAAAGGGGAAATATGCGTAGGCATTTTTATGGATCTGACCAAAGCGTTTGACACAGTTCACCATCCTACTCTCTTGAAAAAACTTAAATTGCTTGGTATAGACAAGACTGCTTTTGAGTGGTTCGAATCATACCTTTCAGGTAGAACACAGTTCGTTGAATTAACACATGTTAATATCGACAGAGTTTATAAAGTAAAGTCAAATTTAAGAGCTGTAATGTATGGAGTGCCTCAAGGTTCAGTATTGGGCCCCCTCCTCTTCATCTGTTATATAACAAATATTGCTCAGTCCTTATCAAAATTGCCACAAAATAATTTAGTTTTATACGCAGATGATTCAAACCTCAAAGTATCTGCACAAACAGTTGAAGATGTTGAAATTCTATCATTCGTGGAATTGTCAAATATTTTGGACTTTTTTGACAAACACAATTTGAAACTGAACACATCAAAAACAAATTTTGTATCTTTTAAAACTGCACAGTGTAGAAGAAAACATGAACCAACCATTGCAATAGATTCTGAGCTAATTGAAATGGGAAAGTTTACAAATTTTTTGGGGTTAGAAATAGATGAAAATCTAAATTGGAATAATCATTGTCAAAAGGTTCTTTCTAAAATAAATTCAGGAATTTACGCTTTGTATAGAATGTCATTTTTTTGCAATAGTATCGCTACACTGAAAACAATTTACCATGCTCATATTCATTCCCATATATCATTTGGCCTTGCTTTGTATGGATCAACAAAAAAGGAAAACTTAAATGAAATTTTGAAGAAACAGAAAAAGGCGGTGAGAATTATTCTAAAATTGAAACCTGATCAATCTGTAAAAGAATATTTTAAAACATTAAAAATATTAACTGTTTTTGCTCAATACATATATGACACAATTTTAATAGCAATTAACAATCCCTTAAACAGAGAGCATGTTCAACCTCACCCATATAGTACACGAAATAAAAATATCTTCATACCTGCTCATAGACTGGCATTTTATGACAAAAAACCTTCCTATATTGGAACAAAATTTTTAAGCCAAATACCCACTTCCTTACAACAAGAAAGAGATCCAAATAGATTTAAAAAACTGCTGAAAGAATATTTATTTTCTAGGTCTTTATACTCATTTGAGGAATTGCATGAGAATTGTAACTAGGCCTAGGCTTTAATTGTATAGTTTATAAAATGTATTGACACTATTTACTTGTATCATGTGTACATATGAAAAATAAAGATATTTTGAGTTGAGTTGAGTTGAGTGATAAATGGCTCTTTACATTTTGTAATAGATAAATAACTCTAGAAAGCTTACAACTAATATACCCAACATGTGGTTCCCACCTCAGCTTACTATCAACCGTTACACCGTTTTCATTTTGTAAAAAACCACTGGCTCTGAACCACACAGAAGCTTCTGAAAGTATATTTTCGGTTATATCTGCAAGTGATTTAAGGTCGGAACTGGAATTAAAAAAGGTAGTATCATCTGCATATAAAATTGAAAGAGTATTTACAGAGCAAGGAAGATCATTCATCATCAGAATAAACAATAAAGGTCCCAAAAGTCAAAGGTCCCAAGGCTCAAGTGTGGAGCCTTGAGGGACTCCACACTTAACCTCTGCAATATCAGATCTCCCATCTCCTATACAAACAATCTGTTTCCGATTTTCAAGAAAAGACTTAAATATCCTAAGACTGAAATTGTCTAAAGCATAAAAAGACAATTCATACAAAAGCAATACATGGTCGACACAGTAAAAGGCCTTGCTCAGGTCACAAAAGGTGACCTGAGCAAAGTCCTTCTTCTCAAACACCCGCAAAACATTTTTACTAAGGAATCAACTGTTGATTTTTTTTTTCATGAAACCAAACTGTTCATTACAAAAAATTCTAATTTAAGTAACTACATAACTTATTATAAGTAATAGTTTCTAACACTTGTGAAAAAATTGGAGTTACGGAGATTGGACGATAACTAGATGGACAGGTTTTTTCCCCTTCTTAAATATAGGTACCATACTACTCTTGACAACTAAAGTTTATCTTGGAAAATACCATCAACAAGACACTTATAAATAATAAAAGTAAGTGGACCAATTTAAATCAAATCAAATTAACATTCTGCAATAATCTTTAACATGTTACTGAATAAGCCACAGATATCCTTAATATAAGGAGACCTTAATCTACTTATAACTTCCTCTGGAGTCACCTCAGTGAGAGAAAAGTTACCTGCTCAGGGTCCTAAGTTATTTAGTATCAAATCTACGGCAGTTATGTTTGGTTTTAAAATATTGGAATGAATTTCTTGCACAGACTGCATACAAAAGTTGTTAAACTCATCTGAAGAAACTGTTACATCATCAGTGCTATTATTTGTTGCAACAGGTTTAATTAAACTCCATGCTTTCTTACATTTGTTTTTTGATTTTTCTATGCTATTAATATTGTACAACTTTTTTGCTTCATTAATGGACTTTTTATAGAACTTTCTAATACTAAGATAAATTGCCTTGGCTAACTCAGTCTTAAACCTCTTAAACAAATCACGACTTAATAGTACGGTACTCTATTAGTCGAGCTAATTCAGGCGTATACCATTCATTTCTAACCTTTTTATTAGTTTCTCTGCAGGTCAACCTTACATTTTTTTCAGAGGGATGTTCATGTCAAGAGTATTTAAAAACACAAATAAAAATCTCTCAAAAATAACATTAGCAGAACAATTTTGAATTTTTAAAAACAACTCAGGCCAATTATAACTAAGAAGAGAGGTCCTAAAATTGAGCAGCATTTATTGGCCTTGAGATTACCGTTTTAAAATCTTTGGTTGTACCTTCTTTTGCATTAATAGTTTTAACTGAGACTCACTGAGCCATGGTCAGAAAAAGGAAAGACTATGACCTTACATTCTTGTGTGGTACTAATTTTTGAAATTACATTATCAAGACATGCTGTTCTTCTAGTAGCTGTGCTGTTCCTAAAATTAAAATTGTACTGCCTAAGCAAGTTTTTAAATTCATGAACACTTTGTTTTTCTTCTGACACATCAAAATGAGAGTTGAAATCCCCTCCAATTACAACTTTAAACTTGTTCCACTTGGGTTCGCTGAAATACTAGTACTCAAGTATTTCAAGAAATGCAATAGGATCTCCATCTGGTGATCTATAGAAAGACACAAGGTACTGCCAATTTATTATTTTCAATAAGAAACCCTGTTATTTTGAAATGGATACGAAAGGTTCATACATAAAATAAATACAAATTATTCATGGGAGAGGGATGAATGGAACAGTAGGCCTAAATACAGTAAGAATTGCAAGCATGACTGATATAGCCTATTTATAGGGCCTATATACCTAAAGAATTTTTTTTAGTAAAATTTGTAAATTTTCTAAGGTTTAAATAATTATTCACCTTTTAGAATTGACATTTTAAGAAATAAATGATCCTTAAACTTTTGTATAAATTTATGTTCTAAAATTATTAACTCGCTTTGTATTTCCTCCCGATAAAGGCTTACGTAAGCCGAAAATTGAGTTTTGTTATTAAAGAATGTGTATTGAGGTTGTTGTATTTATATGTGCCGGTTGCTAACTGAACAAGGATATAGGCCTAACATAACACTTTCCAATTGGGTACATCATTCAGCGTTTCCCCGCCCGGTTGGAGGTCCTGCGCTAACTGAACAAGGATATAGGCCTAACTTAACACTTTCCAATTGGGCACATCATTCAGCGTTTCCCCGCCCGGTTGGAGGTCCTGCGCTAACTGAACAAGGATATAGGCCTAACTTAACACTTTCCAATTGGGTACATCATTCAGCGTTTCCCCGCCCGGTTGGAGGTCCTGCGCTACCGGCCACTGTCATTTTTGTATCAGCTTGTATTTGTTTTTGTAGTAAAGTTGCTCAAAGCTCGGATGGCCAGCAGTGCTGGCCAATATAAAATCCAACTGCCATGACAGAATTTAATGATTTAAAAAAATATTTTTTTGTTGTCGAGTCTGATCGAGTGTTGCAACCTTTCGAGTAACTCTTGAACTATATCAGTAATAGCCGTTTCCCCTGGAAATACTGCCAGAGGGATGCGAAACAGCTGGTGATTTCTTGCTATTCAACATGCCCAAAATGCAAAACTTATTGTGTCAGTTCATGTAAAGGTAAAACCTTGATATTTTAAAAATTGAAATGGTTTTACAACTTTAAAATTGTTTTATTTTTGTTTACATGTTTGATAAAACATATATGTCTAAATACAACCAGTCAGGTTAATTAGTTTATTTCAACGAGGGCCAAAGTAGATAGTAGCTTAGTTTTTTTTGTTTTTTTTTTTACAATTGATACCTAATTTTTTTTTACTCATACTATCTATTCAATAAACCATACTGGTGTATTTTGTCATAAATGTTAAATGTTACTCATTTAAAATTAAAAAGAGAAAAAATTACAGGTCTGTTGTGATTTGAATATAGGGGGAGATACAGTAGTGCCAGACATAGGCCTATAGTGAATACTTCGCACCACTATGCCTTTCCATTGAATGGTTGTGTACAATGAACTACAAATGTTGCTTGGACTGTAGTGACCTCTGATATGTTTACACAAGTTACACCCTGCTTTGTTTACATTTCAAACCAGATGTATGAAATAAAATGAAGCCTTTATAAGTGAACGATTATTGGCGATAATAACTAAGATTGGTCATTTGGATTAATGCTATTCACATTTAACGTTGATACAAAGTCGCCTAGGCGAGCAAAGATGATCACGAGAGAGTAGATGCGTAGTTCGCTTCTGCTCATGTTATTCTAGCTGATTATTTAGTCTACATTGTTAAATACACTTCGCCGCATAAGTTATCGCTCTCTCGAGTCCCAAGCGACTCAACAAACAGCACAAATGTAAACGATGACCAAATGATTTGACAAAATATAATCAAAACAAATATTTTGACAGAAAGATGCATACTGATTGTGTACTAAGATGCGTGGAGGGGGAAAGGCGTTAACGTGCATGCGCAAACCAGGTGCCAACCACCGTAAACAGGGCTGTACTAATTTATGCATTTTTTATTATGAAACTCATATGTTATATAATACCCCCGTAGCAGCAAACCTGCGTACTCAGCGAATTTCCAATGCATGTATTGTTTCTCACTACCACAAAAAGCCACTCACAAGTTTCATAAAAATACACGAATAAATAAGTGATATATATAGCAATTCATTTATTCTCTATAAGAATAACATTGAAAGCTGAGTACGCAGGTTTGCTGCAACAAAGAACACAAAATATGTGTTTTTAGCGAATTTTCCCTATAGGGAAGAAGCTATTACCGTAGTCAAAAATGTGACGTAATGAAACATTTCCATGGTGATGAAGCCAAGGGCAAACAGTGCTGCCAACGGCAAAACTAAATTACTCTACATTTCTTCCTCTTCAAAATAACATATTATTTGACTAGTAACTATAACATACACTGCATATAAATGTGATTTTCTGATACAACCAATTTGGTCGAATTGGCCATTCCACAAAAAACCATAGCCTAAATACCTGTTTTCATAAAATCATATAACCTGTCCAATTAATATTTCATTCTAAAAATCAATACCAATAAAAAACGCTACTCTTTAGCTGTGCATTGGTACCAACCGCATCTTCCTGCGAGAAAAATTACCCGAGCTGGGTAATTTCAAAAATATTGTGTTTTGCCATTGTCAGAGCAGCAATTGCGTTGCACCAAAAATTCATTCGATTTCTAATCGTCGTAACATTGTTATACAGCTGCCCTTCGGCTCATTTATAACATAAAATAAAAGTTCAGGATGTGATCTTTCAAATGATAAATAAGTATATTGATCACTTTTGAGTTTATTATTATTGGTTTTTTAAAGTTACAAAATTTGCAGGGCTACAGTTTCATAAGCGGCCACCAAGTAATCGGATACAATATATCAATCTTAAACATTCGATATATCAAATCGGAACACTCAATATTTTTATCACATTTTAACAGTACATATCGAAAATTATTTACTCGATATTTATTTTAATATTTAACTTAACTTAATGTTATAATCTAAAATCAACAATCGTGGTTTATGCGATGCCAGTTACAAATATACTTATTTTAATTAATCATTTAACAAATAACAAACTAAAACTACAACTAAACAAATAAATAAATTATAAAGAAACATATAACTCAGCTACAACTTACCTTTTCCAGGGTAAACTTTATGGGCTGCTTTCATGGATTGAATAAACTAAGTTAATATAAGCAAATATAACTAAGTTTTTGCTTGGTTACACGTTTCTTTATGAGTTGTTGTGTTTTTAAATTTTAGTTTTCGTTTGTTTGTTACATGTTTCATTAAAATATATGTTAACTTACATCATAGCTCTTAATCCCAGTTTTTCAGAGACCGTTTCAACATAAGCCATGAGGACTCGAATGTTTGGGTGTTTGTGTTATTTAGGTTAAAGATCGCTTTTAAATGCGATTCAATATGGGGTATCAAATGTTTAAGATCGATATATAATATCCGATTAGTTGGTGGCCGCTTATGAAACTGTACCCATTTGGGTTATTATTTAATATCCGGTAAACTCTTGGATTTTTGTAAAAGTGGTTTTAAATTGTTCCTTTCATTATTCTAGAACTAGTTCAAGATGAATTTAGCCGCGGAAAAGCCATTTTCCGCCATTTCCGACGACTTTAATATGTACGTGTAACCTCCAGTCAATCTAGGGGACCCAGTGGGATTGCGGGGTAATGGGTGGGGAAATTTCCCGCGAGCAGGGAAAAAAGGGTAATTGAGTGGGATAGCGGGGTAATGTGTGGGGAAATTTCCCGCGAGCAGGGAAAAAAGGGTAATTGAGGTTATAGTGGTGGATTGTGGGTAATATTAGTGCTGCCTGTCATACAATAATTTATTGTACTTGTACGACAATTTTAGCATGATGTTAATACGATGGTTACGATAGTTTTAGTGGCTTAAGGTTGAAATGTTTGTATACAATAATTTTGTTTTGATATCAGTAGCACTGGTGACCTTAGCATATGTTATGAATGCAATTTAAACTCTTAATTCTACCCTAAACAGGTGGGCGAAGTATGGTATTCTTGGGAAGGCGATATTGACTTTTATTTATTTATACTAATCCCTTTCTTTGTAATTATGTTGCACAACGAACAGCCACCATACAGCGCTCTGCGGAGTTAGGTTAGGTTAGGTTACTATAATTTTGTCGTGAACTATTGACTTTTATTTATTTATACTAATCCCTTTATTTGTAATTATGTTGCACAACGAACAGCCACCATACAGCGCTCTGCGGAGTTAGGTTAGGTTAGGTTACTATAATTTTGTCGTGAACTGCAACCTAGTTGTTGTTTACGTACATCCATTTTTAGATCCAATTTAACACTTTATCCACAACTTTTGATTTAACTTATATCTGTTTGAATTTTAACCCAATCGAATCACTATTTATGCTTTTCCACCACAAAACAAAAACAATCGTAATTGAAAGTTCATTCGATAAAACAAACAATCGGTTGATGATTGGGTGGTTCTGGTCGTTCCGTTTCATTTTGTCGTGACGTCATCGCCTTCCCGAGAATACCATAATTTGCCCACCCCCTAAACAAGTCGGCTATGGACATATACTATTTATTTGATACGCATTAAATAATTATTTTAGTTTCATATTACGTTTTTCGTTAATGTAAAGTAATTACTGTTAATGTTATTCCTTTTATATCTTGACTCTTTTGAATGTAGTCTAGACATACTACCTATTACGGATGGGGTTTTGTGCATTAGTTAGAACAGCCCCATAGTTCCTTGTTCAACTAACGCCGGTACGGCCATTATTCATCTGTTATCTGTTCTGTTTGGCGGTATTTCTAAAATTTAAAACTTAAAATTTTCATTACATTTACTTTCATTATTTTTCGGCATTATTTTTTTGTTCTTCAAACTATTGATTTATTCTGGTGAGTACTTCAAATTCTCTTCAACTTTAATGTTTTTTCATATTATTGTGATATATTTGTAGTATTTTATTTATGTTGGTGGGACCAAATATTCTTATTGTACAGCCGCCATTAGGCCTACCGTACTAATTATCTGTTTGGAGTGTAAACTAAAATTTACAATTTAACTTTTAATCTGAATATTTTATTACCTTTGTTGTTAACATTTTCCTTCTGGTTATTAGCCTATATTGAATTCTCATCAATTTGATATTTTATAAAAATGTACATTGTATAAATTTAGTTCTGTTGGTGGAACAATTGTTAAAAGTTAGTGCTTAGATTTGTGATTTTTTGTAGTTCACTTACGGATTGTTAGTATTTGTAAAATTAAAATATGTATCGTCATTAATTTGTTTGATTAACGCTTACCTTTGGTTGTCAGCTGTAGTTATGGATTATTAGTATTGTTTTCATTTAAATTATTGATTGGCATGGTTGGTTGTTGGTTGTTGGCATGGTCCTGCCGGCAAACCAAACATGGACCATAATAACAAAAATAAACAAACCCAGAAGACAATTATGAAACTTGAAAACCCAACCTAACCCAAGCTACCTAACCTAACAGGCCGCCATACTGACCCCAACAACCAACCACCCGAACTTAGAACTATTTTCATCCTAATACCCCTAGTTAGGTTAGGCTCAGCAGGTTTACCATAGCTTATAAACAAATAGAATGTAAAACATGTAATTTCATCCTCATACCCCTAGTTTGGTTAGGCTCGGCAGGTTTTCCATAGCTGTTGAATAAATAGAGTAGCCTATAAGACATGTAACTCCATTCTCAAACCTCTAGTTAGGTTAGGTTTAGCAGGTTTAGTATAACTAATTTTAGATTTAGTTAATAACATCTAATAATATAACAACACTTGAATTTTAATTTCTTCCTTTAAATGTTATATAACTAGTTCAAAAGGCATCAGCCCACAGAAAAGCCATTATTTTCCAATTATAACCACTTTACTACGTGTATATACCATCCAATCACTATTTCTAGTTAAAAAATTTAAATACATAATTTTTTCCAAGAAACACCCTATTAATTACTAAATTTACCCGGATTTAAGGGGAATTACCCCAAGCTTCCCAACAATTACCCTTTTTTCCCTGCTCGCGGGAAATTTCCCCACACATAAACATGCTATCCCACTCAATTTCCCTTTTTTCCCTGCTCGTGGGAAATTTCCCCACCCATTCCCCCGCAATCCCACTGGGTCCCCTAGATTGTCTGGAGGTTACACGTACATATTAAAGTCGTCGGAAATGGCGGAAAATGGCTTTTCCGCGGCTAAATTCCTCTTGAACTAGTTATAGAATAATGAAAGGAACAATTTAAAACCACTTTTACAAAAATCCAAGAGTTTACCGGATAGTAAATAATTACCCCCATTTGCAGTCATATCCGAAAAATTTGGTCGGTGGCCACTCTGGGCGACACAAAAATCTGACCAAATTGGCCACGGCTCAGGTTAAACTAATTGGATTTCATTCTAGGCCTATTGAGTCAACGATAATCCCATTTGGATGAAATATCGATAATATAGTGTACACCATTAATGCCACTAGTGGCAAGGTTTGAGCTATGCTATGACAGGCTAACAAGCTTAGGTCTACTGGTAGAGTATTTGTGAAAAACCTACAATTCTGACAACTTACAATAGCCAAGTCTATAATCAACACAAAGGCCTATTACACATTCATATAATTCATTCATTAATCATACCAATATAATTCATATAATTAACACATATTAATAAGTGAGGTTACAAAAATTTAATTTCAGAATTATTTCAGAGACAAACATCAACTAGACTAGGCTACACCTTAATATTAAACTTCATGCATTGTTTGTGGAGTGTCGAACTGGGCCCAATTTATGGAACGTAAAAAGTTGTTGGGGAAATTAAAATATATATACATATAAATGTGGTGTACCTCGGGTAATTTCAGTTATTGGTAAACATAATTTATATTTAAAAAAAGCTAATGTATACACTTACAACTATCTAGGATAGTTTTGACAATATCAGTTCTTCCATATTCAATAGCCGTTCTCATGTCATTGTGTATTTCTTCAATTATCATTTTCCAACATTAGTTTATAAAAATATATATATAATAAAATAACTATGTGGGTTTCTTGCTAAGGCGTACAATAATAGTTCAATGCAAATTACTAAACAATGACAGAATCAGGTAAGACGACATCACTACTAACTTCACTTCTTCACTACCTTATGCCTTATACCTAAATACCTAAACAAAATTCAATGCAATTAAATGAATGCAATCCAGGTGGTCAGATGCAGTAGCCGAAATACTGCCCCAAAAAAAGGGTTGTTACTGGCAGTGGCTACGTACACGTCCGACGTTAGCCGCTACTGTTCACGTCCGTTCCAAATTATGCACCATACGTTACTTTTCCTGTGATATTTAAAAGAAATTGAAAACCTCCTAACCTAACGTAACCTAACCTATCCTAACCTAACGTAACATAACTTAACGTAACCTAACCCAACCTCAAGGTTCGTAGAGCTTTCAGACAAAGTGTGCTGAGTCGATCTATTTATGGTTTTCTACTTTGCCGGAAGAGACCTCGTAAAACAGCTGGAAGGTCACGTGATCACCAATCCAATCTGCAGTGTTGCTTGAAACACGATATTTATCGTACGAGAACCATATTTTCCTCATCAGTTTAATTCTAATTAACATTGTTTAACTGCTTACATTATATGATCAGCTGATATTTTATGAAACTAATATATTGTTTTGATTTATTTGTATTATTAGATTAATCGATTAAGGGTTTAAATGTTCTTTCTGCATGTTCAGTGACAATAATTTAAAAATAGCTGTACCATTATTATACCCTTAAGGTTGGTTACACTTTATGGTATGTTGTTGATTTATGAATCAGCTGGACGACCTCGTAAGACATATTTGCTGCGAACATTGCTCTTATGTAAATAAGCACACCTGGTCTGAAAGCTCTACGAACCTTGACCCAACCTAACCTAAGCGGTAGCGAAGTGAATTTGCCCTTACATTGGACGTGTACGCAGTCACTTCGTTAAATATTTCTGTACCGGTGACTTTAGCGCTAATATTTGTTCGGCACTAAAGGAGCTGGTGCCAGGAAATCGTACTAACCAGCTCCAGTGACTTCGGTGACAGTACGTATTCACTCCACTGAGCTCTATGTTAGAAAACTGGAGTCACCACTCCGTGATGAAAAAGCGTACCGCCGTATTTATGTTCGTTATGTTGGCCAGATGTGTTTTTGACATTATGGTGGTATAGTTATTTTATTTCCTACTGGTTGAAATTTTGACATCGTCCACCCAATGCATTCTGATTGGTCCAGTTAATGTCAAAGTATATATATATTTATATATATATATATATATATATATATATATATATATATATATATATATATGTCCGTAAGCACGATAACTCTCGTAAAAAAGGTCTGATCTTAATGAAATTTGGTACAAATGTTTTAAGTACCATTTATTTGAACGAGTTCGAAAACCAGATGAATCGCACCATCCGAAGGGGGGTTTTTGGGGGGTTTTGTACCCCAAAAATGTGTTTTTTGGGGTTTTCACATGTAATTTTAATTTAAATCAAATTTTATTTTATACCATTGAATTCAGCTTAAAAAAAACAAACAATTTGGTATTTTGATCATTGCTCTACGTCAATTGGTTACCGAAATATTCAAAGTGCTAAACACAGTACGTTGTCTAATGTTATTCTTATGGAGAAAAAGAAAAATTGCATATCTCGTTTATTTATGAACATAAACTGGCGAAATTTGGTATATGGCTTGATCTGGTTGTGGCTTATTGTTGTTAGCACAAAAAAATTTTTTTCGCTTATGGCTCCTGTAGCAGCAAACCTAGGTACTTGGTCCCCATGTTATTCTTATGGAAAATGTTTAAAATGTTATATATCGCTTATTTATGAATGTATATGGATGAAACTTGGTATGTGACTTCACTAAGATGACTTCTATTGATATTTGCATAAAAACCCATAATTTTGTGTGCCTTGTTGCAGCAAACCTGCGTACTCATCCCCAATGTTATTCTTATGGAGAATAATTAATATTTTAAATATCGCTTGTTTGTGAATACATTTCTTATGAATCCTGTTAAGTTTTTTATTGTGTTATGTTATATATTCATTGGAAATTCGCTGAGTATGCAGGTTTGCTGCAACGGGGGTATTGTTATTTCAATGTATCCCCGCTAGGTTCGTGGCTCTGTCGCTGGAGCTTGGAGCTGGGCATAGACGAGATGGACGAACCAGCACCAGTGACTTCGGCAACAGCAAAAGCCCGCATTGTTCATGCAAGACGCTGTTGTACGTTTACTAACTAAAGCGCAGTTAGTTAATTAATTTGCAGATGACTGTTATTTGTATAAGTAGTCTTTTTACAAGCTTTCTTTATATATGATTTAGTAACAATTTTATTTTTTTACTTCTAGGTCATTAATATATATTTTAGTGATACTCCTAAATTTCTTTTTTGTAGAATTCTAATTATTACTTGTTGTTCCTATTTATGAAATATACTTCATTATAATGCCAATAAATGAGCTGTTGATTCCTTTTAAGGTCATGATCAACTTTGATAAATAACATAGTGTGATTAAGGGATAATAATTTATCGCTGGAGTTGTCACGTTGAACTGCGCCAGTAACTGGTGCCAAGTCACCGGTCAAAGTAACTGATATTTTTTTGGCACTGTCACCGATCCGGCAAAGTCACTGGATCGCACATCTCTACGGCCAAAAACGTCTGAATTGAATGTAGCACTGTGATCAGTGTTGCCAATCTGTTTTGGTCATATTACCCTTATAGAAGCTTAAAATGACTCTCTTTTACCCCCCAACATCAACGTATTACCCTTTTTTACCCTTAACTCAACAAAATTCTAAAGCAAGTTTTACTGGTATTAGAGAGAACACAGGGTTTAAGTATAGGTTAGTTAGGTTACATTACCAGTTAGGCCTAGGGGCCCACACCACACAGAACCACATGCAAACAGAAAGCAGGCACACGGTTGACGGAAGACCGTCGTCAAAACATTTCTAGTTACCATCAATGTTTTTTCTGGGTTAGTCATTTAGTCATTATCTGATCATCAATTCGGCAATCACGGGAGTCACAGTGGATTTCCCGCTCAAGATGTAGTAGCTCTCCTTTGTCATGGATTTTGGAGAGGGGAAATAATTTTTTTGTACTATAAGTGTTTGGTAACAGTTTTGCAAGAGGTCAATAAAGAATATCTTTGACTGAATAATTTCTTGTTTTTGTAAATTTCTCTCTATATTCGTACATGTTATTAATAGTTTGTTCATATTCTATAGGCCCTTGAAGAAGTTACAAATTAAGGTTAATATTTTATACTCTTTGAAATTTCTTCTTCTTCTGCTATATCCGCCGTAATTCTCTCTCTCTCAAGTTCGGGGCTCGTCAGAAGATAAGGTTAGTTAGAATTTGTTAATACTATTACGGCTTAATTTATAATTATTCTACATAAACTATGGATTTGATCTGAATTAAGTTTTACTACTAGCATAAATGCACCACCACATTTGTCTTGATTTACATCTACAAACACAGCACGTTGAAGATTGACGTACACGTAAACACGTGGAATTCTTCTCAGAAAGTGCTAGGTTTCGTTGATTAATTATCATTTTAAACAACTATATCAGTGAATTTCGGTTAAAAATATTTATTAGCTGTTATAACTGCATTAGGTCCTATTTTGATTGGAATTGGTATGACCGTCAGTACCAACAGATTGAATGTTTTCTTTGGTACAAGCCTAGTTTGAGTTGGTCAGTAATAAAGGCTAGTTTCATCCATTGGTAAGTTAAGGATATCTAGGCCTAGGGTAGCTAAAGAAATTACAAAAACAATTTTCAAAGACTGTAGTAAATGTTTACTTTTTAAAAATTTCTTCTCGAGTTCTGAGCATTTTTAATAATCTTTCCTCTAAAGAGTCAACATTTTATACATTGGCCTACAGGCCTGACCTTCTTTGCTATGAGTTAGAAGTGCCAGTAAGTTTCCCAGAGGGTACAGTTCCCTCTGGAAAAATTACTACAGTACAAAAGGAGAAAATGGCCAAAAAGTAACAGGTCTACCTACATAATAAATATAAATTTGAACTCCCTGAGTCCTTTGAAACGACATAGCCTAGCCTTCTGTGTAAGTATTTCGGTCTCTATAATATATTTTAGAACCGAAAGTCATCATGATAGCTTAAATCGGTGCAATTCACCTTTCAGAAGAAACCTAGGCCTAGGCTTATATCGTTTCTGAGCACTTTTTGGTCATACGGGTATCAAATTACTGTGAAACTAACTTACTGTTAAATTCATCACTTCTAGACAAAACAATGTATTTGTTGCAGGACACTTAAAGGGTTGACTTAACCCTAGACTGTCCAGCAGTAAATTGTTCAGTGGTTAGGACAGTAAAAATAGAATTATAACTTAATGCCTACATTGTCTATTTTGAGGAATTCTGTTCTTAAATTACAACATTTTATCTGCAAATGTCTTTGATGATCCTAATTTTTCTTGAAAACATCGTAAGTTATTGATAGGAAAAACCAACATTTAAAACTTGTTATAGGCTATTTATAGGTATTATCTTAAAGGTGGATTTAAATCTTTGCTGGCGACTTAACAGTTGTAAGTGGAATAAGTAAGTTTAATGGTGGACTTGCTATAAAAATACTACGGTATAGTTTTAAAGTTGTTTCAATGACGGAACTTGCACAAATTGCTGTCACATTTTAGTTTGTAACTTATAGCCTATGTCAATATTTGTCATGCAATAAGTCTTCTGACACTGGACAACCTGCTAAATGGTTTATTGACACTTATTGTTACTTGCATTAGTATAGTTGTGGATGTCCAGACTTGCCCTAATTGATGAGTGGATAAATTATTCATTGTAAATAGAAATATGCCTATGACTGTAAACATTTTAAATTTATAAAAATAGGTTTGCAGTGACCTAATTTGTGGCAAAAATATACGCCTAACTCTAGACAGTGTGGCTGAAATGTTTGTTAATGAGTTTTCCAAGATAATTTATGATCAGTATATACATCCAAAAACTTGACTCTGTCCAAGTACATGTTGTATCCAAGGAAATCTCTCGGGTTTCACTTTCATTTATTAAAAAGCTGTTCGCTTTAAACCAAGTTGATGCCTCTGGCAGAGTGTTGTGTGTCAAATGTTAAAGAATTTAGTAATCAGAACTACTATTGTGAAAAGTTGTGTCATCTGCATATAGTATTGTGTGGCTGGTCAAAACTGACTGTTGATTACTTTTACAAACTGATTTGACAGATATCTAGATGGCAATAGGTCTATATATTTCCATTCTAGAGAGTGGCACGAGTAAGTCAGGATACCAACCTAGAAAATTAAATAAACTATGTACATTTCTGACTCAAGTCAGTCGGTAGGTACACCAGACTCTGTGCTTCTTCTAAGATACTTTATAATTGCTTGCTCTGTCTATGGACCTCAATACAAGGACACAGCAAATATCTAAAACGCTTAATATATAGGGCCTATGTCCATCACTGATTCTTGTATGTAGTAAAATAATCCAAATCATGCGCTGCACAGCGACAACTTTTATGAGCACCTGGAGGCTAACCAGCTCTTATCTCATGATTTTTTAAGGATAGTTCGGTACTTTGGTATTATACGGATGCCACTATTTTTGGAGGTTAAATTTTTAACGGATACAAAGGATAACTACATAATTCGAAAAAACTTACTTTTATTGACTTACTGTACAAATTTTACATCATTCTGATGAGCGGTATTTGTGTTGTGCCTCCCAAAAGACAGCGATGTCCGCTAGGATCGCGTTGAATGCGTCGCCGCCGCTAGCAGCCACACCCGATCGCCACATATACTCCGCCAAATATACAGCGCGCTGCGGCAGTTATGTTAGGATGGGTTATCATAAAAATACGTACGGTTTCCTCTTCATTTCGAGGTAAATCCCGCACCAAAAGAACGTCACTCATTATGAAAACAAATGTAACGTAGCACAGCAATAAATCACTCATGACACTGACCCAGATACAGGCGGTGACAGGTGATGCGCGCGCTCCGGTCAATGACCTGACCTTGGCCTATTTGGAGGGGGTTTGGCGGCCTGAAGTATGACTCATCAGGTATCATTCGATTCGTAATGAAACAAGGAAAGTCCTACAATCATTTTTATGATAACCCATCCTAACATAACTGCCGCAGCGCGCTGTATAAGGGTGGCATCCGTATAATACCAAAGTACCGATAGTTCTAACAACAAAATAATTAGTTACATATTTGGTGGGGAAGGGTCATGAAGTTGGTGACTATGTTTCTCTGACCATATATGACCTGAGTCATGTTTGTCTACTGCATTGTTTTAATTTGTGACCCAAACTTCCTGGACATAACTGAAGTCTGTAGATATGTAGACATGACCATAGAGTGTAATTAGGCCTCTAACTGGGTACAGTTCCGCAGACGCTCTACAGTACATTATCAGATGAACAATCGATTGTTTACGTATCGATATTGTAATTAATTCTAAATATCGAAATTATATGAAATCATATGTTTTTACATAAAACTTAATTGTTTGGTGGTCACATTCTGTTTGTTTATAATTTATTTTTTGTAGTGACGAAAATTGCTCAAAATGTTTTTAAAAAATAATGAAAGTACATTTATTTGGCTACAAGAACGATGTTTAATTATAAAAAATCCCAAATGTGGAGATGCAAATTCACAATCAATAGAATTGTCATTGCGGAATGTAAAACGATCCCTAAAAAGAGGTATTAGGGCGGAAAAATTGGCAGACCACTTATGTGAGAACTTTTACAGAAGGGATGTACAACTATCAAATGAAGATCCTTTCAAGCACTTTATTAGGGCCTACTGTAAGGCTGTTAAAGAAGTATGCCCAGGATTATAGATAGGTTTAGTTGTGCTTAACTTAAGTGTTTAACAATGTTCACTTGTTTACTAATTTGAGTTTCTATTTATTTTAATTTTGTTCACTTATACATTCATTCGTTAGTCAACTATTTTCAGATTATAGTACCTGGGGGCCGAGCTTCGCTCTGGGAAGGCCAGTCAGTTTGTTTAGTTGACTTGGAGTAATATTTCATTACTCCCCCCCCCCCTACTGATAATCAGATTTGTATTACTTATTTGCCTCTTTTCTACATTTTTAAGGTCACTCCAGTTGTCATTTATAGCTCAATGTTCCTTTGATTTCTTTTACTACTCCATATATGTAATCTTCACTCAAATCGTGTAATCTCTGCTCTCAGGAAACCAAATTTATTTATTTATTCATATAAGTTACGTTTTATACTATTTTAGTGTCCGCAATAAAGAAAAGCTGTTTGATTTGAGGGATAATCTAACATGAGACTGACATGCATGTGATAAAGATGCACGGAACATATTACAAATAGGAACAATGTATGAGACTAATGCATAATTACAAGAAAAATCAACAAAATCACACATATTAATAATCAAACAACTACTTTGACAGTTCATTGATTGATTATAAACAGCTGTTACAATTCTTTTGTTTTGATTTTAAACTCCATAAGCCAAGTGTTAATTAGTGAATTTCCTATGGAAAGTGAACTATTAGCATGACCCGCACGGTGAAACTTAAGCCTGGGACCACCATAGAAGTTCCTAACGTGACCCCCTGAACATGTTTTTGGGGGTCGTTTAAAATTATATATATATATATGTGTGTGTATGCACTCTAGCAATCACATGTTTGGTCCGATTTACTTAAAATTTGGTAGGGACATTTCTTTCTATAATCAGTTGGACAAGTTTGTTGAGAAAAACCATCGGAAAACTAAACCTCTTGTTTGGGGATTATTCTTTCAAATTTTGAGTTTTTGTGCCCAAAAAGGGTTAGAAAAGCCTAGGACGTACAATTACTGAATGTAAAAAGATGGGAAATAGTGAGGCGAAAGTTTTAAGCCCTCTCTCGTCATTCTAGCATAAATATTTACCGAGTTATTAAAGAAAATGTATATCAGCTATGTCTTATGGGGTGTTTACATTAGAAAAGCATGTTATTCATTTGTTGGTGTATTTGTTTCATACCCAGCAACCTCGCGCCTACTTTTAAGACCGACTGGACTTTCTCCTAACCTTATATTGCGCAAAATTTGATTCCTAACATTGCAGGTAAATTAAACCAGGAGCATCAGAACAGCCAAAAAATCGATGTTTTCAGATTTCAATAAAACTGGCATAAATATATGTTTTTACACTGGGTTTGAGTTTCAAAAGTTTTGTATGTGGAAATTCACTTCCCTCACGTCAGCGTGCTGCGTGCAAACTCGTTTTTGTAACTTTTTGTTTTTTTACATGATTTGATTTTTCCTAGGAATGAAGCTGTCTAGAACGTTTTTTTATCCCAGAAATTAGTTACTTCCAATATTTGAAGGAAATCGTTGGGTGCCGTTGAGGTCAGTGTCGCAAGCAAGCAAGCACGGACGCACACAAACCTTACTAATATTAAGAGTACCTTATAGGATTACTTTTTAATTATAAATTACAACATATTAATAAATATAACCGAGTTTTTCATTGAATGTACTAATTTATATCGACTTTTATTAGACTACTAATTTCGAGTATCATTCGAGTACAATATCGACATGTAAACAATCGATTGTTCATCCGATAATGTATCATAGAGCGTCTGCGGGACTGTACCCCTATAACTTTCATTAGGTCGTATTTAATGATTCTTCGAACCAGACCTCCGTAGGACAATCGTATCACGGTGAAACATTTGAAGTATGCCATTTCCAATCCAGTCATCCGTGAGTCAGATTCGCTGCAATGTGTTCTACTGCCTTTAAAGTGAGATACAACTCCATACTATAAAAACAATCATTTGTTAAAAGTTGAACAGACAGTCTAAACTTAGAGAGCTGCCTCCTGCTTACATTTAAGATTTTTTAAATCTCGGGATGTCCTCCCACAGCAAGAAATATCTATTAATTGTATCATGTTAAGGAGTGAAAGGATACCATACAATTCTTAAGTTCATTGTTTCTTGATAGGCTAAACAAAATATTTAGGTCTTGCTGGACTTTTGACACCTGATAAAAATATTTAGGTCTTGCTGGACTTTTGACACCTGATAGGCTATTATTATAAGGAATTATTGATTAAAAGAGTGTTAAAATGGAGGAAGTATGTTTCAGTTTTCCTGATTTTGATATATATTTTTGTAACTCTCATTACTGATATTCTGATAACTTGCTTCTGTTTCAGATGCCATCCGTAACATTAAAGGATGTTGATCAGCATAAGTTTGTCAAGGCTTTTTCAGCCTTTTTAAAAAAGTAAGTTGTGTGTTCTACCCTGGTATTTTATTTGCTAGTTCATAGTTAGGATAAAGCATATGTCTACGTAATGTTGCAATTTTTTGGATGCTAAACTTTAGGGTATATATTAGTTTGATCTTTCAATTATTTTCACGCTTATGAAATATTTACAGTGATAAGGAGCTGTTCAAGTGGGCAAAAGCCCTTTTTTAGCGAATTTCCTCTATAGGGAAGAAGCTATTACCGTAGGTCTCATGGTAAGATTTAAGCCCGAGACCATGATAACTTTTTGTTTTGAGGTCCCCAGATGTCAAAAACACTATTCGTTCAACTTTATATATATGTATATATATATGTGTGTGTCCGTTAACACGATAACTTCGAGTAAAAATCGTCCGATTTAGATGAAATTTGGCTCAAATGTGTAAAGTGACATTCATGACTTTAAGTTCGAAAACCAGAAAAATCGGACCATGGGAAGGGGGGTTTATGGGGGTTTTAAATTTTCCAAAAATCAGTTTTTTGCACTTTTCACCCTAAAATTTTTAAAACACTCAATTTTAGTTTTGAGCATTTTATAGAGCTTAAAAAAAAAATAATTTAGTATCTTGAATTATTAACCTAGGTTAAGTGGTTGCGGAGAAAATCCAAAAAAAAACCTGCTCATAAAATCTCCTATGTTAATCTTATGGGAAAAAGGTTTTTGGCTTTTCCTCAGTTCATTTTAATGTAAACTTCGCATTTGCTTTTACAAATCGATTCAGCTCTACAAAACAATCATTCTGGTGTTTAAATTGTGATTCTACGTCCAACCGTTGCAGAGATATTCAAAATGCTAAACACAGTATGTTGTCCAATGTTATCCTTATGGAGAATAAATAAAATTTGATATCTCGATTATTTATGAATGTATATTGATGAAACTTAGTAAATGGCTTCATGTAGTACTGGTATATTGATATTTGCACAAAAAAATTGATTTTTTGTTGATTATCCCAGGAGCAGCAAACCTGGATACTCAGCCCTAATGTTATTCTTATGGAGTATAAGTAAAATGTAATGTCTCCCTTAATATGAACATAATTTTATAAGACTTGGTATGTGGCTTCACCTTGTTGAGTTATATTAATATTTGCATAAACAACCATTTTTTGTGTTCCTTGTTGCAGCAAACCTGCGTACTCATCCCACATGTTATTCTTATGGAGGAAAATCAAAATGGTATATCGCTTATTTATGAATGTATATTGATGAAACTTGGTATGTGGTTTCATCTAGGTGATTTATATTGATATTTGCATGAAAATCTATATTTTTTGTTCCTTGTTGCAGCAAACCTACGTACTCATCCCCAATGATAATCTTATGAGAATAAATAAAATTGTATATATCGCTTATTTGTGAATATATGTTGATGAAACTTGCTATGCGGCTTTATGTGGTATTACGACATTATTATGCATTAGAAATTCGCTGAGTACGCAGGTTTGCTACGACGGGGTATTTGCCCTTGTTCAACCGATGGTTAATTTTTTATCACTTGGTTAAATGGGCATAAAAGAATGCAAGGCTATCCATTGGAACTCTCGTTTGAGTTATTCCTTTCCAAGCCTTGCTACATTACCGGTATTCTTTTTTTTGCATGAAATAAAAATACTTGTTAGTGCTAATTGTTAATTGCCAAAAATATTATTCTGAAGATTAGGAAGCATTTTTCCTTGATGTATTTTCCTTTTTTTAGTGTTTTTCCCTGATGGATTTTTCATTGAACCATAAAATATTCTTCTGTTTTATCCTGTAATACACGATAGTAGCCTATTCATGCAATCTTAATAACCAAAGGGCACTACCATCGGCGTTACTGAAGCAGTTGTGGCTTAGGACTTGCCCTTTTCAATTTGATTGTTAGCGAATTTCCTATGGATAAGTGAGCTGTTTTAGCATGGCGTTAGCTATGGTGAAACTTAAGCCCAGGATCACCATAGAAATTACTAACGTGACTCCCTGAACACGTTTTGGGGGGTCGTTGAAATTATACTATAGGCCTACCATATGTTTGCATTCTAGTGGTTGTTTTTTTTTTGTCTGATTTACTTCAAATTTGCTAGTGATATTCCTTTCTATAATCAGTTGGATAAGTTTGTTGGGCAAAACAATCAAACAACTCCAACCCCATTTTTTGTAGATTTAAATTTTGGGTTTATGGGCCTAAATGGGCCAGAAATCTCCCAGGTGTTAAGTTAATGCTTGTAAAACAATATAACATAAAAATCCTAATGTTCTAAGCCCTCCCTCATCATTCTAGTACAAACATTGACCGAGTTATTCAAGAAAATGTAAATTTGCTAAACATAGTACGACGTTGTCTTATGGGGATTTTACATTAGAAAAGATATCTCGATGTTATATTATCACACCAGTACCCCTAAATAAATTTTGATCGTGACCGGACCTCATCCTAAACTGATAATTCCCAACATTGCCATCCCAATATTGAATTCAAATAGAACCAGAAGCATCAGAACTGCCAAAAAATCAGTTGTTTTAATTTTCCTAGAAAATGGCACAAGTGTTTTTAAACCCGTTTGATTTTTTAAAATTCTTATTGCGGAAATTCGCATCCATCACATCAACGTGCATGCGAACTCGTTTGATGATAAGATTGTTTCATCAAAATTACTTTTTTGACAGGACTGGCAAGATGAAGGTGCCTGACTGGGTGGACATTGTCAAGAGCGGCAGGTACAAGGAGCTGGCCCCCTACGACCAGGACTGGTACTACACCAGGTGTGCGGCCATCGTCAGACACATCTACTTCCGATCCCCGGTCGGAGTGGGGGCTGTCACCAAGATGTTCGGAGGTTAGTCCGTCAGTTTGACTAGTGAGGTCAAACTATAAGGGATAAACTTATCGGTATTTCAATGCATGAAATAGAACCAACTTATTTTGATATTTTTTTCATAGTAAGATGTCAATAAAGCTGTAATTACTGAAAAACTTACACATGTGCGTTGAGGCTAATAAATATAGCTGATTGATTGTAAGGTAGGCTAATTATTTTCTTCAAACAAATATGTCAAATTTGTTTATAAAATGGATCGTTCAAATTTCAAATCTTTGAATCATTATAATAGGTTTTAAAACCGTAGGGAAAGTGTTACCATTAAGACTAACACCATAACGAACCATGCTCTCAAACCTTATAAAGGAAAGTAATGGAGACTATTGTGGCACATTACACGATGAAAGGGGAAGGACGGTCTATGCGACCATACAACAGCTGGTTTTATGTTACTAGTTGGAAGTTTATACATAGATGGTAGACGGTAGATAATCTGATTCCCACATACTTCATAATGGATGCTTGTTTTATTATTCCATTAGGCCTAGTTGTAGCAAATTTAAAAGCCATGATTCTGATAATTTAGTTTGGATGGGAGTCCTGAACTTCCTTCAAATTAGGATGTAGGCAAAACTTTAAATCAAAAACATTGTATGTCTGGTCTTGCTTTATATTGTATTAGTCCTAATTTAAATGTAAGATTGAATAATTAACGCAAATATACCAGAAGTAGGCCTATATTAATCTTAATATTTTCTATTAATTAGCCTGCTTCATAAACTAACAGTACAGTGATTTACGATTATAGGAAGGAAGAGGAACGGAGTCTGTCCCGCCCATTTCTGCCGCAGTGCCGGTGGAGTCGCCCGCAAAGCTCTGCAATCCCTGGAGCAGATCAAGCTGATTGAGAAGAGCCCGGACGGCGGTCGCAAGCTCACTGTGCAAGGTAAGAGAAGAAACTTAGAGACAAGAAGATATTTGCAATAAATTACAAAAATATTTTATAATTAATTGTTAGAATGTTATTAGTCCTTGGACAAACTATCACTGCACTAGAGTACCGTTACCTATAGTTTAGAGTATAGACCATAGTAAACTTATAATTTTAATCATTTGAGAAAAAAATCATTAGTTTTAGTAGGCTACATTTATAAATTTACTCATTGGTTACTTATTCATGAAAAGAAAATCAAACTTAATTGTCCAACAACGATGAGAAAGGGATCGGTCGGGCGGTTACTAGCCAACTAACATCGGCCCAACTGTGCACCATGTAGTGTTTGCCGGAAGCGTAGTTGTTTTTAAGATGTTGCAATATCGGCATCAATATGGGCAGGGTCAGAAAGCATGGGGATTCCTTTGTCCTCGTTGCCGGGTGGACAATATAATAAAATTATTCAAAATTTGAGACTTGTAAAGTATTGCTTTTAGGAATGTGTGTCAGTTCAAGTTTTTGGATTTATCGGTTTTTTATGGATAAATCAAAACTGAAAGCGTATTTATATTTCTCAGTTTTGGTTCTATTGTGTTTGATGGCCAGATCACATAGTATTGGCCGTAAATCACAGTTGCACTGCATAACTTTAGCTGTTGATGATTGCATCACCGTATGACTAGTGTAACTCTCTAAATGAAACGTTAACAATTGTGCTGCAACTCACCATAATTAACGATGTAAAACTCTAATCTGGACCAAACATTCACATAGCACAATTTGGGAATTACTAAAGATAGCGCCACAATTCACTGTTAGATGTGAACCTAGATTGCACATTATCGCCGTAATAGACTTCCAAAACATGTGATATCTGCGGCAAATGGCCATCAGACACCTTAATTTTGGCCGTAAATTACTGTCACACCGCATAATCTTGGAATAATTGATGATCACACTGCAAATGGCTCTAAAAGACGACCGGACTCACTTTTTCAGAAAATAATCCTGATGTAAAAAAAGTGTTCCGTCCGTCCCTAACTAATCACACCCTTGGTTGATTTTGCAGGCAGGAGAGATCTCGACCGTATCGCCGCACAGGTGCGCCAGAAGAAGAAGCAGCAGCAGCTGTTGCTGGCGCAGCAGGCTGGCATCACTGTGACAGCACCGACAGCCCAGCCCGCCGCCGCCCCAGCAGCTGCGCCAGCCGTCGAGGCGCCTGCTGCCGATAGTGGCAGCTGGTCATAGGCTATGGAGGGTTTTATTAAAATTGTTACAAAATAAATTGTCTTTTTAATACGTCCTTGTTTCTTTTATTTTTGGTTGTCTTAATTTTTTTATTCTTTGTAGTAAACAGGATAAATAAAGTACGTCTTAAATAGACCTACACTTACACTGTACACACTTATACTGTACCTACATACAAGATGGTAAATATACACAAAAGGTGGTACAAGGCGATCAATTTCGGTGCTAGCCTTTGAAATTATCCAGTAAACTCTTTTACCTGTGGTTGATAAATCATTCCACACAAATAAGCGAGGACAGCGGCTATTCCGTCTTCTGTTGAATACAATGCTTCGATTTACCTGAAAAATAAGATTTGTTACAAACTTGTTAAAATTTAAAGTGGTTTTATAAACACCCTGTATTCATATTGCAACAGCCAGTTATGCCCTCAAAATATAGGCGAAAATTATTAAACTTGACTTACTGTATATTTGATAGAGAATTAGTTTTCAATAACAATTGTAAATAGTTTAGTTTTATATGATTCAAGTACTTCCAAGTGAAATAAATATTTTCTATGAGTTGTTTGGTATTTCTTTTGTTACAAGTTTTTTTCTTCGCAATGAGGTCTGGTATTACCAAATGCTGTATTATATAGCATGAGATTTATTAACACTGCAATTTTTTGTTCAATATATAAATAAAATTCATGGATGTATTTGTGCAACAAATTGATAAATATCTTAAATTTGTTAGACGCTACTTGGAGTTGAGTAGCAAAAGTAGTTTGCCAATCCTGTTTGAAGAAAAATAAAAAGTCACAATCATTACAACCCCTAAATTCTGGGGATAGGGATAGGTAATCCCCAAAGGATAAATGGTTAAATGAATTCAATGACCCTTGGTAATCCCTATTTGTGAAAGTGAAAGTGTGTAATCGTTGCGTATTCTGGGGAATTTGTTTAATTTGTTTAGCCCAGTATGCAACGAGCACATCCTGCCAGGAAGAGGAAAACCTTTGTTGAGGTTGATCATCATAACGTGATCAATCACAATATCTATGCGCCATCAGTGTGTTCTATTATGTGATGTGGAATGGCGGCCTCTCCATGGCTTATTGTTATCTGTGTCTGCAAAACTGTGCACTGCTTGACAGATGGTAAGAATTGAAATGAGATTAAATGTAAAATATAATTTTATGATTATTTTAACAAAGACCAGTGCTGGTTTGACAATTCTTAAACTGAGCGAGATAAATATATTTTCATGAATGATTCCTAGTAATAAATACTAATACTTATGTTAACTTTCTGTGTCCCTACAGATAATTTGGTAAAGGGGGGGGGGGGTGAAAGTAGTCCCACTGATAGAAACACCTTTCAAGTGGTCCATTATAAAATCGTATAGCAAGAGTTAATGAGAAAAACATTTTTAAAAGATTGTAAGAAATAAATACATTTCAGTTCTTCCAAATAACACTTAACAACAAGTCATAAAATATACAGAATTTGTTTCAAATTTGATATTTTATCATTGACAATTTTAAAATAAAAACGCTTACGAGTAAAAAACTTGTCATCATCCGTTAAATCCGTTTTTTGAAACTTTAACGATAGAAAATCATTTACTTTTTAATACTTCTTATAAGACTACATACTAGCTTAAGCTCACATTATATGCATACTTTTGGAGAAAGCTGGCATAAAATGTTACCATGAACAAATTTCTCGGACCGTAAATCCAATTCAAGAGGGCAGATGTTGCATCTGTCCCTGTTCCATGTTAATTAGACTGCAATTCAGTCCACCTCTCCTAAGGTGCAGGCGGTCCAGTAGTTAGATTTTTGGGATATATTGCTGGTTTTGTATAATTTTGTCATGGCAAAAAGGCAATGAACCTCACCTTCCGGGAAAAGGGAAGATGCTTGAGGATATCAAAAATTACCTCACTCCTTGACAGCTTATTTGTATTTCATAACATCCTGGAGGAAATTGGCATGGCGACCATGATCAGCTGTTTTTAATATGAAACCTTTATAGTTTCTGTGACACAGGATGAACTTTCTTGACCCAAAATGTGATAGGGGAATTTCAAGGCATATTTAGCCTTTTTGATTTCTACCCCTTAAGGCTAAAACTCATAACCAAGAATGGCTAAAGAGAAGGCATATTTTCTCCCAGGTCTGCTTATTGGCATAAGATCAGTAATACCAGGCCTCGTAAGATATTTTCACTTTTTTTTATTAAATGCTTTATTTTCACTTGTGATGTCATTTCCAGTTGCGTTTCAATTACTTTACCTGATGGCTATGCGATGTTTCCTGAAACTTGCAAATTTGAAAATAGCATACCTTGCAGCAATCTACAAATCTTGCCTCAGCAACCTTACCAATTACAAACGAGTTCGCACGCAGCAAGCTGACGTGAGGGAAGTGAATTTCCACATAAAAACTTTTAAAACTCAAAATCAGGTAAAAATATACATTTATTCCAATATTTATTAAAATCTGAAAACCGTGATTTTTTGCTGTTCTGATGCTCCTGGTTTCATTTACCTGCAAAGCTGGGAATACAATTTTGCGCATTATAATGTTATGAGAAGGTCCAGACAGGCTTGAAAGTAGGCGTGAGGTTACAGGGGATGATAAAAGTACTCTAACAAAGGAATAATGGGCTTTTCTAGTGTAAAACCCCCTTAAGACAACGTACTGTGTTTAGTCGAAACACATTTTCTTTAATAACTCGGTAAATATATATGCTAGAATGACGAGAGAGGGCTTAAAACTTTCGCCTCTCTAATTCCCATCTTTTTACATGCATTAATTTTCCATAAGGGGCTTTTCTGACCCTCTTTGGGCCCAAAAACTCGAAATTTTAAAGATTAATCCCCAAAAAAGGGGTGTAGAGTTTTCCGATTGTTTTGCCCAACGAACTTATCCAACTGATTACAGAAAGGAACGTCCCTACCAAATTTGAAGTAAATCGGACAAAAAAGGTGACCGATAGAGTGCAAACACATATATATATATAAAATTTTGAACGACCCCCCAAAACGTGTTCAGGGGGTCACGTTAGGAACTTCTATGGTGGTCCTGGGCTTAAGTTTCACCGTGCAGGTCATGCTATTAGTTCACTTTCCAAAGGAAATTCACTAATGATGAGCAATCCCACACAGAGCCTCCCTACGACGAACACCTCTTCCCCTTAAATGCTCTAACTCTTACTTCAACACCCAGACACTCCCGATGTGTTGTTGATGGAAGGAGAGCTGTCTCGTATCGTCTCTCCTGACACCAACAAACAACCACCGAGTGCTGCGTACACAGACCCAGGCCTCGGACAGGATCAGACGTGTGTCACAGGAGCCAAGTGCACCTCCCTGCAGAGCTGTCGACTTATTAGGCAACTCATGAACAAGAACTGTCTGGCGCCTAACAAGTAAGTACTGGAGAAATAAAGACCTATTGTGGTAGCCAAGTTCCCATAAACTCGTAAATAGTTCCATCTTTGAGTTTAACGCTTCAGTATTCACCCTCAACATTATGAGGGTTTTACATAGTGTCTATATCATTGGTTAAAGTTGGGGAGTTTTTAATTGTTCTCAGAACCCGAGAAAAATTGGGAAAAACCAACATTGAAGACAGTTCTAGATGTTAGTAAATTTGTTGTATCACCAGGTTCTGAACATATAGTTGTTTGAATACTTTCTGGTTTGGAAGTGTAATACTTCTTCAAGGTTTTAAATTTAAATCTTGGATATAAATCCAAAATATTTTATAACATAACAACTCTTAATAGTCCATGGCATTAGCCTCTAAAATTGACATATATTTCACTTCTGGCCACTAAATTGGCCTATTTCACTTTCATTTGGCTAAATGGTACCAAATTTTGCATGTTTCTTCATCTAACTAGCTTACAAAATCTGCTGGGAGACACTCTCAGAGCTCCTCAACCCCCTGAGAGGACGTCACCAGGATGGCGGCCTAGAAGCATTACAGTGTTTGCTTTAAACGTTAATAACTTCTAACCTGTGGCTAGATTTTGACCATTAACTATACAGGGTGAGTTTCTACTGACGCCCATAACTTTGCCAGGGGATTCTAATGATAAAAAGGAACAAAAAAGTTCCAGTAAACGCTAGTCCGATTCCGAACCGTTTGGTCATAATTGAGAAATTTGTTTTTTCTATAAAATATTGGACTTTGTCCAACTATTTACTTTATAAAAATGAAACCAATTAACCTAGCGATTGATATTTAAAATAATTAGAAAGCGCATTAAATTTGCTATAAAACCAAGGTTACATGTAAAAATTTCATTTCATACATCGGTTCCTAGCCAAGTTGAAATTAAAAATATGCTATAATTAATTATTTAGGCTAAGTTTAAAGACCCTTTTTTGTTACTTTAATCTGGTGCAAAGCGATGTCCAACTAGATAAAAATCTTCCTCATTTAATAAGCTTTATATTGATATGCTATTTTAAACTGTTGTAGGTGGGAATGACAGAAAAACTACCACCAAACTAAATTAAAACACTGTTTACTGATTTGGTTTTAGCAAGGTAACAAACCTACTAATAATAATCTACTCACTGATTTACTGTGAGAGAGCTGAGAAAACGTGTCCACATCTGCATCAGACAAAATGGTGGTCATTTTGAAAACTTACTCATGTAGCAATCAACATTGTTCATTCTGAAGGCTTGTAATTAATTTGTTAATGCAAAGTAAACATTGAGTTACCGTATTACAATTTTGTGGTCATTTTCCTTGTATTATTAATAAGAATACCCTCACTCGTAAACCGTGTTTTTATTTAGGTTGATAGTATTTTTTCTGTCATTCCCACCTACAACAGTTTGAAATAGCATATCAATTTAAAGCTTATTAAATGAGGAAGTTTTTTATCTAGTTGGACATCGCTTTGCACCAGATTAATGTAACAAAAAAGGGTCTTTAAACTTAGCCTAAATAATTAATTATAGCATATTTTTCTTTTCAATTTGGCTAGGAACCGATGTATGAAATGATATTTGTACATGTAACCTTGGTTTTATAGCAAATTTAATGCCCTTTCTAATTATTTTAAATATCAATCGTTAGGTTAACTGGTTTCATTTTTATAAAGCAAATAGTGGGACAAAGTCCAATATTTTGTAGAAAACACAAATTTCTCAATTATGACCAAACGGTTCGGAATCGGACTAGCGTTTACTGGAACTTTTTTGTTCCTTTTTATCATTATAATCCCCTGGCGAAGTTATGGGTGTCAGTAGAAACTCACCCTGTATATACATGTTTTGACATTTAGTTTCTAATTTTTAAGAAAATACCCTATTCCACATAATACCAAGATCATAAAGGAATTTTTTGTTCTGCCATCTTGATGACGACATCACAGGGGGTTACGGAGCTCTGAGAGTGTCTCCTGTTGGATTTTGAAGCTTGCTGATGAAGAAACAACGTGTAAAATTTGAGACTGGTAGCCAGAAGTGGAATATTTTCAACCTATAACGCCACGGACTATAATGCAGGATGCTCTCCAAATTATTAGCGGGGATGTAGACAATTTACGTCCATGGTCATTTACATGAAGGATTTTTTTGGCTACTATTATATGTGCTGGAGGAAAAATACTAAATTTTGTTATTTATTTATGAAAAAGTTTTACAAAATAAAATTATAAATATACAATTATAGGGAAACAGTCAACGATCATATAAAGACACCATTAAAATCTGTGTTAAGAACTTTTTTCTACCTGGGATGAATTTAGGAAACTTAAACAATGATAATTATAAAACAAATCGGGTTGTCCTCTTGATGGTTTTAATAATAATAGTAGCCTAATAATATTTACTTGCCGAAAAACAATTATAAATTGTGTAGGCTTTTACAAAATATCTTAAGTCTACAAAATATAATACTGATGCTGCTTTTTTCCCTTTTTTCTGCAAAGAAAATAAATCTGATGAAAATTAAGGACTTTTTATTCAAATTTATTTCACTTTTTTATATCTTTTCCTCAGATTACTTCAATTTTGTATATTTCTAAAATTTATTCATGACGCTTCCTATTGGGGTGAATTTTCATTTGTGGTGGTTCTGTGAATTTGCTGTGAACGATGAATAGCTTTCTGGTATATATTAATTATGATTGTGTTGTATTTTTTAATTTTTCTTCGTACGTATCTTGTCAAAATACAAATAATGTCAAAATTTCTATAGTATAAAGTACGAAAAGTGTGAAAATTGGTTTAAAAATTTGTATTATAATAATGTTACTGTACAAAACTCTTCCACCCCACCTGCAGATTGCGAGAGCTAACCTGTGGCTACCAGGGTGACGAGCCCATGGTGTGCTGCCCCGTGTCAGCTATCAGACAGAGCCCGGAGTCCATCAACGGGGAGTCTTGTGGCGCACCTCTGCTGTACAACTGGTGGAAGAACAACTATCAAGGTGTTGGGGCAGTGCCGTTTGTTGCCAGGATCGGGTTTAGAAGTAAGCTATATAAGTTTTCTGATTTATTAGCCAATTTAACTCCTGCTAATGTTACCTGATATACCTTACTTCGTTTTACCTGATACCTTACCTACTGTTATCTGATACCTTAGCTCCTGTTACCTGATATCTTACCTCTTATTACCTGATACCTTACCTACTGTTATCTGATACCTTAGCTCCTGTTACCTGATATCTTACCTCTTATTACCTGATACCTTACCTACTGTTATCTGATACCTTAGTCCTGTTACCTGATACCTTACCTCCTATTACCTGATACCTTACCTCCTGTTACATGATATCTTACCTTCTATTACCTGATACCTTACCTCCTGGTACGTGATACCTTACCTCCTGTTATCCGAGACCCTAGCTCCTGTTACCTCATACCTTACCTCCTGTAATCTGATACCTTACCTCCGTTACCTGATACCTTAGCTCCTGTTATGTGATAATTTAGCTCCTATTACCTGATACCTTACCTCAATTACCTGATATCTTATCTCCGGTCATCTATTACCTGTTGCCTCTTATTGCTGTTTACCCCTATTGTCCAAGTGGCAAGTCACCCATTACCTAGTTCTAACTGAGCAACCGCTAAATAAATCTCGTCTGTATTGGACATTTGGGGTGTATATAACTAACATTACTGAAATTCCAAAAAATATAATTAATTAGACAAATTTTAAATTGTTTGAAGTCTATTTTCTGTAAATGCTGAAAGGCTCTACCTAGCCTTAAGTTATACTTTTTTATAACCAATATTTTAAGCTGCCTCCACACGTTGGCCGAGTTGTCCATCGATTCTCACAGGCGAGCAATTCAGCGTGTAATTTTACAATATAAATAATCAGGAGAGGCGAGGAGAGGTGAACTACCCATTCACACTCACATTCGTCTTCGCCTATCTGGACTTGACCAGAGTTTAGAGGCATTATGATCACTATCTTTAACAACATCACCAAAATGTTCAGTATTTTTGAGCATTTAGCACAGAGTATGTTTATGTTTATGTGTTGTTGAAGGGACGCATTCAGAGATCCAAAGATTCAAAGATCCTCACACCTCAACCGAAGATTATTGTGTGTCCCTAGTACGTTAGTTTGGCAAACCAATGCCCGTACCCTCTACGAGATCCAGGAGTTTTTTACCAATACTAGCGTCCCTTTCATCACCTGGTTGCTTACAACCAATCAGAGCCCTTCTCCTTGCCCCGAGTCTCTCGCAATCCAGTATGATGTGCTTGGCAGTCTCTTCAGACTGATTGCAAAGCCTACACTCCTGACTTTCATTTCTGAGTCTGAGAGTGTGGAGATGTTTCCTGAGCACAGAGTAGGTAAATTGTTGTCATAGAATCCTATATATTAATACGCTAGGTTTTTTTTTCACAGTCGTAACTCGATAACGGCTGGACGGATTTTAACGTTTGAGGTGTCATATTAAAGGTATTTTTAGGTAGACTTGCCAATACGTCTCAGAATTTTAAGAAAAGACATAACTTAAATACGTAAAGGGCTGAATTTTCGGGACAGTGGCTCTATCCGACGGCAGAAGTCTAAACTACGTGTCGATTGAAAGTACGTTATCCGCATTTATTCGCATATGTTATAATCCGTTTTTATATCAGATGTTTTGTTATGTTTGTTTACAACTAAAGTAACCTTTCTTTGGGTACAAACTTGCTCAGATTCCAGCAACAGGACAACTAGTAAATATTATTATTTCATTTCAGGTAAAACTCAAGGTACAACTTCCTATCCTTGCTGTGGATCCATAATATCCCAAAGGGTGATTTTAACATCAGCTCACTGTGCCCTGGCTCAGACTGCCAAACAATATGTGTAAGTTAAATAATTTTGATGTTTTTGTGTTATACTTTCAAAGTAAAAAACTGCATCCCTAAAAAAAATCTAAATTATTTTCTAGAATTTGATTTTATCTCAATTTAATTAAGTTTATTTTAAAAATGAAATATTCCTAAAACTTCAATACCTGTTGCATGGGGTAGGTACATGTCACATTTTTATATTTCGAGGTGTAATTTAATAAATACTACAGGTCACACAAAAACCTTTTTTATTTCATCATCAATTCAAACAATTTTCAAGGATTTAAAAAAGCCATCTTATTGATATCAAGGTATACAATTTTTGTAAAAACTAAAATTGCCATGTGCAACTTGCGCGATAAGACACCTGTTTTGTGCTACTTGCACTTGTCGCTGTAAGATGGTGCTACCAGTATGTTGACAAATAAATGGGAATCACCCATTAAATTACCATTTTTATGGTTTTGAATTGTTTGTTTATTTTTCGTATTTAGCCATACATAATCTTCAAAACGGGGCGCCTCGCTAGCCTAATGGTTAGCGTCGTGGACTTTGGTGCAAGAGGTCATGGGTTCGATTCTCGGGGTGTCCACAGGACTTTGAGAGGTTTGGACCTTTGTCCTCTACCAACATTAGATACAAAATGTCATTGGTGTAGGACAAGCAAGAAAAAATAAGTATATATGGCTCAGTCGTCAGTTTGGATAAAGTAATAGGGAATACCACAGAAGCAATACAGTACACCTATTCATCTTCTTTTCCCGAACGTTGACACAATACATACACAGGTGGACCGTGAGAGTGGGAGAATACGACATGGCCTCAGACCCAGACTGTGGCAAGTCGTTCTGTTCCCATCCCGTGCAAGACATTCTCATCAGCCATGTGATCGTTCACCCTGGTTACGAGCCCAAGTCCTTCCGACACAACGTGGCCCTCCTCGTTCTGCGGCACAATATCAACTTTTCTGGTCAGTTTTGTTATTTTCTATCCAATCTCTTTTATTTGGTGATTTTTTCAATTCAGCTTTTTCTGTGGTGTTATCACAGAGTTTGTCATGTTCTAGGCATTTTTCACACCGATGTGGTGTTACAATTGTTTTCCTGTAAACAGTGATGCAAAATGCCTGCTCTAATTTATTAAACAACATGAATGCTCATCATCACTAACAATGAATTTCTAGCAAATAATTATTTATCCATTCCGAGTAAAAGTTATCAAAATTTAATAGCCAGAACCACTTTATTCATTTACAAAACTAAAAAAAATAATGGATTCAAGTAACTTCTGGTTTGATGTGTGTTCTAAGTTTTACGTTTGCAAGTTTTACTGAGAAAAAACATAAAAAAGTTCATAAAGAAGAATCTAAAAGAAACTTCGGTGTGTCCCACAGGCAATCATCAGGATTATGAGGTTATTTGATCAAATTTATTATTTTCATCAATTTTTATTATATATTGAATATATTTATTAGAAAACCCATTTCTTTAGAGTCTTACTAGTAAACTCACACCTGGTAATATTATAAGCAATAAGTATTTTATTTTTGTTTTAGTCAACGCTCAGCCTGTTTGCCTGCGAAACAATCCCTATTCACTCGTGGGACAACGAGCTAAGTTAGTTGGATGGGGAAAAACTCCAGGACAATCAGGTAAGGATAAATTTCTATGTAGTTTTTGTTTTGTGTTTTTTTGTGCCAAATGTATTTGGATTATTTTCAAAAGGGAAGGTCCAAACACTGGTCTGGTGTCTTTCTATGGTTTGCTCTTCTTAAAAAGCATCGATAGCCCGTCATATGCTGAAAATTGAGTGATGGTTCAAAAGTGCCATTACATGACTGTAATGGCTCAATTTTCAGGATTTGGCTTGGGACCAACCTGACAACTCTTACACTTTGAGGCAAGCGCTCTTACCACTATGCTACTCAGACCATTCAATTAATCTTTACACATTCTTTTTTTGTTAATTTTGTAATACTTTGAACGCACAAACATTTAAAATTTAAAACTCGAGCTTCTGGTGTTTCCATTCACAGTTTTTTTTTGTTTCTAAATTAAGGCTTGACATTCATGACACCTATGGTTAAACTTTATAAAATACATCTACAATATTTTTGAAGTACCTCTAAAATAGTCATTTTTATGTTCTTCTCGTCAGACTTCTTCTAGAAAGAAAGTTTTAAAAGATTAACATATAAAAATTACATTTAAAGCAACACAATTGTAGACAGGAAAAAATTAACAAATATACAAAATTACAACTTCCTTTGTGTACTGGATATAAATTCTAAAAGGTAGTCCCATATTTGTTGGTTTCTAATAGGCCTACTTAAAAGTTCTTTTGCTTTGGACGGAATTTTAAGATTTTCTTTTTTGATTTTATTGTAAAAACTTTTATTTCATGGTTGTGTGCCAGACATCGTAAAATAATATGATCGCAATTTATGTAGGTAAAAAGTAGCAAAACACATGATCAATTGCACACGGAATTCACTCATCTCATCAGCTTTCTCAGTGTCGTCCACCAATTGCTTAAGATCCGTCTTCCACTTCAACTCTACAATAGACAGGTGAACTCTCCATGAGTTGCATATAAAAGCAACTCATAACTGAGACAGAATATAATACCGCTGGCTGGTTGAGTAATACCTTAGACCGCTTCATAAGCGTAATGTAGGGAGTACAAGTGGAGGAAATGTACGGGGGTGCAAGGTTCTACCAGTAGTATGGAGATTAATAAACTCACAATATATCTCATTTAGGTTGTATAAAAACTCACAATAATCATACAATCACAATCATTTTGCCCCCACCCAATTTGAGTACACTAATAGACTGCTAAGCCACTTTCAGACTAGTAAGTGAGTCAGAGTGGGTGGTATTTCAGCCTGCACAATAATAATAACTAGCGATTGCTCAGAGGTCGAAATTCTACCTAAAATAATTCTATGTCAACCCAAAGTGGCACATACAAATAATGGCTACGTGAATGTTTGGCCACATCCTGCGTGAGCCAAATAAATTCATTTGAACCAGTGTCATTATGCTAAACTTCATGAATAACCACTCTTTTTCCCTCTCTCCCTCCACCAACCTCTCCCCCTCCATCAACCTCTCCCCCTCCATTAACCTCTCCCCCTCCATCAACCTCTCCCCCTCCATTAACCTCTCCCCCTCCATCAACCTTTCCCCCTCCATCAACTTCTCCCCCCTCACACCCAGGTTTAATTTTTGTAATTTAGAGTTAAAACGTATAAGCAAAGGGTGTTACCATTACAGTAGTCACTAGTATTTTTTATTTACATTAGTCCTGAAACATCTGTTCTTGCTCTTGAGCTACGATTTTTATTATATCAGCTGTCAAATATACAATTCAGTTGATTATTGTTCTTCCATAAGATTAAAATTTAAACTTTGAAGGCCTGTGGGGTGTGTAACGATGAGAGCCGATGAAAATTATAAGTGGTTTCTGCACATCTACACGACAATACCTTTCTTTAGCTTGCATGAATTTTGGTATGCATGAATTTCTCTGCGGTGCATACATGCTGATAAAAAAGGAGAGACAGTTTTGTGTTTGGCTGTAATATAATGATAGTATTTTTGTCTGGTTCCGGGTCAAGAACCAGATAATCTGGTAGGTTAGTTAGGTATAAGAACTTGATATTTAGATGTAAGTAGGGTTCACTTGATAATGGGAGGAATTTCCTTACCTCCCGAAACGTAGTGTAGTTTTAAACACTAGAAGCGATAGAAAAAGTCCAAATAAATAAAAAATTTATAATGATAGTAATAATAATAATAATAATTAAAAATATAATGCTAGATGGGTTAGTTCCGTTTTCATTTAGCAGGTTACACCACAAATCAGACCCAGACCGCAGTCACTGCTTATAACGGTACGATTACCTATACCATAATTAACCATGTGTTTTTAGGTAGCAGATTCAAATGCTAATATATGAGCACTTTGGGCTCAAAGGGTTCAGTTTTCAAACTGTAGGCTTTTATATTAGTCAAAGTTTACAAAAATAAATAAGTTATAAAATTACTAGGAATGAGCTTTACTAGTAACGAGGAGAAATAGAAGCAAGCTAAAACGATTGAAGATTCGTCAGCATTGTGTCTGTTTCAACACTTGGAAGTATATTTAGCTTCTTTTCAACAGAAAGTGTCACAGGTATCTCTAAGTATAATATCCTTAACTCTTAAGTCAGTTGTGGTTGATCTTAGGTTTGACCCCCAGATCAGAACTTCACAGCTTGTCATGAGTAGTTACCGCCAGCTTGTCCATGTGACAGTGCCGCTGCCATACCTTGGATTGCCTCGCAGGCTTATCGCCTGTGGCAAAATGCAGTGAAGATTTATAAACCAAATTTAATTTTAATATCTCAGTTCAAACTTTAAGCTACAACTATTATAGTTTTACTAGACAATTTTCAACATCCACTTAATTTTTCATTTCTACTAATAATTGTTTATTCTAAAAACTATGTATTTAAATTTTTAGATACTCCTGATGAACAACAGACTGTAGAGATGCCTATTTTATCACGGAAAAAATGCACTGATGTTTACGAGGACGTTATTCCTGTTACCCAAGACCACCTGTGTGTGGGCGGCGAAAAGAACAAAGATGCCTGCTCTGGGTTTGGCGGAGCACCTTTACTGTACTTGGACCGCAGCGATCAGCCCAAATACTACCAGGTGTGGAAACCGTTTACTGCCCATCTAAATTCTCTATTAGACTCTCAATTTAATTTAAATTTTGTATGTAGCTAACTTAAAACATTTAACGATATTAAAACCAGGCAAAATAAATCTAAGAAGCACATTCCACTACCAATGACGCCTCCTCTGGCAGAGCCCTAGGAGCCCAAGGATTCACCATCACAATTATCATCACCAAAATCACCAATTACCACACCATCCCAATCTATTTTGTTTCTATTTGGAAACTGTTTGTATGAATCAAATATGGTTTTAGACAAGTTTTCAATAGTATTTAGTACCTAGAACAAGCGCTTTTTATCTCTCCAAGAGACATCTTTTGTCCAGAAGAATAACATGGCAATTTTGTAAAACAGTGGGAATAAAGGTCTGGGGAGGAAGTATCCATGAATCTTTGGTCCCCTACAACGTTGTATTGCCCAGTAGCAATTGTTTTGTAAATCCAATATATAAACTAGTGGACCAGTTGCTCTAAATCGGGCAAAACCAACTTTTATTGTTTATATCAGTCATCAGCAGTTCTTACTGGTTTACCCTGTATTTTACTGTATCATCACCTGTTTTAGAATGCAACTGAATTCAAACTACTCTCCATGTTATATTTATGGGAAAAAATTTAACTTTGAGGGTGTCCTGTGCCCTTCAGCAAAACTGTAGTTGTGAAAATCACTTTGCACAACTACGAATCTGGGCCATTTTTTTACACCTTAATTATCGAAATTGGTTCTAAAATAATAGAGGAGTTATGTTCACAAAAATCGGCTTAGCGTATTATAGATTTAGATGTTTAAAAATTACAACTGAGTGAGAAAAAAATTATTGCACCTCACATTCAGGAGGTCTCGGGTTTCAGGTTTTAGCCATTCCGAGTTGAGTTTGTAAGGTTTCTCAACTCACTTAGGCAAATGCCAAAATGGTTCCCAAAAAGGGTCATACCCTGACAGGAAAAGGAAGATAGGACTCAGCAGGCCTACTTTATCTGGGTATACAGTTCAAAGCCGTTGTTAGTGGCTTCACTTCATGTGGAAACAGTTGCGAGTGTTGTTTGATGCATCATTGTAGAGAATTTCCACATTTAATTTAACTTTATTATTTCCACGTTTATTTTAATTTAACTTAGTGAAGTGAGAAATTTACTCATGATTTAAGCAGAAATCATAAATTCTTTACTCATAATCCTCAAGATTAGAATTCATGTCAATTTCCAATTTACAAGAGTAATTACAATTCAGATAAAATACAAATAAGTATAATACTGATTTTATTTTTTCTTTGATAGTAGGCATTACAATTGGTTCATCAGATGGTTAGTTTGTGAGTTGGTCAGTCCATTGGTAGTGTTCAGCTAGCGAGTAGAAAGGATGCTCCTGCAGCCAGCTTCTCAGTCTGTTCCCAAAGGGCTTCTTCTCTGACTTCTTCAGCATGCATTTGCTTTTAAAATGATTGATTACAATGTCACTATAGTTTTAAAACATTATTCACCATGCAGATGGAATGAGGGAGTTTCATTCCGTGTTTCAGGTGGGAATTGTGTCTTTCGGCTCGGACAAATGTGGAGTACAAGGAGTACCGAGTGTCTATTCTAGCATAGACAAGTATCTGGACTGGATCAAGCTCAACTCTCCGGATCTTTAGCACAATTTTGTAATTAATGAATCATACAGATTGTTATAGAATGTTAATAAACCAATGAATTAAAATAAATTAGTTTTTCTTTCGCTGTAGAACATGTGGTGTGATCCCGACCTACGTTAACTAATTGGGTATGCTTATTCGGTCACATGACTTTGTGGCTAGCTTGCAGCTGTCGGTTCTATTTATAAGCATTACCTTAAGCAAGCCCGACCTCCCACAAGTTTTTTCCACTTCTTCTTCACATATTTCACGAAATATATAAGTTTTATTACAGTCTTCCCCATCAGCTCATGCTCCTTTACTACATTCTCCGATTCACCAAAGTGGCATGTCTGGTAGAATCGGGCAAAGTGCAGTGCAGTCAGCGATTTGTGGCTGGTACCTGGTCTGTGGTTTGGCTCAATCAAAAATATTGTACTGAACAAAATCTCCTCCATGTAATTACATGAGAATAGGAAGTACAATGGAACTTTATCATTGATTTATTTGGACTTTACCTATCGCTTCTCAACACTAGAAGCATTAGGTAAATTCTGAATAAATCAGTAATAAATTCAAATCCATCACTCTTATGACTATTAAATATAAAATAGAACGTTAAATTATTCAAAGCATAAATGAGTGAATACAATTGTCATTCTAATGCCCAAATATGTTAACACACAGTCTGGTGCTGTTAAAGTTATAAAACATACAGGAAATAAATTTAGGTATGAAAAACCAGACAAATATGAAGGAATGTGTTTATTTGTACTTTTTTAATAAAAAAAAATACTTACAATTATTTATACATTAGACTATTTACAAATAAAGTACACTTTAGTTTTACTTATGCCATATCAATTATATAAGTCATCAAAGCTCTATATTAAATATTCATTCAATCGAATTTACTAAAAGAATAAGCCTATTTTTGTGCAGATTCTACTTTATTTTGACTAATCATCTATATCATCTATCATCTATATTTTGAACGTTCTTAACATCTAGATGTGCCTTTTGGGGTATTGGAAAACATCCAACTTTGGAGCTTTGCTTCCTGGGTTTTAAAAATTCAAATGTTAATCTTATAGAAGAATCCTATATATCTTCTTCTACTTATATAAAGCTAGACGGGTTCACTGACAGACTGACTCACTGACATAAACTATGAGGCATTTCCAGTGATCGAATCCCCCTTGACCCCATATTTGAATTAAAGCTCTCGATGAGAAACTGCCAGAAAAATTTCCAAAATTTAACATTTTTGAGTTTTTGGGGCGGGGAAAATTCCACTTTTTCAATTTTTTACTTTCAGCGCGGTTTGTACGGAAATGGTAAGAGATGGCAATAAATGTTAAACATGAAAGTTGTAGAAAATTTAATTTCCGACTAACAATTTTCCGTCAGATTTAAGATCCAATCATCCGTTTAGCCGCTATTCATCGGAGAAGGAGTAATTTTGAGTATTTTGGCCCATTTAAATGTGTACAGTTTTGTAAAGCTGTTTAATAAAATAAAAGCACACTATCTTCGGCTAATACCACATGTTTGTATCAGCTGATTTAAACAAACCGCCCTGTAGGCGATACTAATTTGCTCATATAAGGTTTATATAAATCAGCTGTTACCAAACAAGGTGACATTATCGCCTACACAGGAGGTTCAATATCGCGAATATCGTTTGTTATGATATTGGAAAATGTAATTAACCGATTGTTTGTTCTATCGAATGAATTTAGGCCAGTGGCCCACTGGATATATTGTCAAATTATTCAAGATCATGGTGGTCACGGGTTTGAATCCTACTTTTTATGCTTACTTTTTGTAGGTCTGCAATTTCTATTTGATTTGACTTATTTTTTTTATAAATTAATTTATTTGTAATTATGTTGCACAACGAACAGCCACCATACAGCGCTCTGCGGAGTTAGGTTAGGTTAGATTACTATAATTTTATTGTGAACTGAAGTCTAATTTGTTATTATTTTTTAAACGTAAATCCATTTGTAGAACTCCAATTTAACATTATAACAACAACTTTTTAATTATATCTTATTGACTCTGAATGAGTGAGCACTTTATTTTTTGCTTTTATACACCTTGAAACAACCATCGTAGTCGGGAGTTCATTCGATAAAACGAACAAGCAGCCAGTTGGTAAAATGTTTGGATATCGAACTGCTACAGGGACCGCCTGTGTAGGTGTTAATATCCTCACCAAAGGTCATTGTTGTGTAGTTTTTATTTGGTTAATGAACTACAATAGTTGAGTTTGATTTAAACTTGAGTTGACTGAGGAATGCAAGTGAGCGAAGCAAACTCCAAAAGGGGGTTTGGGGGCGAAGCCTCAAATGGCGATAAGCCTGGTATTAATATACAAGCAGGTGTTTTGATGAGCGTGATCTAAAGTCCGATTTGTACTCAAACTGAATTTTATAATTTATGTGCCCATTTAAAGAGATCAAGATATAGATCATACAAATTCCCTTATAATTTACATTTGTCTTTGGGAATGTAAATGGCAAATGGTAGTTTCTATTTGTTTCTATAGTATTTTGACAATGGTTTACAATATTGTCTCTATAATAATTTATTCTGAATCAAAATTATATCAAAGCATTTCTCAAATTCTATACACTTCTTTTACGAACGTTAGGAAACGCTAGGCCAGACATTATTCTGACAATTCTGTTTGACCCATTTACTTTATTATTTTAAATACTTACACTCAGATATGGCATTTAAACTGACATCCGTCCTCAGGTTTTCACCCCATATGCCTATAAAGTTACCATGTTCATTTTATGGGGAAGGTTTCACTGAACGAATAATTACTTAAACATACATTCCTTAGAGAGAGTTCATTACATTTACCCCAGAATGCAACATATACGACTATTTAGTCTCGAGTATTTACATTTACATCCTTGTAAATTTTAGATTATCTCACTTAAATTTAAAATACAAATAAATAACTAAGAACAATACTTTTAAATACAAAATAAACAGCTTTAATTTGCATAGAAGCTAAAGGCCGGTATACACGTGAGAGTTTTTACTCTCAGAGAGTTTGTGCTAGTAAAAGGCGCCGAGAGTCTGCTCTCCGACAGTGTCAGGAACTCTCGAGAGTCGAGTTGCGAGTTGACTCTTGTTGTGTATATGAGATCAGCTGATGCATCGATACAAATCACCCACAGTGTAAACTCTTCTGCGAGTAGCGTCTGAGAGTACCAAACTGACTGAGATTAAAAAACTGTCACGTGTATACCTGCCTTAAAGGTGGCTTTTTTGGTCCGAAAATCTTGTAAGGTAACTTATTGTCAAGAAGTAAACAATAGGTAATTGTAAAATAATGTTATTAGTCGACTATTGATTCAAAATTTAATTAGCCTGAGTTTTTGCCAAATAAACTTTACATGTTACACTTTTATTCGCTGTATCCATATCATTCAACTAAAAAGATATCTCACACAGATGATCATTGCCTGATTACTTCTAATATTTGTTTAAATGTGTTCAAACTCATGAAACAAGACACAGATGTATTTTACACATGATTATGAATCATGAGTTTTGTGATAATAGATTTCATAAAAAGATAATTATTAAATTTTATGTTTTTTTATAAACAGGTATATTGGTATTCCTTCAAATATCCTGAAAAAATCCCGAAAAATACTTTCAATACATGTCCATGAGAAGATATATCTAGTTATCCAACTTATCAAAGTTAAAATATTAAAAACAAAAGACTCCGTAGTATGGGATTGTTTGACTAAGCCTTTCAAAACAAAATTTCATTTGAAAAAATAATACTTTGGAAAACCTAATATAATCACTTTAGCCCTCCTACAAATTAAATTATTAAAATACAGTTTCATCACAGCCTTTGGGAATTGATTTTAGTCTAGAAACTTAAAATTGGTTTAAACTACATTATCATCTCTATACAAATCTGCTTCAATTCCTGGTTTTAGAATTAACCAAAGATCTTGAAGTGAACAAGCCACTGAGTCAATCCAAGGGTGAACGGAGACTCTCGACCAAACCGACGGGAGCTATCCAGCGTAGTCGACGACTATGTTGTCACCGTATCGGGTGAGGCAGTAGAGCAACGTTGAGCCAGAGAGGATACCGATGTTTTGGAGGACAAACGTCAACAGCGCATGACTCTGGCCCCGACTTAAGCTCTCCTTCAACATATCTTGCAACTCTGGAATCTATGAAAACATCACCATGAGTTGTTTTATAACATTGTGGATGTTACTAAAGCTGTCAATGTTTCAGGCGATCTTACATTTGAATTTTATGATCATTTTTGTGTAGTTAATTATTAGGCCTTAATTTCAGTCGACATAATGACTGAATTTGACCCAATTAAAACAATGAAATCAGCAAATACGTATATAAAAAAGAAATATCTTAAACTGTTTTGGGAACATTCCTAGCAATAACTTGAAGAGTTTTTGTTGAGAAGAGTTGTCTAATCTTGATAACGGTGTAAAAAACTGTGCAATTTCACTACTTTGAATTAACTACATTAATGTTTTTCGGTCCTATGGGAAGTTGAAATCAATTCAGGAAAAAAGTTAGGAACAATTTATTGTATGATGATATTTAGATGTCTGAATTTATTAATGATTATAAGGTATATCTTCCACCATTGCCAACCGAACACAATTCAATCCAGCGTAGTCAATGGCTGGATTGATACTTGCTGTTAGATATTGATGAATCTCACATAATTGCTGTGAAGGTGCTACAAAACGTGCTGACATGAAAAATGGTTTGCATTATACACGAGTAGAGCTATCTACTACAATCATCCTTATTCATTTTGACTGATGAAAGTTATAATTAAAGCAATGTAGGTATTTAATAAAAGACAGAATTGCCGCAAACGCCACTCATTTGTGGAATGGAATATTCACAGGCGTAGGAACAGTTGACATAATAATTGTCAAAGACAGATGTCTGCCAAGTTATAAAAAATGTAATACATTCGAGAGGAGAAGTAGTGAATAGCCAACTGATTCATAAGAAACTCTTATCGGAGCCTGATTACTTGTCTGGAAGGGCCTTGCCTAAAAAATTTCCAAGTGAACTGATCTCTTGCACCTGTGACTGCATCATTCAACGCAAACAAAGGGTGGCTATTCTTTCTTCTATTGAATACGCCACCATTGGCTCTTCCATTGGTTCGATTTAGGTTGAAAAATATTATTAAGATTTGTTATAAATTCATTGAAATATGGGCGACTTAGACACACTCTGTGTATGTCTTTAACTTATATTTTTAATTTGTTATTTAATCAATTATTGAGGGCCAGATCAGCGATGGCCAATGTCCGCAACAATTTCTTTAACAACATAGACTCACCAACAATGATTTTTAAAGTGCTTTTGATTTTTTAGCTTCTCTTATTGCTTTGATTTTTCTTGACATCGTTCTCATTATAATCCAAAGACGAGTTATAACCATCGTTCTCAGGCAAAACGTCCTAAACCATCAAATCTGTCAACTATTTAAGTGACCACCGATTCAGGACTGTGATCATCGCCTTTACTGCGTTAATCGTGTATATTCATGATAATTGTATTTGTTTCCTTATTAGGCAACGGCCGGAAATCCGGTGCTGCACTGAAAGTGTTAAGCTAAACCCTGAAGTAAAAAACATTTAACACTTTCGAAAGGTAAGACTTACCAAATGAGTAAGTGAGACGTATAGAAAGAGTCCACCGGCAAAAGCAAAAATATAAGTAGAGCCTTCCAACTCGCCCAGTACAATGCCTAGGACGAGGCCGACAAACGAGGTGCAGGCCGAGAGGAAGTTGTACAGGAGAGCTTTCTGGAGCGACATTCCCGACTGAATCAGGATGGCAAAGTCACCTGCGGACAGTTGTGGGGTGGCAATCAATACCATGGGTCGTGGGGTTTGGGAAATCGGAAATGTGGATGATTGATTTTAACATTTGTACAAATCTGAACCGGTTTTAAGTAATATGGGACAATAAGAATTACCTTTCTTTAAGCCTGTATTTAGACTTGTAAGCAGATTTAAGGTTCCAATTTGTATTAATAATTTATTTTGATGGGTCCTTTTTTGAGATACTATGGGAAATAAATGGAGATAGTGGTAAGTAGGATATTCCCAGCGATCATATAAGAACAACAGATTGGAGCACATCTGATATGAATTTATTACTGGAGATTAAGCCAGTTTTTGAACGATAGGACCTACAACAAGGCGGTGGCGGTCGGAGATGATTCATCATGTGACCAATCAAACGGTCATTTGGCCACAAACCTTGGTGAAAATTATAATTCAGCTGAGCATGCATCATGTTTTTTTCCCTAACTTTCCCATTTAAACTAGAGCGTCACATGATAAATCATCTCCAACCGCCGCCATCTTGTTGTGGGTCCTGTGGGACTCAAAAACTAGCTTCACTCTTCGGGCCATATGCTCCATCTACTGATCTTTGATCACTAGATATTCCCCTACAGCATTTTTGTGTAAGTTAACTAATCAAAGTTCTTGCATACATGCCATTCGATAAAGTTATTTTTGTTTAAGCACTGTTTCATCACAAACAAAATATTTTGTAGAGTTATGATTCATCCTTTACAGCATCACCCTGATTAAAAACAATAAAAGCATTTATAACCATTATCCAAGTAGACAACTTTCTTTTGAGACATATCTAGTTTAAGGGTAAGGGATCAACTCACCAAGTTCATGTGGAAACTCTTCACAAGCAATGCCAATACTGATACTGATGCCAGTGGCAACGCTCTGGGTGAAGCCAGCCCCTATACTCATTCCGTCGATAAAATTGTGTAGTCCGTCCCCGAATATGATTATCCACGCGACTGTAGCGATCTTCTGACTTGTCTCAGTCATAGTCAGTGACGCCCTCTGTGAAAGAAAAGAACAAATTTTAAAACATAGTTTACAATCATTTATGTTATAAAATTATTAGAAAATGTATCTTTCTACTCTTTATTAAAAGCCTTGGAATGTTATGCGTTCAAATCCCTCAGCCACTTTCCAGGTTTGATCCTGTTTTGAACGAGACGCTTCACTTCACTCAGGCGTCATTCATCAATGCACCTTCATGACAGTTAATTTGTCTATATGAACTTACAGCTGGTCACCTTGTCAAGGTGTGAGTCAGATTAAACTTTTTCTGGAACCTCACACAGCCACCCTCAATACCCATTTCCACATTCCCTCGCCACACAATGCTACAACTGCTAAGTCAAATAGTACTTAATCAAACTTTTGCTTGCGTGTTATTTTTTGTTAATACATCTGAAAAACTGTTTTAAGTTTCAACAGTTGTAATGTTTCAAAAAAGGCTCCACCTTAACACCTTAATGTAGTCAAGTTTGATCTTATCTTTTGAACAATTTCATCTATATCTTGAATTTAAAAAAAATTAATAACAGTCGGTTTGCTATGAGTCGGTGACAGGGTGACAAATAATCTGCCTGACCATTGTTTGGCAGCCAAACAATGATCAGTTAAACAATTTTGGCAGATAATTGTATTGTTCTGTTGTTATATTGATTTTTAAATTGTAGGTAGAGATAACATGAGAACATTTATGTGTTTTTCTTGGTAGTACAGTAAACCTCAGATTATCCGGACTAATGTGGCGGCATATTGATACGGATAATCTGGAGCTACTATAACATCGATTTTAAATAACGATCGAGATACTAGCACCTTCAATATTGATGCTGAAAATTGATGCGTGGAGAGTCTGTATTTGTTTGACTGCTGTAACACATAATCCAATCACAGCTACAAAGGTAACATATATAACCTCACAAGTTTTAGTTAGTAATGAACGGTCAATCAACGAGGTTAAATATATCTAGAGGTCTCACCTGGGGTAGAAAAGTGAAGCCTTCATGGTCGACTGTAATTTTCCTCAGGCCAATCAAATTCTCTCTTCACAAGTTAAATTTTGGTCAGCTGACTGTCATATAACTCGTGAAGACAGGATTTTATGTTGGTTTCCAAGGGAGCAGAGTTGACAGAGGGGAAAATGGCGGTCGACCATTTTAGGCTGCACTTTTTTACACGAGATGAGACCTCTAGATGTATTTAACCTCGTTGGTACAGTATAACTTTGATAGTTCGACACTCGATAGTTTGACAGTCTGTATACTTCGACACGGGCCGTGACGACATGACATGACAGTAGCGGCGACCGATAGTGTCCTTGATGGGTTCGCCTGTCAGTGATGGGAGCCTGCTTATTGTTTTCGCGAACGTGCCCTACTGGCTTTTCTATAAATAACTTATCCTTCCTACCCCCTACCCCGTCATATCCACCCCTTTCTCCGCCCTTCCCAGTATGTAGGTCAAGTCAGTTCACTCGAGACGCTGCTGGAGTTAAAAAAGTTTTTGATTCTTTCGTGATACGCTATTGTTTTTTGCTCATACTACTCCCTGTGTTAAAATGTCCCATATACTCCCAGTTTGACATTTCGATAGTTCAACACCCCTTTAGTCCACAAAAAGTGTCGAACTATCGAGGTTCTACTGTTTATTGATGTATTGTGGTTGAGTCTGAGACTTAGAAGGCGCTAGCATGGGAGAAAATTGGCAATTTGACTGTAATTTACATTTTTTATTTCGGGCAAACTCGTCCGGTTAATCCAGGATCCGGATGATTCGGGTCCGGATAATTCAAGGTTTACTGTAGATACATGAGAACATTTACTTGTTTTATTTTTTTGATATGAAAATTTGTCATGGAAATATCTTTATGCATATCTAGTTTTATATAAACAATAAACAATTTTACCATTGACTTATAAGTATGACTCTGCACCGATTACATATTGTATGTTTAAAGTTAGAATAAAGATTTTGAATCCTAAATATTGGCTGCACCTGCGCCTGTCTAAGGGTTTGCTAAGCAAACATGCCTTCCATTACAACCTAGTTTAAATTTTGTAATTAAAAAAGATTGAATTTGCTCTGCATACAATGTATCAGTTTTAGAGTCTTTTAATCAGGTTTTGTATAACCAGGAAGTTTGTTATACAATTTCTTCCCCATATAATATAAGTTATTTGCCAAAATACTTGTATTATGGATTGGATAATGTAGTATATTATTATTTCAAAAGTTATACATACAGTTAAATCTATTAACAAATTTATTAAAATGTTTTCTTACAAAAACTAATGATCTATAGATATATACACATGGAACTGGTAAGATATTATATTTTGTAAATAAATTTCTACAATATGTTTTTGGCTTTACATTGGCGATAACTCTAATTATTTTCTTTTGTTTACAAAAAACTTAGTTTATGTCTTTGGAGTTGCCCCAGAATTCAATGCCATATATAATAGAATTAGAATAGAAGTAGACATAATAAATCATCTTTAGGGTGCTGAAGTCTACTATTTTTAAATAGTCAGAATTACATAAAAGGCCTAATTTAGTTTTTGAATCAACTGTTCAATGTGCATCTTCCAAGTAAACGAGGAGTCTAATTTTATTCCAAGAAAATTACATACAGATGATTGTGGAATCACCCCACTCAATGGCTGAAAGTTCGATTTTGTAAGATTTTTTTAATTGGTGTGAAAGTTCAAAATTTGAGTTTTACTTTGATGAAGGTGTAGATTGTCAGCTAAAAACCGGTTCTTCAAAATTTTGATATCACTTAACATATTTGCTTCTAAGGAATTGAAATCAGTTTCGTAGATAATGGCCGTCGTATCATCAGCGTACATGAGAAGTCTCGAGTTTACACTTGTCTTGAGCAAGTCATTGACGTAAATTATAAAAAGAAGAGGGCCAAGGATGGATCCCTGAGGAACTCCTTCCAGAATTGGCTCAAAAACAGAATCTACATTTTGAGTAGAGAGTCTAACTCTTTGCTTCCTGCCTGTAATATAAGATTTGATTAAATTTAAATTTTCCTTTGAAGCCATAAAATGAAAGCTTTTCCAAGAGAATTTCAAAATTTACACAATCGAGCCTTCGATAGGTCACAAAAAAGGCCGGCTGCATAATGTGACCCATCAACAGCATCAGTTAAAGTAGTTACCAACTCATAAATTTCATCAGATGATGTGCTTATTTTTTTCGAAATCCAAACTGTTCATCACTCAAAAGTTTGTTACTATCCAGGTACTTAATAATTTGGTTATGTATTGTTTTTTCAAAAATGTTTGAGAATGCAGGTAGTATTGATATTGGACGGTAGTTTTCAAGGTGAGTTTGGTCTCCTTTTTTGAGAATTCGCCTGACAATGCTGTATTTCAGAAGTTCTGGGAATATTCCTTTTTTGAATGACATATTGACCAAAAATGCAAGTGAACGGCTCAATGATTTAGAAAATTTTCTAAGTATAAAAGGCGGTATGTCATCCCAACCAGATGACCTTGAAGGCTAAAGTTGTTTTAACAGGTCGGCAATATCTTTGGGTTGTACACTTTCAAAGTTCATAATCAAGCTATCAATAGTTTTACATACATATCACTCATTCAGCATCAATATGGCAACTTAAGTACTTGGATTTAGCTGTAAGCATTCGCTAATATTTAAAAAAAAATTGTTAAACAGTCGAACAACTTCTCTTGGGTCTCGAATACTGCCCTTGTTAGTTCGTCTATGCTGTTGGGCAACTCTTTTTTATTAGTCTCTAATTTAACAATTTGCCAAGCTGTCTTAACTTTGTTACTCGAGTATAAAAATTTTTTTGAATTACTAAGCATTTTTTCTGCCTCAACTACTTTCTTAAAAATAATTTTATATTGCTTAAGATAGTTTACAAACTTTTTATCTCTAGAGTATTTTGCTAAACGGTTAAGCTCCTTCTTTTTGATACTTAAAACCACAATACCAGTTGTTACCTAATCCTTGTTTGTTTTACAATTAAATTTTACTTTCCTTGTCTCAATAGGAAAGGCTAAGTCAAAATAATTTTTAAACACAATCAAAAACATGTGTTATAACCCTAAATGTTTTATAAAGTGACCATAGTTTGCAATACTATCTGCAATTGTTTTATTTACTGTACTTTTGCTTCTTAAATACTTAGTGAATCCCTCAACATTAAGCAAAATCTATAGATATCTTTAGTTAGATATGGGCAAGGGGTTCCTACACGGAATATTCAAATGTTCTGATAACATATTAATTAGTGGTAATCTACTCGTTGACAAAGAACGAGATAACAGAAAGTGTCATTGACTGATTAATTAATTTGTGATGTTTTATCTAAGCGATAAAGCACTTGGCTTCTCTTTCATTAATTGTATGATACTAAATTATTGATGATTTGGACTATATACAAATTTAAATGCTTCTAATATTAGAATTGAAATTGTAATGAACTTTACTGCCCTGTTCGCGGTGATCACCTGACCAGGTGGTTGGCACCTGGTTTGAGCATGCGCGGTAAATTCCTTTCCCCCGCCAAGCATCTTGTACAGTCAGCATACCAATAAGTTAAAGTAATATCTTTCTGTCAAAACATATGTTTTGACTATTTTGATCACTGTTTACATTTGTGCTGTTTGTCGAGTCGCTCAGAACTCGGTAGAGCAATATGCGGCAAAGTGGCAAGTCATTAACAGTGTAGGCTAAATAATCGGCTGGAATAACACGAGCAGAAGCGACCTACGCTTCTTCGCTCGCCTAGACTCGGCATAAACGTCAAACGTGAATAATATTAATGCAATTGACCAATCTTAGTTATTATCGCCAATAACCTTTTATAAATAGTGGCTTCATATATTATCTCATACAGTTGGTTTAAAGTCTAAACAAATCAGAGTGTATGTAAACATATCTGAAGTCATTACAGCCCATGTGAAATTTTTAGTTGATTGTACGCAACCATTAGAGGGGAATAGTGGTGGGAGATATTCCACTGTCTCTCTCGCACTACTTCCCCTACATGCCAAGCACTGTGAACAGACCTGTACTAAAAGCTGTTTATCTAGTATAACTTTAGAAATTCAGTAATACAATCTTGAAAATATTGATTCCATTTTCTACATAAAACTTAAAATATATTTTGTCATTAAAATACATAATGTTATTACATTTTGAATCAATAGCGAAGCTACAACATTAAGTAGAAATAGATTTAGAGTATTTTTCTGCAGACAGTTGAATTAAATGTTCACAAAATAATGTCCTGATAGGTAATGAAATCCTCTCTCCACTATAAAAATAGAATCCATACAAGTAACAGTTGTTAAGTTTATTATTTTTTTCCTAGAAAGATACACCTTTCTAAAAGAAAGATTTACCCACATAGGTAGTTATAGTTACCTTTGTTTCTGTTGATGTATTGAGAAGTCCGTTGAGCTCAAAATCCTTGATGGCCATTGGACCACAATTCCCATTGGTTGTGGTAGGAGCAGGCTTCTTGCCCTATAAATATATAACATTGGTAAAGTTTTACATTAATTTCTTTTACTTTTGAGTATTTGGCCGATGTATTAGAGTTTTGATATGCCACCCAACAAACAAAGCTGATCAGAATAGTTAGTCCATTTTCAATTTAAATCTCCAATAATTTGGGTTTCTTGAACATTTTTGTTTTTATGTATTTTGTTTACTTTGGCGGTATTTTACTCATATTTTAATGTGCATCAATGATAGCTTGTAGTTGTTATTTATATATTTATTTTACTACCAATATTAATTTAAGTTTAACCACTTTCACTCTGTTAACTATGCAATAGGTTCTATAAATTTGTTTGATACATCAAATCAATTAATTAATTGATTTATTAATTTTTGTAGTTTCTTCTTTTCTTTTCTTAATATTTTCATTACTTTATATAATTTTAGTTCTATCTTGCATTCGTTTTGTGATCCCTATTTTTGTTGATTCTGGAGGGTTTGATTGACAATTAGATAAATACCGCTACTTGTTAATTTTCTATATACTGAAAGCTCAATTTCATTTGTGTGATTTATCATAACATCTACAAAAGAAGGATTTGTTTGTTAGTCTCCAATTCCTTGGGAAAAGTTATATGTTTAATTTTTGAATTAAAATTATTTAAAAATGAGTACAAATAAGATAAGTTAATACTCCAAATAAAATAAGTAAATAATTAAACAATCATCTACACACCTCTTTTATAATTTCTTGTATAGAACCATACTCATACTACTACTGATTGGATGAAATTGCACTAAGCGTACTTCCTGTACTTCCCATAGGGCGACATTCTTTTTGTTGATAATATTCATCCTTGACCAGAAATAATTAGCATCCTTGCATATTGTAAGAAGGTAGTTCTAAAATTGTACTAACTGGTGATGAGTTTTATTATTATAATAGCGGACAAATAAATTGCCAGTTGAGGACGTGGTTTTCCGGGCTATCAACCAAGATCAGCCAATAGTAGACGTGCTGTATTGCCAAAACTCCGCACCAGCTGATCGGAAAAACATTCAAGAGATATTTTTCTATGGCAAAATGGCAACAGCCATGCAGTTGGCTAAAGCTCAACTGTCAATTTATCTGTCCGCTGTGTTGGAGCTTCTTCTATCAGTTTACATACTTTATAAAGTGTTTCTTTGACACATCCTCAGAAACATATTTTGCACATAACAACTTTCTAATATATTGTTATAGTCAGTTTTAGTTTCTTTAAGAGTTTCAATCAATTGAGTAGAAGTTCAAATCAAATCAAAATATGCTTATTGTACAGTATCACATATGTTACATTGTGATTTACGATACAAAGTTTATATTATTATTTTTACTTAATCTAATACTACGTAACAATAACTAACCTAAATAAATCCTAAGCAAAATTATTCTCACAAAGGCACTATGCCTGTCTGTGAGAATGAGTTGACTTTTCTAATGTTATCAGTTTTCATACTGCAGAGATTTAAAACAAATTAAATTAAAATAATAATTTTGAAAATGATATTTATAAATTGAAGCAATATTTTAAATTTTAGGAATAGTATGAAGTAATGAATTTAATCTGAAATATTGTAGCCTGTGTTTAAATGTTTAATTTTGATTCTGATTTGAGAGTTTTTAAGGTAATCTCACTTATAGATGTAGAAGTAGTAGAAATCTTTCATGGTATGATGATAATTTATAGGTGGGACTTCCAATTGTACTAACAATTACTCTCAAACAATAACCTTGTTTATGAATTTTTTGTTGTCCTCGAATAAACAGGGTAGTAGAAGAATATTTGTAGTTAAATACTTCTACATTTCTGGTTATAAATGTTTTCCATTAACTTTTAAAGTTTTATATTACTTGCTTTCAAAGTATCGAGTAGAATTTTACATAGTTTCCTTTTTTAATGTTCATAATCTACTTTAATCATTACCAACTGTACTTCTATATTTGTCTGCTTGTACAATGAAAATATCTTTATCTTTTTCAATTGTTGTTGTTTCACTGATTGATGTATAGGGCCGTGGAGTGGAGTCGATGAAATTTATGGCGTTGCCCTCCACTGAACTGCACTCACTAAGTAAGTCAGCTGAAGATGCCGAAGTGGCAAAAGCATGCTCCTGCGACCATCAATGTCAGTGAGTGCAGTTCGACGGAGGGTGATTCCAGAAAAGTCATAATAATATGTGGTTTCCTCTGAAATAATTTCTTCTTTGAACTTCTCATTTCTTTATCTTGATCGGGAGAAGCATTAAGACTTTGGGCTGAGATTCTGAGGGGTGAAAGGGGGCTGAAACTTGAGTTCTTTACACTTAAATAAATCATGTGTGATATTCCACTGCTTACCTTCTTCCTACCGAATACGATTTTGGTCAGAGCCTCAACGGAGAACAGCACCCAGAAGCTCAGCCAGGTGTACACAGCAACCTTGAGGTATTCTTGGTCTGGGTCGTGCTCTTTCAAACTGAATCCCTGCAAACAAAAATCCATATATTCGTTGTATAGTGCATAAACAGGTTGTCAAATAAGTCTGGAAACGGCCTAATGTCTTTAATTTAATTTGTTAGAAGATTAAAACTTTACACACCCACTCGAAAGCTAATCAACTATTTTCTTAGGTTGTTCTACCGACCTTTTACCTCCAGTAAGGGACAGACCATGACGAGTCAGTATATATTCTTAATGTAAGCATAGGTTGATATACATAATTTTAAAGGGCTGGACAATCAAAGGTGAATGCCACAAACGGCACTTCAAAAGCTTTATTCGTTACAAAACGGCAGCTATTCAAAGATTAAAATATGGCATAAAATATCAGAAAAGGTGCACAGGAAAAAGAAACAATTATTTTAAAGTTACATAATGTTTGTTTGTATGTTCAGTAATATTGATTTTCAGTGGTTAAAGATATCAGGACAAATATTTATAAAACAAATTTAAATAAACGGTATCAGGAAACTGACACATACTTTCTCCCTTTTAGCCAAACTTTAATGACAAAAATATTTGTTATTTACTAAATATAGAATATGAAGTGTAGATAAATGTACAGAAAATTGTCTAAAATAGTTGTTTTCAGAAATATCCACCCAAATTGCTTTTTTGGAGGCACTATAGAGTCCGTTGCTACACACAGTAGTTTTGAAAGGGGAAATGCCCCCTTACCCCCCCCCAGGGTTAAATAGCAACACATTTCGAACATCATCTGTTGGTCAATGCTAACTTGACCTGCATATCAAATGAAATTGATCAGTAAATAAGAGAGAAATAGTTATTTTTGTATTCCCCATAAGAATAACATTGGACAACGTACTGTGTTTACCGCTAAATGAAAATTTCAATTTTCTCCGCAACTAGCAATCGTAGAATAGTAATTTAAAATACTAATTTATTTAGTTTTTTGAGCTCTTTTTAATGGTGAATAGTAATCTTTTTTAACATTTATTATTTTTTATGAAAAATCCAAAAAACTGAATTTTTGATGTTTTAAGTCCTGTAATTTCTGAACCCGCATTTTTCCAGAAATGCGGGTGGTGTCATTTTGTTGGAAACCTAAAGTTCTACAAGCCACGAAAGTTTAATCAAAATCGTTAGAGCCGTTTTTGATAAATTTGGATTTTTCATGTTTTTTTGCGGTTTTTGGGGGATAATTACCCTTAAAAATCAAAAATTCAAAAAAATGAAAAAAACGCCTGGATATATCGTGGATTAGTACCTACACGCCAAATTTCATAAAAATCGGCCCATAGGTTAGGGCTCTAGCTCTGTACACATCCACACAGACACACACACACACACACACACACACACACGGACACACACACACACACACAGACAGACATCACGTAAAAACCACTTTTTTGGGTTCAGGGAGCACCAAAACGAATATTTCCACTGACAACTCAAATTCGAAAATTTTTACGAAAACAATACTTTCTCCATATACTATGTATAGGGGGAGAAAGTAAAAGTTACTACTTTTTTACTACCTTTTTCTGATATTTGACGCTTTTTTTAAATCTGAACAGCCGCAGTTTTGTAACAAATAAAGCTTTTGAAGTGCGGATTGCAGCATTCACCTCTGCTTATCCAGCCCTTTAAAATTATGTACTGATATACCTATGCTTACATTTAGGATTATATACTGACTCCTCATGGGACATTCCTACTGGAGGTAAAAAGTCGGTAAGAACCTTATAAAACAGTTCTTTAGCTTCTAAGTGGATGTGTTTCAAAGTTTTAATATCCTAAAAGATTTAATTAAAAATATATTAAGGCATTCCAGACTATTTTGACACCCAGTATGTTTGAAATACATACCTTTATCCTCATCTCCAGTTCAAATACTGGTCGAGTACTACGACCATGTAGGTTTCGACACTTAGTTATGTCTCATTCATGTTATATTAACTTCAAGCGATATCAAGCTGCAACCCCACATTATTTCAGTCAAGACGTCACTGTCAAAGACAGGGCATCTTGTCCCTCAGTCAGTTCTCCCTGATAAGGGGGAAGTAGGTTGGTCAGGGGTGGTTAAGCATGTAAGTGTTTGGTACAACTTTGGGGGTAGATAGTTAGTTAGCAACTGAACACATGTTTTGTCATCGTCTGAATTATTTGGATCAATATTTTTTAATCTAAAATAGTTTTCTAGCCTTTACAAATACGTTGTAAACTGTTCATTTGACTCATCAAAAGGAGTCATAGATACAGCTAGGACTTGATGCACATCTTTACTCGTCCCTGACCTACTGGGGTTTTGTTTAATAATTTCTTGTTGCTTTTGAAATTCAAACTGAGCCCTTATAGCCTAACCAACAGCTGTAAAAACTAAGTTACTTATTTCTGCAGGATCCATTATATCAAAACCAAAACAATTAACAAATCAGGAAAAATAAGTCATGTAAACAAATGCATTTTGTGAATAGCAATGATTTGAATCATAACACATATAACTACTATAAGGACTTTATTCAATCAAACATTGTTAAACTAATCTTTGTATATATTCATAACTTACTGCGCCAATGTAGAGTTTCATAGAAACACTTTAAGTTACAAAAGTTATATTTTATTGAATTCATAGTCAGAAATACAACACTCCTCTCTACTCCTAAACATCAACTGAACATCAAAAACATTATCATCTGTTTTATAAAATAAATATTGCCAACATATTATTTAGTTCACTACGGGGGGGGGGCTCAGGGGGCCCGGGTCCCCCCTGAAATGATAAAAATAGACTAATCTGAATTATTATAAACATAATGCGCTAGAGAAAGTAGCGATGCAACTTTCAATAGTGAGCGGATAGCGGCACAGATCCCAAGAACAAATCTGTATTATAGGTTCCGTGGGGGAGCGGTTTGTTTGGTGCGAATTTACCGTTGGTCTCTGGCCTCTACTGGCGGCAAGGGGTTGCATAGCTAGAGGCAATCTGTGCATGCGTGGATATTTTAACTACGACAGTCACCTAGAGGTGTTCTCCTCCACCGGCAGTTAAGTAGAGTTCAGTGGCAGCCATTGTTTGATTACGTTTGCCGTTTGATTAGATTATCTCTGATATACCAAAGTACTGTATGGTGGTGCTTGGCGTTCATATGTTCGTGCTTAATCAATGCACTATTTTCAAGCATACTTATGCACTATTTTTTAGCATACTTGGTCTTGGCTCCCCCAACAATATCGTCTATATTCGCCACTGGTCAAAGAATTACAAAAGTTATATAACGGAAACACTGACATAGATACATTGTAACAATTAACATAAACAAACAGCGAACACAGTCTTTGCGGGTGGACGGTCGCAATGTCAATTTCCTTACTTAATCACGCGGTAGCCAGCATGAGTATGTGATCATCAGTTCATAAAAGTGTTCGCTGTTTGTTTATGTTGAATTGTCACAATGTATCTATGTCCATGTTTTCGTTCTGCAATATTTTTAATTCATCAACAATATCAAGCTGACGGAAAAATTAGGAGTAGCAGCTTGACTAGATTCCAAGAACATGATGCAATTCAGCACCGAAACCTGGGTAGTATTAAACAACTAGTATTTTAATTGAATACATATAAAAGTAAATTGTCTTAGTCTCTCTTCAGGCCTGATGATAATCTGATGACTGGTCGAAATCGATAGCCTTTTATCATCTTTCATGTATATTTACCGTCTTATATGTTAATTCTTTGATCATAAGAGTAAATATATTTTGAAGTGTTGTAAGACGTTTTGATTTTCATCCCGTAATTATAGCAACACGTATCATGGTAGTTAAGTTATTTACATATTATAATCACATATAGTCCTGGGTGGGGGAAGCCACCCCCTTCAGACACTATAGCTCCATGTGTTCCTCCTCAATATCTAAAATAATTACAAATAATTCAATTGTAGCTATATTCTTCCACCATTGCTGTATTTTCCATTTCCTTTTATGATATGAAGCCAAAACCAGCTACCAGCTACCAGTTAAGCGTTTACTGGCAATACAAATTCTGTTTGATGGTAAGATTTCTTATTTAAGATGAAACATATATATACAACCTTTTTAGTGAATTTCCTTTGGAAAGTGAACTATTAGCATGACCCGCACGGTGAAATTTAAGCCCGGGACCACCATAGAAGTTCCTAACGTGACCCCCTGAACACGTTTTGGGGGGTCGTTCAAAATTTTATAAATATATATATATATATATATATATATATAGACATAATAATACACATATATATATATGTGTATGCACTCTAGCGGTCACATTTTTTGTCCGATTTACTTCAATTTTGGTAGGGATGTTCCTTTCTATAATCTGTTGGACAAGTTCGTTGGGCAAAACAATCGGAAAACTCCAAACCCATTTTTTGGGGATTAATCTTTAAAATTTCGAGTTTTTGGGCCGAAAAAGGGTCAGAAAAGACCCATATGTAAAGTTAATGCATGTAAAAAGATGGGAATTAGGAAGGCGAAAGTTTTAAGCCCTCTCTCGTCATTCTAGCATAAATATTTACCGAGTTATTAAAGAAAATGTGTATCGGCTAAACACAGTACGTTGTCTTATGGGGGTTTTACACTAGAAAAGCCTGTTATTCCTTTGTTAGAGTACTGTTATTATCCCCAGCAACCTCACGCCTACCTTAAAGCCTGACTGGACCTTCTCCTAACCTTATAATGCGAAAAATTGTATTCCCAGCATTGCAGGTAAATGAAACCAGGAGCATCAGAACAGCCAAAAAATCAATATTTTCAGATTTCAATAAAAATTGAAATAAATGTATGTTTTACACTTATTTTGAGTTTTAAAAGTTTTTTATGCGGAAATTCACTTCCCTCACGTCAGCGTGCTGCGTGCGAACTCGTTTGATATTAGAAGCCAACTTGTAATGAATTACTGTATATATATATATATATATATATATATATAGTCTTCATAATGTTCGCACAATATATAGCACTAATAAGAAATATATAGCACTGAATGAAAATTCCTTAAGGATTTAATACATAAAAAAACAATTAATACTGGTGTTAAGTTGTAAAATTTTATCAAGAACACTATTTTTACATTGTTTATTTTCCGAATAATTACAGAATTGACCTTTGACAGTAACAGTAAATTTATAGCCGATTACAATTTTATCACCACCATTCATGTGTTTAATGACTGTCTCGATCACAAATATCTACTTGACAGTTTAATGCTTAGTAATTATAATTTGAATAACACATAAATTTGTTCTCATTAAGTTGAATGAAACGCTGATCACATTATGTTCGCCTAGTAATATTCACAACAATCCTCCTGCAAGTGTAAACAACGTCATTCTACTGTTAAGTTCAGATTCTTGAAAATGTTAAGAAATCATTCTAATTAGGTCTCTTAAAGTATCTTTAAAAGTTCACAAAAATACGCCAATCACTTAAAATTTCGACTCCCAGGTCATCCAGCAAAAACATAATGCCTCCTAAAGCTGGGTTTTCCTAGGCGCGGAACTATTTGGCAGCGGAGAGCGGAATGGAGAACGCTGGCCTCTCCTCATCATGTAATCAAATCCAAGGTGCGGCACAGAACAATTCCGCAGTCTAGGAAAACAGCGCCATTTGATTACATGATAAGGAGAATAAGAATATCTTTATTGTTATTGTTATAAGTTACACTCTTTTACAGCTAGCAAGGCCAGCACAGAACATTTAACATTGTCAAATTTCTAATACTAAACTGAACTAACAATAAGTAAATTATTACAACATTTTCCAAATAATTATAATGAACTCTAGCAAATAAAATTCATTCACCACCCAAAAATTAATACACTGAGTAGTATATTTTTTGTAGAAGCAATATTTTTTTTCAGTTCTAAATCTATTTTCATTTACTATACTCTTTAAGTTGCCTGGTAATTTGTCAGGCAATGCCTGATTCTTGAATCTTGAATCTTGCTAAGCAACTTCCTCCCCGTGTACTGAGGAGTTTTTTGAAATAGTTTCAAACGGTGTCTACGGAGGCCAGCGTACTCCGCTCTCTGTGTTCTGTGCTCCGCTGCCGAAAATTTCCGCGGCTAGGAAAACCTAGCTTAAGAGAGTCTGCGCCTCCGCCTTTTTCAAAATTGCGGTTCAGAGCTTAGGCCCACTCTGCCAGAATGGCAAAAACAACAGGATCCACCACAATTAACCAGGTGTATTCTATAAATGGTTACGGGGACTCCCTAGACATTGGACTACATCTGAAAGAACGACTGGATTTTGTCAAATAAAAACTAACTCTCTACATTATTTTTTTAAACGCTTCATTTTTGTACGGTAATATTTGACTTCTACAACCATAAGGTAAGCAAAACATTTTTTTTTAGATGCTTTGTTATAAGATACACACTTTTAGATACAGAAAAAGTCAACTTCGCTATTATGTTTTAAAATCCGCTAATTACATATACACATATTTAAAAAATCAGTTTATAAAGTTTTACAAGTTTTTCAGAAAGAATGTTGAAGAAGAAATAAACTTTGTTCTTTGAAATAACAAAGGGGTTAAAAAACATCGATTGAATGGTGTTTGTTTGTACAGTTCGATCTAGCAAATAGCAAATAAACACAACACATCTTGATAAAAGTCTTATATACACACCGTCAGTTGTTTTCCGAGTACGTCTGTTGTTTAGTTTCTCCTTGGAATACTCTATTATTTATTACTGAAATACTCTCTTTAAACTAACATAAGGTATTTTTAAAATATCAAAATTCAACTACCACCAGTTTTTTTTGTTGATAAAGTTTTCCCCAAACTTCATGATGAGAGTTTTGTTTTTATTTGGGACCAATGTCTCGAACACAGTAACAAATTAGTCAGCTAGGCAGTGATACTAAGCTTATATTCTGTTATGTTGGGATGGAAACTCCTTGGCTGAGTGTGACTCAATACAAATTCTTGGAGTAAAACTGGATGTGAATCTTACTTTTTCAGATCATATGAGATCATTCATAGGGCAGTCACAAGTTGTTATGGAACCTGAAGACTTTGTAATCAAAAGGCCTCGTTCAAATAAAAACTAAATTTATTGATTGATATATTTATTTCTTTGAAATGTATAATCAATAAGAAGAACCAAAGTATATGAGTCACAAGTGGTTGAAAGCATTGAACAGGTTAAAATCTTGTCTTACCTCATCAGCCGAATTTCAAGTTGTCCGGAGTTCAAATATTTTTCCAATAATCTATTTTGTACTCCCTGTCTTTTGAAAACTCTCTAGTCCTACTCATGAAAACATACCCTCCTTCCTAGACTGCAAAATAAGTGTCTTGTGGCCTCTGTTTTTTAAACACAACAATTTACCACATCAGGGATTACAGAAAAGCTGCAAAGGCCCTCTACATTGTTTAGTGTCTTCGACTGTAAACCACCTTGCTGATAAACAAGGTTCTGCTTTCAGGCAAACCCTCCATTTGTGGACAAAAATTTGGTATTTGTAAGTAATGTGAACCCACAGAGTTCTTGAGAGTATGATCTCTTTCAAATTCCGCATGTTCCCCTTATACAAGATAAAAGGAATTTGTGTTGGGCCTGAAGTGTATAATTCCATGTCTCAAGCCACCAAGGGCAGTAGCTACACTACTTTTAATATAAAATAAATATTTTTATTTTTAGCTAGTTTAAATTAGGTGTTGATTGTTGATTTATCTAAGAACATTGTAATTATTTTATTTTTCACTCTTAGTGAACAGTTTTGCCTCAATCTTTTGTCTTTTTCTTCACGTTAATCATTTCAGTCAGGGCTGATTTTGACATCAGTGCTCTGGGAATGAGAGGCCCTCCTTCCCAAAAATACAAGACCTCCCCCTCCAATTAGTACCAATTAGTTGATTTTCAGTTCTTAACTTATTTCCAATTGCATCAGAGTTATTCATCATTTTATGGATACAACAATTGTATTCTATGGCAGGCTTATCATTTGATCATTTGATTATGGGAGCCCTCAAACGAACTATACAAAAATATAGTTCACATACAAAAAAATATCAGCTTGCATTCAAGAATTAAGTCATCACTAACCATGGCAAACCAACAAATGAGAGACCCACATAGGGGGCAGTTATGTAGCAGCACCCCTTTGAATCATAGGGATAGCGATGAATCATCTTAACCCTAAACCAATGCTACTTATTATTAATACATTTAAGGAAATTAACCTTTTAGTGATTCTTTACAAGATCTGTTTGCAATCTTATTAATAACGCAAAAATTATGATTCTGATGCTCTTTCAGCTCAGCAGCGTACTGCAACAAACACAGCACGCTTTAGTAAACCCACAAGCAATCAATGCTAATATTAGAGTATACGATTAGTTACAATAAGAGGTTTATCAGTTACTCACCTCAGGAATGAGCTGGAATATAGCGGTGGAGGAGAGGGAGCCAACAGCCAGTCCGATGAGCACCCTCATCACGTGGGGGTAGTAGGGGCTGTTGAAGATGGGCCAGAGGACGCCTCCGAACACACCCGACAAGCTGATCAGGCCCACGGACAAGGTACCGAACAGCCACACTGCAACAGACCACAGGCTTACAGACAGTCTCATTCGGGGTGAAGCATGAAGACATGAAGAAAGTAAAGTAGTAAAGTATAATATCCCTCCCTGTGGAACTGGTAATGCAGACACTATAGATATTTCTCATATCTGCCCTGAAGCTTGGCCAGATTGTGGAGACGAACAAAACTGATCCAGGTATTTCAAAAAAATGGTGTGCCCAGAGCGATACGGGTGTCCTGACCTCTGCGCAACATCGATACAAGCACCAAAATCAAACTGATCTTGCCAATTAGGTGTGACGAAGCAATATTTGTGAGCAGTTGAAAAAAGGCAGTACAGTGGGTGCTCTTTTAACCGGCATTCTAAGAACTGGCACGTTCTACTAACTGGCATCAGTCAACTCACTCATTACCGGCTATTCACTTTCCCAGTTATGTTCGGACGCTAAAAGACCTCGAGAGCTTGTAGAACTAAACTACACCAAAAACAATACATTCCATAAAGCCCACTCGTAAACCACTGAAATACATAGAGGCATTCCGCAAGGGTCAGTAATAGGACCAGTACTCTTTCTACTTCTCACAAATTACTTGCCAAGCTGCCAAGCTGCAAAACTCCTGTTACACTGTTGTAACGTCCAGAAATATTCGGGAGTGTGAATTGGCCGTTGACGCCGCCGGTACGATCAGGCGGTTTAGCAACCATACCCTCGGTCCGGTGCGGGGGCAGAGGGCACTCGCGGAGCGACTAAACGACTTCACGCAGCTGGAGTTCGCTCACCATGAGCTAATAAAACCGCGGCCCGCAATCCCTCTTGCCCTGTTCTCCTGCACTACCAGATGCGGAAGGATTGAGAAGCAAACAAAGATCGGCGAATTAGCCTGGCACACAGTAAGTAATGTATTGTTCGTTTGTATAAAGACCGGCGAATAAGCCTGATGTAGTGTTAGTAATATATTACTTGTTTATTTAAAGACCGGCGAATTAACCTGGAATATTGTTAGAAGTATATTATTCGTTTATTTAAAGACCGGCGAATAAACCTGGCACATTGTTTGTAGTATATTTATCATTTGTTTAAAGACCGGTGAATAAGCCTGGCACAGTATTATAATATATCATTAGTTGATTTAAAGACCGGCGAATTAGCCTGACGGAGCCGACTAAGGTTATGAATATACCATATTGGGTTTAAAGCAGGGCCGTAGACAGGTTTAACGGGCCTCGGGCAAAACCACCTGGCCGGGCCCCTCATACTGGGGGGTCAGGGGGGTATGGAATACCCCCCTGGAAGAGGGGGGGTCTGGGGGTCCTCCCCCGGAAAAAATTGAAATTTCAGTGTTTAAAAACGCAAGTTTTGGCCATAATTTAACTAAAAATATTTCATATACCATTTATTTTTTATTTATTATGATTATTATTTATTTTAATTTATTTATATAGGCCTAGGTCTAAAGGAATAAAGGAAAAAATAACCAAAAATTATCTATAAAAACAAAAAAAATTTCTTTATTATTGTAATGTATTGCACAAACTTTATAGCAATAAGCACAATGTTGGGCCAAACGAGACTTTTTTGTATAAAACGTTTAAAAATAGCAGTACAGTAAGGATTTTACATTTTATAATCCAAAAATTTTTTTCTACAACATAAAAACTTTATAATGAAAAAAGAAAAAAATACATACACAGTTACTTAGGTGTAAGGGGTTTTACTTTCCTAGCTTTCCTTGAATATGTTAATTTGATTTAATCACACTTAAGATGTCTAAGAGAAGTTGTATGGTCTTATATTGTAATCAAATATCATTTAAAATTGGGTTTCAAATTCATTTTGAATATTAACCTGTTCCCTGTGTCATTTTACATGCTACCGTATATGTTGGTTCCACTTGTGATTCAGTTTATTTAATACAAAACAACTGCAATGAAACAAATATCTATTTCCGAAATAAAAACAAGAGTGGCTACCATATAGGCCTACCACTTAAAATTACATCATTACATTTGTCCCCGATCGGAGACAGCAGCACTTGGGAATCCCACGCCATGCTGCCTAGCGCGGGGCAGCGGCTAGCGGCACTGCGACAGTGGTGTTCAACGACGGCGGCAGCGGCACTACGATGTTTGACCTTGAGAATGCTGGGCTTCCCCAAAGTGAGGGTGCGACGCGGGTATTCCCAGAATATTTGCATGGATAAAAACGAAAATAAATGTCTAACATACTACAACAGATGCGAAGATGACCATCGTCAACTAACGCGAAAATAAATCCGATCGGAGTCATGCCGAAGCCGAACTCAACGTGTTAACGCCTTAGTTCCAAAGTATATTAAAGTATTCTCAAAGTTGACTATTTGTATTATGTTAGTAAATCAAATCAAATCAAATATATTTATTGCCACAAAACAAAATAAATTGCATTAGCATACGTCATTACAAACATTTTTCTAAAACTAAACATATTTCTTGTCAAAATAATCCTTAACACTATAAAAACTACTTTTAAGTAAAAACCTTTTTACATTTCTTTTGAAGGTCACTATATTACATTCTTGTTTAAGAGTGGTCGGAAGGCTATTGAACATTTTTATACAATTATAAACTGCGTGGTTTTTGAAAAATGTTGATTTGTGTGGTGGTATATTATAATTGTGCTTGTTTCTGGTTTTACTATTTGACAATGGCAAAAATTCTTGAAAAATGTGCTGGTTCTTTTTTAAAAAAATAAGTGATTCAAATATATAAATAGATGGAAAGGTGAGCAGATCAAAATCCTTGAAGTAGGAAGCACATGATACTGCTTCATCGATTCCTGCAATTATTCTCACAGCTTTTTTTTGAAGAATGAAAAGAGTCTTCGTATATGAGCTCTCAGACCCCCAAATCACAACTGCGTATGAAAGAAATGGATAAATGAGGGCATAATATGCTGAGAGAAGAACTTCAGTACTAGAGAAGGTAGATAGACGTCTTAACACAAAAACACCTGAAGACAAACGGCTAGCGACATGCTCTATGTGAGAAAAAAATTTTAAATTTGAGTCTAGGTGAAGCCCCAAAAATGTTACGTCATCTGCTGCAGTAACGACACTTTCACCTATGGACAATTTTAGAAGAGATGTTTCTTTATGGCCAATGGAGAAATCAAGCAGTTTGGTCTTATCAGAATTGACACACAACATATTTTCATGGAACCATTGCACAATACTATTTGATTTAACATAAGAGTCAATTTCCAAATCTGTTCTTGCCTGATGCGATATGGCAAGTGAGGTGTCATCTGCGAAAAGACACAGATTAACATTAATAACGCATGATTTTAAGTCATTGATGTATAAAATGAACAACAACGGGCCCAGGATTGAACCCTGAGGAACTCCGGAGATGACAAGCTTCTCATCTGAGTATGAGTATGTCATACAATCTTTATCTATAGAAGGTATCTTTACTATTTGTCTACGTCCAGTAAGGAAGGAGGAAAACCATTTTAGAGCAGTGCCCCGTATTCCAATGCTCTCAAGTTTCTCAAGAAGCAGACCATGATTTACCATGTCAAATGCCTTTCGGAGATCAAAGAAAACACCCGCTACGGATTTCTTTAGATCTAGCTCTTTTACAATAAAGTTTATGAGGGAAAACATGGCATCAACAGTAGACTTGCCCTTTAAAAAGCCAAATTGACCAGAAAATAAAATACTATGTTTGTCAATAAAAGAAATCAACCTATTTAAAACTGCTTTCTCAAAAATCTTGGAGAATGAAGATGTTATCGCAATAGGTCTATAATTGTCGAGCATTTCTTTTTTTCCTTTTTTAAAAATTGGGCTTACAACTGAAAGTTTCAGAAAGTCAGGGAATACTCCAGTTTCAAAAGAGCTATTGATTAGATGTACGAGAGGATTTGCTAGGGAATTAGAGCAGTATTTTAGGAGTTTGGATGACACATTATCAATTCCAGATGCAGTTTTGGGCTGTAATGAATGTATCAAATCGATAACTTCTGCTGCGTTTACTGGTTTTAAAAAGAAGGACTTTAAAGTAGAGCTTTCATTTGAAGAGGAACTCACATTCTTGCTATTAAAAGTGGTACACTGTGATATATTTATGAAGAAATCATTGAAAATGTTGGAAACCTCCTTTGGATGAGTAACTAATTCTCCTTTGCTATTTTTTACAGCAAAAATAAAATTATGATGAGACTTTGAAGTGACCCTATTTTCATTTATGATGTTCCACATAGTCTTTGACTTGTTTGAAGAGTTATTTATTTGTTTAGATACCTTGAGAGACTTAGAATATTTAATACTCTGGCGATATTGAGCTTTCAATCTTAAGAAGTGTTGCCTCAGTGGATTGGATCTCTCTAAATCCTTGGTAATAGAGTACCACGATCTGACTAAATCCCGAAGATCAGCCTATTCTTTGCTTAAAGAAATATTGCTATGAAAGCTTTTTTTCTTGCACCTTACTTTCTTCTCTGGGAAAGCCTGGTCTATATTAAATGAAATAGTAGAGGTGAAGTTCTTCATTTTTGATTCAACAGAATCTGCACTAAAAACCTCTGCCCACTGCTCATGAGCAAGGCAATTGTTGAATATCCACATGTTTTCATCTCTAAATGATCGGCACAAACGAAATTTTGGGGAAGCCTCTCTTTGTGGAAGCAGCTTGACTGTTGTCATTTGAGCGTGGTGATCTGCTAAGGCAGTCACAAGAACAGAAGCAGCAACATAATCCTTGGGAAGATCAGTGTATGCATGATCAATAAGTGACCTAGAGTTTTTAAACTCTCTTGTAAATGACCAAACTATGTTCCTCAATCCATGACATTCCATGGTATTCATTAGCACATCAACCTTCAGGTCCGAAACAGATAGGTCTACATTGAAGTCACCTACCACAAGTGTACTATTATTCGGTGACATCACTTTATCAAGGAAGAATGATAAATGATTGTAGAAAAACATGTGTTCCTCAAGAGAGGCAGAAAATGGAGTCGGCTTATAAACGACAACAATAAGAAAAACTCTACCACAAAAGCTAACTTTTACAGCCGCCAGTTCACACTTACCCTCCAAACAAAACCCCAAAACATCAAGCTTTTCAATATTTAACCCTTCCTTTGCAAAGATACAAACTCCACCCTTACTTAGGTTACTACGGCAAAAAGATGAAACTCCAACGTACCCAAGCAATCTTAAAACATCAAATTCAAACTGTTTCAGGTGGTGCTCGGATATACAAATCACGTCAGGAGCCTCAATATCAATAACAGATTGAAAAACATCAAGCTTATTTTCAAGTCCTTGGGCATTTTGGTGGAGTATTTTTAGAGTAGTACGCTCTATGTTGGTAATGAAGGATTGGGGGATAGGTTTAAAAAACTATCCAAGTTTATCGCTGACCGAAGAGGAAACACACTCTGGGAGTTATCAAGAGAGGGTTCCTTGGGTTCCTTGGGATCTATGGAAGGTGATTCAGATTTCCCACAGTAAGCCCTCCTCAATCTTCGAAGCATAAGATAGCCTAGGCAACGATTCCCATACCTGCTGAGATGGCGACCATCTCTTGCCAAGTGACGTCTAGAAATTAAGTGCCAGGTCTTTACAAAAGATACACCAAAGTTCCAGCACATTAACTGAAGTTGGTCATTTAAATCTATCAGTGCTACATCACTGATGTCAGCCCGGTACAAAATACTATTTACAAATATCTTTGACCCTGGAAAGGTTTGTCTTGCTGTGGAAAGCAGGTCTGCCATGTCATTGAGCATTTCCCGCTTCCCCCAACCTCCATTATAACCTTTACCACCACAGAAACCTTGAACCAAATTGTTTGTTCCTACATGAAGATATATTACTTGCGGATTTCTGTCAACATACCCAAGAAGTTTCTCTTTTATATGAACAATTTTAGCCCCAGGATTACAATCAATGGTAGCACCGTTACCCTCACACTGTCCACCCGAATATCTAAGCATTGAGTCACCAATAATCAAGCAGTCTGACAAAATATCAGAACGTTTACTAGTGCTACCATCCCTACTTTCAATAGCCTTCCTTTCATCAAAAGTACAATCAGTTTGACAAATTTTATCACAACTTTTGGAGTTTTTACTTATGAAGTTTTTCTTTTTACTGATGTTGCTAACTTTGTTATTAATTTCGACATGCAATTTATCAGTGTGAACTTCCGTACAAGGTGAAATTACCTGGAACCTATTTGGACTGCTGATGTAACATTTGTTCTCACTAACAATAAACTTATTTTTCTTTGTCCTCTTTTTGCGTTTTACGACTTCCCATGAACCTTTGTTTGTTTTTGTTAGTCTAACCTTAAGTGACTTATTTACTAAGGGATGTATTTTATTTGTTGAGTTATGAGTTGTTTCATGAAGCTGAGTGGTTTCATTCAAAGAATTTGAATTGCTAACACTACCAGATACATTGAAATAGGTTAGGTACCACTCTCTGAAAGGCTGATCATTATGGTTAAGAATATAACAGTGAAGTACCATCTTAAGATTAATTACAACATTCAACCCACACTCATAATTGTTAGTTTGCTGCGTACAGGGAACTTCCATACATTTTCCATGTGGAATGTTGAACTTAGAGCACAGATCATTTGCATGAGTCTTATTCATACCAGTCAAAGAGTCAAAATGGAAGGCACCCCGCTCCTGGTAGTCTATGAAAAGGAGACTCCAGTGAGATGCGCTGTCATCTTTAAATTGTTCAGTGCTATCACTAACGCATGCAAAAATATAACGTTTATCACTGATGGACAAAGACCTCAGGTACGGTTGTGTCTCGCACTCATCACCCAGTTTGATTAGATGAGACACCGAGGGCCCCAAAATCAATACATCACTTCTACCAGCTAGGCACTGTTCAAAAGAATCAAGGAGTTGGTTTAGTGTAACATCGTCCAACCAACGCTCCTTGCCCCATCCACTACTACTGGACACTTTAGCATTTAATGTTTCAACAGTTTTAGCACAAGCCTTCACAGTAGACTCTAAACACTTAATTTTTTCTTTATACGAATCTCGTTCTTTCTTTAACTTAGTTACATCACTTACAAGCAAACTGTTTTCAACATTTATGCTATTTACAGACAACTGCAAACCCCTATTTACATCTTTCAACTTAGTAATAGTTTGATTTCTTTCACTTAATTCTACTTGAGCAAGATCTTGAAGTTTAAATGAGTCATTCAGCTCAGATGACCTTAATTCTTTTTCAAGATTTAGTTTGCTTTTCAAATGATTTAACTCAAGGTACATTTCATCAAAATTACTTTTAAGAGAGCAGTTTTCTAAAACAATACTCTCTAGAGATTCGAGAAGTACAGCGGATAAGCTCCAAAGTTTTTTTAAGTTCGAGCATGGGAAATTAACATCAGCTTTCTTAAACTCAGAAAGGAGTTCACATACTATGTTTTCAAAACCCAAAGGCAAGTTTTTGACTTCAAAAATAACTGATTCCAGATCAGATATATTCTCAATATCTTTAACTTCTATGTCACCAACCATTTTTGGTCTCAGAAATACCAGCAATGAATCAAATAAATAGTAATATATAAGTCAAAAACGTAATCTAAAATTGACACAGAAACATCAGTTATATAATTTTATTTGCAAATTATTTACAAACAAACAACATTTATAAAATATTGGGATTGTTCATAAAAGTCAGAATAAGCAAGAGCGAAGAATCAGGCAGTCCAAGTGGTTGCGCGGATCAGTAGGCAGCGCCTGCATAAGTAGGATACTCGACGCAGTTCGGGAGACCGGTAAACCGGTATCGTTTGAATTACAACAATAATGGAAAACATACTTTTTATTTAAGTTTTCCATGATTAATTAATCTTAGTCACTACATTTGACACGTGGGCAACTGTTCTCACATGTAGCAGTGGCGGATTTAGGGGGGGGCTATAGGGGCTGTAGCCCAGGGCGGCAAGTTTTTAGGGGCGGCAAATTTACAGAAAATTAATAAGTTGTTTAGAAAAGAAATGTTGAAACGGGGAACATTTTGACAAAAACTGATTACAATGACGGTGTGCCGCCCTTTTAAAGGTAAAGGTACTTAGACTAATACTACTGAGACTAATGTATGTAATGTAACCCTCACACTGCAGTTCCTCAAAGCAGTCATAATTCATTTGTCATTCATCCGTACTAGCGACAACACGAATAACACGATTACGCTACAGAGAAAGGGCGGCAAGCCACGAACTACATCAGGCACTGCGCCACTATGACTACGTCCAACCATAGATTAAACATACTCCTTGTGGTATTCTTAATCTATGGTCCAACTCACGGACTTCCAAGTTTACCTATACATTCGCATAGCATTACAATTATTTGTAACACAATATCAATAATGACCAAGGCACACGGATAAGAAATATTGCAACAATCGAATTTGAGATGACAATAACAAAATTTAGACTACAATGATATTGTCGTTTCATTTTCAAACTCAAGGTGACAAAGAAAGTTATTTCAGCCGTCTTCAGTGTTGCCACCAGGTAGATGAAATTTTACCCTAAACGTGTGGTGAAATTGCCCTAAATTACCCTAAACCTTTTGTAAATTACCCTAAGAGTTGATTTTCTTCTATAAACGCTTAAAATACACTCGAGATTGGTTTTAAAACATGATTAAGGCATACAAAGTAAGGTAGCATAGCATTTATTACTCGTCTTTGGTACTATATTACACATAAAACGAAATATGTATTAAAAAATTCAAATAAATAATCTGTTGTAATATTTTTATTCAGTGCTTTCTATACTTAATGTGCTGGTATCACTGATAATAGAAACTTGCTGATAAATGTCATTAACAGTTGTCGGGACTGGGAGTACTTAGTACTTTGTTGTTTTATAAACTTATTTCAGTTGTACAAATGTGTTAATGTTATTTTTTTATAATAAGGTTTGTCATCTTATTACTATTTGATTAGATCAATAGGTTTCATTGCAATACAACACCACATCACACAAATTTAAACATGTTATGCCTTGTTGTAATGTTTGTATGTGCGCTAACCTGATTCACCCATGGGCTCACTATGGGGATTTCACAGGCATAAAAATGCCTTCTTGAATGTTGTTATTTAGCTCCTTCATACAAATATGTGTCAAAATAGAGACAATCTTCAGTCAAAATAATTCCTACAACAGCGCTGTAAATCTAACAACCTATATTTAACCTAATCAACCCGATATATTTTTACTGTTTAGGGTATTCTATATTATTATATTATGTCCGATTTTGGACACATAACATAATGTGCCTCAATTTTATCTGTTCGAAAATTAAACTTTGTGTCCTTTGTGATTACAAGCATCTCTAGTCTAATACTCAATAGGATATACGATGTACATGCAAGTTATATATCTTTTATAGTACTTTTAATTTACCCAGCACTTTATGTAAATGTTTTAATTCCTGAAAAAACATTTTACATTGCCGAAACATCTAAATTTAAATTATAAGGGTCTCTAGATTTTACCCTAAAATTACCCTAAAAACTCCATTACCCTAAAATTACCCTAAGACCAGTAAAATTACCCTAAAAAGAGTAATTACTCTAAAAGTGGCAACACTGGCCGTCTTATACTTACCATCAAAGGCTACCACACATAATCGTTCATTCTGGAGGATATTTTTTTAAACAAAACATCTGACCAAAGACAAATAAAGAATAACATAATTTGTAAGGAAAGAATTTGATTGGTTGTTGCCATGGGAGCATAGTTGACAGAGGGTCAAAATGGTGGTCAGCATGTAGGCTGCAGTGTTTTATTCCAGGCGAGACCTCCATATATATTTTTTGGGTGGGACGGTGTCAAAATCTCCCATTTCATTAATTGAAAAACCGTGATAATTGAAGTCTTTAAATTAATATCGTGCCGCATTTTAGGCAAATCATGATGGTAAACTTAACTTTATAATCTTAAGACATATTTTATACGTAATTTTATTGTTTATCTCAAAGCAAAGTTATGATTTGAGTTAAATTAAAACACCCTTTTATTATAGCTTTGGAAATAGTGTTGAAAACAAGCCGCCTTGTGCTCGAATGACACCGTCCCACCAACAAGTTGACACCTCAACAGGACAAAATACCAAATATGACGGCACGCTTTATGAAGGTTATTTGTCAGAGAGTAGTGACTCCTGTAGTATTATATTTTAATTCATTGGATCTAGTGATGGGACAAACGACTGATTTTAACCATCCGATGAATCATCCGATGGTTTTTCCATTCATCCAATCCTTTCAGATGGATGATTCATCGGATGGTTTCTCATTGGTAGTGGGGGTACTGGCGATTGCCGAGCTTCCCGCGCTGAGGTTCGGAGGATTCACCTGTTCAGTGGACGGATAGATAAAACATCCAAACGCGGGGTTCAGATGTTTCGCCTGATTCATCCATTCATCGGATGGTTTCTCATTGGCAGTGGGGCAGCTGCTTGCGCTGCTGTGTGGAGGATTCATCTGTTTAATGTATGGATAGGTGAATCATCCGTACACGAGTGTTTTAGATGTTTCGCGTGAATGAATAGGCCTAGTTCATTGTTTGATTGTTGGCTTCAGCTTATTTATGTAATATACTCCGATTAAACTGCTTTAATTCCTCCAACATTAAATTTATTTTGTCAAAATATCCGCTTCATATGTTTAACGGATTAATATATGAATCGCCCATTTTCGGGTTTTAGATATTTCACCTGAATGAATAATGATAATATGGTTGTTTCAGCCTATAAATCTACTTCACACCGATCTGATGAATTATGAGTTTTAATTCCTCCAACTTTTAATTGAACATTTTCTTGTCAACAATAATTATTAATTGACATCAAATCGCCCAATATTTATTGTAACTGATATTTAATTAAAATGTTGTAAAATAAACACCATTTTTTGAACAACATTTTATTTACGATCGTAATCCTGCGATTTTGATATGTGCATGGATTTTTTCAACAACAAAACCACCGCATAGATTATTATAATAAAGTGTTTATATAAAAAATAAACCTTTGATTAGTAATCAGATTAAGTAATCCTATACATAACATCTAAAGTTTAACCTACTACTGCCGTGCTGTCAGGAATAAAATTAAAAACTACTCAACACACGCAGATGGCAGATAGATGAATAAATATTATCAGATGTTTCTAACGCAAGGGAATGAATTGTCCAAACGGATGGTTTTCTGAATGGATGAAACTACGGGAACAGATGGTTCATCCGTAAATGAATGGATGAATCATCCAGATGAAAACTAGAGTTTCCATCGGATGAATGAATTGCCGCTCAACAACCGGATGAATCGTTTGTTTTCATCCGATGGTTCCCATCACTAATTGGATCTATAACATCATGGAGGTGAAACTAGAAGGAGTGTTTGAAAATGTGTAGAGTTTTATGAAGATTTTATCAATTAATTTTATATTTTGATCGTCTAAAACATATAAACAATTCTTTGTATAAAATTATAAATTAAAAAATGACTGAAAAACTGTATTGAAAAGCGCTAATTCAAGATTAAAATACTGTAGTCCGAATTTTGAGGCTAATGGTCCGAACGCTACAGTGTCATCATATCTTATTTTTAGGTTATTTATTATAATTGTCAGTAGTCAATGCGTTGGTGTAAAAATTAATGTTTTTATTAAGTATAAGAAGGGATTTTTAGGCCTTTGTTGAAGGATTTGTTGTTATTAAAAGTAGCACTAGCACTGCTTTACTGCTTTTAACACCAACATTTGTCTCTAGGGCTGATTGTCATTGGAGTATGTTATATTGAATATTAAACTGTGTTAATGTGAATAATGTCAATTATACATTATTTTACTGGATTTTTCAACAAGGAAATAAAAGAAATTTTTTAAACTTATTCATTCAGATAATTCGTAACTTCTTTAGATACTATCACAAAATAACCAATCGAGATATATATATATATAATATGTGGGTAAACCTGGGCGGCGAAAAGGACAAAGATTATATAGCGGGGGGGGGGAGGGCGGCAAATTTCCTAATAGCCCTTAGGCGGCAATTGCTTAAATCCGCCACTGCATGTAAGGATTTTGAATCTACCAGAGTTTAATGTATCAGACTAAGCTCGAAAACCAGACACTTCAAAATTTAGGATTTAGGGTGTGGTAATCATCATAATTTACTAACAATAGCCATAAATATATTAATAAATTAAAAAGTGATTGCGATATGCCTATAAATAATCAAAATATGCACAATTTACACTTCAGACAAGTGAGCAAACATAACCATAATTTGTGTAACAAATTCATGATATATTGTACATGTAGTCTATTTTGTGTTTCTTGACAAATTATGTTAAAGTGATGCACATATTTTAAGAACCAAAAAATTAATCATCAGTTGTAAAACTATATAAGATTAATATGTCGAACACAATTAATCACTTGAACAATGCACCCATATTCGATACATCTCCCGGGGAAATCAAAACACTGTAAGTCCTTTGACTTAATTACTGCTTTTAGAACAGCCATAACATGAACACACAGTTTTTGACATGGCCGCAATTAGCACTACTACACACGAAAAACGTAAACAAATGCTAGAATAAAAATAGCTTTCATTCGCTTTTAAACTGTTTAGACTGGCGCGGCGCGGCATGCCGGGGTGAGCGGGGAGTGGAGAGGGAACTGGCGTTCGGGTACAGTGCGTTGGAGGGGCGCCGAGAGGGGGACTTCAGGCGTTTGGTGTACTGCAGACACCCGCGACCCTAGCGGCACGAAGTGGCTGGTGTACCAACTACGACGAAACTGCGTACCCTCTTATTGCACAGCGTCAGATCTCTGTCTATACGTTCTCTGTGCTCAAAGTCAAAGTCAAAGCAGATAAGAAATATAAACAATGAAATATATTTGTTTACAAAAATAACACAAGTAGTTTGTGTTTTACATTAGTTTTAAGTTGAGCTAACCTAACAATAGCGGAGACCGCGCGTCGCGTCGATTGTCGTCCAGGAATAACAATTTATTGAGCCGTAAAATAAACGCATAAATATACTTAGTGAAATTCTTCAAGCAATAATTTTCTTTGTAGCTGAAAGATAAAACTTACTTGCGCTTTCCGGGCCTCTGTAAAAAAAATTATGGGCCTGTCAGATTACAAACTAATTGTTACAAATTTTTCATTTTTGTTGCTGAAGAAAAAACTTACGACATAACTTAATGATTTTTCCGGGCCCCTGTAAACAATCTATGAGCCCGGGCCCCGGGCAAATGACCCGTGAAAACCGGTCTGTCTACTGCCCTGGTTTAAAGTAAGAGTTATTAGTTTTAGTTAAAGACAGGCGAATGAGCGTGGCATTAATAAAATAACTCTTACCGTTTTTTTAACCTCAGATAATAGTTTATCATAGCTGTTCTTTTGTTAAAGGTATCTTTATTTTATTGTAATCGTTAAAAGTAGAATATTAGATTTGTTTTATTTGCATATTGAAATCCTAAATGATCCTTGATGTTCAGTGTTTTTTTGTGTGATGATGAGACCAGACATCGTTGACCCGTATGATGAGATGTCTGTCCGAGCTTTTAAATTAAATCAAAATACATTAGGTACTGGCTCTTAGAGTAAAGCCAGCTGGACTGAGTTTATCCAGTAAACTGTGTAGTGGCGTTTTGGGTTTCTTAGGCGGTGTGCTAATGGTATCCATGTAAATATCACACCACTGACCAACCATTCGTTACACTGTCACGTATGCATGCATATGACACAGTTCTCACAGACACAAATAAGTCAATAGAAACACTGAAAATAAATACATTACCCCATTATAACAAAACCAAACAGTACTGCACTGACAATGTTATCATTCTTAATTAAAACAAAACCATATAAGTCACTTTCATCCCTAGAAATCCCATCACAGATACCTGGCCTGGGAAAGAAGAACGAGACAAAATACCTTGGCGCTAACCATTGACTCTAGGCAAACGTGGAAACCACACATTGATAAGCTATGCTAAAAACTCTCCTCTGGCCCTTAAGAGGAAAATGAAGCAAGTGAGTCGAGTTGATACAGTTAACATCGCCTAGTTCGCCCTATTTGAATCTCATTTGTGGAACTGAGACTTGGGAGAAACTACCGCTAGGAACCTGGAACGTGTCCTCATACAACAAAAAAAGAAATCAGATGCTTAGCTGGCATTATGCAACAAGAAAGCTGCTAAGAATGATTTAAAGAACAAAAAATACTCTCAGTGGTGTCACTACATATACGACAAACAATTCGCCTCACAATCGCCACCCAACAAATCCGACACAGAGACATATACCAGTGCAATACCAGTCATGCCTCTGATTTCACCCTGCCAGCCCCATCATCTAACCCTCACAGAAAGAAAGTCATTGTACAAATGAGCTGATTTTTTTAATCACCTCCCTGAACACCTGAAAAAAGAAAGAAAATAAAACCGCTTCAAAAGCCAGCCGTTGCTCTGGCTCCTTGAGAGATCCTTCTACTCAGAAGAGGAATTCATCAGAACATAAACTACTGTACGCAGGCACCAAAATCACTCAACCAGTGGAAGAAGAATATTTTATCTGTAATTTTTAACTTGACGCAGGTACTTTTCTCTAAGAACACGTTAATAAGGCACATTTTCTATTGTCTATTGTCGACAATATTTGCCGCAAGTGTACTGGGCTGTGCGCGTCATCCAGTGTTCTTCTGTGACTGACGCAATACAGTAAAGTGATGTTTTGTTCTTTTGGGTTTTGAATGGAGTTATCTTCAGAATTACCTTTAAACACTAAATCGACTATCCGGAAAAATCAGTTACCTGGCATTGCCATGGTCCTAAAAATACCAGTTAAAAGAGCGACTACTGTAACTGATGAGAAAAATTGTTTAGAGATGGGTATTCGAGATATAGCCATTTGGAAATGCTGCAGGGGGAGTGGAGGGTGGCATGCAGAAAAAGAATAGTTGACCTAGGGGCTGCAATAATACGAAACGTATCTGTTTCTGTAATAATCAAGGTGGTTGTAAATTGAACTCCTCCATTATTTCTAAACAGATTATATGTTGATTGTGGTTTAAAAAAATGGCACTGATCCGTAGCTATGCAAATTGGTTTTTAATTTTTGATAATTATTAAACTCGAAGGGCACAGGCTGCCCTCAGACTTATTATTTTACCCAAATAGCATGGTAATCAAATGTAATTCAATTGCATTCTAAAACACAAGTTGAAGAAATTAAAACAGTTTTGCAGCTTATTTTATGAGCTGGACATTCAAACTACTGAAACGGCAACACAATGTCAATAGTATTTTATGTTTACCTTTAATGTTTAACAAGCCTCTGCTGTCCAAATTATTTAATGTATTATTTTCTTAATGTTCAAAAACTTTTGTTTATATTGATTTGCTTTGTTTCCCATTAAAAAAAAATTGTTTAAAATTTGTTGTGCATTTGTTTCAAATTTAAATAGCTTAAAATGCATGTAATGTTGGTGTTGTTGGATAAAGAATTATTGTGAATTGTGATTTTACAAAGTACGATGTTTTTGACTAAGTTTAAAAAATTCGCTATATTAAATTTTACTGGTATTCGGACAAAGATAAAGATGGTATCATGCTACTAAAGTAAACATTTGACTGGCAACAGCAAATTGAAACCCAAAGTTCAAAGATATTTAGTTGCTTTGATAGCAGCTTCACATCAGAGTGTGTATAAATGTTGCTGACATTTGTATTACCGTATCAATAATTCTGTTTGTACTTTGTTTGATTACAATTGAATGCCAAACCTTAATTAAAGTTAAATGTTTTTAATTAATATTGAGGGGTTTCAAGAGCATTGCAACTTGCAAAGATTAGATGTTTGTATAATTTCTTTGTGCTTTCCCAGTTCCCACCAAAGAAGAAAATTTTGTTTAAGAGAGGAAATAATCAGTTACATCTGATTGACCATTTCAGTGCTAATCATTTTTTAATATTTTTTGAAATGTGCTAATATTTTTTACAACATTCGTCTTAAAAGTGCTAGGGCAGCCAAGAGGGTGAAGTCTACTACTGTGTGAGAATAACGATATGAAAAAAATTGTTTTACAACCCAAAAATGCTATGACCCGATGTATTGGATCTCGTTCATATAGGGGATCAAATATGGAATTATCAGTGTTTCAAAAAAACAATCGAGTCGACCGATATATACATCCAAATCTACAGCATCGGAAACTGATGCGGACCGATATATAGGCCCTTAGCACTTTTTGAACTAAACAAGCGACACAAAATATTTTGACTCTTAGAACTTTTTGGAATTAGGCAAAAGCCGATATATTGGCATATCCCTGAAATTTTTAAGTTCAGTATTTAAATTATTGCTCAAGGGTTCAAATTTTGATTTAAATTAATATTTTGTATACTTCAATAGATATATTTACCTCTATGTTCTGACAAATTTAATTAAACTTATATTTAAAGATAATGTTGAAGCTATTTTATTGTCAATACTTGGTTTTATTAGCAATGGTTTTATTAACTAATATTGAATTATTATTAAACTCATATTTTTTGTCAGGCTAACAGTTACAAAATATAAAATTATTTTTCTGTCAAACAAAAAATGAATACACAACACAATCTGTGATTCAAAGGCAACCCTATTATATTGTTATAATGAGAAAAACAAGTTCTATAGAGAAACTTCTCATTTTAAACACCTATAAAATAAATAATTGCACAAACAACACATTAATATTGCATTTACCTTCTGACACTTCTGATGTGGTCAACAAAGTGACATTTTCTGACATCTGCACACTAGCATTTCATCCTAGTTAAGTCGAAAAGAAAAACACTACACGATACATCAATTATACAAATACATTGAATACTTTGCACAAAACATAAATCACGTGGACACGGTGGCCACATGTTGCATGTTTGAACGGTTAGCGACAGCAAACTATTTGTTATCTTTCAAAGCCTTGACACCTTATATTTTTAAAACTCACTTACTTCTTACAGTCTATTCTTACAAGCCTATTCTTTGGGTTAGAGGAATAAATTTCGACACCATAGGCTGCAAGATGTAGGCTAGTTTTTAAAACTGTTTGTGTAATTGATGTATCATGTACTGTTATAGTGAATTTTCCGTTCAAAGAAGAAGCTACTACTGTAGTCGGCATGGTAAGACCTAGGCCCGGGACCATGATAACTTTTTGTTTTGAGGTCCCCAGATGCCAGAAACACCATTTGTTCAAATTCTTATGCTTATTGTGTGTCGATAAGCAGTGATAACTATCATAAAAAAGTTCCAATCTCAATGAAATTTGGTAGAGATGTGTAAAGTATCATTTATATTAATGAGTTAAAAACCAGATAAATCTCACTATCTGAAGGGGGGGGAGGGTTTGTACTCCAACAATGGGTGTTTTGGGGTTTTCACGTGTAATTTTTATTTAAATCAAATTTTATTTTGCACAGTTGGATTCGGCTTAACAAAACAAACAAATTGGTGTTTTGATCATTGCTCTACGTCAATTGGTTACTGAGATATTGAAACTGCTAAACACAGTACATTGTCCAATGTTATCTTATAGAGGATAAGAAAAAATGTATATCTTACTTATTTATGAACATATACCGACAAAACTTGGTATATGACTTCATTTGGTTGTGGTTTATTGTTATTTTCATAACAAAAAAATTTGATCAATGGTTCCCGTATGCAGCAAACGTGCATATGCAGCCCCTTGTTATGTTTATGGAGGATAAGTAAAATATTATGTCTCCCTTAATTATGAACATAAATTTTAAAAAATTGGAGTGTGGTGTCACCTAGTTGAATTCTATTTATATTAGCATTTAACTCATTGAACTCATTTATTAATCAAAATAAGACATATGTCCATGCATTGGTAATGTCAAACAAAATGGAAATTCAACAAATTTACATAAAGATGCTTGCAATCTAAAATGTGCATACACTGCATCAAATTATTAAATCAACTTCCTTGTTCATTTAATTACATTAAAAATGAATAAATAAATAAATATCCCTCCCGGCAGACCTAATAACTTAAGAGCCATCAGTCAGGAAGTCACGGACACTGTAAAACACTTATCAATAAGAAAACATTTTAGATTTTTCATGAATTTAAAATAGTTGGACTCTGCTTTGAGGTGTATCGGAAGTTTATTGAACAAGTTCGTTGAATTGTAGCGGAGATTTTTTTGAAAGAAAGCAGGGTTGTAAACAGGAACTTGTAGATTATTGGAAATATGTAAACTATAATGAAGATTCTGAGGAATTTTGAACTTTATAAAGTTTTGTTTTAAAAACAATAATGTTTCGTAAATATAGAGAAAATTTAAAATATTTGAGGACTGAAAAACTGGTTTGCATGTTTGAAACCTATTCATGGAGAAAACTACTCTGACAGCTCTGCAGGCAAAATAGAAAGATTGTTCTCTTATTCTCACACCCCCATATGGGTAAAGCGTAAACAAGGTGTGGGAAAATGAGGCCATAGTAAGCAAAAAATACCCCTGTCGCAGCAAACCTGCGTACTCAGCGAATTTATAATGGAGATATAAATGTCTTAAATACTACATAAAGCCATTTACCAAGTTTCATAAAAATATATTCATAAATAAGCAATATATACAATTTTACTTATTCCCCATAAGAATAACATTGGGGCTGAGTACGCAGGTTTGCTGCATCAAGGAACACAACAAATGGATTTTTATGCTAATATCAATATAACTCAACTAGGTGAAGTCATATACCAGTTTTCATTCAGTTATGTTCATAATTACATAGCATTTAATTATTATCTATAAGAATAACATGGGGCTGAGTATGCAGGTTTACTGCTACGGGAGCTTTTGACAAACATTTTTTTGAGCAAATATCAATGCACCACAACCAGATGAAGCCCTATATCAAGTTTCTTCAGTGTACGTTCATAAATAAGCGAGATATAACATATTTCTTTTCCTCCATAAGAATAACATTAGACAACGTACTGTGTTTAGCACTTTCAATATCTCGGTAATCAATTGACCTAGAGGAATGATCAAAATACCAAATTGTGTGTTTTTTAAGCTAAATCCAATGGTAAAAACTAAAATTTGACTATTTCAAAAATTATGTGTAAAAAATTCAAAAAACGTATTTTTGGAGTAAAAAATACACCAAAAATACCCCTTCGGATAGAGCGATCTGGCTGGTTTTCAAACTTAGTCATAAATGTTGTTTTACATGTTTATACCAAATTTAATCAAAATCGGATAATCTTTACGAGAGTTATCGTGCTCACGGACACACACACACACACACACACACACACACACACACACACATATAATATATATATATATATATATATATATATATATACAGTTTCAAACGAATGGTGTTTTTGGGGTCTGTGGACCTCAAAACGAAAAGTTATCATGGTCCCGAGCCTAGGTCTTACCATGCTGACTACGGTAATAGCTTCTTCCCTATCGGGGAAATTCGCTAAAAGAACATCACAGTTTGATATTTTTGCTAGAGAGCAGATAGCAAATATGCCTGAGCTAAGTTTGCTGATGATGTGTTCAATGTGTTGATGAAATTTAAGTTTCTCAGGATCAATCCAAGAAACTTTGTACTCTTGGACGGGTGAATAGGAGTTTCATCTAAATGGAAGCTGAAAGCTGGAGAAAATCTATCAGAAATATGGAAATTAAGAAAAACCCCATTTGTTGAGTTCCTTGTTACAGCAAACCTGCGTACTCAGTTTTAATGTTATTTTTATTTGGAGATTAATTAAAATGGCATAAGTTGCTTATTTATGAATTGATGAAACTTTGTATTGGCTTCACTTAGTTGAGTTATATTGGTATTTGCATAAAAAAACAACATATTTTGTGATCTTTGCTGCAGCAAACCTGTGTACTTACACCCCATTTTATTCCTATGGAGAATAATTAAAATGTGATATATTGTTATTTGTGAGTATATTAAAGGAACTTAGTTAGAGGTTTCATGCGGTATTACTGCATTGAAAATATTATAGGAGCTAAACGCTAAATATTAAATTCGCTGAGCACGCAGATTTTCTGCGACGGAGGTTTTTCAATACTATGACAAAACGTGTCACATCAACCACAACAGGAATGTCAGAAGGCAAATACAATATTAATTTGATAGTGATGATCCAGCAGTAAGAAATGGACTCTAGTCCAACAGCTGATACTGACCCTGGTAGGGGGTGGGTCGCGGCTGCTTCCCATCAGGGGTTGGCAGCAGTGAGGAGCCTGTTGGGTCCAGTAGGAGCCATGTGCAGTTGCCAGACACGTTCTCCAGGCTCCCCAACATCCCGCCATGACTGCACTGCAACAAACAAGCCTCTGTCAGTATTGAGCAACACAGGGGGACAAGAAAAGTTGAAGTATTTTGGAGTTGGAATTAGTACCTGGGGGCCGAGCTTTGCTCAGGAAAGGTAGGCAGTTCGTATAGATGACTTGGAGTAATTTTTCACCACGTCCCCCAACTGATGAGCAGATTTGTTTAGCTCTTTTGCCTATTTTCTGCATGTTTAAAGTCACTCCAGTTGTTATTAGAGCTCAATGCCCCTTTGGTTAATTTTTGATTTGACAACGTTAAATGTAATATTCATTCAATGGTTTTAGTTACTGCTCTCATGAAACCACATGTTAATACTTAAACTACAATAGTATCTATTATAGATATGAAAATAAATGGAAATACCTCTACAATTCATTTAAAAAAGGAACATTACATTCGCGCTGTAAATAATATTTCATTATATTATATTTCCTATGATGGAACTCCTTCAAATAAATGAAGACAATACAATTCATGCACTTTTTGACTTCATTTTATGTAGTAACATCAAAATTTAAAAAAATTAGATTAAATTTTAGTTATATCTAAGTTATATGTACCTAAATATAAGGCAAAGTAGAGTATGGGCTCCCTTTCACGGGCCCTTGTTGCGTCCGGATCCAAGTTCGGACCTTTTTTTTACTTTGGGGCCCCCAAACGGTCCAGGCCCCTTGCCTCCCCCCTGGGTGGGCCTGAATGTATATGTTTGTATTGCCATGGGCAACTTTTTCATAAAGCCAGAATAAATTATAAAAAAAAACAAAAAATAGCATTTCTTTGACAGTTCTCTAATTGATTATAAACCGCTGTTATGATTTTTTTGTTTTGATTTGTAACTCCATAAGAACACTGGTATTTTTTTTTTACTTTTTATATTTGTTTTCTATATTATTTTATTATTCCTGGGGATGAGATCTGTTCATAACATATTTTTATCCCAGAAATTAGTTATTTCCAACATTTGAAGGAAATTGTTGGAGCCGTTTTTGAGATCAGAGTTGCAAGCAGGAAAAAACCTTACTCATATTAGAGTATAGGATATAATTCTACCAGATTTAATTTATCAAAGTGATCTTACATACTAGCTGTTAACCTCGGCTTCGCTCGTAAATCTTCAATATTAACCTGACCAGCACTTTTTAATCTTTGTTTACATTTTACCGTATGACTTCATTTACAGTAACTGTCGAACAAATTAACTCCAGCTGGTAAATTTATAACCGATATTCTTCCATAAGATTTGCATTGCAACTTACAAGTCATGTGGAGTGAAACCCTAAGATTGAATGTAAACATTTTAAGGTCTCTATGGTGAAGTGATATGTAACTTATGTTCATGGAAGATTTTAGCTTATTTGGTCCAGTAGTTTTTGCGTGATGGAAGTCTAAACATTCATCCATGCATACATACTACATAATACAATCTTTCACATTTATAATATAGTAGGATGACCTCCCATTGGGCCTGATGATGGTCGGTGTGACCAGTCTAAATCGATTGCTTTGTACCATCTTTTATAATTTACAGGGTGTTTGGAAAAAACTATTTAATAATCTAGGATATGGTTATTCATTTAAAATTAAAAACTGAGTTAAGTTTAAACTGTTATTTGCAAAAATAAAATCTTTACTTGTTTCAAAATGACAGATGTAAAAAATCTCAACATTTAAATCACATAAAAACTGTCTATTTAATGGGACAAAAGAATAATACAATTTTATTAAACATTCAACAAGTAATATTTTATTTACTTAAACTTATTTTATTTATATAGATAGATGTACTCTTGCTGATTATCCGTCCAAAATGTATTAACAGCTGCAATTAAAATAAAATAATTCCTCATGTTAATCGTATGGGCAAAAAACAATTTTCAGGGCGGTATAAATAAAGAAAACTTATAATATTTATATAGATAGATGTATAGCTGTTTAAGTCTTCAGTTCCTTAATTAATTAAGTTAAAAGAAGAAAAGTTATACTGGAAAATAAATGTTGTATTTTTACATCAATCCCAATTCCAATATTTTATAAATAAAAAACAATAACATTAAAAATAATGAAACATATGATTTGTTTTAAATTAAAACCATATGATAAACACTGGTGGATAGTCAGTTGCCACTACACAGCCCCCCGCGGAGACCGGAGGTCAGGGCCTTTTGAAACGAACTTGACGTCCTGATCGTGTGGTGTAGTTTGGAAGTACTGAGGTTTCCTAAAAGGAGATCTTGTAATTCAACATCGTCCTTTTGAGCACTTGCAAGGGATTGCAAGTCAATCGGAATGGGGGAGTTTACAGCTTCAACACGTGACAAGGTGTCTGCGACAATATTTGTAGAACCAGAGATGTGCTGAATGTCGGTCGAAAACTGTGAAATAAAAGTAAGCTGATTGAGTTGGATGGGAGGCAGTTTATCTCGTCTTTGCTGGAAAGCATAAATTAGGGGCTTGTGATCTGTAAAGATAGTGAAAGGTTGTGCTTCGAGTACATGTCGAAAATGCTGTACTGCTGTATAGACAGCATACAATTCACGGTAATAGGCTGGCCAGTCCTTTTGCTTTTCGTTAAGTTTGTGAGAAAAGAAAGCTAAGGGTTGCCAGGAAGACTCTGTAAATTGCTGCAGGCAGGCACCTACAGAGGTTGCAGACACATCTGTAAACAATCCAAGACGAGCTTCAGGATCAGGGTGATTGAGCAATGTAGCATTGGCAAGGTTTTCCTTACATCTAGTGAAAGCTTCGTCTAAATCCTCGTTCCAGTTCACAGGTTGGGAGTCTTTAAGTCCAGCAAGTGCATCGTGGAGGGAGGACTGATATTTAGCTGCACTGGGAATAAAGCGACGAAAGAAATTCATCATACCCAGAAACCTACGAAGATCACGAGCAGTCTGTGGTCTTTTAAACTGTTGGATGGCAATGACACGATCTGAAAAAGGTTTAGTTCCAGCTGCAGATACTTCGTAGCCAAGAAAGGTGACTGCAGAGGATGCAATGACACTCTTTTTAACATTTACTAGAATGCCATGATCAGAGAGACGTTTAAAGAGGATGTTCAGATGTTTCATGTGTTCTTCCTGATTGTGAGACGAGATCAGAATGTCATCGATGTAAGCAAAACAGAAATTTAGACCAGAAAGAACTTCATCGATAAACCTTTGAAATGTCTGTCCAGCATTTCGAAGCCCAAATCCCATAAAAGGAAACTCAAACAATCCAAACGGAGTGGTAATTGCGGTTTTGGGAATGTCGTCAGGATTTACAGGGATCTGAGTGTAGGCTTTAACTAAGTCGATTACACTAAATACATTACAACCATGTAAGCAATGACCAAAGTCATGTATATGTCTAACAGGATACCGGTCGGGAATTGTCCTGGCGTTGAGTGAACGATAGTCTCCACATGGGCGCCATCCATCGGTCTTCTTGGGTACCATATGGAGAGGTGAAGCCCAAGGACTATCAGAACGACGAGCAATACCTTCCTGAACCATTGAGTCAAACTCTGATTTGGCTATTTTAAGACGGTCAGGAGCGAGACGACGGGGACGACAAAACACTGGCGGACCTTCAGTTGTCCGAATATAATGTAAAGTTGAATGTCGAACATTCCGAGGCAATCCAGATGGGCGGATTAACTCTGGGAAAGCTGCAAAAATCTCATGATGGGGAGTGTTTTCAGAGAGAGCCTTTACACTGGGTTGAGAGTCCTGAGCTGGTTGGCAGAAAGTCACGAAACCTGTCGTTCCGTCGACAAGACGTTTATTACGACAGTCTGGCAAGAGATTGAAATAAGCCAAAAAATCAGAACCAATAATTGGTAGGTGTACATCAGCTACAATGAAGCGCCATGTCAAAGAACGGCGAAAACCAAAATCTAATGTAAGATTTATGAAACCATAAGTACATATTGTTGAGTTGTTTGCAGCACTTAATGTGTAGTCAGTCGGGCAACGTCGATCAGGTAGGAGTCGTTTAGGAAAACAACAGAGGTCAGATCCGGTGTCAATAAGGAATCGGTTTCGACTAGTTCGATCTGTAACATAAAGGCGGCTACCAGCAGTTGTGCAGTCCGTTGCCGCCATTACTGACTGCTGCTGGAGTTTTCCTGAAAAGTGCAAGGAAGGATGCATTTTGTAGCATTTTTACCAAACTTAGTGTGGTACCAGCACATACGTACTGATTTTTTTTTCTTCCGTTCTATGCTTTGACATTGAACGACTTCGAGGGTGACTACGGAACTGATTGTTATGTTTAAAATTTGCAGAGAGTTCCGCAATTTGATCGGAAAGAGAACGAAGTGTATCTAACAAGGCGTTACCTGAGTCAGGAGATGTTGAGTTTACGGCAGCCGACATAGGGACGGGTGGTTGAGCTACTTCGATGATTTTATCAGCTAACTCAGCCAATTTGTCCAGCGAAAGCTCAAGTTGGGTGGTTAGAATCGCCTGAGCGTGTGGAGGTAGGCGCCGTAACCAAAGCTGACGAAGAAGGTTGTCCTGAAGAGTCGAGGACCCAGCTAGGGAGCGTAGATGACGTAGGAATTGTGACGGTTTTCGATCACCTAATTCTTCATTGCTGAGAAGTTGTCGTACTCGCTGCTCCTCTGATGCCGACAATCGTTGAATCAGTTGAGTTCGTAGAACGTTGAACTTGTCTGTCTCCGGTGGGTTAGTGATGATGTCCTCCACTTCGGTTGCGTAGCGAGTGTCTAGTTGAGCCACAACGTAATGGAATTTTGTTTCATCGCTAATAACCCCAGATATTATGAATTGAGATTCTGCTTGTGAAAACCAGAGACTTGGTCTATCTGCCCAAAATGGAGGTAACTTCACAGCAACTCGATTTTCAGCAGTTACATTTGTCTGAGAGATTGTATTATGTTCTCTTGCGATTTTCTGACTCAATTCAACATTTGCAGCTCTTAATTCTTCCAACTGTCTTTCGATTTCTTCTAATGACATCGTGAAAACAAACTTGGTAGAAGTAAAGTTCAATTTTGCAAAAAAAACAATATTTCAGTTAAATTATAGTTGAAAGTAGACTGTAGAAAATGTTCTTTTAGTAGGGGTCACCCACTAAAAGCTGTTTAAGTCTTCAGTTCCTTAATTAATTAAGTTAAAAGAAGAAAAGCTATACTGAAAAATAAATGTTGTATTTTTACATCAATCCCAATTCCAATATTTTATAAATAAAAAACAATAACATTAAAAATAATGAAACATATGATTTGTTTTAAATTAAAACCATATGATAAACACTGGTGGATAGTCAGTTGCCACTACAGATGTATTCTTGCTGATTACCTGTCCATAATGTATTAACAGTTGCAATTATTTTGGTGGAAAAACAAACAAAACATCTGGGTTTTTTAAATTGGAAATGTTACACACTTTCAGTTTTTTGCTATATTTTTGAGTTCTATGACCTAAATTGAAAATCTAAAGCAGTTTGCACACCTGCACACCTAGACGCACATTAATATTCTAGAATTTCCTATTCGCAGCTTGCGCATCCCATTCTGAGAAGCGACAATAGTAAATAGATAAATAGTAAACAAAACAATCACAGTCTTTAATCAAATATAATCCTTATAACAGCTGTTTACTTAATAGAATTTAATTAAATCAAGAAAAAACACATGTGACATAAACCAAATAAAACTCTCCTCCGCAGAGCCCTAAGGCCTGAATCAAAAATCTAAAGCCAGTTTGCACATCTGCACACCTAGACGCACGTTATAGATTATAATATGTGGGGGTAAATCTTGAAACAAAATAACCTTATTGTTTACAAAGTTTGCATGTAGCATAGTAATAATATAGATATAGATTATACAGTGGAACCTCGATAACTCGAACCCCAGGGGAAGCGGCAAAAATTTGAGTTATCGAATATTTCTAAATATCGAGGTTCGACTTATCAAGGTGATTTTCCACAGACTTCGACTTATTGAGGGTCACCGTACCACAATAGATGGATCATGGAAGGGTATAATCCTTACATAAGTTAGAGCTATGTATCAAAAATAATTATACCGTATAATAATAATTATTAAAATTAAAATAGATTTGAACAATTTTAAATGTCTAAAATAAGCCCCGAAATATATTCTAAAGATTCTTTGGTTAACGTAGTAGAGGACGAAATACTTCCTTCAGTGAAAATATTGTAGAGGAGGAAAGTAAACAAATAATGACTCACAGTTTGGTATGTTGGTGATGTTTTTCCGTTCTATCACTTTCTGTCTATTTTCTAGACTTATTTGCTCACTTCTTATCATCTGCCCCAAACAAATCCCTCTCGCTTACGGAAGTCAGTGCTAATGTCCTTGGACAATGCCCTTTTAACAGTCTTCTCCAAAATATCCATCATCACACCATCAGAAAAATAATAGCTGATCAATTCAGGAAAAAACAATGATATGAAGTTCATGAGGAAGTGATGGGAATTGAAGACGGAGGCTTTGTGAGACGCAGCGATATTATAGCGAGAGAAAGAATAACTGAGGACTGAGGACTGATCCAACAGTGAGATTTAAGCAGAATTTAAACCAAAATATAGAGGTCCACAAGGAAAAAATCAAGATATATTAAAAAAATATTATTCAGAAAAATACAAGATCTCTAAATTTGAAGTTTACGGCCTTCTTATTGGTGCCAGAGGAACCATGCCTCAACTAGTCCAACATTTAAAAAAAAATTCAATTTAATACACTTAATTTAATAGCCTTAACTTCTATCAGATGTTTAATTACCAATATTAAAAACCATCTCTACAATATTAGTAATTAGAATTTAATCTTTTCAAAATCAATGTATTCTTCAGTATTCTTTGTTATTCAGCAAATTACATTGTGTAATAAGATGTTAATTTTTAAAATAAATTATTCCTAGCTTGCTCGTTACAGCAAACATGCGTACCGCCATATCAGCCAAAATATTATTCTTATGTAGAATAAATGAAACGTTATATGTAACTTTTTAAATGTACTTTTATGAAACTTGGTAAGTAGTAGTAGTAGTTTTATGTAGTAGTGAGACACGTATATGTGTTGGAAATTCGATGAGTAGGCAGGTTTACTAAGACGGGGGTATTTACATTTTAAATTGTTGAAGTCCGCTGTTTAAACAAGTAAATATAATTTTTTACCCAAATACCATTTTGACGCTTCTTGGACTATATCTGCAAATTTACTGTTCTTAGCAACCGGTATATCCAGCTATCACTTTTCAGTGCACTGATAGTAGGAATTTATGACAACCCTTAATGACATTTAAATACTATACAAAAGAAATAACGTAATCTATTATGTGGGTCATATTTATGAACTGAAAGAAAATGTTAAAACAATTTATAAAATGATTTTTGCGCAAGATTAATGTTTGTGGCAAACATTTATGCACTTTAAAATATAATTACAACAAAAGCATAAATACATTTTTTATCCTGACCCATTAATTATTTGTCCACGAGGAAAAACGTTTGCCGTCCTGGAAGGGTTACCAAGGATAACATAAGTGTAAAGTTTAGTTTTGTACTATCAATGACTCTGGAATAATATACAATTGCAATTCAAAATACATCCTACTGGAAGACAACATTTCAGGACATACCTTTACAGAAACTTGTTTTTTGATTTTTGCATGGTTATCATATCCTGTATATTGTTGAAGGGTATTTTTCAAACACAATTTTATAATGGGAAATAGCATTTTAAATGTTAAATTACCTGATTAGCCAACTCTTATTTGTTGACTGGATGGAAGCCAGAAGATTGTATCAACAGAACAAAATAAAATAAATTATTTTCAAGATGGCGGCTAGACTTAACCCAGCAAGGATTGTGTCCTTGTTTTATTCAAAGACTTCTTTTGTCTGTATGAGTACCTAGAAATAGCTCGTTGGTTGGTATTAACATGTTATTTCCTGAGAATAGTGTCTCTGTGTCTAGAACCATTGAATGAATAAGAATGCATATACATGGTGTTTCAGAATTTGTGTCTGATACTTTAGGGTGTTGTTCCTGGAGGCTTAGTAAACTCATAAATAATCAGCATTTGATTTAATATGCCTAAGTGGTTGTCTGTCCGTATGTATGAGTTTGAAATAAAATAATTTTAATTTAAAATATGTTTAAGCTTTGAAACATGGTATATCGGTTTACATTTTCAATGTAAATAAGTGTAATTTGTTAAAATTCTAACTTTTTAAAATTCAAAAGGGCAGCCAGTTTGAATTTTCAAACTCAAATATCTTTGAAACCGTTTCTTTGACAAAATATTAACAAGAATAACTTTTTCAAAATTTGATTTTACATTATACAAGATAAATTTAACTCCAATCGGTTGATAAATAACTAAGTTATTCTCACTTGTGCAATTAATTTATTACTTAAACTGCAAAGTAAATAGTACAGACTGACAGACAAGCACTTAGGCATATTTAAAAAGGCTTTACTAAGCCTCCAGGAATAACACTCTAAAGTGTTTGACACAAATTCTGAAACATCCTGTAACAGGGTGGATATATCTATCTCAAATGTGTCTATAACAAAAATACTACATTGTATCTAGAGCAACTCTAACATGTAGAAAATAGGCAAATGAGCGAAACTAATCTGCTCGTCATGGGAGGGGGTGAGTGAGGTGAAATTCTATTCTAAAATTTACTTTATAAAATGGTATTCTCTGCCTTTGGCCGATTACTATTCATTTTATATTAGGTTTCACTTTGTACACTTTCAAACTTTTGCAATGTTATTCTTCAATAAAAATATGTTAGATAAATTGTCTGCTTCCTAAAACATAGTTCAGACACAAGGAATGTGTAGCAAACTTGGTGAATTCCAGGAGGAGGTGGATTGTGGGAGGTTTCCTATCTTAGTACAGCGACAACGAAATCCGTATATCAATCTTTGACCGAGCATAAATATCAGACGGATCCCAGTTCAAAGTCATAATCCAAAACTTTAATGAATTGTTGTAGATTTTACATAAGTTACTTACTTGTTATGATATTGTGGACAGTATAATTAAAGATGGATATATGTTTGATCTAACTATACGCTTGGAAAAAAACAAAGAACAAGCAAAAGAAGTCAACCATGAAAAAAATTAATATATGATGAGACCAAAAACTACTTTAATGACAAATATAAACTAAAAAGTATTGAAATATTTGGATTATTGATATAGGCAAGAAGTAGAATCCCAGTCTTTGTTGTGGATGTTTGGAAAAAGTTTCACTTACAACAAGAAAAACTTCAAACAATAAACCACAACCACAATGAAATTCACCGTATATATTTTAAGGAATCATTCGTATAACAAAATTATTTATGTATAGCTAACAAACATCTCATCACATTAATGTAAACTGTTTGAGTTTTAGCCAAAATTGTATGTCTGGAATACTTCAATAAATTGTCTTTACATTTACTCTTAATCCTTAATTATCATCAATAACTATATTTCAATTTATGGTCTGTTCAAAAAATTAATTTAATTAATACCTACCAATAAGGAATTGGTTATGTTATCCATTTCATGCATACACTCTACAAACCAACATCAGTATCTGCTGTCAAACTCGATGTAATTAATGGTTTTCATCAATAGGAATCCTGGATTATAAGGCATTATCGTTCTTTTAAAGGAGATAACGGAAGTACTTATACGGTTGTTGTTACCACGTGAACGTTATTTCAAGGAATTTAATTAACGGCTTAATCTTCTATAAATAAATTTCTGAAGTAAATATTTATGCTAAAAAAAATTGGCATTCGTCAATTTATGTATCTTAATCACAGTGCATACATTAAGCAAATAATTGTTTAAAATCTACTTTAATAATAATTCATTTAAATCTGTAGGTTTTGTACTATGTAAAATAGATTTATGACCACGTTTTCCCTATTAAATATTTTTGACTTCATCGCTAAAATAAATAATATTGAAACAAATTATTTAATGAGCTAAAGTTTTGTTTTTGAAAATTGTGCTGTGTAATTCAGTACCACATAAGTAGGGGGCATTGGATGAAAAATTTATTACTCACATATCAGCAGTTAAAAACTTTATAATCAGTAAACATTTATTTTTTTACAATGGTCACATAACACCGAATACATTGGGAGTAATACACTCACTTGGTAGATGACTTGTCAATCTTTAAACTAACTTAAAATCAAAATTAAATTGCAAGCATTAAAATTAAGATACAAAAATATAAAATATAAAAACCATTATCTCCAGTTACATTTTTTCTTATTACAACCTAGTTTAAATAATTCTCAACACTGTAAAAACATTTTGTAATTAAAAAGATTGAATTTTATCTGCAAACAATGTGTTGGTTTTAGATTCTTTTGCTGAGCGAAGCTCTCTTTCCCTCACTTTGTCACTTCTTTGTAACGGCATCACAGTGTAATGGCTTTACCGATTGATATGAAATTTGGCTAGTAGCTAGGTGATATCGAGGAGAAGGTTTTTTCTTCAGAAAGATTTGCAAAATTCCTCCTAGGTTACGCCTCACTGGGTCTTAAAGTTCACATGTAATCTATATTATTAAAAGAATTTCTCGATTTTTCTTTGCAGCATAACTACCCCTAGAAATTCATTTTGCAATACATATTTGGTATCAAATTAAAGCTACTTCTCTCTAGATGTGCCTTTTTTGGGTTTCGAAAATATCCCATGAAAAGCCTTGGTCCAGGAGGCTTTTGAAATCCCAGCGAATGTGCTACTATCTGTTGTTAAACCTGTGAACTTTTTCCAACTCGCATTTGTTTATAGCAAAACATATGGTGATGATTTGATCCAGTTCTTAAGTTTGACCACAGAATACAGCACTTGCATTTATTTATTTGATGAAAGTGGTGTTTTCTTTAAAGTTAGAAGTAATTTGATTTTCAAATAGGCTAATTCATTTAATTTCTTGAAATAAATATAGATTTTTGAAGAAAAAAATAATTTAATTTTGACCACGAAGAAAAGTACCTCTCATGTAAATCTAGGACATAGCCAGTTTGATTTAAACTAATTTACTATCTCTTATATGGTAGATGTTGAAAGCTGTTATTTTATACTCAGATGTAAGAGTTTTTCCCCTAATACATAGGTTACAAAATTTACAATAAAATGTAAAGTAGAAAGTTTTAATTTTATTTGTTCATAGTTTATCTAGACAATTTTAATATGTTTTTAAACTTGAAACTAAAACAGAATGTGTTTAAGTTTTATTTCATAATCTGTGAAATGACTGACATTTTTGTAATAATTTTTATACGTTTTACCATGTATTACCATGTATTACCTTAACATCAGTGATTTTCCGTCATTGTCAGTTTATTATGCAAATTTTAGACATTTCGTGTAAGACAATGAAGTGAAGAGAATGAGTGAAGTGTTCAACAATTTTTGTGTTCTAACTTTTTTAATATTTTATCATGAATTATATACTTTGACATCAGTGTTTTTTCTGGTTTCACATCAATATATAATAATCATTTTGTATCTAATATGTCTTGAACTATATTCAAAGCGTTTCGTGCTATTTTTGGGACACATGATTGATTTACTACTTTTAGGTTCAACCAAGTATGGTTCCTCAAAAGTCCAAAAGATAAGTCACGAAGTGACGCTGGCTGCTAGTAGTTGTTATAGCATTTTTAAATTCACTAAAAGCTTCAAAACTATAATAAACGTAAAGAAAATTCCACTTAGAAAAATGATAAAATTGTCTCTCAAAAGTCACTTACACCATTTTGATCGGTTTATATTATTTTTTATAATTTACCATATTTTAATAGACAAATGTTAAGAAATTCCTGCTTTTTAACATATGCAGTCATAATTTTGACGAGATATAGTGTTTATTTTTTATCTCTTGATATATTATGATATTCACAATTAAAAAGCTGCCCCATCACCAAAGTTTTAGAAGAGCGTAATACTCTATAGTATTAAAAATTAAATAATAGTACCAATTAAACCAAATATGTACCATAATCAAATTAAATTATAACATAGAAAATTAAATTTGAGACGTTTAAACCAAAAGCAATTTTATTCCTGAAGATTAATTTAATTCATCTATTCTTATAACACTTAAAAACACTACTTTAACAGCGTTACATATTACTAGAGTACGGAAATTAAAACCTGAATGTAGGTCGCGTTGTTACAGCTTAAACAAAATCGCATCCTTGTAATAGCGAATTCACTAGAAATGCAATTGAAAGCGGGGTTTTTAAGATGAAAAAGAGCTTACAAGTATACACTGAGGCATAAACTTTAAAGTGTTTTTATTGCTAAAAGATATAATTTTATAATGTATATTTGTAGATGAAACCAATCCTCCTGGACTATATTAAATCAAACGAGTTCACACTCAGCACGCTGACGTGAGGGAAGTGAATTTCCACATAACAACTTTTAAAACTCAAAATAAGTGTAAAAACATACATTTGTCCAATTATTATTGAAATCTGAAAACATTGATTTTTTGGCTGTTCTGATACTCCTGGTTTGATTTACTTGCAAAGCTGGGAATACAATTTTGCGCATTATAAGGTTAGGAGAAGGTCCAGACAGGCTTGAAAGTAGGCGTGAGGTTGCTGGGGATGTCAAAAGTACTCTAACAAAGGAATAACAGGCTTTTCTAGTGTAAAACCCCCATAAGACAACGTACTGTGTTTAGTCGATACACATTTTCTTTAATAACTCGGTGAATATTTATGCTAGAATGACGAGAGAGGGCTTAAAACGTTCGCCTCTCTAATTCCCATCTTCTTACATGCATTGATTTTACATCTGAGGCTTTTATAACCCTTTTTGGGCCCAACAACTCGAAATTTGAAAGATTAATCCCCAAAAAAAGGTGTTTAGAGTATTTCGATTGTTTTTCCCAACAAACTTGTTCAATTAATTACAGAAAGGAATGTCCCTATCAAATTTGAAGTTTGTTCAAAGGGCTCCGACCTAGAGGGCATACAAGGGTGCAGTGTCAGGTTTTAAAATTTAATGTTTACAAAATTAGCAGCTGTAATTAATTAACAGCTGTAATTAAAAAAATTCTAATTACACCGCGCCGGGTAACTGCTAGTTGTAATGAAAGAAATATTTTATTGGGTTTATGTCACATGTTTTTAACTGACTTCATTTAAATTAAATAAACAGCTGTTAAAAACTATCACTGTTTTGTTTATATTAAGTTTGTTTACTAAATGTAGCGTTCTTCCCCGTAGATCTTCTTTGTTCAAGTTTTAACTTTGTAACTGTTGCTTCGCTCATTTATGCGTCTAAAGTATAACGGCAGACCATCATACAACGGCAACGTTGGCAGAACGGTTGGTAACGGCAGAAGTTGGTTATACAATTTCTTCCCCATATGATATAAATTATTTGCAAAAAGACTTTTATTATGGATTGGATAATGTAGTGTATAATTATTTTGATAGTTATATGTGCAGTTAAATCCATTAACAGATTTATTAAAATGTTGTCTTACAAAAACTAATGATCTATAGATATATAACATAGAACTGGTGAGATGTCATATTTTATAAATAAATTTATACAATACGTTTTTGGCTTTACATTGGTAATAACTCTTGTTTTTTTTTATACAAAATATACTACTAAATGAATTCATCCATTAAAGGATTTTTTATTAAGTTTGACATAGTTCGGTTATAAAAATAACTTAACAAAATACCAATTTTAAATCAAAGACACAACTTGAATAAGGTACTTCTACAACCATAGGCAGAAACTCTTAATGTCACAGGTCCTTTTGGACATAAAAGCCAGATAAAGACTATTAAATTTCTGTAATAATGAAAGAGTTGGTGTGGAGGAAAGACCTTGAGAGGAAGACCTTGTCTCTCTCTCTCTCTCTCTCTCTCTCTCTCTCTCTCTCTCTCTCTCACTTTAAATACTTCCTTATAACTGTCTCTCATGATTACCTATTAAACATAAGCAGTTGTCTATCATATCCCAACTGAATTATTAACAAAGCAGACTGATTAGCAATTTTATTGCAATACAGCTAGAATCTATGATTGATAGCTCATTTCTTTATTAGCACAGTAAAAATAAATAACTCGCTGTACAAATTTTGGAAAGTAGTTCCAAGATAGATATACTGTAATATAATTCTACATCACTAGTTTGTCTGTCTGTTTGTATGTATGTTTTTTTACAAAATCCTACTAACATTATAAATGTGAAAGTTTGTAAGTTTGTTTGGATATTTGTGGCTCAATCACGCTCTAACCATTGGACTGGTTGAGCTGAAATTTGGAAGAGAGGTACTTGATAGTCCTGAGTAACATATAGGACTAAAAATTTGTATGATTAAAGTTATGAAAATCATATTGGGCTTTGCCCCATGGGGTTTCAAAGTTCCTATGTATTCCTTATGGACATAAATTTTTGTTTGAGCTGAAGAAAATACAAACAGCTGATCTTGATTTGTGGTAGTTCCACAGGGGCTAACCACAGAATGCAGCACACACAACTGTCATAGTTTTTATACATCATTTGCGGGGCAAAGCCTGCAGGTAACATCTAGTAAATCATATTATTTAAACCATTTGAGCTTTTTTTACCTTCAAACTTGGCAAACACATGCCTCATCGTAAGTCCTAATTGTTTAAGATCGTTTTTTAGTTTTAAATTTTCTGATTCTGTATATGCTTGGTTTTTTTTTTGTTGCAAGTGACATTTTTAACATTTTGAAAAGGAACAATCCAAACCCTGTTACCTTACTATCTAAGATCAACACTTTCTTAGGAAAGCATCATTGATCAAAGACAAATGGCAACTGGGTCCAATATCAAAGTATCACATGATTTTTGGATTTTGTTCAGAATCAGAATCAGAATCAGAAATAATTTATTTCGTGAATAACAAATTGTTGTGTGAAACAAGTCAGATTTAAAACTAATACTTAATACTAAATTGACAATTTTTAAAATTTGTTCTCTAGCAAAAAGTGCACATTTCCTTCACATATTTGTGCAGTCTGACAGGAATTCATCCACTGAGTACGGACACCTTTCAATCAGAATATTTTTTACCTTTTTAAGAAAAATGCTTGCACTGACTATGTTTTTCAGGTGCCGGGAGGTATAGTCGTAGAGCAGAGTAGTGGATGCCCTTTTCAAGTAGTGCCAATCTATGGATAGGGTAGACCATGTTACACTTATGACGTGAATGATAGAGAACCCCGAGTTATGAAGCAAGCTCTATAGCCACTACGCTAGCCAGCCAGTTTTAATATATTATTTAAATCATAAAAATAATCTTTTTTACGTCAAAACATTACTACTACTCAGATCTTAGTTGTCATTTGCACAATACGGCTTATCAAAAAACAGCATTTATGAAAAAATTTACATTTTTTACTTTCTTTTCTATACCTAACAGAAATATTGTTTTCATTAAGATTGTAGAATTTGAAATATTGGTAAAACTATTTGTTTTGATGCTCCCGTTACTAAAAACATGGTAAAGTTTTCTGGGGGTGTACAGACATAAAGAGATTCAACTATATAGATCAATTCAGGTTAAATTTAATGTGGAAATAAAATGTTACAATGTATCCAGATAAAACAAAATATTTTTAGATTCGAAAAAAATCCCTTATAATTTGCATTGATTCTCAGGGCTAACCCTCAAAGGGCTTCAAAGTTTCAATGTAATTCTTAAGGAAGATCAATAATAAATTTAAACGTGCTGCTCCGCCGCAATATTTTGCGGATATAATCCTTATAACAGCTGTTTTTTTAATTAAGATAATGTGATTTTAAAACTCGGAATTTACCCAAAATAAAAGTGTATATCAAATATTTAGCTTCACAGTGACTTAGAACTTGAAATAATCTTTTAAATAAAAAAATAATCATCAAAATCGGTAAAGTATTAACCCATTAAGGTAGTACCTAATTACATTCTATTCGCATTGGCCTACAACGGGATTTGATTGGTGCTGCACTCTAGTAGCATAATCCAAACAGTGCACATGGTCAACAATGATTTTGCTAAGGTACTTTTTACTTATGTGTAATTCACCTGTGTTAAAACTGAGTACGCAGGTTTGCAATTGAAAAATAACACATTTCTTATCTTCCTCGTTGCAGCAAACCTGCGTACTCAACCCTAATGTTATTCTAATGGAGAACAAATAAAATGCTGTATATCACTTACTTATGAATGTATTTTTGTGAAACTGTATGTGTGCCAATGCGACTCTTTAAAATGAAAGAAAGCAATATTTTAATTAAAATACGCCATTAATCCATTTAAAAACACCAATTTTCTATTCCAATTCATAGGTTAAAAAAATTACAAGTAAGGAACGAGACCAGCTCGTAAATCTACGCCAAATGGTTAAATATAGGAAGTGAGTGAATAAAAAGCAGGAGTTTTTTTAAAATATATAGATGTACGCATTTGACAGCTGTTTATATTATCAAATGCTAGTAGCACAACATCAAGAACAGATGTTTCAGGCATTATGTAAACTCTGAAATTCCCGTATAAATATTGTGTTACCGTTCCAAAGCCAACATGGCCTGCTGATTAACTGTGTTTACTCTATCCAGCTGATTGCTTAAAACTTATAGTTATTTCCCAATGTTAAGCTTATAGGAAAAACTCAACTTTAAGGGGCCCCAGGGCCTCATTCACAAATTATTTCTCTATAAATAAGTTTCCTGCACAGCTTCACGTTAGGCTCTTTCCAATGACACCAAAAACATGAAAATCAGTTCAGTAGTTTAGGAGTGACTGTCACAAAAAAACCTGCTCGCCTGTTAAATAAGTATAGATAAAAAGACTAGTTGAGTTTATTATCATCATCATAAAATATGGAGGTAAGCTATTTTATTCTATTTCTATGACTGTCCAAAATTAATTCTATGTAAGTACCAGTTAACTATTGTAGGGAAGAATAAGTATTTATAAAACTTACAAATAGCCAATAGAAGACTATTTTTTTGTTTTAATTTATTTATTGTTGGGTGATAACTAGTATTAGTGAATTTCCCCTATAGGGAAGAAGCTATTACCGTAGGTGGCATGGTAAGACTTAAGCCTCAGGCCGTGATAACTTTTTGTTTTGAGGTCCCCAGATGCCAAAAACACGATTCATTCAAATTTATATATATATGTGTGTGTGTGTGTGTGTGTGTGTGTGTGTGTGTGTGTGTGTGTGTGTGTTTGTGTGTGTTTGTGTGTGTGTGTATCCGTTACCTCGATAACTTTTGAAAGAAACGCCCGATTTTGATGAAATCTGGCACAAATGTGGAGAGTAACATTTATGACTTTAAGTTCGAAAACCAGATTGATCGAAATATGGGAAGGGGGTTTTATGGGGGTTTTAAATTTTCCAAAATCAATTTTTTTTTTGTTTTTTGTTTGCTTACAATTTAAAAAACACTCAATTTTGGTGATAGCCATTTTATAGAGCTTGAAAAAACAAATAATTTAGTATTCTGAATCATTAACCTAGGTTAAGTGGTTGTGGAGAAAAGTCAAAAAACGGGCCCATAAAATGTCCCATGTTAATCTTATGGGAAAAATGTTTTTGGATTTTCCTCACATCGTTTTACTTAACACCCCCGTCGCAGCAAACCTACGTAATCCATGAATTTCCAATGCATATGTATGGGTCTCACTACTACCTAGTGCCACTTATCAAGTTTCACAAAAATACATTCCTTAAAATTAGTGATATATTGCATTTTATTTATTCTCCATAAGAATAACATTAAAACTGAGTACACAGGTTTGAAATTGAAAAATAACACATTTCTTATCTTCCTCGTTGCAGCAAACCTGCATACTCAACCCTAATGTTATTCTAATGGAGAACAAATAAAATGTTATATATCACTTACTCATGAATGTATTTTTGTGAAGCTTGGTAAGTGGCTGTATGAAGTAGCGAGCCACATATATATGCACTGGAACTTCGCGAAGTACGCAGGTTTGCTACGACGGGGGTGTTTTGAATTAAAAGCTCATTGATTTATGGTAAAATACTAGGATATCCCATGTACAATTTGCACATTGAAACACCCGTTTTGAATTATTAGTGAATTTCCTATGGAAAAGTGAACTATTAGCATTACTCGCACGGTGGGACTTAAGCCCGGAACCACCATAGAAGTTCCTAACGTGACCCCCTGAACACGTTTTTGGAGGGGTCGCTAAAAACTTGATATACATACCCCCGTTGTGAGCGGTCACAATTTTTGTCCGATTTACTTCAAATTTGGTAGGGACGTACCTTTCTATAGTTATTAGTACGACAAGTTAGGCAAAACGATCGGAAAACTCTAACCCCTGTTTTGGGGATTTTAAGTTTTTTAATTTTGGGTTCTCGGGCCCAAAAAGGGTCAGAAAAGCCCCGGATGTAAAATTAATGCATTTAAAAGGATGGAGATTGGCGAGGCAAAAGTTTCAAGCCCTCTCTGATCATTCTAGCATACATATTTACCGAGTTATTAAAGAAAATGTGTTTCGACTAAACACAGTTCGTTGACACAGTTCGTTGTCTTTTGGGGGATTTACACTAGAAAAGCCTGATATTCCTTTTTTAGAGTACTTTTATCATCCCCAGCAACCTCACGCCTACTTTCAAGCCTGTCTGGACCTTCTCCTAACATTATAATGCGCAAAATTGTATTCCCAGCTTTGAAGGTAAATGAAACCAGGAGCATCAGAACAGCCAAAAAATAACCGTTTTCAGATTTCAATAAAAATTGGAATAAATGTATGTTTTAACACTGATTTTGATTTTTAAAAGTTTTTTATGTGGAAATTCACTTCCCTCACGTCAGTATGCTGCGTGCAAACTCGTTTTTTTAATGTAGGGGTGAAAGTAATCTTTAAAATAACTGCTCAAGTATTGGTTTTGATGAAATATTAAGGGAGAAATGGCCTTCAAACATCTTATCAAGGCAAAAAAAAATTACCCTTGAGAAATAATATTCTGATTGGTTTAAAAATTCAACAATATATATTGCGCATTAAATTTATATTTATTGGATGAGGCCTTTCGATAGCAAAGCTATCATTGTCAGGCCCCCTGCAAATACATTCACAAATGGGTGTTTTCATAACTACTCTCCTTAGCTTAGAGTTTACTATTTTGTGTATATACTTTATATATACTTATAAGTCATTATTAAATCCTGGTAGGTAACTTAGCGAAGGGAGGGGAGAATTCACCAATGACAAACTACCATTTTGAAAAGTGTAAACAGAGAAGGAAAATAATTCAAATCTTTTACAACGATAAAATATAAATTATGTTTGAAAAAGTAATAGTTATTAAAAGTGGAAAGTTACCAACTGATAATTAAAAATTTATTTGAATTTTCACTTTATCATCCTATAAATAATATATGGAAAAAGTACTGATTTTGTAAAAATATTGGAATTTGAGTTATCTGTGGATATATTTGTTATGGTAGATGCATTACCAAATGATAACTCTACATTTCTGGGGAAATTTGGGATTAGAAATGATAGGGCTTAAAGGTCCCAAAACTCAGTGTTTTTATTTTGCATAAAACCATATACTTGAAATATACGAGGCTTGTTTTTAAAGTAAGTACCGTTTTTTAATACCGCCCTTATAGCGCTTCGGTTGGCATTCCCGTATGCTGCGCTGTGTATCTACATCTGTTGGCAAGCCTAGGATGCAAATATGGCAAAAATTGTCTGGATTTTAATTTCTTTGTGAGTATTTAAAATAGCGCTGACAATTGAGTTCCCCGCTAACTGTGAAGACGTCTGTGATTCACTTTCTAAGTGTTAACGGTGAGAAAGTGGCTGGAATTCATCGGAATATTAGTGAAGTGTATGGAAAACACAAAACACCCCCGTCGCAGCAAACTTGCGTACTCAGCGAATTTCCAATGCATGCATATGTTTCTCACTACCACATAAAGCCACTTCAAGTTTCATAAAAATACATAAATAAATAAGTGAATTATAGCATTTTATTTATTCTCCATAAGAATAACATTAGGGCTGAGTACGCAGGTTTGTTGCAAAAAAAAGAGAAGAAATATGTTTTTTGCAATTATCAATATAACTCAACCAGGTGAAGCAAACATACTAAGTTTTATTATTATGTTCATAATTAAGAGAGATATAAAACTTTACTTATTCTCCATAAGAATAACATTAGGGCTGAGTAAGCAGGTTTGCTGCTACAGGGATAATTAAAAATATCATATACCAATGCTATGTGAAGCCACATGCCAAGATTCATCAGTATACATTCATAAATAATGGAGATAACAAATTTGATTAATTCCCCATAAGGATAACATTGGACAACGTACGTACTGTGTTTAGCACTTTGAATATCTCTGCAACAGTTGGACGTATAATCACAATTTAAACACCAAAATGGTTGTTTTGTGGAACTGAGTTGATTGGTAAAAGCAAATGTGAAGTTTACATTGAAATTAACTTAGGAAAAGCCAACAACCTTTTTCCCATAAGATTAACATGGCAGATTTTATGAGCAGGTTTTTTTGTATTTTTCCGCAACCACTTAACCTGGGTTAATTAATTAAAAATACTATAAAAATACTATATTATTTGTTTTTATTAAGCTCTATAACATGGTCCAAACCAAAATTAAGTGTTTTAAAAATTGTATTGTAAAAAATACAAAAAACTAATATTTGGAAAATTTAAAACCCCCATAAACCCGCTTCCAGTACTCCGATTTTTCTGGTTTTCGAACTTAAAGTCATAAATGTCACTTTAAACATTTGAGCCAAATTTCATCAAAATCGGATTTCATCATAATATATAAATATATATATAAATAAAAATTATAAATAATATAATATAATATCAATTTGAACAAATAGTGTTTTAGTCATCTGGGGACCTCAAAAAAGAAGTTATCATGGTCTCGGGCTTAAGTCTTACCATGAGACCTACGGTAATAGCTTCTTCCCTATAGAAGAAATTCGCTAATAAGCAATAGAATGGTACAAAAATGGGTTAGAACATTTCAAGTTGGCCAACTGAATGTTCATGACGAGAAACGAAGTGGGCGACCCTCTGTCATTACTGAAGGTTTGGTGCATAAAGTTGATCAAAACATGAGACGGTTTACCATTTTGTCGCTATATTATGAGTTTATTTTAGTGTTAAGAAATGTTTTTTATGTAATTGTTACCGAACGAATAAATTATTGAAAGTTGTGCTCGCCCTTTAAAAATTTTGACTGAGGTGCACAAAACCAATCGTTTGGGAAGTGCGTTGACTTGTCTAAAAAGGTACGAGGAGGAAAATGATGATTTTTAAGCCAATTTGTCACTGGTGTCGAATCATTTCTTGACGCTAGAGGTGTCAAACACTTTTTTATACACTTTGCTAATCCCCTGATGGAAGCCACGGTCACATTGTTAACACTTAGAAATTGAATCACAGCGCGACTTCACAGTCGGCAGGGACCTCAATCGTCAGCGCCATTTTAAATGCTCACAAACAAATGAAAATCCGGTAAATTTTTGCCGTTATTGCGTCCCAGGCTTGCCAATAGATGCAGGTACACAACGGAGCATGCAGTAATGCCAATTGCAACTCTACAACGGCCAGTATACAAACGGTACTTACTTTAAAAACATGCCTCGTAATAATCACCATTAAAAAGGCTCAATAAACTAATTACATTAGAAGTTTGAATTATTGTTCCCAGTAACTAATAACTAACGGTTACGGAGATAATTGTTATTTTAATTTTGAATTAAACACAGTATTTTGTCCAATGTTTTTCTTATAGGAAATAAAAAAATTTTGTTTCACTCTTATTTATACTGATCAATTTAATTACAATTTGTTATATATAGGTTATGTCAGCTTTCACCAATAGAGGGAAGGTAAAAGGCATATGCAACCAGCTAACCCTCGGGGTGGTAGAGGGATTTTCTATCTTAAAACCACTGTAATGAGTAATAAATTACTTTAGTGCATTCAATAAAGGGGATTTTTAAGACATTTATAAAAAAACCGTAGCAGCAAACCTGAGTAGTAGAGAAAGGCGGATTGACGCACTATGAGGGTGTACGAGGTGCACGAGGGTGTACGAGGTCATCGATGAGGGGTACGAGGGGGGTACGAGGTCAAAGTCCAAGGTCATAGTGGTGTACGAGGTCAAAGTCCAAGGCCATTTCAAAGGTCAATTCGAGCTATGAGGGGCTCAATTTCCAGGATTAAATGCTTAATTTCAAAGATTAAATGCTCATTTTCAAGGATTAAATATTGGGGATTAAATGCTCGATCACGTGACCTGCTCATCGATGAGGGGTACGAGGGGGTACGAGTGACGTCACGAGAGCCAAGGTCATACTGTGAAAACAACCTTGAAACTGCGTTTTAGTCTTATTTATCCGTTATTTTTATGATTTAAAACTGAACTTTATAACTTTAATCGCTTATATCTCGAAAACGGTAAGAGATATCGCAAAAATAACGAAATTTTTAAGAGAAAAGTAAAGAGAACTGTTTCCTTATATGGACTGTATGATGACGTAACTTTCACCTTTGTGGGATGAGTTTCGGGTCGGACTTAACTATTGACCTTTGCCCGATGCTTAATATCTCCGTTATTATTGGTGGTATCGAGTTGAAATTTGGTATGCGTGTTCACGGGGACCTCTAGTTCACGTAGATATAAAAAAATCCCGGATTAGTGGATAAACCTGCGCGCTGCATGCGATAGTGTGAAGTTTACAAAGTGACCTCGCGTTTGGTTATTTGTCGGTGGATTTGTATGAAATTTGGAATGTATGTTAAGGGCACTAAACGCTATCGACCCACGTGTAGGGATTTTTAAAATACAATTTATATGCGACTTTGATTTTTTGTAAATTTTATAACTTTAATCGCTTATATCTCGAAAACGGTAAGAGATATCGCAAAAATAACGAAATTTTTAAGAGAAAAGGAAAGAGAACTGTTTCCTTATATGGATTGTATGATGACGTAACTTTCACCTTTGTGGGATGAGTTTCGGGTCGGACTTAACTATTGACCTTTGCCCGATGCTTAATATCTCCGTTATTATTTGAGCTATCGATCTGAAATTTGGTATGCGTGTTCGCGGGGACCTCTAGTTTACGTAGATATAAAAAAAATCCCGGATTAATAGATGGGCCTGCGCGCTGCATGCGATAGTGTGAAGTTTACAAAGTGACCTCGCGTTTGGTTATTTGTCGGTGGATTTGTATGAAATTTGGAATGTATGTTAAGGGCACTAAACGCTATCGACCCACGTGTAAGGATTTTTAAAATACAATTTATATGCGACTTTGATTTTTTTGTGAATTTTATAACTTTAATCGCTTATATCTCGAAAACGGTAAGAGATATCGCAAAAATAACGAAATTTTTAAGAGAAAAGTAGAAAGAACTGTTTACATATATGGACTGTATGATGATGTAACTTTCACCTTTGTGGGATGAGTTTTGGGTCGGACTTAACTATTGACCTTTGCCCGATGCTTAATATCTCCGTTATTATTGGTGATATCGAGTTGAAATTTGGTATGCGTGCTTGCGGGGACTTCTAGTTTACGTAGATATAAAAAAATCCCGGATTAGTGGATAAACCTGCGCGATAAATATACCTAGGAACAGAGGGGCGGCGAATCATCGCCCCCTTTGAATCAACAATATCACATACATTATCAACACATCTGGAACTATGGAGTAACGAATCGTTACCCCACTCTTATCATCAATTTCACACAGTTTACATCGATAAACCGAGCATTTGACATTTAGAAAAAAAATAAAATATACATTTATTCTTCAAAATTGTCTATAAATAGGACCCGGCAAAACGGCGGGGTTAAAATTTTAATTTTTCATAGTTTTAATGCATTTTAATATAATTCTTATTCACGTCGTAACTGAATCCCGTCTCCGATATCACGACCACGTAAGCCGTTGTACCCTGATCCGCAACCGTGATAAAGATCTAGTAAATTTTAATATTTTTTCAAAATTTACAGTTACAAGAATTAATTACCTATATTTTCGTTTACATAAGAGATGTTCACCTATATTTCTTCCTATCTGATGCCAGCCCCAAGTTAGTTCTATGGAACCGAGGTTTGACCTCAGGCGTCTTTTCTGTCGTGACCTCATTCCTCTCAACATCTTTGTCTGGCGATGTTACAGGTAACCCCATGCCTAACTTCTGTTTTGCCCACATCGCTGTTCCTGTAGCCAAAGCTAAAGGTCTCTCATAAAGACTGGCATCAGGTGCAATAACACGTTCAAATGCCTTATCCTCTAGTATTTTGTCTGCTTTCCATCTATCCTCTGCTCTTTTGTGTTTACTATACCATATATCGTGTTCTTTTGCTGCTTCATCAAGAGGATTTATACCTTTATCACCTCTAGCTAAGCGTTCTTGGAGTTTCGTCCCAGGTCCTAGAAAATTCATACCCGGCGCGTGAAGTTCAAAGGGCAATTTGTTGATAATATCGTTTAAAATTCCAGATCCTTCTATTATTTTCTCGGGTAAAGCAGCCAAACATCGTGCCAAATACATCGGGCCATCTGGAAGGTCGATCTGTTGTTCGAGAGTGTCCCTGATAAAATTAATAATATCAGTTGCGTATTCTTTGGTGTCATTTTTGTCTTTTATTAAATCAATCACGTATTTCGCAGAAGGTTTCGGTAGAGCAAGCACACATCGCATAATGTACTTGTGCCCTTTTGGTTTTGCTATTAATTCTACCAATCGATCGTAAATAAATTGAACAATACCCAACTTTTCATTGTGGAAGTTGTTATTGCCAGCTCTCTCTTCTGCCTGTAGGAAATATAACCTTTTGATAAGGTCCGCATATTGTTTTATATATTTATATTCAACTGGATTGTTCGTTTCTTCCAGCAAACCGGATCCCACAGCTCTCACTAATTCAAGTGTTTTGCTATTTTTTAAGCCGCTTCCCGTTGGTTTTCCGCGTAAATTCTCCAATCGATGCTCCTCCCACATAGGTCTAATCATTTTTTTCCACTTGTACCCTTGACTGGATTTGGGACGTCCCGATGAAGGATCATTGCTTTGAAATATCGCACCAGTGTCGATTAAAATCTTTTTATAAGCATCTCTATCACTTTTCGTATATTGTTCACTCCCAACATCTCCAGACTGTGTTAAAAGTCTCCATAGGCCTGGAGTACCGCTATATTTTTGGTTTGTCTTGTCGATAATTATATCATCATTTGAAATAGTGACACTGGAATTTCCTACTTTGAGTTTTCGCTCTCCGATATCATAGTTAAGGCCAAATGTTCCATCGTTAGCTCTAGATAAATATTGTTTCGCCAAGGAGCCCAACTCAGTACCGCTTCTTTCAACGATAGCTTGAATCGATTTATCAAAACGCATATCGTCATCCTTGTCGGGCAACGGTGTGCTGGCGGCCTCTACTATCGTTTCCTCTTCAAAAATACCCTTTTTTTGTGGTAAATTCTGTTCCGGGAACATTGTTTCTTTTCCAAAAACGTCTTGTTCTGGCAAATTTTCATCATTTCCCGGTATTATCGTTCCCTTTTCAAAGACTTTACGACTGGGTGTACTCGTTGCACGCGGTCTGAATAAAATGGGTCTGTTTTGTTTATTTCGCAGTTCTTTTATCTCTTCTTCCTTCTTTTTTAATTCATTTGTCAGTTTTTCCAACGCATTGACAACTGGTTCGTGTTGCCTTTCGATCGCTCGTTTCTCATTGAATTCTCGAGTGCGATATTCTTCCGCTTCACCTATTAGCTTGTCTTGTAATTTATCTATTCATTTTGCTTCTTCAACTGTTAAAGGTGTGTTATCGCGTTTTGGTAAAAGTATCATTTGATTTTTAATTTTTTCAGGTAATACAACTGGGTGTTTTCTGCGAAACTCTGCTTGCTCCTCCGCTTGCTCCCTTTGAATTCTCTTACTATCCTCACGTCACCGCTCTTGCATTTTTTCAATTCTTTTAGCCGCTTCGGGAGTCATTTCATCGGGCCAAATTTCATCAGCCAACTTATGTTTTTTAACTAAAGTGCTGACTATATCGCTACCACTAAAACTTCTTTTCACCATGTCTAAGTATAGATTTTGAAAGTTTTTATTTGTATATTTTTAACGAAATTTTATTTCACATTTAATAAATAAATTGGAAATTACAAGTTTAATAAATAATAATAATTAACGTCTAGACGTGCGTCAAACGATTCGTTATAAAGTGCGTCCGTACGAAACTCACGCAAGTCACGCACGTCACGGTAAAACGACCAATATCAACGTGCGTCAGACGAACGTCACGGTATAACGTTCATTGTTAACGCGCGTCCCAAATTAGGACGTGTTTATACTAGTCCCAAATTAGGACGTGTTTATACTAGTCCTGAAATAGGACTGTTTATAAGGAAGTGCCGTCCTGGAATGGGACTAGGTTAAATATGCCCGTTTTGTAAATATTAAAAGAATGAAAAATATAATTTAATTTTATTTGACCTTTGCCCGATGCTTAATATCTCCGTTATTATTGGTGATATCGAGTTGAAATTTGTCGCCATGTTTACGAATAGAGGGTAAAACATCTTCAAATACCCAACGTTTAAAATCGCAAGCAACTGGTAACTTGGAGGAAAATATTAATTCGTATAAACCAGGCTCTGATATATAGACTGTTTTGCCTTCATTGTAAGAAATTTGGTGGGACCCAAATTGGGTCCCACGTAATTCTGATAAAGATCTCTTATAACGCTCTTCAACATGCACTTGCAAAGCCTTTTTAAGGTTGAAATATCCTAATATATGTGCAACAGCCTTACCCTTAAACCATGGATTATTTTCGCTGTCAAATAACACTGTGATCTTTTGATTTTGGAAAATGAATCTACTTCCAACGTCAATCATATTATCTGTGAAGTCAGTGCTATCATAATCATCATCATCCATGTCAATTATGCAGTCATTATTAATAACTTCCATATTGTAATATTACCTTTATATAAATACTATTATCTCGAGAGCAAGGATTTTATTAGAGCGAAAAGTTGTTAGTACAATAAAAAATAAAATCGTATAGCACAGTTGCTTACATTCGTTTACCACAACACTTCTTGTTCCATTACCTTTTTTACAGCGTGAATAAAATCAAAGTCACCGTAAACTGTTATACATTTTGTTACGCGGTTGTAATCATGTTTAACACCGTCTTCGTTAATTATTTGTATAATCTTATCCATCACACTCCCATCAAACTTGACGTATTCCACTTGATAACAATCATCAAAACCCACTTCATTCGCTTGTGGGTCGAAATATCGTTTTTGCTTATCAATACATTTATATACCTTCTTACGCTCACGTTCCCAATTTTTTTCATTATCCACGCTTTCGAGTATACACAACACCTGTTGGATTTTGGTTTTATTTATCATCCTCCTGAACTGTTTATTTTCTTTTTTCAATTGTTTAACACCATATTGATATTTCCTTAGAACGGGTAAAAGCTCTTCAAACGTCCAAATCTTAAATTCGTTATTTTTATTTTTACACGCCCCGAGCAAAGAGCAAAGACCCGATTCGTCGATGTAAAGTGTGTCGGGATGTCGTTTTAATGGTGATTGTGTATTGTACTTTTCCAACTCTAAATATGTAGTCATATATCGTTCACTGACATGATCGTAAATGCATTTTCTCGGTCTCGCGTAACCCAATATATTTCCAATATCGTTTTCTTCGAACCAAGGTTTTTATCACCGTCAAATACAATTGAAATGTTATGGTCATTAAAAGTGAACTTGTTATTTTCAATGTCAATACAGTTGTTCATTTTTTTACCTATACAAGAAAATGCATATTGCAGCGATGTGATTTTTATCTAATTGATTTTGAAAAATATATTTAATAATCCTAAAATGGGACGCTTCAATATTTAATATAATAATCCTAAAATGGGACGCTTTAATATTTAATATAAAGTCCTGAAATGGGACGCTTTAATATTTAATATAATAATCCTAAAATGGGACGCTTTAATATTTAATATAAAGTCCTGAAATGGGACGCTTTAATAGTTAATATAAAGTCCTAAAATGGGACGCTCTTGGTGACTCTTTAAAAATCAGTCTCGTGCAGTTCCTTTTCGTAAAACCCGCCAATTATCTCTTCGCCGTTTTGACCCGCGATTTTATATGTGACAGGCCGTGTGTTCAGCACCTGTGAAATTTTGAAAATCTCCGAAGTCCAGTTCTGTTTGTACTTGTTTGCAAACACGTCTTTTTTAGCCGTAATGCGAACTCTGTCACCGATATCAAACTTTGGTTTTTTACGAGGAATCTTGTTTTCACGCTCGTGGTACATTTCCAATAAATCAGCCTCGTTATCTCTGTTGACCTCGGCGGGTCTCATTTTTATAGTGTGGTGATAATCGTGCTTGTTGTATTCGTCTGTGAGTTCCTGCAATATATCGTACCATTTGTTCAAATGCTCGGTTTACCGGTGTAAACTGTGTGAAATTGATGATAAGAGTGGGGTAACGATTCGTTACTCCATAGTTCCAGATGTGTTGATAATGTATGTGATATTGTTGATTCAAAGGGGGCGATGATTCGCCGCCCCTCTGTTCCTAGGTATATTTATCGCGCAGGTTTATCCACTAATCCGGGATTTTTTTATATCTACGTAAACTAGAAGTCCCCGCAAGCACGCATACCAAATTTCAACTCGATATCACCAATAATAACGGAGATATTAAGCATCGGGCAAAGGTCAATAGTTAAGTCCGACCCGAAACTCATCCCACAAAGGTGAAAGTTACGTCATCATACAGTCCATATAAGGAAACAGTTCTCTTTACTTGTCTCTTAAAAATTTCGTTATTTTTGCGATATCTCTTACCGTTTTCGAGATATAAGCGATTAAAGTTATAAAATTTACAAAAAATCAAAGTCGCATATAAATTGTATTTTAAAAATCCCTACACGTGGGTCGATAGCGTTTAGTGCCCTTAATATACATTCCAAATTTCATACAAATCCACCGACAAATAACCAAACGCGAGGTCACTTTGTAAACTTCACACTATTGCATGCAGCGCGCAGGTTTATCCACTAATCCGGGATTTTTTTATATCTACGTGAACTAGAGGTCCCCGTGAACACGCATACCAAATTTCAACTCGATACCACCAATATAATAACGGAGATATTAAGCATCGGGCAAAGGTCAATAGTTAAGTCCGACCCGAAACTCATCCCACAAAGGTGAAAGTTACGTCATCATACAGTCCATATAAGGAAACAGTTCTCTTTACTTTTCTCTTAAAAATTTCGTTATTTTTGCGATATCTCTTACCGTTTTCGAGATATAAGCGATTAAAGTTATAAAGTTCAGTTTTAAATCATAAAAATAACGGATAAATAAGACTAAAACGCAGTTTCAAGGTTGTTTTCACAGTATGACCTTGGCTCTCGTGACGTCACTCGTACCCCCTCGTACCCCTCATCGATGAGCAGGTCACGTGATCGAGCATTTAATCCCCAATATTTAATCCTTGAAAATGAGCATTTAATCTTTGAAATTAAGCATTTAATCCTGGAAATTGAGCCCCTCATAGCTCGAATTGACCTTTGAAATGGCCTTGGACTTTGACCTCGTACACCACTATGACCTTGGACTTTGACCTCGTACCCCCCTTGTACCCCTCATCGATGACCTCGTACACCCTCGTGCACCTCGTACACCCTCATAGTGCGTCAATCCGCCTTTCTCTACTACTAACCTGCATACTCAGCGAATTTCCAATGCATATAAATTTATCTTAATACCACATAAAGCCACATACCAAGTTTCATCAATTTTTCATAAATAAACGATTTATGACATTTTAATTATTCTCTATAAGAATAACATGGCAGCTGAGTATGCAGGTTTGCTGAAATAAGGAACACTAAAAATGGGTTTTTATACAAATATCAATATAACTCAACTAGGTAAAGTCACATACCAAGTTCTATTAATTTATGTTCATGATTAAAGGAGATAACACGTTACTTATTCTCTATAAGAATAACATTGGGCTGAGTATGCAGGTTTGCTGCTACGGGAACTATCGGCTAAAAAATGGGTTTTTGTGAAATATCAATAGACCACAATGAAATGAAGCAATATACCAAGTTTCGTCAGGATAAGTTGATGAATAAGCGAGATATACAACTTTTCTTGTCCTCCATAAGAATAACATTGGACAACCTACTGTGTTTAGCACTTTCAATATCTCAGTAACCAATTGATGTAGAGAAATGATTAAAACACCAAATTGTGCATCTTTTTAAGTTGATTCCAATTGAAAAAAATAAAATTTTACTTTTTCAAAAATTATATGTAAAAACTCAAAAAACCCATACTTTTCTGGTAAAAAACCCCCCAAAAATAGGTCGATCAGATAGGTCGATCTGTCTGGTTTTCGAACTTTAAGTCATAAATGCTGCTTTACACGCTTGTACCAAATTTCATCAAAATCAGCCTTTTTTACGAGAGTTATCGCACCCACGGACACATATATATACAGTTTCGAACGAATGGTGTTTTTGGGGTCTGGGGACCTCAAAACAAAAAGTTATCATGGTCCCGGGCCTAGGTCTTACCATGCCGACTACGGTAATAGCTTCTTCCCTCTAGGGGAAATTCACTAAAATAGTTTACTAGAAAACTTGCTGCACATGCTATTGTACTTTATATTCTAATATTGAAAATATAATTAATTTATTGATTAAAATAGGGCTAAAAGGTAGTAAGCATGTTTACATTTTTAGTTACTGTTTATCACCTACTATAGACAAAACTCTTTATTCACTTATTTCTTAAGAATAATTCTTGCAGCGTCAAGAAATTGAAGTAGGTGTTAAGAAAGTTGTAACTAAAATGAGTAAGATTGAGTTTCTTTTACTTGCAATAATTTGACAAGATGACTGTTTTGAATCTTTATTTTGTGACAAATGTTTGGTATACCCATGATTGTCTTAAGTACACATAGCTTAAACAAATAAGTGACACAAGTATAAGTCAGTAGTTTTCAGACACGTAACCATTTTGAAATGATAAATAGAATCCATCCCACTTCTGTTTTAGAATTCGTTTTAACTTGCTATGACTTTTATTGACTAATTACTGACAGTTAACTTATTAGTTTAAACTGGAATTTTTGCCTGGTAAAAAAATAAATAACTCTTATGCCAACAATTCTTTGGGATCTTCTATTATATTTTTCAAAGCCTCCTATATATGGTAAATATTTATCATCCAACATTTATACCTATAGTATAATTTTCCTTAAATTTAAAGTATAACTTTATATAAGGTTGTTTAATTAGGTTAAAGTTTAACTAATTTATTATTTGCAGGTCATGAAAACAAGTACTAGTATATAGAACCATGATAAACTGATCATCTTAAGAATATAGGTCACGGTTATCAGTTTGTGATATATCAGTTATAGAAACTGCTGAGAAATGTTAAATCAGAGAATGTAGTGGAAGTTGATTATATATGCTGTAAATGGTATCGACCTAAGACAAATTAATTATATCAAACAATCAATAAAATATTATACAATAAATCTAAAACATTAAAAACCACATATCCAAAGAGGTATTAAATTAAATAGGAGTTATAAAACTGTTAAAAACTCAAAATACCCCCATCGTAGAAAACCTGAGTCCTCAGCGAATTTCCGATGCAAATATATGTCTTAATACTGTATAAAGCCACTTATCAAGTTTTATAAAAATATATTCACAAAAAAGTGACAAATACCATTTTAATTATTCTCCATAAGAATAACATGGGAGCTGAGTGCGCAGGTTTTGCTGTAGCGAGGAACCCAACAAAAGGGTTTGTATGCACATTTTAGCGAATTTCCCCTATAGGGAAGAAGCTATTACCGTAGGTCTCATGGTAAGACTTAAGCCCAAGACCATGATAACTTTTCGTTTTGAGATCCCCAGATGTCAAAAACACCATTCGTTCAAATTTGTATATATGTATATATATATATATATTTATATATATATATATATTTATATATATATATATATATATTTATATATATTAGCGAATTTCCTCTATAGGCAAGAAGCTATTACCGTAGGTCTCATGATAAGACTTAAGCCCGAGACCATGATAACTTTTCATTTTGAGGTCCCCAGATGCCAAAAATACCATTCGTTCAAATTTTTATATATATATATATGTATATATATATTTATATATATATATATATGTGTGCGTGTCCGTAAGCACGATAACTCTCGTAAAAAAGATCAGATCTTAATGAAATTTGGTACAAATGTGTAAAGTATCATTTATTTGAACGAGTTCGAAGACCAGATGAATCGCACCATCCAAAGGGGGGTTTTTTTGTACCCCAAAAATGTGTTTTTTGGGGTTTTCACATGTGATTTTAATTTTAATCAAATTGTAATTTATACCATTGAATTCCACTTAAAAAAAACAAACTATTTGGTATTTTGATCATTGCTCTATGTCAATTGGTTACCGAGATATTGAAAGTGCTAAACTCAGTACGTTGTCTAATGTTATTCCTATGGAGAAAAAGAAAAATTGTATATCTCGCTTATTTATGAACATAAACTGGTGAAATTTGGTATATGGCTTGATCTGGTTATAGTTTATTGTTGTTTGCACAAAAAAAAACAATTTGTCACCTATGGTTCCTGTAGCAGGAAACCTAGGTACTTGGCCCCATGTTATTCTTATGGAAAATACTTGAAATGTTATATATCGCTTATTTATGAATGTATATGAATGAAACTTGGTATGTGACTTCACTAAAATGAGTTCTATTGATATTTGCATAAAAATCAATTATTTTGTGTGCCTTGTTGCAGCAAACCTCATCCCCAATGTCATTCTTATAGAGAATAATTAATATTTCAAATATTGCTTGTTTGTGAATATATTTCTTATGAATCCTATTAAGTGTTAAGTGTTAAGTGTTTTAATGTGTTATGTTATGTATTTGCAAACCTGCAAATTCGCTGAGTATGCAGGTTTGCTGCTACGGGGGTATTTATATATATATATATATATATATACATATATATATATATATATATATATATATATATATATATGTGTGTGTGTGTCCGTAAGCATGATAACTCTTGTAAAAAAGGTCCGATCTTAATGAAATTTGGTAAAAATATGTAAAGTACCATTTATTTGAACGAGTTTGAAAACCAGACAAATCGCACCATCCTAAGAGGAGGGGTTTTGGACCCCAAAAATGGATTTTTTGGGGTTTTCACATGTATTTGTTATTTAAATCAAATTTTAATTTATACCATTGAATTCAACTTAAAAAAACAAACAATTTGGTATTTTGATCATTGCTCTACGTCAATTGGTTATTGAGACATTGAAAGTTATAAACACAGTACGTTGTCTAATGTTATTCTTATGGAGAAAAAGAAAAATTTTATATCTCGCTTATTTATGAACATAAACAGACGAAATTTGGTATATGGCTTCATCTAGTTGTGGTTTATTGTTGTTTGCACAAAAAAACAATTTTTCACCTATGGTTCCCGTAGCAGCAAACCTAGGTACTCGGTCCCCATGTTATTCTTATGGAAAATAATTAAAATGTTATATATCGCTTATTTATGAATGTATATGGAAGAAACTTGGTATGTGACTTCACTTAGCAGAGTTCTATTGATATTTGCATAAAAAACATATTTTGTGTTCCTTGTTGCAGCAAACCTGCGTACTCATCCCCAATGTTATTCTTATGGAGAATAATTAATATTTTAAATATCGCTTGTTTGTGAATATATTTCTTATGAATCCTGTTAAGTGGCTTAATGTGTTATGTTATATATTCATTGGCAATTCGCTGAATATGCAGGTTTGCTGCGACGGGGGTATTTTATAACTTAACTTGGTGAAGCCAAATTCCAAGTTTTATTAACTTATGTTCATAATTAAGAGAGACTTCATATTTTACTTATTCTCCATAAGAATAAAATGGGGGCTTAGTATGCAGGTTTGCTGTAACAGAAACTATTGGTAAAATCTTTTGTTTTGCAAATAACAATAGACCACAACCATGAAGCCATATACCAAGATTCTTCAGTATATGTTCATAAATAAATCTTGATACATAAAATCCAAATACAACTGACTGACCTATCACGAAATCCCCGTAACTATAAGGCCTACAGAGTTGAAATTTGACATAGAGGTTCCTCTTTGACCTAGGTGCTTGCTAAGAAACGGTATTAAGAAATTCCCCCTGTGTTTCGCCCCTCTGGGTCCCAAAGTTCCCATGTACTCCTGATGGACTTACACTTTGGTTTGAGCTGATGAAAATTCAAACAGCTGATCTTGATTCGTATTAGTTCCACGGGCTAACCACAGATTGAAGTACACACAACTATCATAGTTTACGTGGGCGAAGCTGCAACGGGTCAACTAGTCAGATATTCAATTATTCTTATTCACCATAAGAATAACATTGGACAAACGTACTGTGTGTTTAGCAATTTCAATATCTCTATAAGCAATTGACGTAGAGCAATGATCAAAACACCAAATTGTGTGTTTTTTAAGCTGAATCTAATACTTTTACAAGCATTTATTGTGTGACATCAAATTGCAAAAATAAATTATTAAGGTATGCGGCTTTATGTGGTATTAAGACACATATTATGCATTGGAAATTCGCTGAGTACGCAGGTTTGCTGCGACGGGGGTATTATTTTGTTATATTATATATAATTTTACTGGGATTTAGCAATAGGACACCTCATATAAACAAAATATTACAAGTAAAAATACAATCCAAAGACCGTATTTTTAGATTCTGAGGGCAAAACCTAAACTATATCTGTTGAAAAAATCGTTGAGAATAAAGATTAATAATAACTAGTTGACCTGTTGCTGGAATCTGAGCAAAGTTTGTACCCAACGAAAGTTTATTTCACTTCTAAACAAACATAACAAAACATCTGATATTAAAACAGATGACAACAACATACTTTCAATCAACAAATAGTTTAGATTTCTGCTGTCGGATAGCAACACTGTTCCAAAAATTAAGCCCTTTACTGTATTTAAATGATGTTCTTTCTTAACATTCTGAGAGTTATTGGCAAATCTACTTAAAATTACCTTTCATTTGACACCTCAACTTTAAAATTCGTCCAGCCGTTATCGAGTTATGACTGAAGAAAAAAACCCCTAGCGTATTAATATATAAATGAATGCCTGCCATAGTTAAAAAATATTAGGAACCTTTGATGTAGGTGCTACTTTGCTATGTTTCAGGTTACAATAAAGAAACATTAAATTTCATCGCATATTATTTGATAAGACGACATAAGCGAAATTTCAGTATTTTGGTTGGAGTGGCAAAATCGGTTGTAATCGTGATTATTATGACTTTTCATATATTACAATAATATTTTCCAAATTATTGGAGTGGCAACTAACTGCCCCCCCTAAATTAAGCCTATGAAAGGCGATGATTATTCACCGCCTTCTCAAATACAACTATTACTCTATACTAATATTATGGAGTTATATGATATAGTCTTTAGTAATTATTCTATTTAACTCTTTAGTGAATTCAATGAACTAAATTTTACTTAAAATATGTGGTATCCAAAACTGTTGGAAATTTGGAGAAATATTACAGAGAGTTGAATTTTTAACTTCCTTAGGCCTACAAATGTAGGCAGAAAAGCATAATTTTGGAGGTGAAAGGCGAGTTGGTTCCCTAATAATTTAAAGATCGTATTATAATAATACTTGAAAAGTCACAATTATTTCAAACATGATAATTTCGCCCCCTATTATAAATACTCAAATTACGCTTTTGGGGCGGAAGGACACATTTTAAGCTGAATCATATTTAGCTTTGTCACAATAAATATAATTTTGTTTGTAATATTGCTAAACACTATACAATGAAGGTAAACTTAAAAGATGAAAAAGGGGAATAAACATTAGCGGTGGATGTGAGTTAAAATTGTGAGTTTTAAACTTTAAAAATTGTTAATAGCTTTTAATACTAATATTAATTTGCCATGCATAATTAGTAACTTCAATTGGAAATAGCTTTTCTAACTTACTTCGGACTCCACAATGCATCCATATTCTGTTTTTACAGTACACGGGGTGCGCTCGTAACCAAATCCTAGGCTGACTGCTGATAGCAGCACAAGGCACAGACACGACCACATGGCAGAGAGAGAGAGAGAGAGAGAGAGAGAGACACGACGACAGCGCTATCTAGACATCGCCGGGTGAACTGCCAGCGCCACCGCTCGCAGCCGACTGCCCCCACGCGCGGCCAGCCCGCCTTATCAACCTGAACTCACGGCCGACCGCCGAGGAAACCGGCGTGACCTTGAACTTGCAGGCAATCACTGGGAGTGATCCACGAGCGCCCTACACTGGCGCTACAGGGAATTATCGGGGAGAACGACAAGAATCAAACAACTATGAAGTAATGAGTAGCTCTGGGTCTGTAATAAGACATCGAAAGAGGATATCGATGGATAAAGTGTTTCAAATTACAGATTGGCGATGATGCTTAATAAGTGAGATCTCATCGAGAATGCGTCTCTGAAGGTGGAAGTCACGTGAATTCTGCTCAAATGAATGCACGTGACAATAAGAGACTGAGGATGATCTGAATACACACAGTATTGGTGAGTATCGACCTTTCAGTAAGGGATGTTTTCGAAAATACATTGCTGGTCTGAGTAAACATCGTACTGAAGACAATCGACCCTTCAGAAAGGGATGTTTACGAAAATACATTGCTGGTCTGAGTAAATATCGTACTGGAGACAATCGACCCTTCAGTAAGGGATGTTTAAGAAAATACATTGTTGGTCTGAGTAAACATCGTACTAACATCGTACTGGAGACAATCAACCCTTCAGTAAGGGATGTTTACGAAAATACATTGCTGGTCTGAGTAAACATCGTACTGGAGACAATCGACCCTTCAGTAAGGAATGTTTACGAAAATACATTGCTGGTCTGAGTAAACATTGTACTGGAAACGATCGACCCTACAGTAACGATGTTTACGAAAATACGTTTTTGGTATGAGTACACATGTGCCTGGAGACAATTGACCTTTCAGTAAGGGATGTTCACGAAAATATGTTGTTGGTCTGAGTATACATGTGACTGGAGAAAATCGACCCTTCAGAAAGGGATGTTTTCAAAATGGTCGCTATACAGATTGTATTGATGACAATCGACCCTTCAGTAGGGATGTTTACGAAAATTAAACAACGTGCTGGAGACAATCGACCCTTCCGTAAGGGATGTTCACGAAAGCTAATAAAACATAAGTTATTATAACCATACAAAGTTATAACATTTTAGTAGGTAACATTTACTTATCACAGAAAAATAAACTGTTAGATAGATTTAAAATGGAAAATATTTATATTTGTAAGCTTTTAAAGTAACAAATAACAAATCTACTTGAATAGCAACTCAAACTCTTTTTTCGATACCGAAGTTAGCACTGTATAAAAATAGGCAAGTGAGCAGAGAAACGAGCTCATCTTGAAAATGAACGAGTATTTTACATAAAACAAATTCAATGACATTAGGACAGGACAACGTCTGTCGGGCCAGCTAGTATATAATATTTTTAATCCAACTTTTTTATAATGAATTTAATGTAGTTATTGAGATTGATAACAAATTAATTAAGCAATAATGACAACAAACAACATTTTATGGAGCATTACAGTGTTTATTCTGAAGTATGCTATAGTATGTTATAGACTTTTTTATCATAAAAAATAAAAGCCTTTAAAAATTGAGTGTTAGTTAAAGTACCTATAAGTATAATTTAATTAAAATTGAAAAAAACCCAATAATAAGTATATACTATATAAAAGGCTTAGCTTATCTGTAAAATCACTTTTTCATTTGTTGTACATGAATTGGCATTCTTACCCCTCTGTGCGACCCCTTAATTTTTTATCTTTTAAAATGTAGGTTCCCATAAAATTGATTCCACTCTTTCACCCTCTTTTACAAATTATGATTTTTAGGGTCGATATGGTACATTCACATTGAAGTGTTCAAATATATATTATTCAACACACATTTTCTGCATCCAGATAGTCAATTGAACCAGCTGGGGTTATTTAATCAGTTTGATGATTACACCGTAGACCCTCCTGTAGTGTTGGTATTAAACAAATTTAAAAAAGAGGTCAATGGACCATTATTATGATGTAGCCAAGCTGCTCCCGAAACTACGTATTGAAAATAATAGTTTGAGAATTTAGCATTCTAATGGATATTCTGCGAGAACTTTTCTGTGAGTGCCTCTTTCTTAGATTTGACCAAAAAAATTTAATAAGAGCATTCCTTTAACAGGCATTACATTAGGAAATAAACTAAATCATTCAAAAATTGTACTAAATCAATGTTATAAATTATTCCGTATGAAAATATTACAAATTAATTAATTTGTCGACAAATGTATATAGATGTCTTTGCTTATGTTTCATTATTTGTGTTTCTAAGCCAATGACATTTAACATTAAGGCCGACCAGTGTCTAGAAAGCTTAATTAATAACCTAATGACCTATTATATCAGCAGCTGCTTATTGGCCACATCCTGTGAACCTTCTCAAAATGTTTAGATTTTGCTAAGGATCAACATGACGAAACTCTTACTATGAGGCAAGCACTTCAACCATTGTGCTACAGCCAGTTTATTATTTTTATTGATTTATTAATGCCATCAGGGGATTTTTCTTATGGCTGTGGTAAAAAGTACGGAATTGTACCCAAAAATGATAGATCCAGGCATCAAGGCTCTTTATTCATTTTAAATAATAGTCCATTAAACCTACATTTAATATGCTAATTTTGGAATACATGTAATCAAATGAGAAATCTGCTGTGGTTTACTAAATTTAAAAGTCTTATCGTGAAAACCCCAATTTATTGCATATCAAAATGTTTGTTATGACTCCTATGTGTGGCTAAATTCAGCAAATTACCAGAATTCCCTCAGGGCTTTGCCCCATTGGCCTTAAAAGTTTCAATGGAATTGTTAGAACTAGTTAGATAAAATTCCAATAAACATACACCCTGACTGGATGTCCATCAATCACATGATCTGTAAAATACTAATTTACAAATTTGCTGCGTTTAGATATACCTTTCCAACTTTCCCATTTGTTGGTGGTTGGTCCTACTAAAGTTCCAAAACACCGATGGTCTCACACAGATACATTACTCAGAATCAAGAATACATACTTATATATAATTAAAATCCAAACAATTATTTAAACTGTTCATAAGTTCAATTGTTTATTTATGTAACTAGCTGGCCCGACAGACGTTGTCCTGTCCTAATGTCACTGAATTTGTTTTATGTCAAATACTCGTTCATTTTCAATATGAGCTCGTTCGCTACACTCACTTACCTATCGAAAAAAGAGTTTGAGTTGCCATTTTAAGTAGTTTTTTTATTTCCATTATGAGAGTTATTGCCATTCAAGTATGTTTTTTATTTCCACAATGAACATATATTTATGCCTTTCAAGTATGTTTGGATATACTCCTAATAAACACATGCTGCCATAAGGAATAACATGTAAACTTTAAAAGTTTGTTTACAAAAACAGCTGTTTTATCAAAACATGATCTGTTTATTAATTAAAAGCAGAAAATGATAAAGACATGTTTCCATAAGGAATAACGTATAAACTTTAAAAGCCAAAGGGGCAGAGCCCTTCACATTTTCCGGGGCAAAAAGTATCCCATGTGTTAATCCAGGTAATAAATTATCCGTGTGCAAAATTTAATTTAAATCTGTTCAGCCGTTCTTGAGTTATAAAATTTGTAACTAACACCACTTTGTTTTATAATTAAGATAGATCATAATTCAAACTTTATTATGTTTACTTTTACTTTATATGTCAGATTGATAATTTTTTATATTTTTTATGTTGTTTTATATTATGACCAACATTTTTAACACTTACTTGTCATGTAAAAAATTATACTATTTAACTGAATTAATAAACAAAATAAATATGGGATTGGAACAATTGGATTGGTTTTGAGGATGGTGAGGTAATGACAAAAGAAATTGTTGGTTGAGTTTTTCATCAGTAAAGCAATGAGGAAAATATAGAATTTTCCTATTAAGATATGGCATGTAGATTTATAACGGTACAATGCCTGGTAGTTTATGTTTACTGGCAAGTATATTATAATCATTAGTAATTTAGTATTTAGTTTTATGCATGTAAATATTGATATTTGAATCACTCTGTATTCGAAAATAGCCCATAACCATACAGCTGAGGTTTACGAAAATTATCGATTTCCTTGTATCAAAACAAAAAATGACCAGCTGACTTTGCCTGTCCTAACCATTACTTTTCCTGTCCAAAACAATACATTGCCTGTCCCAAACAAAACTTTTCCTGTCCTAAACAATTGAAGTTCCCTTTTTACTCAATAGGAGCACCAGTGTGATTTCGTTATTTTTAACGATTCTATATTCAAACAGCTGACTTTAACACTAAAATTAATTGTAAAACCGTGTTGTGTTTACTTATACAAAATTAGTAGACTATGAAATATCAGATGATTTTGATTTAAGTTTAATGTGGTTATTTACATCGTGATGAAGATTATCGTTCACTACTCATAAAAAAAGTCCTATTTCGGGGCTCGATAGCATTTTCCATGCTCGGAACATGCGTAAAATGCTGCCTTGTCCCGAAATAGGCCACTTTCGTGACTAGTAGTGAGATATACTATTATATTGTACTGTACCTACTTTTATTTCTTATTTCAATTATTTATTTATAATAGTTATTGAATAGTCTTCTGCATTTGTACTGTATGTAAAAGTTATTGATCAATAATTTATTGTTTACATAACACTTGGATATTGAACAATGTTATGTTGTTTATCATTACAAAATTGAAATCACAATAATTTATAATTTACAATACAAAATAACCAATAAAATATAAATTCATGCAATATTTATACTAAATGACATAAACAAACCAATGAATAAAATACCATTGTTCGGCCCTCCCTGTTAACCCATGCCATCAAGTGCTATGTTGAGTGCTGATGTTCATCTACTATGTTTTGAGTTATATCAAACAATCAACAATGTGACTTGAGGGCGTGATTTATTAATTGTTACAAACAGACATTTCATAATTTGTTTAGGGTTAGAGATGTAGCCCTCTCTCGTCATTCTAGCTTAAATATTTACCGTGTTATTAAAGAAAATGTGTATCGGCTAAACACAGTACGTTGTCTTATGGGGGTTTTACACGAGAAAAGCCTGTTAGTCCTTTGTTAAAGTACTTTTATTATCCCCAGCAACCTCACGCCTACTTTTCAAGCCTGTCTGGACCTTCTCCTAACCTTATAATGCGCAAAATTGTATTCCCAGCTTTGCAAGTAAATGAAACCAGGAGTATCAGAACAGCCAAAAAATCAATATTTTCAGATTTCAATAAAAATTGGATAAATGTATGTTTTTACACTGATTTTGAGTTTTAAAAGTTGTTATGTGGAAATTCACTTCCCTCACGTCAGCGTGCTGCGTGCGAACTCGTTTTTTCATCACACTGTCATTACCATACAGCTGAGATCTATGAAAATTATCTATTTCCTTGTAACAAAACAAAACATTATCAGCTGACTTTGCCTGCCCTAAACATTACTTTTCCTGTCCCAAACAATACTTTGCCTGTCACAAACAATTGAAGTTCCCGTTTTGCTCACAGGAGCACCAGTGTGATATTATTATTTGATCTGACAATTTTATATTCAAACAGCTGACTTTAACACTAAAATGAATTGTAAAACCATTTTGTGTTTACTTGTGAAAAAGTAATAGACTATGAAATATCAGCTAATTTTGTTTAAGGTTGGAAAGTTTAGGGTGGTTATTTGCATCGTGATGAAAAGTATCGTTCACTACTCGTCACAAAAGTCCTATTTCGTTACTTTCGTGACTAGTAGTGAAATATACTATTGAATCTGAAGTGAATTTTAGCTATTATATTTTTAGGCTGTTTCAAAGCAAGGTGTATCAAAGAGAGGTGTGTGTACGATCAGCTGATGTGACTTAGATGGGCTTGCTCGCTAGCGCAGCCAATGATATCGCTGCAAACCTTATTATTTAGTCTGCTGAAATATCAGTTTTGTGTTCTATATATCATATGATCCAAAAGTTAAAGAAATTATTTTTAGCGAATTTCCCCTATAGGGATGAAGCTATTACCGTAGGTCTCATGGTAAGACTTAAGCCCGAGACCATGATAACTTTTCGTTTTGAGGTCCCCAGATGCCAAAAACACAATTCGTTCAAATTTTATATATGTATATATATATATATATATATATATGTGTGTGTGTCCGTAAGCACGATAACTCTCGTAAAAAAAGTCCGATCTTAATAAAATTTGGTGCAAATATGTAAAGTAGCATTTATTTTAACGAGTTCGAAAACCAGACAAATCGCACCATCTGAAGGGGGGTTTTTGGGGGGTTTTGTACCCCAAAAATGGGTTTTTTGGGGTTTTCACATGTAATTGTTATTAAAATCAAATTTTAATTTATACCATTGAATTCAACTTAAAAAAACAATCAATTTGGTTGTTTAATCATTGCTCTACGTCAATTGGTTACTGAGATATTTCAAGTGCTAAACACAGTACGTTGTCCAATGTTATTCTTATGGAGAAAAAGACAAATTTTATATCTCGGTTATTTATGAACATAAACTGACGAAACTTGGTATATCGCTTCATCTGGTTGTGGTTTGTTGTTGTTTGAACAAAAAACCAATTTTTCGCCTATCGTTCCCGAAGCAGCAAACCTAAGTACTCGGCCACCATGTTATTCTTATGGAGAATAATAAAAATGTTATATATCGCTTATTTATGAATGTATATGGACGAAACTTGGTATGTGACTTCACTTAGATGAGTTCTATTGATATTTGTATAAAAATCCATTATTTTGTGTTCCTTATTGCAGCAAACCTGCGTACTCATCCCTAATGTTATTCTTATGGAGAATAATGAATATTTTAAATATCGCTTATTTATGAATATATTTCTTATGAATTCTGGTAAGAGGCTTAATGTATTATTAAGACATATATATTCATTGGAAATTCGCTGAGTATGCAGGTTTGCTGCGACGGGGATATTTACTATTATTGCGAGCCCACCTACGTTACCCCAGCTGATCATGCACACACCTACCTTTTATACATCTTGGTTTTAAAGTTGTTTTTCTTTAGTGCAGACCAATGCGGTGCCTTTCTATTCTATGTTCCGAATACACACAAAAACTCACAAGAAAATTTGAGGTATCTGGATCTTGATGGCTCATATGTCTTTAAAGATACAAATTTAATTATTCTTATGCATATAAATGGAAATGGAAACCATATTGATGGACAAGCCTTATATCTCTTTCCTACTTAATATTGATCCTCTTAGGTTAGTTATTAATCCTCATTGCAAGTCTCTTCAGTAAAGAACAACAAGACAAATTATATTATTAGTGAATTTCCTTTGGAAAGTGATCTATTAGCATGACCTGCACGGTGAAACTTAAGCCTGGGACCACCATAGAAGTTCCTAACGTGACCCCCTGAACACGTTTTGGGGGGTCGTTCAAAATGTTATATATATATATGTGTGTGTGTGTGTATGCACTCTAGTGGTCACATTTTTTGTCCGATTAACATCAAATTTGGTAGGGATGTTCCTTTCTTTAATCAGTTGGACAAGTTCGTTGGGCAAAACAATCGGAAAACGCTAAACTCCTTTTTTGGGGATTAATCTTTCAAATTTCTGGTTTTTGGACCCAAAATGGGTCAGAAAAGCCCCGGATGTAAGATCAATGTATGTAAAAAGATGGGAATTAGTAAGGCAAAATTTGTAAGCCCTCCCTCGTCATTCCAGCATAAATGTTTACCGAGTTATTAAAAGAAAATGTGTTTCGACTAAACACAGTACGTTGTCTTATGGGGGTTTTACACTAGAAAAGCCTGTTATTCCTTTGTTAGAGTACTTTTATCATCCCAAGAAACTCACGCCCACTTTCAAGCCTGCCTGGACCTTCTCCTTACATTATAATGCGCAAAATTGTATTCCAGCTTTGCAGGTAAATGAAACCAGGAGCATCAGAACAGCCAAAAAATCAATGTTTTCAGATTTCAATAAAAAAATGGCTTAAATGTATGTTTTTACACATATTTTGAGTTTTTAAAGTTTTTTTGTGGAAATTCACTTCCCTCACGTCAGCGTGCTGCGTGTGAACTCGTTGTTATTATTTTATTGCCAATAAAATAATAAACATGTTTGATGATTATGAAATAAAATATATAATTTTGAAATCTTAATATATACAAATGAATTCCTATTTCCCTTTGTCACTCCATAACTTGGGAATGAGTGCACCAAATTGAATAATTTTTGTTGTTGTGTTTGTTAATGTCAGGACAAGGTTCTTATAAAAGAACATTTTTAATCCGACCTAAGGGCTCTGTCCCACTAGCCTTTAAAGTTCCCATTGATTTGATCAAAGTTCATTTGATTTTATCGTTAGACAAAACAGCTGTTAACAAGGATTATATCTAAACGTACTTGAAAGGCATAAACATATGTTCATTACGGAAATAACAAATCTACTTGTATAGCAACTCAAACTCTTTTTTTCGATGCCGAAGTTAGCTCTATATAAAAATAGGCGAGTGAGCGAGGCGAATAAGCTCATCTTGAAAATGAACGAGTATTTGACATAAAACAAATTCAATGACATTAGGACAGGACAATGTCTGTCAGGCCAGCTAGTTAACAATAATGGTTACAAAATTTTATTTCTTAATTAAACACTCACAAAGAATAAAATTGCACAACCTAGTTTTTTACTGTATTGTTGTAACTGAAGTTTACTGATTAAATTTAGGTTTAAATACAATACTGTTATATAAATTTGGTGAATTATCTGTAAATCCATCAACACTATAAAATAAATGTTCTAAGAGATATTATTTTAGTTTTATTTTATCTTACTTTCAAAAGATGACGATTATTCTTTTTAACTTTTTGTAATTCAAGAGGAAAATTATTAAGGAGTCTATGATTCTTATAAATATAATGCACAATAATTGTGTAAAAAAGCAAAAGGAAAATATTAATAAACTATAACAAATATTTTATTTACACATTTATTTAATATATTTTAATATAAAAATAGGAGTACACACATTTTAGGGGATGTAAATATGCACATTTTATATTATATCCTATCCTGTATTCTAATACAAGCAATGTATGTTTGTCTGTTTGCAACATTTATTTCGGAATCCAGGGGAAGGATTTTGCTTAAACTTTGAAAATAGGGGTTTTTGGACCTAAAAAATCGATAGGTGAAAACCTCAACCCCGAGAAAACTCATATTTTGTTAAAAAAGTCATTGGAAATTATAAATTTTAACATTGGGCATGTTGAGTTTTATAACAAACAAGGCAAAATAATATCACCGGCTGTGAATGAATAATAACCAGTGAACTGTCAAATTAACGCTTACACATAGTAAAGGATCAATAAGTGATATCTTGAAAAGTGACTAGAACTATTGAATAAATATTGCATATAGAGTGGAAATCTTTTTTACCCACAAAACCAATCAAATATCACCGAGCATGGCTCGGTCTCCCCTTCTCAATACTACATTCTTAAATAATCAATGTCTGCGAGTCTGCATGCAAATATATTTTAGAAACACTTAGAAGATTTGGCTTAAACTTTGAGAATGGTTTATGGGCCTCAGACATCAACTGATGAAGCTTAACCTTAGGAAAGCTCATTTGAAAATTGATAATTTTAACATTGGGCATGTTAAAATAATTATAATAGCAGATCAAAAACAACCAGGGTAACATTCCAGTGGTAAAGTATCAACATGTGGTTTCCTGAGCAAAGCAAAGTTATCTTGAACTTCAACCGACATCCAGCAGGCGTTACAAGGCCCCTTCTTCGCCCGACTGCAACGCCAAATGCCTCCTAGGAAGTAGTGACCATGCCTGTCGAGTATGACGCCCCTCTGGTGGAAGGCGTAACCAACACCAGACCAACTAATGGGGCGCAGAACCTGTAGTGGTCAAGAGGGGCGATAATTGCTGTCCTTATTTACTCGGTTCAAAAGTATGGGAATTCCCATAAAAAGGCAAGGGTGATTACAATCACGGTATTAAAACCCGTAATACAAGTTACGTAAGTTTTGAAATAAATAAATATTAGCAAATCTAGCTGCTCGAATTTGAGCAAATACAATTCTGTTAGTTTAAATTGTGATGCCATTCCAGAAGTTAGCTTAAATCAGCTGATCTTGCTTCTGAACAGTGTTTTGTTACCTTCAACAGCTGTCAAATGCTCAATTTCAATGATTACTGATCTTCCATAAAATTAATATTGTAACTTTAAAGTCCTGAGGGCTGATGCAGATTTTAATGACTTTCTGCAAACATACGCATTAAGATCTTGCCATAGATACTTCAGTAATAAAAATCGGTCTAGTGGTTCCTGAGATCTCAGCGTGACACGAAATCTGCTTGTGTATTAAATTAGGATTAACAAAAGAAGAGTGAGACATTTTGCGTAGTTTTTGTGTCTAGGGCCACTTTTTTAGCCATGCTCTTTTATTATTTATGGCAGATTGACCAATTACAGCCTTAGGCATTACAATCTGAGCCATGTGCACTATTCCAGACTTAAGTCGGATTACATTGGGCCTTTTTTAGAGGGACTTGTTTTACCAGGCATGATTCCTCTAGAGTCCTTACTACCAGCTAACCTGGACTTATGAAAGTGCATTACCTACCCAATGGGGCAATCTGAATCGTTGAAACTACTCTGAATGAGGCTTACTTCATAACTTATGTAAAGGTGATGCCAATGAGCTTTTGAGAAGAAAAATTCATGCCTTTATGACATCTTTCAGACTGGTCCATACATACTGAACATACACCAGCTTGGAAGTCAAAGTTCATTACAGCATGTTGTATATGTTAGAAATAATGGTTCAAAGATTATGGTATCCAAATCACTATCCTTTCTTTCATTTTGTTTCCTCCATGTTGCAGGTACTGAGAGATAGTCAATGATCCTGAGCTAAGCGTGGACACTTCTGCCTAGGAGGGCAGGACCAGCCTTACCCTAACCTGTTTGAGGGTGTCAGCCAATAGTAGCTGTCGAGAAGGTCAGGGAAATTGTAAAAGAGGTTAATTTGCCTGACCTTTTTAACCCTTTGAATTTTTTCCTTCCCACTGGCCACCACCTAAGCAACGTTTTAGTGTGGAAGATGTGTTTAGCGGCTCGGTCAGGCTCTACTAACAACTGCAAACACATTTCACTAATGTAACAGACGGACTGAATGTTATGTCCTCCTGTCATCAAATCATCGATGTCCCAAAATCAGCTGGATTAAAAAAACAAGCTAAAAGACCAAGTCAATCTTTTTAGTCGTGATGAAAATGGATTCAAAGACAAACTATTCTGTAACTGAATTTTTATTTGCAAAACCTTTCCCTATTGCTGAGTGCAAGAGTGGGAAATTAAATAAAACAGCAGATTATGAAATACATGTACAGAAACACGATGGGCAACACCGACTTTTTGAGAAGTCCATAAAGTATCTAAAAGTTCTCCATTTCATATTATTGAATGTTATTAAAAGAAAACAATATATTAACCAGAAGCGTTAACGTCATTTTTCATTTAATATGAAACTATGAACCATGAAGTTTCAAGCTTTTCTCTCGAGGGATCAAAAAGAAAAGTGCAATAAACAGGAAAATTGAACAAAAGTTATGTTTTATTCAACAAGTTTCTAACCATACAATGTCAATGTGCCAGGACTTCAATCTTTGTTTACTCTCATGTAAAAACGAAGGGGGAAAGTTCAGAATTGGTCGGGGATTTCCTAGCAGGACAAACCTGTGGTTGGGGAAATCCTAATTCAGGTTTAATTAGCATATTGGCAGTTTAGAATGAAAAATTGATATTTCCTGCGTCACGACCTAGTTGTTACATTTGATGGCGTCAGAGAGCCCAAGACTCAAGGTGCCGTTATGGTTTAGTGGCACAAAACCCACTTTTACTTTGATGATTTTATGTTTAAATTAAGTGTATATTTATCATAAAATCGCTACAATAATGATTTGCGAAATTGAGTATGCTTGTTCAACTCAAAATGATAATCCAGTAAAAAGTAACAACAGTAGTTTGTAGAATATAATTCAACTCAACTAAAACTACATCCATTACTAGCTTTAATCTTTATTCATTGAACCGTGGCATAATTCTTCTGAATAATTCAAAATTAGAACAATTTAGTATAGTATAACAATTCAAAGAGCAGTTTTTGTTTTTGCTGAACGTGACTATTTACTCATAACACTTTTTTATTGGAAATACACTAATTATGATCTCAGAGTATATGGTTCGATCAGACTTCCCATGATTTGAATATTAACCATTAGTACAAAGTGAGTCAAATCTATTGTCCCTCAAAGATCTATTTCTGCTACAATAAGAATGTTTTGATAAATATTAGGGAAGGATTTTTATTTTCTAGAGGTTCTATAATTGTAAATGTAATTACATCAAGAAAACTGAACTGTTTCTTTACAAGAAATAATCCTTCACATTCAGTTTGTTATTGGGTTTTAGATTTTGTTACAAATTTACATTGGTGAATCAAATTATTAAAGTACGTTAAATTACTAAGTCAAAAATACATTTTGTCTATGGAAATGGGGCATAACTATCTTGCTTACTGGAAGGATCTCGGCATTTAAACTCACCTAAACTCAACCATTTCAAAATTCTACTATGCAAATTAGATGTCTGTTTTGAACCCCTCCCCAACGAATCAGTCTTTCTAGATTAAAACAGACCGCCACAACAGTACTCATTGTTATCAAGACCCTGACCAACTCAACAGAACCGGTTAGAGCTATTTCAAGGTTAAGTGTTTTATCCGATCCAGTTTGGTTGTTAGGAAGATTATTTTTAAGAACAAAGCATAACAACATAGAAGGGTCAAGGGGCCTGCCGCAAGTGTTTTGGATTGTCTTTGGCTGGAAGAAGCCCTTGTAATGAGGGCCAGTGACTGCCTTAGGCAGGGTGGACGGATCTGGCGTGGCGACTGAAAGGATCTAAATTTCCATTCAACAATTTGGCATTGTTTGTCAACTAAACCATCCAGAGAAGAAAGGTAGAAGAAAAACTATTACAATAATTCATATTGCATTACATTTTTTATTCATGTCAAATAGTACCCAAAGCACTTTGAAATAATGGTCAAAATACTGTCAATGGACAGACAAAATACAATTCTTTAATCTATTAAGCATACATGATATACAACAGGAAACTTCATGTCTTAAATAGTAATACATCACATAAAACAATAGTAATACATGTCTGTTTAGTTGTCGTTTTCCAAACTGAGCACCTTCCAAAAGTCGATTTTAAAAGTTAATAGCTTAAATGTATGAAGCAAACATTTTTTTTGCAGATGACACCTTGTTGTTTTTTTATACAGTAAAAGTTATCAATCTTTAGAAATGAAATATTTACTGAAATAAATTGGATAATTTGATGGATGGAAGAAAACGGATTTCAGATTAAAACATCTAAATCGAGCCATATATTGGATTTGTTTAAAAAATAAAACAAATATTAATGTTCAGTTTAAAGATGAATTAATAGAACTAATTAATAAAATTAAATTGTTAAGCACAACAGTTGATGAAAACTCAAAAATATAAACACATATTAATTAAATCTGCAACCAAATATCAACTGTCATTTATACATTAAGAATACCCTCTAAAATATGCAGTTCTAATGTATTATTAACCACATATTACGGATTGATTACCCTAATGTCGTATGCTGTACCTATTTGGGGAAATTTCCAAACAAACTCAATAATAGTATTAAAATACCTCCGTAGCAGCAAACATGCGTACTCAGCGAATTTCCAATGCTTATATATGTATCTTAGTACCACATAAAGACACATACCAAGTTTCATCAATGTACATTCATTCATAAACGATTAATGACATTTTAATTACTCTCCATAAGAATAACATGGCAGCTGAGTACGCAAGTTTGCTGAAGCAAGGAACAAAAAAAGGGGTTTTATACAAATATCAATATAACTCAAGTAGGTAAAGCCACATACCACATTTTAGTGAATTTCCCCTATAGGGAAGAAGCTATTACCGTGGTCGGCATGGTAAGACCTAGGCCCGGGACCATGATAACTTTTCGTTTTGAGGTCCCCGTTTTATATCAAATTAGGTGAGCAATACAATATCTGAAAGAAAACCGAAAAAATCAATGTTAAATATAAAATCAATGTTTGTCTGTCAACAAGAATTTTTAGCCTTACCAATGTATATATCCCCTAAACTGTTGGGCTATTTAAACACAATACTTTGTGGTTAAAAAAAATACATGTTCTGTGGTGGTGAAAGAGTTAAAAATATTTAATTCTGTTTTAATCAAATTCTAAACTTTTTAAGTCAAGAAAAAAAAGTGTTTGATAAAGTTAAGCCCAGATAAAAATCTGTCTCTTGAATGTTATTCATAAAGTTCTTAACTGGATTTCTGAGTGTTTCCCTCAGTTAACAAAAGCATTGCATGCTGCTGCTGTCTAACTAACCTTGGGACAATATGGCACACAATAAATGCATTGCCAACAATGGCAGAGGATGATTGTAGTACAACTGATATGGTATCACATTGTTATCAAACACATATTTGCCTTTCACGGCATTAAAATTTTATATAATAAGAAATGTGCAACATCTATGACGTTGTGTAGCTAGTTGAACTATCAAGTTAAGGATAATTCATCCTGCATGAGACGAACAGTATAATTTAATGGCAGTAAGAATTGAAAATATTGTGAGACTTGTTATTCTTAGTTGTAAGAATATATTTAATACTAGCCAACTTTCTTATGTTCAGGGTTTCTCACAGTCACAGGAGGGACATGATAGCCCTGATTTTGCTATAAAAGTTGATTTCAAGGAAGATTTTAATTCTTTTAAGTGAAACTTTAGAACTTGTAAAAGTAATTTTATTTGAAACGATCCGCTGCAGCTGTTTTTAAAGAATCATTGCAGCGCTAACAACAGTTGCAGCCTGCTAGCGAACTTCTTCTTCACTTGGAACGGTTAGAACACAGTTTTCACTTACGGAGCTGACAATCCTCTAAGCATGGTAAAGATGTGAGACTTAGGCCTCATGCCAACTGTGCAACACTTGTTTTCGGGCATTCCTAGTTTTGATAACTGTATTATGGACGCTTTTTTAGCTAGGTTAAATAAAAAAGTTTGAATTATCCAAAATAAATTTTGAAATAACCAAGTTTTTTTTAACATTGTTTAAATAGAAAATGTTAGGGACCTAGTGACAAAATTGAATTAAAGAAGATTTATATTTATAGAATTATCCACGTCCCACTGTACAAACAAAATTTTAATTCAAAATATTAAATTTAAGTAAGAACTGAGATTACTTCCTGAAATGTATACCCCAACATGCATGACACAATGTCCTCCTATCAGGGCCGTACTCAAGTGGTCGTGAGGGGGGGGCAACTATCCTGGGACCCGGGTCCGTCAGGGGGGGCCCGGGCCCGTCGGGGGGAGGGGGGGTCCCGGGCCGGTGTCAGGACACTGTTGTCTAAAAAAAGATGACCAACTTGGATTTCTATTTATTGAACAATACAATTTTCAACCAAAATAATCTTATGGTTTACTCAATCATTCTTTCAAAAATCCACGTACAAAAAGGCACAACTTTATTTAAAATATTCAACCATAAAATTTACTTTACTTTATCCATTAATATTTTAATTTTTAATTTTTTTCATAAAAGGTAGAATTTGTAGTGAAGCTATAAATAACTGGGGACTTTTACCTGAAAACAGATTGTGCATACCTTTCATAGAATCTAAAGTTAAATTAACAAAATCTCGGAATCCTGTCATAAAAGGTACATATAAGTCTGCAATTTTTAAGATATGATAACAAAAACAGATACAAATTTCAAAAAACATATAAAATACCCCCGTCGCTCAGTGGCCCAATTAATAGTGATTAGGAGGAGAAAATTTGTATTTGCCGGGATGGTTTAGTAATGGGTTTAATGGGTTTTGTAAACAAAAGTAATCAATATTAAAACAATTTTATACAGAACTAGGGATCTATAGTAGCTATATAATATAGCATATATATAGTAAAATGAATGCATTTGCGAAGTATAAGAAACATATATTTATAAAGGGTGTTAAATAAACCTTCAGGACTTTAGGATATGATTCTTCATACAAAAATAAAGAAAAATGTTGATGTGAAGGTATGTCCTAAAATGCTTAGTTTTCCGTCTATATGTCTGTACGTGATTTTTACTTAATACGTTATATCTTAAGAACATCTACAGATATCAACTTCAAACTTGGATCTAATAAGACTTTGGTATGGAATATCAATTTTCTACTTTGTACCATTTAATAATAGCGGCCGTTTTTGTTTTACAAAGCTAAATATCTTAAAAACCGTAATGTTTGGGAAAACCCAGTTGTAAGAATAAAAATTGTGTGTCTTTTTGATCTAAAATAAATAATATGAAGATTTTAACAATACGATCATAATTAACTGAGAAATCATGATTATTATAAGTTAAAACGTGATTTTTTAGTACAGAAATGGTAAAAAAGTATGTTTTAACTTAAAATAAACGGTATCAGGAAACTGACACATACTTTCTCCCTTTTAGCCAAACTTTAATGACAAAAATATTTGTTATTTACTAAATATAGAATATGAAGTATAGATAAATGTACAGAAAATTGTCTAAAATAGTTGTTTTCAGAAATATCCACCCAAATCCCTCTTTGGGAGGCACTATAGAGTCCGTTGCTACACACAGTGGTTTTGAGAGGGGAAATGCCCCCTTGCCCCCCCAGGGTTAAATAGCAACACATTTCGAACATCATCTGTTGGTCAATGCTAACTTGACCTGCATATCAAATTTTAATGAAATTGATCAGTAAATAAGAGAGAAATAGTTATATTTGTATTCCCCACAAGAATAACATTGGACAACGTACTGTGTTTACCGCTAAATGAAAATTTCAATTTTCTCCGTAACTAGCAATCGTAGAATAGTAATTTAAAATACTAATTTATTTAGTTTTTTGAGCTCTTTTTAATGGTGAATAGTAATCTTTTTTAACATTCATGATTTTTTATAAAAAATCCAAAAAATTGAATTTTGGATGTTTTAAGTCCTGTAATTTCTGAACCCGAATTTTTCAAGAAATGCGGGTGGTGTCATTTTGTTGCAAACCTAAAGTTCTACAAACCACGAAAGTTTAATCAAAATCGTTAGAGCCGTTTTTGAGAAATTTGGATTTTTCATGGTTTTTGGCGGTTTTTGGGGGATAATTACCCTTAAAAATAAAAAATCCAAAAAAATGAAAAAAAAACACCTGGAGATATCGTGGATTAGTACCTACATACCAAATTTCATAAAAATCGGCCCATAGGTTAGGGCTCTAGCTCTGTAAACATCCACACAGACACACACACACACACACACACACACACACACACACACACACACACACACACACACACACACACACACACACACACACACGGACACACACACACACAAACAGACATCACGTAAAAACCACTTTTTTGGGTTCAGGGAGCACCAAAACGAATATTTCCACTAACAACTCAAATTCGAAAATTTTTACGAAAACAATACTTTCTCCATATACTATGTATAGGGGGAGAAAGTAAAAACACAAACACTCACTTAACGGGTAGCAAAAAATGGGTCTTATTAGATATAATACATTTATTAAGTTTGAAGTTTATATCTTTAGATGTTTCCAAGTCTATTAAAAATATATGAAAGAAAAAATTTACCGGTAGGCTAACATATTTTTAATAATACTTACATCTGAACGATTATTTTTAAAATTCTCGACATAATGAACGTATTAAGTAAAACACACTTACAGACAGTTGGACAGAAAACTTAAGCATTTTAGGACATCCCTTCACGTGAACCTTTTTCTTTATTTTTGTATAAAGAATCATAACCCATAAGTCCTGAACGTTTTTATATCGCCCTGTACATAAATTGACAATGAACGTTGAAAGTAGCTTAGATCAATAACTTCTTATAATTAATATATCTCACATGTGGTTTATATCCATATAGTTTTAGTCTAAGTTAAGTTTGCAAACTTATTAAAAAAATAATTAATTTACTCATCACTAGAGTCTTCGATAACAGATTCCAAAGACTTCATAATTTACCGCTAAAAGTACAGAATAGAAAAGGATTTTCAGTTAGAATTCGTATTAAATTCATTACTTCCTGCCGAATTTCTTTAACAGTTTTTCTCAGTACCTGCCGATAACTGATAATTACAGGATCTAAAGTTACCAATAACATTTATAATAAGGCCCTATTTTTTACAATTCGTGCTGACCGCTTTCGAGTATTACGTTCCCGAAAACTTCTGCTATTATACACAGTAGCAGGCATATCAAACAATTAATAGAGATCTTTATAGAACTGGTTAAACAAACATTTTCGTATTACCGTCATTAATTGAGTCATACCTTGCTTTTAGCTCATCTACATTAAGGTAAAAAACCAGGTAAGATAGATAGATGTTAAGTTAGATATTCTGTGACAAAGACCTTTATAATTTTTTATTTGTACTTAATAATATTTTTACGAGATTCTATATATTTTTTCTACTTTAAACGTAGAGTTGAACTAAATAAATATTGAAATAAGTATCAAAATATTAGCAACTGTTAGCTGTATTAACTGCATGATTAAAATTAACATTTATATAAAAATAAGTATGTATTTTAAATAAATTCACAAAAAAGTTAAAGTGGATTCAAGTCACAACTAAACTATTACTGATTTAAAAGAAGATAACCCAAGGTATATTTTAAGCCAAAAATTAGCCCGGGTACCCGAGGGTAACATTAGTTATGCATCTTCAAACTTTAAAAATACTGAAAAATATTATATTTATAAATTGTTTTTCACTTTAAACTGCATCCAACATTAATGATCGATATGATTCAACCAAATACTCAAATTCATATGGTATTGAAGACTACTATGTATTCAGATAATTTATTTCAAAATTAACATCTTTTCACCAATGTGAATTGCCTCAAGACAAAGAAACCTTGTACAAAAATTTTAACACATTTGAAAGCTGTGTATTTATACATAAATAATAACATGAAGGTTGTAATGGTTGTATAGATTTCGTAACAAGTAATATTGTTATGGCTATTACCAAGAAGTAATAACTTTGACACGCTCATTTATGTTAATAATGATATTTTACAAAGTAATTATTATAATCATAATCTCAAAGTTAAACTCAACAGTTAGTTTGCTCCATATAAAAGGGGAGTTTTATCCCCCTAATCTCCAATTGGGTTACTGTGCATCGCAGCAAACCTGCGTACTTAGCGAATTTCCAATGCATATATATACCACATAAAGCCAATTACCAAGTTTCACAAAAATACATTCATAAACAAGTGATATATAAGATTTGATTTATTCTCCATAAGAATAACATTAGGGTTGAGGACGCAGGTTTGCTGCAACGAGGACGATAAGTAATGTGTTTTATTTTTATTTTAACTGAACCAGGTGAAGCTACATACCAAGTTCTATAAATTTAGGTTCATAATTAAGGGAGATATACAACTTTACTTATTCTCCATATGAATAACAAGGGGCTGAGTATGCAGGTTTGCTGCTACGGGGACTATCAACAAAAAATTGGTTTGTTGTGCTAATATCAATACACCACAACAGCTGAAGCCACATACCAAGTTGCATCAATATTTATTCATAAATAATCGAGATATCAAATTTTATTTATTCTCCATAAGGATAACATTGGACAACGGACTGTGTTTAGCACTTTGAATATCTCTGCAACGGTTGGACATGGAACAACAATTAAAACACCAAAATGTTTGTTTTGTTGAGCTGAACATATTGATAAAAATAAATGTGAAGTTTTTGGTAAAATTATCTGAGGAAAATCTAAAAACCTTTTTCCCATAACATTAACATTGGACACTTTTTTTGGATTTTCTCCACAACCACTTAACCTTGGTTAGTGGTTAAAGATACTAAATTATTTTTTTGTTTAAGCTCTATAAAATGGCTATAACCAAAATTGAGTGTTTTTACATTTTGGGGTAAAATTTGCAAAAAACTGATTTTTAGAAAATTGTAAACCCCCATAAAACCCCTTCCCATAGCCCGATCGATCTGGTTTTCAAACTTAAAGTCATGAATGCCAGTCTACACATTTGGGCCAAATTTCATCAAAATCGGGCGTTTTTTTCAAAAGTTATCGTGGTAACGGACACACATATATATTATTACTAGCAGTTACCCGCGGGCTTCGCCCCGTTTGAATTTATACGATCAGATGCTGTTCCCTCTACACCAAAGCTCTGGAGTAAATGACCATCATGGTACACTCTGAATATGCAGTGGAAGAGCTCAGATGCGGCAATAAACTCACATGCTGATCCGTAAGTTGATGGTTTCAACATCTCGCGACGGTAGTGTTCAGGGGGGATGTAATTATCCCCTTTAACATCATGAGTTAAAATTTGGAATTTTGCCCAATTAGTCGAAACATAGTTAACAATTTCCTCTCTTACTTGATCGCTGTAGAAATTATTTCCGTAAACTGAATAGCATATAGAATGAAAGAGGCACAAATCATCTGGAGGTATGTGAATAACTCTAAACTGTGAGTCTGTTTGTCCAAATAGTGTTAATTTTGTATCCATATCAAAAATTAAAAAAAATATATATATAAAAGAAACCAAGGAAGGAGGCACAGAACCACTGATACTGTGAATGTAAGTCGATCTCTACCTCCAGTACTGCCATGTAATACAAATGATTTTAACAACGGAAATCTGTCAGCTACAGTACCTCAAGGGTCACATTTGGGATCACCTAGCTTCAACAGCGGACCCGTAGTCTCTCCCGGCCACCACCTCTACAGTGAAGTGACTAAAAGGACTTCTCCAGATGTTTCTTCCCAACAACCATTGTTGAGCACCCTTTCTCAGGCTATAGTCTCCTAGAGAGCATCATGGCTACCACCCTACTTATCACCCACTTCTGATCTGCAGTTGCCGGTCCTGTCTGGTGGATATCTTCAACCAGCGGCTGATTCCTGGCCTCTGATACAGCAATCATCAGGCCCGCCACCATCTGGCAACGCTTCATCCTGGGTACATCCTCCCCCAATTGGTGTCAGTGAGTGCAGCTCTCTTAATAAGTTCAGTTTTTTAGGGAAGTGCCAAATACCGCCAATGTTTCAAGTTCAAAGTCCTCTTGTAATGTAGTTCGTAGTCATTCTGATAACTGGGTAAAATTGATGGTCGTAAATTGTCAGTCTTTGAGGAATAAGTTAGATGAGCTCTCAGTGGTCTTAGAGGATTTCAACTGCAACATTGTTTTTTTAAATGAACATTGGTTACTCAGTGATGAGTTGCCATTTTATGTTCCAGCAAATTTCAAACTTGCTTCGGCCTTTTGTAGGCAGTCTGACCCTCATGGAGGAGCTTGTATTTTACTTAGCAACAATTTTAAATTTGAAGTTATCGATATATCAAACTTTGTACAAGTTGAGATTCTCGAGGCTGTTTGTTTGTATTTGACAGATTTTAATGCTATTTTGGTCTCTATGTACAGAACTCCTAACTCAGACACCAAGCAATTTTTTAAGGCTCTTGATGATCTACTTCAAGTTATAACAAAGGAAAAAAAATAGTTTCCTTATTCTTGGAGGAGATTTTAATATCTACATTTTAAAAGCAGATAATGTAACGGATCAGTTTTTGAATATTTTAAAGTCTTTTAATTTATATTGTGTTAATAAAGAACCGACTAGGGGAAAAAGTTGTCTAGATAATGTTATTACAAACTGGAATGTTGATGATTACAAACAGATGTTGTGGAGGGAAAAAATCTCTGACCATTTAATTGTTTGTTTTGAATTCTGCACAAGGGTATCTGTTCAGGTCAGGAAAAAAGAAGTTTCTTTTAGGAAGCTTAACTTGGAGAACTTAACTTTGCTCTGTTCCAATTTGAGTAATGTCAACTGGGGTCCCCTTTACAGCATTAATGATGTCAATGAAGCTTTTTCTTATTTTGTATCTACTATGTTAGAATTATATAACAAGTATTGTCCTAAGTTCACAAAATTAGTTAGTTCAAATAAAGTAAGGAAATGCAAACCCTGGTTTGATGAGTCTTTAAGGAACAAAAAAACACATTGATTCTTATGCAGGATAAATATGTTAAAAATACCAATTTATTGTAGTAATCAACACTTGAAACTGATTGCAATCAACTACAGGAAAAGATATAGAGCTAGTATAAGAGAGGCTAAAGTAAGGTATAATGAGGAATTTATTAAGAAATCAAAAAATAAATGCTCAGCCGCTTGGCAAGTCATTAAGTCAGAATCTGGTTTAGTCCATGTTGGTACTGACTATTCACCACCTTTCTCAGCTGATGAATTTAATGACTGGTATTCGGATTATGGAAGGCAGTTACTTGTTAAATAATGCAGTGTATCTTCTAACAATGACTTCCTTAAATACATGCCTAGTTCTGTTGCCTCCTCTGAGGATTTCGTGTTTCAGTTGGTCTCGGTCCCTGGGTTGTATGACATTCTTAGGAACCTGAAATCCTCAAAGAGCGAAGATATTTTTGGCTTATCAAATAATACAGTCAAGTTCATTGCTCCTGTCATTCTTGAACCTTCATCTTTTCTTCTTAACCTTTCGTTGACCCAGGGGTGCTTTCCGGAATGTCTGAAAACTTCAAAGATGATTCCTCTGTATAAGAAAGGAAAAAAGGATTGTATCTCAAACTATAGACCCATTTCTCAAAAGTCTTAGAGACGTCCGTCAAATATCAACTTTTTAATTATTTAAACAAAAATGGTATTCTTTCAAACAGTCAATTTGGTTTCATCCCTGGTTCATCCACTATTGTGGCTCTGGAAAGTGTTATTTAGGTTTGGCTTTGGTGGATCTGAAAAAAGCCTTTGACAGCGTTCCACACAAAATTCTTCTGTCAAAACTACCTTCGTATGGAATAACAAATCAGCATTTGCGTTTTTTTTAAACGTACCTTTGTGGCAGGCAACAGCGAGTCGCTATTGGTAATGAAATTTCATGTCTGAAAGACGTTTTTGCTGGAATACCCCAGGGTTCAGTATTGGGTCCCCTCCTATTCATATTGTTCATTAATGATCTTCCTAGTAATATGCGCTGTAAAACAGTCTTGTATGCAGATGACACGTCTTTTATCGTATCCGGTGATAGGATTGAATCTGTTGCAACAAGTATCACTAATAGTATAAATAAGTCTACCAATTGGTTTGAAGCAAACTGTCTGGAGATCAATGATTCAAAAACAGAAAAAATATATTTCTCTCTCAGGAAGTCCCCTATTGAACAAAAACCTGTCCGATTACTAGGTCTTCTTATGGATCCAAAGTTATCATGGGTGGCCCACACCAACCAGGTTATCTCAAAACTTTCTCGGGTATGTTTCCTTCTCAGAAGATTGAAATCCTCTGTATCTGAAAAGATGATGCTCATGTCTTATTTTGGCTTTTTTCATTGTCACCTTTTATATGGCAACATTTTCTGGGGTAATAGTTCCGGAGCTGGGCAAGTACTTTTGTGGCAGAAAAAGGCCTTGCGTATTATGGCAGGTATTCCTCAACAAGATAGCTGCAAACCTTTTTTCAAAAAGTTTCAAATCATGTCTGTGCAAAATATTTTCATCTATCAAAATATTCTGTATGTAAAAGAGAATAATGAACAATTTTCATTGAGGAACGAGGTCCATGGATATGAAACCAGAAACTGCCAAAATCTAAATATTAGCAGACCTCGTTTACAAAAATTTTCAAGTTCCCATAAATATTTGCAAATATCAATGTTTAATAAACTACCTATAAATTTTCGTAGAATGCCTTTCAATTCTTTTAAACGCAAACTTAATACTTTCCTCATTAACAATGTTTTTTATGACGTAAAGGCTTTTCTAGATTTTAGGGGTAATTTTGGTTAAGAACTGTTATTTTCTTGGATAATTATGTTTTTATTGTTATTATGATCACTGTGTTTTTATTATTGTTTATAACAATAATTGCTATTATAAGACGATGTCCATTACACAATGTAACTTGTGTTCAAAGACAAATAAAGATATTATTATTATTAAAACCAATAAAAATAAAAATATTACTAAAATTGTGTATTCATGACAAAAACAAAAAACTAAAATATCATAAAATTCAATAAATTAGCTTTTAACCTGTCACACCACAACACAAAATAAAGATCATAAACATAAACAAATTCAATAAATTAGCTTTTAACCTGTCACACCACAACACAAAAAAAAATCATAAACATAAACAAACCAATGAATAATAACAGCTGTTTGTAAAAAATTTTAAAGAAACAGGTGGTAATGTAGAGTTTGCAAGACACTCACCCATTTTTAACATTATTGGCTTACTCCAGTTCAAAAGAATTATTAATCATCGTTCTACCGTGGTTTTACTGTTTGTGTAGAATAGCAACAGCTGTTTACAATATTTTAAATTAGTCATCTGATATCATCAAAACAAATTTTTCTTCAATAAGAATAACATGGTAACTTTGAAGGTCTGTGGGGCGGAGCCCTATAGAGATACCGGCGTGTAAACTGCTTAGTTGTCCTATTTAAGACCTAAAGAATCAGTGTACAAAATTTCAGCTCTCTACCTACATGGGAAGGTGGAGAATTCTTGATGAGTGAATCAGTGAGGGCTTTGCCTTTTATAGGTACAGATTACACATATATACATATTATTAAACTTAGAATATTTTTTTAAAATGTTAATTAGCGAAGTTCCCCTATAGGGAAGTAGCTATTAGAGTAGGTGGCATGGTAAGACTTAATCCCAAGACCATGATAACTTTTCGTTTTGAGGTCCCTAGATGCCAAAAAAACTATTCTTTCAAATTTATATATATGTAATAAATGCAACATATATATAAATTTGAACGAATAGTGTTTTTGGCATCTGGGGACCTCAAAACGAAAAGTTATCATGGTCTTGGGATTAAGTCTTACCATGCCACCTACTGTAATAGCTACTTCCCTATAGGAGAAATTCGCTAATACTTCCCTATAGGAGAAATTCGCTAATTAACATTTTAAAAAAATTCTAAGTTCAATAAAATATAGTCATACCTCCAAAATGTAGGGTTAAGACGGTCATCCTGAGACAGGGCTCTGTACAAAAATAAAACATGAACTCACATGAAATGGGGGAAAGATGGGGGGTAACCTCCACTTCCAGTTTCCTTCTAACCAATCGTATTGATAATATCTTGAAAACTTTCCTGTTTGTTGCAGTCACTTTACTTGTTCTTACAAGTTTTAATAAAGATGATTTATGTACTATAGACAATATCTACGTGAACGATCCCTGTTTACTAATTTACAGAACTTTCTCTTTCTTTGGGATCTGAAATAAGTTTTATGTTTCCAAACAAAAATAAAATATGATACAGTACGGTTTAACACTTGTACCTGGGAAACCGAGCTATAATTTTGTTGATACTTAATTAGTTTTGTGGGTGAAAAAGATGTCCACTCTGTATGCAGTCTTTATTCAATGTTTCTAGTCCCTGTTTTCAAGAAATCATTTTATACCTTGTGTAAGTGCTACTTTGACTGTTCACTAGTTAATTTATTCACAGCTTTTATGATTCTTTCATTTTGATTTGAAACTCCATATGCCCAATGTTAACATTTCCAATTTTCAAATAAGATTTTTAACAAAATATGAATTTTTATGGGGTTGAGGTTTTTATCAATCGATTTATTAATTCAAAAAATCCCCTAATTCAAAATGTTTAACAAAATTGTTCCGCTGGGTTCAGAGAAAAATGTTGTACGCAATTGCTCATTAGGGTACCTATAGGATTGGGTATGCAAGTCTGAAATTCAGGGTAATTTCTTTCAAATGATAAAATTATATGAAGTTGAACAGGAAACAATTTGTTTGAAGGAAACCTGAAGAATTTTCCTCTCCTGCCTTATCCATTATGTGTATTAATAACTCGAAGGTCACTGCAGAAAACCTCAATTTCCCATCATTAACATTTGACCCTTGAATAGCTTTAAAGGTAGTTCCCATACCTTAATAATGAGATGTATTATTCCTTTTGTTCTTAATTTATGAGAATTGTGTTGAATTTTAATTTCACATTAAAATAATTATTGAAATTACCCTTATGCATTTTGTCTACATATCTGTTTGGTTGTACTGTATACCAATTTGTTTCCTGGACAATGCAATGGCCTTTTTCAAGGCCAGCATATGAAACCTGAGAATTAAAATTCATCTGCTTGAAGGTTTTGAATGGCACTTGACAAATTGGACTATTGCCAAAAATTTATATTTATTTTTAACACGCTAAATGCCGATGACCCTTTTAACATGGAAAGATATGCAGTTTTAATGTTAAAAAATGTCAAAAGCAGCGAACATGTTAGATAAATTATGGCAATGTACTCTTAAAAAATAATTTCATTGGAAAAAAATAATAAAACACACTTAGTAGTTGACTGCATATTGACTGGTATTTATTTTTTAAATTAGTTTTCTCAGAATTGATTTAAAAGGAATACATATCACTTTTTTACCCCATTAATTATCAAAAATTCAGATTTTCATAATCATTTGACCATATGCATGTTTAAAGGTTTCTAATGAGGGGTTTAATATTAAAATCCGTCCAGTGGAACTCTAGATTTAGCTGAACAGAGAAACGCTTTACACTCATTAAATATTACCAAATATAGATTGAAAATTTAAGATTGATTTGATTTTTATCTACCATACAAAAACTGTGAGAAAATCTCCCACAGAAGATGGAATATTCATGAAGCTTATGAAATATCATACAAGTTAATAAGAAGCATTAGTTAACAGCACCTGGGGGACCGAGCTTTGCTCGGGTAAGGTCAGTCAGTTTGTTTGGATGACTTGGAGTAATTTTTCACCACGTCCCCCTAGCTCATTTGCCTCTTTTCTGCAGTTGTTATTATGGCTTAATGTCCCCTTGATTGATTTTGGATAAGACCATTCTATATTAAATATTTTTATCAGGGAGTTTTTGCAACATACGTTAAATAATCATGGTGAACACTATACGTTATTTTTTCTCGTTTATTAAACGAGAAAAAATAACGAATAGCATTTACCGTGATTATTTAACGTATGGTGCAAAAACTCCCAATTCAATGGTTTTAGTCACTGCTCTAATGAAACCACATGTTAATACTTAAACTACGTTGGTATGATTCACAAAATTAAAAACACGATTCTTTTGTTTTTATTTTAAACTCCATATGCCCAATGTTATTTTGTTAACATTTCATATTAGTTTTTTTTTACATTATTCAATTTTTCCTGGGGATGAGACCTATCTAGAACTTATTTTTACCCTAGAAATTAGCTATTTACAACATTTGAAGGAAATCGTTAGAGCTGTTTTTGAGATTAGAGTTGCCAGCAAGCAACCAAATAACCAAAAAAGAAAGCAAGGAAGCAAACCTTACTCATATTATAGTATAGGATAACGAAACAATATTTAAAAAATAAGAACACAAACTGTGCACTTGTAGGTTTAAACTTAATGCTTGGATAAATTTTAATTTAATTCTCAATGGCATCCAATAAAGTGTGAACAAATTATACGATTTCGCTTTGTCACTCAAAAGAATCAACGAATGCTCTTTGGCTATGCTGAGAAGACACTGGCGAGAGCTAGACTGGAACAATCATCCTATTAAGCAGCTACAAGCTGTAACTCAACTCCATTTCCTTATTATGCTGGTCTGCACTTTGATGTTCACCTTTGTTTTCATCCTATGATTTTTTATTCTTAAAATATACAAAAAAACAATAACTATAACAGGATATTTAGTCAAGATTCAATGTTCGTCTTCTGTTTAATATTTTACATTTTCCTACCCCAAAACTATTATTGTATAGGTACTTAAAGTATCAAAACTAAAACTATGTTAAAATTTAAATACTTATTCATCAGATATGTCAAAAATTTGATATTTACTTGAAAACAACTTTTTTAACAATTTTTGTGTTGGATGGAAGGGCTCCATTTATCATTGCTATTTGACTTATCTTATTGCGACAGGAAAATCAATATTGAAAAAATAAATTTGTTTATGTCGCAAAAGATTTTTGTTATTAATTTTTAAATTTAATTTTGGAGCCCAGACAAACCGTCATTAATGTATCCTTTTTTGATGATTTTGTAAAAAAAACTTTTTGAAAGTTAAAAGTTTGACGTTCACCTTTATGCATATTAATACTTAAACACTTTAGTTTTTTTTACTCCCAAGTTTTGAATGGCAAAAATGTGTAATTTTGTATGTTTGTAAACTTTAAAAAATATCAAAATAATGTTGAATTTGTTAAATTCAAATTTCTTAATATATAGTTTCCTCTCTTCTGTCTTGTTTTTGTCTACGAAATAAACATTTTTCAAAATTTTAAAATATCTAAGAGTTGACATTTTGATTACATGCAAATTTTAAATTTTGGACATTCAAACGTAGTGAAAATAAGACCAAATACTTCTATTGTAGTTTAGCTATTGTTTTCTAAACTTTTTTGATAGCAAATTTATTCAATTCAATTCAATTTATTTTCATCACAAAAATTCATACAATGGCTGAAATTCAGCGGCGAATATATGACATGTCAAGTTGATTAAATAATTATAAAATGTTTAAAAATATAAATAAATATTTGTGCAGTAAGCATAACTAGAGTCATGAGATAAAAATTCTTGAATACTATAAGGGCATAGTTCTATTAACTTAATAGAGAGTTCCCTCTTAAATACAGGTACACTGAAATTTTCATGTCTAAGAGCCGATGATAGTTTATTGTAAACCTGTATACATTGATAGTAGGGTCCCTTGTGAAATAACGTTAATCTATGGCTTGGGTTTTGAAAAAGAGGTTTATGTCGTGTATTATAACTATGGGCTTGTTTACAGTCTTCAAACAAATTCATGTTGTTTTTAATAAATAGTACCAAGTCTAAAATATATGATGCAGGAAGGGTTAGAAATTTGTATTTTTAAAGCTGGGTTTGCAAGATTCTCTAGGGCAAATACCTGCTATAACTCTGACAGCCTTTTTTGCTGTTTAAAAATCTTTTCTGCTGAAGGTGAATTTACCCAAAAAAGTAACTTGTATCTCATAATCGAAAGGAAATATCCATAGTAAACCAAAATTACTGTTTGATCATCACATAATGTTCTAATAATTTTGAGATTGAACAAAGCTTTATTTAACTTGTCAAACAGTCTGTCAGAGTGATCATACCATTTTAGATTATTTTGGAGTGTCAGACCAAGAAAATCTGCTGAGCTACTGGAGAAAAGCTTAACGTTTGTATCTGAACAAGGAAACATAAATTCTTTACACTGATTCACAATCGTATAAAATTCTAATACTTTAGTCTTAGCACTAGGGATGAGTCGATTCTTGATACCGATTCTCGATACCACCGATTCTTGGACATTGGTATCGGTATCGAGATTCATTCGTTCAATGTCGATACCGATACCATCGATACCCCCGCCGTTTACCCGCGCTACGAAGTGTGCAGGAAGATATACTGCCACCGTTTACCCGCTACAAAAGGCACGGGGATTGTTTGGGTCGGCGCAAACAATTTACCTTGGAGATAAGGAAGAAAGAGGGGTGGGGTCCGGTTGAAAGCAATAAATCAGTCGGCTGACTAAAATTATTTCTTTGATTCATTATCTTACAACCAAGTTTTTCCCCATTATGAATTTATAATAAATATAGCTTTTGTTTGTCTACATTACTATAGCAAACTAGTGAAATTATTATTAAATTATGTAACAAATTGCATTAACAAATTTGTTTGATAATTAACTACAAAATTCTGCTAAATAATTTTAAATGGTAACATAAATTTGTAACTGTTTTTAATAATAGTTTTAACAACTATAGGTACTAATCGTAGGTATCAATGGTATCGGTATCGAGAATCGAGAATCGATTTTCCTGGTATCGGTATCGAGAATCGAGAATAGATTTTCCTGGTATCGGTATCGGTATCGAGAATCGATAAATTTCGGTATCGAATCATCCCTACTTAGCACAATTTATTTGCTTCTTTTGTTAGCAAATTTATTATTTGACGTCAAATTCCATGTAATTTGTTGGCATTAAAAATTCTATTGTTAGATTAATCAATTATTATATTTGCCCATTAGAAGGCAATTGGGATTGTTTGTGATATCAGGTTGATGATCTTGAATTATCTAATATATATAATGACTGATTGCATAGGGATATTTTGATTGGTGGAAGGAAAAAATAGGTGTCCTCCTGCGCAGGTTTGTGACATCATTCGGGATGCAAGCCGGCTCATCAGGTGAGCGCCGACTGTCAGCTGATTGTAGAAACAAAAATTGTGTGTCAGCAGAGTGGCACTTGCATCCCGTGTGACGTAGGTGCGCAGCACTGACCTATTTTAAGCACTGGAGTAGCACACCTATATTTTTCCTTCCACCTTGGGGATGGCTGAATGGTTCTATCCAACCAGTTTCCTGACAAGTTTCTAGGAGTAACCGGATATCAGAAGAACATATGTGACATTGGTGGTTAATATAAACCCCGGGCCGGAGTAGCTCAATCTCTCGTCTTGTCACCGCCTCCTGCACCCATCCCGCCATCCTCTGCCATGGGTCCTCATAATTTGCTAGCAGGTTGGTGACTCTGTCCAAGCTGTAGGTATTGTTTTTGGTTTTGCTAAGAAATATATAAAGAGTAATCCTTGTATTTGAAAAAAGCTACGACAAGCACTGTGTGCATGTAATATAATAAACTTGTTGCCAACACCATCTGGTAGCAAACTGACTCAACCCCTCACTCAAATCTCCCGATTGTAATAATGCATTACTTATACAAATTTTGGTTTAAAAAAAATTATATATCTTTAACAAGTTTTAAATATAACAAATTTCACATTAAAGTATTGGAAAATATTTGCCATTTGAATAAGCATTTAATCTTTTTATATCACAACATTTAAATGTCAAAAATTAGGTGATTTGATGATAACATCAAATTGTTGACATTAGAATACTTGGGAAATTGTTAAGACAGTCTATAAATAACAAAAAAAATATGTAAATGTTAAATATATTAAAGTAAAATATTTAATATTAATTTTACATTTATTATTTAACACTTTTGAACTTTTAAAGTTAAGAGTCTTGAAAATTCCACACTTCCTGAATTTTAAGGACAAGATGTGTACTTGACCTTCTCACTTCAGTTGTCAAGTGGGCTAAGGTGCTATGACATTCATCCAGAAGTCATGGGTGATGGGTTCAGTCAAATCTGTGATGGTATATAATATTACTGAAATTATTTTTGTACTTTGGAAATTGGGTTTCGATTCGGATTTTCATTAAAAAACTGCTGCTATATATTTCTTTATAAATATACTTGTTATATCAAAAATTTGATATTTAGAATATTTATAGAGTGTAAAGTTTTAATATTCATTGAACCTCAAATTTAGTGGTGCTTGAACATAAATTTAATAAGTTTTGTGAATATCAGTTTGAAATTTGAATGTCAAAATGTTTGTTTATTTTATGTCAAATAAATATTCAGTTCTGTAGGGGGACTGTCTGTTTAAGATAAGAAAATACTATTAAAGAACAGAGCCACATTTTGATAAGTCTGAGATGATGCGTACAGACGGAGTTGGTGAAGCAGTAATGTTAGAACTGACATATAAAGTAACACCTTGTGGATTTCTCATCACTCAGTCACCCTTAGCAAGTCTGAACTACTAGCACACGTTGTATGCCCTAATTGTGTAAGTTTACTTCATTTGTGTAACTCTGGACAAAAAAAAGTGTTAGCTGATTCGTTTTGTGTTTTTTTTTTTGGACGATGCATTACATTTAAAACATCTTAGGTAACCAGAGACATTTTCATTCAATTATGTGTATTAAAATTTAACTCGTTTGAAAATAAAACATTTATTCATAATATGTTTTAGTCAACAATACATTTGCGAAACATTTGTTCAAACAAGACGATGCATTACAACAAGGAACTGCCACAGGATGCCGACCTCACCCTGCTGCTCTGGCAGTGGATCTTTCATCAGAGCTCGACTCCCCGCTAGAGCTTGAGCTGCCACTAGAGCTTGAGCCGTTCTTGTGTGTGTTGGTCGTCTGCTTCTTGCAGTAGTCCAGATGACACAGCAGTTGCACCAACCCCCTTGTAGGAGCTCCGGAGAACAAACCTTCCGCCAAGTACGGAACGTAACCGTTAGCAATGGCGCTCGACCCTGTTACATCTATGTAAGTGAAGTCGTGACACGAAGGGGTCATTTTCTGAAACATACACATGACTTGGAGTCTGAATATTGAACTTTAAGTATATTATATAGATTACAATCGTTAAAGAGACAATGTATTAGAAATAACAGCTATTAAATTACTCAGAATGAGTTTATGAGCAACTAGAGAATTAGAGGTGTTGGACTCTTTTATGTGTTAATTTATGGGTTGATGCAGTTTTACATACACTCTGTCTTTGCTTGTTAAAATAATGTATCTCAATTAATGACACAAACTGTAATAATCTCACAAAATAAAACTTAGGGTCTATAAATTTAACATTAGAACTTTGATAACATTGAAGCCCTGATGCCTGAAATGGGTGGCATTACTCTAAACTTTTATTCAACATAAATGGAATATTAAAATTTCAACTTTCTACCTCCTCAAAAAGTGTAAAAATTAGTGCTGTCAGTGGATACTTTTGGATTGAGATGAACGTTCACCATTTTTCGCTTCGTAATATTTATGTAAGCGATTAGTAATTGTTTAGTTAGAAATAAATGTATAAACAAAGTATTATTCAAGACATTTAAGTTGAGTAGTTTTATTCAATTGTACAAAAGTGTAAAACTACTATTTCATTTATGGATTGATTAACAATTATTAAACCTGTACTTCTAGTTTATTCTTAACCAGGTTCCCAAAAAATCCGAAATGGAGCTCATAACTTGAAGACACTTAAATCTGTTCCCCGTTGGATTGCGTGAGAGATCGTGTTCCAGTGCCTCATTTTGTATCAAATTTATTGAAATTTAAGCAAAGTACTGGCGCCTCTGTAATAATTGTGACATGCAGTGAACTTTCTAACAACAGACTCTACAATGGTTCATCTCATTCTTATTTGGTAAAATATTTGAAACAGACAATATTCAATCAACATTTAGAAGACACCTCACACCAATCTAGTGCTGCATCAATCAACCTAATAATACCAACTACTTCAGTTTCCCATCTGACCGAGGCCTGAAACTTACTTTCACCTGCTCAGCTACAACCGTCACCACAGCAGTTACCAGAGCTGTCATGTGAGCTGTCAACAGAGCAGCAGACACCAGAGCCGACACCGCAGCAGTCACCAGCGCCATTGTTTCAGTCACCAACAGTGTTCAGTGGTGTGGGGGGTGTAAAAGTCAATGAGTGTGAAGGTAATGTTCTCAGTGATCAATTAATTAGAGTCAGTGATAGTAGTAGTCAAGTTCACTTTAGTCATTGTAGTTGTTTGTTCAATGGTGGTGGAGATGAGGAAAATTGTAGGGATGTGATTCAGCAAAAATCTATAGGTTCGAACATTTTTTAGAGAGCAAGATCCAGTTCCCACCTTTAAAAAAATAAGTTGCTCGCATCTTCATAACACTCGGATTAGTTCAAATAATCTTAAATGTCCATTGTGTGCAGAGGTAATGATAAAACAAAAATATAAATAGTTTAGTCATTATAATGTTCAGGGGGGTTTAGCCACAAAAATTGACGATTTAAATATATTATTAAAGGGTTCAAATGTTTTAATTGCTTGTTTTTGTGAACATTGGCTTACTGGGTATACAATTGATCTATTTAATTCCATTTCTGACTATACTTTAGCAGAATTTCACTGTGGGAGTTCATTAACGTGTAGAGGTACTTGTATATTAATGAAAAGTGAGATAGAATACGTAGATATGCAAGATCTTTGTATTTATAATGAAGAAATAATTTTTGAAACTTCATGTGTTGAAATCACTTCTTTAAATATTTTAGTTGCTTCTATATACAGGACACCTTATGACAGTAACTTTTGTTTATTTCTTGACAAGCTAGAATCATTTTTGATTTAATTAGGAAAGAAATTAAAACAATTAAAACAAAAAGAGTTTATTTAGCCAGAGACTTTAATGTTGGTTTATTGGAATCATGTAAAAATCCTAAACAGAAGGAAGAATTTTTAAATTTACACGAAATGTATAGTTTATCTGTACATTTTTTGTCTCCTACAATAATTACACCAACAACAAAGACATGTATTGATAACATAATAACCAATAAATTTAAGTTAGGTGATAATACTTCAAACATCAATTTAGAATTAGGACTTTCTGATCACAGAACTTTTTATATCAGGTAATGAATATAAAATACCCCCGTGGCAGCAAACCTGCGTACTCAGCGAATTTCCAATGCATATATATGTATCTCAATACCACATAAAGCCACATACCAAGTTTCATCAATATACATTCATAAATAAACGATTTATGACATTTTAATTATTCTCCATAAGAATAACATGGCAGCTGAGTATGCAGGTTTGCTGAAGCAAGGAACACAAAAAATGGGGTTTTATACAAATATCAATATAACTCATGTAGGTAAAGCCACATACCAAATTTCATTAATTTATTTTCATAATGAAGGCAGATAACACGTTACTTATTCTCCATAAGAATAACATGGGGCTGAGTACGCAGGTTTGCTGCTACGGGAGCCTTGGGTAAAAAATTGTCTTTTTGAGCAAATATCAATGGTCCACAACCAGATGGAGCCGTATACCAAGTTTCGTCAGTATAGGTTCATAAATAAGCGAGATATACAATTTTTATTTTTCTCCATAAGAATAACATTAGACAACGTACTGTGTTTAGCACTTTCAATATCTCGGTAACCAATTGACGTAGAGAAATGATCAAAATACCAAATTGTGTATTTTTTTAAGCTGAATCCAATGGAAAAAAATAAAATTTGACTATTTCCAAAATTATATGTAAAAAATTCGAAAAACCCATTTTTGGGGTACAAAACCCCCGTAAAATACCCCTTCGGATAGAGCGATCTGGCTGGTTTTCGAACTTGAAGTCATAAATGCTGCTTTACACGTTTATACCAAATTTCATCAAAATCGGATAATTTTTACGAGAGTTATCGTGCTCACGGACACATATATATATATATATATATATATATATATACAGTTTCGAACGAATGGTGTTTTTGGGGTCTGGGGACCTCAAAACGAAAAGTTATCATGGTCCCGGGCCTAGGTCTTACTATGCCGACTACGGTAATAGCTTCTTCCCTATAGGGGAAATTCGCTAAAATATGTAAAATCAAATGTAAGTTTTAAAAGTAGAGTTTTTTCAGCAAAAAATGTTAATTTTTTCAAAAACAATTTAAGTAGCTGTAAGTGGAATATAAACTCTGACAATAATTTTAATACTAACTATAACTCGTTTTTAAGAACTTACAAATATATTTTTGATAACCGTTTTCCTCTAAAATTGTATTCAAACAAGGCCAACAAAAATAAAAAAGTTAGATAACAAAAGGGATTATTATTTCCAGCGCTAATAAGAGATTTCTCAGTAGAATTATTAAACAGTCTGTGGTTATTAATTTTGTAAGTTATGTAAAAAAATATAAGAAAATTTAGAGACTTGTATGTAAAAAGGCAAAAAAGTTACACAACTCTAACATGATAAGCAAATCAGACAATAAGACCAAAGCAGCCTGGTCAGTGGTAAATGGGGAGCTAGGAGTTAAAAAATGTGTCCTAAATATTCCAGATTTTTTTGTAGACAATAAGTGGGTTCCAAATGTAGAAGAAATCTCAAACTCGTTTAATGAAAGATTTGCAAATATTCCTCAAATGTCAAATGCAGTTTCCTCGAGGCCAAAAACAGTTCAATTACTTCAAGTAAATAATAACTCCATCCTGAGTTATCTTTTTCTTTTGTATCATCTGCTGAGGTGGTTGTGATAATAAATTCTTTTAAAAACAAACAAATGTGCAGGCTGGATAAAATACCTCTAAATTTATAGAAATTTCTGTCGATTCAATTCATAGACCGCTCAGTAAAATTAGAAATCAATCATTCTATATTGGGGAATTTCCAAATAACTTAAAATATGCTGAAATCAAACCATTGCACAAAAAGGGGGGTAAGGATATCTTAGACAATTATCGTCCCATATCAATTTTGCCATCTTTTTCAACAATTTTTGAGACAATTGCTTTGAATCAAATGATAAATTTGTTTGAAAAAAATCATTTGTTTTGTCAGGAACAATTTGGTTTTCGTCCAGGACGTAGTGCAATTTCGGCAGTCGCTTATTTTGTTGACCAGGTTGCTAGTGCTTTGGATGGATCCCAAAGCACTGTGGGAGTGCTCTGTGATCTATCCAAGGCATTTGATTGCGTTGAGCATAATATACTTTGTGAAAAACATAAGTATTAGTGACTCTGCGGTGTCTTGGATAAGATCATACCTGGACAGTCGTTATCAAAGAACAATAGCAACTAAGAACAACAATAAAAATGTCTCAAAGTGGCAGAAAGTTAGATTTGGTGTAGCGCATGGTTCAATATTAGCAGGGCCTTTGCTTTTCCTTTTATATATTAATGACTTGCCTTTAAATATATCCTCAAATCTTAAACTTTATGCAGATGATACATCTGCTATTTTAAAAACAAATTCAACTCATGATTTAAAATTGGGTTTTCAGAATACACTTATGGAACTTCAAAATTGGTTTTCAGTTAATGGTTTGTTGCTTAACCAGGCTAAAACACAATTAGTCAAATTTCAATCTCAACAAAATAAAAATTATGATGAAGAAAATTTAATATTTCAAGGTAACTCAATGGAGATCAAAAACTTGGTCAATTTATTGGGGATAGAGATTGATTCTAATCTTAACTGGAAAACTTTTGTCAACAAAATATGTAAGAAATTAAACTCTATTTGTTTCCAAATGATTGTTCTTCGAGATGTTAACGATTCAAAAACCAGACTTATGCTATATTACAGACTTTTTTGCCAATTGTAACCTACGGTATTGAATAATGGGGGATGTCATCTTGAGCTAGTAACATTTTTAAAATGCAAAAGAAGTACATTCGTCTCATGACATTTTCCTCTAACAGAAAATCATGCAAAACATTTTTCAAAGAATTTGGTATACCAACTGTCCCCTGTATTTATATTTTAAGATGCCTGATGTTTGTTAAAAATAATTTTGAAAATTTAAATAAAACAGCATAGGCATCATTATAAAACAAGATTTCAAACAAATTTCCAGTATCCAAGATACCGTCTGACATTATCTGGAAAGACACCACAATATATGGGGAGGAAACTTTAACACACCCAACGACTTAAAAAAAATAATTAAGGAAAACGGTTTTATTAATAAGTTATTAGTTTCAATGGTTGTACTAATTGTTTTAATATCTGACTTATTTTTCTCTCTGGCTATTCAATTGTTATAGGTTAGATCAATGTAAGTTATGTCCTGACAATGTAATCTGTTCTGTACTAGCTTTGCTAGTTGTTAAAGAATGTTTTTGTTATGAAAACAAAGATATTCTTATTCTCATTCTTCTTATTCTTAATCTGACTAAAAAGAAGAATGTAATCCGACATATTACACCAAGGATATCTTTGTAAAACCATTTATGTCTAGAAGAAAAGGGACAACTATTCCTAATGTGATAACATAATGCAAATTTGACCTGCATGGTATACTGATAATTTACATATATAAGGTATAATATTAAAATGACGATGCACCTCTGTATTCTTTACTTAGTACATGTTGAACATATTTTGTGTAGTAAAGTTATGATTTATGATTTCATGGATAAATTAAATCTTATACTTACATTGAGGACAGCGGCTGTAAGGCAAGGTTGACCATGCTCTCCGATCCCCAAATTGACAACATCAACACTTTTGTTTGCTGAAATGTTCAAAGATAAATCACACCTATAAGAGAACAGGCTTTATGTGTTAGTTTGACGAATAATGCACAACTATAAATATTATACTTGTCTGCAAATTATTATAATGTTTTATTTTACTAACTATATTAAACAAATAAATTATCTTGAACAATGTATTGGTTAACATAAAACAGAAATGACTTCAAAATAGATATATGTTGAGTTCTGACCTGATGTATAAACATTATTCTATACATATTTGACCAGTGTCCTCTTGTAGGTTATGGGTGAGAGTTTTTAAGAAAATAATAATGATTTAAGATATTGTGTTACCAAATACTGAATACAGTCTATGAAAATACAGCACCAAAAATTCTTTTGCAGGAACTGAGTGCTTCTGGCATTGCAGTCAAGTTCAGTGGTGAGAAATTGGCAGTGTAACACAGTCAAAACTCTGTGTGTCACACTTGACATCGAACTCTATTTCCTAGTCCATGTCAACTTCACTACACAACGTGCTGTTGGTAGACTGAGAGGCTTAAGTCGATTCAAAACTCTACTGTTAGAATATACAAAGTTGCAACTTATGCGGTCACTGATCCTCCAATTTTTAGCTACTGCTTCCCTGCATATGACAACAGCATCTCTAAGGAGGATATGGCAGGAATTCAAAGAATTGAGAATTTCAACCTGATATTTATTCATGTTTTCTCCTCTTGGGAAGCTGCTGAAATTATCCTGATGGGTCTATGCAGGGAACTGACCTGCTGCATGGTCCACAAAGCGCTTAAGCTGGGTTAGCTTCGGTACCTTTGTGAGAGACTCCAATCTCTAGCTGGAGAACCCGCTCTGACAAACCCAGCTTCTATCACCTCTACAAGAGGCAGGGTTACTTTAGTCCAAAAGTCTGCAGAAATGAGGACAAACAGATATCAAACCCAAACAAGAGCCTCTGGGTTCATTTGAGAGTACCAGTCTATAAGTTGTGTCGTGAGAAATCCTAAGTCCTTATGGTATACTTGTCCAAGTGTCCAAGTCTCTAAAAAACCCCTGAAAAACAGCTAAAAAATATGTTTTTAGCGAATTTCCCCTATAGGGAAGAAGCTGTTACCGTAGGTCTCATGGTAAGACTTCAGCCCAAAACCATGATAACTTTTTGTTTTGAGGTCCCCAGATGCCAAAAACACTATTCGTTCAAATTTATATATATGTATATATATATATCTATATATAAAAATATATCTATATATGTGTCCGTTAACATGATAACTTGAGTAAAAATCGTCCGATTTCAATGAAATTTGGCTCAAATATGTAAAGTGACATTTATGACTTTAAGTTCGAAAACCAGAAAAATTGGACCATGGGAAGAGGAGTTTATGGGGGATTTAAATTTTCCAAAAATCAGTTTTTTTCACTTTTCACCCTAAAATTTTTAAAACACTCTATTTTGGTTTTGAGAATTTTATAGAGCTTAAAAAACAAATAATTTAGTATTTTAAATTGTTAACCTAGGTTAAGTGGTTGCGGAGAAAATCCAAAACACCTGCTCTTAAAATCTCCCATGTTAATCTTATGGTAAAATGGTTTTATGGTCCTCAGTTCATTTAAACTTCACATTTGCTTTTACCAATCAATTTAGCTTTACAAAACAATAATTTTGGTGTTTAAATTGTGATTCTAAATCCAACCGTTGCAGAGATATTCAAAGTGCTAAACACAGTACGTTGTCCAATGTCCTTATGGAGAATAAATCAAATTTTATATCTCGATTATTTATGAATGTAGATTGATGAAACTTGGTATGTGGGTCCGCGAAGTACTCGTATATTGATATTTGCACAAACAATTGATTTTTTGTTGACTATCCTAGTAGCAGCAAACCTGCATATTTAGCCCTAATGTTATTCTTATGAAGAATAAGTAAAGTTTGATATCTCCCTTAATTATGAACATAAATTAATAAAACTTAGTATGTAGCTTCACCTGGTTGAGTTATATTGATAATTGCATAAAAATACATATTTTGTGTTTCTTGTTGCAGCAAACCTGCGTACTCAGCCCCATGTTATTCTTATGGAGAATAAATCAAATGCTATAGATCACTTATTTATTTATGTATTTTTATGAAACTTGGTAAGTGGCTTTATGTGGCAGTGAGAAACATATGCATGCATTGGAAATTTGCTGAGTACACAGGTTTGCTGCGACGGGGGTATTGCTTGTTTACAAGGAAAGTTTACACTGTACATTAAGTGCTTGATAACTCAGCTGATAGTACGCTGTCTCTGTTTTGTCCCTAATCAAAATGATTGGTACTGTAAGGCACCGTCTTATTTCCTTAATTAAAATGATTGCTCGTTCGGGGAATACATGTCACGTTTAAAGAAGGACGTGATTTAGTATCTTACCCTGTACTATACATGAATGTCCTTTCCTGTTTTACTCTACTAGATAAGCACGATTTGCTCTAGTTCAATACACGCCTGAGTCAGTTTTTCTCTTCTTACTTCCTTGTGTTAAAGGTTATTTGAGAAGTAGTTACTATATAATAGAAACTATTGCCGTAGTCAGCATAGTAAGACCTGGGCCCGGGACCATGTTCACTTTTTGTTTGGAGGTCTCCAGATACCAAAAACACCAATCGTTCAACAACAAAAAATATTAATAATAAACATTTTAAAACAAAGGGTATCCTTTCAATTTTCAATTTTAGCGAATTTCCCCTATAGGGAAGAAGCTATTACCGTAGTCGGCATGGTAAGACCTAGGCCCGGGACCATGATAACTTTTCGTTTTGAGGTCCCCAGACCCCAAAAACACCATTCGTTCGATACTGTATATATATATATATATATATATATATATATATATATATATGTGTCCGTGAGCACGATAACTCTCGTAAAAATGATCCGATTTTGATGAAATTTGGTATAAACGTGTAAAGCAACATTTATGACTTTAAGTTCGAAAACCAGCCAGATCGCTCTACCCGAAGGGGTATTTTGGGGGGGGTTTTGTACCCCAAAAATGGGTTTTTCGAATTTTTCACATATAATTTTTGAAATATTCAAATTTTAGTTTTCACCATTGGATTCAGCTTAAAAAACACACAATTTGGTATTTTGATCATTTCTCTACGTCAATTTGTTACCGAGATATTGAAAGTGCTAAACACAGTACGTTGTCTAATGTTATTCTTATGGAGGAAAAGAAAAATTTTATATCTCGCCTATTTATCAACGTATACTGACGAAACTTGGTATACGGCTTCATCTGGTTGTGGACCATTGATATTTGCTCAAAAAGACAATTTTTTACCCAAGGCTCCCGTAGCAGCAAACCTGCGTACTCAGCCCCATGTTATTCTTATGGAGAATAAGTAACGTGTTATCTGCCTTCATTATGAAAATAAATTAATGAAATTTGGTATGTCGCTTTACCTAGATGAGTTGTATTGATATTTGTATAAAACCCCATTTTTTGTGTTCCTTGCTTCAGCAAACCTGCATACTCAGCTGCCATGTTATTCTTATGGAGAATAATTAAAATGTCATAAATCGTTTATTTATGAATGTATATTGATGAAACTTGGTATGTGGCTTTATGTGGTATTAATATACATATATATGCATTGGAAATTCGCTGAGTACGCAGGTTTGCTGCTACGGGGGTATTTCAATTTTAATTGACTGACATGTTTCGGCAATACGGCTGTTATCAAAGTCAACACAACCTCTTTTGTAATTCAATAAGATAAAATGTCAGTCAATTAAAATTGTATAAAAAAGAGTACCGTACTTAGTTTTAAAATTTTATTATAATAACACTATTAGTAGCCCTATACACAAATTTGAAGTACATCATTGTTGCGGATTAGGAAACCCTAGCATAGCTGCTAGTCACATCTTCCACAAGCGGGAATATTGCGCAGGTTACCGGAAAGATAGGTTATAGCAGGAAAGGAAAGGGTGGAATGGGACGGCAGCCAAATCGACCCTTCAGCTAAAAGAGGGCCAACTCCCGTGCCCCTGTGACAGCTGGGATGAGGTTCTCAAACAGGGGACCCGCATTCTGCCCTCCAACTGGTCAACTCAACTGACAGGGTATCAATGTACAACAGCCAGGGACCAATTGCAATCTAATCACTATAGTCAAAGCCTAGGTCAGGAAAATCAGTCACAACATATTTGGTGGACTTGGGACTCTTTGGGAGAGACACTGCAGAGTCGAACACACTTACCTTCTCCAATGTTCTAAATTAACCCATTATGGTAGTCATTTTATTATATTCGCTGAAACCAACAATGAGATCCAATTGGTGCTGCAATCTAGCAAAATTTGTAACTAATGACTGCAGCAGGCAACTACGATTCTCTCTGCTAGGGGCGCGGACTGACTATTAACCCTTTCCACTCACATGTCGGCTCAGCCGATAGGGGCCATTTCCCATTGCTATCGCATGTCGGCGCCATTTTATTTGTATTTTTTAAATTTTTTTACATTATGGCTTTGTAGTCTTTCTTACAAGTGTATGCCCTTTTACATGAATATACATGCATATATCTGTGGCCTGTGGGGTCACACGTGAGCCTAAATCGATAGGCGAAAGCGTTAACCTATCTAATGCCACTAGGCCACTGCTCGTGATAGCCGAGTGGGCTAAATCGTGGAAACACCTTATATGTTTATGTTTATGTGTTTTTGAAGGGATGGATTCAGAGATCCAAGAATTCAAAGATCCTCACACGTCAACCGAAGCTTATTGTGTGTCCCTAGTACGTTAGTTGGGCAAACCAATGTCCGTGCCCTTTACGATATCCAGGAGTTTTTCCCAATACTAACGTCCCATTCATCACCTGGTTGCTTGCAACCAACCAGAGTCCTTCTCCTCGCCCCGTGTCTCTCGCAATCCAGCATGATGTGCTTGGCAGTCTCTTCAGACCTCTGCCCAATCCCACCAACCAGTTAGTGAAGTAAGAGTTAGTGTCTGCTAGCAGCCTTTTGCCAAGTGCTTGACCAGAGTAACCCTGCCATTGCTGGCGATGTAAGTCCCTGGACCATTTGTTGATCGTGTGAAAAGCAATTGTTTTGCTTATGCCACAGCTTGGCTCTGGACCAAAGAATGACATACCGGAACCTCTTTTAGTAAGCTTATCTGCACATTCATTGCCACCTATGCCTACATGGCCAGGTACCCAACGAAGATTCACCGAGTTGCGTGTTGCGAGTCTGCTGAGTGCGTTGTAACACTCCCACACTAACTTTGACTTGATTTCGTTGGAGTCAAGAGCCTTGAGAGCAGCCCGACAATCTGACAAGAATACTATTGCTTGTCGCAATAGCGTCTGGCGAGGCCTAGATTGGCACAAACCATGATGCCACAAATTTCTGCTTGAAAAATAGTACAGTGTTGTCCCAGACTTGTGCAGAGTTCTGTTCTGGGTGATTCACAGTACACCCCGTAGCCAGATTTTCCTTCAATGAGAGAGCCGTCCGTGTACCAGAAAAGGCTGCCTTTCCTGTAATAGGGGCCTTCCTCAGATTTCCACTCTTCTCTGGAGCAGAATTCAACAGAAAAAGGTTTAGTGAAAACCATCTCCGTACTCGTGACATCTGAAGTCATTTCAAGCACAGGGCTGTGAGCAACGGATTTGGTGATGGTGCAATGGCCTGTTCTAGACAGGCCTTCCCTCCATTGGCCTGCGACTTTTAATCGATAGGCTGATTTTCGTGCTTCTGCCTTGATGAAGATATCCACAGGCAGTAATCCAAGAGCAACTTCGAGAGTTGCTGACGGGCTGCTCCTGAAAGCTCCAGTTACTAGAAGCGTGCCCAAGCTTTGTAAACTTGTGAGTTTGGCTATGGCTGTAGTCTGGTTCACCTTTGTCCACCAGACTAGTGATCCATATGTGACTTGGGGCCTTATTACTGCCTTATACAGCCACAGCGCTATGTGAGGCTTGATCCACCACATGGAACCTGCAAATCTGCTGAACGTCATGAGCGCCCATTTTGCTTTATGCAGTGTATTATTCAAATGATCATTCAAAGTCAGCTTTAGAGTCAATTGTCAGCCCTACGTATTTTACTGTACCTGATACTTCAAGCCATGTTGCAAAGCAGCTGACCCTCCTACTTAATGATCCCAGTTGAGACAGGAGGTCAGACTTATAGAGTGACCAGTCTATACTCCTGGGATCTCGATAGCAGGGCGAGTTACCTTCGCTTTGCAAGTTAAAGCAGATGTACCTGTGGTCAGACAAGGAGGCCTCATGGCTTACGTGCCAATAGACAATTACCCTAAGGACTTCTTCTGAGCAAAAATTAATGTCAGTAACCTCACTTGGCCAGGTGTTCTTCCGAAGTTCGTTGATTCAAATCCCGCTCACAATCAAAACTGACCAGCCGTGCAACTCTCAACGAGTTAACTGATCTTGGTAACTGGCAGCGATGGTGGAAGGGCCCAAGTAAAATAAACGGTGGCAGGCTTGCTTGGAAGTTGACGGGATTGGTTAATTCTTTGTGAGTTGCTAATGGTCAACACCGATTTTGCTACTTTTTATGTATATTTACTGTGTATGTGCCTCTGCAACTTTTTAAACTGAAAGAAAATGATATTTTAATTAAAATACGCCATTAATCTATTTAATAACACAATTTTTATTTTTCAATTTATAGGTTTAAAAAATTACAAGTAAGGAATGGAACCAGCTCATAAAACTACGCTAATGGGTTAAGTTAGTACACTTTTGTTCCTTTTCTGACTTAGTATAAATTGTAATATATCGTAAGTTTTATAATTTTATAATTACAACTCATTTTTGCACTATGATCCAGTGATTTAAAATTGCCCCTCAAAATCCCAGGGACTGTTTCCCCCAAAGGCAGCGGCCCATCAGAGTCTAATGGAAGCAGCCATAGTTTTTCATTGAAGGAATAAATATTTTCTAATTCTTTTTTAGCGAATTTCCCCTATAGGGAAGAAGCTATTACCGTAGTCGGCATGGTAAGACCTAGGCCCGGGACCATGATATCTTCTCGTTTTGAGGTCCCCAGATGCCAAAAACACCATTCGTTCACAACTGTATATATATATATATATATATATATATATATATATATATATATATATATGTGTGTGTGTCCGTGAGCACGATAACTCTCATAAAAATTATCCGATTTTAACGAAATTCGGTATAAACGTGTAAAGCAGCATTTATGACTTTAAGTTCGAAAACCAGACCTATCTGAAGGGGTATTTTAGGGGGGTTTTGTACCCCACAAATGGGTTTTTTGAGTGTTTTACATATTATTTTTGAAAAAATCCAATTTTAGTTTTTTCCATTGAAACCAGTTTAAAAAGACGCACAATTTGGTGTTTTGATCATTGCTCTACGTCAAATTGTTACAGAGATATTGAAAGTGCTAAACACAGTACGTTGTCGAATGTTATTCTTATGGAGAGTAAGAAAAATAGTATATCTCACTTATTTATCAACTTATCCTGATGAAACTTGGTATATTGCTTCATATCGTTTTGGTTTTTTGATATTTGCACTAAAAAACATTTTTTAGCCGATAGTTCCCGTAGCAGCAAACCTGCGTACTCAACCCCCATGTTATTCTCATGGAGAATAAGTAACGTGTTATCTCCCTTAATAATGAACATAAATTAATAACATTTGTTATGTGGCTTTATACCTAGTTGAGTTATATTGATATTTGTATAAACCTCCATTTTTGTGTTTCTTGCTTCAGCAAACCTGCATACTCAGCCGCCATGTTATTCTTATGGCGAATAATTAAAATGTCACAAATCGTTTATTTATGAATGTATATTGATGAAACTTGGTATGTGGCTTTATGTGGTATTAAGGAAATATGTGGTTATATATATGCATTGGAAATTCGCTGAGTACGCAGGTTTGCTGCTACAGAGGTATTTCTTCCTATGGTCGGATGAGATTAGACCCTTTACCTGATCTGGAGTCATAAAATAGACTGTAGATCCAGAGTGTGTTGTTTATTTGTAGATATTTGAGAACTATTCTGTACTTTTTTTAATATTATTTTATTATTCTGTAAACCGTGAAGTTTATTCATTTATGAATCCAAATTGAATGAAGAGCTAGCTTTACTTCTTGGGAATGTTGTACTTATTCAAGGACTCCCAGTAAGAAAGTCAACTCTTATACTGAATGTATTTCCTATATAATCCCCTCTCTCTTTACAGCCTAAACTACTAATTCCATGCAGCATTGAATGTAAACTTTGATTCTTCCTTCCATGTACTAAACCTTTACGTGATTATCTATGCAGATTTTTGGTTATCTTACAATTGAAGGTCATTGGGTGACAGCTGACAAGAGCTTGTGTGTGCGCGCGAATGTTAGGAGTAGTTGTGTGGGTAGAGAGATGGGTGCTTTTTTTTGTTTGTCCATCTAATTTTTTTTTTTTTTTAGAGTATGAGTCTTTCCTGTCTATTTTATACCCTTGCCATGCACTCAAGTGTAGAAAATGAAATGTTTAACATAAAATTAAAGTTAAACCACATAAAAGGAATGAAGAAAATGATTAAATTCATTAAAGAAAAATATTATGCCTGGATATATATCTCATTCTCATGCACAGGATTTTCCTACATGAGCATTGATTTTCCTTTGTAGCGATATTTATATTTTCTGCAGTTTATCTTGTAAATATAGAGATGTGTTTATTTTATAACCTGAAATACTATACTTTAAACTGCATGTAGTTTGAATGCAAAATAAAGTAATTTTGATTTGATTTTATTTGAGTTTCAAGATATAATTCCATGTAAAAGTGTTTTAAAACGCTGGAGGTGGGTTTCCAGACTAGATTTCTTTGGATGAAGCTAAACAACCCTCCACTACTCAACAGAAACCCAGATGATTTTTACCAGTTTCGGTACTAATACTGGGAACAGCAAAATAGATGTTGTCACTACGGAAGGCAGTTCTGCAGATGTCGCGGTGCGTCATTCGGAGCGGCTACACAGTCGCTCATCTAGACTGCTATAATTCAATCCTAAAGAAGCGGGTTGTTTTTATTTATCCGCGAAACGTCAACATTGTGCGAGGGCCCGATTTTTTTGTTAAAGTCCGTGTGTGTTCGTTGTTGTGACTGTGTTTTATGTGTTGACTTCGGAGCCTTTTTTACCGCACAGAATATCCTAAGGTGGGTGAAGCCTAATCAGTATCAGAGAATATCCTGCAGATGTATTGCAGTGAACATCTTCATCCATGGAGGTTGAGGTTGGTGATAGGGTGGATGGGATTGAACCAAAGACTTAAAACTACTGGACCGCTCGCGCCCGTGGTGAAGCAAACCAAATTTCGGTCCGGCCGCGTTCGAGGTCGCGCCGCAAATGGTGGGCCACCGCGGCAGCGCTTAGCGTGGGAGATATAGGGAAAAACACGATGCACGCTCACTTGGATTGAATTTGCAGCCAGGAAACATTTTTTATGGTTAAATGGCCTTCTGATTCGTATTCCTGAATAGTTTCTCGAATTTTTAATACCAAAAGTAACTATATTCGACCAGGGGTAGTTGCGTAAAAAAAACAGAAAGTTGGGAGTTTTGTAAAATAATCTTCTCGATGGCTGATTCTTTCATATTTACAGTCATATAAATTTATGTGCGATCCACTAGGCTTTAGGTGTTGTTCAATAATGATGTTTTGAAGTTTTTGGTACTGGAATGAATTTTGTATGAGCAGTAATATCGTTCTTTGGACAGTGAAACTTTGAATTTTAGCATATAAACTTCGATGTTCGCCAAAAGTTGTAGATTGCATGAAAGTTAATTGGCCTATATCATAAAACTTTGTTGATGAATGAATACCATACAAGACAAATACTTTTTAATAGCAAATTTATTCTTAATAAACATTAATTACCAACATGGTTACCAACGTTAAACGTTACTATTAGATCTATAACCAAATTTCGTTGATCAAATGTGATTAAATTGAATGTTGGTTTGTTAATTTACTTAGTTAATTGGGAACAGTAAAAGCGATACTAAAACGTAACCGGAATTCGACGACTAAAACAAAAGTCGTATAATTATGTATTTTATCAAAAAACTAGGCCATGTTGTAACACAGCATCACTGAGTTGAATTTAACAGCGCGGCACGGCGCGTGGCACGTCTTGGATAGAGCGCGGCGAAAGTTTTCAGCATCTTTCCAAACAAATTGTAGGCAAACCAACAACTTTACCGAACAATTTTTGAAATAAAAGTTTTAGAGAAACTAATTATCTACAAATTTCCCGCTGGAAGTTTGCTTCTAACCTAAAAATAAAAAACTTCCTCGCTGAGTAACTTTTTCATGTCCCTCTTTAATAACACGTTATTATTTAAAATAATTTAAAAATATTAAAACACGGTAAAATAAAACAATATTTATACTTTTGGATTCCGTAGTTCACGTACACAAAGGATATATAAATTTCATTACAATTCAAACATGGCAGTGAAGTCCAGGAGCGTGTAAACGACAGCGCGTTCAATGCCAGTAACAGCTCTGAGCACACAGTGACCCACCATTTCTGCTCCGCACAGTCCCACACGGACCGGTTTTAGCTCACTTAGCGATCTCTCCAGTAGTTTTACCTCGGTGGATTGAACTAACAATCGTGCTAGTACGAAAGCCAGCAACATCCCAAAGAAATCTGGTTTCTTTCAGTTTACCAAATGAAAGACTTTCTTCCCATCTGATTACAGCCCTTCCAGTCCTATATCCCACCTCTTACCCATCCCATCTTTCTCATAATTTTGCTTTCTTGAAACCAAGATTTAAACCAAGCAAAGTAGCATTACTGCCAGAGATAATACAGGGGAACTTCTGTTCCTTTGTGGAAGCCAGAACCAAATTACCAAAAAGAAGTGCCCTTGCAGAATTTTCTGTGATCGCAGAAATGCCTAGGCTTTCTAATCCTCTCACAAAAAACCTTTGCCACCTTAGAAATAAACATATTGTGGTCAATAATCTGGACCAACCTGTGACTTGTGCAGCGTAGTCGTTGAACAACGGCATTCGCCACATTCGGTCGCCAGTGACGGCTCCAGCGTAGTTGATGTGTTGCCAGGTCTTCTCGCGACGGGCAAACACTGCCGACGCCCCACCCATCCACGCTTTGTTTCCAGCTGCCAACAGCAAAACAATATTTATAGGTGTAAGTATAACTTTAATCATGAAATTGTAATTTTCTATATCTTCATTTACATTTTTTAATGGAATCAGTAATACACATATTCCCCTACCCGATACTTCTTTTAGGGTCAGTCCCAAGTTTCGCCGCATTTTATGCCTTACCACAAACACCTGTTACTCCAACCTCTTCTTAGTGAGCATTGGAATAACCAATTACAGTTCTGTAAACATATTTCCTTAATAAGGAGATGGAAAGATTACTCTAATGAGTAATGAGTAAGGGTTTATCAACTAAATATTCCCTTAGTTGGCTTAAACATTTTGTGGTATTTTTACAATTTAAAATGTCTTTTGTGATACTTTATCAAAAGTTTTCCAAAGCCGTGAGATTCTTTTCTCATAAAATTTGAATTAGGAATTAATATATGCACAACCTCTTTCTTGTTTTACAATAGACACATATGTATTAAGCGGTACAGATTCTTTCGGGGCACTTGGCATGAAGAGGAGACAATGTGAGAGAGTTGGTGAACACCCCTACCCCTATTACTCTCCAAAAATTGTATAAAGTCTTAAGAGTTTTATTAAAATAAATGTACGTACATTGTAAGCTGACTGTACACTAAGACTGCATATGCGCAAGCCAGGTGCCAACTAACACAAATGTACGTGTATTGCAATGATTGCAGGAGCTAATGTAATAGCAAGGTTAAAAGTGCTGATAGTACTCATGTGACACAGAGAGATGGGGTCTGCAGAAATGAGGTAAGCACAGATTCAGGTACATTCTCGTTAGGTGCCCGTTGTAATGATAATAATCTATAACTTATTGAGTCCTATACCATTACCAGAACTGGTATAAACAATTACCTCTGGAACCAGACGAAAATTCACAACTACAATGTATTTGAATGCCTTATGTGCAATGCTGAGTTTACAACTACAACTACAACATGCAGGGTACTCACGCGAGAGCGTCCCCACAGTGAAGATGTGAGAGGGCCGGATGCGCCCGGAAGTCACACAGTGCAGGGCTGCCTCAGCCAGAGTCACAGCGTGGAAGTTCTGCGGGTGCGGGGTTTGCACCACATGGCCGTGGGTCTCTATCACGTCCATCGGCTTGAGTGACATGCCGCCCACCATGTGTTCGTACAGCGGGATAAAGGCTGGTGGGTGGAAAAAGAAAATTATTCATTACTGGCTGGGTTTCGTAGTGGTTAGAGAACTTGCCTCACAGTCTGAGGTTTTTCAGATCGATCCTAAGCAAAGTATGAAATCATAGTGAAGATTTGCTATTGGTCAAAGCTGCCATACTTGTTATTGGGCTTATTGATGATGATCTATAAGAAAAGTTAGATCTAAGATATTACCTTAACTAGAGTTTAAAGCATTCTTAAAAATGTGCTACTGATGTAAAAATCCGAGCCAAGAGATTATGTTTCAGCATAGTAGAATTAAAGTTAAGATGCGTCATCAGAGAGGTATTTATATATTAATCTTGGTCAGTTATTTGTGGCAGGTTCAAATTTACTATGATAAAGGTATGTATCTACTCTCACAACTTTTTTCTTTTTAAGTTACTTGGCTTTGCTGCTAACTTCTACTACCCTGTTTCACGTTCTTCCCTATTTGTGTCCACCCTGAAAACACGCAATACATTATTGAGTAATGATTAGTGAATATGTATTTGTATTATCATCAACACTGTTCAGGTCACTGTACTGGACAAAGTCAAAACTGTATAACTAATCAACTAAATACCTAATTACAGTAGACACTCTTTTATCCGGCATGTTAGGGACCACGCCCATGCCGGTAAATCGATTTTTCAGGATAATAGAACTTTTTAGTTATTAATGGGAATACAGTAATCTGAGAGTCTGTCATCTCGCTACAGTAATGAGCTGTGGTTGCATGCGTTGGTTGACCTTGGCACTGCTCCGGAACACCTGCATTTGTGGACGGATAGACAGACAGACAGACAGACAGACGGGCGGACAGACAGCCGGGCGGAAGTTGGCGTCTAAAAATAGGTTGAATACCGTAGTGTACTGAGCAAAGTTTACGAACATCACTGAACGTTACTGCTTGAGACGTAAACAAACAACAGGTGACTAAGAAAAAGGCGGGAACAGTCCAGCGCAGTCACAGTACGAAACGGAAACGACCGAAAATACCTGGAAAAACCCGGGTCGCCTGGTGCCGGTTAATAAAATGCGCCAGTTGATAGAATGCCGGATAAAAGAGCGTCTACTGTATATAGTATATAAATTGTGTTTCCTAACTCTCTCTGGAAACTTCAGGAACTGTCTGTCCCTAGGATAAATAAAAACAAAAAATATTATGTAAACATAGGGCCTATCTTGCTTCATTTCCTGTATGCGTGACTTTATGTGGTTTTTAATAAATACATCATGTTTTATAGGAACATAATTTAAACTTTAATTTATGGTTGATTTAGATTTTATATTTAATGATTCCAGCTTTTACAGTTTAAAAATGATGGATTAAAAAATACACACATAAAGAAAACCGAGCAAGGTAAGTCCTATGTTTCTTTTGGCCCATGTTTCCAGAGAAAGTTCAGAAACCCCAGATTACATTCACCTCTGAGGTTGATGGGTAGCCTCATCGCAGCCACAGTTTTCAACACGCCCAGTATGGTCGCACCGCCGGCAAAATCTGCCTCCATCTTGCGAGGACATTCCTTGCGGCAGAGCCCCCCAGAGTTGAAAGTTGCTCCTTGTCCTGACAGGAGTTAAGGAAATCTGATCAAAACGTTCCTGAGTAATTAATGGTAATAGTAGGTTTGAATTGCCGATGGATGGAATATTGAAAACCACAGTAAAAAGTCAAATGGTTGTGAACAATTTTAATGTTCTTACTGATCAATCTGTGGATGTTAGGTTGGCCGTCAGGTGAAAACCGCTGAATGTGTTCAATAGCGTATGGCGTGCTTCAACAAAAGTTGCCGTAGCATATTAACATACAAGATGAGCAATTTAATTTATTAACCTTACTTTCATTTGTTTGTTTAATTAAAATTTTCATATTTAACTTTGGAAAGTTTGGTAAATTGTAGGTACCTATGAACATTTTTCTACATTGTGGTCTTGAGCATCCAGTTTCCCCATTCAGAGAAGAAACGGACTTTGCAGATCGATCATTTCCATTCGTCCCCTGATGGGTGTGAGCGTGAGCACTCTACACTCTCCTGAGCACCTTGACAACCATTGAGTTGAGCTAAGACCACTCTAAAGACAAAAAATGCATTTTCAATGTTTCATCCAAGGTAACATCTAGTTTTATACAGATTATTTTTCAACACTTATTATTATTACTGGATTTTGAAGTAAAATCCTTGCACTATTCTAAAGGCTCACAAGAAGGAAAAGTATCTTCACACCCAAACTTTTTAAAACCTGATCACTGGTGAAACCTTTGGTTTCTAAATTTTAGAAAAACCAGTAAATAAAACCTTGTTACTAGTTCAATGGCAATTTTGGAAATTTACACAAGCTGAAACACAGTTCTCTCAACGGAGAAACGAGGACACGTTAGATATAAAATGAAATCAAAACAAGAGTCACTGAGTTCATTGGACAGTACCAATATAAAGGTTTTGTCAAAGCGAGAAATCTCAAGTCCTTATAAACTTCCCTAACAGTGTCCAAGACTATAAAAAAAAATCTTGATGAAAATAAAAAACTCCTGAAAAAAAACAGATAAAAAATAAGTTTCTATTTGTTTTCAAGGAAAGTTTACACTGTACGAATTACATGCTTAATAACATTGCTGATAGTACGCTGCCTGTTTTGTTCCTAATCAAAATGATTGGCATTGCAGGACAACACCTGTTTTTCTTAATGAAAATGATTGCTCGTTTGGGGAATCGTTGGCAAAACTGACCACTCTCACCTCTCCCCCCAATAGTCCCACATTACCTAAGAGAGTCATCCAGAAAGTAAAGAATGTTTGCTTACTGCACCTAGCACAGCTCCCCCACCATCGCGATTGCAAGTGTGGCAGTCCACTAACCACCCCAGCAAAGTATGAGCCGAGTCTTGTTGCTGTACGGTCACACGTCTTATTTCTACAGCAATTCAAAGTGGCAGCGTCAATCGAAAATCCCACCAATTTGATATCGGCGGTGTTATCGATTTCTGAATGTGCAAAATGTCCAACCTATTGAAATTTGTAGACAATCACAAAATAAAGTTTATGGTGAAAGTGAAAAAAACAAGATCTTACAATTTGTTTAATGTGCTAAGATTTTAGCGGCTGTTTTCCTTAAATTTTTCCTCAAGTTTTCCTTTCAAATCATCTTTAGCAAGAATGACCTGGCGCTCCGATCCTCGCCATGCACAATGTATCTTCTTTCATTAAACCTGATGCATCATTTTTTCCCCTGAAGACCCGACTTGGAAGACTTGTTTGCAATTTCACCATAAACTTTCTTCAGTGTTTGTCTAAAAATGTCAATAGTCCAATCATTTTTTTAAATTCAGAAACTGAGTAACACTGCTTATCCCATATTTGGCAGGATTTACGATTTACACTGCCATTTTGAATCACTGGAGTAATATGAAGCGAGACTCGGCTCATACTTTGGTGGGGAAGTGAGTCACGGAAGGATCGCAAGAATGTCCCTCATACTTCCCCTAGGCACTATGGGAGTCTCACCGATCATGACGTAAGGGTCGACTCTGGGGTCGTCACTGCAGTAGTGCATGTCCAGGAACAGTGGAGGCTCTACAGAGCTGCTGCCCACGCTCAGCAGCGCTGCCATGCTGTGCTCCTTGAGCCATCGGAGGTCTCGAGCCTTCACAATTACTCCGTAGGGACACAGCAGGTCACGGGCTCTCTGCCAATAAGGGCAAGAAATATAATGTTATATAAATACAATTTACATTATGAAGCATCGTTTCACAGCTTAACATGCAAGCGAGGAAAATTAATACTAACAAAATCTCATGAAATAATAACGCAAGTGACCGCAGCACAAATTAAAATGCCAAATTAAAGTTTAATATTTTGGAAGCAATGTCTTTTTATAAAATTTAATAATTGATGAAACTCACATTTTTCACTCAATCAACGCTACTACCGCAACAATATGAAATATTGCTTCACCTCTATTGAAAATCAGGGGTGAGAGCTAAAATCCATGTTGCTGATTTCTTTATTCCCCAGCATAGGCACTCTCTAGCCAGCTTGTTTAATTGCAAAAGATATTTAATAACAAGTGTGAGTGATCTCAGGGTACACTATACAGTGATTACAACAGAAACAACAAGCAAGTTTCTGCAATGAGTTGGAAGAGCGATGTTGTCGTTACTGTGATAGTTCATAAGAAACAAAATGCATAAGCGTTTAAGATTCACCTCTAGCCATTAGACACAGGACGCAATGACATCCTTGCCCCAATCCCATTAAAAACAAACCTTTTTTTCGAAAACCTACTCTTTGCAATAAATTTTCCTATTGGACAAAATAATTATGTGTTAAAGTATTACAGTTAAATAATTTCAAAACTATGATATTTTACAGGGGTTTTGAAATAACACAGTAACTATTGTTCGTAACTGGTATCCAACCATTTACAATAAAAAAGCCTCACTCTGTGATTGTCAACACACCTCAGCAAACTTTGAAGGGGTTAGAAAGTTGGGTGGAGTTTCACACAAGCAACGGACAATGTTTTGTGACTCGGCCTTTTCCACACCTCTCAGAAAATCTTCTTCAGCGGCCTTTTCGTCTTGTGATGCCGTTCCGCCTTCGCCCTTGAATCTTGTCACTTTGGTTTCTAATCGTTGGTCTGAGTAGTACCACATCCCCAGAACTGAGCCTTCGGCTGCAGCCTCGGGTTTGTTAAAATCTTCAACTTCCACCTGCGAACAAGGGAATACTTTGAACTATTTTAGTGCCAACGTCGAGTGGGTATCGCAAGTTAAAGTAAAAAAGTGTTTAGGTTAGGTAATTTTTGAGCAATGTTGTTACAAACACAGTGTCTGTGGTCTGTGTCTGACAAGCGGTTTAACCTGTTAGGAGAAAAATTAAAATAACTTGCCTGGTGCGTAGGTGGGAAGATTTGCCGTTTTGACAAGGCCGCTGATGTTATCAGGATCTGAATAATCAAATAATCTCCCAACAAGGAGGTTTCACTTGGATCAGATTTCTAATCGATTCTTAGTCGGTAACTTTTATATGAAACTCATGAAGAGATTAACAGACTGGCAGAGTTGAAGGGGACGGCCAACTCAAAATAAACGATGGGCAGAACAGGTGGAATCTGATGAGATGGGTGGATTATTTTGTAACACACCTATCAGCTGTTTTGCTACTTTTTACCCATCCTTACTGTGTGTGTCCACTAGAAGCACGTTTATTAGAGTTTTACAAATTTAGGCATTAAGAATATAAAAAAAACAATTAAACAACACAAAATTGAATCACTCTAACCTAATATTTGGCAATAAAAGAGTAAATCTCATAAAATAATTATATAAGTATAACTTTAACCCTTTCAGTGCTAAGCTTCTGAAAGGAGTAGTTGAATATGTGATGTTTTGTTGATTTTTTTAATATATTGAACGCCTGAACAGTTAAAATTAATAAAAACGTGCTTCCGCTGGACACACACAGTAAAGGATAGGTAAAAAGTAGCAAAACACCTGATCAGATGTGCAACTCACAAAGAATCCACCCATCCCGTCAGCTTGGACCCGAGCCGTCCACCGTTTGCTTAAGGTCCGCCCTCCCCTTCAACTCTGCCACAGACAGGTGAACTCTCCATGAGTTGCACATAAAAACCACCGACTGTGACGGGATTCGAACCCTCGATCCAAGTGTTACCCCCGGCCGGGAAGGTAACGCCTTAGACCGCACAGCCACTGGTCAGGCTAGCAGCTGCAGTGGATCAGTTGGTATTATAGAGACTAGGCGCTGGACGAGGTAGTTCAATTCGTGTCTACCAGGTTTCACCACATGTCAGACTCAGACTGCAGACTGAGCGCCTAACGGTACAATCGCTTATGAAGCAGCAACAGTGTTTATTGATAACAGATTCAAAAGACGATATATCGGACCATAGCACTGAAAGGGTTAAAGGTTTTTTAATAAAAAAATCTGTTAAAAAATAAAAAACGCAGGCAAATAACGTTTCTTCTTGTTTACCATCTTTGTGAAACTTAAGCTAATGTTGTGATCACTCTTTGTTTGCCCACGGCTAAAATCATTTTGGGGTACAGAGATAATGAACTTATTTATACCAAATCTAAATAATTTCCATTATCATCACTGTGCCAATTTGATTTTATCAAACTCGCTATGTGTCACTACTGATTGCTTATATTAGTTTAATTTACACATAAAATCGAACGTCTGTATTTCCTGTATTGAAAGTAAAAAATATCTAATTTGCTGTGTATTCAAGAAATAGTTGCAGCCATTTGCCATCACTGAAAGAGAAAAACAAGTTTCACGATGTTTCAGGATTTGAAATCTGATCACGGGATCCTGAAGATGGTCTCAGGTGAGAAAATACCTAGAACTTAACATAATTACTCAAAAAATTAGTAACACAATCCAGGCAAAGCTAGAAAAAACAAAAACTAATACAGAGAACTGTAAAAGCAGTAACAAATAAGGAAAAAAAATCCACAGTGGAAAGCTAGGCACAAGACTGCACAGAGCGGCCAGTCGAGCGAGACTGAGTGTAAATGATTTGGGATAAATTTCCTTTTGAAATCCTGATGGCTTTTTGGTGCATCATATAAGATGTATCAAATTTACTTCTAGTTAATTGTATCACATTTATTCCCTTAAACTAATCGTAGCGTGGAACAAATTTGAATCTACTCATTTGGTAAACTAGAAATGTGTAGCAGTGAAAAGAGATGTTTTCTACAATTTTTCCCAAATAAAGATTGGTTAGTTGTATATTTTACGAGGGTCATCCAGAAAGTAAAGAACGTTTGCTTGCTGCATCTAGCACAGCTCCCCCATCACCGCCATTGCGTGTGTGGCAGTCCACTCACCTCTCCACCAAAGTATGAGCCGAGTCTCGTTGCTGTGCGGTCACACGTCTTATTTCTACAGCGATTCAAAATGGCAGCGGCAATAGAAAATCTCGCCAAATCTAAGATAAGCAGTGTTAATCGGTCTCTGAGTAAAAAAATGTCCATACCGAAGAAATTTTTAGAAAAAACACCAAAGAAAGTTAATGATGAAAGTGCAAAAAAACAAATCTTAGAATTGATGTAATGTGCTAAGATTTTAGCAGCTGTTTTCCTCCAATCTTCCCTCAAGTCTTTCTTTCAAATCGTCTTTTGCGAGCAATGACCTGCCACTCCGATCCTCGTCGTGCATAATGGATTTTATTTCATTAAACCTGTTGCACCATTTTTTCCCCTGAAAACTCGACTTGAAGACTTGTTTGTACTTTCACCACCAATTTTATTTGGTATTTTTCTAAAAAATTTGATGGTCTAGACATTTTTTAACTCAGAAACCGAATAAAACTGCTTATCCCATATTTGGCGGGATTTTTCTATTGCCGCCGCCATTTTGAATCGCTGTAGAAATAAGATGTGTGACCGCACAGTAACGAGACTCGGCTCATACTTTGGTGGAGAGGTGAGTGGACTGCCGCACACGCAATGGCGGTGATGGGGGAGCTGTGCTAGACGCAGCAAGCAAACGTTCTTTACTTTCTGGATGACCCTCGTAATATTTTAACTGCAGTACGCTTATGCTCTGTTTACCACTTTTGAATCCATTCAACGTTTATCAGTTTATCCAGTATAAGCGGGTGATCACCTGGTCTACTCCAGCTGTCTGCAGCTCCCGGGCTCCCACTCCCGCTGCTATCCGGACATTCTCTGCCGCCTCGTCTAGATATTCCTCCTGGTCGAAGTCCGCAGCTTTCCTGCCCAGGCCTGCCACCGCAACGGCCGCATAGCTCTCGCTGACGTTCGTCAGTAGAGTCACCTTCCCGAGGTTTCCAATGTCTTCACGCAAACTGGTGTTAGATGTTGAATGTTAACAATAGAGATTTTAATGTCTATTTAAAGTAGCTTTAGGATTGACTATAGCGCCCAAGTAACAGCTATCGGAAGCTGTTGTGGTGCAATGTTGCTAAATCTGCAAGCAACAGGAGACTACGCGACATGCGGTGAAAAACATATTTTGAAAATAACTTTCCAGTTTGAAAAAATAAAAAAACAAAAATCGGGAAATAAACATTAAATACCTCAGATATTTTAACAAAAACATTGAAAGATCAAAATCAAAACAAGCAACGTTTACATTTTAACTGGCATTTGCACATTTACCATAATTTCCATGAGTGAATAAAAACAAATATGCAGAGACCTCAAATAGGTAACCAGTAAAAAAAAAGCAATCTGGCGTTGTAGGACACATGTGTTTGGTTATGTTTGGTGAAAGCTGTCCCGTCACTGGCCGAGCGAGACGCTACTGCTTTATAGTTTCTCTTAGCCCCAACAGGTGTTTCTAGAGTCAACCATAAGGCTTCTTTAAATAAACTATAGTTGTTAATATTGAAGAGTTATTGAACATTAATTTAAATAATTTTCCTTACAACTTATTAAAATACTAAAATATCTTCTCTCTTTAAAGATGAATTTGTCCAGGACATCCTCGCAGAAAAAAGACTGCTCTAAACCGGGAAGCGGACTAGATCGAATGATCAGAATCTAGAACTTAGGGTCCTAAAGAGTTGAGGGGGTTTTTTAGTGGGCAGTCTACATTTTTTAGTAAGAGTCACACTCTACAGGTTGGCAGGTGGCCAACCTGCAGAGTTATGATTGACCTGTGTGCGGAAGTGCGTTTTTCTCCTCTAGCACCCTAAAAAAAGGTGAATGAATAAAAAAGTCTCACATCTCTTTTCATTGAACAATAATAATAATCCATGGGAAAATCTGAAATATAAATAATTTACTTACACTTTACATTAGATTTTGTGTTTTGAGAAATTTAATTTAACTATGATTCAAGTACATTAGATTCAATCATAGATTTTTCAGTTAGAAATATAAGCTTGTGTTTTCTCAAGGGCACAACCTTATCTCAAAATAAGTGACAGAGATGATAAAACTAATTCTTTTGTGTGACATTAAAACAGTCTTATTTTGTTAATGGCCCTTTTATTTAACCATTTTAAGTAATTGTAATTACCCATTCAAGGCTTTAGATAGTTTCCCTCCTGATTCTTCGTCCACTTTGTAGGCTCCTGGACTCAGTTCGGTGCATGCTTCTTCACTGTCTTGAACCTTCTGGTAAATACCGACCACAAGTCCCTTAACGTCCTACAAATATTTAATTATATTTTTAAATGTCTCACTAACAACATTAGTTAGATAGGAGTTAAAAAGGTTTTTTAAAAATTCAAACAAACCAAGATGATGCTGGATCCAACTGTCATTTGTCATTGTGCTATTAATGGTGCTTTTTAAGAAATTGTCAACATTAGCTAGTAGCAAGACCAGGAGTTGGGCCAGGAAGAGTTGGGCTGTTTCCTTTCTCGTAAAAAAATGCAACTGGCATAAATGCATAACAAACAAACTAAAAAATTAAAAATATTACTCATTCACATTCAAAACAGGCATTACATCTGTGGAGAACAAGTTGAGCTTCTCAAAAATTACCATCATCTTATTCAATAAAATTTATTGTTCCTAAGATTAAGGTTGGTTTTTAAGAGCTCTAAAATACTGATGGATTTTCAAAAAGAAAGCGTACATTTTACTATATTATATAAGCTCTATACCAAATTAAAGTAGTTTGTAGATGATGGAACGACAAACTGAAATTGTATTATTGATGATTAGTAAGAAAACATTAGTTGTTTTCCATCAAATCAGAAACTGTGGGAGTCACAGGAGAAATTTCTGCTCTCTTTCAATAAAACTTTGCTAGTAATCAATATTAACATTAAAATTGGGGGAAATGTGTTAAAAATCCTTTGAGTGCAATTGACTTTTATACATGTTTTAGCGAATTTCCCCTATAGGGAAGAAGCTATTACCGTAGTTGGCATGGTAAGACCTAGGCCCGGGACCATGATAACTTTTCGTACGGAGGTCCCCAGACCCCAAAAATACCATTCGTTCGAAACTGTATATATATATGTGTGTCCGTGAGCACGATAACTCTCGTAAAAATTATCCGATTTTGATGAAATTTGGTATAAACGTGTAAAGCAACATTTATGACTTTAAGTTTGAAAACCAGCCAGATCGCTCCGTCCAAAGGGGTATTTTGGGGGGTTTTGCACCCCAAAAATGGGTTTTTCGAATTTTGTACATTTAATTTTGGAAATAGTCAAATTTTAGTTGTTTCCATTGGATTTAGCTTAAAAAAACACACAATTTGGTATTTTGATCATTTCTCTACGTCAATATGTTACCGAGATATTGAAAGTGCTAAACACAGTACGTTGTCTAATGTTATTCTTATGGAGGAAAAGAAAAATTTTATATCTCGCTTATTTATGAACGTATACTGACGAAACTTGGTATACGGCTTCATCTGGTTGTGAACCATTGATATTTGCTCAAAAAAACAATTTTTTTCCAAAGGCTCCCGTAGCAGCAAACCTGCGTACTCAGCCCTATGTTATTCTTATGGAGAATAAGTAACGTGTTATCTCCCTTAATTATGAAAATAAATTAAAGAAATTTGGTATGTGGCTATACCTACATGAGTTATATTGATATTTGTATAAAACCCCATTTTTTGTGTTCCTTGCTTCAGCAAACCTGCATACTCAGCCGCTATGTTATTCTTATGGAGAATAATTAAAATGTCATAAATCGTTTGTTTATGAATGTATATTGATGAAACTTGGTATGTGGCTTTATGTGGTATTAAGATACATATATATGCATTGGAAATTCGCTGAGTACGCAGGTTTGCTGCTACGGCGGTATTTTATATTACCACCCAAAAAGTTAGTTAACCATTGCACAGCACCTGGAGTTCTGCATCTGACATGTGGTAAAACTTTATGTACAAAAACGAAGCTAACTCTTTAGGAGCGTAATCTTAAATCATAATAATAAATTCAGTGGCGTATTGTCTTTGTTGAGGGCCTGGGTTGACGGATATATTATAGGGGCCTATATATACATTAGGGGTTGAAGAGGGGGGCATATTCATGGTGACGGATATATTATAGGGGCCTATATATACATTAGGGGTTGAAGAGGGGGGCATATTCATATATATGTATATATGCATTAGGGGCGTACGAGTACTCAACAGTTTGATTAACAGTCAACTGGACTCAAAGTTTTGAAAAATACTCTAAAGTTCGAGCGAGTTTACCAATCTTCGGACGATCGCGACCTGCCAAATCACGTAGTAAATGGCCGCCAAAGATGACCAAACCAAGTAAAATCGGCCGAAAATGAAGAGACATAACATTATGACATGTATCGGTCATAAAAAAACAACCAAACTGTGTAAATGGCGACCGAACCGCGTATAATCGACCGTATTTGTAGACGTTGCAGATGATATAATCTAGAATTAACGTCCTTGCTGCGTAATATATCGTCTATAAACGTCGATGGAAAACAAAATACTGCTCAAAAATGACGACTTTACTACGTAATAACGGCTGAAAATACAACAGTAAACCGGTAGCGATTCTCTGGAGATCAGCGGGAAATACTCGCTGACTTTCAAAAATTTTTTAAAATTTGGGGCCTATGCTAAAGTGGGGCCTGGGGCGGACCGCCCCCCACGCCCTCCCACTCCCATCGGTACGCCACTGAATAAATCTTCTTTATTTTGGAGCGGTTTTCAACAGTTTGTTAGTGAATTTTCTATGGCAAATTTTTTATTAAACCATTAGCACGGTTTAAATTAAACCCAAGATCAACATAGAAGTTCCTAACGTGACCCCCTGAACACGCTTGGGGGGGGGGGGGTCGTTAAAAATTAAATATATTTGTGTTTGCACTCTAGCAGTCACATTTTTGTCCGATTTACTTCAAATTTGGTAGGGATATTCCTTTCAGTTGGGCAAGTTCATTGGGAAAAACAATCGAAAAACACTAACCCCCTTTTATAGGGATTTTAATTTTTCAAATTTTGAGTTTTTGGGCCCGAGGGTCAGAAAAGTCCTGGAGGTAAAATTAATGCACGTAAAAAGATGTAGATCAGTGAGGCGGAAACCTTAAGCCCTCACTCATCATTCTGTCACAAATATTTACCAAGTTATTAAGGATAATGTATATTGACTAAACACAGTCTTATAGGGATTTAACATTAGAAAACCCTATTCATATGTTGGTGTTGTTTTATCAACCCCTCCCCGTGTCTACTTTCAATAGAATGGAATGGTGGGATGGGTGGATTCCTTTTTGGTCACACATCTGACTAGCTGTTTTGAGTACACTCTTATCCTTACAGTGTGCAAGTCCACTGAAATCACGTTTGCAAATTTCAAGACGTGCAGGTGTCCAAATATTTAAAAAATCAACGAAACAACGAACTGATAAAATATTCATGATTCCTTCTGCAGTTAACTTTAAGTCAAAGTGCTACAGTTAATCACATAACAACGAAATAGGTTTCGATTAATTTATTTTAAAACTATTATTTGCAAAAAAACTCAGCAGTCTCATAAATCTGTTGGCCTGAAATGACAATGAAATTTAAACTAACCTGTTCATTTCCAGACGAAAACGCTCGAAGTAGTGATGGTATGCTTTGCTTTATTATATTGCTTGGAAAAAGTCTTTGGATAAAATTCATATTTTGGTCGGTTTTAAATTTCTTATGTTAAAAAACTTTGAAATATTGCACAAAGAATTTAGTTGTGTGTATGTGTGATGTAAATCATAAACAAAAGTCATGTAAATATTACTTAGCCAGGTGGTTTTGACAACTACTGCTAACCTTATAAATATTGTATAAAACATGAAACTACAAATCATATGATTTAATTAATTAAAGTATTTGGGACCGAGCTTTGCTCAAGGAAGATCAGTCAGTTTGTTTATACGGTTTTGAAGAATTTTTCATCCCCTACTGACGAGAAGCGTTTTCTTAGCTTATTTGTCTCTTTCCTAAATGTTTAAGGTCACTTCACTTGATATTATAGCTCAATGTTCTTCGGTTTATTTTGGATATGCCCATTCTACAATATGTACTCTTCATTCAATGGGTTTAGTCACTGCTCTCAGGAAACCACATGTTAATATTTAAACTACATCTTCTATATTATTAATACGCTACATGCAAACTTTGTAAACAATAAGGCTTTTCAGTTTCAAGATTTACCCCCACATATTATTCACAATAACGTGCGTATAGTTGTGCAGGTGTGCAAACTAGCTTTAGGTTTTCAATTTAGGTCATAGAACTCAAAAATATTGCAAGAAACTGAAATTTATTCATATTGCCTCTAGGATTGAAGTTTGACTCGAAATAAAACAGGTTTATATACCTTCCGTCGTCAATCCTTTGTTCTAGCAGATGACTAGTTTCGAGACAACTGTCCCAATATCAAAACTGGCGTCAATAGATTAAAAAGTAAACGCATAACATAATCACAATTTAAACACTAACACAACACAAACGGACGGTACGATTAAAACAAACATTTATCTGTTAGGCCGGCCAAGGACAAGTCCAGACAGTGGTCGTAGCCTTCCTGTGTTCGTGCCCCACTGTCTGGACTTGTCCTTGGCCGGCCTAACCGATAAATGTTTGTTTCAATTGTACCATATATTTGTGTTGTGTCAGTGTTTAAACTGTGATTATGTCACTATGTGTCCTGTTTTATTTCAAGAAAAACTGAATGTGTGTAACATTTCCAATTTAAAAAACCCAGATGTTTCGTTTGTTTTCCACCAAAATAATAATTGCAGCTGTTAATACATATGGATAGGTAATCAGCAAGAGTACATCTATCTATATATATATATATATATATATATATATATATATATATAAAATAAGTTTTCTTTATTCTTCAAAAAGTTAACAGAAAAAAACTGTGCCAACTCTCCGCCATTTTGACCCTCCTCTATACCCTTCGGTCTCCATGGCAACAATATGTTGATCAATCAAATGCTCCCTTCACAAGTTATGTTATTCTTTCTTTCTTTCTCTTTGACCAGATGTTTTGTTTACAAAAACATCCCCCAGTGAGGCTTCACTTTTACTTTCTCCCCCTATACATAGTATATGGAGAAAGTATTGTTTTCGTAAAAATTTTCGAATTTGAGTTGTTAGTGGAAATATTCGTTTTGGTGCTCCCTGAACCCAAAAAAGTGGTTTTTACGTGATGTCTGTCTGTGTGTGTGTGTGTGTGTCCGTGTGTGTGTGTGTGTGTGTGTGTGTGTGTGTGTGTGTGTCTGTGTGGATGTGTACAGAGCTAGAGCCCTAACCAATGGGCCGATTTTTATGAAATTTGGTATGTAGGTACTAATCCACGATATCTCCAGGCGTTTTTTTCATTTTTTGGAATTTTTGATTTTTAAGGGTAATTATCCCCCAAAAACCACCAAAAATCATGAAAAATCAAAATTTCTCAAAAACGGCTCTAACGATTTTGATTAAACTTTGGTCGTTTGTAGAACTTTAGTTTTCCAATAAAATGACACCACCCGCATGTCTGTAAAAATGCGGGTTCAGAAATTACAGGACTAAAAACATTAAAAATTAAGTTTTTTGGATTTTTCTTAAAAATACATAAGTATAAAAAAATATTACTATTCACCATTAAAAAGAGCTCAAAAAACTAAATAATTTAGTATTTTGAATTACTATTCTACAATTGCTGGTTGCGGAGAAAATTGGAATTTTAATTTTGCGGTAAACGCAGTACGTTGTCCAATGTTATTCTTATGGGGAATACAAAAATTACTATTTCTCTCTTATATACTGATAAATTGCATTCAAACTTGATATGCTTGTCAAGTTAGCATTGGCCAACAGTGGAAATTTGAAATATGTTGCCCCTTAATATCCCTGGGGGGGAATAGGGGGCATTTCCCCTCTTAAAACCACGAGTGTAGCAATGGATTATGTAGTGCCTCCAAAGCAGGGATTTGGGTGGATGTTTTTTAAAACAACTTGTTTACAAGATTTTCTGTACATTCGACCGTGCTTTGTATTCTATATTTGGTAAATAAAAAGTAATTTATTCATTAAAGTTGGACTAAAAGGGAGAAAGTATGTACCAGTTTCCTGATACCGTTTATTTTAGCACGAGATGAGAGCTCTATATTTATTCTACCTCATTGTAGTTATTTCCAACATTTGAATGAAATCGTTGGAGCTGTTTTTGATATCAGAGTTGCAAGCAAGCAAATCTTACTAATATTAGAGTATAGGAAGTGTACAAATATGTATCTAAACAATTATTTAATACAATATTTATTTAAATTTGATTCTTTTTCCCCGTATATTGCTCAAAGACAAAATATCAAATCAGTCTTGAAATTTGTGTTTTTTGATATAATATCAGAGAAGTTTACATTTAGGGGTTACCATTGACTATAAGTACTGAAGAAGACTTCTCATTGCCACTAGTAAAATCCGTCCCTAGTTTTGTTGTGCTAGGATTCAACGAGGACGTAGTTATTACTAATCACCAACAGAGTATACTGCTGTCAACTATTACTTATCCTGTCAAGGAGGGGATAATACAACAGTTAGTGTGTAAGGTAGCTAACATAAGTTGATTATCACTTGCTTTCTGGGGTGGAGATATTTTAAAAGTAACGTAAATAACTAAAATAAATGGTTGACAGCAGCACAATCTGTCAGTGACCTAATCAAACTAAGCCCAATTCAAGTGCTGGCAAACACTAAAAGAGGGACGGCAGGGCCATACGGATGGGATGTTTCCTTCAGTACATATATATATGTCAATGGGGTTACCTATTTTTTAGTCTGTCTGACATGTTCTTGGAAAAATACTTTTACTGAGTTTTTATATTTTTTTATACACTGCCTCAAAAAATAATGAATTAAATAACCATAATAATTCATTTGTTCGAACCCTTCATCACAAAGTGCACCACTGATATGCTGCCATGTTACCAGTCAGCTTATAGGGTTTCCCCACAGGATTCCTGTAAAGATTGGGATGCCAGATATTCTGTACTAAGAATGTGAGTTAATTCAGTCCTTAAGAGGTGTCTTTTCATTCTCAAGGGTCAGTATATTATAATTACATTTCTCGTCGCTGATAATCCAAAAGCTAGAACTAGATCACTTGTAATCTAAGAGTATTAAAAGAATTTCTTGAACTTTATTTGGCGATTTTAGACCTATACAACTATTAATTTGCATCATGCTAATTTGTATCGATCAAAAGCTCTTACACTCTAGATGTGACTTTTGGTACTTCCAGCAAATCCAACTTCAGGGTTCTGCCCCATGGTCTTTCAAAGTTCCAGTGTTAATAATGTTAACCCTTCCCAAGCGGCGACTGTGGGGCAAAGCCCTACTCAGTACGCTATGTATTTTTTTGTGTGTCAAAAAATAGATTTTGAAATATTAATTTTTTTCACTTCTGGATAAAGTAAATTACTTTCAATTTTGTGATAAAAATATTATTTTACAAGTTTTATGAACAAAAGCAGCGTGTTGTATATAATGTCAATCATTCACTTTGAAAGTCATTTTGAAAAATAACATAACACAGTCTAATGAACAGAAAACATTGTTAGCACAAAAGGTCATTAGTTTGTACTTCACACAACAGTAAGTAAACAACTCATTGAAAGTAAACAAACTGTTTGTGCCGAGACGATAACAACGGATTACATAAGCCAGCCAGTCTATGACAGCTGTTGAGGAAACAGTGTTGCCATCTCACCGAATGGAATTGTACCTCTAAAATAAACTAAGAAACAGACAATGGCTTAAAGTAATTGTACCTAAATTACATTTACGTTATTGGCGTATACATTCATCATACGCTTGTAAGTATCAAACTGAGTTACGTATATATACGTCCAATGCTAGCAAATGAATATTATCGTTAGCGTATATATACGTCAAACGCTTGGGAAGGGTTAAGGAGTTATTTTATTTAGCAAGTCAGCTAATTATAATGCACAATAAAACCTCTGGCTCTAAGCCTATGAGATCATGCGAAAGGGACACCGGCTAGTCCAGTTTAAATAAATTTCAAGGGAGATGTTACCAGATGTTGCTTCATCAGTAGTTTGTCTTTGCCAGTTGATAGATGCCAGCAACTGACCTCACAACTCTCTTGCCAGTTACTAGCATACGGTTATTGACTCTTGATAATCAACTGATAAAGTTGTTTTGCTCAAATCAACGAGCATAGTTTCTACACAAATGGCAAACTAACTGTAAGATAGACATAAGAACTAGGAGTACGCTCAAATATTTGCGTAATGGGATGACCAAACTCAGAAATGGTAGATAAAAGTTACTGCTGTTTTAAGTTCTAACCGAAATTTCATCACGAAATCTATATCTATAAAAGGCAAAGCCCTGGCTGACTCACTTACTCATTACTAATTCTCCACCTTCCCATGTAGGTAGAGAGCTGACATTTTGTACACTGATTCTTTAGGCATAACATAGGAAAACTAAATGGTTTTCATCCTGATCTGACCTTAGGGCTTCGCCAGAGACCCCGACAAAGTTCCCATGTATTCCTTATGGACATTCATTTTTGTTTGTGCTGATGAAAATACAAACAGCTGATCTTGATTTGTAGTACAGTAGTTCCACGGGCTAACCACAGAATGCAGCACACACAACTGTAAGTTTTTATAAATCATTTACAGGGCGAGGCCTGTGGGGACAGCTAGTATTAAATAAAGTCCTGGGGACTCTGTAGGAAAATATTTACTTTTCTTTTGGTTAACTTTAGGTCATAGGATAAATTGTTCTTAACCCTCTAGGTGCCCTGTCATAATTGTCTAAATGCCACGTGATTTTTAGCTCTCTTACAGGGTTTTATTTGAAAATCAACAAAAAATTTAAATTATCACTAAATAGTATACTGTTATACATTTTTGTAATCTAGATAAAATTTACTATCTTACAGTACATACCGTTATGTCCTTATTTTATACACAAAAAATCCAGTATTGGGCCAAATCCAGAAATTGCAAAATAAAATTTACTTTACATAAGTATCCATATATGTACAAAAAAGGTTGTGCACCAGGTACAAAATTCAAGATATACATTTTGTTCAAAATTTAATTAGAGACAAGAATATATATACTCATTATTAGTAAAATACATAAGATAAATATCTATGACGATAAAACCAAATATGATCACCATGGTACTAACCTAAATCCCATAAAGATGCATGTAAAACCAACCAAGACACACAATATCACTTATAGCTTATATTTTTACTAATAACCTTGTTCAAACACTTTATTTGGCAATAATAAATGCACTTTAATGATAATAAACAACATTTTCAATCGAATATAACCTAAAAAGCAATAATAAATGACGAAAACGTAAACAAAACAGAAAGCAGAAAACAACAGTGACGTAACAGATCTTGGCGCAGATGTATTCTTTCCAACATAGAGTAGAACCTCTCGAGACAGACATTGGAGTAAAGCTTGAAATCTGCCGTTTACGGTGATACCAGATTCAATGCAGTTCAGTACAACTAGAGTGTATTCAGACCGTTGTAACTGAACGTCTGCAAAGTCGCCCGAATTCGGGCGGGTGGCACTTGTACGTAAACAAAGCCCGCCCGAATTCGGGCGGGCGGCACCTAGAGGGTTAATTTATATTGAATTATATCATATTAGAGGTGCAAATTCTTCAACAAAAAAAATAACACGGTAAGTTGCCTATGCAGTGAGGTACATTGGAAATTAGCTGAATACGCAGGTTTTTACGACGGTGGTATTTAAATATCATAAACTGACAAAAGAACACAGCTGGCAGAAGTAAATATGAAATAAATGGCTGCTGCAATCTTGCGGATAAACTATTAACTCACTCACATTATAGGAGAATGTTATCTTTATTTGTAAAAACTGGTATTAGTTTTTTAAACTAAAACTTTCAAAAACCTTTGATAAATTGAATAAACTCATTTTGAACGGACAGTACTTTATTTATTTAACCATAAAACACATCAATAGGACCATGTTTTAGTAGTTTCTTGTTATTACGAAACAATATTTTATTAGTATCTCATACCTTATAAGTAGTAATTTTATCCAATGTTTTTTCTGATGGAAATGTTATAACTTTTAAATATTAACTAATAAAAAACGGTTTAAAGAATGAGTTCCATTTTTGAACTGGAAAACATTTGTGTAAAATCTGAAAACGATCCGTGCAGCCGTTTTCATGATATTACATTACAAAGACACACACCCAGACACACACACACACACACACACACACACACACACACACCCACACACTGACGGACAACAAATCACTGGCTCCTGCTAATACATAGATTCCTTCACTTTGTTCTGTCATCAATTATAGAATGTTTATTTTTGTAACATTTGTATGCATCACTAGAACTGTGCCAAGTGGATCTAAGGAAAAGAACACAATGGATGACAAATAAACTCAATTACAATATTACAAACAACTGCAATAATATACAATCATTCAGCAAATCTTACGTCATTTTGTGGTTAGTAGCACCACTCCCTCGTCCAGACACTTTGGTCTATCTGCACAGTGCGCTATTTAAAAATCTAAAAATGGCATTTTTGAAAAGAGCAAACAACCACTTTAAGGAAAAGTAGTCCAAATCTCTAAATTGTTGTGGACGTGCTGGGAATCGAACCTGTGAACCTTAAACCGAAGCCCAAGACGCTAACCGTTAGGCTAGCAAAATGCACTCAGGGATGACACCAGATCCTTCTAAGATCTGTTATAAGCCATAACAACAGGGTGAATGTAAATTGAGGTCGTATATTCCAGTGAATACTAATTCACAATTCATGGTTGATGTTATTAAAATCCATTCTTGGCTTTGTCCTTACTCCTTAGTGATTAAACAACTTTTTAAACTGATTTACAAGGGTCAAACAAAATAAGAAATCAATCTCATAAGATCTCCAAAGGAATAGATCAAAGTTTTCTAATGACACGTTGCCCTGTTAATTTACCTCCAACAGATGTTTTAGATTTCTTTGAGTGATAAAACTAATCAAATTTTGCATTGAAAAGCTAATGCTGAGATTGACTGCCTAAAACAACACCAATATACATCTACAGTTTAAACAACAGAAAAACTGGGGTTTTCTTTCAACCAGGCCAACACAATTGAAGCTTAATCATAATCATTACTTAAAATTATGAAATCAACCAGTTCTGTGAAAGGAATACTCTGAGAAATTAAACCAAATCGTAATACTTATGAGCGGTTTATTTTCAATGAATATAATAAACCTAATCGTGTTCAGAACCACCACAAATCTATTATTACGCTTATTTTTGATCAAAATTAAAATATAAATTTTACAAGTCTTAAAAAAAATTGTTTTAACACAATAATTTATAGTATATACATGTTTATAGTGTATATTCTAATATTTACAGAGCACATTTAAAGCTAATCTAGGTACAGTAACTTATATAAGTGTGTCAACAACCTAAAGAGCCTAAGTGTGTTGGAATGGCACAGTATCACACCTCGTGGGAATGAACTTATGGAATGTTTTTATTACAATTTCTGAGGAAAAGTTATATTGTCATTTTGATTAAAAATATTCTCTTACAAAAACAACCGACTGAATCGGCTCAGCTGGTTCCCGTTAATCGAGTTAAGCATACTTTACACAACTTACAGCTAAGTAATAAAATATATTAGTATATTACGTGCAGCTGCTTTTAGTTTTGCTAAGAAGTGAATGATGACTATCAAACGATCGCATTTGTACAACTAAACCAAAACAAAATTGGACTCATGATAACTTAAACATCAAAATGAGCTAGAACTTCCTTAGTTCAAAATATATTACACATGTTAAGTACTTCGTGCTCCTTTAAGAAACTTTACTTTTATAAAGCAATGTAATTTACAAAACATAGCAAACCATACACATGCTTAGTAAAGCAATGTTTTGTTTACATTTTTCACTTAATTAGGCTAGTACGAAAAAGCATGTTTTATCTCCGAATATTACATGTTTTTTGGGATGTTTACAAAGTGTTTTAATTAGTTAAAAAAATAGAAAAAGTTAATCAATATTTAATTTTTAAAGCCATTCACTTATATCTAACGACTTAGTTAAACTGTATTTATCAAGAAAACAACTAGAAATGGAAGGAGTTATTTTGAAAACTTTACATTTAAAAATTATAACCTCAATTAAAATTACGCTAAAAGAACAATACTAAATAAAACAATATTTTTGCTTAGCAAATGATTATTCAATATGTAAACATAAAATATAATAAAACATTCAATAAAATAAATAAAAGAATAATTCCTCTCGACATAATACTGCAAAAATTTATATAATTTGAGTTAAAATATCCTATTCTATGTAAAATAAAGAATATTAAAATCAATGTTTTACATTAATACAAACTTAAAATAGGCTAATAACTTTTTAAGTATATAAAAATCACTTTTTTCTCATTTATATTCTACAATATAATGACCAATGCCTAAATGAGTAAAACACACGAGTACAACCTAACACACATTTAATGGCTGATTGTCATTTTAGGCTTTCCGACAAAAAAATTATATTTACTTTGCATTTCTCTGTTTTAATGAAAACTGAATAAAATAAATAACACTGGTAAACAAATATGCAATTAAAACTGTATAAACTAAACCTTTCCAAAATATTAAAAAAAATTTCCATCTATTTTTAGTGATTGATTTCACTCTATAAAAAATAAACAAACATTTTTAATAAACCGTAATCATCAAAGAAATTACTTAGTTGGAATTTTTAATAATTTTTTCTAAGTTTTAACTAAACGGATTGCACTAGTTTTGCAGATCTTAAAGTTTAATTATTTACTTGACAAAATTTACTACGGCATAAATTGAATAACTACAACAATAACAATAATAGTGAATCAATAACTAAAACTGTGACTAAAGAGAAGAGTATTACTATTTTATTAGAAATGCAATTTCATTTATAACATTCAGACAAACACAACCGAGTACGTCACAACTAAATTTTAACCTTAAAATAATTTGCAGCGCAAATTTCAATCCAATATACTTAAATTGTCAAATTTATTTCTAACAAAGTCATGAATTAGTTCAGGTTTGACAGAGAGAGCAGGCTTACCCTGTCAGAAGTTTACTCTACGGACTCAAAGTTAAAATACACTTGACATTTCAAATACTTTATACATCTATGACAATTAGAAGATACTTTGAAAAACTCTCTTTATTTGTGATTGCAAAAAAGTGATTTGACAATTTCTAGTGTATTTTCATTTGTGTCAATGAGGTTTTTATTTTACACAGGGTAAGTCTGCTCTCCTTGGCCAATTTTAAAACACCTAAAGTCAACGGTTAAAAAGTTAAACAAACAACTAAACTTACAATTAATGTTGGATTAAATCTAAAATTTTCATCAACCATCCATTAAAATTGTTTTTTGTTTTCTTACAAAAAAGTATGATAACATCATAACGTATTATACATACTAATATCGCATAAAGATGCAGAGCTTCTGTGGTTTCTATATTTTTTTACTATTTCTTGACTAAAAAAAAGGACAGTATATTTATATTGCACAAATTAATTAAAATAAAGTATACATTAAAAAGTCAATTAGTTATTGCACTTCCAAGTATTTTATACTATATATATTGAATTCAGATAATCTACACTCTATGAGTCAAATTAGCTAATAGTAAAAAAATAAATCATCGTGCACAATATTTTGTAAACAAAGTAAAAAAAAAACAGCTTGTACAAAAGATAAAAAATAAATAATCTACACAATAATAGGATGTAATTATCAGCCTTTGCAAATAATCTGTCTTTATGTTGTTTGAATTAAAGTTGTAAAAATGTTCGATCTTAATCTTTAATAATTTTAATACCACAATTTCTTCTTTTTACAAAAACTATGAAGTATTTACTTAATCAGTAACAGCTCAAGACTAGGCAGAAGCTATTTCATGATACACACAAATGTCAGCAGATTTTCCTGTTTTAAAATCTTACAAGCGAATGAATTTACAAATATGATTACAACGGAGTGCTGATAGTTCATGAATCGTGTGTAAAATGTGGTGTTTTACAAGGCATTAGCTTACGGAAGGGAAACATGGAAAAATATATAACATTCTGTGAATTTCCTAGCAGTAATAACTGTACACAATGTTACTAGGCTGTTTAAAACCGACTAGATATAGAGTATTGTAGCTGTGCGTAACTCCCGTGACTGCGATCACACACTTTGCACTTGGAAACATTCCATTACTGCGGTAAAGACATCCTGCGATTACATTCCTTCTATCTATTTCGTTATTGCTCGACCAAAACTCAAAGATTTACATACAAAATTATAAAACGGTGAGGAATAAGATACTGAAATTAAAGATTAACTAGCGATCTACGTAATGATCTTTCATACAGACTCTTTTCACTCTTAATAACCCCAATAAGAAATTAATTGTTTAATAAACATATACGATTTTTAACAAATTTAAGATGAACATTTCATTGACTGGGGAAGGACTTATATAGAGAGTCAACAAGGTTACTATCAAGTTAACAACTTCCTAAGGAAACAACAAAGGAAAAGCTTTGATATTTCGACAGTCTTGATCACAGGGAGAAAGAAGAAGGAGGGTAAGAGTTCACTGAGAACATTGTCCCACAAGCTGTTGTGAGAACTCACCCTCTTTCTTTCTTTATATTTGTGATCGAAACATAGCATCAAAACATCAAACCTTTCCTGTTTGTGACTATTACATCCACAGCAAGTCCAACACTGTTAAACAGTAAGCTTACTGATACAAATGATCATTTCTTCCTCAATCATCTAAATAGTCTTTGGCTGATTCTAACCATATTGTAAATTTAGTGAGCGCTGTCAAAATTTTTGTAGGCTAGGAATACAATACAGATTATTTCAAGTTCATCGGAGGTCAGTTTCCAAGTACATGGTGGTGCGGCGGCCACGACAGAACTAACGCCAGGTGTGATGCTACGAGAGGAAGTCTCGCTCCAGCTCAGAGACCGAGGGTCGCCGCGACGGGCCGCGAGGTCTCGGCAGGGGTACCAACCCGGCAGTGACATCCGTGGGGTTAGGCAGGTCCAGCAGGTTGGTAGCAGTGATGGGGGAGAACCGCACGCGGGAGACTGAGTTGGACGACGACTCCTTCGCAGACACGTAACTCGAGTCCTCACTGGTCAGGCTGTCGGGGGGCGTGGGATTGGTCGGGGTGCCTGCAACCAGATACAACTGTCGTCAAGTTGTCTCAGAGATACTTGTAATCAAAATACACTGTCAAAGTACTTATTTACCCTAAAAAAAAATGGAAAATTTTAACCCTCTGCAATCGGAAGGCCAGCAGGAGTACTAGCCACGTCCCACTCCTCGGCATTCATGCCACGATGAATTGCTCACTCCCAGCAGCTCGGAACTGTTTTCACTGTCCTCACTAGGTTGCAGCACTCTACAGGCATCATACCACAGTTGGAATATTTCACAGTAGAGATGGCCGGGCGATCGCTGAGGAATAGCGGCAAATATCCATTCCGATGGCAAAGGGTTAATGAATTTAGAGCCAAAATTAAAATTTGAACAGTTAAATAAAGAAACAAGAAAAGTATTTGTTTTAAACCATGTACTCAATAACTCAAAAATACAGAGTATTTAGTAAAACAATAGAAATTCCTTAGAATTTCCTAGACTTTATTCTGTTAGCATCATTTCACCAAACAAAAATTTGTTTCTTACAGGTGAAGAGAGTATTGTTCAACTGTCCATTATTGTAATATCTTTAATTTGAATCATAATGACTATCACATGTTTTACAACGGTGTTTTACATTGTAATTGTTTGGTTACTGTTTATATTAACGTATTCCAGAGTGTTGTATTAGAACATGAGTTGTGATGATGTATTAGGGGTTTACAATAAAGTTGTATATTTATTTAACGTTTCTTGAATCTTATGATTACTAATTTGAATGACAGGTTCTCCATTTAGATCTTACTTAGGAAAACTTAATTTCACTACCCTTGTAATAAATTTACATAAATTTCCTTTTCAGTTTAAATTAACAGTAAAAAATACCTAAGGTATATTTCTTCCCAATAATTTTGCTGATCAATTTTATATATTCCCCTTTTTTTGAGGAATTACAAATTTCTGGTTTTTGACAGCTAGATACCCTAAGTATTAAACTATTTAAAAAAAAACAGACCTGGGCCAGAGGAGGAAGAGCCGCCAGCGTTGTTCCGAGGCGAGTAGTTGTACCGCTTAAGGCTAGAGCGCAGCCTCGATCCTCCGACCTCCAGTGTCATCGGGCGCTCGGAACTCGTGGAGTCTATAGAGTTCTGGCGCGAGCCCGCCTTGACCCCTGGGCTCCTAGTCCAACCACTGTACGCCGTGTAATACTGCTGGTAGTCCCCTGCTGAAAATACAGTGTCTTCACTGAGGAGCATTGGTAATATGACAATGTAAAACATTAACGTTTCCTCCGCAAATTCACAGAAAGTCGTGACAGTTAAAAACTGTCGCTTCGAGCAATCATAACTTTCATATATCACACTATAAATTACTGAATCAAGATTAACCCGAGGGAATATTTCTAATGATATTGAAACACGTTCATGAGGCTGATAAACAATGAGTATAAACAGATATTTATAAAATGTAATTAATGTTAAAACAATTTTGGAGAAGGCTAAATACTTTTGGTTGGTTTCTTGATTGTAGATAGGCTAACTGATTCAATCATCTGTGAGGTTGTAATCATGATAAACAAGTTCATAATTCTCAGTCATAAGTCAGTACCTGGGGTCTGAGCTTTGCTTGCGGAAGGCCAGTCAGTTTGTTTAGATGTATGGGAGTAATATTTCACCAATTCCCCCAACTGATTATTATGTTTTTATAGCTCAATGTTCCTTTGCTTTAATTATGATATGACCACTCAATATATGCCATCTTCACTTAAAAGTTTTAGTCACTGCTCTCAGGAAACCACAAATTAACAATTATAAACAACACGAGTATTACTTTGACAGTTCCCTGGTTGATATGAACAGCTAATTCTTTTGTTTTGATTTTTAACTCCATAAGCCCAATGTTAATTTTTTAACTTTTCATTATTGTTTTTTACATTATTTGTTTTTTTCCTGGAGGTGAGACCTGTCTAGAACTTATTTTTATCCCAGAAATTAGTTATTTCCAACATTTGAAGTAAATCGTGGGTGCCATTTTTGAGATCAGTGTTGCAAGCAAGCAAACCTTACTCGTATTTGAGTATAGGATAGGATAGCAGGACTATAATTCAGGAATGGTAGTTGGTACTTGAAAATAGTAGCTAACTGGCAACAATTTGTAACGATAAAGAAACTGCAAGAAGGCAGGAAGAATGTAACCCTAACTGAATTTTTTTAAAGTTCCAGTACATGTGCAATACAATGAAAAAGGTAAATAAGTGTTTAATAAATAAGCTTTAGAAATAGTAAAGTCACACACCGTAAACATATTGACGTTGACATTTTTCTCCAAGAATGTGTTGATAAAGAAAAACAAGTTTGTCTATTGTCAATTGTTTAAATGTTGTTTTGTTATAACAAAAACATACCTTAACATATCTTAACCACTAGTGCCTGGATCTCAATATTTCATGGAGAATGAAGACCTTAAGCATTTAATGGGTGTGGGGAGCATGCAGAGTTTTTCAGCTTTTTAGACTTTTTTGGTAAGAAAAAAATAAATTTTCCCTTACCATAAGAGTTGGTTTTCCCTATCTCTCGACTCACAATGCACACTTTATTTATGCCACGTAATATTAAAAACAAATTAGGGCATCCGCCTTCCCCAAAGCTATCCAACGCTCTCCTGTTTATTTTTAATAGTGAATTTCCTATGGAAAGTGAACTATTAGTATGACCCGCACGATGATACTTAAGCGTGGGGCCACCATAGAAGTTCCTAACAAGACCCCCTGAACACGTTTTAGAGATTTGTTCAAAATTTTATATATATAGACATATTAAAAATATTAATAGTTTAAAAACAAAACACCCTTTTTAAGATCTTTAACCCTAGGAGTGGCGCCATGTTAACGCGTAGTGTGGCAAGCTAAATTTGGCGATTTTGCAGACCTTTTTTAAAAAATCCATATAAATTCAACCGTTAGAGTACACAAGTTAACTTTATATTCATTTTGTTCAGAAAGAACAGGAGATTCTATAAATAGTAAAATAATAAAGATCTAGACATTTTTTTCCGGTAAGTGAAAAGAATAAGAAAATTTTGATTTTTTTTTTTGAAATTTCAAACGCAGCCAGGGTAAAATTTTTTCCACAGATTTTTTATGGAAAATTCATTATATACATTTTGTAGACAATCTAATTCCCTACATATAAATATATAACATGTTGGGGAAAGAATTTTTTTTATAAGTTTTTTGGGGCATAATGTAATAATAAACGGAAACCCGAAAAATGCGTAAACTGTACAGTGTTAGTTTGTGATGTAAATAAGTAATGTAATATATATGTATACTAATAATGATATATATATATTTGTAGAGCTAATGAAGTAAGGAATCCAAAAAAGTCATAGGTTTATGGTAAAAAATTTTTGTCACTTATAAATACATGTAAATAAAATAACGTTTTGGAATTTTTGCGTATTTGGAAAAAAGAATTTCACAGTTTTTAGTATATAACTTTTTGACCAAATATTTTACCCCCAAACCAATATAACCATGCTGTAGTACATTCAATTACCTACATAAAAATGTATAACACTTAGGGTAAATTATTGTTTTTATATGTGTTATGTAGCACTAAACAGTCCCGGATTTGGCAAATTTCACTAGGCCTATGTAGGAGTAAACACAACACTTTATAAACACTATTTGTCAAACTTCAGTAATATTTATGCATAATATAATGCATAAAGATTACTGTTATATACACACAAACACTTCACTTACACTAAAAACTCCGTAATAATAAATTATTTAGTAATAACTCACTGATAATAGTTATAAAACACGAAAATATCAAACACGATTTCTCGAATGGAAAATATTGGCAGTGGCTACGTACACGTCCGACGTGAGCCGCTACTGTTCACGTCCGTTCCAAATTATGCACCGTACGTTACTTTTTCTGTGATTTTTAAAACAAATTGAGAGCCAGAAAACCTCCTAACCTAATCTAACGTAATCTAACCTATCCTAACCTAACGAAACATAACGTAACGTAACCTAACCCAACATAACCTAAGCGGTAGCGAAGTGAATTTGCCCTTATATCGGACGTGTACGCAGTCACTTCGGAAAATATTTTTATTAGAAATAGCCTTGTAATAATTATTAACTCATAGCAGCTGACGGTGGAGTCAGTGCTGCCATCGCGCAACACCAAATTATTCGCTATTCTTTCTTCTTTCAAATAAGATATTATATGTCATGCAAATATAACATTACACTGGATATATATTCGATTTTGCAATCCGCCGGTTTCCGGCGGATCGCCATTTTACAGAAGAACAAAAATCATCTGTGTTTATAAAATCATATGATCTGTCAAATCAATATATCGATCTAAAACTCCATACCAAAATGAAATATAACTCCTTGGCTGTGCATTGGTACTTCCCGCAACATCGTGCGACGAAAATTACCCGAGGTGGGTAATTTCAAAAAAGTCATGTTTTGACATTTCCCAAGTGTCGGCTGCAAGTATCGTGTCGCGCCTAAAATTCATTTGATTTCTAATCGCGGTGACATTGTTATATACCTGCTACAAGGGTTTGTTTATGTAATAAAATGAAAGTTCAGAATATTATCTTTCGAATGATATATATATTATTCACTTTTGAGTTGATTAATAGAGGTTTATTTACGTTGCAAAATTTTCGGTCAAAATCCGCCGGAAACCGGCGGTCGCCACAATAGGCGACACAAAAATCCGCCGGAAACCGGCGGATCGCCACTCCTAGGGTTAATATTTTATTATTTTTTGACTGACATGTTTCGGCAATTATGCCATTTTCAACGCCAATACAACCTCACAAAATATTAAATAAATAAGAAAAACATCTGTATAAAATAAATTAAACTAATCATATGGTCCTGAAACAAATCAATCTTATATATTACTAGCTGTTAGCTGCAGCTTCGCTCGCAAACAATTAAAACACACAACAAATATTAACCTGACCAGAACTATCAAATCTTTGTTTAGTTTTACCATATGACTTCTTTTGCCCTAACCGACAAACAACTACAGCTGGTAATTTTATAAATGAAATCCTCCCATAAGGTTTGCATTAGAAGTTACACGACCCATGGGGAGGAGTCGTAAGGTTGGATGCGGTCATTATCAGGTCTATATGTTAATGCGATACATAAGCTATGTTCATGCAAAGTTTTAGCTTAATCGGTCCAGTAGTTTATCCGTGATGGAACTCCAAATACCCATACACACATCCAAACATTCACATTTATAATATTAGTAGGACTTCTCTAGCCTGTATTTCTGTCAGTCCGCAAGATCTTCTTTATTCCTTTATCAAATTCCATGATTTACCCCTCATTTTAAAGCTTATCGTGCTGGCTATTGACGAAAAATAGACCCTCGGTCTAAAAATGTACCACTTCTCGGAAATTTGAATAATATGAAAGATAAATAAAGGGAATAGTTTGTTTTGACAGGAGCGAAAATGTAAACAAAAGAACATCTGATCAGCTGACAGGATTTGGTTCGTAGTGCAGAATTCCGCACGGGTCGACTAGTTTATGATTAGTTTAAATATATTTTATACAGATGTTTTTCTTATTTATATAATATTTTGTTATGAAAAATAATAAAATATTAAAGATCTCAAAAAAGGATGTTTTGTTTTTGAAATGTTAATATTATTATTATTATCAGCAGCCCTAATAAATCATAAATATTCAAAATAGACATATATATATTTATATATATATATATGTCTATTTTGAATATTTATGATTTATTAGGGCTGCTGATATATATATATCTTTCTATTTATGTGGCGTCAATGTGAACGATTTTCCCTATTTTTGCGGCGTCAAAAAACAATGTGGCGTCGTATATTTGACACCATATGGTTTTTCCATGTTATTTACGAAGAAAAAGAAGTTACAATTCTCAAACTCCTCAAGATTGAAGAGCTGACTATAAGGAACATAATGATATAAGAGTTATCTTTTTTGCTTTACCCATTAATTAGCTATTAATTAGTTTCCCTGAAGTTTGTGACGCCATAACATAGATAGTTTATCTGGGTGTTTTGGACATGCAGTTTCATGAGAACGCCGCAAGGAGCGCTCATGTATTTTCAAATATACTGTATATTCAATATACCACCTTCACGCGTCAGTATACAATTATAATGTTATGGCGTCATGAAATATGGCAACGTTGAACATTCATCAGTCATCATTTACAAGTTTATGTTTCTGGAATCAAAAGCCAGAAGCTTTTCATTTATATACTTTTAGGTTCAATATATTGCTGTCATGTCTATGCATACGCTTCTCAGGTTAAAATAAATCTATCTGACCTATATCAATTTCTGTGTCAGCTTACAATTATTAAGTTCTAAACAGAGTTTTTAGCTTTTCACGTGATTAGCTATTAACATTTAATATACAGCTGAAACATAATATGCTTATACCTTAATTTTAATTGATTATCTATACCTATAAAAGACAAAGCCCTCAATCACTGACACACTCAATTTTTAGTTGTAAAAGGTATACGATCAAACTAAGTCTCAAACCCAAATTCATTCACTAATTTTCATTATTTTGTGTGTATTTCATAAACCTGCCCTAATCCAGTAACAGGCCAGATAAGATCTGAAATATAACTACTGACGGCAATGTAGAGAACCTTATTTTGCTAAATCGTATATTTGAAATCGGCAATACATGATCATGATCTTGAGCTATAATTTTTAAGCCTATCCCCTAGTCCCTTAATTATTTTTAATATCGGCCATGCTTTGCCGTACTTGGAAGTTTCGGTTTCGTTAAAACAGATTTACGTTTGTCGTTCTTTTCCTACAAAACTCAATATGATATTTTATAAAATATTACGAACAATCAGCCAAACACAAAGTCGTTAAATAATTGTATCAAAATTATAATTGGTTACGAAAGTCAGTTAACGTAGGACACTTGAGTAGTCCTAAGTATTTGATGTTATTCTAGATAAGATAATACAATTAATAACAAATATAATAATACTGGTAGGATATCTTGTGGCCTCTTTTTTATTCAGTTTTTCCAAATTATATTTATGGATTTGATAATATTTTAAAGGTAAAGATGTTTGTTTTAAATCAATTTACTCAATACGATCAGCACTGCCCTGGTCTCGGTGAGGGTTACGGGGGGTGTGTGCTTATATCACTGTTGGCAATACTGAATTCTCCGATTATTCCCCCCCCCCCCACACACACACACAGTTCAAACGTAGGAAGAGACGAAAGCCAATGATGAAGATAGTATGTCATTGTGTCATCATCACGTAAACTGAACTTGGAAATAATGTTCAAAAGTCTACAATATAACTGACTTTTACTAAACTTTCAAATATTTAATCCTATGTAAGAATATTTTTGAGTGTGATGATATAAAATGTATCCACAAAAATAACTTTAAAGTTTAAAGTGAAATGTTACTTTTGAATTAGCATTAAACCAGATAGATTAAAAGCTTTAAGCATCCTGAGTATGATACTCTGCGTTGCCTTGGCTGTGCATCAATCTATAACGAGAGACCGCCCTATTTCCGAAATTCGACCAAGTATTTTTCTATGTATAAATTCGACGACTATACGAAAAAAGTGGGTACTGTTGCACTCATCTCTCTGTCCCTCTCTCTCTATTTCGCTCTCCTTCCCCCTCCCCCATCATCACTACCAGGTATTTTTTTAACGAGGAGTTAAAATGGATAGCAAAAGGGCATTACCATTCCAGTAATCAGTAGTCTTTTTATTTATGCCTGAAACCTCTCCATCTCATCATCTTCCCGTCCCTCTTCCACCCTCCCTCACAAACAGGTTTATTTTTTAATGTAAAGTTAAAACGGAGGAGTTAAAGGAAGGGTGTTACCATTCCATTAGTCAGTAATATTTTGTATTTATGAATCATCTGTTCTTGCTGTGCTGCTACACATTTATTTGAATAACTCAGCTATTTATCAAATGGAAAACATAACGAAAAGCAGAACGCAAGTTCCCATAAGGATAACATGTAAACTTTGAAGGCCAAACGAGCATAGCCTTAACACCGAATCACAAAATTATTTGCATTCGACACATCCCCTAATCGTACTAAATAATCGTGAAAAGTTTCATAATTTTACGATGCCGCATATCAGAGAAATCGGTACCAGAAAAATCTCCTTAGCTTATAAAATATAGATTATGTCTGAAACATTTGTTCATGTTGTTTTGCTGGCATTTGTTATATCAAGAACTGTCAAAAATACAATTTAATCAATAACTGTTCTTCCATAAGATTAACATTGAAACTTTGAAAGCCTGTCGGGAGTCACTGAGGGCCGATGTAAATTATAATAGGTTTCTGCTCATATACAGGACAATACCTTTCTAACGGCATGCGTGAATTCCTCCTACGATGCGCACAAGCTGAAAACGAGGGACAGTTTTGTGCTTGCTTATTAATATAAAGAAGACTGATGATTTTTCAGCCAAGAAATGCAGATAGAAGGAGTTTTTACTGTCTATACTGCATTAAATACTATTTAATAAAGTCTATCCAGCAGTATGTTGATAAAAACAACTTTTAAAGAATTCCTAATCAATGTGTATAGAATTCAAATATATATGTTAATTATATTGCTATTTTGTTTGTTATTAATTATCTTAGTGTTGTTGATAAAACTAGTTATGTTTTTTATTGTGTATTAACTTAATATATTATTAGCTTATCCTAAAAAGATTTAAGAGAGCTAAAAGATAGCTAAAACCATACTGAATGTTGTAAGTAAAATTAAATACGAATAATTTTTTGAGTTTTAAAGTTTTGATAATAAATTAAAATTTATTATTTATTTCAGTATTTGGTGTATTTATTAAAAGCTAGACTATTACAAATAATAACATTATATTAAGGAATAGAAAAAATATCTTTGTTATAAACATGTACCTAAATACTCGTACATCTTTGTATTTATGTTAGGGGGCCCCATTTTTGTGTACGGCCGAGGCCCCAGAGGTTCTAAAAACGGCCCTGTTTAAGAGGTAAAAAATGTGAAGCAATTTTTGGACTTAGCGAATACTTTTAAAAGCAGACTGAAAATTTAGTGGGCACTAATATTAAACAGGAGATTGGGTTGATAATTTTAAATTATTGTTTGATCCGCCTATAATTAATAACTATACAGCCTGTTCTTTTTCCCAAAACGTACTTAGAGGATGTTTAATTTAATAGGATTGATATCGACGAAATCAAGCAGATTCTGGGGAAAGCTAAGACCAATAAAGCGCTGAGGTTTGATTCTGTTTGAATTTTATAAACGGGAGCCAGACGCCAGACGCACTTTTACAGTCTTATTGAACGTATTTAATTGCATTTTAGATAATGGTGAAATCCCGACAAGTTTAAAAAAATCAGTAGTTTCCCATTACATAAAAAGAGTGACTTTAACCAGGTTACAAATTACCGAAGGATTTGGCTTATGGATGCATTGGCTACATTGTTTACTGGCATTATTTCAAATATACTTCAAAAATTGGTATCAGACAACAAAATTGTTACAGAGTTTCAGAGTTTCAAGTGGGATTCCATAAAGGCTATTCAACCATTGACAATTTATTTAATTTGTCCTCAATAGCAAAATAAAAACTTTTTCCGCTGCTTTTTACAGGATTGATAGGGATGCACTGTATTATAAGTTATATCACATTGGGATATTAATACAAATAATAAATTTAATAAAGAATATGTGTGATCAAATTTCAGGGTCTGTTTGGTGCAAGGGCGGTGTTTCTGAAAATTTTCTACAAAGAAAGGCTAAGGCATAGCTGTTTGTGTAGTCCTCTGTTGTTCACTCTTTTCTTGAATGATTTGCCGGCGACTGTAGATTCGGGGAAACAACAATTAACAACTTACTATATGCAGATGACATTGTTGCTGACAGCCGCCTTGACAATTGAATTACAGTACATGATAAATAATTTGGGAAAATACTCTCTTACGATAAATTTAGAAGAATAAAAAATATTAGTTTTTCGTTATGGGGGTAGACTGGGTGCTCAAGAAAGATGGCGATATAAAGGGGACGAAATTGAAAGTGTGAATAGTTATAAATATCTTGGGGTGACACTAACACCAACATTATCTTTAAACACGCATTTAGATCAAAGGTTAGAAACAGCAAAAAATACTATCAATCATACGTAGGTTAGCTTTACGGGAAATAAATCAATTCCATTGAAGGCAATATTCGAGTTTTTTAGGGCAATGGCAATATCAATAATGTGTTACGGGACACAGGTACAGGGTTTGAAGACCATACCAAGTGGAGCAACGTTTACGGTTTTTTTTATATAAAGCGTATTTTGGGCCTGCCTTAAAAAACACTAAATTAAATGTTGCGTTTAGAAACGGGAGAAAAAAGCATTTTTGTTTCACTTTGAAGTTACATTCAAATTACATAATGCGCTGTCTAAAAATGTCCGATGATCGGTTGCCACACATTCAATCGAAAGAAGTGATAAGAAAATGGTGTATTGGCATAGGAACTGGGTTGAGATAGCATCAAGACATTCGGTAACGTTATCAGCAGAGTGGGAGAATCGTGATGATGAACAAGCGATGCTCGCTGCGGTGAACTGTTGTATTGTTAGATAAGACGCAGATGTGTGATAAGGAGAGGCAACGATGCGTGCAGGCTGCTGGGCCAGCCAATATCATGAGATTTATGGAAGCCCCAGCTTTGAGTTGGGTAACAGTTCCTACTTTAAAAAGGTATTAGACATTAATATAATTAGGCGGGGTTTTAAGTGTAGGGGGAATTTGGCTAGCTAAACTATATGCCTTGGTTAGCGGATCAAAATTAGGTATGTTCTTTATGTAACAAAAACGAAATAGAGGACTTTTCCATTACTGGACTTGTCCAGTAACTAAGCCAAGCATATTCGTTGTAAATTATTTAAATCGCGGAAACTGTCTAGAGATGATTTCTTTGCTTATCTTAATCTTTGGTATCTAAAATTAGATACTAAAGTAACTCATAATGAGTAAAATACACATGCCCAATGTTAAGCTTTACGACAAGTGGTTCCTGAGCTACAATGTATTTATTAAAACATTCGCTCATCAGGTACATGTACTCAGCTTTCTTGGCCCCTTAACTTTTTCTTAAGAGTAGTACTTGGAATCATCCTTATATCGTGAATACAATATAAAATAAAATAAACGGCAAGTCAATAATAAGTGTCCATATTTAAGTTAAATTCTTAATCAATATCAAGATAGACGAGAACAGATTTGTCAAATAGTCATTATAATACCTCAGCAGGCTAGAGATGCGTACCGTGTAAAAATGCGTATTAACAATCTATCTATCTATCTATCTATAATATTATAAAGAAGAGGTGGTTTCTGTCTGTCTGTCTGTCTGTCTGTCTGATGTTCCGGGTGAACGCAAAAACTACTGAACCGACTGGGCTGAAATTTTACACAAAGGTAGATCTTGAACCCATGCAACACATAGGCCTATTCACTTCCTTAAAATCCCCTCGGGCTACGCCCCGTGAACGTTTTAAGTTTCAATGTTTACATTTCATAAGAAAGTAAACATCAGAAACTGTAATGCGAACAGCTGAGGACACTTACATTTGACAGCTTTTAAAGAACAGAAGCAAGAACAACAGCTGTTTCAAGCTAACTAAAATGCAATTTGCATTGACTATAAGAACGGGTAAGGAAAACCCCTGTGCGAAGAACGTGTACATCAAGTATATATATATATATATATATATATATATATATATTTATTTATTTCAATATACCGTATAATTAATCTATATAAATAAAATTAGAGTTTTGTCTGTACATTGCTTGGAATTATGACATTTTTGCATATTTTCACGTTTTACACCCTAGGAAACCAAAACAAATCTTATCTCAATTTATGTCTGTTTGTCTGCCGGTAACACTGAAGGACGGGTTTTTGTTCGCTTTTCACTGGAAAACGGGTGCACTGACATTAATGAAACTTTGTTTATTTGTTCTATATATGCGTGAGAAGGTTTTAGGGCACTATAAACTGGCATACGCCTTGAAAGAAATAATGGCGGCCGCTCAAAAACTTGATTTTGTGCGGTTTTGGTCAGGTTTTGTTCGCTTTTCACAGGAAAACGGGTGCACCGATTTTTATGAAACTTTTTTTCTATGTTCTATATGTGCGTTAGAAGGTTTTAGGCTAATTGGATTGTTTTAAATTACCTTAGGACACTGCCCCATAGGGTTTTAAAGATTCTATGCTATTCTTATGGACAACGCATTTATTTATATTGAACCAGATGATGGCATAGTTATTCTATAAATAGGTGTTGTAGTTATTTTTTTAACACGTTGAGTGAAGATTGGTAATAGATAACATAAGTGGATATATGATCTAAATCTATATTTGTCAGACTCATGCACTCAATGACATAGTGATCACTTTATGTAAGAAACGACAATGTCTACTAAAGATAAAATTTTGGATGATGGTTCCCCTTATGCTGCAGATTCACGATAAGAATACGTTTAAAAAAGTCCTATAGGTCTCTTCGCTAACTTACTTTTATGGCAATTTTATGAGTATTAGTATTTACTGGACCTTTGTAAGTTACATTTCGGTAGGAACATAACTAATTCATCAGAACAAAACGCAAGCCTATTCCTGTTACGAAAATGTTTAAGGGCTTCGCCCCCCGGAATTTCAAAATACAATATTTTAACAATCTTGCACATACTCTTGGACTGATGGATCTGAATTTCGTTAGGAATGTAGCTGATAGCTCAGTGCAGACATTTACCTACTCCAGACACAAATATACTCAAGGCCTCTGGCCCAATGGCCTTTAATATAAGCGTGTTAGTCATAACACACCAACTACTCAACCAGTAGAGCTGAAATTTGATGCCTTAAAGGAAATAAGAAACAACATCATGGGGAGTCACGGTGTTGTTCTCTGGAGATTTCACACATACCCTTTGTCGTGCGTGAGACATGAGTGGACGAGTCTACGCCTCTCTAAAAATATATTTTATGTAGCCGACCACTGAGCGTCTGAACTTAACAGTAAACATGAAAATGTATTTTTGAGAAGATTAAGGGGTTGAGCAGTTTTCTTATGCGCTTTTAAAAGTTGAGATTGGGACATTGAAAAACAAATTAAGTCTCAGAAACATCTATCCTTCACTCGGCACTGTCGATGAATCACAGGATTTACTGATTGACAGTTTGTTACACCGAGGTTCATAAACAGTTTAATCTGGAAAGTGCCTGGCTCTGTGATTGTGCCATCCTCACGTCCACCAATGAACAAGCAACGGAGATCAACACAAATGTAGGTCTATTCCAAAGGGAGGAACGAACATATACAATATTTAATACCGTTCATTTAACCATCACCACTGTTAGAACAGTTCGTATATATTGATTTATATTTATTTAAATAAAATCAAAAAGTCATGTTTTTAAAACATATGATTTTTCCAAGTTTAAATTGTTTATTTACAATTATAATGAAAACAGGACCTGGCAAGAATGGTGATTTTAAAAGTGGTTTGTCAATGTTTTTAAAGTTTAATGTTTCGTTACATTACTATAATTTATTGGTATGTAAAGATTAATATATCAAAGTATTTAAAATGTTAAATTAAACAAGGTTAATATTTTGTTGTACTTGAGTTCTTTTATTTCTAAAATAAAATCCAAAGTGTTACGTGTACCGATTTGGAGTCGCAAAAACCACACCGTTCACTACCCGACAGACTTCCTCGACTTGGCAACAGTACCCGAACTATCTGCCATAGTATATTTCGTTAACTTTAATTTAATTCTACTTTAAAAGTGTAAAATGTAATTTTAATATTGTAAAATTATGTGGGTTGTTAATTTTTTTAGTTAATCTACCATTTATATACAACCCGTACGAAGGACGGGTACACAGCTAGTAATATTATAAAGAAGAGGTGGTTTCTGTCTGTCTGTCTGTCTGTCTATCTGTCTGTCTGATGTTCCGGGTGAACGCAAAAACTACTGAACCAACTGGGCTGAAACTTTACACATAGGTGGATCTTGAACCCATGCAACACATAGGCCTATTCACTTCCTTAAAATCCCCTCGGCCTACGCCCCGTGAACGTCCTAAGTTTCAATGTTTACATTTCAGAAAAAAGTAAACATTCAGAAACTGTAATGCGAACAGCTGTGGATCCTTCCTTTTGACAGCTTAAAGAGCAGAAGCAAGAACAGCTGTTTCAAGCTATCTAAAATGAAAATTGCATTGACTAAAGAACGGGTAAAGAAAACAACTGTGCGAAGAACGGGTACATCAGCTAGTAATATTATAAAGAAGAGGTGGTTTCTGTCTGTCTGTCTGATGTTCCGGGTGAACGCAAAAACTACTGAACCGACGGGGCTGAAACTTTACACAAAGGTAGATCTTGAACCCATGCAACACATAGGCCTATTCACTTCCTTAAAATCCCCTCGGCGTGAACGTCCTAAGTTTCAATGTTTACATTTCAGAAGAAAGTAAACATTCAGAAACTGTAATGCGGACAGCTGAGGACACTTCCATTTGACAGTTTAAAGAGCAGAAGCAAGAACAGCTGTTTCAAGCTAACTTACCTTTCTAACCCGTGCGAAGAACGGGTACATTCAACTAGTACTTTATAAAAGTTTGTTTTGAAACACAACCTGACGGACCATTTGGAGTTTTATTTTATTTTGTGAAATAGCTGATAATAATGTTACATTTTAAAACCATTCAGCCTAGACCTCCGCGCGGGGAAAGGGACATCAGATAATTTTATATATTAAAGAAACTACTGTTTGTTACCCATCAATTCTGAGTTAACCACTTGACGGATTTTTATGAATATTTTTTTAAGAAATAAAATTTTGTGTAGAAGGGAATGTCGAAACCATAATTTCCACTTTAAATGTTTTACATATTTTGTTTTAATTTTAAAAAGCCTCCAACCGACGCAAACATGTTAAGTTTGTTTTTAAAGAACTTCTTTATATATAAATCTGTAAGCGAAATGTTTAAGTCAAAGATGTGGGAGTTTGGCAAATCGCATGATGATGGGAGGGGCCTCAAATTAAAGGTATTGGTCCCAGGGACTCGGGAAAAATAACAGTATACCTAAAAAATAACCAGCAAACGATAAATGACGTAAACATACCCCATTAGAAAAGTATGGGAATTTTAAAATGTTTGCTTCTTTTACATTAAAACATGTGATTAATTGTCTACGTTGTTTATGAACTGGCATCATGTGTCACTAATTATACAGCTGTTTTATTTTCCTCAGTATGGAAGAGTAAAAATATCAGTTGAGACAGAATATTGGAGCAAGGTTGGGGCTATGGCTCCTTCAAGCCACTAGTCTTTATATATAATTCTGTAAGGGAAATTTTTAAATCAAAATTGTGGTAGTTTAGCAAATCGCAGGATGATGGGAGACGGCTCAAATTAAGGGTCTCGATCCCAGGGACTCGGGAAAAATAATAGTATTACCACAAAGTTACCAGCAAACAAGAAAAAACGTAAAACATCCCCCATAAGAAAAGCATGTGGATTTAAAAACTTCTGATTTGTTTACATTAAAACATGTGATTATGAGTCCACTTTGTTTACGAAATTACACGTATTCAAATCAGATGAGGCTATTGGAGACTATTGGAGCAAAGTTAGGGGCTTTGGCCCCTTCAAGCCACTAGTCTTTATATATAATTCTGTAAGCGAAATTTTTAAGTCAAGATTGCGGGAGTTTGGAAAATCGCAGGATAATGGGAGATGGCTCAAATTAAAGGTCTCGATCTCAGGGACTCGGGAAAAATTTCAATATTTCTAAGAAGTCACTAGCAAACGAGAAATAACGTAAAACACCCCCCATAAGAAAAGCATGGGGATTTAAAAACGTCTGCTTTGTTTACATTAAAACATGTGATTAAGTGTCTATTTTGTTCAGGCATGTAAAGAGTAAGACATCAGATAAGGCAGAGTATTGAAACGAGGTTATGGACTATGGCTCCTTCAAGCCACTGGTTATATATAATTCTGTAAGCGAAACTTTTAAGTCAAAATTGCAGGAGTTTGGCAAATCGCAGGATGATGGGAGAGGGCTCAAATTAAAGGTGTTGATCCCAGGTAATCGGGAAAAATAGCAGTATTTCCAAAATGTTACCAGCAAACTAGAAATAACGTAAAACATCCCCCATAATAAAAGCATTAGGATTTAAAAACGTCTGCTTTGTTTACATTAAAACATGTGGGTATGTGTCTACTTTGTTTACGAACTGACACGTGATATAGTTGTATTTTCCTCAGCATGTTAAGAGAATAGATATCACGCGAGGCAGAGTATTCGATCAAGATTAGGGGCTATTGTCCCATCAAGCCACTAGTTTATTATATATTTAATGATTTTGGATTGTATTGTGTTCTGTACCGCACGGGTATAGTTCACAGGTATACCCGTGAGTGCGTGTGCGGTCTTTTGGAATTTTGAGACTCGTCGAGCAGGTAGCAAACATAAATAATTAGGGTCATTCTGGAATTTGGTGATTTTTACACTTGGTGATTTTGAAACTTGAAATTTTGAGCAAATTTCATCCATTTTAAGAAAGGATTGGGCAAAAAATTCTGTCCGAGGCATACTTTCGTAGATATTTAGCAAAAACTTAAAAAAGTGCAAAACCTGTATTTTGCTACTACGCCAGTAGCACAGGTCTTTCGAAGCTGCAAACTTTGTTTCTTACTTGTGGCATAGGTCCTAATAGCATACTAGAACATTTGAACTACATGACCTTTTGCACGGACGGGTTTTTTTTGGACTGGACTATTATAGTTTAGGGAGGTAATAATATGGTTCCATCGATTTGAAACTGTCTGCCGTTTGCTCTTTCTCTTCCAGATACCAACGCAGGATACAGTATTTTAGTGTTTTCCAGCCACGCTGTATTTTTATCATTTCTGTCATAGTATTCCTCAAGCGAGGTTTTTAAAAACACGGGGCTCCCGAATTTCACTTCACTGATAGTTTTCCATCACCACTGGAGGCATAGTAAATATTGATTTAAAGGTACTGTAAAGTAATTTGAATCAGGATTAGAACCCCTTAAACTATACCCTAAAGTGTAATTTGTTTAAATATTTCAATGAATTCAACATTTATTGTAAACATAATAAACTTTATCATGTTTACGTTTGATTTCCTCTATTTAACATAATTTAAGCCATCTTGGTGACATTCACTCGTAATATTACCATTGAGTATAAGACAAATTTGTTTCGCCTGCATGCAAAATATTCCAAAAAGAGGGTCAATTCTATGGTTAAAACTTTGTTGTTAGTTCAGTTTTGATTACTGAATCAGATTTACAATCACTTTAAGTCAAACTATGTTTCTTAAAAACTAAACTAAGTTTTATTAATTTTTACGAAGTTGTTCATCCAGCTTAAAATCTGAATACAAATCAACGTAAATGCATTATTTTGTTTTTATAACGAAAAGATAATTATAGTCTTTATATATACCAACATTTTATCGTAAAAACCATCTGAAGACTGACCAACAAAACACATAATTAGCTAAAAATTATGGATAAATATGTGTATTCCATGCTATACAGTAGATCGATAGCCCATAGTTTTCTTTTCCATTTTATCACAGTTCTTCCCAGAGTTTCATTAAATTTCACCCAATATTGATTTTCGATACTCTGTGAAATCGAAATAAATTCTAAAATAAAAAATATACTAAATCGGATTTTTTTATTAAAATGTTCAACCGAAATATAGTTTGCTGACTTATATCAACTGTCTTAATTTTTAGCTTAGCAATTGTTGTCTACATAACATAGATTCCCTTATTTTGTTATTAACGCTGCACCTTATTTTACGCACGCTGAAGTAATTGTTGGACCCCATTGTTGACCAACTCACTTCCTATAACCTCAATGTCACGAGTTCTACCAGAAGTGCGATATCAGTTTTGAGTTAAGCCATTGACTATAAATACTGAAGTATTTATAGTCAATGGTTATGCTAAATCCTTTCACTAATGTGATGAAGTGGCAGGAAACTCTGAACCTGAGCTCACGATAACTTAGCCTTAACTTCGTCCATAGAGGTGTACACTACTCCCATAAGAAAGTGACCTCTCTGATTCTTTCTTCTCTGTGGTATTAATTATACCTTACATGGCATATGGTATAATACGCATGCCGAATTTCAAGTTTAACTTCAAGTGGTTCCTGAGCTACTATTTATTTAATAAAAAAGTGCTCAATAGGTGCATGTACTCAGCTCTTTTGAACCTTAGCTTTTTCTAAAGACTAGTACTTGACGTAACGTAAAAAAATATAAAAAGATAAACGGCAAGTTAATAATAAGTGTCCATATTTAAGTTAATTCTTAGTAAATTCATTTAATATAGTCGAATTTTAATGTAACATCTTTATAGTACAAAAGTGATCTATCATTGCTTTAAGTTTCTGTACTGGACGCGGTAGCTCAGAGGTAAAGTACCTGACTAGTAAGTCAGACTGGCTGGTTCAATCCCGGTCCCGGCCAACTCCTGTTAGATCATGAGCGGTCATATCTGGCTTGCCCATTGACTAATGCCGTTACGGTACCTCGCTGTATTTAGTTCACCTCACAGGTCAATAGCCTGTGACACTACTAAATTTAATTTATAAGATGAGCCTACTGCATCAATTCTGCCTAATTGTGTAATGATCATCACTTAATAACTATAGTGGTCATATTGCTTGAAATCGAGTTAAGTCATTAATAACTATTTCTCAAGCTGTGAATCCAAGTCCAGTTGTGTGTGTTTGAGTATATCCAGTTAATAGCATATTTTACTGCTTCAGAACTGCGTTCTACCATTCTACTAACTGAATAAAGAGCAGTCTTATACCGCCATTTAATTTAAGGGCAATTTACAGATATGCCCTTGAAAATTAAGCACGATTCATTTTATTATTAATTTTCAAATAATCGTTTACATTAAATGAAACGTGAGTTCTTTATGATTTAGTTTAAAAATGTACTTTACATAGTTATGTATTTTACTTAGTTAAGTAAAATGCAGTTTTCGTGTTCTACAGTTTTCCATGTAAGCGTAATATTTTAAATTTATAATCAATGGACTCATTCACTCATAATGGGGCCTACAATTAAGGGTTTTAAACAGGTGATTCCTAAATACCCCGCGGGATATTTCACCTCCAATACCGGAACTGACAGTATAAAATAGCACATTTTTCAATTTATTTTATCTAACAGATATTAATTTAAGTAAATAAATTATAAGTTTGCAACCATTGTTATAGATTAGCTTGATTAGCTTCACTAATATTTGCATTAACGTAAAAATAACCTAACTTTATTAGTTTATATATCCTGTAGATCTATGGACATTGTATTTGTGTACGCCAAGAATCGCAACTGCACGGACCTACACATCGCCAGAATTACGAAATCCTAGGACAGGCCATCGGACTGTTTGGAATCGGACGGAGATTGACATCGGACAATTCCTAAATCCCGGGATTGTTAATTAGGCTCGAGGTTGAAACTTCTACCTACGATCTACGATATCTAACGTGTTTCCATAAACTTTAGCTCACGTGACTCTATGAGACCAGATTGCATTAATTTATTAATTTAACTTAAAAGTATTTTCAGGCTATTATGTTATATTGTCTTACCAATATAAAAATCAATTAAATTAGTTATGCAAACCATTCTAATCAGGATCAAAATATGAATTCAACGACGTTCTTCTCGTTGTATTTCACGTCTTAAAGTGAAATACATCCTGCAGATTTGTAAAAAATCATTGACCTTATACTTCCATGGCTGAGGCGATTTTAATATAATTTATCCATCTTTGTTGAACTTATTTATATTTTAAAAGTAATTTATTCAACCCGTAAAGACATGTTAAGAAGAAAAACAGCTAATTTCAGATTTGGTTGGAACATAACATTCTTAATTTGATATAACTTTTAAATCACGTACAACACGTTTATTTTAACCCATTAGAAGAGTCACGAGACTTAATAGTAGAATGCGTGGAAAGCATTTAACGATAATACATATTTATATTGTACAGTCAAGTGGAGAGTCACGCGCCGCGCCGCTTCGAAGTTACGCTACCCAAGGGTCGATGGCGATAGTGAATAGACCACATTACTTGTCTAGGCTACTAACCGTAATCTACAGTACGATGGCTCTGCCGTTTTTTACTTGTATTTTACTAGTTATTGAATCGCAGGGACTTATTACAAGACAATATAAATGTTGGGTTACCGTTTGAGTAAGAACATAAATGATCTTGCTGATAAATTGTGTTTATTCAGTGTTTTAATTACAAATCAAATGTGCCCTGTTCCAATTTTAATCTTACAGACTAATATAATCTTCTCGCAAATTAGATGATTATAAAAATGTGAACAGCGATGTGATTTTACGCTGAGCTCTTCCCAACGACACCGAAAACATTAACATCGGTTAAAACTGAAGAAGTCCTGCTCACAAAATAACCACTAGCACGTTAAATTAGCGTCACGGTATTTTTAAATTAATATGCATTAGAATAAAACTGATTTTCTTGTTGCGCCACATTCCAGCAGATTGTAAATATTTTTAATCGATTTATTCTCGTAATTTGTTTTTTTAAGGTTATATTTAGAAGATGTCTCTGCTAACGGTCACAAAGTCGTCAATCCGCACGAAGGACGGGTACACAGTTATCGTTAGTATATAATACATGTTTATTGAATCATCTTTGGTTGAGTGTAGGCTATATATAGTTCTTGACTCTAATTACAATGACGTAATTCAATTTTAGTTTATTAATTTAAACGTAATGCCTTTTTAAAACGGATGATTGACAGAATTCCAAAACTCAAGCATTAGCAGAGCCTTGCAATCTCAATCAAACCTCTGTGTCGAAGTTTTCAATCTGGCAACACTGCATGATGCCATAAGGTATGCATTCCAGAAAGAAAAAATACAGCACGACACCTCAGTGGTACTAGACTAGATAGAAATATACGAGTGACGCTGTAAAGTAACTTGTTTCAAGTGAGTTCAGATTGTTAGGGAAGTAGTTAAAATCTTATTTTTTGGAATTTTAAGAATCTGACGTCGGCAATGTGTTACTAGAGAGCTTAAATGTAATATACTTTAATAAAATATTAATATACATGCCGATTAAGGCATGACGCCGCAGGGTGGTAGTTTAAAATGACGCCTGATAGATAGCAGGATTAGAATATATATATATATATATATATATATTAGAGATGTGCGAGTACAGGTTTTTTAAGTCGAGTCGAGTAAATGGCAAAAGATTCGAATCTCGAGTTCGAGTCGAGTATACAAATAAAAAAAAACATATAGGTCGAGTTAGATTGGATCAAAACAGTGTATAGGGTTCCATTCATAAATGTTGTTATTAAAATATACTTTTCTAGTCACTATGCCCTGAAAATAACAATAGTAAGTCAAATAAATGGATTCCTGCTTCATTGGAAAAAGATAAGTGCATTTATCTGAAAATAAATCATACCAAAGTTATTGCCTAATATTTTGCCATGAAGGTCAAATACTTTTAGTATTTTGGTATTAAGGTTTTTATAACCTATATGGTATTAATTAACAGTTTCATTAAAAAATAATTTAAGTTTTTTATTTTATTTCCTATTTTTTATTTATCCTACGTTTTATTGTCTATTATGTTTAGGCCTAAGCTACATCTTTCTATGAATGGAGGAAATAAAATTACATTTAGGCCTAAAAGTTAAAATAAACTTTATGTTAATATTTAAAAGGCCTATTACATGGTAAAGCATTAACCTACTTACTTACCACACAAAATGTATTTAATAACATATCTTAGCATTAATTTTAACAGTAATAGTCTTAATAAGAACAATCAGTGATAAAAACATGAAGTACTATGTTTGAAAGTGCCCGGCAAATCAATTGATAAAATTGAAGCCATGTCTTAGAGTTTCAAAATATTAAGAATGATTTAAAAAATCATTACTGAAACTTAAACAAAGCCTAAAAAAATCACTCGTCTTTAAAATCAGCTCAATGCCAAAGGACAATAGTTGAGCCTAAAATTAATGGATGGAATTTTGTTGAGTCTCTTTTGACACAATTTCAATTACTATGGAACAAAAAACAAGCACAAACTTCTTATGCTTACCTATTAGATTTCATTATAGATTTGTTTTTGATATTTTACTTTTTTTTTACAAAGTTAGGTTAACCTAAAAATGGACTATGACTATACAGGCAGTGTTCATACAACTCAATCTGAAGGTCCTGGTAAATCTTCCTTTTTGGTGTAAAGAGTAGGCTAACACAAATTTATAAGCCACAACTTACTTATTTATTAATAAAACACTAAAATTCACATCACAACTTACTCTTAACACATCAAATGCGTTGACACTCAATTTGAATTTACAGACGACGCGCGGCCGCGGACGACCCGTGGCAGCGCGGGTAAACGGCGGGAGTAAACTCGCTCGAAACCTTCGAGTTTCAGAGCCGAACTCGGCTCGAACTCGAAATTTCGAGTACTCGCACATCTCTAATATATTATATATATATATATGTGTGTGTGTGTGTTTGCACTCTAGCGGTCTAATTTTTTGTCCGATTTACTTCAAATTTGGTAGAGACGTTCCTTTCTATAATCAGTTGGACAAGTTCGTTGGGCAAACCAATAGGAAAATTCTAAACCCATTTTTAGGAATTAATCTTTAAAATTTTGAGTTTTTGGACCTAAAGAGGGTCAGAAAAGCCCCGGATGTAATGTTAATGCATGTAAAAAGATGGGAATTAGTGAGGCCAAACTTTTAAGCTCTCTCTCGTCATTCTAGCATAAATATTTACCGAGTTATTAAAGAAAATGTGTATCGACCAAACAGTACGTTGTCTTATAGGGGTTTTACATTAGAAAGCCTGTTATTCATTTTTTGGTGTACTTTTATCATCCAAACCTCACGCCTACTTTCAAGCCTGACTGGACCTTCTCCTAACCTTATAATGTGCAAAATGTTATTCCCAGCATTGCAGGTAAATTAAACCAGGAGCATCAGATAAACCAAAAAGTCAATGTTTTCAGATTTCAATAAAAATTGGAATAAATGTATGTTTTTACACTGATTTTGAGTTTTTAAATTTTTTTATGTGGAAATTCACTTCCCTCACGAAAGCGTGCTGTGTGCAAACTTATTTTAATGTTTACTCTTTGTTGATGTCCAATGCTTTTATTGCTTTTACCAGTTATAGTTCACTTTCTCTTCAATGTACCATAAATGCCGATTTAACACAAATTTAATAAGTTTTGATTTTAGCACTGCATTGTCTTGCATTTACAAGTAAAACTTTCCCTAACTTATATCAAATATCTAGCATTTCCCCTAATTGGCATTTTTCCAACTTTTACCCTGACTTTCCAGAAAGTGTGAACCATGTTTTAGAAAGAATATGAAATGCAGTATTAGCCGTCAAATCTATCACGACACTTCCCTTGCATCAATTTAAGACACCTCTCACTCCTGGCTCCAGTGACCTATACTAAGGGTTCTCAATCCTGGGATTCGGGATCCCGGCCAATTTTGGGTACCTGCAAATCACAGGATTTTTATTTTCAATCTTGGGATTATCGGGATTGTCAAATGTCATTATTTATGTGGTTTTTGTGATGTGATGCTTCGTTGCAAATAATGTCTTTAAACACTTTAATAAAACCCAAATCCAACTGATTGGCGATCATTGATTAATAATTAATTTTAAAACTACGCACGAGAGGTACGGCAAGAACCAAGTTGCCGACTTACAACCACCAAATTGCCGACTTCCAACCAGACGTGCCTTAAAAACAAAGTCTGTCGGTTGTAAAATAAATTATCCAGATAAGCGTAGAGTTTCCCGGAGTGTTGAGTTTGAGAAAACTTTATGTAATTTATTATAAGTTTGAGTGAAAATGTCTTTAGAGTTGAATATTCTATATTTCTATATCCCGGGATTGGAATTTTGGACCCTCTCACTCACCAGGAGTCTCCCCCTCCAGACTGAAGGTAGGGTTGGTCCCCCCGCAGCTCGACGCATTGCTAACGTTGCTAGGCGTGCGACGGTGGGAGTACTGTGGCTGTGTGTGTCTCGCTCGACCCCCAGCACTGGCTGTCGTGCTACTGCTCATCGAACTGCTCGGGTTGTCGTAGGCGTACGGTCCATAGTCGCTCACCGACGTCACGCTCGTCATGCTGAACTCCGGGTACAGCCTGGTGCGACAGGTTGTGATCTCAATTTATTTATCACATATTACATTGAACATACATTATTATTTGATTTATTTTACACTGAAGCCATGCTCGTAACATATGACAGGCCAAATTTAACCAGTTACAATTACAAAGGCTTGGGGTTGACATTATTAACCTTTGGGTCCACAGTTTTGCCTCTCATAAGCCTCTCTGGCAACCCAGGTTTTGGGCTGTGCATACAGCTTAGGCCTACTACAGTAGTTATTAAAAACCAAACTGTTTAAGTCCATTAATTAATTTATTAGTTTTACTCGATATCCTACTTACTAAATTGTAAATTGTATTTCATAGAGTATGTTGTTTAAATACAACTGTAAAAGAAGGCTGTTTTGTCAGAAGTTTACAAGTTTACAAAAAACAGCAGCTGTTACAAGAGAAAACACTATAACCGGGCTGCCAAGAATTTCATCACAAAACAAAATATACCACAAGAAAGGCATTATTCTGCTGTGCATTCTGGTACATTCAGTGTTATTTAAGTATATTTCATGTGCCAGGCGGATGCAAAATAAATTAGCACGCCGGCCACCGAAATTGTGCGGCGACGGGATCCAACAGGTTAAAAGTTATACAAAGTTAGTTAATAAGGAAAGGGCACCTAACTTAGGAAATTCATTGAGAAAGGGATACACAGCTAACTTACTTAAGAAATTGACATTAATGGCAATTAGTGGTTTTGGGCCATCAGTTGTTAAAGCTTCTTGCATCAAGCAAATCAAAACTAACGGAATGATGACAGCGGCGGTACAGGGTCACTAGGGGGGCAATCAAGGCACTTTGTCTAAAGCCCCCTAATTCCAAGGGCCCCGGGAGCCTTAGGCCAAAAGAAAGTGATCAAGATAAAAAATAGGGGTCTCTAGGTACCATACCTGTCAGCGTAGGGGGTGCTGTATTCACTGGGAGGGTTGTAGTACTCGCGGTGAACGTTGTAGTAGTCCGGACCCACCCTGAGTTCCAGCATCCCGCCACTGGGCGCGGGCGGAGGAGGGTACGACACCTGGTAACACGTTGCGGTTAAAACCATAACCACAGTTTATTGCATATAGCTGTAAAATTAAACATTTGCAATGCCCAAATCCTCTAAGGGATCTTATCTTCTGTTAGTTTAGCCAACTGCCTTTAACATAATATTAAAATCTGAATATAAAAAGTGTACACATGAATCGTGTGAACTTGAATCATATGCTATTGTAAAGTTTTAAGAGTCTTTACTGTAGATGAAATACAATATATTAGTGTCTTGTATAATATGAATTTAATTATGTACTCAAATAATGAAATCAAGTAAATAACAAATTATTACGGTAACCTTGGTAATGCAGGTTACTTCCGTTCTCAGTTAAATATTATATAAACAAACAGTACCTGTCAACTCAAACCTTATAGTCAGTTAGTCAGTTGGAGTCTTATAGGACATGAGATCATAAAACATGTTTCAACAACACTGCCAAACCATGCGGTTTTAATAAAAATTGCAGCCTGACACTTAGGGGCAAATACTTGACAATACAAGTCTCGAAGTTTGCATTTTTAAGATACAGGAATATGTTTAATGTAGTGAAAATTACGGAAATATACTTATATCTGGGTAAAAATGTAATTTGAAAAGAAAATGAACAAAAACACTGCCTGCCATTTAACAACGATAGTTTTATACAAAACGCCTAAATTTAGTAAGTGGTAAACAGATATAAATAAAATAAAACAATTTAATTGACTACAAAGTTTGATTTACAACCATACTGAAGTTGAATCTGGATTAACCAGCCATCAATGTTTTCATAGCAACTGTCTCAAACAGGTTGGTAGTTTGGTAACCAAACCGTAATGGAGTAACCGGAACTATAAACCGGACCCCATTAGCAAATTTCCAGAGTTAACCCTCCAACTGCCAAACGTTATGATCGCGATCCAATTATGCTAAGGGTACACTTCTAAAGTCGGGATCGCGACATTTTTCTTCACAGTGCGATACATCGTTATTGTGCGATAAATTGATAATCGAATCAGCACCATTTGATTCTCCATGGAATTTGTAATTGAATGATGTATCGGAAGTAGTCTTGCATTTTTTTGTGATTATTGTAATCGATTACTAAATTTTGGGTCTTACCATTGTTGGCGCTGTTTATAGTGTTGTATGCTACGTGTTTATTTTGTAACCATTACGGCACATAGACTTTTTTTTTAAATACGAGTTTTTTTAATTTGCCTCTGTTGTGTAAGTGTGTCTTATGTATTCATTAACAAGTTATAGTTGTTTGAGATTGTATTTTTCTTGCTGATCAAAATGAATATATGGTTGGATATAGGTAAAATCACTATTTATATTTTTTAAAGATTTTCATAAAAACTCATACAAGACAGTAAAAAAAAGCTCAGCAGTACGGAGAAATATAGTGAGCAGTCGAAAGGTTAAAATTTAAAAAAACAGTTCTTAAACAGTAAAATATCTCACAATTAAGCTCTTAAAAAACTAAAAACTGACCTCTGCAGGTTCTATGCTGGTGCTGGAGCTCTTGCGGCGGGGGGAGGGGGCGGGGGTGAGCTGCTTGAGGGCGGGGGAAGGCGAGTAGTGCTGCGAGTGCTGGGGCGAGTCGCTGGGCCACCCCCCCGCCTCCGCGAGGGCGAGGTTGTTGAGCAGGGGGCGGTAGTGCTTGGCCGGCCCGTGGTATGTGTTGTGAGGGTAGCCTGTGACAGTGGACAGTACAGACTGGGGCGAAGGTTGAACCAGGAGGGCCGACAATGCAAATTAACTCTGGACAGGGTGCAACACGGCGGTTACCTCCGAAGAGACAATTTTTGGCAAAATATCCTGTAGCCTATTCATTACTGTGCTTCAATCATATCTTTACCCAGAAACTACATGTTTAATTCCAAGTGCCCTCTACAGGGCCAAACAATTATTATCTAATTTCATACCTGGTGGAGGGATCAAAAATATCGAACATAACCAAAATTGAGTTTCCATAGTCTTACCACTTCTATCCAGAAGTGAATGTTAAATTTCAATTGTCTGTTTATTTAATTAAATCATCTTATAAGCCCTTACATGCATTGTTTGCATGGACAATATACTTGTCATTCATTCAAATTTAGACTTACATTTCTATTCTAACTCTAGAATACTCAGGTCACATCATGAAATTCATACAAACTGTACTTGACGTAGGACGAAAACTACTAGCAACCAGCTGAGAAACTATCCATGAGATCAGGTAGTCTGACATTTGCGTCAATATACTTATAGATCCTGTATAAACAGTTCTCAAATATTAATTCAGTAGCGAGATTTTAGCACTTTTTGAAGCAAGACTCACTTTTAATGAGGTTTGGGCAGTTATTGAAAATTTATAAGCAGAGAAGTATGACGGTGATTTTTTTAGAAAAGTTGTTTTATGAATAGGATACTGTAATATGGCAGAATCTCTAGTGGAGTATTGGTCATAGTTCACACTTTTATTTGGCTGATGATTTCCCTGACTAAAAAAGTAAATTTTCTCCGACTTTCTCTAACTAAAAATGTTATTTTTCCCTGACTCTCGACTCAGGATGCACACTTTATTCACAATAGGTAATATTTAATAAAATTAGGTTTTTATCGGCCTTCACCTTCCCCATAGCAGTCCAATGCTCTCCTGTTTATTTTGTTATTTTAATGTTTACAACAGTTTTTTCTTGTCCAAAACATATTTTTGCCTTATCTTTTTCACTTCCTCTTCGTTGAACCGTAACAACTGATTTAACAAAAATCAATTAAGTTTTGATTTTTGCACAGTATTGTTTTGCATTTACAATTCAATTTAAAACTTTTCCTGACTTATATAAAATATTAGTCATTTTCCCTGATGTTCCCTGACCTTTTTAAAATTCTCTAACTTTGCAGAAAGTATGAACCATGTTGGTGATAGGGATTTTATCCATATCATCGTTGATAAGATTAATTGTTCTATAATGAGCGAGACTGCATCTTGAAATCTAGTTATCTTTCATGAGAGTTGGATTTAACAAATAAAAGACACTGAAGGATAAACAACGAAGGAAGTGGAAGAGTATGAAAGCAATGCACAAAAGGCTTTACCAAGCCGAGCGAGTAACGAATTTGCACATAGTCTATTATTGAATAAATCCAAGACGAATATTCTTCACTTCCAGTTTAAAAAATCTAAAGACAAATTATTAAATATCGAATTAGAAAATTAAAAAATTTCTGAGGTCTCTGAAATAAATTTATTAGGAATAACTTTAGATAACCACTTAAACTGGAATAATCAAATAAATAAAATCATCAACAAATTAAACTCTGTCTGCTTTAATCTGAGAGTATTAGCAAATTTCTTCAATTTTGAAAACCTAAAAATTGTTTATTACTCTTATTTTCAAAGTATATTACTATATTGCCTCCCTGTATGGTTCGGCACATCTAAGGAGAACCAAAAGAAAACTTTTAAATTAAATCATTTCTTTATTAGCATGATACGTGTTGTTACAACTAAACAGGGTAAATAAAATATGTCTTAAAACATTAAAGTATATTTACACTTATACTGTACTTACACACAAGACGGTAAAATATACACAAAAGATGGTTCAAGGCGATCGATTTCAACCAGTTACACCGGTCATCAACAGGCCTAATCAAAGAATGACAGAAACAAAATGGCGAACAGCTTATATACTATTGGCTACCGGAAGTTCCGGAAACAAGTTGCGATAAGTACCACCAGAGTCAAAGTTGACCTGTTCATTGATAAATTTATCCCTATCCTTACATTTTTCCTTAATCGATCGCCTTGTACCATCTTTTGTATATATTTTACCGTCTTGTATGTAAGTACAGTATAAGTGTAAATATACTTTAGTGTTGTAAGACGTATTTTATTTATCCTGTTTAATTTTTAAATTACAAAAACGAGCAATAAGAATTATTATACATGCCAAACACGATGAGCCAAGTCGGAAACTCTTTGAAAAGACACAAATTATAACAATTTTTGGACTTTATACTATAGAAATTTTGAAATTATAAGTAAATGAACGAAGCGAAATAAAATAATTACAACATAATCATGATTATCACACTAGAACAGAATTCATCGTTCAACATCACATTTACAGAACCACTACATATGAAAATTCACCCAATACATGATTGGAAGAGTTATATATCAAATTTTAAAAAAATCATAAAATTGAAGAACAGAATTAAGAAAAGTCAAAGAAATTATAATGAACGATCCTTTATTTTCATTGGATGCATTTTTTAAAGAAGACAAAAAATTAAGATAACACGAAAAAGTAGAAAATTTAAGCTGCAATACTTTTAGACTTAAGATATTTTTTGTAAAAGCCTACACAATTTATAATTTTTTGTTGGCAAATAAATATTATTATTATTAACTGTTAACGCCAGGAAAGGGTAGTCAATTTCTAGGCCCAGGAATTTAACAGAAACTACAGAGTTGAAGTGAGAAGGTAAGCAAGATGAGTCAGATTGAGTAGTTTTACTGTAATTAAAATTAAAATTGATAAACTGTGTTTTGTGGTGTTCAATTTTAGACTATTTATACCACCACCATGAATTAATTTTATCCAGGGTTTCAATCAAAGTTTGTGACAAGTCGATCTTGTTAAGGCTGTCAATACAAACTCAATCAAAGTTCCAAACTTGCTCATATTTTCCAAGGTCCTTTTGTATGACATTAAAACTACTTTAGTATTAGTCACCGTTGACTCACCAGAGCTGCTGGAGAACTCGTAGTCCGGCCCCAGGTAGGAGCTGCGGCTGCCCCCACTGGAGTCTATCCACCACCTGCGCTCCTCCACCTCCTCCTCTAGCCTACAACAGACCCAACAACCACAACATTACACCACTTGTCAACTACTGTTGATGACTCATGATCCTAAGGATTATTTGTCTTTAAGAAAATATTACAATGTGATACATAACAATTACTATAACAATTTAACCTTAGAAAACTATTATGTTAAAAATAATTATATTACAAGAAAAAGTCTAATGAGTATTCCCGCGTTTTAAACATGTTTTCTCGCATTGTTCAAGACAATAATTCAATTTTCCGACTTTCAAACAAGAACAATATCCCTGGTTCATTAGGAACATGGACCCTCTACAAAAAGTCTAATGCGTATTCCCCCATTTTTAAATGTTTCCTCACGGTTCAAAACAGTAATTCAATTTTATGACTATCAAAGAAAAAGACCGATTTCCCTGGTTCATTAGGTGGACCCTCTACACGCAGGATGTCCATATTTTTGTAAAATTATTTGAATTTTATACAATTTAAAATAGTTATAACAAAACATATTAGGTACTATTGTGATTGAAAACAAGAACTTTGATGTTGTAATACAAATTAAGTTTTCATTTGTTTTGTAATCTTTAATTTTTTATAGAAAATAAACAATTTTAAATACTACTACAGCCTTGTTAATAGAGAACCCAGATGCTTTTCTTTCAACCAACAAATTAACTCGTGTGGGACTTTTTGAAAATGGTCTTAACTTTTCCAGGAATATACAATTTTTCACAGCCTGTATGTAGTATTGTCAGCTTTATTGCTAGAATTAAGTGTAGATATACTAATTTTGAATTACATGCATTTTTTTGGAAAGGTAAATTATGATGTTTATGGTTATTGGGCCCCAGAATTTTCCTCCTATGTTTCACGGGACTTTTCCCCGGTAGTGTGCCTTCTGTGTTTTTGTTTTCCAACATCTAACAAGGCCCTCAGGATTAAACTAAGGTGAGAGTAGCACAACATCAAAATCAGTAGATATAGTCCCTTGACTTGCAATAGGGCTTTCCCAATATTTTTTTAATGGAATTGAATTAAAGAAGCATACAGTTTCAGAAATTTGACATTTGAAAATTGATATTGCCATGTGCAACTTCAGGGTTCAGTTTGCTCTCTTAAATTGGTTTGCGAGGCTACTTCATTACAACTTTTCAACAGCAAGTTAAGTTGCCCCACCTGTCGGGCTGGAGGCGAGGGTGTATCGGGAACGTGTTGGCCAGTCTGACGTCGTATCCCGCGGCGAAGCTGGCCAACATAGCGGCCATGTTGTATAGCACCATCTCCACGATGGACAGCTTGGGGCCTTTACTGCGCACCTCTGCTAGGCCGTTGAGTAGCGAGGCTAGTGAACTGCTATCGTAGCCCCACTCCCCCTCGCTGGGACCTCCCATGTAGTCTGGAAACATCAGATGTGATTAAGGGGCAATTTGGGCTCTGACAAGCGTATTTTTCCCAACGTGGCAACTGTTTTTTACAATAGAAAATTGCTTCCAGCAATAGGGATTTTTCCTTCATGTAATTTGCATGTTCCAGAGGTTTTGATCAAATCAGTTGTCATTCAATATATAGAAATTTGTCCTCAGTTCAAAAGTTATTTAACTGAAATTGCCTGGCTAATCTTGATCACCAGTGTAAATTAACCAAAATCCAAAACACTTAATTGCATAGCTAGCAGCAAAGATCACTGTATGTCAAAGATATTGATTTAATCTACTAGCCTAACATAGTATATTCTAGCAATATTTATTTTAGGAATTAGAATTACTGGTATTTTATGACTGTTAAGGAACTTAAACATGAATATTTGCGATCCGCAACAACAAAAGTTGCAAGTGACTCACACGCCGTCGCCGCTGTCACCTTTGCCGTTAGCTATATGAACACCCAAGCTAGGTTTTAGAAGTAACAATTTGTCTTTGGTAGTTTTTCCTCAAGGTAAACAGGTGTAGAGTTACAATTTAGCCTTAATTTGGTACTGTGTATCACGAGTTTTGTTTGATTATATTCTGAAGTAGGAATTTCAGACATAGTGAGAAAGTGAAACTACTATAAAACTTCTTCAATTACATAATTTCATATTTATCTCTAAATACCGTTGGTCATTATATTTTAAAAACTCCAATATGGTGACAGCTAAATCATCTTACATGAATGAAAATAAATAAATTTAAAAAGTGTATACCAAATACGAGTAATATTTTGGCTAAGATTACTTTAAAACCACCGCTACATTAAAAAATAAGAAACTTTTTTGAAAAATCCTTTTCCCTTTTTCTATTTATAAAATGGGTAAAACATATTTCGCAGTAATTTGAGAGGAGGTCAGGAACTTGTCTTCTTGGAGTTCTTGGTCACCTACCAATCGACCTCATCTTCAAAGGCTGTCAACATTAATAAAAGAGTCGTGCAAAGGGATTGAGCCTTTTTAGTCTGAATAAGTTATAAGTAGACATTGAATACACCTGTTTATTTATTTGATATATATTGCAGTTCATGCTGTTCAACTCTTTTGGGTCAGTTTTAATAGATGGAAAAACTCAAATACAAACATATTAACAAAACATTGTAAGTATCCTTAGGATTCTACGGTTTGTCACATTTTTAGGTCAGAAGCAGTTCAGGCCCACATCTGGCTCATTGCAGATGAGTTCTGTATTTTTTTTACTTTGGCTGCCATATCTTTACAGGATTCTGGATATTTCACTAGACTACTTACAACATTTAACTGATCGAAGATGCATATAAATATGCATTACCTATTAACATGATTTACTTTAACAACTTGCTACTCCACATTCCTACTTCAACTGTTGATGCTTTAAGTCTGAACACATCATTATTGTGGATTCTAAACAGTTTGAAGCACACTGAACTAAAAACCTTTTCTGCACAAGCTAATAAACCATTTCTCGCCACTGAACCATTGTTTCTTCATCATTGAGAAAGGTTAAGGAATAATCAATTTATTGAACGACATAGATTATAAGGGTAATATATGACTGAACTGTAGATGTATAGATTGCGACTCAGGAAAGGGCACAGCACCCAAGATAGAGTCCCGTTCTAAAACTCTGCTGATAAAAACAGTATTTTTGATGGAAGCAGCCCCCGTCACGGCCATCATCCCTCTGCTATTCCAAGAATTTCTATGTCGTACTAGAATTAGTAATGAATTAAGCCTAATAAATCCCAATTTGAATTACAGTTCTACAATGTCCTGTTACTGATATATAACAGGTTATTGAGTTACTTATCCAAAATTAAGGGGAATGTTACAGAAATCTGTTGTCTTATAGGGGTGGGCGAGTAGTGTTTTTATTAATCAAGTCGAGTAGTTCTTTAAAAAGTAAAAAACCCATTTTAGCGAATTTCCCCTATAGGGAAGAAGCTATTACCGTAGGTGGCATGGTAAGACTTAAGCCCGAGACCATGATAACTTTTCGTTTTGAGGTCCCCAGATGCCAAAAACACTATTCGTTCAAATATATATATATGTATATATATATATATATATATGTGTCCGTTGCCGCGATAACTTTTGAAAGAAACACCCAATTTTGATGAAATTTGGCACAAATGTGGAGAGTAGCATTTATGACTTTAAGTTTGAAAACCAGATCGATTGCACTATGGGAAGGGGGTTTTATGGGGGTTTACAATTTTACAAAAATCGGTTTTTTGCAAATTTGACTCCAAAATGTTAAAAATACTCAATTTTGGTTATAGCCATTTTATAGAGCTTAAAAAAACAAATAATTTAGTATTTTGAAACATTAACCTCGGTTAAGTGGTTGCGGAGAAAATTCAAAAACCGTGTCCCATGTTAATCTTATGGGAAAAAGGTTTTTAGATTTTTCTCAGATAGTTTTACTAAAAACTTCACATTTCTGTTTATTAATGTGTTTAGCTCAACAAAACAAACATTTTGGTGTTTTAACCGTTGTTCTACGTCCAACCGTTGCAGATATATTCAAAGTGCTAAACACAGTATGTTGTCCAATGTTATCCTTATGGAGAATAAATAAAATTCTATATCTCGATTATTTATGAATATATATTGATGAAACTTGGTATGTGGCTTCAACTAGTTGTGGTATATTGATATTAGCACAAAAAACAAGTTTTTTGTTGATAGTCCCTTTAGCAGCAAACCTGCATACTCGGCCCCCATGTTATTCATATGGAGAATAAGTAAAGTTGTATATCTCCATTAATTATGAACCTACATTAAGAGAACTTGGTATGTAGATTCACCTGGTTCAGTTGTAATGATAATTGCAAAAAACACATTACTTATCTTCCTCGTTGCAGCAAACCTGCGTCCTCAACCCTAATGTTATTCTTATGGAGAATAAATAAAATGCTATATATCACTTATTTATGGATGTATTTTTGTGAAACTTGGTAAATAGCTCTATGTAGTAGTGAGTCACATATATATGCATTGGAAATTCGCTGAGTACGCAGGTTTGCTGCGACGGGGGTATTATTTTTTTACTGAAAACCATTTTTTTACATATTAAACTTTGATTATAAACATAGCATTTTATTGAATTATTAATGTTATTATTTATTTTATTTTAACCTTAATTTTACCATGAATGAATAATGATTTAAATGAGAAAAAAAAATATTTATATATATTGTTCTCAACAACCATAACAAACAAAAGACAAGTATTACAAATCTATATCCATACAACAATTTTGGGTTAGTTTATCAAAACCTTAACATTTTAATAAGAAAGTGAATTTTTGACCCTGACCCAAACATCCCCTGCGCCCCTCTCTTACTTAACTCACAGGTATCCATAAACAACCTACCTGTCACTGTACCCTTTCATGTGAGCTAAAATAAATGTTGAGACTTATTTTTATTTATTTCAGTCACTTATTTTGTTAAATATTGGTTAGCGGCGTAAACGTGGGTAAACGGCGGGAGTAGCTTTGCATTTTCAACTATTAGGGGTAAACAGCGGGAGTAATCAACTACTCGACCCGAATTTTCGAGTAGTCTCTAATACTCGCTCAGCCTTCGAGTATTAGAAAATGCTCGACAGGTACTCGAAATCTCGAGTACTCGCCCACCCCTAGTTGTCTATGAGTCATTTGGCTGGTATTACCCGTCCGGAAATCATTAAATACTACTTACAAAATAAAACGCTCTTTTTTTATAATATTAGGGGGATGCTGGCCTGGCCCCCCCAAAAAAGGTGCTGTTTTGTTCGCAAGGACAGGAAACTCTACCTGGGGAACTGTGCCTTTACCCAAAGCACAAACCATAAATATCCCTCTTTGAATTCTAACAAATTAATTTTCAAAACTAACCACCCAAATTGTTCTTCAGTGCTACTTTACGAAATAAGAATATGGGTTACCCTAGAATAAAAAGGAAAATAAATTAAGTAATAGTTGAAAATTGGTTATTAATATTTGTTTGGTAATAGCTGAAGCTTAATCAATTACTGGGTTTCATTTCCAGTAAAAAGCCAAATTTCAGTGAGAAATGGTCACTCAACAAATAAAATAAAGCCATATTATCAATCCACAGGCAATGAATTAGTTTTCATAAGAAAACATCTATAAATATACATTTGTTCTTTAACAAATAGTACCATTGTTTGCGTACCTTTGTTTGCGCAATGTAGGACGTTAATTAAACTAGATATAATTTATTAAACTGAGTAAACTTTCATAAGCCAGCTTAAGAGGACGCTGGAGTCAGAAGAAATATTGTCGCTGACCCTAGCGCTACGGGCTATTTAAATGTTAAAACGCACAAAACATGTCTTTACTGAAAAGCATATTTTTTGTTACTGTTTGACCTATTGATTTGGGATAAATTTTGTTTGAATCTTTATAAAGTTTTGATTAGTGTTTGCTGGGAGTTTTTATTTTTTAATGACTAGGAAAAACTACAATATATGTATAAAAATATAGATTTTAAATTACTATATTTTTGGAAATGTATTATTTTATTTAGAAAATAGCGAGCAAACCACCTGCATCTTTAAAATACCTTTAATTTGAGACATATTTCATAATCGTATGTTGGTAAATAAGCGAGATGTATGGTTTTAAGTTTAACATTGTTCTTATGGAGGTAAAATCCAACATGGTCGCTCTCCAAAAACTTAATGAGACTAATAAAATAATTTTGCTGTACAGCGTTATACTTTTTTAATTAAATCGGTAAAAAAATAATTTAATATTATTAAAGAAACTCTGAACAACTTAAATTTCCTCGAACTTACCTTTAAAGTTCAAAATTTACCAAAAGCCAGATATTTTTGACTGATTTTTTTTGCAGCTGAATGATGTAGTTCCCTATGGCAGGCTGTGGTAGTTTGGAATGAGTTTGGGGCATACCCTCGTAAATATTCAAACAAAAATACCATTTCTATTCAGCATATTGCTTGCTGTATAATTTAATCCGACTTAAACAATTATATTACTTGAATAATTACTTTTGTTTTTCACAAATATTGATTTTTTTAGCTGGCAAAGTTATATTAACTTAACTATTAATTTGAAGCTAAATATGACAGTTTTGTTCCTTTAAACCAACCTTTTTGAAGTCTCTTCCGTCCAAAATCCACAGAATATTGAATTAATGAAAAATGTCCTCTCTTTAATTTGTTATTCTTGGACAAAATTTAATCAAGCAAACTTGGATTGCTTTACACAGGAGTACAGGAGGTGTCTTCAAAGAGGAAAGACATATACCCTTTTACTTGAATAGGCTACATTACAGTGTTTTGCACAATTTTCAACTATGAGCTTACATAATATCTCTTTCAAATTGTATCGTTACTTAATCTCAACCTCCGATAATTATCAATCCACAGACTGTTCCACAAAACACTGACACTCAAATATAGTTTGTAAGCTAAGCCAATTCATGGGTAGAGTTCTTAATTTGAACTGTGTTAAGACAAAACGAATGACACTTAAAATTGCCTTATGTTTACTCTTGAATTCAACTTTTGATTTTCATATTTACAATGAAGAATATTTTAAACATTTTTAATACTCAGAGCTAAGTTCTGTTCCAACTGTAGTTATGAAATTTGTTCTACCATTGTATTTAATGATGTTTGCTGATTGGTAGGATTTCTGACATCTATCTTGAAGCAACCAATCTTTAAAGAGATTTGTTACCCAACTGTGGTGGCCGTTACCATTATTTTCGGCACAAAGTTTCTTTATAAGAATGCTGGATGATGATATTTCCAGATTTACTGTTTCACCTTTAGCCTTAATATTGTTTAACTACTGTTGTTTGTTTGGTACATAGCTTGAATCAATATTTTTATTTGTTATCACAGATAACACACCAGTCCGTCTGGATCACCACAATAACAGTGTAGGCTGTTTTTTGGACAATTTACTCTTAACTTTGTACAAGGAAGAGGCCATTCAGGGAGGTTTTCTGCTCACCTAACCACTAGTTTTAAGTGAGTAAGCAACATAATTTGTTACTAAAAATTGAATACAATTAGTAGTTGTCTAAAGTTACAAAAGCAATAATCTACAGTTTTTAAAATTTTCGAGACAATTTTACGACAAAACTAATATCTAGTTTCATACTTCAGAACTCTTTGGAATATAATATTTTTATTTTTAACAGGAGTTTTTCTCATCATTCATCAGTTGTTCATATCGACGTATCCATGTTTTGATCTAATTTGTTTAATATGATACAACTAAGAAACAATGAATACCTCAAAATCATTCTGCGTTTTCCTTTCATAAGATTCATGAATGATGCAGCCTGGGCAAACATGGCAGTTAATTTATTTATTTCTGACCTCCATACAATGTTTTGTTTTTATATGAAAACACTTAACTCTTGTAATACCCCGTAGCAGCAAACCTGCATACTCAGCAAATTTCCAATGGAGATATAAATGTCTTAATACATAAAGCCACTTACCAAGTTTCATAACAATATATTCACAAATAAGCAATATATACGATTTTAATTACTCTCTATAAGAATAACATTGGGGCTGAGTACACAGGTTTGCTGCATCAAGGAACACAACAAATGGGTTTTTATGCAAATATCAATATAACTCAACTAGGTGAAGTCATATACCAGTTTTTATTCATTTATGTTCATAATTAAGGGTAATTAAGGGAGACATAGCATTTAATTATTATCCATAAGAATAACATAGACCTGAGTATGCAGGTTTGCTGCTACGGGAGCTTTTGACAAAACTTTTTTTAGTAAATATCAATGGACCACAACCAGTTGAAGCCGTATACCAAGTTTCTTCAGTATACGTTCATAAATAAGCAAGATATAAAATTTTTCTTTTCCTCCATAAGAATTAACATTCGACAACGTACTGTGTTTAGCACTTTCAATATCTCGGAAACGAATTGACGTAGAGGAATGATCAAAATACCAAATTGTGGGTTTGTTTAAGCTGAATCCAATGGTAAAAACTAAAATTGGACTATTTCTAAAATTATATGTAGAAAATTTTAAAAAAACATTTTTGGGGTACAAACCCCCCCCAAATACCCCTTCGGATAAAGCGATCTGGCTGGTTTTCAAACTTAAAGTCATAAAAATGTTGCTTTACACGTTTATACCAAATTTCATCAAAATCGGATAATTTTTACGAGAGTTATCGTGCTCACGAACTCACATATATATATATATACACAGTTTCGAACGAATAGTGTTTTTGGGTTATCAAAACAAAAAGTTATCATGGTCCCGAGCCTAGGTCTTACCATGCTGACTACGGTAATAGCTTCTTCCCTATTGGGGAAATTCGCTAAAACCACATATACTAGGAATTAACTTCATCGAATGCCCTTATTTTTGAAGTATATGAACCTGCACAGCAAGTAGAACATACATATTTTTTAATGGGTTCTTGAAAATTTATAAGTGTTCTATTATTATCATTTGTTTTATTACTTGATCGATTTAGCAATCAACGCTCTATAAAATAATAAAAGTATATATATTCATTAATAAGTATTTATTTAACTATGGTTGAATTTGTTTTCCCCCCAAAAAACTTGGTTGACTTGACAATTAAAAATCTCTTGTAAAAAACTTATTTTTGCTGAACTCTTTTACTAAAATTTGATACAATTTATTTAACACAAAGTAAATCCACATATGCTAACTAGAAATGAACTCTATTGAATGCCCGAATATTTTAAGTAGGAGTGGGCGAGTAGTGTTTTTTAAAATCGAGTCGAGTCAAGTATTGAACCAAACTACTCGAGTATCGAGTCGAGTAGTTCTTTAAAAAATAAAATACCCCCGTCGCAGCAAACCTGCGTACTCAGCGAATTTCCAATGCATATATATGTGACTCACTACTACATAGAGCTATTTACCAAGTTTCACAAAAATACATCCATAAATAAGTGATATATAGCATTTTATTTATTCTCCATAAGAATAACATTAGGGTTGAGGACGCAGGTTTGCTGCAACGAGGAAGATAAGTAATGTGTTTTTTTTGCAATTATCAATACAACTGAACCAGGCGAAGCTACATACCAAGTTCTCTTAATGTAGGTTCATAATTAAGGGAGATATACAACTTTACTTATTCTCCATATGAATAACATGGGGGCCGAGTATGCAGGTTTGCTGCTACGGGGACTATCAACAAAAAACTTGTTTTTTGTGCTAATATCAATATACCACAACTATTTGAAGCCACATACCAAGTTTCATCAATATAAATTCATAAATAATCAAGATATAGAATTTTATTTATTCTCCATAAGGATAACATTGGACAACGTACTGTGTTTAGCACTTTGAATATCTCTGCAACGGTTGGACGTAGAACAACGATTAAAACACCAAAATGTTTGATTTGTTGAGCTAAACACATTAATAAACAGAAATGTGAAGTTTTTTGTAAAACTATCTGAGAAAATTCCTAAAAACCTTTTTCCCATAAGATTAACATGGGACACGTTTTTTGGATTTTCTCCGCAACCACCTAACCTAGGTTAATGATTCAAAATACTAAATTATTTGTTTTTTTAAGCTCTATAAAATGGTTATAACCAAAATTGAGTGTTTTTAACATTTCTGGGTCATTTTTGCAAAAAACCGATTTTTGTAAAATTGTAAACCCCCATAAAACCCCCTTCCCATAGTGCGATCGATCTGGTTTTCGAACTTAAAGTCATAAATGCTACTCTCCACATTTGTCCCAAATTTCATCAAAATCGGGTGTTTCTTTCAAAAGTTATCGCAGTAACGGACACACACACACACATATATATATATATATACATATATATAGATATAGATATTGATATATAGATATATATATGTATATACATATATATAAATTTGAACGAATAGTGTTTTTGGCATCTGGGGACCTCAAAACGAAAAGTTATCATGGTCTCGGGCTTAAGTCTTACCATGCCACCTACGGTAATAGCTTCTTCCCTATAGGGGAAATTTGCTAATATATATAGACATATATATAAATTTGAACGAATATTGTTTTTGGCATCTAGGGACCTCAAAACAAAAAGTTACCATGGTCTCGGGCTTAAGTCTTACCATGCCACCTACGGTAATAGCTTCTTCACTATAGGGGAAATTCGCTAAAAATAATTTGTTGTATTGAAATTAAATTTTAATTATAAACATAACATTTTATTGAATTATTAATGTTATTATTTACTTTATTTTAACCTTTATTTTACCATGAATTAATAGTGATTTAAATGAGGAAAAAAATACATAGGCAATACTGTTTTCAACAACCATAACAAACAAAAGACAGGTATTACAAATATAATTTGTGTGTATTCATACACAAATTTTGGGTTAGTTTATCAAAACCAGAACATTTTAACAAGAAAGTAATTTTTTGACCCCGAACCAAACACTCCCTGTGCTCCTCTCTTACTTATCTTAACTCACAGGTATCCATAAATAACCCAACTGTCAATATCTCCTTTCACATAGCTAAAAATAGATTTTAAGCTTATTTTTCTTTATTTCAGTAACTTATTTTGTTAAACACTGGTTAGCGGCGTAAACGTGGGTAAAAGGCGGGGGTAACTACGCATTTTCAAATATTTGGGGTAAACGGCGGGAGTAGTCAACTACTCGACACAAATTTTCGAGTAGTCTCTAATACTTGCTCGGCCTTCGAGTATTAGAAAATACTCAACAGGTACTCGAAAACTCGAGTACTCGCCCACCCCCAATTTTAAGTAGATAAACCTGCACAGCAAGTAGTATATATATATATATATATACTATTTAGTTTGTATAAAATTATGTACATACTTATACAGTTTTTTTATATTTATCTGACAAAGTTCACAAGATGATCGAAAATTAATAAAGATTTTCAAATTTGGATCTCAAGAGAACATTTCTACTTTATATGAGTGTGTTAATGGGTTCTTGACCATTAGTAAGTATTCTAAGATTTGCATTAGTTTTATTGCTTGATTGATTTAGCAATCAGCACTCTTGAAAATAATAATACCCCCGTCGCAGCAAACCTGCTAACTCAGCAAATTTCCAATTCATATATATGTATCTTAATACCACGTAAAGCCACATACCAAGTTTCATCAATATACATTCATAAATAAACAATTTATGACATTTTAATTATTCCCCATAAGAATAACATGGCGGCTGAGTAACCAGGGTTGCTGAAGCAACAACACAAAAAATGGGGTTTTATACAAATATCAATATAACTCAAGAAGGTAAAGCCACATACCAAATTATGTTAATTTATGTTCATAATTAAGGGAGATAACAAGTTACTTATTCTCCATAAGAATAACATGGGAGCTGAGTACGCAGGTTTGCTGCTACGGGAACTATCGGCCAAAAAATGTTTTTCAGTGCAAATATCAATAGACCACAACGATATGAAGCAATATACCAATTTTCATCAGTATAAGTTGATAAATAAGCGAGATATAAAATTTTTTCTTATTCTCCTTAAGAATAACAATGGACAATGTACTGTCTTTAGCACTTTCAATATCTCTGTAAGCATTTGACGTAGAGCATTGATCAAAACAAAAAATGGTGGGTCTTTTTAAGCTGATTCCAGTTACAAAAATGAAAATTTGAATTTTTCAAAAATGATATGTAAAAAACTCAAAAACCCCATTTTTGGGGTACAAAACCCCCCAAAATACCTCTTCGGATAGGTCGATCTGTCTGGTTTTCGAACTTAGTCATAAATGCTGCTTTACACGTTTATACCAAATTGCGTCAAAATCAGACTATTTTTACGAGAGTTATGTGCTCACGCACGCACACACACACACACACACACACACACACACACACACACACACATATATATATACAGTTTTGAATGAATGGTGTTTTTGGCACCGGGGGACGTCAAAACGAAAAGTTATCATGGTCCCGGGCCTAGGTCTTACCATGCCGACTATGGTAATAGCTTCTTCCCTATAGGGGAAATTCGCTAAAAGTATACCTACTATTATTTTGTATTGTTTATGTATTGTGTTGGGTTTGTGTAGCCCAAAAAAAAAACTTGCCAGACTTGACTAAAATTAATATAAAAAAACTTATTTTTGTTTAACTCTTTTGCAATTTATTTGGTACGATTTTACAATAATGTTTGTAATGATCTTACAAGCAATTCTTTAATAACGGTTTGCACTCTTTTAATAAAAATAAATACATTTATTATCATGAAGGTAGCATAAATCTGAACTCTCTGATGGAATTAAAATTATGTATGTATTGAAAATTTGAAGTCTTTCACTTCTAAATAGCTCAAGAAAAATTTGTAAATGACGATTAAAGAAAGATGCTACAATCAAACCACAAACAACTACAAAAATGCAAAAATATGAGAAAAAACTGCAAACTCAAACATAACAAAAAGCTGTGCAATGTGAACAAAATAAAACAAATGCATTAGAGAATATTTTCAAACGTATCATTTTATTAGCAATAAAATATAACAATACATTATATCTCTACATACCACCACCAAAATAAAAGCAATTAGTAAGTTACAATAATAAAGAAGGAATAAAGTAATAGTAAAATAAAAATACAAGCACAACACTACAATCATAGTCTAGCAAAAGTGTAACACTATTATAAAATATCAGTTATCAACTAAAATGTTCATTTTCCACTGGCACCCCTGCCACTACATTCGGAGGTCAAACAGTGAATCTGGACATAAAAATAACATTTCTTAAAAATACATTATTGTTGTATATAACTAGTTAAATTAAATTTGTAAAAAATTTCCTAAAACAAAAAATCCTGAAAATGTAATAAATATGTTAACAAGAAAATAACTGGTAGAAATTCAGTGTTACCGTTTACCCACCACCTTATTAAATGAAGCCAGCATTGCAGTGGAAATTGCTAACTTATTTGCAAATAGCTTGTCTCCCAGATTAACAATTTCACTGGGGAAAAGTAATTATTTAGAACATCCAAACAGCAAAACCATATTTTAACTGATTTATTGAAATTTCAGTCTTTTTTGACTTCAAAGTTATTTTTTCATAACATTCTTTATACAATAAAATTACTATGTAGTCAAGAAAACTAAGAAGTCTAAAAATGAAATATTGTATTACTGTACAGTACAATTTAAAAGTTTCTAATAATATTCAGAGAAACAAATTAAATGAACCGGAAACTTATTTTTCAAGCAAGAAGCACATCAAACAATAGTGTGTCGACCCCTTAGACCAAACCCTTCAGTGCCAATCAAAAATGTTATAGCCAAAATATTGGGATAATTCTGTTTGAGATTACAATGGAGGAGCACATTTTCCTAACCAGGGTAAACAAACATGTTGTGATGAACTTTCTAAGAGAGAAAAACATAAGCAACAGATAATCAAATATTTCTGCCTTCTCACAAAACTGAAATTTAAAACATTCTTTTAATGTTTATAAACTGGGCTATGACACATATAACAGGATTTTCTCATGTGTTTTACCTCTCAAAAACTCGAAATTGATAAATTTCTCAATTTAACAGAAGCTACTTAACGATCCTAAACCAAAATAATTGTAGTCCTCGATGGTCAATCCCCTATTGTTCCTCATCAAACCCTCTGTAAAATAATTAATGACAATGAAATGTCAGCCAGTCGTGTTAGTATGACAGTCAAGAGTAGAAAGCCCGCCACCTTTGCCCCGACGGATCCTCACCTAAAAGTGCCATTGGGCGAGACGGCTTCTCCAAATTTGGGGCGCTTTTGCTCCAACGCTTGGGCCGGGTCATGATCTGCCCCCGTTCCCGCTGGTGGCACGTGCTTGGACCCCACGTCTTGCCCTTGACTCCATCGGCTGGCACTACACAGCGGCACTACTGTAGTGTCTACCTCTACAGGGATCTTTCTGTTCATCCACAGCCACAGGGGAGTGGTGGAGGGGAGATATCGGTTGGAAGTGGTTGGAGGGGAGATATCAGATGGGAGTGGCTGGAGTGGCTGGAGGGAAATATCAGTTGGAGCACAGACCACAGAAAAATATACAGGCATCATTATTACTTTAGCATTGCAGCTGGTGAAGCTTGTTTTTGACATGTCCGCTATATTGGTGGTCCAAGTTTATAAACATAACAGAATATTAGTTATGGAGATTTAATAATGCTTGACATTATATTAAAGAAAAAATGGATACTGTAAACCAAAGTATTCATTTTGCAGAGTTGTTAGGCCCAAAATATACAGATTTAGCTATGATTTTCTGGTAAATATGATAGTAAATTGTATTTGTGCCCGCATAATTATATATGTAAGTGATCCATCTCAGGATTTCACAGAGAGAGTTACTGTACAATCATTGCAATAGACAGAACATTGTTATTACTTTATTTTATTGTCGCAAACATAATTTTTATAATCTCTGGTTTCAAATAATGTTGTTAACAGTTGAAAAATAGTCTTACTTCTTTTATAGTAGAATAAATCAAGCCTTAACAGGGCAAGAACCGTATATAATAATTTACTAACTAATTTCTGTAACTAAATAATCTCTTTGTAGGTATATCAGTTAGTAAATTCATTCAAGAAAAACATATTTTGACTTATATGTATTTTTAAGACCAAAGTCACAACCACAACATAAGTAACGCTATCTTCTGGGACTTGGGAAATTACCGGCTGCCATTTTTGGTGGTCCAAGTATTAATTTGTGCTTCACTTATATACTCCAGATGCCCAGTCTACTTCACTCTATGGTCCGTGGTTTAAGTGATTGAAAACTGGGTATGTGGCTTGGAGAAAGAGAGAGAGCTTAAAATGGAAATAGGAAGCGATCACATATAATTAGACGAGATAAAGGAAAAGTGTGATGTGTGTGTGATTGCTTGGTGGGGAAATTTGATAAAACATAAGGGTTGGAGAAAAGAAGGAAGGAATGAAAAAATGATGAATTATTTGGGTGATCAAAACAAAGGCAGTAAATTTTACTCACATTTCGCACACATCAGTGTCCAATGGGAAAGAGGAGCGATCATTAGAATTAGGCGAGATTAAAGAAAAAGAATGATGTACTTGAGAATGATGTAAGGGAATCATAAGAGGTAGTATAGGTGTTAAAAAAGATGGAGGGGATAAAAAAATTGTGGGTGACTAAATTTAATAAACAATTTCAGATTCAACTGGGTTTAAGGCCAATTAGTTTAAGCTTAAAACATTGTTTTAGAGTTTGATGTATAACAAGTTATATGAATTATAAATTTGTTTATGCAACAGCGTAAAAAGTAGTTAAAAAAGATTCATCAGGAAAAATCTGCATTACCTACAATTTTTAACGCACTCTCAAGTTTTTTTTGTGGATATTTTGCAAGCCCATTAAGGCTTCTGGTGTAATATTAAAATACAATCAAATCAGCAAAGTTGTGCGGCTTAGAGGTCTAAAAGAATAATGTAAAGGATGTCTGATGAAATGGCAAGTGGAAGGAGAGTACGGGTTACTGATGATCTGCAAAGAAAGGTCCAAACCTTCTACTCATCTAGTTGCAATGCCTAACTCGCTACAAGTGATATAGTTCTAAACTATTTATATACAGCTTCCAGGTATTATATAAATACTTTGGTCATATTATGAACCAATATTATTTTTCCATATTCAAACAGAGTACATATAAACAAAAAAAGTCCAATGTTTAAAATCAATTTTATTAATTTTTTACTACACCTTGTATTGTACTATGTAAACGTTAATGATATTTATGTCTTAGAGAATTTAGATTACTTTGTAGAAATCATAGGTATCAGGAAAATATATTACAAACTTTAAATATTAATAAACACATTTTTAAATTATTTTACATCAATTTAGCTTTTATAAAAAGTGTTGGATTAAAAAATGTGAGCGCTGACTTATCAACAACTTTAGCGGCGCAATAACACCTACACAGTAGGTAGTGTTATATATTGAACTATGATAAAAAACTGTCACGATGACCTTTAATATTATACTTTACCAAACTAAGATTCTAAAACCATGCAAAAATATAATAATACAAACATGACATGCTAAAAATACGACATAATACGTGCCGGTAAATTATAACAATAACAAATAAGTGTAAAAAGCTACAGGCAAATAAAATATTTAAAACTGCTCAGAAAAATCACACAAAAAGATGCAATAAACTTAATACTTTTTTGCAGGCGTGTTAACACATATTTTGAGAATTATAGATGAAATTCACAAAGTATTTTAATTCAGAAATAGTTAAAATTTTAACCGAGCTTATAGGAAACTCAATAGTTTAAATCTTGCAAAAATAAATTACAATGCAAACAATTCTAGTAGGTAACAAATTATCTTTGGTTTATTGACTAGAAGTGATATCTTTAATTTTTACTTTTTATTCTTTGGTTGGTTATTGTTAATTTTTTTTCTGTGATGTACAAAATAATGTTACCGGATTTAAATTTAATATGACTAGTTAAAAGTAAAAAAGTATTTGTTGACAACCTTTATTGACATGTGGGGTGTAAATAAATTGTTGTCATATTTGGGGAAGGAATTAATACTTGTTTGAAAATACTAAATATGTAATACTATCTTAAAAAAGTCATCAACAGATCTACAAATTAACTGATTTTTTTGTAATTTCAACATGTCATATCTATATTTCATTTAAATGTAATGATATTATCTTCAACTAAATTATAGTAGAACCTCAAATAACCAATATGAAATTTTATCCGAGTGAACAAATATGGTTTGCCGCAAATTACCCACATCACTGCTAACAGTTTTTTCTGACCAGAATCAGACAGTGAACTGATGATCGGAATCATGTTCTATTTATGATTCAAACATTTTGTATTTATCACCTACTGTAATTTACATTCAGCAGAGAGACTCCAATACACTTGAATAGTATGAACTACTTAGGGTGTGCGAGTACTCGAAACTTCGAGTTTTTGGCCGAGTATTTTAATACTCGAACTCGACTCAAAGTTTTGAAAACTACTCGAAAGTTCGAGCGAGTATTTCCCGCCGATCGCTAACGATTGCGACCGGCCAAAACGCGTAGTAACAGCCGCAAAAGGCAATCGCATCATGTAAAATCGGCCGAAAATGACGACGGCGAACGACTGCGACCGGCCAAAACGTGCAGTAACGGCTGCAAAAGGCGGTCGTATCACGTAAAATCGGCCGAAAATGACGACCGCGAAAGATTGCGACTGGCCAAAACGCGTAGTAACGGCAGCAAAAGGCAATCGTATCACGTAAAATCGGCCGAAAATGACGACCGCTAACGATTGCGACTGGCCAAAACGCGTAGTAACGGCAGCAAAAGGCAATCGTATCACGTAAAATCGGCCGAAAATGACGACTGCGAACGATTGCGACCGGCCAAAACGCGTAGTAACGGTCGCAAAAAGCGATCGCATCACGTAAAATCGGCCAAAAATGGTGATCGGACCGCGTAATTTCGGCCGTGACTAACGTTTTCGTCATTAATATTAATATTGTTATTAATATTGATTTTCAGCGATGTCTGAACCAGGTGAAATTGGCCAAATGACAACCGGGCCCGGTTTCATCGGCCGGAAACGAATGTCAAACCGTGTTTTGTTTGTCAATACGTAATCCAGTTTGATTGTACTGGCCAAAACTTTGTATTGCTACTCATGTATTAGTTAGAAACCATGTTTAGATTATCAAATCTAGGGAGGTATCCAAATCCCATTACACTATTTGAAATTACTAACTGATAGCAAATACTTGCTCGAAAATACTCGAAACTCAAAAATAATTGGCACTACTCGACTCGACTCGATTAAAAAAATCACTACTCGCACACCCCTAGAACTACTGTACTGTACTGAACTACTGTATAAAGAAATTTAGTATGTTTCCAATAATTTGTTTCTTCTAAATATTTTTTAATCCAATTTATTACGAGTCTCGTAAATGTAGGATATGAGAGGCTCTACTGTATATATATATATATATATATTATATATTAACGGCTTCACTAAATCAGCAGTTCTCACACGACTTAACATGATGAGGTTATCCATGTGAAGTGAGTGGCTAGGAATAGGAGACGTCCAAAGGATAGGAATATCAGCGGATGCCTGAGATAGCAATTACAGGGCGTTGTAAAAGGAAAGAACCGCTGCGGTTTGCGGATTACGAAAACTAAATTAAATATCCTCAAAATAAACACAGACTTAGAGAGTGAATCACATACTTTATATTCTGGTTGCGGCCTCAAAATAACTGCGGTTTTGTTTGATAACTATTAACACGGGTCAGATCTATGAGTTCAATACAATTACTGGAAGGGATTGGGTTTTAATTACAAACTACTAACTTATTGGTTCTTTTTCTGAAAACAGCAATATTGAGAAAAGACAAACAAAACTTAATTGTGATGGTAGGGAGTTTAAATGGAGAGTTAAACGATAAAAAGGGTAAAAAAAAAGATAGATGTCATATAAACTGAAATGAAAATAAAATTTTTCAGATTGAAAGATTCTCTAAACCTCAAAAAATAGAGCAGTCAGGTCTTTTCTGTTATAAGTATACCACCATTCCAATTACTCCAATTACACTTTTTGGACTTTTACTATTAGTTTTCTCCAAATACTCGTCAAATAATTGTGATTTATCATTTTACAATAGGATTTCCTCGTTTGAATATCGTTAGAAGCGGTTTCCCTGTCTATGTCTATGTCTATGTTATCTCTGTCTATGGAATAAGCAAAAAAATTATATAATTTAACTAGCTGTTAACCGGCAGACGTTGTCATGCCTTTGACTATTACCAACGAAACCAATACCACCAAGATCACCTGTTTAAGTACACGTCATTAGCTTTTATGTAAACAACAACATCTTTCCATAAGGTTTATATGGGAATCCTTTTGGGCCAGTTGAAAGGAACCCAATTGAGTTAGGACGAAATGGATGGCTAAAAAACCTTCTCCATGAAATCTTACATATACAGGGTGTCACAAAAATGCGTAGCACGCTATGCAGAACCATATTCTAAATACAAAAACAAGTTGAAAATGTAGAGTAAAATTTGTTCGATTTCGGCTTAGTTTAGGCGTAATCCGCCATTTTGTATTTTTTTGAAAATAATTAATAATTCAAAAACCCTTCGAGATATTTTTTTGAAACTTGATATAAACATTAAGTTTCTGGTTTTTAACATTTTCCAAAAATAATTTTCATTAAACTTATCAAATTTCAAAATGGCGGCCATTTAAATATTTCAAAGTCAAATTCCATGAAAACTAGCAACTGAAACAAAATTTTACAGGACATACAATTTAAAGAACTTTGTAATCCAAATCCAATGACATTTTTACTGTAAAAATCGGTTAATAAACAAAAAGTTATGGCAATTTTTTATAATAAATTTCAAAATGGCGGCCATATAAAATTTTCAAAGTCAAATTCCTTAGTGCATTTGACCAAGTCCTTTAAATTTTATGTCTTGTAAAATTTTGTTTTAGTTGCTAGTTCTCCAGGAATTTGACTTTGAAATTTGTATATGGCCGCTATTTTGAAATTTATTATAACAAAATTAGCATAACTTTTTTATTTATTAACCGATTTTTACAGTAAAATTGTCATTAGATTTGGATTACAAAGTGCTTTAAATTTTATGTCTTGTAAAATTTTGTTTTAGTTGCTATTTTTCATGGAATTTGACTTTGAAATATTTAAATGGCCGCCATTTTGAAATTTTATAAGTTAAATAAAAATTGTTTTCGGAAAATGTTAAAAACCAGAAACTTAAAGTTCATACCAAGTTTCAAAAAAATATCTCGAAGGGTTTATGAATTATTAATTATTTAAAAAAAATACAAAATGGCGGATTACGACTAAACTAATCCGAAATCGCAAAAATGTTACTGTACATTTTCGACTTGTTTTTGTATGTAGAATCCGGTTCTGCATAGCGCGCTATGCATTTTTGTGACACCCTGTATATACCAAGTTTCATGACAAACGGTCCAACGGTGTCCGAGTCCATAAACTTGAAATATATATACAAACAAACAAACCAACATCCTTTTTTTAAAATATAGATACATTAGTGACGTTAATAAATTGCATTTACCGCCAAACAGCGCTCTGCAAGGTTAGGTTAGGTTATCTTTAATAAATGCAAATTGTATCTAGTAAATAATTTATCTTTATTTATCATAACCTAACCTAACCTTACTCCAAAGGAAAGGACCTATTCGAGGAAATATTGCCAAGTATTGGCTATCTACATAGACCTAAACAGGTGACCGACTTAAATATTTTGTGTTTAAAACGGTAAAGCATAGGCCCCTATAACTTGACTTTAATTAATGGTATACGTATAACGGAAAAGATCCCAGCAGTCACACGAAGTAGTACTTGCCCTTTTGACTCAAATAACAATTTAAAAAAATTTAAAACACTGACTAATCTCCAATCTCAATCGTCGAAAAACGCCCAAACTACCATCTCACAACTTCATCCATTACTGAACGTATCCGCTCTAAGCCTGTGTTACTGTTCAGTCGCTATCTTCCGAGTCGAGTTTCTTGTGAGTTACAGAGATGTCTCTAAGTGAATGCAGAAACTCACGAGCAATGGCCCTGAGCCGAGAGATGCTCGGTGAGCCGGGGGGTGAGTTGGGGCTCGGGTGAGACTTGGGCGTGTGCTGCACCGTGATCGTGTGCCGGAAGTCTGCAACCGAACAACCACACTCAAACAAAACTCTGTAATGGTACATCTAATCAAGTATATATAAAGTTATTGAAAGTAGTAATTTCAATAACTTAAAGCTATGAATCCTTACCTAAAAAAATTATTTAAAAAATGTGGATCAAATTTGTTTTAATTACTATTTTATACTAATAATTTTCCTCAAACTGTAATTAAAATTAATTAATATTTGATTGGACTTCTCCCATCCCTTATGAATTCAAAACAAATTTTGGTTGGGAGGAAGGAAACTCCTCCATTTTTTGTGTTTATGCCAGTAGCATTTTCTTTTACATTTTGACAGACGATGGTCCAAATAATGATCATTTTACTATTTAAGGTTGACCGGTTTTCAGAAAGAAGGTAATTCTTTCTTTTTTTTTAACTTCAACTGCCTGTCGCCATAGGCCAATATGCCTCTACGGCAATCTAAAGACAGCGAGGTACCGTTAACGGAAATAGTCAATAGGTGAAAAAGTATCACAACGGTAAGCCAGGATCAATCCTACGCTTTTTGGCCAGTACAAGTTTTAGGGTTAATTCAGTCAGTTTTAGTCCAAAATTTGATCATTTATAAATAGCGCACTGGAAAGTGGCAATAGGGTTCCGTTTGAGAACAAAACATAATTTTAAAATTTTGCTCAGGATTAATCTGGCAAGCCATGGATAGCGAGAAGAGCAATCTTATCTGCTACACTTCCTAACTAGTTTAAAAATAAACAATCAACATTTAAAAATAACTTGTTGCTTGTTTATGGTTCACACTTATATTTGGTTAATGATTTCCCTGGTCAAAAAAGTTAATTTTCCCTGACTCTCGGCTTGGAATGCATACTTTGTTAATAGGAATATTAAAAAAATATTATTTTATCAACCTCCACCTTCTCCGCAGTCGTTCAATGTTCTCCTGTTAATTTTTTAATACAGTTTATTGATGTCCAATACATTTCAGGGTGTCCACAAAAATTTTAACTTTTTTTTCCCTGACATTCCCTGACTATTTCCCAAACTTTTCCCTGACGCACGACATAATTCATCTGCACAATCACTCACTTGAAATGACATTGTAGTCGATAGGAATTGTATTACATACATAATAAAATAAACATTTTATTCTGGAAGTTGTAATGCATATATAATTCAAGGAAGAAAAAAAGAAGACCCAGCCTCCTCCTTCCCCATAGCTGGCCTAGTTCTCTCTCCACTTTCTTTTTTTCTCCCTTTTTTTATTTATTTTTTTATTGAAAATACAAATACATTGCTGACATTTTGACGACAGGGCTTAATGTACTTAAATTATATCTAAGAAAACCTAATAATTTAAAACAAAACACACAAGGGTACAACAAAAGAATTCAATTGTTGTACACTTCTTGTGAAAAAAACCTGAAAAAATGCTGCAATAGTCAGGATTACGGCTGACTAGAGCATAACAAAGTCCCCTCAAATCCATCATTGGGGTGAATTTCCCTGACTTTCCCTGACTTTGGGCCTACTTCCCTGACTTTCCCTGACCAAAATTTGTTTCCCTGACTTTCCCTGACATTCCCTGACTTTCCAGAATGTGGACACCCTGCATTTATTGATTTACCAGTTATTGTTCACTTTCTCTTTGTTAGACCATAAAAATAATTTAACAAAAAATCAAATACGAGTTTTTGCTTCTGAGTGCTTTGCATTTACCATTGAATTAAAAACTTTCACTGACTTGTATAAAATATCAAACGTTTCCCTGACTTTCAGCGTTTTCCAGATTTTCCCCTGACTTTCCACGAACATTTTCAAATTCCTAACTTTCTCTGACTCTCCTTGATTTTCCAGAAGTGTGAACCATGCAATTGCAGGTGTTTAGGCTACATAAGACGGCCACACACTACCGGACTTTTGCAAGTACAAGCAGGGAGCAAGGTATGAAGGTAGCAAAATTCATAAAAACTTCTTCCCAAGCCAGCCCCCGAACAAGACATTGGATCGATCTTTCTTCAAAGAGTATCTACTGACAATTTATTCTTGAATTCCAGTATATTTCCAGTATTTTCAGTACAACTTTTGACATAATTCCAGGATTATATGGCAACATTACATTTAAAAGAAGCGAATAATATTAATGTCATCACGGTAATTTTTTCCTATGGTTCAAAAAAAGGCAATCAAGTATTAAGAAGACAATAAATTATTTAAGACATTGTAACATTTATTTAATGACGCTATTTCTTGTACCTATGTACATCAATAAAGAAATTTTTGATTTGATTTGATTAAGTAATTATTTTATAAACTGTCGATATAATAAACATATTTAACCAACTACAAAATTCACACAAAGATTTATTCAAGAAAATTTATGCAATTTTAGATTTAAAAGTAAAAAATGAAATTGAAGCTTGGAAGTCGGAATTAACGGTCAAAACCTTCATTTTTTTGATTGTCGGACCGATAATCCATCTTATTTTAATAAAATTCCAGTACATAATATGAAATTCCAGTATTTTCAGTATCAGTAGACACCCTGTTCAAAAAACCGAGAGAGCGTTGGGTGCTCGGTCCGAAGTCTGGTAGAGTGTGGCTTTTATCTCCGCTCCTCAGGCAAGAGCCACAATGAGCCGCACCACTCACCGCACGGGAAGCTGATCTGCGGCGGCTCCTTCTTGAGCTGCTTCAGTTTCGAGTGTTTGAACACCCCCCGCCGCTTCTTGGGCGTGGGCGTCTGCTGCGTGATGATGATGTGTAGCTCTCGTTGCAACAGGTCAATCTCTCGTCTCGCTAGTTCGGCCTCACGCTGTTGCAGCTTTTGCTCCACCATCTTCTGCTCCAGCTGCGCTTTCGTCAGCTCCTCCTCTCTGCACCGCAGTTCCTGAGGAGAAAAACTTGTTTTCGTCATACTGCTTCACAAACAGCTGTTTTTAACACGTGCGTTAGATGCTAAAGTTGTTCTTTTTACTCCTCGGATAAAAAGTATCATTTTGATGTTGTTTTTCGTCCTGTTGGTTGAGGTTGAGCTGTTAATATGAATTGAACAAATTATTCAGCTTATCAACAATGAAAACTTGTGTAACAGCTGTTTGTTTAGAGTAGCTTTAAGATCAATACTGTGTCACGATGAAAAAACGCAAAATTTTATAATCGGTTACAGAAATTGCAAAACACACTGAAATACTACTTCCAAAACATGATTTGATCACAAACTCCATGAAGAATCAAATGGCGCTGAATCTGATTGATTAAAGTATCAATGTATCACACCATGAAGAAATGAATCGCGATCGCAACGTTAGCACTATACACGTAGGGGAAATAGATCGCAACGTTCAGCACTTTGAGGGTTGGAGGGGAGATGTCAAGACCCAAGTGTATATGTCAATATATTCTTGAGGATCGATTAATTAAAAAATATATTACAGACAAATTATTAGCATTACACTGACCAAGACATGGTTAAAACTAACCTTAAGAGCCACAACATGGATCACACTTCTATTTGATTAATAATTTCCCTGACGAAAAAAGTAAATATTCCCTAACTATTGACTCGGAATGTGCACTTTCTTACAAATATAAATGTTTGTAAAAACATCTTTTGGGCGTCCACCTTCCCCATAATTGCCAAATGCTTTCCTGTTATCATTTTAATTTTAATGTTTACACTTTGTTGTTGTCTAATACATTTACTGCCTTTCCAGTAATGGTTCACCTCTTGGTTGGACCATAAAAACCAATCTAAGAAAAATGTAGGCCTAGTAAGTTTTGATTTTCGCACAGTATTGCTTTGCGTTTACGATTAAACCAAAAACTTTCCTTGTATGAAATATTGTACATATTCCCTGGCTTTTAGCATTTTTCCAACTTTTCCCGGACCTTTTTCAAATTCCTTGACTTTTCGGAAAATGTGAACCGTGTACAAAAGATTCACCTTTCTTCCTGCTCCCCCCCCCCCATACGACTAGTGCCAACAGTATTAGAGTTACGTGTAAATTCATGCAACCTCTCAACGGATCATCAATTTCTGGCTAATTTCAAGGATGAGAATAATACCTTGCATTTATACCGAGCAGAATTTGAATACCTCAAAAAATAGCCAATTAATACAATTCAAAAAAATATATTATATTTGGGAGGGTTTTTAAGGACTTATGATTCCTGAACATTAACGGATCATTTTGTGAAGTTACTTAAATCATTAAGAAATTTGACCAGCAAGATTAGATATTAACAAAAGATGAGACTAAATTCAGCTCCTAATAATAGTAAATAATCAAATGAAACAACTATTTCCATATATAACAGTAGGATGCCAAATTGATGTTTTAATGTTTATTATACTCAGACAAGAAAATATACTGTCATTGAGGTAGCAAATTGAAACAGATGAATACATAGATGACAAAACATACCTACTATATTACTAACCCCCAAGGTATACATTTCTGATGTTTTTTTGTGATAAAACCAGTGCAAACCAAATCAATAACCAATCAATCAGGGGTTTAAAGCAAATATTTTAAGATGGAGACAACTTTGATTTAACCACAGATATACAGTATATTAAAATAATCTTTTTGTGACTATCATTATATTACAAGAAATAAAGCGATTTTTGTGCAGAAGATTATGGCCAAACTACTACGTCGATTTTGATGATTTACGTGTCGTTTGAAAGCCCTTAGCGTCTAAATGTGCCTTTTGGGGGTCTCAAGTCAGTGTGTGGAATAAGAAACCCTTGGGAAGCCCTCAAAGTGTGGTTTTGTCCCATGTAAATAACATTGGACAGCAAATCAGAACAAAAGAAGCAGAACAGCTAGGAATAAAGATACAAACATATGGTTTGCTAGTCTTATTTAAATGAATAAACCTACACATCCATCATATTCATTGAAAACATAAGCAGTAGCTGGCGTTAAATAGTTTGATCGGAGTAAATGTTAAAATTAATTACCAGTTCTACAAGTAATGCAACAAATGCAAAGTAAATGTGAAGGCTAAAAAAAACCAAGCTACAAATGTCACATGTCTAAGGAAGGCCATGACGTGTGAGGTGCCATTTCGATCTGACCTTCCCTTGCAATTAAGGAGATAATAAACAATGCTGATACAGAGGACAAGAGTAGTTTCTTAGCAAAAAGGATAAGAAAGGTCTAATGCTTCTATTTTATGTATCAGCAAAAGATATCTTGACAGTATTATGAAGAGGTCCGTAAATGCATAAAGTACATAAGTAAATAATACCCACAGAAAAATCAAATCAAAACAAACATCCCCCTCTTAAAATAATTATAAACATGCAAGTCAAAGATAACAATGGCCTATTATCACTTCACAGGGTGAGAGTTCACAAATTAAAACACATAGGGGTGTTAGGATCACAGTATAGTATTAGTACATACACTTTTAAAATGAAATCCTAAATTTCCTAGCACTAAACAAATTTCTAAAAAAAAACTACAAAGAAATAAATAATGGCGTAAAGCTACTCACACGTTTAAAAGTTTAAAAACAAAACTTCACACACAAACATACTGCAACCAAAAAAAATTGCATTTACTAATGGGTATGAAAATAAAGAAAAACAGTAAAGAAAAAAAAAAATGAAAATAACAGCAGGCTCACCTCCTCCTTTGAGCGAAAAGCCTTCGTAAGCAGACAAACATGAGATTCGGTTAGTGATTACAATATATATCAAAATATGATAAGAAACAAAGTAAATTACTAAAGGAAAATGAGTCAACAAACATAATAAGAAGACGGTCTATGATTATTATATGAGTTTATCATCAGTCCCAAACAACAGGATTTATCTTGTTGGTCCGAATTACTGATAAAACCCCACCTAAGCTGGAAAAATAATATTTTGTCATGACATACTCTTCATGAATATCTGTATGGATTACTATTAACTATATTAATCATAGTTAAAATGTACTGTTATACTTATACTTGATTAAAATAAATCCTTCAAAGGCAGTAAACAAAACTAAAATTGTGATTTGAAAAAAAAAATGCTATTGTACATAGTAAGTGTTCATTAATTACTATATAATACCACCCAAATCATTTGGCAAATCAAGCGCAAATCTCAGCTCATAACAAATATTGATTCTGTAAAACAGTGTTTTGTTGTATATACAGCTGTTATAGAATTCAAACTGATCTCCATGTTATCATTTTGGGCAAAAAACTAACTTTGAGGGTGGCCTGTGCCTTTTAGAATGGGGGGTGGCCTGTGTCTGTGTCTTTTAAAATAGGAAGAATAGGGGGTGGCCTGTGTCTTTTAGAATGGGGGGTGGCCTGTGTCTTTTAGAATGGGGGGTGGCCTGTGTCTTTTAGAATAGGGGGTGGCCTGTGTCTTTTAGAATGGGGAGTGGCCTGTGTTTTTTAGAATGGTGGGTGGCCTTTGTCTTATAGAATGGTGGGTTGCCTGTGTCTTTTAGAATGGGGGGTGGCCTGTGTATTTTAGAATAGGGGGTGGCCTGTGTCTTTTAGAATGGGGGTGGCCTGTGTCTTTCAGAATGGGGGGTGGCCTTTGTCTTTTAGAATGGGGGGTGGCCTGTGTCTTTTAGAATGGGGGGTGGCCTGTGTCTTTTAGAATGGGGGTATTGAAAATTGAAAACCACTTAGCACAACTACGGATCAAGGAAATTTATTTGATACCTCAATCGTCAAACATGATGCAGAAAGAAAGAAGAAATTCTGTTCACAATAATCGCATTAGCATATTATAGATACAGAATTCTTCATACATCGCTCTACTTTTGATGAAAATGTTCTCGAGTTGATGTAAACTCAAAAGTGATTTGTTGTACTCAAAACAAATCCAGCCACCTTTTAACACCATTTCATGCAAGAAATAACACCTAAGATATTTATTTTTGATGATTTGAAATACAATTTCTTAACCCTCCAAGTGTCTTTAATAATGGTCTTAATGTTTGCCTATTTTTGGTGATTTTGCAGTGTTTTATTTATTTATTTATTGAAAACAAAATACTACAAAACAGGCATGCGCCCAATTACAATGTAGCATTCGATTAATTAAAAAGAATATATGAGAGAGTTCATGCCGGTCCTTTTTCACTTTCTTCATGCACACAACAATGCAACACATATGCGAGATCACGTACTAAACCTACTTAAAAAAATAGCAAAAATTCATAAAGACATTTATTGAAATAAATGTAAAAAACTCAAAAACACTCCAAACTGCATTATTGTATAGTTTTTCTTGTTCATAAAATCATGGGCTTCAATAGTATGTATATAACATCTCATAAAAATTATAATAGAAAAATTATGTGATGTTTAAATAAATAAAAATAAATACAAAAATTTTAAAGTTTGCGCTCCATCAAATTATAAACGGTTCTAGAATATAAAATTTTCAAAATAGCAAATTTGTTTTAAATTTTATAAGGATACTAAATATATGAACAAATAATCAGGTAAAGCAGCAAATAAAAAAGTTTTAGATAATAATCTGTTGTCGCATGCTATAGCAAATGAGCAAAATGGCCTTGGCGACGTTACAGTCGGAAGGATAATTTACCTCGATATCACTGCCGCCTATTTCTCCAGGAACATCAACCAACCATTCATCATCACTAAACTTTTCTTTTAAAGCCCCACGTATGTCAATACTGTCCATTTTTACAAATAAAAACAACGAAAAACATCGCAAAACAACACCATTCCCGAAGTTAGGTTAACGACGCACAACAAACCTTCACACTTAAGCTGTCTGCTGAAGTACGATTGCACGAACGTAAAAAGGGTCTGCAGACAGACATCGGGAGAAAGCTTACAATCTGCCATAAACGGCGATATCAATTTCGATCCAGTTCATTAAGATTCAATGCGCCCCAGAGCCTATTCCGTAAACACTGTTTGACTGTCGACGCAGCGACAGTAAATACCCCAGCAGATGTGTTTTGTGTCGCTATAGCGACACATAACACCTAGAGGGTTAAGAAAACAAACAGGGGGAAATCCCACAGGCTTTCTAGGTCCTATGCCCAACTACAACATTCCCTTCAGCAGGTCTTTGGGTTCCAGCAACAACCGAGATGCCTCAGCTGGTCTTCCAGGCAATTTGCCCAATTCCCAAGTTCCCTTGATAGGTCGGCAACCCTCATTAAGTGTTCACAGCCTAAGCTTGATGACTGACCTTTTCTTTCATGCGGAGCCCATTGAGGACCTCCTCTATCTCGATGCGCCAGCCGTCCTGCATGGTGTGGAAGCTCTCGTGAGGAGTTTGCGTGAAGGCTGAGTGAACGATAGCGTCCAGCGACTGCAGGATTTCTTCAAACCCTGGTCTCAGATGGGGGTCCGACTCCCAGCAATCTGCGGATGGAAAACATCAGTAATATCGTGTTGCTACTAGAGAGAAAAGAAAGTGCAGGTCAGGTAAGAGCAGTGTTCACAGCGAGGGCCAACGTGGATGAAAGGCAAGAGTTCAAGATTAGCCTGCCACTGCACTTGCCCCTCCAAACCCTGCTGAGCAGTCAGGAGAAAGGTGGTGCAGACGAAGCTCCAGATTCACACTTACTGCCCTTAAGCTACATCGTACTTGGCTCTACCTGGACAATACTTCCATGCTGTCTAGCTTACACAGGGAGATAATTAAGAGCAATGCTCCAAATAAATTGTATAAAAAAGTATTTTTTGAAGGTGAACTTAATGGAAATTTTGCAGAAAGGTTGTAGTGAGTATTTTAAAAATAAAGGAAATATAGCTGTATCAATAAATCCTCTAACACGTTCAGTGGGTTAGGGTTCATTTACGCTACAGATCGTTGACACAACGACCCTCCTAAATATTTAATAAAATATATCATGGGTTCATTTACTCTACAGATCGTTGACACAATGACCCTTCTAAAATAACTAAACAAAAATAAAGGTTCATTTGCTCTACAGCTCGTTGGCACTATGACCCTATCTAAATAATAAAATAATAATTCAAGGTCCATTTACACTACAGATCGTTGAGTCAACGGCCTTAAAATGTAATATTTTAAATAAATATGAAATTAGGTCGTTGATACAACGAACCGTTTAGTTTAACATATTTGTTATTTCAACTTTAGGGCCGTTGGCACAACGAGCCATTTCATATATTTTATATTGAAAATATAAAGAGTAGGTTCATTTACACTACAGATCATCGTTCTACATGGTGCGCAAAAAGTATCTTTAAACGGAAGGCGCTCATCCATTCGCACAGACAACGCGGCCGACACGACGCGACGGACGAAATTAATTTGCGCATATTATTACTAAAAACCATACGCATATATTTATATAAATTCCTTTTAACAAATAAAAGTCAACTATTTTTAATGCAGTACAAAATATATTGCCGTAAAACAACGCTAATGCTAGAAGTTAATTTGATAGCACTATTATACTATATTTAATATTATAATTCAGAAGCTTTGACAAATTATAACCATTATTAAAAGGTGAACCTTTAAAGTGAGAACTAAGACAAAAATATAAGGTAAGTAAAATGGAGTAAATTGAACCAAGTAAATATATTCAACGGAACTGCTGTATAAAACAACTAACTTACCACAGTAAAACGCCGTGTTGTAATAGACGTTTATTTTGAAGACGTAGAAGCTTAAGGTATTGCCTAGGCGTATTTCGTCCAGGAAGTAATCGAATTCAACCTGTACGTTTTTAATGTTTGACTACATGTGTGTATGAACATGACAATAATAATAATAGGTACTGTCCTACAAGTAGTAGAATCATAAGGAGCTTTAATGCCACAGTACATATAATTTTAAATTTAAAATTAGCCTATGTATTACGGAAATTGATAATTGAATTGATAATTGTCCTCGGAAATGATAAGCGAGGAATTTGGCGTGACTGTAGTCCCTAGTTGGGTACTCCGTATGGAAGACAAAAATTATTGGCCCGGTTTTTCCATTCCTGATATTGACACGGTCTTAACCGGTTGGCCATTTTAACTTAAAAGACTCCTAAATGTGTTTTAAAATATGTAAATGCAAAGTTCTTTTGGCCAATGTACCTTTCTCAATACAGTAATCGTTTTCTTTGTATATATTAGTTTTGATAATACGTATGATTGTAGCAATCCGATGGACCTTTGGTTCCATTTAAAATAAAACATTATTTTTGTAATTTGAAGTTTGGTTTTACAACGAGCGGTTACATAAATTTGCTTGTTGTAAGTAACTGATTCTTTCCACGTTTTGTGACTGGGCGTATCTGTGGGAGATTTCTTGCAGAACTGGTACAACTTAGACTACTTTATTTACCACATCGAATATACATTTTATATGATATGTATATACATTTTATGAATTTGTTACTCTGCTGTTTTGAATACAAACAGAGACCAAAATTGATATTATATTATTATGTTAATTTAGTCTACAGTTTTGTTATACATTAAAAATTTGAGATTATATAACATACTCTTTAAAATAACCATAAAATAGTAGTTTTAATCACAAGGAGCAAATGTGGTTGTTTTTGGTGCGCAATCGCTCGGAAAACGGTTAAATACTAAAAACACACGTTTGCTCCATGTGATAAACAACTGTTTTTGTCATACTGCCCAAGTAAGCCTTTGATAGTTGAATAAACAATAGTGGATAAACAATTAGGTCATTTGTAACGTCTTGGTAGTTCAGATAGCTTAACTTTACAATATTTACATTTATTTTATTTACAAACAAATCGACTTACATTTTGTCCACCTGTTGGTTATCTTTGAAAAATACAAACGTAAAAAGGAACAATAACAATCTTTTAGGTTAGCGCACTCAAAAAATCCACAGCTGATTTTTTGGTGCGCTATTGTAAGGTATCAGAAAAATTCGATTTTATGAATTAATTACAGACCCAAAAACAGATGATTTTTGTGCAGTATGATACAAACCAATTTTTTTAAAAGTTAATAATTGCCATTAAGCTAAATCATATATTTTATATTATATGGAACAAATAAAACAACACACATTATCATACAAACCATAATTTTATTCTACTTCTATTGGTTACCAAGATATTGAAAGTATTAAACATAGTACGTTGTTCAATGTTAATCTTTTAGGTAATAAGTAAAATTTATACCTCGCATTAATGAACATATATTAATGAAACTTGGTATGTGGCTGCATGTGGTTTGGGTTTACTGATATTTGCATACGAAAACATTTTTCGTGGTCCTCATGGCAGCAAACCTGCGACACAGCAGGTATAATATTATTCTTATGGATAATAAGAAACATGTGATGTCTTGCTTGATTATGAACATGAAAGTGGTAAAACTTGGTATGTTGCTTTATATAGTGGTGATCCATTGGTATTTGCATAAAAACTTGATTGTTGTGGTCCTTGATACAGCATACCTGCATACCCAGTCCTAATGTTTATCTTATTGAGGATAAATAAAATGTCATATCTCGTTTAATTATGAATATGCTTTGATGAGAGTTGGTAAGTAGCTTCATGACGCAGTAAAGTAGGCCTACCATTTGAAATTCGCTGGGTATGCAGGTTTGCTGAAACGGGGGTATTTTTTATTTCTGTGATGGTTTAAAGGTTATTACACTACATACAACGTTGCAAACTTACCATCTAAGATGGGTAAAAAAAAACAGTTATGGGTTTATTCCTGTTCCAATAAGGCTCGGCCTTAAAGGCCTTCAACATTTCCATGTTAATTATACTAGACCGATTGAGCAAATATTGGTAGAAAGACAGCAGGCAATGAACTATAGTAAGAAACAGGCCTATACTTTCCATCCTGTATGCCCTCTGCTCCGTCGGCCTTACAGTTTAAATTTATTCATCAATGACGTTAGTAGTTAACTGAACCGATTGAGCATACATTTGTTAGGAGAATAGTAAATACATCAGAAAATAACCTTTGCCTACTCATGGTCCAAAAATGATTTACAAAATGTTGGAATAACTATCGAATATATGGGTTAATAAATGTGTTCTAATCAGGCCTCATCCATGGAAAAATATAGTATTGTATAGAAAGATATTCGAAAATACTAACATCGGGGTTAAGTTTTGTAAATAACAATACCCCCGTCGCAGCAAACCTGCGTACTCAGCGAATTTCCAATGCATGTATATGTGACTCACTACTTCATAGAGCTATTTACCAAGTTTCACAAAAATACATCCATAAATAAGTGAGACATAGCATTTTATTTATTCTCCATAAGAATAACATTAGGGTTGAGGACGCAGGTTTGCTGCAACAAGGAAGAAAAGTAATGTATTTTTTTGCAATTATCAATACAACTGAACCAGGTGAAGCTACATACCAAGTTCTCTTAATTTAGGTTCATAATTAAGGGAGATATACAACTTTACTTAATCTCCATATGAATAACATGGGGGCCGAGTAAGCAGGTTTGCTGCTACGGGGACTATCAACAAAAAACTTGTTTTTTGTGCTAATATCAATATACCACCACTAGTTGAAGCCACATACCAAGTTTCATCAATATACATTCATAAATAATCGAGATATCGAATTTTATTTATTCTCCATAAGGATAACATTGGACAACGTACTGTGTTTAGCACTTTAAATATCTCTGCAACGGTTGGACGTAGAACAACGATTAAAACGCCAAAATGTTTGTTTTGTTGAGCTAAACACATTAATAAACAGAAATGTAAAGGTTTTAGTAAAATTATCTGAGAAAAATCTAAAAACCTTTTTCCCATAAGATTAACATGGGACACGTTTTTTTTAATTTTCTCCACGACAACTTAACCTAGGTTAATGATTAAAGATACTAAATTATTTGTTTTTTAAGCTCTATAGAATGGATATAACCAAAATTGACTGTTTGTAACATTTTCGGGTCAAATTTGCAAAAAACAGATTTTTGGAAAATTGTAAACCCCCATAAAACCCCCTTCTCATAGTGCGATCGATCTGGTTTTCGAACTTAAAGTCATAAATGCTACTCTCCACATTTGTGCCAAATTTCATCAAAATCGGGTGTTTCTTTCAAAAGTTATCGCGGTAACGGACACACACACACACACAAATATATATATATATATATATATATATATATATATATATATATATATATATATATATATATATATATATATATATATACATATATATAAATTTGAACGAATAGTGTTTTTGGCATCTGGGGACCTCAAAACGAAAAGTTATCATGGCCTCGGGCTTAAGTCTTACCATGCCACCTACGGTAATAGCTTCTTCCCTATAGGGGAAATTCGCTAAAATAAAAAAAAACTAACAGCTGTTCAAAAGCAACCATTCAATTGTAAAAATAACACTCACCTGGTAAAGTATCATGTGATTTTCTTGAGAATTGTGATTATTACCTATGCGTACATAACTTTAAATGTTCATGATTAGGTTATGTATAAATTGCAAGAACCATTCAAACTAAAGATTGATCATAAAACAGGCATGCCCAAGTAATCGAGGAAATAAGCAAAGCAAATACGCTAGCCTTGGAGTGGAACCGTGAATATAAGTCTCTAGGCATTTTTTAAAAAACTAACTGGCTTTTCGAGCAAAGCTCGGTCCCCCAGGTGCTTTAAAAAATGTAACGATTTTCTCAAACATACCATTGTACAGTGATCGCGAGCGAAGCCGCGACGGGATACTAGTATTAAGTAACCATGTATCTTATAAAATAATAGCGTGTAGTGGCGAAGTGTAACCCTCAGAGCAAACTATTCAACGTAAAGAGGCCAGGGTTGTGTCAAAAAATGTCCCTTAGCCCAAGGACAGAATAGAGTTTTGATAATGGAACCAGAAGTAGATGATTTTCCTTTGATAAATCCTGGGTCTCAAAAAATATGACAGCAGAACGGCATTCTAGTGGTTTACAGCTGGAATTGTAGTTTGATTTGCAATTTATGCAGATGTAGTTTTGTGTGAGCAGAATCAACAGTTTTTGGAAAAAATTACAATAGTGACTATCCTTCCTAAAGTTCGATTTGTGTATCAGTTTAAAAAAAAACCATGATTGATGACACAAAAAAAATCTGACAAAACGTATATAGGAGGAGTATGTTATGTTTATAATGAATAAAATGTGAAGATACAAGTTAATGCAATTGATATAATTCAGTAAACTATATTTTGGTTAAACATTTAAAGTCTAAAATTCCGATTTAGTTCTTTTATCTGAAAATTTTGTTTGATTTCACAGAGTATGCTTTATTTGATGAAATTTGATGAACATATGGTAAGAAGTTTTAATAAAATTGACGAGAAAACTAAAGGAGTAATGGACCTATCCCACTATTAGCATTGAATACATAAATATTTATACTAGCTGTCACCATACCCGGTTTCGCCTGGGAATAAACATTGTGTGGTGTGCTCTGCATTATGTGGTTACCCATGGAACTACTACGAATCATGATCAGCTGTTTTAATTATAATAAGCTCAAACCATAAGAGCTTACAATAAAGTGAATGTCCATAAGAATAACATTATATAGTGATTAAATTATCACAAGTAGACTTGGTGAGATCTTGCTGTATTTTAGGCCAAAAGATAAACCTCAGAATTTCATTAGCAAACGTTACCTCAAGATTTAATAAATTATTTATTTATAAACTTTGACTTTATAATAGACTATAACTTTTATAGACAACGAGAAGTAATAAATAACAAATTCTAAGATAAATAAGAAATTTAAATCACAGCCTTAGAGGTTGTGTCTATTATTCACCATCTTTAATTTAGAGCTTGTGAAGAACTACAACAGTGACATTAATTAACTAACTAGAGATCTTTAATTGGATATTTATTCAATTTGAAAATTATTTTTATTGTTTTTTAATTTAATTTTAGTTAATTTCCTAGTATTTTATTATATATTACTCAGAGATTTTTAGAGCTTGTCAGCTCGGTCAACCAATACCTTGAGATTAAAATATATACCTTTGTGTGAACCAAAACTAACTAGGCCACCATTATTATATTTAAATCACCTACTGAAAAATTTATTTAATTGAAATCCAGCAAATTTGTAACATCAGTTTGTGATTCCCTTGAATCAGTTAATCAAAACCGAATACACATGTAAAGTCACAATAAAGTAAATCTGTTCATATAAATAGCTGATTTATTTCATTACTGTAAATAAGCTAAACATAAGGTAAACCAGCTGAATAAATAGGAACAGATAAAGTAATTTAACAGTTTATCAGGTAATCTTATTAGGTTTATCTTATTAGCGTAATTTTCAAATAATCTCAGATTTATTTTGGAAGTTTAATTAAATAATATTATAATAATATTATTAAACCCTCTGGAATCCAAACAAACATCGGTATTTCGTGATGATTTTATTATTATTTATTATCTTATACTATTCAGATTATGGCGGGATAGTAGATTCTACCAAATATTATATGTGATTTGCAGGAGGGAATATCTGTTATTTGTTTAATTATGAGGATGTATTTAAAGAGATAAATATAAATGCAAAGGTTGTGTATGCATTTGTTTTTAAGGTATCTACAAAACGGATCTACAAATAACATAATCTGTTGAACCTAATAACAGATTATGTTATCAAATAACATAATCACGGCGCGGCAGAACACATCGTACAGCCGAAGTTGGTATAGGCTGCTAAATTAAACTCGTTACGTGTTCAGTTATCTCAGGCTGTATCTGTGTATAAACAGAGCATGAGATACGATTTTATTAATTAGCCTTTTTATAAATGTAATATATATTTTTTAAATCACAAATAAGTATTTTATTTACAATTACTTTATAACACATCGTGAAATTTTACGTAATCCAAATAAGTAACTTAATAAATAGTCCGTAAGTTAAGCTGTATTTAACTATGGTACAGTAAAAATGACAAAACTAAATGTGGACTTATTAGTTCCGATACCGTTTAAAAATTAGATAACTTCTTATAACTTATAAAATAAAATAAAAAATGCCATCAAAGAGAAACTAATTTACGCTACTGTTATTTAAAATGTTAAAATCAAATATATGTTTAAACTAATTTAACTATAAATTTAGCATTCACAAATTTATTTATTTTGCAAAATAGAAGATTTTAAATTAATTTACTCCGCTAAAACAACATAATTTACTGTTTCAATTTAATGAAATCATAAATACTGTAACGCTACATAATAGTAATTTTTTACTGACTTTTTAACAACTTTTAAAATGGAAGCTGAGAACGTTAAAACAGTTAATGGTTTATTTTAACTTTACCTATCGCTTTAAGTGGGGCTTTAAGCCACTGGGGCCAACTGGGCCACTGGGGCAAAGCCCAATGAAGATATGTTAGTTTGTATAAGTGATCTATACATAATAAGCTATCAATTAAAAAATTAATGATTAAAATAGGCCCAGTAGATCGGCCCGTTGGATTGGTCAAAGTTTTAATTATTTTGAAATATATATAGTGATATCCACTTACACAAAACCCCGATTTTAGGGAACATATCCTAAAATTTGCCTGCTGAGTTTCTACCAATTATTTGTTCAATTGGTCTAGTAAATATATGATTAACATGGAACTTTTGAAGGTCATTAATAGGAATGAGTCTCATTGGAATTGAAATAAGCCCTTAACTGTTTTTGTGATGGACCTATCTTCTTCCAAATATTTACTCAATAACTCATGTGGTTTGTGCATGATGGGCTTAAAAAACACATAACAAATTCAGCATTATAATCACAATGACTATCTAGATAAATTAAGCTTTAAATACCATGTTGCAAGGTCTTATGTGCTCCCAACCCAATGTTTAGTTGCCGCGCCTTGATTTTATATTGTTTAGTACACCGTTGTGAAGTAGTTAGTAAAGCACGTGTTTTTTCCATCCTGTGGTAAAAGATAAACGATCTGACTAAATGCTCATTAGAACAAACATGGTGCATTGTACGGTGAAATGTTGAGTAATCTGTACCCATAAACTCTTCTATGGGGCAGTGACGGACCAATGGGCATAACCCTAATGACGTACGTAATGATTTGCAGAAGCCTAGACGTTTCCTGCCCCAAACGAAAATGGGCAACATATTTTAATTAATTAGGTTCAGTATTTTTTTGAGAAACACTGAACAAATCTGTTTCATAAACGAACAGACAGGTAAACAAAATTTAAATATCTCCGCTGCATACAATGTTTCACTGCTCAAAGCGATGTAGAAAAAAATGTATTTTATTTATATAGATAAATACATTCCTTATGTGTAACATCTGTTATTGCCTGTCCATAATGTGAGAACAGCTACAATTCAAATCAAATTATTCCCCATGTTATTATTATGGGCAAAACACTAACTATGAGGTCAGCCCGTGCCCTTGAGATTAAAAATATCGAAAATTAAAAACCTTATTGCAAAACTACGAACTGAGACGAATTGTTTTGACACTTCAATCATTAAAATTGGCCAAGAAATAAGGGAGAAGTTGTGTTTAAAAAAAACGGCTTAACGTATTATATACATGGATACTGGAAATTTACCGATCATACACATTTGTCATTTGACTTTCGTAATAAGTCGGCAAAGGGCAACGCTAAGCGCAAGCGTCACAAGGTAAAGCGCCTTCAGTTTGACAGATACTATTACCGCGCAGTGTAGTACGATGATCTGTAGAGTAAATGGACCGTTCATTTCAGTTTAAATTTAGTTCACATGAAATGGCTCGTTGTGTCAACGGTCTTATTTTATAAAATTATAAAAATATATCGATGAAGGTCCGTTGTCGCAACGAGCCTGTAGACGCTTTGGACCGTTTTGCTTATATTAAATGGGTTCATTGGCTCTATGACCCTCTTTAAAAATATAATAATAATATAAGGGGCCGTTGTATCAACGATCTGTAGAGTAAATGGACCTTCTTTTTTAAAATTAAATATAACGGAGGGTCATAGTATCAACGAGCTGTAGTGTAAATGGACCTCTTATTAAATTAAATATTATTAAATAGGTCCGTTGTGCCAATGATCTGTAGAGTAAGTGAGCTGTCCCCGTTCAGTGCAGCGCGCCGGATTTCCAGGGGTTGCCTAGCAAGGGAAAAAATTCAATTATCATGAATATGTATTCGATCAACGCAATGAATGTGTTAAGGAATTTAACCCAAAAAACTTTCTGGAAATTTGGTAGCGCTTCGCAGGATCATTACAATAAGTTTTTTAAATGGTCATAAGGTCATGAATCTTTCATAAATGGCAGTAATTTTGTATAAATAAACATGTTTAAAGTGAACACAAATTTTCACAAAAGGCCTGGTCTCAAATGGGGATATGACTACCCGAAATCTGCAGTCAAATTTAAAATCAAAATAATGCGTTGATTTATTAGTTGTTTAAACCTATATTTTTCATAACAGTTTCCCACATTTCATTCTTACCTTCCATCAGTTGGCGCCACTGTTCCGGACACGTGCTGGGAATCGGCAGCGTTAGCTTGTTGACTGCCACTCCGTAGGCTATGGCCAGAGCGTCTATCCCCTTGTATGGCGTCTCCCCGGTCAACAACTCCCATAGTAGAACACCGTAGCTGCGAAATGAAAGGGGGATATGTCAAACTGTACCAGCAAAAACCTGCAGTAACAAGTGAATACTACTATAATCGAGACTCACATCATATCCTATACAAGCAAATACTTTGTCTAATTGTTTTCAAAATTTATCTCGGAATCCAGCGGAATGATTTTACTAAAACTTTGGAACTGGGGGCTTTTCGACATAGCACATAAATTGGTAAAAACATTAACCCCAGGAAAATTCATATTTTGTTAAAAATCTCATTTGAAAATTTTAAACTTAAAAGTTGGGCTCTTTGGAGGGGGGAAGCTTGATTACACATAATATAGATGGCCCTTCAACCCTCTGATAAATTGAAAGAAATGTTAAATATTAAAGGAAGGGTCTATGGCCCATCGAACCATTGACCCAGTTTGTATATTTCTCTAATAAAATAAAATAAGGTTCGATGAACCATCGGCCCCAAAATTAAAAATATTAAGATTATATAAAATAAATAAGTAAAGGGTCGATTACACATCAAATAGATGGTACATCGACCCGTTATGACTTAATTCTAAATATGTTTCATTTGGGGGTCGATGTACCATCTATATGACGTGCAATCAAACCATGGGTTTAAAAATATAATAATATGAAATGTAGGGTTGATTACACATCAAACAGATGGTCCATCGACCCATTAAAACTTTATTCTAAATATTTTAGTTTTGGGGGTCGATGTACCATATATTTGATGATTAATCGACCCTAAGTCTTTATATGTTATTTTATATATATAGGATCAATGGTCTATCAGACAAAAATATAATATTAATTTATAAAATGATTTGATGGCCCATAGACCCGTTTATATTTTAAATTGAATTAAATTTCCTAAACGACTGATGGTCCATCGATCGCTTATGTTATTTCATTTATTTTATTCAAGGGTCGATGGACCATCTATTTGATGTGTAATCGGCCCAGACCCCTTTGGAGTTTTAAATCTAAACAAAAAATCATAACAGCTGGAAATAAACTAACCAGAGAACTGCCAAAGAATCTACACATGGTAAATTATCAACAAGGGATTTCTTAAAAATAGTAACTAGAACCATTGAATAACGATTACATATGGAGTGGACATATCTTTTTCACCCTAGAAACTAATCAAATATCACCCTCGTACTGAGAAAACTGATTACAAGTGAGCTTTAAGGATGCTGAATCATAAACACAGTTAAATCTCACTTAGCTAAATCAAGTAGATATAACAAATAAATATATACTGCATTTCCAGATTTTTATATCTTAAGATTAAAATTTGTAGCAACTAATTGTTTTACTTGAAAACGTATTTGTTAATACTAGAAACCGCCCAATGGTCGAAATTTGACCAAATATTATTTGACGAATATTTGAAAAAAACGTTTAATATTTAGTGGGTTTTGTTGCGCTCATCTCTCTCTCCTTGTCTCTTCCAGCTTTCTCTCCCTCCCCCTCCCCAACCCTCCCCCCAGGTAATTTTTTTAATGTGGAGTTAAAAAGAATAGCAGAAGGGTTTACAATTCCAGTAAACGGTAGCCTTTTCATTTATGCCTGAAACCTCTCCACCTCATCCTCTCCCGAGGCCTCATCCTTGCCCCTCACAAACAGGTTTAATTTTTTTAACGTGGAGGTAAAAAGGATAATAGAAGGGTGTTACCATTCCAGTAGCTAGAAGTATTTGTATTTACATTATGTCTGAAACATCACTGTCGACCTCTCTTTGTCAGGCTTAGGATCATGACTATTATAAATGTGTACATTTACCAAATATTATTTTATACAAAATCTAATTTCCATGAATTCATATGTAGACAGAACACTCATAATCTTAACACAAGAGGTAAATCCAAACTTGATATTCCTGTATATAGATTAGCTAAAACTAGTAATAGTCATAAATTAAATCGCATTAGATTCTTGAATAAACTACACTTGTCTGCCAAATTTGTAACATTTAATAGATTTAAGGCAAAAATATCTGAGTGGCTCACCGAAAACCCATATTATTGTGTAAAGGAGTATTTAGAGTCTGATATTAGCATTAATTTTTAGATTTACAACACTTTGTAATATTGTATTATTCTGACTATGTCTATTCCTTGATCCTTGATCTGTTTTCCCTGTTTTGCAAGCATTTATTATATCAACAGCTGTCAAATATAGAATTATTTAATAAATTACTGTTCTGCCATAAGATTAACATTGGAACTTTGAGAGAATGTGAAGCATAGCCCTAAGGGCCGATATAAATTATAATGGGTTTCTGCTCATCTATAGGACACTACATTTCTAACGGTATGCGCAAATTTATCTTACGATGCACACAAGCTGAGAAAAAGGAGGACAAGTTTTGTGCTTGCCTATTAATATAAAGATATAAAATAAATAGTAAAAATAAGTTACTGGTTTTTGCATAGCTAAGTCAACAAATTACTTGTGATAAAAACTTGATTGATGCTTTTCATTAAGTATAAATAGCAATTACTTCTGTTACTGTAAAAATCAAAGAAATTTACAATTATTAAACGTTGTAATTGCATAATGGTACTGCATGCATGTGCAAACACAAACTTACAATATTTAAATTTAAATTTCACAGATATGATAGAAAATAGCATCAGGATCCCTAGGTCATAACAATTTAAATGGAAGACAACTTTTTTAAAGACAAAGAATAGTTAATAAAGTATATTAAAACTCATCAGATGATATAAAATATAAAACGTTCATCATTAATCAACTTAATGTACTTAAGGGTCTAAAGAATAAAAATTTTCTAATTTGTTTATAACTCAACTTATCATCTCAGTGAAAACCAGTCTAATTGGAAGCAGCAGTAGTGGCAGAAGCTTAAAAATAAAAGTACTTAAGGAGATCAAGACATCTTAAAATAATAGTTGGTAAGTACTTAAGGAGATCAAGACATCTTAAAATAATAGTTGGTAAGTACTTAAGGAGATCAAGACATCTTAAAATAATAGTTAGTAGGAATAATTACAAGTGTCCGGAGAGAAACAATACACAAGTAACAGAGAAGACTGGAGCAAACGCAGCTAGTCGTAAACACCAGATGAGTCTTTGTTTTCCGTCCAATTTAATTGTTTCCTACGTAACTTAGCCTTCACCTTTGTTGCTGTTATGGGAGTTGCTTCATACTGGAGTTGACTTGTTATGTAATTTAATGGGGGAACTGCAGTAACTAGATCACCTTCCCGAGGTGAAATTGACAAAATAATATAGATTGTCAAATTGAAGAGTTGCAGTTTGGCCAATCTGAACAGATATCCGCTTTACTATGAGATTTGTCCAATTCATTGAGACAATTGATGTGTAAGAGATACTATTAAACTAAGCAACAGAATAAGGTACATTATGCCATTTTGATGGCCAGCAAGAAAAAGTAAATTACCAATTTAAAAAAAACCCAGATTGTAGATGTTGTATAAGTATAGTATTGACATTTTATTTTCTTGTTTCAAGCAACCAAGAGTACAGATCATTATTATTATTGGAAACAACAACACTGTGGATAGAATATCACCTCTTTTGTATATTTTGGATTGCTTAAATAATATTTTGTCATATAACAGAGTTTATGGTTTTATCCTGACATCAATATAAAAAGAATGTTTTGCGCATGAGTTGTCCTAGAGCTCCCACAAAATGTCACACAATGTTGGATATGAACTAAATGGAAGAAACCAGAGTGTTGAGAATTTTAAATATCAGAAAATGCATGAAAAATGCAACTTTGGAGTTTCAGTTTTTTTACAGCTACTAGCAGGAATATTTCTTTAGAGTTTTCATATAAATATATTGGTATATTTACATACCTTCAGTGACATCAAGTTGAACAACAATATTGTCTAATCTAAACTCAATATAGTCATTCTCTGAAATTTAAAACTGCTGGAACTAATTTTTTCATTTAGCGCAACATATCAAAAATTGTGGAAGCTTTAGTAATTTAGTGCAAGTCAGGAGCAAGATGTACAAACCATGTCGCTTTGGATTTTGCTTACTTTTCTTATTGCCAACTTATGTTGCCAACTCTACGTCACAGTTGCCTAATCTTAACTACCTCATAATATTATGGAAGGTCTAATGAGATCCTCAATCCAAGTTTCTTATCTTGATTTTTCTCAACACAAGTTGCACACCTAACTTTATGACACAATCTTCTAGTCTAAACACACCTTAAGGGTCTTCATCTTTGGAAGTTTCCAGACACCATCTTGGAGTTTAATTCCATAAGACTAATGTTAACTTTGTGCCTCCGTTACTCCTCACCCGATTGTCACAAAACATTCGCTTCGGTGTCAAAATAAAGGTGTAGTGGTTTTCAAGGGAATTAAATTTTCGATTTTCTTAATTTGAGCATTATGATATCAAAATAAACTGATTCATTTTCAATTGTATTATTGTACAGTTTCTCGTTAATCTGTAAAACATTTTAAAATCAATTTCACTAGAGGATGACGAAGGCTTTAATTTGCCATCAAAATAAACTGTATCAGGTGAAGAGTAACGGAGGCACTAAGTTAATATTGGTCTTATGGGACGAAGCTGTAAGATGATTTCCGATAACATACGGTGATCAGGACTCAACTGGTTACCAAAAAAGGTTTAAGTTACCTGTACTACTGTCGAGTGATCCGGATTTTGGTCATGTGCTACCAAAGGTTTCGAACCTCTGTTGGGTCCATTATCAAGCAGAATATCAAGCTGGGACTAACATCTGTATACTAATCCTTGTTGGACGTCGTCAAATTGATGAAAACACAGTTTATGACACATATTTTTACTTAAAACACAAAACACATGAAACTGGCCAGTACGAAAATGGTTATGCACGTGCAGCGCTCCGGAGGATGATCAGTCCCCCGGGGAGGCTGCACGTGCATAACCATTTTCGTACTGGTCAGTTTCATGTGATTTGTGTTTTAAGTGTAAAAATATATGTCATAAACTGTGTTTTCATCAAATTGACGACGTCCAACAAGGATTATTATACAGATGTTGATATTCTGCTTGATAATGGACCCAACAGAGGTCCGAAACCTTTGGTAGCACATGACCAAAATCCGGATCACTCGACAGTAGTACAGGTAACTTAAACCTTTTTTGATAATATTTAGTGATCCACAGGCTAATTCATCAAGTCAATTGGTTACCTTGAGTAATACAGGAACTTGAACAATTTTAGGCAGTCTGAGAACAATTCAGACAGTCAGACCTAGTGATTTACTTATTCCCCATGCAAAAGTGACACTGACCTCCAAACATCGCTAGCTTTGGAGAATATGGAAGTTTTGATGACCTCAGGAGCCATCCAGGCGTAGGTTCCGGCCGCAGACATCCTCGTGGTCTTGTACACCTCTCGCGCGAGGCCAAAATCGGTTATCTTCAGCGTTTTGAACTGCAGGTCGTCGTTTTCGATTGGTTCTTTCAGAAGCACTGCAACATTGGACAAACCGATTAGCGTTTCATCGAGAAAGAAAAGAAAGAGAACATTCAAATAAAAGAATACGACCAAATGTTCAGTAAGTGTGGGAATTAAGGATTCGTATAGGGTGTCTATTGTGCCTGAGACAATATAAATTATTCAACATTCTAAACTTTCATCCCTTGTATAATAAAGGAACTTCCTGTTTAGGTGACAACCACGACAAGTTATAGTGTAGTCCTACTGTGTATTGAGATACTCGAGGGAAAGGGCTCTTTATTAATTGTCTACATAAGATTCAGAACTGCCTTTAAAAATATTTTGTCAATCAAGACTGAATACCCAAAATTTACACAAACAAAATGAACGACCGAGTGATTCTTGGATTTATGCATTGACATTAATGTTTCTAAAACCCTAAGTTGGTTAGATTATGCAACGATTACATATGAATTTACTAATCAGGCAAGGTCTGGAAATAACCCCTTAAAAATAAATAAACTGTACCTTATTAATTCTGAAAATGCTTGTCAAACTGAAAACCGCTCAGATACAACATTATTTATTTATTCAATTCAATATTTCCAATATTTTGTATTTTATATAAACATATCAAAGTTGTAAATATTAAAACAAAAAACATATATATTTTCAATTACCTATATTTTAATTTACTTTTAGCAATAAGTAATTCGTCAAACTCAGATTCCGAAGTGAAGTGTGCATAAATTACAAGCCTTTTGAGGTCAGGGGAGAAAGAAGACACTGGATGAGCCCAGGAGAAATCAACAGGCGGTTGCTTTACACAAATTGCTCTCAATAATGCAGCCCCAAGTTGGTTAACATTGCACGCACAATGTTGCGATACACGACCTCCCGTAGTGCTCTACGATAAACGATTATGGCAATAGATAAGACTTTCTGCAATAGTAAAGTTTCTGCGATATGTGTTTTACTGCGATACGCAATTGTCTGCGATAAACTACTTGCTGCCTTACAAAGCTATCTGGGGAAAAACTTTTTTAAGCTTTATTTACCGTGACACACAGTTTTCTGCGATACAATACTTTTCACCTTACTCAATACTCTATTTTTCTCTGACTCTGATACATGACTTATTGCAAAAAATGTCTTATTGCGTAATTTGATTTTAGACTTTTACAAAATTGACTTATTTCAAAATTTAAAAGATAAGGAAAGTAAAAAGGGAAAACAAAAAGTGAATTAAATGTAAAACTACAATAAAAAGGGCGTGTTCGATATCTAGGCTAACTGGGACTTGGGGTAGTTCAGATAATAAAATTCTTTCTGCAATAGTAAAGTTTCTGCGATATGTGTTTTACTGCGATACGCAATTGTCTGCGATAAACTACTTGCTGCCTTACAAAGCTATCTGGGGAAAAACTTTTTTAAGCTTTATTTACCGTGACACACAGTTTTCTGCGATACAATACTTTTCACCTTACTCAATACTCTATTTTTCTCTGACTCTGATACATGACTTATTGCAAAAAATGTCTTATTGCGTAATTTGATTTTAGACTTTTACAAAATTGACTTATTTCAAAATTTAAAAGATAAGGAAAGTAAAAAGGGAAAACAAAAAGTGAATTAAATGTAAAACTACAATAAAAAGGGCGTGTTCGATATCTAGGCTAACTGGGACTTGGGGTAGTTCAGATAATAAAATTGTTCAAATAATCAATCAAAAAAAATTTTAAACCGTAACCATATATACAATTTTTAAAACCATCCAGATACTATCCATTAAAACACTGGTTCAAACTAAGAAATAGAAGAACTTAATATTAATAAAGTTATTTATATTCAAATTGACTTTTTAAAAGTTAATTTCAAATTCTGTAGTGTTAAACTGGGTTTGCCCCAGTAACGAAAGTCTCTAAAAGGTATTTTTAAACTTCTTTAAGACATTTTATTCTTAAATCAATATTACGGTAATTGACATCTTTATATATTTATAACTAGCTGTTACCCGGCAGACGCCGTCATGCCTTTGACTATTACCAACTAAAACCAATATCACAAAGATCATCTGTTCAAGTAAACATGTCATTAGCTTTTATAAACAACATATTTCCATAAGGTTTATATGGGAACCCTTTTGGGCCTCTTGGGAGGACCCCAGTTGAATTAGGACAAAATGAATGGCTTAAAAACCTTCTCCGTGAAATTTTACATATAAATACCAAGTTTCATGGCAAACGGTCCAACGGTGTCCGAGTCCATAAACTTCAAATACATATACAAACAAAGCAACATCCTTTTTTATAAATATAGATTCTGTAAGCAAAATTTGTAGGTCAAAATTGTGGGAGTTTGGCAAGTTGGAGGATGATGGGAGACGGCTCAAATTAAAGGCCTTGATCCCATGGTCTCGGGAAAAATAGCAGTATTTCTAAAAAGTTACCAACAAACAAGAAATAATGTAAAACATCTCCTATAAGAAAAGCATGAGGATTTAAAAAGTCTGCATTGTTTACATTAAAACATGTGGTTACGTGACTACTTTGTTTGCGAACTGACATGTGTTCCTACTTATATTGTTTTATTTTCCTCAGCATGTAAAGAGTAAAAATATCAGAATTGGAGCAAGGTTAGGGCTTATTGCCCCTTCAAGCCACTAGTTGTACTATAAATATATAATATACTAGCCGACCCGTTGCAGCTTCGCCCGCGAAAACTATGATAGTTGTGTGTGCTGCCATTCTGTGGTTAGCCCATGGAACTACTACAAATCGAGATCAGCTGTTTGAATTTTCATCAGCTCAAACCAAAGTGAATGTCCATAAGGAATACATAGGAACTTTGAGACCAAGCGGGGCGGGACACAGAGGGAATTTTGTAATACCATTTCTTAGCAAGCACCTAGGGCCAAAGAGGAACCTATATGTCAAATTTCAACTCGGAAGGCCTTATAGTATAGTATGGAGATTTCATGATAGGTCAGTCAGTCAGTCAGTGGTATTTGGATTTTATATATTAAGATTATACACATTTGGATTTGATGTATTAAGATTATACACAACGATTTATCAATAAATACAAGAAAGAAATATTTTTCATAAACAAGTGTTAGCATTTAATTTCAAAGTGTAAAGTTATTAATGCTTAATCTAAATACATAAAACAAAGTTGGGTTAGTTACACCATTTATAACTCAAAACTACTGAACCAATTTTGGCATGACAATTTACAGGAATATTTCTTATATACCTGGTTAACATATAGGCCTATTTTTGTTTTGAAAATTCTTAAGTGATGCGCCTTTCAGCCCTTCAAAGTTTACATGATATTCTTATGGAGGAATGTTTTATTTGGTTTGTTATGCACATGTGTCTTTTCATAATTCAATAAATTTAAATAAACAGCTGTTATAGGGTTTATATCTAGCATACTTGAAAGGCATAAACATATGTTCATTATGGAAGTAACAAATCTACTTAAATGGTAACTCAAACTCTTTTTTCGATGCTGAAGTTAGCTGTCTATCAAAATAAGCGAGTGAGCGTAGGTAGCGAACAAGCTTATCTTGAAAATGAACGAGCATTTTTGGCGTAAAACAAATTCAGTGACATTTAGGGCCGGACAATGTCTATCGGGCCAGCAAGCAATAAATTAATAATACCCTAATTGTATTTATGTTTTCAGTTTTGGGCCTGATGATGATCGGTTTGATTGGTCGAAATTGATTGCCCAGTACCATCTTATATATATGTTTATTGTCTTATTTACAAGTGAGTACAGTGTAAGACTAAATATATTTTAATTCATATTAGGCGTTTTTATTTACAGTACCGGGGGACCGAGCCACGCTCGGTGTTTGATTCTGCAGAAGAGGCATTGAATTTGTTTTATTTCAGATTTTCAACATGAGCTCGTTCGCTTCGCTCACTCGCCTATCAAAAGAGTTTTGAGTTGCCATTCAAGTAGTTTTTTATTTCCATTATGGGAGTTGCCATTCAAGTAGGTATTTCCATAACGATAAACAGCTGTTTACAATATTTTAATTTATAGAAGCTGATTTAATGGTTTGTTTTTGTTATTCATAGTAACCGGTGTTATGATTTTAAACTCCATAAGCCCAATGTTAAAATTTTGAAATTTCAAATGAGTTGTTTAGAACAAAATATGAGTTTTCCTGAGGTAGTGGTTTTCACCAATTGATTTTTTAAACCCAAAAGCCCCTAATCCCAAACTTTGCAAAATCCTTCCGCTGAATCTCGAGATAAATTTTGCAAACATCCAAACAGACACAGCTTGTAATAGAGTATAGGATAGGATACTGTTTTTAGTACACAAAACTACACTATTTTCACTGGGACATTCATTGACTTACTTCAGCTTAATAATGATTTCATGTAATCACGCCCCAACATGACTAAAATGAGAGAAAGGAAGGTGAATGAACCAGAGGTTTGGGAGGTTGTTGAGTATGCTAATTTCCTCACGGATGAGTGTTCAACCCAAAACCTGTCACTATGTCACTCTCACTTTCAAATTGCGACTGACAGTTATGTGTACAGTTCTACTTCAGCAAAAAACCCTAAATGTGAACTGGCCGTGTTGCAACTTTCTAATATTGGTTTAAAGAAGGATGATAAGCTTTATTTTGGAAAAATTGATAAGTTAAGATTTTACTTTTTTGCAACAACTTGACATAAACATAACCACGATTAATTTTAAAATTGTAAATTAAAATTAGTATGAACTCCAATTTTCACCGTCCATTGATTTTATGTTCTTTACAGATTTTATTGCTGGTGCTTCAAACAATGTTTAGTATTTGTTTATTTTTAGTTTAATTGAAAACATAAACTACCATGTGCTAACCGAGTAGAGCATCGATTTGGACAAGAGTCTACAAATAAAAACGTCAATAAATCACAACATTCTCAAATTTGTAACCTACTATAAAACATTAAAATTTGACGTCCGGTACCACAAAGATATATTTTGGCCCTTGGTCTGTAAAAATAAATTTAAACCACCCTAATAATAATTTATTAATAATAATTTATTTCCTACCTTTTCTGCTATATCCTATCTTTCCGGTAACCTGCGCAATATTCCCGCTTGTGGAAGATGTGACTAGCAGCTATGCTGGGGTTTCCTAATCCGCAAAAATGATGATGAATAAATTTAAAAAAGCGATGGGACTTTTGATAAAATCTCTCCATAAATTTAACCACAGTGTCAAAACCCATTTTTAAATATTGGAATTTGATCTGCTGTGTGATTCGATTTGTCTATAAGACTAAAATCAGGTGATCAAGAAAATCTGTTGGCAAAGCTAAACAGTTTGTATAAAGACTACCGATGAATAACTAACTATTAGTAATACTGATGAAACAAACAAGTAAGCGATGCTTAAACTTTTTACCAACAAAGTAAATAAAAAAATGTGCTTTTACATGTTTCTACATGGAATAAATTAGTATGTTGTCATGGAACTCAAGGGAATTTTAGCGAATTTCCCCGATAGGGAAGAATTACCGTAGGTGGCATGGTAAGACCTACGCCCGGGACCATGATAACTTTTCGTTTTGAGGCCCCCAGATGCCAAAAACACCATTCGTTCAAATTCATATATATATATATATATATATGTGTGTCCGTAGGTACGATAACTTTCGTAAAAATTGTCCGATCTTGACGAAATTTGGTATAAACGTGTAAGGCAGCATCTATTTTCATGAGTTTGACAACCAGACAGATCACACCATTATAAGGGGGGGTTTTAGGGGGTTTTCTTACCCAACAAATGAGTTTTTTGAACTTTTTACATATAATTATTTTTAAAGCCAAACGTGAGTTAACGCTTTTGGATTTAGCTTAAGAAAAAGACAATTTGGTATTTTGATCATCGCTCTACATCAGTTGGTTACCGAGATATTTAAAGTGCTAAATACAGTATGTTGTATGTTAATCTTATGGAGAATAAGTAAAATTTGATATCTCAGTTATTAATGAACATATATTAATGAAACTTGGTATGTGGCTACATATGAGTGGCATACTTATATTGCATATTTGCATATAAAACCCATTTGCCGTGGTCCCCATTGCAGCAAACCAGCATACTCAGCAACTATAATGTTATTCTTATGGAGAATAAGAAATATGTGACATCTTGCTTATTTATGAACATAAATTAGTAAAACTTGGTATGTTGTTTCATCTAGTTTTGATCCATTGATATTTGCATGAAAACCAGATTTTTGTGTTGTCCTTGATGCAGCAAACCTGCATACTCAGTCTTAATGTTTTTCTTATGAAGAATAAATAAAATGTAATATCTCGCTTATTTATGATTCTGCTTTGATAAAAGTTGGAAAGTGGTTTCATGACCTAGTTAAGTACCATTTGAAATTCGCTGAGTTTGCAGGTTAGCTGCAACGGGGATATTTAAATTTTCAAGGTCGCCATGATGTGTCGAAATCATTAATTGTCCTCCCCTCTCTGTGTCTGAGGTTGTTCACCGTTCAAATTTAGCATACCATTAGGCGAACAAATATACAATATTTTCCATCAGTAGTAGATAGATCACTGAAGGAGGTGCCTAACTTCGGATCCCACGAAAAATGGATTTAACATTATATAAGAAGTTAAAAACATAGAAAACGTTGTTCATATTAGACTAGCCGTAACAATACTGCTATTATTCTTCTACATATTTATTCAAGGATTGTCCTTGTTTACAGAAGAGAGCTGAAACTGTTGAGCACGCGATGTGTTTTCAATGATCGCGTTGTTGATTGAATCACACCTGGTGTTGTGGACCAGAAATATTCCCAATAGGAACTTAAAAATTGTAAATATTTTCGGGAATATCTTTAAGGCTTGGGACTAAGAATTTGCAAAAATGGGAATAAAAAAAATCGGAATTAAAATGATTATTTAATTATTAAATATTTAAACATTTTGATATGGTTTACGTAGGGTGAATCCAGTTTACTGCGATTCCACTTGTCTGAATAAGTATCATCAATAAAGGGTATAACTTAATATTTTACTTGAATAATAATTCTATTTTACGTGTATTTTATGTGAGGTGAATTAATTATTAATATTTCCTTATTGGGCAACACTCACTGCGCGGGAAAAACCTCGGGATCCCTTCATAAAGCGGGACCTTATTTTGTGGCCCCGCGAAACGTCAGGAATCATAACTTTGGGACGTAATTTTGCGTTGTTTTGTGTTTTATCGTTTGTGTGCGTGTGAACTGTCTTCAGTGTTTTTGTAAAATGACAAGTCAAGTGGATACCTTGACATGATGAATGTTGAAAATTAACGTCCCTCGATTTAGTTCTATTGTCTATACCAGAAAATATTTTACTTCTTAACTATTACAGCTATTTATTATAAATTTATATTTTACTGTAGGCGATAACACATACTTTTCAATTTGGAAGTGTTAATAATTTTACATATTAAATTGTGCTTTTATTTCTAAATAGGTTTTAGTGTTAGAATTGTTCAACAAATAATCATGATGACTGTGTTTTTGTCATACAACTTAGATACAGAAGGAACCAAGTAGGTTCTGGATTTAACCTTCACTAAAAGCCAGAGCTAGGAGTGCAAATATTACGTTTACTTTCAAGACTGACATCGATCTTTTGTTGGGGAAACTGCAGCATGATGAAGCTTTGAAATTGTGCTGTTATTAAATTAGTGTGGAACAAACAAAAAATGAAATAGGGTCAATAGATTTTACCGGCAAAATATAGTTGCTTTCACTAAAAGATTCGCGACCGAATTCAAAAATATTCCTTATTTACAAACCCTATTTCCAAACAAATAAATCTGATTAGATACATTTTTAAAACTTACAAACTGGAAAAAGTCTATGCAAATTCTCTTTCAAAATATCGGTTATGTGGGATAAAACCTTAATAAATATCAAAATGGACGATATGTAATTTTTGTTTTGTTTTCAAAAATCCGCATTCCATTTTGCCGCATCGGTATATCGACACGATTTGACACTATAACGGCGAAGAGCGACCCAGGTGTGGACAGAACACCACTGATGACTTTAGCAACGCACTCGCCGTGCATATCACTTTCCCGGCGGTCCGATAAGGATAAGGACTTCCGGTATCGAAAAGATCCGGAATGCGCGTCCGTCCGGTATCCGGGTGGCGGTAGCGGGTGGGGGAGGATCGGAGTGAAAGTAGAAGGCATTTCCGAAAGGCTCGAACATCCGGGAGTGTGATATATAGTAACACTGTGACCTTGCCACCTGTTTCGCACACTGATGGAGGATCGAGGCGAACATCGGAGATAAACACGTGGTGTAAACAACTGGCCAGGCTGTAGTAGTTAGACGGTCATTATCTGAGTGGGCAACTTTAAAATCTGAGTGGTCAACTTCATAACCTGAGTGGGCAAATTCATAATCTGAGTAGTCAACTTTGTAATCTGAGTGGGCAACTGCATAATCTGAGTGGTCAACTTCATAATCTGAGTGGGCAACTTCATAATCTGAGTAGTCAACTTTGTAATCTGAGTGGACAACTGCATAATCTGAGTCGACAACTGCATAATCTGAGTGGTCAACTTCATAATCTGAGTGGGCAACTTCATAATCTGAATGGCCAACTTCAAAATCTGAGTGGACAACTTCAAAATCTGAGGGTTCCCAGATCAATCCTGGCGAAGATATCTATACAATTTAATAACGCGGACATACAGAGGTATAATCCAACAAGTCAAACCTGAATGCCTTTTTAAGACCGTAATTTTCTCAGTTAAAAATAAACATGATCAAATGTAATACAGTACAGCCGGAAGATATGTAAAACTATGTCGTAATCTCTGATAAACTATGTAACATGCATTCGTCAACACAAACTTAACATTTTCCAAAATCTGCCATCACATGTATATGTGAGTAAGGGCAATAATCGCTTACCAAGGGAATTAATAAAATATACAAAATTCATTATTTTTCAAAAAAAAATTGGAAATAAGATTGAATTAAAAGTGCATTTTAAAATGTTGATGTCATTTTAGAAGTTCCTCAAAGTTGTAATAAATACACTATATTATTTTAAATAAAACTTGATTTTACTATTGAGAATTACATTGTCTATTAAAATAAGGTTTATTAACTTATAAACCTAGTAAAAAATTAAACTAGGTTGTACATTTTATTTTAAATACTTTCATTATTAATCAAGTTTTGTATCTGTATTAATCCAAAATTATTGTTCTAGTTTTAACAATGCTGATAAATGTTTGATGTAGTAGTAATACAAATATATTTCTTATTATTTTGTACAGGTACTGAATGCTACAGGAATCTCAAAGATACCGCAACTTTAATTATTCTGCTTTGAAACCGAGTACGGTATTGTGTTCTCTGTTCTCGTACAAATGCATTGCCTTCGAGATTTTGCTCCTAACAGTCCTGTTATCAAACAGAAGAACGGTGTACAAAGTGTGGAATTCCCAGTGTCACCTCACCGCTATCAGCTATCGCCGGGTCGGAACACGCGTGACCTTGTGCTGATAACACCGTCACGCTCGACCGCGCTCTTATCAGTAGGCTGAGGCAGCGGCTGGTGCGACTGTAAACACTGCGTTTGTTTGTGACAGTTTACTGGGCGATTTAAAAACTCAGCTTAACATAAGTTTAGTTTTAATTGCCTTTGTTCAGCTGTATACCCAATCAGGTAAAGAAGTTCTAAATAAAAGAAAAAATCTGATTTGTTGGAAAATTCATCACCTGCTTCTGGAGCCCACTACAAATTTCTCCCCGATCCTAGTAAGTTGACTCTCAGTAAAATTTCGTGTAATCGACATTAAAACCGTTTAAAACCGTTTTGCGAATTGGGCCAATAAATGGATTTCTTAAACAAGCGTTGCAAATTTAAAAAATGCATGAAATAAAAAGCTGCATTTATCTCTTTACAGTCCGTATGTAGATAATAATATTTATCATTGATTTATTTGGACTTTACCTATCGCTTCTAGTGTTTAAAACTACACTACGTTTTGGGAGGTAAGGAAACTCCCCCCGTTATCGAGTGAACTTACATAACCTAAATAACCTACAGGTTAGTAGGTGTAAGAACTTGATGTAAAAGGTTATGTGGGGTATGGGAACTTGATATAAAAGGTGTAAGAACTTGATATTTAGATGTAAGTAGGGTTCACTCGATAACGGGAGGAGTTTCCTAACCTCCCGTAACGTAGTGTAGTTTTAAACAACAGAAGACATAGGTAAAGTCCAAATAAATCAATAATAAATTTGAATCCATCGCTATTATGAGTTTAAAAAAATATAGATAATAATATTAAAACTCACCCATATCCACATCTGGTAAGCCCAAGAATAAAAATATGTTTATGCACAAAGTAAAGATGGCTACGGTAACAGTAGTTAAGCAAAATAATATAGCACTGGAGATTATTGATTTGTATACTTCGTCCTATATACACTTGCAGGATCTCGTGCGCTATTTTATAGCCGGCGAAACGCTACAAGATTCAAATAAGTGTACCATATTGTCAATAAGGACTAGACAAATGGATCTTGAAAATATAAAACGTAAAAATTTGTGAAACACATCGACGAACATTTACTTGACAAAGCGGGCGCCTACAGCACGTTTGCTGATTCAGGATTTTTGTATGATATATCTCAAGATTATGCAAATGTCCTGGCCCTGTGAAGTGGAAAGCTGCTTTATTGCACAATGCACCACCACGAAGACGGATTTCCCTCAACTCTTATAATGGCTCTATTATATCAGAAGTTTACAATTTTTAGAAGGCTTTTGTCATTAGGTGATAATGAAATTAGGATTTAATAGGAATCATTAATTTGTATCCCTCTACGTATCTCTCTAATGAAAAAATGATAAGTTGTGTACATAATTCATTTAACAAATATATAAACAATTCATTTAAATTCTTTTGGGTAAAAAATACTTCATAACAAAATGCAATAAATTTAATACTGCAAAAAAGAAAATCTGAATCCATTCAAACATGTTTACACAATTGTAGAGAACGTTTCTTAAATTGAGCAGAGTCCTTGGCTATAAATTACCAGGTGGTGTGTCGATCAGGAACAAACTACCTAGGCGATAAATTAAAATCGATAATCTAACAAACACCGATTTCGAGTTATATAATTGTTCAATTTATCGTGACATGTTGTTATTGACGTTACATAAGACATATATACAGCATCATAAAACTCTTTTCATCGCGAGGAATCTTCGCGCGTCCCTTTCAAAGGTATAACAGGATGGATTGAGAAGTATGGGTCTTAGGAAGCTCCAATGGCACCAAATTGAAGCTCTATTATCCCTACTTAGTGCCAATAAACTGCATCTATCTACCGTGGGAACAAAAACGTATCTGACATAAGAAATCAAACGAGACCGCACGCAGCACGCTGACGCGAGGGAAGTGAATTTCCGCATGAAAACCTTAAAAGATCAAATAAAGGGTTTAAACTAACAGTGGTTACATTTTTTTGAAAATTGAAAAATGTTATTTTTTGGATGTTCTGATGGTCCTGGTTATATTTAAATTCACTAATAGGATGCCAATGTTGTACATTATAAAGTTAGAAGAAGGTATAGTCGGGATAACAAGTTGGTATAGGGGTACTGGGGGTGATAAAACGATATTAAGATATGAAAAAGGCAGAGGCTACGTACACGTCCGACGTGAGCCGCTACTGTTCACGTCCGTTCCTAATTATGCACCGTATGTTACTTTTCCTGTGATTTTTAAAACAAATTGAGAGCCAGAAAACCTCCTAACGTAACGTAACGTAACGTAAACTAACGTAAACTAACCTAAGCGGAGCGAAGTGAATTTGCCCTTACATTGGACGTGTACATAGTCACTTCGTATGAAAAACAGCCTTTTCCAGTGTAAAATCCCCATAAGACAACGTACTGCATTTTGACGATTAAAATTTTCTTTAATAACACGGTAAGTACTTATCCTAGAATTATGAGGGAGGGCTTAAAAATCTTTGGCTTTTTACGTACAATACTCTAATGTGCAATAAGTGTACATTCGGGGCTTTTCTGACCCATTTTGGGACCAAAAACTAAAGATTTTAAAACTTAAAATCCTCAAAAAGGGGGTGTTTTTCGATTGTTTTGCCCAACGAACTTGTCCAACTGATTATAAAAAGGAATGTCTACTAAATTTGAAGTAAATCGGACAAAAATTGCGACCGCTAGTGTGCGAACACACACACACACACACACACACACACACACACACACACACACACACACACACACACATATATATAAATATATACATATATATAAATATATACATATATATATAAATATATATAACGTGTTTAGAGACCCCTCAAAACGTGTTCAGGAGGTCACGTTAGGAACTTCTATGGTGGTCCCAGGCTTAAGTCTCACCGTGAGGGTCATGCTAATAGTTCACTTTTCCATGGGAAATTCACTAATAAATTATTATTGTTGAATTCGCACGCAGCACGCTGACGTGAGGGAAGTGAATTTCCACATAAAAACTTTTAAAACTCAAAATCAGTGTATAAACATACATTTGTCCAATTCTTATTGAAATCTGAAAACACTGATTTTATGGCTGTTCTGATACTCCTGGTTTCATTTACTTGCAAAGCTGGGGATATAATTTTGCGCATTATAAGGTAAGAGAAGGTCCAGACAGGCTTAAAAGTAGGCGTAAGGTTGCTAGGAATGATAAAAGTACTCTAACAAAGGAATAACAGGCTTTTCTAGTATAAAACCCCCATAAGACAACGTACTGTGTTTAGTCGATACACATTTTCTTTAATAACCTGGTAAATATTTATGCTAGAATGACGAGAGAGGGCTTCAAACTTTCGCCTTTTTAATTCCCATCTTTTAACATGCATCAATTTTATATCTGGGGCCTTTCTGACCCTTTTTGGGCTCAAAAACTCTAAATTTGAAAGATTAATCCCCAAAAAAGGGGTTTTGAGTTTTCCGATTGTTTTGCCCAACGAACTTGTCCAATTGATTACAGAAAGGAATGTCCCTACCAATTTTGAAGTAAATCAGACAAAAAATGCGACCGCTAGAGTGCAAACACACACACACATATATATATGTATGTATGTATATATATATATATATATATATATATATATATGTCTATATATAAAATTTTGAACGACCCCATAAAACGTGTTCAGGGGGTTACGTTAGGAACTTCTATGGTGGTCCCGGGCTTAAGTTTCACCGTGCGGGTCATGCTAATAGTTCACTTTCCAAAGGAAATTCACTAACAAAGCAATGGCAGTCTGTGGTTATATGCTCCTTATTACAGCTCTTTATTTTAATGAAATGAATTAGGAAAACACACGTGACAGAAACCAAATAAAATACCTCCATAAGAATAACATGGGATCTTGGAATCCCGTGGGGCAGAGCCATGAGGACATTTCAAAACGGCGGTAGGCCTATGACACTCCTCGGTACATAGACTACATTTGTGCACAATTTCAGCAGAATTGGTTCAGTGGTTTTGGCGTGATGGAACAATAGACAGGCAGGCAGACACCACCTCATTTTTATAATAGTAGTGATTTATAATTATTCAGTGAAATCCAAGTTATATATACCAAGTAAAAGATTCAGATGACCTATAAAAAAAACCTTGATTTATCAACAACTGGATACCGCTAAACGGTTTACAATAAATCTTAACAAGATTTAGTATCACAGAAACTAAACCCAACAAGTTTTAAGAAAAAACAATACATACGAATACAAAACACAAAATAACAACATATCTATAAGTTTCAGCGACATCAATTGCAAGTAGTCATTGCGTTTGAAAGATGTCCCACCAATTTACCCTAATCCCAAGACTACCTTTGCTGACGCAATTTACTTCAGCAAAATCTCCAATTAAACTACGTTTCTGAAGGTTTCGACCATGATTGGCCTACGTAAATTAGCAAAAATATAAAAAAAATCAACGCAGTAGACGGTGGCGACGTAACTGTAGAACTAGGCCAAGGATGGACTGCACCAGTCAAACAAACGTCAGCATTCGGCAGCGGACACAACGTAGAGCGGCCATCACGACTAGATATTAGTGAATTTCCTATGGAAAGTGAACTATTAGCATGACCCGCACGGTGAAACTTAAGCCCGGGACCACCATAGAAGTTCCTAACGTGACCCCCTGAACACGTTTTGGGGGGTCGTTAAAAAAAATATATATATATGTGTCTAGCGGTCGCATTTTTTGTCCGATTTTACTTCAAATTTAGTACGGACGTTCCTTTCTATAATCTGTTGAACAAATTTGCTGGGAAAAAGAATCGGAAAACACTAAACCCCTTTTTTGGGGATTAATCTTTCAAATTTTGAGTATTTGGGCCCAAAAAGGGTCAGAAAAGCCCCGGATGTAACATTAATGCATGTTAAAAGATGGGAATTAGTGAGGCAAAAGTTTTAAGCTCTCTCTCGTCATCCTAGCATGAATATTTACTGAGTTATTAAAGAAAATGTGTATCGACTAAACACAGTACGTTGTCTTATAGGGGTTTTACATTAGAAATGCCTGATATTCATTTTTTGGTGTACTTTATCATCCCCAGCAACCTCATGCCTACTTTCAAGCCTGACTGAACCTTCTCCTAACCTTATAATGTGCAAAAATGTATTCCCAGCATTGCAGGTAAATGAAACCAGGAGCATCAGAACAACCAAGAATCAATATTTTCAGTTTCCAATAAAAATTTGAATAAATTTACGTTTTTACACTGATTTTGAGTTTGAAAAGTTTTTTAAGTAGAAATTCACTTCCCTCACATCAGCGTGCTGCGTGCGAACTCGTTATCAACTTCAACGAAACAGAATGATTTCCTTTAATTTGTTGAAAGTATTAATTTTTCGATATTTACACGTATACGATAAGTACTCGGCAAAATATAACTGAATCGGAAAAGCATAAACAAGTTCCGGGTAAGTTCGTATTTAGAATTAGTAAATCAACTGATAACGTCGCTGGGTATCTGACAGTTGTTACTATTCGTAAATAATGGGTATCAGGAAACTGACACATACTTTCTCCCTTTTAGCCCAACTTTAACGAATAAATTACTTTTTATTTACTAAATATAGAATACAAAGCACGGTCAAATGTACAGAAAATCTTGTAAACAAGTTGTTTTAAAAAACAACCACCCAAATCCCTGCTTTGGAGCCCTACAGAATCCATTGCTACACTCGTTGTGTTTTAAGAGGGGAAATGCCCCCTTTCCCCCCCCAGGGTTATTAAGGGGCAACATATTTCGAATTTCCTCTGTTGGCCAATGCTAAATTGACAAGCATATCAAGTTTGAATGAAATTTATCAGTAAATAAGAGAGAAATAATAATTTTTGTATTCCTTATAAGAATAACATTGGACAACGTACTGCGTTTACCGCAAAATAAAAATTTCAATTTTCTCCGAAACCAGCAATCGTAGAATAGTAATTCAAAATACTTAATTATTTAGTTTTTTGAGCTCTTTTTAGTGGTGAATAGTAATATTTTGTTATATTTATATATTTTTATGAAAAATCCAAAAAACTGAATTTTTGATAATTTAAGTCCTGTAATTTCTGAACCCGAATTTTTACAGAAATGCGGGTGGTGTTATTTTGTTGGAGGACTAAAGTTCTTCAAACGACTAAAGTTTAATCAAAATCGTCAGAGCCGTTTTTGAGAAATTTGGATTTTTCATGTTTTTTGGCGGTTTTTGGGGGATAATTGCCCTTAAAAATCAAAAATTCAAAAAAATGAAAAAAAACGCCTGGAGATATCGTGGATTAGTACCTACATACCAATTTTCATAAAAATCGGCTCATTGGTTAGGGCTCTAGCTCTGTATACACACACACACACACACACACACACACACACACACACGGACACACACACACACACAGACAGACATCACGTAAAAACCACTTTTTTAGGTTCAGGGAGCACCAAAACAAATATTTCCACTAACAACTCAAATTCGAAATTTTTACGAAAACAATACTTTCTCCATATACCATGTATAGGGGGAGAAAGTAAAAAACAGACATAACTGCAATGAACAGTAATTATGTTCTACACACAACACCACCACCAATCAACAACAACGTGGAGCGATACCTTTGACACAGAGCTGCAAGTTTCTGTGTGGTTACACTGACATACAGTATTATGAACAGAACATCAACACACACATTAAAACCTGCTACTTTTATATCCTTTGTAAACTTGGGTATGTTTTTCGCATAGTACTGCATGACCTTTTCCCCGTCAACAGCAAACCGAACAGAGACTAAAGAAGTTTTTACTGAAAAGAGTAACTCTTAAACCATTATAACAAAAATAGTGATCTAGCGAATTTAGCGTTATTAAGGGGCAACATATTTCGAATTTCCTTTATTGGTCAATGATAACCTGACAAATCAAGTTTGAACAAATTGGTCAGTAAATAAGAGAGAAATAGTAATTTTTGTATTCCCCATAAGAATAACATTGGACAACGGCGTTTACCGCAAAATGAAAACTTAAATTTTCACCACAACCAGCAATTGTAGAGTAGTAATTAAAAATACTAAATTATTTAGTTTTTTGAGCTCTTTTTAATGGTGAATAGTAATATTTTTTAATATTTATATCTTTTTATGAAAAATCAAAAAAACGGAATTTTGTATGTTTTAATTCTTGTAATTTCTGAACCCGATTTTTTACAGAAATGCGGGTGGTGTCATTTTGTTGGAAAACAAAAGCTCTAGAAACGACTGAAGTTTAATTAAAATCTTTAGAGCCGTTTTTGAGAAATTTGTATTTTTCATGATTTTTGGCGGTGGTGGGGGGGATTACCCTTCCAAATAAAAAATTCGAAAAAATGAAAAAACACCTGAAGATATCGTGGATTAGTACCTACATAAAAAATTCCATAAAAATCGGAGCATTGGTTAGGGCTCTAGCTCTGTACACATCCATACAGACAGACATACAGACAGACATCACGTAAAAATAAGTTTTTGGGTTCAGGGAGCGCCAAAACAAATATTTCCACCAACAACTCAAATTCGAAAATTTTGTCGAAAACAATACTTTCTCTATATATTATGTATAAGGGGGAGAAAGTAAAAGGACTCATTTAATATGTAACTCATTTACTATGTGCATTGTTTGCTTATCCGGTTGTAATTTGTATACGATAGATCATTCTGATTAAAACCCTGATGTCAATCTAATCTTATTCGCAGGCTCGGGTTCTTAGCGAGTCACGACTATCAAAGTAGTTCTTAGCTGTCAAAACACAACACGGCATCAATGCTACAGTTTATTTCACATGACATCTCAATATACAAAGTGCCCTGCGAAAGTATGGCACAAGGCAAAAATACAGGTTTTGGTGGTATAATTACAACTTCAAATACAATTTTTCCAAATCGCTTCGTTTCTGTCTGCCTGTGTGTGAATTTTAATCAACACAGCATATCTTAGGAACCCTATGGGAACTTGAGGTACTGACTCGAAACTTGGCACCTGTATTAGGCCTAACTAGTTATGACTACGGTTATGACTAACGTAGTCCTAAGACTACGTTAGTATTGAATTTGGCGTCCCTAGCTTTAACCGTGTTTCAAAATGGAGACCATTGAAATTTTGTAAACCTTCAAATCTTGAAAACGGTATATTTGTGAACACTTGGTTCTGCGTTAATAAATGTGAAATTTTAAGCCAACAAATATCGTATAAAGATTTGAAAAAATCACCCAACACATAGCTGAGCAATCGACATTTTTATGTTCAAATTGTGGTAATTTATAATATTTTACTTTTTGTATCAAATTACCTCGGGATACTCGCGATAAACAAAACACGACGGCGGGTTACAGGGTACAGTTACAGCGACCAGTGGCAGTGGGATAGGAAGTGGGTGGCGTTGAACCTACTGGAGTGGCGGCGCTGATGGGCGGCCGTCCACGGCTCAGGCTCAAGGACACGCACCTGCAGCGGTGGTGCCGGCGTCTAGCGGTGCCTCCAGTGGTGCCCACTGCGATTTGACGCTTTCCACAGGACATACTGACATCTCCCCGAATGAAATGAGAGGACGTTCCAGGACACCGTCAATACCCACCAAAAAAAAGGGCACAAGGACCTTGCAGGCATGTAGAGCTACATTTTTAAAAATCATGTCCTGTACTCTAAGACGAGCAAAGACTGTCTCGGAAACCAGCGGAACGATTTTGTTAAAAATTTGGAAATAGGAGCTTTGGACCTAAAAATACGATTAGTAAAAACCTCTACCCCAGGAAAATTTATATTTTGTTGGAAATCCCATTTGAAAATTGGAAATTTAAACACTGGGCTTATGGAGTTCCAAATCAAAACAAAACTCATAACCGCTGTGAATGAATCAACCAATGGACTGTCAAAGTAGCACTTACACAAGGTAAAAGTATCAACACAAGATTTCTTGAAAACAGTAACTTAAAACTAGTAACTGAAAAATAAAAAATAAAAAAAAATGAAAAACACCTGGTGATATCGTGGATTAGTAGATACCTACCAAATTTCATCAAAATCCGTCCACTGGTGTAGTCACTTTTTTGGATTCAGGGAGCACCAAAACGAATATTCCACCAACAACTCAAATTCGAAAATTTTGACGAAAACAATACTTTCCCCATGTACTATGTATAGGGGGGAGAAAGTAAAAAGGGGCATTAAACAATACGTCCGATTTAACACAAGCGATTACTTTAAACTGGTAGTTGTAACGCTTCGAGACAATAACCGCATAATAGCCTACATCGTTGCAAGCAAGACCTCTCAACAATGACTGCGGAGGAGGTTAATTTACTTCACAACCGACTCGGCGGATGCAAACTGTAGTATGTAGCGTGATAAACAAACCGGCTGGTCGGAGGTTATTGTGTGATTGCCGTGGACAAGAGGTATCAATTACTGTACGGCTGGGAGTCTGTCAATGTCAGTGGCCCGATGCAAAGTGCTGAAGATTAGGCAATGTGTAGTAGGGGATAGACATAGACTTCAAAGTCGTTTCCGGAAAATTGGAGTTTAAAGTCACGTTTTACGTTAGATTAAACATTAAAATAGAACAAGAGGACTTGTTGCTCGAAACCGAGCAAAGTTGCGTATAAGGATGTTATCTATACATGTTTCAAAAAATGTTAATCCCAAAGGAATTATTCATCTAAAGCATTATACAGTATCCTGTACACTAAATTGTTTGTATGCTTGCATGATTGCAACTCTGATCTCAAAAACGGCTCCAACGATTTCCTTAAAATGTTGTAAATAACTCATTTCTGAGATAAAATAAGTTCCAGACAGGTCTCTTCCCCAGGAAAAATCTAATCATGTAAAAAAAACAAATATGAAAATTGAAAAAAATAACATTGGGCTGATGAAGTTTTTAATCAACGCAAAAGAATCATAATAACTGTTCATAAACAACCAGTGAACTGTCAAAGTAATATTCATGTTGGGTTATCAACATGCGGTTTCCTGTGGACAGTGACTAGAACAGCAGAGTGAAGATTGCATATAGAGTGCAAATGAACACCAAACATGTATAAAAAGTACTGCCTAAAATGGCAATGAGTTATAATAACAACTGGAGGGCCTTAAAAATACGGACAAGAGGCAAATGAACGAAGAAAATCTATTCATTATGGAAGGGGCCGTAGTTAATACTGCAATAACTCGCAATTTCTAGCTAAGCAAATAGTCATTTACCGAGCAAGGCTCGGTCCTCCCGGTACTATCAATTTAGGGTAAATCAACGAAAACAAGAAACTCGCAATTACTGAACCAACTATTGCTCGAATGTTGCAGAGAGGTTAGAAACAGTGGAGTTTCGCAGCCATCAACTCCACCGTAGCACCGGCCGGCACGCACACTGCACAGTCTCCGACCCGCTGACTTATCATCACTGTCCACACCGCTGTCTGCGAGGCGGTTAGCAAACGTCTAGTAAGAACAATTATGCAGCCTATTAATTTAGTTTTCCAAATGATGCCAAATTGAAATTTGTCACTGTTGAATATAATGAGACCTGGGAATGGTAAACATCCTGGTGGTTTGTTTTTGTGAAGGTGGGCGTTGTTTAACATACCTTGAGAAGTTACCTTGAAAGAACACTTATTCAGACCGCATTAATCTTTAAGTTTGACCACGACCGTTCTTAGAATAATGCAACTTTTATATAGTAGTACCTGGGGGCCGAGCTTTGCTCGGGAGAGGACAGAAGGTTAGCGTAGATGACTTGGAGTAGCATTTCACCACGTCTCCTACTGATGAGGAGATTTTATTAGCTCATTAGCAATTTTTATGCATGTTTAATGTTACTCCAGTTGATATTTATAGCTCAACGTCTCTTTGATTCATTTTGTATTTGAAATGACCACACTGTATGTAACCTTAATTCAATGGGTTAAGTTACTGTTCTCAAGAAACCGGAAACCACATGTTTTTTACATTTCTTTGACAGTTCACTGATGAGTATAAATATATCTGTTACGATTCTTTTGTTTTTAATTTTATTACTCCATAAACCCAAAGGTATAACTTTTTATATTAGTTTGTTAAGTCCTGTCTGGATATTTTTAACCCTAAAATTAGTTATTTTCAACATTTTAAGGAATCGTTGGAGCCGTTTTTGAGATCAGAGTTACAATCAAGCAAGCAAGCATAAAAAAACTCTCATATACTAGAGAACAGGATCAATTGGATAAATATATCCACAATTTGAATTCGATCGTGCTACTGTAAAGGGAATAGAAGAGTAAAGCATTTAGTTCCGAATTTTTGATGGTTCATGGCGAAAGAAAAAAACAAGGATAACAAAAAAGATAGCAAATATTATTAAACGACATACTAAAATTAATAATAACCTCAAACTCTTAAACGAGAAATGTCTCTAAAAATGGATCAGAATCCCGCCATAGGATTTTGCTTAAAATTTGAAAAAGAAGGTATTTTAGACCTCAAAAATCGATTTAGGCGAAATACATAACCAAGAAAACTCAAACATTACTGGGAAAGCTCATTTGGAAATTACAAGTTTTCAACGCTTGTTTGACTTAATAAGCTAAAGTCAAAGCAAAATAATCTTTACAACTGATCAAAAACAACCAGTGAGCTGCCAAAGTAACATTCACGTGGTAAAAATATGAACATGTGCTTTTCTTCGAGCAAAGATCGGCCCCCAGGTACTATCCTTCATTATCATATACAAGCAGGATTTGTATAATAGCGAAATCTGAGGAATACCGATAAAAGGAGCTACTGAACAGATTTGTATGGTTGATGTGTTAATTACACGTACTATTAACTGTAATTTACATTCGTCCTTAGGGCTCTGTCTCAAGGCCTAAAAAATAGTCATTGTAAATCTTATGACAGATCATAAATGAATTGAACGGTATTTATAACTACTGCTGACAAATTAACAAACCACAGCGCAGCAGCAAGAACAGATGCTACATTTTATAGTTAAAATGACAACTGGAATGACAACACAGTATACCAAATACTTGTTGAGGAGTGATGTGAATCAGAATCATTAGAATATCTGAGTCACATCGTTCACACCGAAATGCGAGCCACTACCATGTAGGCCCTGTCATGAGCAAACAAACTGTGAAGCTCTAGTCCTTTACGATGAATCGAGAGGGCGAACTTTCCAAACTTTAGAGAAACGATACACCCTCTGAACTGAGGGCAGCGGGGGGGGTTTTCTTATATTTCGAGCATTACCCTCGCTTTACCGCGACGGCAAACTTCGTGTCAAGTGTGGGGTCGCAATTTGGGGCGCGAAGCAGCTTCGGTTTAGGCAATGAATGCAGACCTTGTAGGGTTTGTATTCATTGGTTTAAGGGGATTCGTCTAGAGGGTCACTTTGAGGCCGTGACTGATAGTGGTGTATTGCCTACTTTCTTCGAATAACTACTTCAATGTGGGCGGGGCCGCACGTAAAAATACAAGTTTAATCTTACTTTTAATCCTACAAATAAACGTTTAACTAAATTAATGGGGGCCACAGGATTTCAATTAAGATCTTTGTGAGTAACAACTTACATCTTCTAAAGTAAGAGGCTAGCCCTCACTCACTCATCACCAATTCTCCAACTTCCCGGCATACTACAATGGTAAAATTTGGTACATTGATTCTTTAGGTCTAAAAGAGGAAGGTTAATGTGTTCTCATACCGATTCAACTATAGGGATTTTCCCCACGGGGCTTAAAATTTACCATATCCTATACCCTTATATGAGCAATATTTGCTTGATTGGTTAGTTGTACAGTACAATCATCTCGAAAACAGCTCCGTGGATTTCCTTCAAATTGTGGAAATAACTAAGTTCTGGTATAAAAATATGTTCTAGACAGGTCTCATCCCCAGTAAAAATCAAATAATAATAAAAAACTAAATTGAAAAGTTAAAAAAATTAAAATTTGGCTTATGGAGTTAAAAGTCAAAACAAAAGAACTGTATCAGCTGATCATAATCAATCAGGGAACTGTCAAAGTAATACTCACGTTGTTTATGATTATTAACATGTGGTCTCCTGAGAGCAGAGATTAAAAGATTTGAGTGAAGATTACATATATATAGTAAAATAAATCAAAGGGGCGTTGAGCTATAAATAACAACTGGAGTGACCTTAAAAATGTAGAAAAGAGGCAAATGAGTAATACAAATCTGATTATCAGTAGGAGGAAGTGGTGAAATATTACTCCAAGTCATCTAAACAAACTGACTGGCCTTCCCCCGAGCAAAGCTCGGCCCCTCAGGTACTATTCCTTATGGGCATTCACTTTGGTTTGAGCTGATGAAAATTCAAACAGCTGATCTTGATTCATAATAGTTCCACGGTTTAACCACAGAATGCAGCACACACAACCGTCATAGTTTACGCGGGCGACGTGGCAACGGGTCTACTGGTCTACGTATAAAACTAAAACAAACACAGCTAAGAATTTAAACTGTTAATAACGGCGGAAAATATTGAAATCGTTAAACATAATTATTGTAACTGAACACAGACAGGCTAAAATTAGAGGATTATATTTGATCAACATTAGGGACATCTCGGTGTTATCAGGAAGCTCAGCGTTATCACTGGTCTGATAACGCGGGGGATTCCCCAACGTTATCGAACCGCTCGGCGCCAGCCGCGTGAAACGCAACATTATAATCAGTGAACTACAACTGTTGATAATCAAAGAGCGAATCAATATATTTAAAACACAACAAAACCTTTTGTCTCGAAAGTCGACCTGCCGAAACCTCTTGGTTATAATTTTGGCGTTGAATCGAAGCTCTTGAACCGCCATTGGGCCATCAAGAATTTTCGTTTCGTGTGTTTTTCTCGACGCTAGACGACCTTACACGTTTTACTCCCAAAAGGGTCATGTTAACTATTTATGAATTTCTCCGGTAAATCGGCCAGTCAAAACTATTGGTCCGATTTCTGTAATTTTTGTGTTGAATCGAAACTCTTGTTCCAAAATTAAGCCATAACAAATTTTCGTTTGTCATAAATGTGTTTTTATCGACGCTAGATAACTTTAAATTGATTATTACCAAAAGAGCCCAATTAACTTTTTTCAAAAATGTTGTACTACTTAGCCAGCAAATGCTACTGGACTGATTTAAATATATTTTGAGCCATCCAAGCATTTCCGATAGCCGAATTGTGTTTTTCTAGACGACAGTCAACTTTTATTTTTTTTAAAAGAGCCCATTAAAAATTAAACAAAGTTTTTGTAAATTATTTTGAGGAAGTATCATTGTACAACTATTTTTGGATGGGAATAATGTTACTTACCGTAAAATGTTGACAGGTATAGGTTCTAGTTTGGTATAGTTGACATATACTATTGATTCACCTACTGTTTACTGCAGAGTTCAAAACAGTAATGCTTAGAACAAAAACAGCAAAAAAAATATACGATTGAATTTTATAACCCTCCGCAAAGTCTTATTTTAACTTTTTACCGTTGTGTGTGCACTCTGTGAAATTTAAGAGCAATATTAATAACACGGTGTTAATAAAACATAATATCCAGTATGTTCCTAATACCTGTAGCACTAAAATTAAAATGTTATGCTCACTGGTTTCAACTATCTATACGCTTTTAAAACCTCATGCGGTCATCCCTCACGGCAAACCTGAGTACAGTACTAGCGAAACCACTATGATCTTTTACAAAGAGGTTATACATAACAATGACACATCCTACTTCATTTTGACGAGTAACGTATATTTAATATCACGAGACGTAATTTTGAACGGAAAACCTTTTAGAAACTAGGGGCCATCGACGCATAATTTATCAATTTCGGGTCGAAGTCTTTCCCAGCGAGCATCGTGTATTACCATTACCGACAACCAACACCAACACCTGCGGAACCTTCTAATTTTCTACGTTACAAAGAACAATAAGAACATAACTTCAAACCTCGAGTTTCTAACAGGGACTTCCCAAACTCGTATCCAAACAACCAACCGCCATCGGCAATGGTGACATAATGGGCATGTCCACAACACTATCTCTCTAGGCTACAAGTCGTTTCGACAAGGTTAATCACCCTCATTCCATAAAAACTCCAGCTTCGTCCACATAACTGTTTTTCCAATTGTATTCTTATTTGTTTACTAATAAATATATATTAGTGAATTTCCTTTGGAAAAGTGAACTATTTGCATTACCCGCACGGTGAGACTTAAGCCCGGGACCACCCTAGAAGTTCCTAACGTGACCCCCTGAACAAGTTTTGAGAGGTCGCTAAGAACTTTACATATATATGTATGTATGCGCATATATATGTGTGTGTGTGTGAGTGTGAGTGTGAGTGTGAGTGTGTGAGTGTGTGAGTGTGTGAGTGTGTGAGTGTGTGAGTGTGTGAGTGTGTGAGTGTGTGTGTGTGTGTGTGTGTGTGTGTGTGTGTGTGTGTGTGTGTGTGTGTGTGTGTGTGTGTGTGTGTGTGTGTGTGTGTGTGTGTGTGTGTGTGTGTGTGTGTGTTCCCACTCTGGCGGTCGCAATTTTTGCCCGATTTACTTCAAATTTGGTAGGGACATTCCTTTCTATAATCAGTTGGACAAGTTCGTTGGGCAAAATCATCGGAAAACTCTAACTCCCTTTTTGGGGGATTTTAAGTTTTTGGGCCCAAAAAGGATCAGAAAAGCCTCGGATGTAAAACTAATGCATGTGAAAAGATGGAGACCAATGAGACGAAACTTTTAAGCCATCTCTCATCATTGAGCACAAGTATTTACCGAGTTATTAAAGAAAATCTTAATTGTCTTAAGACAGTAAGTTGTCTTATGGGGATTTTACACCGGAAAAGGCTGTTTTTCATATCTTGATGTAGATTTATCACCCCCAATACCCCTATACCAACTTGTTATCCTGACTAACCCTCCTCCTAACCTTTTAATGTACACCATTGCCATACTAATAGTGAATTTAAATATAACCAGGAGCATCAAACAGCCAAAAATTAACATTTTTCAATTTTTCAAAAAGTATTACCAGTGTTGTAAAAAAATATTACCTTTATTAGATTTTTCTAAAGGTTTTAAGGTGGAAATTCACATCCCTTTTGCCAGCGTGCTGCGTGCGAACTCGTTTTGATAACACTTGGTTTCACCCACTGGCGATATACACATATATTTGAATCAAATACCTAAAAATAAAATGACACTGCAGTGCGCCTGGCCGATTTATAGTACGATTAGTGCCTATATGTTGTGTCATCAGGCACTTACTATATTTTCCTATGGAAAAGTGGGCTATTAGCATGATCCAAACGGTGAAACGTAAGCCCAGAACCACCGTAGAGCTTCCTAACAAGACCCCCTAAACACTTTTTTTGGGGTCATCCCTTTCTGAAGTCAGTTGGACAAGTCCGTTGGGCATAAACATCTAAAAAAGAAATTTTGAATTAATGCATATAAAACAACAGAACGTTAAAACAAAACAAAAATTAATAAGCCCTCCCTCATAATTAATTGTAGCATGAACATTTATCGAGTTAGGTAGTAAATCTATATTTTTAATACGCTAGGCATATTTTTTCATAATTGTTTTGGAGCGGTGGTGCTACCGATCACCATGTCCAAGGTGTCGTTAGAAAGGTTTTAGCATGTAGTTTTGCCATCAATTAAAAAAATTTATAAAAGTCACCGTGGACATGGGAAAATATGGGGTCAAAGTCGCGATTTTCCCCATTGACATAATATGCAGTTACAAACCAACGATCGAGAAATCAGCTGTTTATTTAAGGAAGTGGTTAAACAAATAAAATCTGACCCTGAAAAATGGTTATTGAACGTACAGCTGGCAACAAAACACCAGTTTTTATTTGCAAAAAATCAAAACATAACCAAAAAAACGTTCGACATAATGGAGACTATAAGACGTCGACCAGGACGGCCAAGAGGAGGAGGCCGACGAACTTTTAACTGGTAGACGCGAACGAAATACAAATAATAGTCTACTATTGTCGTTGATAGCCGAATACAGCAAGCACCCTTCCGTGTTGGGTTTAAGTGTGCTCTCCAACAGCCGCCTGAAGATTTCACATTCAATTAATTTAGGACTGTTGGATAATCGCTGCATAAGCTGTTCCGCATATAATTTCAAAGCCGAACAAACAAGTGGTGATCGCCGAACCTTCAGCCTTTGTTGTCATAAAGGAAAAGTTATTCTACCACCGTTACGTGTTTCACCTATAATTCAAAGACTACTTGAAAATCGTGCGTCCACGGACCTCTCCCAAAAGCGGATGTCTGTGAATTATATTGAGAACATAAGATCGTTCAACGCGTCATTTGCAATGGTTGGCTCCGAGTGTCATGACCATAAACAAAGCACAGGGCCAATCTTTGGGTAAGGTTGGAGTAGTTCTCCCAGAACCGGTGTTTGGTCACGGCCAATTGTATGTCGCAGTAAGTAGAGCCCGATCATTTGATGGACTTAAAGTCTACATAAAAGATGGAGAACACCAAGGCCGACTTCGTTGAGACAACCGTATTTACACTCGCAATATTGTTTATAGAGAAATTTTATAAGGTTTATTAATAAAGTAATTTTTATCATTATTGAATTAACTTGATTTTTTTAAATAGCAACACTTAAGATTAACTGCCTACACGCATTGGTGGACAGAGTTTCTCCTTGACAGCGCACGATTTCGTGCGCCAGGTACGCTAGTAAGTTGTAAATTGACTAAACACAGTGTCGTTATCTTACGGGGAATTTACTTTGGAAAAGGCTGATGTCATGTCTTGATGTCAAATCTGTGAAGTCTTGACGTCTCCACAATACCCCGTATCTTCAGATAACTTTATAATGAGCGATATTGCTATCCCAACATGAAGATAAATAAAATCAGAAGCAAGAGGACAGGAAAAAATCCAATTTTGTTTACGTTAGTGGAAGATTTTTAATTCGCTTCTCTCACGTCAGCGTACTGCGTTCCTTGAATGGATATCGACTAATTTTATTTTATGAAAACAAATTCAAAATGTCAGGGGATAATAAACAGACCATAGTAACAAAATAAATTAACTGGTTAAAAATAAAACATTCACTAACCACCGGTCTTTGTGCACACCGCCTTGGAAAATTAATGTTTTAAATGCAGAAGTACTTAGAAACCAGGCGATAAGTTTATTTTGCGATTCCTTCAGAGAACTAAACGTAGAATGTAGTTAAAAATATTGTTCTTGTATTCAAAGCAATGATTTCCTTCGATATTTCAACATTTTCGTAACGCGATATCGTAATCAAACTGGGTTTTCTGCGGGCTAACAAAGCCAACCTGATACAATTTTTACCGAGCAGAATTTTTTTGCAGGATTTCCTCGTGTATAATAACATATTTTTGTCTACCCTTTGTTTGTGAAATCTATATACAAACCCTTGTAAAATGAAGTAGCATGTAGGAGCTGTTAGAGGCTTCCCACCTTCGCGTTCGAATTCCACAACATCGTCCGTTGAGGCAGATTGGCTGTGACGGGACGGGTGCAATTACCCACAATTTGACAAGTCGTGAGGATCGATTCTAAAACGTCTTCCGAATGCACGGGCAGAACGCGCAACCCGATACCGCCGCTGCCATACATGTCCTTCCGCGTCAGCCGAGATCTCCTAATGAATGCGGAATAGCAGAGTAGGCCGCCTCGGCGCCATTACCACATCATTGTACAGTGCTGAGGCGTGTGATTGTATCACTGTACACTACGCACCCTGTAGTCGACGTTTACACTGTATACACATGCTGTGTCTGTATACATCAAGCCGAATTAAACCAGCAACTTTTGAGAAACCAATAAGCCTGACACCCTTCAACCACATACTAGAATTAATGGTCTCAATGAGAATATCTGAGGAACCATATTCGTTTTTCGAGAAATGCTTTCGCAAGGGCAAAAATTACAAAGTATCAAAAAAACATACTAGCGACCGCCCAGTGATTGAAATTCGACAAAATATTTTTTGACGATAATGGCTGTTTGCATGAATGTTTTATTACATTATCTTGCATTAGCATTTGAACCAGTGCCATGATGCTTCTTCACGAATAACTAAATAAACTATTTTAATACCTTAATATCGCTTTAAGATCTGCTGAGTCCTGTTACTTTCTCTCTCTCTCTCTCTCTCTCCCTCTTCTTCCCCTCCCCCTCCCTCACCCAGAGTTTTAATTTTTCTATGTGGAGTTAAAACGGATAACAGAAGGGCGTTACCATTCCAGCAGTCAGTAGTCTTTTAATTTGCATTATGCCTAAAACATTCGTTCTTTCTTTTGCTAGCATTTGTTATATAAACAGCTGTCAAATATAAAATTCAATCAATTACTGTTCATCCATAAGATTAACATTGATACTTTGAAAGCCTCTGGGGCGTAGCCCTGAGGGTCGATGTAAATTATAAGGGGTTTCTGCACTACACGACCATACCTTTCTAACGGTATGTGCTAATTTCTCCTACGACACACACACACGCTGAGAAAAAAGGAGGGACAGTTTTGTGCTTGCCTATTATAAAAACACTAGCAGTTACCCGCGGGCTTCGCCCCGTTTGAATTTATACGATCAGATGCTGTTCCCTCTACACCAAAGCTTTGGAGTAAATGTCCATCATGGTACACTCTGAATATGCAGTGGAAGAGCTCAGATGCGGCAATCAACTCACATGCTGATCCGTAAGTTGATGGTTTCAACATCTCGCGACGGTAGTGTTCAGGGGAGATGTAATTATCCCCTTTAACATCATGAGTTAAAATTTGGAATTTTGCCCAATTAGTCGAAACATAGTTAACAGTTTCCTCTCTTACTTGATCGCTGTAGAAATTATTTCCGCAAACTGAATAGCATATAGAATGAAAGAGGCACGAACCATCTGGAGGCATGTGAATAACTCTAAATTGTGAGTCTGTTTGTCCAAATAGTGTTAATTTTGTATCCATATCAAAAATTCCAAAAAAAATATATATAACAGAAACCAATAAAAATAAAAATATTACTAAAATTGTGTATTCATGACAAAAACAAAAAACCAAAATATCATAAAATTCAATAAATTAGCTTTTAACCTGTCACACCACAATACAAAATAAAAATCATAAACATAAACAAACCAATGAATAATGACAGCTGTTTGTAAAAAAATTTAAAGAAACAGGTGGTAATGTAGAGTTTGCAAGACACTCGCCCATTTTTTAACATTGGCTTACTCCAGTTCAAAAGAATTATAAATCAACGTTCTACCGTGGTTTTACTGTTTGTGTAGCAACAGCTGTTTAAAATATTTTAACTTATTCATCTGATATCATCAAAACAAATCTTTCTTCCATAAGAATAACATGGTAACTTTGAAGGTCTGTGGGGCGGAGCCCTATGGAGATACCGGCGTGTAAACTGATTAGTTGTCCTATTTAAGACCTAAAGAATCAGTGTACAAAATTTCAGCTCTCTACCTACATGTGAAGGTGGAGAATTCTTGATGAGTGAGTCAGTGAGGGCTTTGCCTTTTATAGGTATAGATTTCTCTAAACACTGAGAGTTGATCAACTGTGATTCTATTTGACTATACAACAGAAATAATGTGAACAAGCACCGGAGCTGGTGGCAATGTATACATAACCGAATGAGTAGGGACACGCTTATGGGAAAACGATTTCTAGTTATAACTCCGCCCCCCGAACACAGATAGAGTCATAATCACATATTTGACTATTCGGACCGTATTCAAATGTTTACGGATAAATTTAATTGTTTAAATTCCAACATCTGGCTGAAATATATTGACAGGAGTCTGTTATTTATTAGTTTGTTTACAACAAATACTCATTTTGACGTTTTAAAGGTAAACAGTAGCGCGCGTGACGGGACCAAGGTGAATTAGCAGGGACAGTCAGCGCTATATTCTCCTCTGAACTTGGGGGGCAAAACTAAAATAGAATAACCTAGGGTGGTGTATACATTGCTGGTGGGCGCAGCCATAACAGGTGAAGCACACTTCAACAGATTTAAGGTCAAGCTTTTACTACATGTCATATGATCCATACGACCGTACGACTGCGTGCTTCGACTTCAATCAAGGCTTTATCGCATTGAAGTAAGGCACTTAGTTTATAAAACTGTCCTTTTTTGATCAGGTAAAAATCTATTAGCCATTTTGAAAAAACGTTCTACATTATTTTTTCGCATGACAAACTCCTTGAGCCTTAAACAGAAAAAGCGGGAGACATAAAAGGGCGTTTGAAATTTAAATGAAAATTTTAGATAAAAAACAAGGCCTAGCCCACATAATTATTTTCCGTCCAAGCTCCTACATAAGACGAAACCAACAAAATATTTTAAAGGAATTGTTATTAAAAACAAACTACAAAGAAAAAATTTAAACTTAATTCTGAGAGAATGTTTATCATAGTAAAAACCTTAAGAACAACAAAGTTTCAATGAATTTGTTTTAGATTTTTTCGAATTAGAGTTAACAAGTCTACAATTGTACTGTCAAGGAGCGCAACAAACATGCACAAAACTCAAACTCATTTAAATAACGAAATGCAAATAATTGTGTTGGACAAGATCAGTTCTCTACTGAAACGATCAGAACTAATTAATTAAATTCGAAGCAAACTGTCCCCGTTTCAGTTTAAGGTAGTCATAAAACTACCAATCGTTTCAACCCGCACTTAACATTATTGGGCCGTCACCCCCTCCCAAACCACCGTCTGCATAGAATAAACCGCATAATTAACTAAATGCATTTAACTGGGTCGATTCATTTACACCATCCTCCAAGATTCATTCAATTTAATTCATTTATGAGAAGTGCTGCATTAACATTGGTTTATGTAATTGAATTGTAGCACATATAAACAATTACTAACAATTAGCAGTATCCAAAGCATAAGTCATATTTTATCTTGAGCTCAAATATAAAATCTCTGAGCTTCTCCATACGTAATCAATTACTTAGTAACTATAAAATTAATGAAAAACCACTAGACAATAATTATATATTTCAAACGGTAAATGTGGAAATCCACCGAACACAATTTGATGTTACTGTAATATAATTCTAACGTACTGAACACCAAAATGTTAGTTAGGGTACCTAGATGTGTAAAAATCCAGAAACTATCCAAATTTCCATCAGGGCAACTCCCCATTGGCCATAAAGTTTCAGTGCTTACCTATAGCAGACGATGGATTTGATGTGGCCAGGTGATTCTATAGCACAAAACATGTTTTGGTCTTCACGAACCTTCCCGGTGTAACATATCCGTCGGGCCTCGTTAATTTTATTGAACATAACAATTAAATACCCCCGTCACAGCAAACCTGCGTACTCAGCGAATTTCCAACGCATATATATGTAACTTAATACCACATAAAGCCACATACCAAGTTTCATCAATGTACATTCATAAATAAACGATTATGTACATCCATTAGAATAACATGGCGGCTGAGTAAGCAGGTTTGCTGAAGCAAGGAACAAAAAAATTGGGTTTTATACAAATATCAATATAACTCAAGTAGGTAAAGCCACATACCAAATTGTTTTAATTTATGCTCATAAAGGGAGATAACACGTTACTTTCCATAAGAATAACATGGGGCTTTCCATAAGAATAACATGGGGATGATAATGCAGGTTTGCTGAGAACGCAGGTTTGCTGCTAAGGGAACTATCGGCCAAAAAATGTTTTTTAGTGCAAATATCAATAGAACACAATGATATGAAGCAATATATCAAGTTTCATCAGGATAAGTTGATAAATAAGCGAGATATACAATTTCTCTTATTCTCCATAAGAATAACATTGGACAACGTACTGTGTTTAGCACTTTCAATATCTCTGTATCCATTTGACGTAGAACAATGATCAAAACCCCAAATTGTGCGTATTTTTAAGCTGATTCTAACGGAAAAAACTAAAATTTGATTTTTTTCAAAATTACTTGTAAAAACTAAAAAAAAAAACATTTTTGGGGTACAAAACCCCCCCAATTTACCCCTTCGGATAGGTCGATATATCTGATTTTCGAACTTAAAGTCATAAATGCTGCTTTACTCGTATATACCAAATTTCGTTAAAATCGGATTATTTTTACGAGAGTTGTCGTGCTCCCGGACACATACATATATACAGTTTTGAACGAATGGTGTTTTTGGCATCTGGGGACCTCAAAATGAAAAGTCATCATGGTCCCGGGCCTAGGTCTTACCATGCCGATTACGGTAATAGCTTCTTCCCTATAGGGGAAATTCGCTAAAACAACTAAGAACGTGGAGTTGGTTTAAAAACACAAACCTTTTTACTGTAATTGTCCCTAACATAAAGCCAAACTATTGTTTACCCAATGAAGTATTTTCAAATCACTAACAACTTTATGCGGATCCAGTTTCAAACATAAACATAATTTTTCGATTTGCTGGGAATCGATCTGGTGAACCTCAGTCTGTAAGGCGAATGCTCTAAGCAATACGTTACGCTGCCGATTATGGAGTAAAATGAACAATGAAAACAGCGATAACACAACAATTATGAAATCCTGACATAAGATTTAAGTACCTAACACATGACCTCGAAGTCAAACTAGTTTTCGCTTAACAAAATGGTTTTGTATTAAAGTTTTATATTTTGAATTTACCACAACGTTTAGTAAATTTGTCGGCATTACTAAGTTCAACAAAACAATGATTTAAACAAAGTTAACAAGAACGCAAATTATCTATACTTATTTAATAAGCGAGCAGGTTTTTTGTGACAATCACTCTTCCTAAACTACTGAACCGATTTTAATGTTTTTGGTGTCATTGGAAAGAGCTTAACGTGAATTTGTGCAGGAAACTTTCTTTATAGAGAAATAATTTCTGAGTGAGGCCCTGGGGCCCCTTAAAGTTGAGTTTTTCCCCATAAGCTTAACATAGGGAAATAACTATAAGTTTCAAGCAATCAGCTGGATAGAGTAAACACAGTTAATTAGCAGGCCATGTTGGCTTTGGAACGGTAACACAATATTTATAAATGATGATCGCGAGCGAAGCCGCGAGAGGTTTACTAGTTATATTATAAATCGTAATGCGTCAACAATTTTAAGCGGCTGTCCAAAATACTAAATTGACCAATCTATCTAATATATATACAGCCCCATGTGTAACACACCAGACATATGAATTCTAGACCATTTCCATTAGCATGTAGGTAGCTTACACCTTGAAACCCCCGGTAAAATTGCCAAAATATACAATTTTTAATTTTAAAACCACCAATTTTGATCTTGAAAATTGGATATTTTAACATTGGGCTTATGGAGTTTCAAATAAAAACAAAAGAAATCGTAACAGCTGTAAACAAATATCCAGTAAACTGTCAAAGCAACTTTCACATGGTAGAGTATAAACAAATTATAGAACTATTGAAAAATGAAAACATCTAGAGTGCATTTAACCATAATGAATCTAAATAGTATACTATATAAATACCCCCGTCGCAGCAAACCTGCATACTCAGCGAATTTCCAATGAATTATAACATAACACATTAAGCCACTTAACAGGGATTCATAAGAAATATATTCACAAACAAGCGATATTTAAAATATTAATTATTCTCTATAAGAATAACATTGGGGATGAGTACGCAGGTTTGCTGCAACAAGGAACACAAAATAATGGGTTTTTATGCAAATATCAATAGAACTCAGCTAAGTGAAGTCACATGCCAAGTTTCATCCATATACATTCATAAATAAGCGATATATAACATTTTAATTATTTTCCATAAGAATAACATGGGGACCGAGTACCTAGGTTTGCTGCTACGGGACCCATAGGCGAAAAATTTTTTTTGTGCAAACAACAATAAACCACAACCAGATGAAGCCATATACAAAATTTCGTCAGTTTATGTTCATAAATAAGCGAGATATACAATTTTTCTTTTCCTCCATAAGAATAACATTAGACAACGTACTGTGTTTAGCACTTTCAATATCTCGGTAACCAATTGACGTAGAGCAATGATCAAAATACCAAATTGTTTGTTTTTTTAAGCTGAATTCAATGGTATAAATTAAAATTTGATTTAAATTAAAATTACATGTGAAAACCCCAAAAAACACATTTTTGGGGTACAAAACCCCCCAAAAACCCCCCTTCGGATGGTGCGATTCATCTGGGTTTCGAACTCGTTCAAATAAATGGTACTTTATACATTTGTACCAAATTTCATTAAGATCGGACCTTTTTTACGAGAGTTATCGTGCTTACGGACACATATATATATATATATATATATATATATATATATATATATAAATATATATATATATATATAAATATATATATATAAATATATATATATATATAAGTAGTGTGGGTTTGCGGGTTTTGCGCCGGAAGTGACGTCATCCGGTCACGTGACCGGAAGTGCTGAGTCATGAAAGATGTTATCTGAGGCTGAGCCAGTGACGTAGGCGGTTTTGTGACGAAATGAGTAAAAGTTCAAAGTTCAAGGTCACGGGGAGGTAATTTTAAAAAAGTACTACCTCGCACGCGTAAAATCCGATTGTGATTCGATAGTTTTAATTCGATAAAATATCGAATGAAAATTATCGAATGAAGCAATCGAATGATACGAGTGCGAGGTAGTACTAATACAAATATTACTTTATTTTTATTTACAATAAGTTATGTTTACAATAATTCATGTTTACAATAGTTCCCCGTTGTTGGTTGTCATCGATGTTGTTGATCCGGACGAGTTGCGGCCATCACTTCGCTTTCTGAATAAAGACGGTATATACTTCGATTCCTGCGCAGAGTCCATGTTGTTTTTTGATGCGTAAAGTTCCAAAGATAAATCGTAACCGGACGCAATGAGAAGTCTTAACTCTTCATTAAAAACCTCGAGGTCTTGGAAAGTCGCCAGATGAATAGAGTCATAATGAATACACCTAATTTTAATGGACATTTTAATACAATGTTTTACGTTTGTGAAGAGCACTCGATGTTCACCAGTCGAGAGCCGGAGGTGTACTGACTATTCGCTAGCTAGCGTTCTGGTATCAAACAAAATGGTGGGGCGGAGAAGATGGCGGACAGCAGATGGCAGGCGGCAGGTGGCAGCTGGTTGCTACTACATTCGCCGCCACAGTAATGCAATCCTTCGGCGTAATTCTTGTAGTTTATCTTGTCGGTTCATTTGATACGTTTTACATCTACATATGCAATAGCTGAAACACTTGCACTTACGACAAGCTTTCCCGTCAACTTGATCGCCTGGTATTTTAAAACATTGTAACTCGCAACAATATGTCTTCAAATTGTTATCGAAAAATAAATTTTTCATAGGTGACACCGACATGTTAGCTGCAGCGTGTGTTAGACAAGACTGAGACTAACTTCACTGCTCCCTCTCTTTTATACCTCTTCATAAGTTAACCCTGAATGAAAGTTCAAGGTCATCCATTTGAATTTTAAAAAAAGCAACACAGCAGTATATAAAATAATATACTGCTGTGTTGCTGTTTTTATTTTTTTTTATTTTATTTTATTTTATTTTTTTTTATTTTCTTTATTAAACAAACATCTTACAATACAATAAACTTAAGTTTAACATTGATAACTAGAAATACAAACAGAGACATTATGTACAAGGATGCGTGATGTGCAGAGTGAGTTCCGTCGAGTTGTTGCCGCTTACACCGTGTGATACCAAATACAACGTCCCCGGTTGAATATCTCGCAAATCTTCATTTTGTAGCAGTTGAACAAATCGTTTTGGAAGAAATACTTGAAACTTCGGCTCATCTCCTGGAGAGAAAGGTCCTTCGCTCAATGAAACTAGAATTGCTTCTCCATGTGTGGTTTCCACTTTCTTGATGTTATGAATAATGTAGTGTTTTTGTTCTTTTAGTTCTGAACACTTTTTAGTTAGCAGAAGGTCGGATTTTGAATGAGTGTTGAATTGATCAACCAGTGTTTGTAGAAACTGTTGTGATGTCATCTTCGTCAGTGGTGTCTTCTGTGATGTTGCCTCTTCGGAGTCTCGAATAATACTCGTGCTGGAGCGGTGCTGTCTCCTCGTATTTATAGGCCCCGCTACCCCCACCACATTTCTGTTCTCCACTACCCCCACCACATTCCTGCGTTTGTTTCAAGTAAGCAGCCAAACGATACGCGTTGTACAATGCACAGTTTGTTTGGCCGTGTTTAAGATCTTTTGCAGCGACACAAATATTACCGAGATTAATGTTAAAGTCCTTACTGATAGTTATATCGAAAACATCACCGTGCGTGTACTTTTGTATCCAGTTCTTTTTTTCTAATCCTCTTGTGTATATATGTGAATATTGTTTGCAAAAGTTAAACATAATACTGTGCAGATTACTGTAGCTTATAAATCCTTCATACCAATGTATGTGATGAAAGTAGTTTGTTATCCATTTGTTTGTACTTTTTGCTTTGGTGTTAAGTTTGTTAAAAGAAAAAGGAGCATCAAACGTGAATGGGTAGGCTACAAATGTAAGCAAGTCTAAAATTACTAATTCCTTGATAATAAACCTATCATCATTATTTCGAAATGCTTGAAATTCTATTACACAAGGCTTTACACTCACTTCTTCATCCCCTCCGCTCATCATGGCACCTAGCGATCAACTAAACTGTTTTCCACACCACGGTAGGTTAAATACCAGGCCGTACAGTTGCAGGCGCGTTGGTGTATATTTAACGTGGGCACCGTCCCCAATAGGCCTACCCCACGTGTGTTCTTCTTTACTAAGTCAAACTTTAGTCTTTTTTAACTTCTTCTTCTTGTGTTTCGTTTTCTTCTTCTTCTTGTTTCTCCGTTTCTTCTTCCTGTGTTGTTTCTTCTGTAGCTTCTGTAGCGATTTCTACAAGTGGTTCAAAATCCTTTAACTTTCTCCACATGCAAACTTCATGAGGTATTCTATTAAAAATAGATGTATCCACAGGTCCGTACACGATGGTGCTATCAGGTTGTTTTTCCAAGGTATCGACCAAATATTCTTTAATAATAGCGCTTGCAAATACCAACTGTCTCATGTACCTTGTAATAGGTTCTGTTGCGTAGTTTAAAACGTAGAATTCTTCATGTGACAGTAGAATCTTATTTTCATGTTGAGTCAAGTCTCTAATTCGCACTTGTAGTTGTCCACGATGTTTAACAATATCGATTTCATTGTCACAATCCAAAAGTCGAATATGTGTTTTCCTTCCACACAAACTGTTAGTTAAATAACATTCTATTAAATGTACATGTTTCAAAAATGACTCCCAAGCATTTTGCGAAAATAAAACCTTTTTTGTTCCATGGTGTAGTATTACTGTAGGGGAATAATCCAATGACTTCATCAATCCAACTGATACACTTTTACTGATGCATGCTGAGATGGGGTAAAAGATTCGCAAAAAAACTTCAGTTAAAATGTGAGGAGGAATATTTTCTTCAACTTTCTTCTTCCTCTTTGGTACTACCTTTGATGGGTCTGCATTACTTTCCTCCTCTCTATCTCTTTTACCAAACTTTAAAAATGCAGTTATTTCCTTGATGATTTTTTCTTCACTAGTATTATCACGTTCCAATAACGGTGCTACCTCTGCATCACCTTGTACAACAGATGGAGAACTCATTTTGTAGAAGATGTTGCCCATGCGATGATAGACGATCAACTGAAGACCTGCATTGTTGCTCCGCTATTTATAGGTTAGCGACAGTGGCGGTGCCGGTGGTGGTACAACGTTTTACAATACCGTCTTTACGATACCAGTCAACGGTGTGTATGTAACAATTTTATCGTGCAAAATTAAACAATACGCAGATGTATTTGCAGGTACGTTTTCTTGAAATTCCATTTCTATTTTTATATCAACACTAGACGATTTTACAGATTCGTTTTGTTTGGAGCAATCAATTACAACAATCGGAGATTTCGATTCAAACTGTACGGGAGATAGTAGAGGTGTGTTTGTTTTGCCGTAATATGAATTTTGGAACCTAGCGTACATATCGTATAAAACACTGTACCTTTTTTTATCAAAAGAGATATTAAAGTTGTCGTAGGGAAAGAATTGTGAATTCAGGAACACTTTACAGTTTGTTAATTTACAATGGTCAAATTCACCAGCATTTTCAGTTAATATACTTTTTTTCTTTGTTTGTAATCCAAAGATTACATATCTCGCTTTTTCCAAATGAGTAGAAGTTTTTACAGTCCATGTATGCCGTTGTGTTGAAGGTAAAACGGGGTATTCATGAAACTCCCAGCTTCTGAATGGCATTACAATGTCTCGATCTGATTTTAACTTTCTTAATAATGTAATCCTGTGTTCATCATTTAGTCGCACATGTGGTACTCTCCAAACAATCTTGTCTAATGTTAGTTTCCAGTCTAAATTGGCTTCAGTTGTTCCAGCAGATGCTTTAATAATATCATTATCGTTTGATGACCTTAATAAAACTAGTTCTTGTTTTACATTTATTATTATTCTTCTGTAATCTTCAGCAAATCCTAAAAGTAATCTTAAAGGTACGTAAAAATCAAAGTTTCCCGAAGCGTCAGGAGTAATTATACTTTTGTCTGGTGCAACCCATCCTGCAACAGCTAACAGATTCTTCTCATTTGGTGTTAAAGACGCTAATCCTTTTAAGGTACTGGAAATTCCAACCTTTTTTGTTGAATCGACTGTAACTCCTGAAATTTCATATCTAATCTCGTCAAACAAAAATGCCATAGGATTATTTATGAACGGAACAGTGGTTCCAACAGTACCGTCAGCTTTTGTTACTTTTCCTTCAATATATAAATAACTTTCGCATGGAAGAGTATAAATGTCTTGTTGTTGTATAGGAATCCTAATTTCATCGTTATTGTTTAATTTGGACGAAGCGTAAGGGTTGTGCGTGTGATATTCCTTTTCCCATAAGGTCTCGTCGAATGTTGGGCCCTGCGCTATATCCAGTATATCCATTGTTAATGACCTTTAATCCAATTTCTTCTAGAAAACGAATGTTGTCACTTGTTAATCCTTCTACAGCTGATGAGCTACTGACCTCTTTGCTGGTTGGCTCTCTCTTTTTAAATGATAACCCCATTATCTAAGCGGATGATTTTATATGTATTCTTACAGTAATAGCTTCTCCTCGAAAGTCAATAAGGTTTCCGTCTTGATCCACTATGTTCAGCACGATGTCTGAAATGAAACTGGTGTTTAACGGTAGGTACACAAGGTTTTGAGGCTTTTCTACTATCTTGAAACCCGGTGCGACTGATGGGTAGAATGTGTGTAATATATGCCGATTTTCTCCATCTCTGTAGGATCCTTGTATAATGTTACATGTAATGTCTATGCTGTTTACTTTGATGATCGTCACAGTTCTATTCCCAGAATGAGTTGTATTAGGTTCTAATACCTTTGTTTCCTTAGAAAACCCTAATAAACTACCAATTGAACGTTCTTGGCCAAAATCAATATAATACTTAGAAGTAATTTCGGCTTTCATTGTATTGTTATTGCCTTTTATCGTTATATTTTCTTTTCCCATATGTTTTTGTATAACTTCATTTATATTATCAATTTCATAAGCTCCTGTTGGTAAACTGAATTCTTCCAAAGCTGAATATTTTCCTTTATTATCTTTTGTCTTGTAATAATGTATTTTGTTATTAATTCCTTCACTAACGTTTGGAATAGAGTTATATGTTGTTAAATCCAATAATGCGGCTTCCCATAGTCTTCCTTTTTGCAAACGTAGCGCTGGAAACAGAATACTGCGCAAAGTACATGAGTTACCGGTTAATGACACTGTATACGAAGACATCTTAAAGTTGACTAACACTTTTAGCTAAAAAGTCTAAACATAAATGACCGCAAATGGATGTATCATCAGGTTGTTTTCTTGTATAATTGTAAAAAACATTTTCTGCCGCACGAAAGTATTGTTGAAGTTCTTTCGGTGGTGGAAGGTTTCCAAAACTGTCGAAATAATAAATCGTTTCACCAAGTTTCTTGTAACACACCCAATGAGTGCCTAATCCTTCACTATTATCCAAATTTACTATACCAGTCTCATTTTTCCACATTTTAACCGGTAATTCATCTTTCATAAATACTCCTCTAAAAAATGGGATTTTCAAACAAGAAGCATATGTAATCAGTTCTTCATTGGTTAATTCTTTGTTTTTAATTATTAATTGCTCTTTCTTATTTAATACACACGATACGGTCTTAGGTATAGTCCTCCTCCCTTTTTTATCATTGACCATATTGTTGGTTTCTTTTTACCTTTACCACTAGTAGATCGACGTTTTCTTCTGATATTACCTCCTTGTTTCTTAGCGGGTCTTTTCCCACGCCTTCTTCTCTTTCCTCCTCCTCCAAACGTAGTTTTTGCTTTCATTGCTGCTGTTACTGCTAAAGACGCTGCTTTTTCACCAATACTCGCGTCACTAGATTTTACTCTTTGCCAAGCTTTCTCAGAAAGTGCTCTATCTGCTATTGATCTATTTTTTGTATCACCAAATTTGGAATACGCTATATCGTGCTGTTTACAAGCCTGATCAAGCTTATTTATTCCAGGATCTCCTCTAGCAAGCCGTTTCTCTAATTTGGTTCCAGGACCACAATATTGATATCCTCCAGGTAAATGTAATTCCACAGGTAATAAATCAATCGCCTTGTTAACTATAGCTCCAACCGGTTTACTTAATAGAGAAAATGCTGTTGATGCTATTCCCCTTCCTCTCTGTAATCTCTCTCGATTATGACTGATGCGTTTAGCCCTCGGCATGACTATTTATAGCCAAACTTACAATCAGTAGGTGCACTCTATAAATGTTTTACAATGAATGTAATATTAGTCTTGGCTTCTTGTATTATATATACTGTTTAAAATCCATTTATTATATAGAAATGGATTAATTAATTAAATGTAGATGCTTTATCCCTTATCATGGGTATTTAAATTCTTTTTTCTCTTATATAATCTTCATCGTTTTCTGTTGGTTCATTAATCACATTCACTTTATCCCCCTTTCCTAATGTCTTGACTTTAGAAGGCTCAGACGGTTTATCTAATTGATTAGGTTTTTCTGGATTGTGTATCTTTTTCCAGTCTAAATAATTGTGGCTGTCAACATCTGAAGCTACAGCTCTTCCTGAAGCCCGATGGATATAATTAAATAAAGCTGCACCAAACCTTTCCATATGTTTTTCATATTCTGTAGTCCATTTCTTGTGTACTATATCAAATATTTTCTTATTTACAGCGTCTCCATCCTGCTCACAATCACCTACATTTGACAATTTTAATTTTTTTACATCATAGCTTGTATCAGTTTCATTCTTTTTGTAAATCGTTAACAATTTTAAAGTCGCTAAATTTACTGCTTCACCATCATAAATGGGATGTTTTATATTGCTTAACCTTTTACCGGAAAATCCCCAATGGTCTTCGTGTACAATCGGGGTTCTTTTATCCATGTATTGTACCGTAACCGCATCAGAAGACAAAAGCGGATCACCAACATTTTGAATTACTTTTCCTTCAAAATTATAATTACCATCAGGTGTTAACGGAAACCCAGCTCTTTTTTCACTATATCCAGATTTTACTCCAAACTCGGAATACCGTCCAAACTTGTCCACACTCATGATGTAACTGAATCGCTATCGTTTAGGTTCTTACTATATATATATATATATATATATATATATACGTCTACTGAACAATTATTTCTCGTTTTCGCAGTTCATCAACCAAAGCTACCCATTCGTTTTCTAAACCAGTGTGCCCGGCTTCCATAGCTTCATGTAATAACCTCATTCGATCAACTAACTTATTTATATCGTTGTAATATATTATATTGGTTTTATACAAATTTTTTAATAATCCCCTTCCAGATGTAGTAGGATCAGTTGTTTTTCTTTTTTTATGCAAAACATTTAATTCAGCAGAAGATAAAGCTCTTCTTTTAATTGGAGCTTTATTTGATTTCGAGGGGAAAAGACTAGATATAATGTTTGTGTATTTTATTGACCTGTTTCTATGAATAGGTAGTTCTTTGGAATATTTTTTTCTATGTGCATTTGTATACTCTAGTATATTTTTAAACAATTGTAAATCCTTTTTAGTAAATTTACCAGGATTATTTTTAAAGATGAGTTCAAACAAACCTGTTGTGCCTTTATATTTCTTATCACCAATAACTATATCATCATTTTCGTTTATATCTAACTTTCTATCTCCAATCATTAATCCTTTATCCTCTATTCTAGCTCCATATGTATGATAATTTCGATTAGCATGTGTGCCATGTAACATTTTTAATGTATATTTTCTTCCAAGTGTTCCTTTAAACATAATATCTGTGCCTAATTTGCTTAAGTTGGATGGGTTGATATCCTCTTCTTCTGCTCTTGTATCTTCCGCACTTGTATCTTCTGTACTTGTATCTCCTGCAATGTTCTTTTCCCTTAAATCTCCTATATCTCCGCTTTCTTCATACTCGTCGCTTTCTTCAGATGTTTGTAACTGGTCAGAACTTTCATCATTCTGAAATTCTTCTTCATATTTGGAAATTGGTAGCATTTTGTCTCCTTCGAAGCGAAATGAAGGTCTTTCCATATTTTGTGCTAATCGCTTTAAAGGTTCAGTAACAGGTTTGAATGTTGTTTCTAAAAATTGCTCTCTTTCATTTATACCTGATTTTAAAGCTCGGTTTTTTTGTCTAATAGAATCACTAAGTGATTTTATTTCCTTTAATAGCTTTTCCTGGTTAACCATCTTCACACCTTGACGACTTGTACAGTAATACCGCTAATCAGTGTATTAAAACGAATTTATCAAAACCTATTCTATAACGACCATCTTTTATAGCTTGATCTTTCATAATAACCAAAAATCCATACTTTTCCGCCCATGCTTTTCCGCAAAGCTCTTTAAACTTTTCAAATGGCATATCCGCATTCACATGATCGTTATATATATGTTTTAGGTTAGTATCATCTTGTTTGAATACAATTAGAATATTTGCATTATCTCTGATAAGTTGTTTTGGGATTTTGCTATAAGTTTGTCCTATATATATGCTGTCGATGTTATTATGTCTTCCCATGGCAAAGTAGTTTCTAATAGTATCCTGATTTTCACAAGATACATCGTCAAATATAAATACAGAATACGGTTTCGCTTCGTTTGGTTGCATAATGCTATCACTAGCGTTAAATTTGTAAAAATTAACATCAGACACATCAGATAGGATTTTATCCAGCAATTGATACTTTGGTTGATGTAGAGACTTTGAAAAAATATATAGGTTACTAAACCTTAATCCCTGCGGATTAGTGATCAAATTAAAGACAACATTGGTCTTTCCACAGTTTGAGGGGCCACTTACTATACATCGAACAGTGTTTGGAAGTAAACTACCGTGTTTACCATTGTTGATTTTAACGTTATCCACAGTTAAATCATCTATGTTATTAATATTGAATCGATCTTTATGGTGAATAATCTCCATCCTGCTCAAAGGTTAACGATGAAATGAGTTGCTTGTATTAAACCAAGTCCTTTATAGGTATCCATGAATCCTCAGTTTTGTTAAACCCTAACCACCGCACTTTAACTGCGTCCTTTTTTCTTTGTAACACTTTTTCAACAAGATATACATCACCTACTGTTGACTTTAACATTTCATGTCCATAAAATGCACCTTGCAACAAATCTCCTTTGTTATCTTTTAGGATATACGTTTCAGGTACAGTCGGTTGCACTTTATACACTGTAAAAACTTCATTCGTCCAATTGGGAAGGTATTTTTTGGTAAACACTCCCTTATATTTACTAATCCGTACTTTATCACTTACATTAAATTTTCTTGGCTGCATTTTTTCTACTTTAGGCTTTGTATTTTTCTTTATGCGTTTTAATACATCTTTTGCATTTCTTCTATTTACTTTGTTAGGTTTCATACCAATAGTTCTATGAAACCTGTTGTTATAATCATTTATTAATTGTGGTAAAACATCATACCATACGTAAGAACCTCTTTTTGAAAATTGTTTATACAGTGCTCCTTTTAAGGTTCTATTAAATCTTTCTACAATAGCAGCTTTTTTCTCTGAATTTGTAGAATAATGATTTATTTTATATTTATTCATTAACTGTGCAAAGTTTGTATTAAAGTATTCTGTTCCATCATCAGTTTGTAAATGTTTAATTTTGTTTTTATCTCTTTTTATGGCTATTTCCATGGCTTCTGTTACGCTTTTACCAGTCTTGTCCTTTAGAGGCAAAGCGTCTGCAACTTTTGTAAAACAATTAATAATTGTGAGTATATATTTAAATCCTTTGTTTATTCTGCTATGCGGTCGCATTTCAATTAAATCCGCTTGATATAGATCATTTATCCCTTTTATAACAGTATTTCTTCTTGGAAACTTTATTCTTGCAGGTTTGTGTAGTTCATTAATAATCTTCTCCTTCAGGTCTGACATGATGGTTTCACGAAGGCAGCTGATATGGTATTAAATATTCTTTTGTATAAATCTGCTTATATATATATATATATACATATAGTTCAAGGTCATTCAAAACTTGTGTAAAAAAAGGGGAAACACAGCTTAACATTGCTGTGTTTCCCCTTTTTTTACGGAAAGGAAAAGGATAGAGGATCTAGGACGATGAAAGGGTTATTAGTCAATAGGGTTGAGGGAATAGTGACCGAATGGTAAAGTGTGGATGTTGTCTGGAAGGGTTTGTCTTTTGTCGTCATTACAGGATAGCGCCTTTTTAACTTCAGTCACGCTGTACAGCTGATGGTTAAAACTTCTGATGGTGTTGAATTTAGCTGTAATGATGTTATCCTCAAATAAGCATTGCTTGTAGTGTTCAAAATGCACTTTCTTCTTTAAATATAAACTCTTTACACCTTTAGCTTTCTTAATATAGCTATTCTTCTTTTCTTCTTCTTCTTTTTCATTATAGAGTTTCAAAGAATATAGTTTAGACATCAGTGCAACAATCTCTTCAAGCAGAACACCATTAGCCTCATCCTTGAATTTGCCTAGTACTTTTTTGTGTCTGTCATTGTCGTAGTTTGGATGATCTTTTGGATAATCGGAGAAATCAAAGTCGTTCTTGTAAATAAATGTACGTAAATCTTTATACATGTCCAATGTTACTATGCGATATATAAAAGCGTCAGTGTCCATATATGTAATAGATATATTTTCTCTTCCGTAGAACGCCACCATTTTGTTGTAGTGAAAATCGTACATGTGTGTTTTTGAGATGTCCAAGATTGACATGCCTATATACAAAGGACGATCCATCTTCACACTCGTCTTCTTCATGGACACTGCTACAAGTTTTTCATTAATAATTATAGATGTTCTAAAATTTGGCTGCTGTACTAGTTTCTGTAATTTTTTTGCGTCGGTAACAAGTTTAACATTTTTGTGTCTTCTTTTGTTTTCCAATGTTTTTCCAAATATCGCATTATTCATTAATTTAAAGAAATCTTTTTGAAAGTCTGATGTAGCTGCTGCTCTTCTGTAGGTATTTGAATCAATGTAGGGTTTCAACCAGCATGATTGAGAAAATTCCAAAACTCTATTAATTTTTGTTAGACGTAGTCCTAATTCGATAGCTTGTTGAACCACCCAAAAGTGAGCCACGTAGCGTTGTTTATTATTTAATGTCATCATTAATTTGGGGTGTTTTCCAATTGGTGAAATTTCTGTTTTAGCAAGAAGTGGAAGGTCATAATGAAGATCATGTAAATTTTCTGGGTATTCAAAATCGCAATCCAAAATATATCCAGTGTCACCATGTTTCGGAATTTGTAAAATATCGCCAATAGAGTCGGGATTAATCCATTTAAAGTTATCAAAAGGAAGTGGGTTTGACATTGCCCATCCGTACAGGTTATTTGCATCGAAATATCCTAAATAGGTTGACGGTTTGGTTTCATCGTAATCGGGTAGGTATTTGTTGTTGGCTTTGACATGTCTGGTAACACTTTGGGTCAATCCGCCTCTTACTCCAGCTTCAACCATTAAAACCATGTCAATGTCTGTTAAAAGTTGGAGTTTGCATTTTGTTTCTTTTAACATGGCTTGCCAAGCTAATCCTGGTGAAGTATACGAATGTAGAGGGTCCAAACCGTATGCAGCAAAACAGGTGTTTCGGAATTCTTCCATTACATCACAAAGAAGAGTTACATCTAGTTTGACATAAAAGTCCGAGTAATCTCCTAAGGTCTTCATATCTAACTCGTTCCATACTCGACGTGCGTGTTGATAGTCCTCAAGTGATATTTCCGAATCATTAAGTTTGTTTTTGAAGTGTTCTGGTGAAGGTAGTGATGTTTCATCAAATCTATGCAGTCCATCGATGTAATCATAGGGGAAGACTCCTTTTCGAAGAACCAAATCCATTTTACTATTGGGTACAATTTTGCTTGTTTCTATCAAATCTGTTCTTCTTAGATTTTCAGATAATTTCATGAGGCTTGAAGGCATAAATCTAAATGAATCAACAAACCTTAATTTAATTTTACCCACCTTTTTTGAAAAGCTTATAAATTTTTCCATTGTAGTAGCCAAAACGTCTATTGCTCCATTATCTCTTCCTAGTTCGGGGATTATGAAGTGCGAATCATAACCACTCAGATTGTGCAGAACTACGGGGATAAAATATGGTAGTTTGTAGTTCAAGTTGCAAGCGTTACAGGCTGCACCTCTGTACGCTCCCGTAAGATGATCGTGGTCACGAACTTTAACGTTATCCAGTGTAAAGGTGTTATTACACAAATAACACGTTGTTGTTGAATCATAATGTTGAAGTTCTTCTTCTTCCATAGGTGACATGGGTACCTTTGTTCCATACAGTTCTTCTACCTTTGCAGCTATGTCATACAAATCATCGACAAAGTATTTGGCTGCTTCTTCACCGCGATAAATCTTTGGAGAAGATGATAGTCCATATTTTTGAAGATGGTCTTCAGTCAACGTGGATTTAATTAGTATGCAATAACTGTTTGGTGAATGAAGTTGGTATTTGCTTCTTCTTGTAACGTCCTCTTCTTGTTGTTCAATCGGATGTAAAGAAGACTCGAAATCAGCGTAAACAACAACAGGTACACGGTATTGTTGTATTACTTTGTCAAATTTTATCTGCGCTCTGCTAGGATGCGGCAATTTAATTCTTACTTCATAGTTTCCATTACATAACCGCTGGTGTTCTACTAACCAATCAGACCCTCCCCTTCTTAGTTCTTTGTTCACGTGACAAAAACATCTTTTGCAAATTGTCATCTTTCTTTTATGCTTAGATAATTGATTAGAAACAAGACTTTCAAATTTTTTGATATACACAAAGTGTGAAATATCACCTTTAGTAATTAATAACAAATCGGTATGATCTCTGCGCTCATTTGGTGTTATACGCAAGGGGTACAAATTGTTTGTCGAATCCAATCCGAAGAGGTTGACAGAAGCTGAAGGATTTTGTTTTTCAAATTTTGAAACGTCTGTTATAGCAACAGGGTAAGTCATCCCTTGGAAATTATATCTATGTTGTACTTCTTCATAATAGTGACTTGGTCTTTCCGGATGAATTGTTACATATTTGGCCAACATAGCATATTTAAAACACTCAGTATCTTGATTTTGTACGTTGACGCAGGATAAGGTATTTCTAATCTTTGTTGGTAGAGGAATGTAGCTACTTCCTCGAATTCCATAGCCGTGTTTGTGTACTCTTAAGTCTAGCCCTGTGATGCTTAACAAATTCCATCCAGAGCCTCTTCCTTCATGTTCTTGTATTTTAGTCATTAGCTCTTCAAAACATTCAGATACGATTGAATCAATATCTGACGAAAACATAATAGTTCGGTTTTTTGTTAAAAACCCTCTCGGTGAAGTTTCATTTTGAATGTTTGTAAATAAAGCATCCATTAATAGTCCAAATTTAATAAAATTTAATCTTTTTAATTCATTTTGCAAAGTGTTGCTTACCAATCCTTTTGCGTTATTTAAAAACTCTTTGAGTTGTAATTTTGCATTGTCAATTTTGAAGTGGGTTACTACATTACCCGGAAGTGCTCGGGCATGTAGTTCTACATTTACTGCTGTTGATGCTGAAGGACGGTGAAGTGTAGACAGAGCATGCGTAGAAGTCGATGCAGCTGATGATGTTGAAGGATGATGAAGTGTAGACAGAACAGGCGTAGAAGTCGATGCAGATGATGATGATGATGTTGAAGGACGGTGAAGTGTAGACATAGCAGAGGTAGAAGTCGATGTTGATGGTGCATATTGAATAACACTAGGTCTGGAATTTTGGTGTTGAGCTAACATTTGATCTATTTCTTTCAATTCTTCTTCTTCATATTCTTCATTTTGGTTTTTGTTATGTTTCAGTTCTTTATGTATCATTAAAATAAATTCATCCTTAAATGAAGACTTGCAAATATCGCAGCGATGCATAATGTAGGTGCGATCTCCACAAGGGTCTAGGCAATAATGAACAACACTGCAAATACCCCTCTATTTATACCCTAGCAAAAGTAATGGGGGTACGTATTACGTTAAGTTTACTATTTTTTTTTTGCATTTTATATTTACTATTGTAGCTGGAGGCTACAAATTTCTGTATTTAGGTCAAGGTCATTGAACAAATTTGCCAAAACGGGGAATAGATCAGTAAATGATTTCATATTAAACCATAAACTGATCTATTCCCCGCTCTGTATTTAACTAAGACAATTTTCTCCAACAGAAACATTTGATAAATTTTAAACTCGGATGTGAAGTTGGATTGTACACATTGCATCTTGATCAACTAAAAATTTCATAAAACAATAGGGATCTTCAGTTGTAGATTCATCTTTAACATATTCAATAGTCAACATTGCCGAACGAAGATCTTGTGGAATTACGTCGACTTTTATGAGTCGCCTTTCGAGTTCGAACCGTTTTGTTATTATGAGGGGAAAGCTGTAGCAAACGGAGTTTCCTGGTGGGTTCATTATGCCTATATGATAAATATACACTGTTGCATCGTCTTTAAATAGACGTTCCCCCACCATTAAATGTATAAGTTACCCCACTTTTTTAATCATGTAAATGGGTCAAGGTCATACAACGATATTACCAAAACGGGGAATAGAGCAGTAAGTGATTCTCACTATAACCACAAACTGATCTATTCCCCGCTTTGTATTTAAAGTAAACTATTTGAAGACAACAAAAACTTATTCAGATTCTTCCGATGATGATGATGATGAGCTCGTATCACTAAATAAGCGACGACGAACACAAAAGTTCCCTGTGACTGGATCTAGAACTACATCATCGATATTAATACTGCTTGGAGGGGTTTCACTATCAACAAGGTCCATTTCCTCCAAGCAAAGCAACTGATGATGAAATTCCGGTTCATTATTATCGACATCGTCGTCGTCAGTCAACAGCTCCAACAGCTCCATCTCTCCAAGATATGGTTCACTGCTAGCATACTCACTCAGTAGTTCAAGATCACTAAATAGTTCAAGATCACTAAATAGTTCACCTTCCATCTCTGAATCGTCTTCGTCTTCATCTTCGTTTAAATTTAATGGAATATTTTTAATCAATTCTAGTATAGTCTTCTTAGAAGGGAAAATGTTATCTCTGGGCGACATGATTCCGAGTAGCAGACTGATTTACCACTAATACTAAACCACCTTTTATACATGATTTCGGTGGTGGTGGGGGTAAGTGTTGAAAGTGCAAGTGGTAGGGAAAAGTGATAGGGAAGAGGTATTATTGTAACACAAACGATTAAGTCCTGTAAGTGGGTCAAGGTCACCTTATCCTATTACCAGAACGGGGAATAGAGCAGTAAGAGATTCTTATTCAAACCTCAAACTGATCTATTCCCCGTTCTGTATTCCCCCCCCCCCCTTTGGCGTTTTATTTAGTTTATGAGGTTGTGTAATAAAGGCACAGTGTGTAGCCTTCTTGTAATAATTGGTCAATTTTTTTCTTCAAAGGGATTGGTTTTACATCTATTTTTACTTCTTCTGTTCCACGAATACCCAATCCTTTGACCTGAACATAATGGTACTCCGTTAACAGTTGGTAAACACGCTGGATAAAAGTATCCGCTTTAGCAGTAGAGTCAATATAGTGGAGGTATACCATGGTAGGTGCTCTCTTGACGCAATTCAGAACCAAAGTGATAATTGTCTCTGTAACATCGGGCTTATATACCCATCGTTTTTTTTTTTTTTTTTTTGCTTTAATTACAGGTTTGGAACAATATAAAATGTTATATTAATGTTCCATCCATTATTGACTAACCTTACCATATTACCAAAGATTTTATATAACTTTCTACTGTAGTTTATTTCAAATGCTTCATTTTCACTACTATAAACTTCACCTGTTGGTCTCCACATGCACAATTGACAACTAACCTCTATATCAAGATACCGTAGCAGTAATCTCCTTACAGCAAGCAACTGATCAATGTTTTCGACCCGTCTGCTAACTATTATAGTTGCTGCAGAGATAGAAGTAGTGGATGCATTCATTTTCAGCAGAGTACTAATTTTTACCAGCGATGGAGAACCTCCTTTATACTTAGTTTAAGTAGTGGTGGGGGTTAGGAAAAGATATTGTTGTTGTGAGAAATAAGAAGATCTTTCATTATTTTTTATCAAACGAATATTTTCTAAGTCCCAAGGTCATTTACACCAGTTGCCAAAACGGGGAATAGAGCAATAAGAGGTTCTCACTTTGACCTCAAACTGATCTATTCCCCGCTTTGTATTTCAAAGGACTTTAGTTTTTTAAGATAGTTACTCGTCCTGATCTTCATCCATGAGGAAGATTTGTTTGTAAGCTGAAGGTTCTTCAGCGAAGAAATGTTGGTCCGCTAACTCATCCTCTTTAAGAAAAACAGCTTCAAAAGGTGGAGGGTTGTGTAAATCTTCTTTGTGAATTAAGGACGGTTCTTGAAGCTGCGACTGAAGGTTTGAAATGTATTTTATTGACTTTTGTATAGTGGTTAATTTAGAATCATACGGATTGGAGGATGGTAATATGCGTCTTAATACTTTATAACAATCAGCGATCCTTGTTCTCATTTTTCTAGAACTAGCATTGTTTCTCTCGGTTTTGAGAGATCTCGAGTTTAAGTTTGGCGAAGTATTACTAGTCTCTGGAAAAATGTTGGATAGAATCATAGCCTGGACAAGTATCGATGGGGCAGCAGAAGATGAAACAGTACAAGAAGAGGCGTCAGAAGTTGGTTTTCTGATGTGCTCCATGGTGTCTGAGGTGGGCGAATACAAGCAGCAGACTAATTTTACCATCGATAAGGTGTCTCTTTTATACCCAATGGAAGTGGTGGGAGTGCAAGTTTTAGGGAGGGGATGTTTTTGTAAGAAATATATATTTCAATATTTTTTTTTTTTTTTTTTTTACCAAACAAAATTTTCTAAGTCCCAAGGTCATCTGAACAAATTGCCAAAACGGGGAATAGAGCAGTAAGTGGTTCTCACTTGGACCTCAAACTGATCTATTCCCCGCTCTGTATTTCTTAAAGTAAACAATAAATCTTCACACTATTGAGCAGCCTTTGCTCTTTGAAGCTCAAGTTCTAAGTCTGCAACCAGGCGAAAGTCTGCATCGTGCTCCTCCCATTGTTCAGGAGAACGCGGTTGTCCACACCACTTTGTAAAGGCGTACCTCATTGCCTCATTATACTCCTCCAGGATAACATGATAGGGTCTTGGTTGCTGCGTTGTAGACCGCATCGATGATGTAGTTTGTTGCGGTTGTGACTGGGCATCATTCTCCGCAACCTTATCAATCTTAGAAACCTCGGTAATTTCAGCAGCCTCAGCAATCGAGTACAACTCCTCTTCGCTAATTTCCTTTCCCCATGTGTTGCTGTTGACGCTCATGATGATACAACTAATAATTATATTCCGAATCGCTTGCTTAAATACCCGCTTACCCCCTCCCTTCTTCACTGTTGAATAATATCTTTAGTATAATATTTCTCCTTTTTCCTTTTACGTTTATCTTTGTCTTAGTGTAAAATATCTAAGTCCGTTATCTAGGTCAAGGTCGTTGTAACATTGTAAAAAAAAAAAGTGTGGACAACCTATTTACACTCTGCAGCATATGCTACAATTTGTAAATAGGTTGTCCACACTTTTTTTTTTAATTTGGAAAAACTTTATTTAATTTGGAAAGAATGTTTTTTTTTTTTTTTTTTTTTTTTTTTTTTTTTTTTTTTTACAATTTATTCCACACAGTGGTTCCTGAATCGGCTCGGATTAGATAGTGCTTTTTTGTAGGGTTTTTGGGATGACGCATGCCTTTAGGTAATCTTAAAATGTAAAGGCGGTCTTCACATTTTAACATGACCTTCAGGAATCCCATTATTTTTACAAAGACGTATTGTTTGTTTTTAGCTAGCCTATTAATCCGAGTCTTAGCCGGTTTCACTGTTGGATGTGGTGAAGAAGGAGAAGCGGTATTTTTTAAATGAAGATTGCACAGTTCTTCATTTAAAGTACACTGTTTTGCACAGCGTTCGCCTTTCTTTGCACCTTTTTTGAAGATATAATTACATAGTTGTGCAGGACGTATGCACCTTCTATGCAATGACTTTAATTGATTAAATTTCTCTGAAGGAGATTGAATATTTGTGCAAATTACTGAAGGTCTGGTTGAACTAGTGGAAGGTGAAATTTCAATTGGGGGTCTTGTAGATATTTTAGAGCTTGATCTCGAGGTGGAGCTTGATCTTGAGGTGGATGATGAGGAGCTCGAAGAAGACCTTGATCTCGAGGTAGATGATGAGGAGGAGGAGCTCGACGAAAACCTTGATCTCGAGGATGATGGTGAAGGAGAAGTTGGTCGATCCATAATGGGTGGTGAAGTTGTCTTCTCAGGGATGATAAGAGACATTAAAAGAGCCTGACGAAGAATTGAACCAGCAGCCGAAGTCAAGGGTGATGCAGAAGTCGAGGGTGATGCAGAAGTCGAGGGTGATGCAGAAGTCGAGGGTGATGTAGAAGTAGAGGGTGATGCAGAAGTCGGTAGTGATATCGGGTGTGACTCCATAGTTCTGAGTTGAGCAAGCACAAGCAGCAGAATGATCTTACCAGTAATGGGAAGCCTCTTTTATACCCAATATAAGTGGAAGGAGAAAGGGGAAAGGGGAAGGGGGATAGGCTATGGTTTAAAATATTAATTTTCCTATATGTAACCAGACAGAGGTTTTATAAGTCCTGTCAGTGGGTCAAGGTCATCTGAACTTGTTGCCAAAGCGGGGAATAGAGCACAAATTGGTGCTCTATTCCCCGCTCTGTATTAGGGGACAGGGAATTACAAGCAATGATTTTAATAACAAAAAATAAAGAAAAAAAAACCCCAAAAAAAAAGGAAAATCACAACAGTTTCTCAGGCTAAGAAAGGTAATGTCAACCGGTTTACATGGCCGTATTGACAAGTCCGGTAGAGCACAAATTGGTGCTTTATTCCCCGCTCTGTATTAGGGGACAGGGAATTACAAGCAATGATTTTAATAACAAAAAATAAAGAAAAAAACCCTCCAAAAAAAAAAGGAAAATCACAACAGTTTCTCAGGCTAAGAAAGGTAATGTCAACCGGTTTACATGGCCGTATTGACAAGTCCGGTTTTCAGGGCCGAAACTTATTGTCAGGGGGTTAGGAAAGGGATGAGAAACAAATTACATTACTTTGAAACAAACTGGTCAGTTAGAGTTAACGTTAATTTTACAAAGAACAATCAGTATCACTGAAACCCGGACGGACGTAGATCACGAACGGGCGTCAGGATACTGCGGTCAGTTTAACAAGGTCACAACAGCAACACTGAAACCCGGACGGACGTAGATCAACGAACGGGCGTCAGGCTACTGCGAACCAATGTTTTGACCAAGGTAGTTTACAAAGACCGGCATTTAAATTACTTTGATAACAAACCCCACGGATATAAAGACTTTACCCAAGGATAAGGATCTGTAAGAAAGGTACATATTTCATCATTAAATATTTACAAAGACCGGCATTTAAATTACTTTGATAACAAACCCCACGGATATAAAGACTTTACCCAGGGATAAGGATCTGTAAGAAAGGTACATATTTCATCATTAAATAAAACACTCAAAACCAACACCAACATTCATTAAACTAACTACATTAATTAGCAGCAATCTACAAGCAATAATCTAACAAACAAACTACCATGCTTAACAAACTACCATGCACATGCAAAGGCGCGGATCTCTTAATTGCGCGTCGGGCCCAACGCACACTTAAAAGACCTACGCTGCAGCAGAATGCAACCCGGACGGACGTAGATCACGAACGGGCGGCAGCCTACTGCGAAGAGACTGCGGACTGCTCCCGCTTATAAAGGCGGCGGTCAGTGGTGGGAGGTGACTAATGGGAAGCCTCTTTTATACCCAATATAAGTGGAAGGAGAAAGGGGAAAGGGGAAGGGGGATAGGCTATGGTTTAAAATATTAATTTTCCTATATGTAACCAGACAGAGGTTTTATAAGTCCTGTCAGTGGGTCAAGGTCATCTGAACTTGTTGCCAAAGCGGGGAATAGAGCACAAATTGGTGCTCTATTCCCCGCTCTGTATTAGGGGACAGGGAATTACAAGCAATGATTTTAATAACAAAAAATAAAGAAAAAAAAACCCCAAAAAAAAGGAAAATCACAACAGTTTCTCAGGCTAAGAAAGGTAATGTCAACCGGTTTACATGGCCGTATTGACAAGTCCGGTAGAGCACAAATTGGTGCTTTATTCCCCGCTCTGTATTAGGGGACAGGGAATTACAAGCAATGATTTTAATAACAAAAAATAAAGAAAAAAACCCTCCAAAAAAAAAAGGAAAATCACAACAGTTTCTCAGGCTAAGAAAGGTAATGTCAACCGGTTTACATGGCCGTATTGACAAGTCCGGTTTTCAGGGCCGAAACTTATTGTCAGGGGGTTAGGAAAGGGATGAGAAACAAATTACATTACTTTGAAACAAACTGGTCAGTTAGAGTTAACGTTAATTTTACAAAGAACAATCAGTATCACTGAAACCCGGACGGACGTAGATCACGAACGGGCGTCAGGATACTGCGGTCAGTTTAACAAGGTCACAACAGCAACACTGAAACCCGGACGGACGTAGATCAACGAACGGGCGTCAGGCTACTGCGAACCAATGTTTTGACCAAGGTAGTTTACAAAGACCGGCATTTAAATTACTTTGATAACAAACCCCACGGATATAAAGACTTTACCCAAGGATAAGGATCTGTAAGAAAGGTACATATTTCATCATTAAATATTTACAAAGACCGGCATTTAAATTACTTTGATAACAAACCCCACGGATATAAAGACTTTACCCAGGGATAAGGATCTGTAAGAAAGGTACATATTTCATCATTAAATAAAACACTCAAAACCAACACCAACATTCATTAAACTAACTACATTAATTAGCAGCAATCTACAAGCAATAATCTAACAAACAAACTACCATGCTTAACAAACTACCATGCACATGCAAAGGCGCGGATCTCTTAATTGCGCGTCGGGCCCAACGCACACTTAAAAGACCTACGCTGCAGCAGAATGCAACCCGGACGGACGTAGATCACGAACGGGCGGCAGCCTACTGCGAAGAGACTGCGGACTGCTCCCGCTTATAAAGGCGGCGGTCAGTGGTGGGAGGTGACTCCGCCCCGTGACGTCGGGGGGGGGGGGGCATGACCCAAATGGGGGGGGGGGGCATGACCCAAATGGGGGGGGGGACATGACCCAAATGGGGGGGGGGACATGACCCAAATGGGGGGGGGGACATGATCCAAATGAGGGGGGGGGGGTGTCATGAAGGGAAGGGGAACCGGTTCTTAGCTTTCTACCCGTATATGGAAGTGTCAAGGTTACACTTGGCAAGCCGCCAAAAACCTAATCAACGAGATAAACCGTCTGACCCTTCAAAAGTCAAGACATTAGGACTCATTCCAGCTTTGTCTCTCGAACTAAAACTACGTGCCGATCAGCAGCGCTACGATGACTTCCCCTGTGAACCTTGAGAAACTGCGACGTCTGAAGGAATCCCTGAAGGAGACGGTTGAGAGAAGAAGTGGTTTTAAGAGACCAACTTCTTTCAAGGCCACAATAAGAAGAAATTTTAAGAACCATCCGCTCTACTTCAACCAACATCCGTCATCTGAGCATCGACCTTCGACTTCGACTACAAGTCAGCCTCGACCTTCAACTCCACCTCTCACCGTGGATGAGGTGATGGAGCGGACGAGGGTGTTGAAGGAAGAAGAATTAGTCACTCCTCTAAACTTCAAATCACTTAAATTTAGAAAACTAAAAACAAATATCAAATACAAGTTTGTGGCAAGGCTCAGCGGAAACAGCTATATTTTACAACATGAAGATTTTCACTTCAAGGTCCAACTGCCTCATTCCCTGCCGCAACCGCCTAGAATCCCATCCAAAAAGGAACTGTTTTTCGTCAGACAAGAGGGCAAGGCGCATTGGTTAATTAAATAAATTGTCACAGCCCTTGTCCATTTCCTCCACCTCGACTAACCGCAACTCCTTCAGGACTCCTCTTCATGGCATCAAAAACGGTCCTTTTCAGGACCACCCTAAGCATTTCAAGTTAGGGACTTGGCCTGTACATAGGCAGGAGACTGTTAGTCTTATGTTTGTGTGCAGCCCACTTTGTAAAAATTTCGAAGTCCCAAGGTCCTTGACCTTGACCATGACCATGACCCAAGGGGGGGGGGGGTATAAAGTTTGTGCAAAGTATGTCATGTGGGTACTCAAATTACGCGGATTGGTCGGACGAACAAGTTGGTGAAAACAGAATTCAGATCCGACAAAGGGTATAGAAGCAACAGCGAAAAAACTACTATTTTCAAGGATAAACCTAAATAACTTCTTTATTTACGGTTTAAAGTATATTAAGTGGGTACTCAAATTACGCGGATTGATCAGACGAACAAGTTGGTGCAAACAGAATTCAGATCCGACAACGGGTATAGCAGCAACAGCGAAAAAACACCTATTTTCAAGGACAAACCTAAATAACTTCTTTGTTTTTGGTTCAAAGTATAACATGTGGATACTTCAATTACGCGGCTTGCCAAGACAAACAAGAAGGTGCAATTTAAATTTAAATCTAACCAACAGTATATCATCTGTAGCGTAAAAACGATGGTTTGAAGGACAAGGTAACGTTGTGGTGGGGGTTAGGTGCCTATCATACATGATAACGCTCCATCATTATTCTTCCAGCTCTTGACGGATGAACATCTACCTAGAGGGTCTGAAAAATGTCGCAGTTTTACAGGAACATGAGGAAGGTGACCTTCAGTAGTCCCCTTGACACTACTTTCTACTTCCCTGACAATGAAGACAGAAGGTCTACACTTTTAGTGGACAATGAGCGGTTTCGTCGAAGAATAATCGAGGTTGAAACACTTTTAGCTAGTTGTTTGCTTCGCAAAAAGAACCATATGAATACATGCACCGGTTTAGATCATAGTAGCTGTTATACTTATACAGAGTTGAAGCGCAAACATTATTGAAGATTTTAGTTACGGAGCTAAGGTCTTGACAGTCTAAGAGCTAAACCCTAACTAACACATGTAAACTAGTTATTGTGCGATGTAAAACTCGGTGGGGGGACTGGTGTAGTGGGGGACTGGTGTAGTGGGGGGACTACCATCTGCCGCACACTTGCCACCTGCCGCCTGCCGCCTGCCACCAGCCATCTGCTTCGTTCTACTACACTTTTACCCCCACCATTTTGTTTGATACCAGAACGCTAGCTAGCGAATAGTCAGTACACCTCCGGCTCTCGACCGGTGAACATCGAGCTCTCCGAGACGCTCTTCACAAAATAACAATATCATTTCACTCAAGGTCTGATAGATGTTTCTATTTCATTGCCGTCACGTATTATTTCCTCCTGACAGCAATGAAATGCAAACACCTAACAGAACAGATAGGTGTCAAAAACACAACATGGACTCTGCGCAGGGATCGAAGTATCTACCGTCTTTCTTCAGAAAACAAAGTGATGGCCGCAACTCGTCCGGATCAACAACATCGATGACAACCAACAACGGGGAACTATTGTAAACATGAATTATTGTAAATAAAGTAATATTTGTAATATGAATTATTGTAAATAAAATAAAGTAATATTTGTAATTGTTCTACCTCGCACTCGTATCATTCGATTGCTTCATTCGATAATTTTCATTCGATATTTTATCGAATTAAAACTATCGAATCACAATCGGATTTTACGCGTGCGAGGTAGTACTTTTTTAAAATTACCTCCCCGTGACCTTGAACTTTGAACTTTTACTCATTTCGTCACAAAACCGCCTACGTCACTGGCTCAGCCTCAGATAACATCTTTCATGACTCAGCACTTCCGGTCACGTGACCGGATGACGTCACTTCCGGCGCAAAACCCGCAAACCCACACTACTTATATACATATATAAAAATTTGAACGAATGGTGTTTTTGGCATCTGGGGACCTCAAAATGAAAAGTTATCATGGTCTCGGGCTTAAGTCTTACCATGAGACCTACGGTAATAGCTTCTTCCCTATAGGGGAAATTCGCTAAAAATACTTGAAGGGTCACTGACCAATAATAATAACTGGAGCGACCCCAAGCGGGAGCCCCCAGCTGCGGAGCCCCCAGCAAGCAAAGCGAGTCTTTATATATAATTCTGTAAGCAAAATTTTTAAGTCAAAATTGTAGGAGTCTGACAAATTGCAGGATGATGGTAGATGGCTTAAACTAAAGGTCTTGACCCCAGGGACTCGAGAAAAATAGCAGTATTTCTACAAAGTTGCCAGCATACGAAAAATAACATAAAACATCCCCCATAAGAAAGCATGGGGATTTTTAAAAACATCAGCTTTGTTAACATTAAACACGTGTGATTAAGTGTCCAATATGTTTACGAACTGTGTGAACTCAACATGTAAATAGTAAACAAATCATTCGAGGCAGAGTTTTAGAGCAAGGTTAGGGGCTATGGCCCCTTCGAGCCACTAGTCTTTATATATAATTCTGTAAGCAGAATTTTTAATTCAAAATTGTAGGAGTTTGGCAAATTGCAGGATGATGGGAGACGGCTCATATTAAAGATCTTGATTCCAGGGACTCGGGAAAAATGACATTATTTCCAACATGTTACCAGCAAACGAGAAACAACGTAAAACATCCCCCATAAAAAATAATGGGGATTGAAAAACGTCTGCTTTGTTTACAGTAAAACACGTGATTAAGTGTCCATTGTGTTCACGAACTGACATGTGTTCCTACAAATCAGATAGGGCAGAGTATTGGAGCCAGGTTAGGGGCCTTGGCCCCTTCAAGCCACTAGTTTTAAATAATAACGAGCTGCTCCCCCGCAATATTTTGCGGATATAATCCTTATAACAGCTGTTTATCGAATCAAGAAAAACACATGTGACATAAGCCAAATAAAACTCTCTTCCATATGAATAACATGTGAATTTGGAAGTCCCGAAGGGCAGAGCCCAGGGGCCTAAATCGAAAGTCTGGCTCGACAGTGACTTAGAACTTGAATTTATGTTTTTCGGTTAAGTATTAAATTCAGGAAGTGAGTGAACAAAAAGCAGGATCTTTTTTTAATATGTAGATAAGATAACCCGAAGTATTATTGAACGTTTACAAACGCAGCACGCTGATTTATCTATCAGTTAGATAGAATGGCATCATACCTCACACCACAATTCTGATCCACCATTACCATAATGACAGGCTACCCACAAATTCCACAACACACTCGCCGTTCAACATTAAACTACACTATAATTTATCCAGCTACAACGTTGTGTTGTGTTTGTGTATAATGTAATGCACACTTACTGCGGATATCTCAAATACGGTATGTCGCCTTTGAACATGACATACATTCGAACAGAATGCAGATTTGCAGAATTGTGTGCACATTCTATTGGATCTTAATCAGTTGTTACAGTTAAAATCTTAAAAGTTACAGTTTTTTGTACTAGGCTATACCAAAGATAATTTAAGCTAGAGTTGCAATTTTGTCGCGCTGCACACAATCACCATTAATCAACACAATATCAAACATAACAAAAAGCACTATGGCGTACGCATGTTATTAGCTGACGATGTTTGCAGAAGTGGGGGGAGGGGGGGGTATGTGCTCCGCTTCTGTTTATAGGATCTCAATAATTCATCCAATGTTTACGTTCTGCTCGGGCCTTGGTCAAACTAGACACTACTCCTTTCTGTCCACTCCCAATCCGAATAAGATATTAGACACTATTCCTTTCTGTCCATTCCCAATCCGAATAAGACGTTAGACACTATTCCTTTCTGTCCATTCCCAACCCGAATAAGACGTTAGACACTATTTCTTTCTGTCCATTCCCAATCCGAATAAGACGTTAGACACTATTCCTTTCTGTCCATTCCCAATCCGAATAAATAAGACGTTAGACACTATTTCTTTCTGTCCATTCCCAATCCGAATAAGACGTTAGACACTATTCCTTTCTGTCAATTCCCAATCCGAATAAGACGTTAGACACTATTCCTTTCTGTCCATTCCCAATCCGAATAAGACGTTAGTCTTGAGAACATTGCTGTTTATAAATACCCTAAATGACAGAGAAGAGATGAAGAAAGTTTTTCTTGTTATTTTGTTTTGTAAACAAGTTCGACTGTAGATGTGTCAGAACTGCATAAATGCACTAGTTTACACGATTACTGATGGCCCAGAGGTCGTAATTCGACCAAAAATAATTCTACGTAAACCTAAAGAGGCAAATACGAATAATGGCTGATTGTGAGAATGTTTCTCCATCGCTGTTTCAGATCATCAATAATTTGACGCCGGTTAGTCTTTGATTGACTGATTGTGTGACTAATCTGGACTACTATTATATGTGGCGTATATTCTACATGACGTTGTGTAAAGTAGGGAGGTTAGCTAATGTGTTCATAGTAGAAAATAAATTTCCAATCAATACCACGCCCTGGCAATCACCAATAATTTTCCGAAAGATAACTTAATAACCAATCAATATAGGGGCCCTAGTTATCATAAATGTGAAGTCATGTATCACCATGACGTAAGAATAATAATATTTATTCCGATAAATTGAATCACATGCATCGGAATATACAAATACATTATTTTATTAGGAAATCTTGAAGCCAGGTAATGTAGGCCTGAGTCCTATCTTCTTCCGCTTCCTGGCGGGGTGCGGCCTATTTTGGGAACCATTCCGGCATTAGCGTGTAGTAAGAAGGTTAGCAGCTCACTGAATCTTATAGTTAATGTTAGTATCATTTAATTATGTGTCATCCCGCCTTACAAAACATGCCATAAGAATAAATTGCAATATACAGTACAACACACATCAGCGGATCCAATGCGGACCATTCTAGTGCTGCTTTATTTGTAATACGTACTTACAATAAGACTAAATATAACGTACACAAGCTTATTTATACTAGTAACCTGTCGCGGCTTCGCTCGCGATCACAACGTAATATATTATACTGAAATTCCCGTATAAATATTGTCTTACCGTTCCAAAGCCAACATGGCCTGCTGATTATCTGTGTTTACTGTATCCAGCTGATTGCTTGAAACTTATAGTTATTTCCCTATGTTAAGCTTATGGGGAAAAACTCAACTTTAAGGGGCCCCAGGGCCTCACTCAGAAATTATTTCTCTATAAAGAAAGTTTCCTGCACAAATTCACGTTATTCTCTTTCCAATGACACCAAAAACATGAAAATCGGTTCAATAGTTTAGGAGGAGTGATTGTCACAAAAAACCTGCTCGCCTATTAAATAAGTATAGATTTGCAACGAGAGTAATTTCACCTTTAAATATCGATCGTAGTCTTTTCGTCTGGTGACCAATCCTAAAATCACTTATAGCTCGATGACGATAAGCAATTCTGAACCGGGTTTAAGCTTTTAAATTGTTTAACTTGATTTGCACCTGGAGGAGCCGGCAATCGTAGGTGATTTCCTCACCCAGTCATTAACCAGGAGGTGTCCATCAGAGAATCACCTGCGGCTATAAATCAACGCGACTGCGGTTGTGTGACCAATCGACCGACGTTGCCGCCTGGCGCTGGCCATCGATCACCGCATTCCTCCCAACCAATTAGACCGAGCTGAGCACAGACCGTGTTGGAAATACTGATACTCAACCATCATAGGCTGAGGCTTTGGTTTACAAGATTATGCGAATCTGGAGGACCGAGCCTTGCTCGGGAAATGACCATTAGCTTGAAACTGCGTTAATAAAGTCTCAAACCCATTTTCATTAGCCCCTGAACTATGTTCAGAACTATCTTAGAAACCTATTAAGTTAATCAAGTTATTAGATTTTCTAGCATTTTAATCTGGGTATTTCTTTACCTCCTCAAACCCTTTAAGTGGCAGAACCGTGAATGAAAAGTGTATTTAATCCATAGCATCAAATTGCTTCATGAAGTTACGAATTAAAGACCAAACACGAAATTAGAATTCAAAATTTTTAAATAGTATTTGTAAACAAGTAGCATATAGAACAAAACCATACCATTTGTGATGTGGAAGAACTTATAACCCTTCTATAATTAGATTTGGCATACCTGCAAAGTCATCTTGAATTTTAGACCGTTTAAAAAAAAATATCTAGCTTCCCTGTCTTCATCTTCTTGGTCTAATTCGTAATTTGTTTTGACAACACGATTTGTTTTACCATTCACATTTTTGGTAGGCAACTATTAATTTGCAAGTTGCGATGTGATTGTGTACGGATGATGATTTAAACAAGCGCGCAACTAAAGGGTGGCTTTAATTAAGGAAGGGATTGCACTAAATCACCAATTTGTCGCATAAAGACGTTCATAAGAAAGCAAGTAGTATAAAAATGTATCATAAATAAGTTCCACGTTTTTTTTTAAATTTTCATAGTTTTCCATGAGTTAATTTAATTTTAAGTACCTGGGGGGCCGAGCTTTGCTCGGGGGAAGGTCAGTTAGTATATTTAATGACCACACACAGTTAGTATATTTAATAACTCAACTATAAGCAAATCCGTAGAGAGGCGGGTTTTGAAAGTTAACACTGTCCTTATGGAAGAAACCGGTAAAAGTGCAAAATGTCTCGTGGCAGGAACCCACTCTTAAACTCTGTTACTCGTGATTCCAATACTAATGAAATGCAAACGCGGCAATCGTCTCACAATAACAGCACAACAACTACGAATTTTAGGTATTGAATAAACCGAAAAAGGAAAGGTGAAATTTAAGACTCGACGGAGGAGACGCCGGCGCCGGGGCGGGCAATAAAAGTGGTGAATTGTTCATGAGCGATAAACTGCAACGAAAGGTCGCATAGAGGGACAACAAATGTGCAAGAAACTTCGGGTTATCTGCGAGTACATATTTGCTCAGGTTATTCTCCTGAACTTTCACGCTGTTTTATTTATTTTTACTTTTACCAAAACTGCACACGTTTACTCTCACTATGTACAGAATCGTGTCGTTTTTAATTCAGGGCCTCTACTACACCGTCTGCGTAAAATTCCCTGACATTTCCAAGTTTTCTACTTCTTCAAACAATTCCAAGTACTTATTTCCTATATATATATATATATATATATATATATATATTTTAAATAGGCTATTTAAAACATTTACTTTTACCAAAACTGCACACGTTTACTCTCACTATGTACAGAATCGTGTCGTTTTTAATTCAGGGTCTCTACTACACCATCTGCGTAAATTCCCTGACATTTCCAAGTTTTCTACTTCTTCAAACAATTCCAAGTACTTATTTGCACACATTTTTTTAAATAGGCTATTTAAAACATTTTTCCTTATATTTCAAACAAATTAACAACTTGCGATGATTCTTTTCCTCAGGAGTGATTTAACTATGTTGTGATGGTTTAACAAATAAAAACTAGGTTTGAAATACAGCAGCAAATTGTATTAAGATTAATTATCACTTTAGAACTACTTAACATTAATTTTCCTTACTTTCTGAATGTTTTAGACAAATTTCCTGACTATTCACTGACTTAGCTAGGATTTTTTTTAATTCCTTGATTATTACAGGGTTCCCATGACTTCCAGGTATGATACACACTGATTACTTAATGCTACCTCTTATGACAAGCCTAAAATATAACGTTTCAATAATCCAGTGTTAACGCTACTCACCTCCTCCCCGTCCCCCAACTGGCCCCTCTCACGTTTTTTTTTTTACTTTTTTTGAAAAATGCAAACAGTATATAAGCGAATTTTTTATTAAAATTACCAAACAAATGCAGAACATAGTAAGAAAAGTAGGAAAATTTAACATTTTTCTACTGCGAAATTCCGTTTTAAACTCAAATGAAGGAATTCGCCAGTGGGGTTTAGAGGGAAGATGAAGGACAAATAATTACAGCTCGGCCTAGATTTCATGCCCAGGAGGAAGGGATGCGGATGGGGGAGAGTAATGAGTGTTTTACATTTAAGCGGCCAACCGTGCGCAAAGAAAGGCGACCTTTGCTTTGTGCGCGAGCTGCACTTCAAACAGGCCTGTTCACACAGCGGTATGTTCGGACGCTTGCTGAGGTCCTATCGCTTTGCAAGTTCCTACACAGAACACGGGAGTCGTAATTATTTAATTAGAATAATAATCTACGATCTCGATCCGTTTAATATTTTATAGTTGCACTATTTGATTTGTCCTTATTACACCGAAAACATAACTTATGAATAATTGTTATAACTATTGGTAACAGTCAAACTCACACGACACACCGTAGTGACATAAGATGTCAACGTTCAGCAAACCAAGCGATTTATATTATCAACAATCGCATTGACTTAACGTCTATTTTGTATTGATTTTAAACGTTACGTATGCTTTTCACTTCTCAAAAGAAACACATACAGCTGCTGTATACAGAAGAATGAGTCTTGAAAACAATATACGTTTCTCGAGCTGTCCGGCAGTTGTATATCGGGCAGCTAAGTTTACAAACGGACTGTCCGAACAGTCGTCGGCCGTTCACAGCCCGGTTCACAGAGATGCCGTCCCAGCCATCGGCCGTGGTGGCTTTGACAGCCCGGTTCACAGAGGTGCCGTCCCAGCCACCGGCCGTGGTGGCTTGACAACCCGGTTCATAGAGGTGCCGTCCCAGCCATCGGCCGTGGTGGCTTTGACAGCCCGGTTCACAGAGATGCCGTCCCAGCCATCGGCCGTGGTGGCTTGACAACCCGGTTCACAGAGATGCCGTCCCACCCATCGGCCGTGGTGGCTTTGACAGCCCGGTTCACAGAGGTACCGTCCCAGCCATCGCCCGTGGTGGCTTTGACAGCCCGGTTCACAGAGATGCCGTCCCAGCCATCGCCCGTGGTGGCTTTGACAGCCCGGTTCACAGAGATGCCGTCCCAGCCATCGGCCGTGGTGGCTTGACAACCCGGTTCACAGAGATGCCGTCCCAGCCATCGGCCGTGGTGGCTTGACAACCCGGTTCACAGAGATGCCGTCCCAGCCATCGGCCGTGGTGGCTTTGACAGCCCGGTTCACAGAGGTACCGTCCCAGCCATCGCCCGTGGTGGCTTTGACAGCCCGGTTCACAGAGATGCCGTCCCAGCCATCGCCCGTGGTGGCTTTGACAGCCCGGTTCACAGAGGTGCCGTCCCAGCCATCGGCCGTGGTGGCTTTGACAGCCCGGTTCACAGAGGTGCCGTCCCAGCCACCGGCCGTGGTGGCTTTGACAGCCCGGTTCACAGAGGTGCCGTCCCAGCCATAGGCCGTGGTGGCTTTGACAGCCCGGTTCACAGAGGTGCCGTCCCAGCCATCGGCCGTGGTGGCTTTGACAGCCCGGTTCACAGAGGTGCCGTCCCAGCCATAGGTCGTGGTGGTTTTGACAGCCCGTTTCACAGAGGTGCCGTCCCAGCCATCGGCCGTGGCGGCTTTGACAACCAAGTTCACAGAGGTGCCGTCCCAGCCATCGGCCGTGGTGGCTTTGACAACCCAGTTCACAGAGGTGCCGTTCCAGCCATCGCCCGTGGTGGCTTTGACAACCCATTTCACAGAGGTGCTGTTCCAACCATCGCCCGTGGTGGCTTTGTCAACCCAGTTCACAGAGGTGCCGTCCCAGCCATCGGCCGTGGTGGTTTTGACAACCCAGTTCACAGAGGTGCCGTCCCAGCCATCGGCCGTGGTGGCTTTGACAGCCCAGTTCACAGGCGGGCCGCGTCGTAGGAGCGGTGACCGTCCAAGGTCGCGGCAAGTGTGAACCTGTCTAATACGTCAGCAAACAACAGCAGACCCGCTGCCCACTGTGCCGCCGCCGCCGCGCCGCCACGGTAAATACCAAGGCCACTCCGTTCTTGCCTAGTTTTAAAGGTTATAAACATCGTACTCGCCAAATAAATTGCATACGAATAACACACTCTGCGTAGAAACACTAGACAGCTGAGCACTTATTTTGCTCATAAATATGCTGTATGGTCTACATCAGGCTATTGTATAGAATTAATTGGTACTGTAATTCGAATTTGAAAAATTATAAAACAGTTGAAAATGGGACCTTATTCGCGAACTTGAACCTTAAAAATGACACAAGCAGTTAAACTGAGGAGGCGCCTGAGTATAAAGTACTATCCAATAAAACTATATCGTTAAGTGTACAACAATACATCGAGTAATCGAGTATAACATTTAAAGTATCGAAGAATGCTGAATACTGTAAATACTTGAATACTGTAAATAAGATACAGTTGACGTTTCTAAGATAGATAAACCCGCCCAAACTGTGTGCTTGTAATGATTTACACGACCATATCCCCTTATAACAACATATAGAATCGACTCTGCTTCGTGTTTGCAATGTAGTCTGTAGTCTTATATTTTCGAAAAGTATAGTCGATTCTATAAACTACAAACATAACCGAGTTGGTTATTTAGAACGACAATGAAAACTAAAACTTCAACCATTGTACCTCGCTGGGGTTTGTCACCATTATGAGCCCTATCCTATTTTATCAAAACTGGCGCATAATGTTAGAATAGGTTTAAAAATGTTTATTTTTACTATAACAAAATTAATACATAAGTGAACAATGTCAATTTGTATAATTCGTCTGTCGTTTATACCCGGTCTTCTAGTCCCTTGACTGGAAAAGGCCTTATTTCAGTGTAATAAATGGTTTTCATTTTGTAATCTCACAATGCTGGGTTGCACAGCGTTGCTGTACACAAAAATCAGTATGAAACCACTGATTATACATCCTACGGAATCCGTAGGATGTATAATCAATGATGAAACCTAATCAGTTGGTTATTCAGGCCAAGCCTACATTTAAAATAGTTATTGTAATAAAAAGCAAACTGTTTGCAACCTGTGACATGTGGACTATCTACTATGTTCAGTGCATGCTGGAATAATAAAGGAAAAATTAGGACGTTAATGGATAATTATTGGCGACAAGGCTGTTAATCTCAATGGTAAACAGGGGGTAAATAATTTACCAGCTCGGGGGAGGAGACAACTACGTCTTGCCTTAATAATTATAAGCAGAGAGGCCGAACATCTACTTCTCACTTTAAGTAAAAACTGCGTGCAGTGCATAAAATCTGGAATTGCACAACTAATAAAAACGATCATTTACATTATCCTAGTTTACTGTAACTAACCAACTAAATTAAACAACTATTTAATGAGCGTGGTATGTGTATTTATGATTACGGGATGTAATTAAAGAAGTCCTACAGCTCAAAATATATTTACTTTATATCTACTGTATTTATCTACCTCCATTATATTTTATATACATAAATATATGTTTAATCCGTCTTGTACCTTCCTGCTTTGTGTATTTATCGTCTTGTTTACATGTATCAATAAAAGTGTAAATATGATTACACGTGATGTAAGACTTTTTTAAATTGAATGCCAAAAATGAATGAATTTTATACTGAATGCCAAAAATGAATGAATTTTATATCTTTATATTTAATGTAATTATCTAATCTTTTGATAATTAATTAATACAAATCATATTCCCAATTACGGGCAATATATATCAAAATTTAATTTTCCTGGCAGTTTACACAAATTAATTTAGCAACCTCCAATACTGTTTATTTTATGGTACGGTTGAAGATAACCACGGAGAACACCATTCGCTTTAATACAAGTTATAATTATTAACTCGTTAATTCATTTGAGATACATGCTGATAGATCAAGCCATTTGACCAATAAATTCAGTAGTGTAGATGATATATTATTACTGATGATGTGCGGTGGCGCCGCGTCGCGTCGACGGTCGACGGACATCACAGCTAATGACAGGTGTGAGCGATGAACCGTGAGGCGACGGTTTGGACCAACTCTCAGACAGTCTCAAATAATCTATAATTTTATATTGAAAGCTACATTTAATCAAATCAAAACAGTTTATTAGGTTGAAATAAATACAAGTGTTACACTAAGTAACTACAAAGTTCATAAATACTAAATTAATCTGAGACTAGTGGCTTGAAAGGGCCATAGCCCCTAACCTTGCTCTAATACTCTGCCTGCTCTGCCTCATCTGATTTGTTTACTATTTACATGCTGGAGAAAATTCGTAAACAAAGCAGACACGTAATCACATGTTTTGATGTAAACAAATCAGACATTTTTTAATCCCCATGCTTTTCTTATGGTGGAGGTTTTACGTTATTTCTCGTTTGATGGCAACTTTTTAGAAATACTGCTATTTTTCCCGAGTCCCTGAGATCAAGACCTTTAATTTGAGACGTTTCCCACCATCCTGCGATTTTCCAAATGCTCACAATTTTGACTTAAAAATTTCGTTTACAGAATTATATATAAAGACTAGTGGCTTGAAGGGGCCAAAGCCCCTAACCTTACTCCAATACTCTGCCTAATCTGATTTGAACACATGCATGTTCGTAAATAAAATAGATTCTTAATCACATGTTTTAGTGTAAACAAAGCAGACGTTTAAAATTTCCTATGCTTTTCTTATGGGGGATGTTTTACGTTGTTTCTCGTTTGCTGGTAACTTTATGGAAATACTGCTATTTTCCCCGAGTCCCTGGGTTGTGGGCTTTAATTTGAGCCGTCTCTCATCATCCTGCGTTGCCAAACTCCCGCAATTTCGACTTAAAATTTTCGCTTATAGAATTATATACAAAGATAGCCATTTTTTTTTTATAACTTCGCACGCCTGCTATACAGCGAACAATAAAATATGGGTTTTCGGTTAATAACTCTGGATTTATTAACTGGTTAATCATTTTACACTCGGCCCTTGATACTCAGACACCCTTTTGTAATAGTAAACATTTCAGTGGTAACTCTGCAAGCAAATTCCCGCAAATAGCACTGAATAAAAAAATGTAACGTACAAGGCACAATACATCTAACGGACACAAGTAATTTATACCCAACATATTTGACCGTGGTGTACATGGCACTTTTAAAACTTACATGTTTCCACATATATTAGAGGTATTCCGGAATATTTATTTTTAGAAAAGTTGCAAAGGTTAATTAAAAGTAAAAATTGTTGATGTATTCAAAGTAAAAATGTAGCATGATTGTTAAAGTAACAAAGGATTTTAGCATCGGAGTGATCAAAATTAACATTTTAACGTTTATAATTAAAGATTAAACTTGGTGACAGCACCAATCTCGCAATCCAGTATCCAGTTCTCGTGTATGACCTAGGGTGCGATAAACACTGACTTTCTATACGCTGAGACAAACTGAGAAAAGCGTCTTGATATTCTTTGACATTACCGCGACTATTCTATGGGAAAATCAACCAGTTTCAGCCTGGATTGTACTTATGTTTTATGTAAATAAATGTTAAGTTGTATAATTTACACTTTTGTAATGTGGCTATGAGCAAATAACAGAGGCGTTGTGGAAATGTACAATCATAGATTAAACATAATCCTAAGGAGTATCTTTAATCCATGGTACAATACTAAGTTAAGTTAAAACAGTGACTACTGTAACTTATTTGTAAAAGTGTATATTACAATAACGAATTAATTATTCTATCATATTAAACAACGGTCAAATGGCGGATTTAAAGAATACAAATATATGTTTAATTTAAGATATCACTGTATTCCAGAAATATTTAGCTTTAAAGGACACTTGACGAACATGAATTCCCAACAAACGTTAATCTATGAACTTCACATTTTTTAGAGAGAAAAAAAATAGAAAGACCAAAACCCCTACTGTACGAAAGACGTGCCTGTAAAGAAAATATCTCAATGCGTTGAAAAATTCCGATAGGGCACTAGATCCTTTCAGAAGTTATTTAAAAAGGCGAATGATAGAATGTCGGGCAGAGAAACGAAGAAAATCACGGGAACTCATTTTTCAAGCATTACAAAATCTAGAAAAGTAGTACGATCACATATTAAATAATTTAATTAAAATTTCTTTACAGTTCAGAGTCCGTAATAATAAACAGATGGATGCTGCAATTTGTGGTGCACAAAACCTCTGAAAAAAACTTGGAATTTACTTCTTTAAAATTATCTATAATTAGCACTAGCTGATGGCTATGTTCTCCCCAGGGGATTTAGCAGGGCCAGAGCCACATAATTTGGTGAATTTACATTATCATCAGCTCCTGACAATCTAAATAATAACTCCATAAGATTAACACTATAACTTTGAAGGCCTGTGGGACAAAATCCTGAAAGAAAATGTTTTTCGAACTCCCTAAAGGCACATATAGAGGGTATGCTTTCAACTGATACCAAATTTTTATCTGAAAGCATAGATTTAGGGGTAGAAAATCACCAAACAAAATCAAGAAATTCTTTTAATAATATAGATACTGCAACTATAACCACAACCGCCTTTAATGACGGCTATTCTATACCTCCCTTTCAAATCAAACTAATAAATCCGCAAAGAACAGCATAGATAATTACTTCCTCTTTGGAAACGAACATATAAATTAATTTTCACCTGAATTAAACATATTTATGACGAATTTACCTTCCCACATAATTCCACATATATTACAGCACATTACTCAAATGGATTTTTGCGAAGCCGTCTCCTTTCCTTCAACTACATACTAGACTGTCGGATATAAACACAGCTTTGTTGTGCGAACAGATGTCTATACACATAAACAAAAGAGAACACACAGTGTCGGTGTCAGTTACAATACAAGTACACACCGCCGCGACTCTGCTGTGTCTGTGTGGGCGTCCACTGGGATGATGAATGCTTTGTTTGTACGGCGAGCGGCGCCCACCCAGTCTATCGCTCCATCATTGCCACTTTTCTGGTAAATAAATGTTTCCGTGGACAAACAGTAAACAAACACGAACTATTTTACTGGGCATTTTAAAGGTCAAATTGTTCTCTCTTGTTCGAGATTGTATTACATATAATAACCCTGAGGGATGCAAGGACGTTTGTATACTCACTGCAATGGGGATAACCATTTTGCGCATAACGGCACTAAACAGTAATATATTACTGCTCTGTAATAACGGTCAGGTTTTCAACGAGAACCTTTATATCAATAAAAGTATTGTTTTGTTTTTTGTATTAAGTTACACCAGCGATCGGGGCCATTAATTCGGTATGTATTGGCCGTGTGCGCGAAAGGATTAAAGTCACTACAGCAGTAGGACAAGGATTTATTAAATAAAAACATATTAGGTAAACTTAAATTTTATCAAACACATATTGCTTTCAATTCATTAAAATGTATAAGTTATAATTTTGCTGCATGTTTTCTATATAAAAACGTTTAATAAAAATAATACTAAAGTGGTACAGTATTTTAAAAATACTACCAACAATCGGTAATCCGTTCGTTAAAGTCTACAAGGAGTACGTTGGTTTTTCATTATTCCTACATCCAGGCCTAGATAGTTTACAATTTCCCTATTTTTATTTCGGGGAAACTGACTCATGCTGTATAATTGCATAGTTTTTATGAAAATCCTTACGGGGGACTTATTTATTTTTAAAAATGTATTTCCTAAATGTTGTAATCAAGATTTCATTGGATTTTCCACACATCTTAAGTTTTAAAATACCTACCAACATAGAAAAGATTAATTGAACTAAACAGCTTTTACGACAGAACCAACCAACAACTAAACCAACTATCAGTACGTAAATCCAACAGAGGAAGGTAGTCCCAGGACAACCTTAAAACTGGTCTATACCAGTTTTGAGGCTGACATTGGGTATAACAAATGAAGTTGTCATTACATATGGTAAGTCTTTTGGCTGTCCATTATGACAAGCTTCCCTTTCACCTTTGGTCCCTCGATTTGCAGCGGCTGGGGACGGAAACTCTGGGTTTGGTTCCCAACCTGAGAATGTGGTCCCTGGCTGTTGTACATGGACACCCTGTTAGTTGAGTTGGCCAGTTGGAGGGCAGAGCGGGTCCGCCTGTTTGAGCCTGATCACAGCTGTCACAGGAGCACGGGAGTTGGCCCTCTGAAAGGTAAATTTGGCTGCCTGACCCAATACCACCCTTTCATTTCCTGCTATTTCCTATCCTTCCGGTAACCTTCGCAAAATTCCCGCTTGAGGAAGGCGTGCCTAGCAGCTAATGCTGGGGTTTCCTAATCCAGCAATAACAACAGAGGAAGGTAAAGAGCGAATCCGCTTACAAAGTCGAATAAAACAACCCAGCTTAGCTTAAGAGTGATGATACTGGACCGCCAGTTGCAAGAATGACGAACAATCGAGGCGAATTCGTCTTCCACGTAAACAAACTTCAAAGTAATATTCCAAATATATTTTAGGAACTGGCTGTTTTTAAAGTAGCATTTAAGACTGTCACGAATGAATTAACACCAATTACAAATTAAAATACTAATACCAACTTAAACATGTTAAAATAATCTCCACAGCGAGCTGGACCCGCAGTAAACAAGCTGTTACAAAGCTGGGCGTCCGCGGTGTCGACACACAGTAGACTATGTCCGTAGGCCGATCCGGGGACCTTGGCCTGCTATTCCGCGGTATCCTACATCCTGGCAGCGATGCGTCGGGGTGACGGTCCCATGGGCGGCAGGAGGGAAGAGAGTCGTCTTTTAAAAATATGCGTATAACAAAATAAAGTCAGTGGTCAGGCGTCCCCTAAGAGGTCTGGCCCAGACTGACAATTACAACTGACATTTTTCCTTGGACTAGGGTGACCAAAGTCCCGTAAAAACCGGATTATCCCCTTTTTTTACGATCGTACCCGGAGTCCCTAAAAAGTCTCCCGGGACGCCTAAAAGTCCCGTATTTACGTTGGGTATCAATAAACACATTTTAAAATCATTAAAACTTCCTAATTTTTAATATGACCAGGTAATATTTTTCATTTTTGTTAGTTATGTAGTCGAGAATCGTAGGTACTCTACAATTTCAAAATTCTAGTTTTTACAACTTCATATTTAATAAAAATGAGGTTTTAAAATGGCTGGAATGAAATAAAAATATCTATAAAATCCTAGATATTTTAAACATAAGTTTGACAAATGAAGATCTTGTTTAGTTCTGTTTTGAAGTATGTATTAATAAATAGGTATTCACTGCAACATTATTGTTTAAAATTATGATACCTCCGAATTTAAATTAAATTACAAAAGCAAAGGTATAGGTCTCCAAATACCTAAAAAGTGGATGTTTCAATGATTACGTCCCAAGGGAGGCCGCTTGGACCCCCCTTTAGCTTGAGGGTATCGCCCAAAGCTACTAGCCTTGGGTGTTGGGTATCGCCCCCCAGCCCTCCTTGGGTGTGTCCCGTTTTTTCAAGTTTATGATTTGGTCACCCTACCTTAGGCCCTCGCCCCATTGGACTTTAAGATTCCCATGTCAATATTTGATTTGATCACTTGATTATAGATGCTCCCTAGCTGTCATCGTACCTACACTATTTCACCTGGGAATAAAACCTGTGGTGTGTGCTGCATTCTGTGGTTAACCGGTGGAACTACTACAAATCATAATTCGTTATAATCATCTGTTTGAATTTTCATCAGTTCAAACCAAAGTGAGTCCATAAGAATAACACTGGATTGGAACTTGACTCCCCGTGGGACGGAGCCCTATGGGAAATTCTCTAAATCATTTTTTTGTGGTTACCTATGTTATGGAAAGAGTATATATGACAAATTTAGTGGATGTAGGTGTAGAGGTTTGGCCTGGAGGATGATCATTTTTAGCGAATTTCCCCTATAGGGAAGAAGCTATTACCGTAATCGGCATGGTAAGACCTAGGCCCGGGACCATGATAACTTTTCGTTTTGAGGTCCCCAGACCCCAAAAACACCATTCGTTCGAAACTGTATATATATATAACTGTATATATATACACTAATGTGTATTAATTAGTATATGTGTGTGTGTGTGTCCGTGAGCACGATAACTCTCGTAAAAATTATCCGATTTTGATGAAATTTGGTATAAACGTGTAAAGCAACTTTTATGACTTTAAGTTCGAAAACCAGCGAGATCGCTTTATCCGAAGGGGATCGCTGTTAGGTTAGGTTAGGGGATTTTGTACCCCAAAAATGGGGTTTTTGAATTTTTTACATATAATTTTGGAAATAGTCAAATTTTAGTTTTTTCCATTGGATTCAGCTTAAAAAAACACACAATTTGGTATTTTGATCATTTCTCTACGTCAATTGGTTACCGAGATATTGAAAGTGCTAAACACAGTACGTTGTCTAATGTTATTCTTATGGAGGAAAATAAAAATTTTATATCTCGCTTATTTATGAACATATACTGACGAAACTTGGTGTACGGCTTCATCTGGTTGTGGACCATTGATATTTGCTCAAAAAAACAATTTTTTGCCAAAGGCTCCCGTAGCAGCAAACCTGCGTACTCAGCCCCATGTTATTCTTATGGAGAATAAGTAACGTATTATCTCCCTTAATTATGAAAATAAATTAATGAAATTTGGTATGTGACTTCACCTAGTTGAGTTATATTGATATTAGCATGAAACCCCATTTTTTGTGTTCCTTGCTTCAGCAAACCTGCATACTCAGCCGCCATGTTATTCTTATGGAGAATAATTAAAATGTCATAAATTGTTTATTTATGAATGTATTTTGATGAAACTTGGTATGTAGCTTTATGTGGTATTAAGATAAACATATATGCATTGGAAATTCGCTGAGTACGCAGGTTTGCTGCTACGGGGGTATTTCGTATATATGAATATAGAATGAAAGATACATGGACAAATTCAGTGGTCTGGTCCAGATTGACATTTAAACTGACATTTTTCCTGGGGCCTCGCCCCAATGGCCTTTAAGTTTCCATGTTAATCTTAGGTAGACGATTTCATTCGACCACCTGCATTATGCACGCTCATTAATGAGTAAGCTAAGTTTACTATAGCATGCAGTATACGTTAAATACACCGCAGTTCAAACGTATCAGCCTGGTGTAGATAGTGGTTCGAGTGCGTGACTTTGACTTTGGTACGAGGTTCCGAGTTTGATCCCCTCAAATCATGCATCAGGCGGTTTTTCACTGTGGCCGGTGATCAGGAATCAATTAACGTCCGGTAAACATCTTGAAAACAAATACCCCCGTCGCAGCAAACCTGCATACTCAGCGAATTTCCAATCTCTTAATACCACATAAAGCCGCAAACCAAGTTTCATAAAAAACATTCACAAATAAGCGATATACAATTTTAATTATTCTCCATAAGAATAACACTGGGGATGAGTACGCAGGTTTGCTGCAACAAGGAACACAAAATAATGGGTTTTTATGAAAATATCAATAGAACTCTTAAAAGTAAAGTCACATACCGAGTTTCATTCATATACATTTATAAATAAGCGAAATATAACATTTTAATTATTCTCCATGACAATAACATGGGGACCGAGTACCTAGGTTTGCTGCTACGGGAACCATACGTGATAATTTAGTTTTTTGTGCAAACAACAAAAAACCACAACCAGATGAAGTCAGTTTATATTCATGAATAATCAAGATATAAAATGTTTCTTTTTCTCCATAACAATAGCATTAGACAACATACTGTGTTTAGCACTTGCAATATCTCAGTAACCAATTGACGTAGAGCAATGATCAAAATACCAAATTGTTTGTTTTTTTTAAGCTGAATTCAGTGGTAAATTAAAATTTGATTTAAATGTAAACTACATGTGAAAACCCCAAAAAAAACCATTACCATGAGACCTACGGTAATAGCTTCTTCTCTATTTGGAGGAAATGCGCTAATATTAAATACCCCCGTCGCAGCAAACCTGCGTCCTCAGCGAATTTCAAATGCAAAATATTTGTCTTAATACCACATGAAGCCGCATACCAAGTTTCATAAAAATATATTCACAAATAAGCGATTTTAATTATTATCCATAAGAATAACATTGGTAATGAGTACGTAGGTTTGCTGAAACAAGGAACATAAACAATTGGTTTTTATGCAAATATAAATATAATTTAACTAGGCGAAGCCACATACCAAGTTTCATCAATATTCAATCATAAATAAGCGCCATATAACATTTTAGTTATTCTCCATAAGAATAACATGGGGGCTGAGTAAGCAGGTTTGCTGCAACGAGGAACAAAAAATTGGTTTTTATGCAATTATCAATATAACTCAACCAAGTGAAGCTACATACCAAGTTTTATTAATTTATGTTCATAATTAAGGGAGTCATAACATTTTACTTATTCTCCATAAGAATAACATGGGGGCTGAGTACGCAGTTTTGCTGCTATGGGAATAATCAACAAAAAAACAATTTTTTGTGCAAATATCAATATACCAGTACTACGTGAAGCCACATACCAAGTTTTATCAACATACATTCATAAATAATCAAGAAATCAAATTTTATTTATTATCCATAAGGATAACATTGGACAACGTACTGTGTTTAGCACTTGGAATATCTCAGCATCGGTTGGGCGTAGAATCACAATTTAAACACCAAAATGATCGTTTTGTGGAACTGAACAGATTGGTAAAAGCAAATGTGAAGTTTACATTAAAATAAACTGAGGAAAAGCCAAAAACCTTTTTCCCTTAAGATTAACATGGGCGATTTTATGAGCAGGTTTTTTTTTATTTTCTCCGCAACCACTTAACCTAGGTTAATAATTCAAAATACTATATTATTTGTTTTTTTAAGCTCTATAACATGGTCAAAAACAAAATTAAGTTGTTCAAAAATTTTAGGGTGAAAAATGCAAAAAACTGATTTTTGAAAAATTTAAAACCCCCATAAACCCCCCTTCCCATGGTCCGATTTTTCTGGTTTTCGAACTTAAAGTCATGAATGTCATTTTACACATTTGAGCCAAATTTCATCAAAATCGGACGTTTTTTACTCAAGTTATCGCATTCACGGACACGTCTCGGGCTTAAGTCTTACTATGAGACCTACGGTAATAACTTCTTCCCTATAGGGGAAATTCGCTAAAAGGCATTGAGAAGGGAATAAAACGGTTTCTGTCGAAGATTCCCATTTACTGAAAGCTACTCATATTAATATTATATTTATGTACCCGCATTTTCTTGATAAATATTTGTGTATTACTTGTCAGTTTTTAAGGGATATTGATTTTTAGAATAGTCAAAGACTATTTTGAGTATACGGTGTGATTTGTTTTAAACAGGCCAACGGTTGTTAAGAATATATGTTAACAAATCTACAATTTTGTACCTCTTAGAATTTTTACGGAGATATTGGTCAGAGCTGTGGCACGGCGCGTTATAGCGTGAATAAGCAATTACACGTGTGCCAAAAGAAGTGATTGAGGAGAGAAGTTGGAATCGCACTGACTAACTGTATTGATTGCTTGGTACGTTCCACTATTCACAGGTTAATAGGGGAGTGTGACGAGGAATGTAATTGAGGAGAGAAGTTGGAATCGCACTGACGAGGAATGTGATTGAGGAGAGAAGTTGGGATCGCACTGACTAACTGTATTGATTGCTTGGTACGTTCCACTGTTCGCAGGTCAATAGGGGAGTGTGACGAGGAATGTGATTGAGGAGAGAAGTTGGAATCGCACTGACTAACTGTATTGATTGCTTGGTACGTTCCACTGTTCACAGGTCAATAGGGGAGTGTGACGAGGAATGTGATTGAGGAGAGAAGTTGGAATCGCACTGACTAACTGTATTGATTGCTTGGTACGTTCCACTGTTCACAGGTCAATAGGGGAGTGTGACGAGGAATGTGATTGAGGAGAGAAGTTGGAATCGCACTGACTAACTGTATTGATTGCTTGGTACGTTCCACTGTTCGCAGGTCAATAGGGGAGTGTGACGAGGAATGTGATTGAGGAGAGAAGTTGGAATCGCACTGACGAGGAATGTGATTGAGGAGAGAAGTTGGGATCGCACTGACTAACTGTATTGATTGCTTGGTACGTTCCACTGTTCGCAGGTCAATAGGGGAGTGTGACGAGGAATGTGATTGAGGAGAGAAGTTGGAATCGCACTGACTAACTGTATTGATTGCTTGGTACGTTCCACTGTTCGCAGGTCAATAGGGGAGTGTGACGAGGAATGTGATTGAGGAGAGAAGTTGGAATCGCACTGACTAACTGTATTGATTGCTTGGTACGTTCCACTGTTCACAGGTCAACAGAGGAGTGTGACGAGGAATGTGATTGAGGAGAGAAGTTGGAATCGCACTGACTAACTGTATTGATTGCTTGGTACGTTCCACTGTTCACAGGTCAATAGGGGAGTGTGACGAGGAATGTGATTGAGGAGAGAAGTTGGAATCGCACTGACTAACTGTATTGATTGCTTGGTACGTTCCACTGTTCGCAGGTCAATAGGGGAGTGTGACGAGGAATGTGATTGAGGAGAGAAGTTGGAATCGCACTGACTAACTGTATTGATTGCTTGGTACGTTCCACTGTTCGCAGGTCAATAGGGGAGTGTGACGAGGAATGTGATTGAGGAGAGAAGTTGGAATCGCACTGACGAGGAATGTGATTGAGGAGAGAAGTTGGAATCGCACTGACTAACTGTATTGATTGCTTGGTACGTTCCACTGTTCGCAGGTCAATAGGGGAGTGTGACGAGGAATGTGATTGAGGAGAGAAGTTGGAATCGCACTGACGAGGAATGTGATTGAGGAGAGAAGTTGGGATCGCACTGACTAACTGTATTGATTGCTTGGTACGTTCCACTGTTCGCAGGTCAATAGGGGAGTGTGACGAGGAATGTGATTGAGGAGAGAAGTTGGAATCGCACTGACTAACTGTATTGATTGCTTGGTACGTTCCACTGTTCGCAGGGCAATAGGGGAGTGTGACGAGGAATGTGATTGAGGAGAGAAGTTGGAATCGCACTGACTAACTGTATTGATTGCTTGGTACGTTCCACTGTTCGCAGGTCAATAGGGGAGTGTGACGAGGAATGTGATTGAGGAGAGAAGTTGGAATCGCACTGACTAACTGTATTGATTGCTTGGTACGTTCCACTGTTCGCAGGTCAATAGGGGAGTGTGACGAGGAATGTGATTGAGGAGAGAAGTTGGAATCGCACTGAGTAACTGTATTGATTGCTTGGTACGTTCTACTGTTCACAGGTCAATAGGGGAGTGTGACGAGGAATGTGATTGAGGAGAGAAGTTGGAATCGCACTGACTAACTGTATTGATTGCTTGGTACGTTCCACTGTTCACAGGTCAATAGGGGAGTGTGACGAGGAATGTGATTGAGGAGAGAAGTTGGAATCGCACTGACTAACTGTATTGATTGCTTGGTACGTTCCACTGTTCACAGGTCAATAGGGTAGTGTGACGAGGAATGTGATTGAGGAGAGAAGTTGGAATCGCACTGACTAACTGTATTGATTGCTTGGTACGTTCCACTGTTCACAGGTCATTAGGGGAGTGTGACGAGGAATGTGATTGAGGAGAGAAGTTGGAATCGCACTGACTAACTGTATTGATTGCTTGGTACGTTCCACTGTTCACAGGTCAATAGGGGAGTGTGACGAGGAATGTGATTGAGGAGAGAAGTTGGAATCGCACTGACTAACTGTATTGATTGCTTGGTACGTTCCACTGTTCGCAGGTCAATAGGGGAGTGTGACGAGGAATGTGATTGAGGAGAGAAGTTGGAATCGCACTGACTAACTGTATTGATTGCTTGGTACGTTCCACTGTTCGCAGGTCAATAGAGGAGTGTGACGAGGAATGTGATTGCCATCGTGATCAAATCAGCGAGATCTAAACCTAGTAGTAGTAGTCGAGTTGCTATGTAAAAACTGCGATGCAATTCCACATAAAGTGTACTATTTTGGTATGACATTAAAGTCTATTGTATTTCACTTTGTCAAATAAACGTAAACCGGAGGGAGTTCAAAGTGTATTCACTGGATTGTTACCGCTTGCTCTGATTTACAGCGGTTTTTTCATATATTCCACTAACAATACCATCAGAATACAATAAAGGCTTTGGAGTTTCATAGAACCTTTAGCAAATATTTAATATGCGACTTAAAAGAAGGGGGGAAAATGTGATATAAGGTAACCTACACTACCTTATCCTATACTCTGATATGAGTAAGGTTTGCTTTATTGCTTGCTTACACTCTTATCTCAAAAACGGCTCAAAAAAGGATTTTCTTCAAATGTTAGAAATAACTAATTTCTGGATTAAAAGTAATTTATAGACAGGTCTCACCCCCAGGAAAAATCTAATAATGTAAAAAAATTTGAAAAGTACAAAAATTAACATTGGGCCTATGGAGTTTAAAATAAAAACAAAATAATCATAACAGCTGCTTATAATCACTCAGTGAACTGTCAAACTATTACCACAGATTGATGAACTACTTACGTATTTTATGTGGTTTCCTGAGAATAATGACTAAAACCATTGAATGAAGATTACATATAGAGAGAACATATCACAAACGAATCAAATGTGCATTCATAATCAAAATAGGTACTACTTGAATTGACATTGAGTAACATTTATATAACTGGTAACAATTTATACAATTTATATAACTGGTATATACTGGTATATAACTGGTATTTATATAACTTGGCATAATAACAACTGGAGTGACCTTAAATATGCAAAACAAGAGCTAAGCTAAGTCAGTAGGGGCGACGTTTTGAAAAATTACCCCGAGTCATCAAAACAAACTGGCTGAACTTCCCCGAGCATAGCTCGGCCCCCAGGGACTTTATATAGGTAGTATGATTTTAATAACTAACACAGGTTAATTATTGAACTAAACTAAATTTATGAATTGTTATTCGTACTACACCACCATGCTTAATTGTGATGGACAAACGGACAAACAAATTTGCAAATTTTAATTATTTGACCAGACGTCTTAACATATCTTTTAAACCTGCTAATAAACATCACAGAATTGTAAAATGTAAGAACTTTTGTAGTCGGTGTCTCTGGATCCAAAATAGGAGATCAGCTAGCGTAGGATAAGCGAACGCAAATAACGTAAGTACGGTAGTTTGTTTTAGTAAAAACGATTTGAACTACAGCTAATTTCTTAACAATTTGTTTTCCCTGTATTTTAGTTTGAATAGTATGTTGGTCACTACCATTTTCCGACTCCGGAGTGTAGGAATATTTGTTAACAAATCGAAGTACCGAAATTCACGAACAACTTCATCGAGCTACATTCTACAATTGCCACCGACCGCCAATGTTCACATGTTCTGCAGGCAGCCGAGACAGCCCGAACGCACGACGGCGGCGCGCGTTTGACGGATGGGACGCCGGACGAGGGTCATTGCGAGGGGTGCCTGCGAGATAATAGACGCGCCCCCGCACCCCTCGTCTCATCCATATGGAGCACCGGCAGATGATCATATCTCGCGGATGTCCGTGGACGTAGTCCAGCTGGTGAGCCGACGCCACCAGGCCGCTAACATCGAGCTTGATCACAACTGGAGTGACAAACGATCAGCTGAACATATGGGGCCTTCTAAACATACTACGTACAAGGGGTGGATGGGGCATGCGTCCGCATTATTCCGCAAAAGGGAGCCTTTAATTACAAGGTAGAGAATTTAAAAATTTTCAGGTTGACTGATCTCTCTTCATTGAACAGTTTAGCTTAACATTTGATTATGTAAAAGGAAGTTAATACCTAAAAACACTCTAGCTACAGACAAATACCTTACAACTTTATTAAAATGCAAAAAAAAACCTACAAACCACAATTTTAATCCAAAGACTAGAATAAATCTGAAAACCCCGTCTTCTTAACATTACTCTGTTTACTAATCTTCCAAAAATTTTTAAAAAATCTGTGATGGAAGATGTCCACAACAATTTCTTCAATTAACAATAACATAGTTTCATCACCAACAATGAATGTTAAACAAAGGATTGAAAATAACATCTTAAAATTGGTTTTGAACAAGGAATCATATCCGTGAATTAGCTCCACAGATTTGTTATCAGAAATAGCGGCTGAGGTTAAAATGGTCCGTTTACGACCAAATGTAATGCAATTAAAATTAAATATTAATTAAATAGAATTTTACTGTGCCGTATAAATTCTCAGGCATGTTTCGGCATAATCTATAATCTGGGATTTCTTCCGCTCGTCAATTATTTTAGTTTAACACAGCAAGATGTCCTTTCGAAAAAATAAAACAAAGAATACTCCGAGCACTCAATTTCATTGAGCTTTAAACTTTCAAATGGAATGTAATAAACTACGAGGAAGGTAGAACAGCAATTACAATTTTAAATTTCAAGTTCAGCAGTTTCTTCATTTGCAAGAAGCAGGTTTTCAAATTTTAAAACTAAAGTAATTTAACAAGATGTAAAGTCTAGAAAACATAAATCCATCATACGCGGGTTGTACTTCCAGACTGCTTATTATTGGAAATCTGTCTTAACATAAACGATCACTTATTTCATGACGGTTAAAACATTACGTTTAAGTATTTTTATAAACTATTTGTAATACGACATATACTAACGCATTATAAAATTGTTTGTTATTTTTGGATTATGTTAATTAACATAATTAACAGTAATGTAATTATGTTTAATTTGTATAACATCCTCGTCCTTTAATATTCAACTTACGTTTTCAGATGTAGTTGAATAATTTTATTTTAACTCCCAACCTACTAACACTAAAAATACGTCTTTTTAGATTGAATTACAACACATTGAAAACAAACACCTTTTTATCATAATGCGGAATTAGACTTTTAATCGTTGAAAATGTAAACTATAAAGTTTTATTGTTAAGGTTATGTTTACAAAGTATAAGTAATATACAGTGTTTACATTTCTGTTATTTACAAACAATACTTTTCTATAACGTGTGGTAAGGAACGCTTCTATCATGTATAGATAAGCAAACAGCTGACTTTTTACGTCCTAGGACTTAAAAAAGATCACAGCTGATTGTTTAGGCCCTAAGACAATAAAGTCACATTTTGCGTACTATTGAGAGAACAAAAAACAGGTGGATTTCGTGCAGAATGATAAAAACGCCTTTACATGTCGATATTTGCAATATGCAAAACTCGAAACAACTGATTTAAGTTATGTACTTACTAAGATCACAGGTAAACCAGCAACATACCTGCAACAAATAAAAACAAATTAGGCTAAATATTGAATCATTACATTTTAAAAATGAGCCGAATTTTGTGAGAAGGCTACCGGCGAAACTATCTGGTCTTAAACCATGGTTTATGTGTTATTTGAAACCCTTAACATCTAGATGTGCCTTTTGGGTGTTTGCAAAACATCCACCTCCAGGGCCCCTGGGCTTTCAAAGTCCCATTGTTAATCTTATGGAAAAACATAAACATCAATTTAATTGAAAATTTAACAGCCAGCTGTTGGCAAACCATAGTACAGAATCAAGACCAGTTGTTTCAAACTAACTTCTGGAAAGGCATCACAATTTAAACTAATAGAACCGCATATGAGCTAGAAAATCCCAAGAGGAAGAAAATATTTGCTCGAATGCGATCAACTGCTGGATTTGCTCGTATATGTTTATTACTTTAAGGCTATTTAATCTTGATATACAATATATCACTAGCAAAGTTAATATGACGAATGATAGAGAGAAAATTCGCTTAGTTACAATATAATAAGCTAATTTGCTCACATTATATTTACATTAACGGTAATACACTTTGTGTACGCCTAATCACCTTAATCGGATCTTCGAGATATTCCAATTAAGGCCCCTAAGATTCTTGGCACCTTAAATGCTAAGTCGTAAAATTCGCAATGCCTAAATCGGGTAAATTTATTAAGAGTTTCGCAGAAAACTTTCACCCCAGCGGAGAAAGCTAACCACACGTCGTGGGTTTCTTACAAAAACAAACTTAATTCTCACGAGGAGTTAGGACAATTTCGCGAATTTCCACATCAGCTGCTTGCTCACAATGTTTAGGCTACATATGATTTTTAAAGGCGAAGAAGGGGGGCCTTGCCTTCGTAGCACCACCAGGATCTATTATGTTCTAGGTCTTTCAATAAGAACTCAAGTGGGCAATATTCAAATTAAGGCATACCGGATCAAATATAGAACTCCTTGACAGAACATGACCTTAAAGAAAAAAACTCCAATTTTTCTATTACAATGGTTAGGCTATATGTTGAGCAAAATAAACAAATATTTAAACCACAATGCAAGATAACACTTCAGAAATTTAAAAGTGCATTTATTTAGTAGAAAAAGTTATTTAGTAAAATTCGTCTGGTACAATTATTTTACTAACGAGGTAACAAAGCACTAGCCAGAAAACGATTTTGGGAAAGAAGGGAAGTCACGGTTGGATTCAAAGGCGGAGCTAAAAGCGAGCAAGCCCATTTACCAAGGTCCATTTAAGACACCAAAATGTTTGTGACGTTTAACCCCGGACCACCTCAACTAACCTTCCATTGGCCTTTTTGTATTTCTTCCTCAGCGAACCTCCGCGAATTGGACGTCGGCACACAATGGCTCTGCTTTATTGACGTAAATCTTTGAAAATAAAAAAAAAACAAATCTTGGCAAACACGATATAATAGGTAGGTAAGGGGGGAGACAAGAGATTGCCGTGCCTTGGGCCCAACTGTAATGGGCCATTACTGTTTTGGACACGGGCCAAACATGCGACGCAGCGCGCCTTCTATCTCGCTCGCGATGTTGTGACGTTTACGCGGTTAAGGTAGTGAAGGAAAGTAGTTGCTTGATAAAAGCGGGAAAATTGCGTTATATTGGTAAACCCCTTCTTTTTGTACGCACTTACCTATTTCTTCCACTTCAGAAAAATAAGAAAAATGAGGCAATCGGTTGATTGCCTCATTAATTACAAAGGTGTGCCTTTATATTCATTAATCACCAGAGCTGTTAATTCTAGGCTGGTTTTGTTTGAGAACACACTGATTCTATCACTTTAGATATTGAGATAATATGCATCAAAATTCGCGCATTTAAAGTGTAATAAATGCAACTATAGTTTATGTTATGAGCATAAATCATTACACGCAACAATAAACGCCATTGCTGGTAGCAGACACAACATGGCCTTGAACTAGCTGTTGGCTGCCTGAGTTGCGTAGGGAACAATAACGACCGACAATCATCATCTAACAGCTTTCTCTCCCACACTATATTTATACCTGGAAATTGCTATACTACTTTGAAGATATTATTCTAGCATGTTAAAACGATGTTCATTATTTAATAAACTACTTAAATTAATTCAAGGATTAAATGTGCCTTGGAATTAAAATTTCGTAAAAAATCGTACCAAATGCCACGGTAGTTACCGTGCCAAATGCGTTCGAGTGAATGATACTAAACGGAGATAACTTTAATGCTAGCGAGTAAACAGAGGGATGCAGGGTAAGTTACCCCGTCCCCTGTTGATAGCCTGTTATTGACCCAGCTGACTAAGAAACTATCAATGTGCTGCACGGAGATAGTGATGGGAGAATCGAATACATTAGTGTACTCGAGTACAACGGATACGAGTACAGCCGTGAACTCGAGTACTGTACCCGGGTACAATGGCAGTGACGTCACCGGCAACTACGCAGTTTAGAGTCAGAAAACCCTCCCTGCAATTTATAAAGTTGAACAGTTTCAATTTCAATTTTTTTAAGTTAAATTTTTGAAGTAAATTTTGTTTATCTTTTACATGTTATTTTACGTTTTATTATTTCAATTTCTCGACAAGAAATGCATTTCAGTTACGACAAGTAATACATTTTAGTTATAAGTACTTTAGTTATAAGAATCAGACATTATAATAATAATAATAAATTTACATTACATATTACCTGATTAACATTTCTTTTTCTTTTAAACCTTCTTTCCTTTACTTACTTTAGTCAAAATTAAAAACTAACTGTTTAATATATTTTATTCCAAAATGTATTTAGCATTTCAGTTCCAGTAAGGAGTATAAATAAACTATTTCAGTTTTGAAATCAGCTAAATACATATTTTATACATCAATTAAAATCATGCTTTAAAAGTGTCAATCAAGATATATGTACTCATTGAACGGGTCTGTTAAACCAATATAGCAAGCACAGATACCTAGAACGAAGCTCTATCTATAAATGCACCAAACGAGTACAGATCCAACCACGAGTACAGATCCAGGAACCGAGTCCAAAAACAACCAACCGAGTACAGATCCAGGAAGCGAGTCCAAATACACCAACCGAGTACAGATCCAACCACGAGTACAGATCCAGGAACCGAGTCCAAATACACCAAACGAGTACAGATCTAGGAAGCGAGTCCAAATTCACCAAACGAGTACAGATCCAACAACGAGTACAGATCCAGGAAGCGAGTCCAAATTCACCAAACGAGTACAGATCCAACAACGAGTACAGATCCAGGAAGCGAGTCCAAATACACCAACCGAGTACAGATCCAACCACGAGTATAGATCCAGGAACCGAGTCCAAATACACCAAACGAGTACAGATCCAGGAAGCGAGTCCAAATTCACCAAACGAGTACAGATCCAACAACGAGTACAGATCCAGGAAGCGAGTCCAAATTCAACAAACGAGTACAGATCCAGGAAGCGAGTCCAAATTCACCAAACGAGTACAGATACAGTAAGCGAGTACAACCGACACAGCCCGAATCCGCGCGTACTCGGATCCACAGTGTACTCGAGTACTGAAAAAAGTATCGAGTACAAAGAGTACAGGGCGTATACTCGAGTACGCAAATCTCCACACGGAGATGACTTGATGGCCAATCTGTAAACAAGATGATGAGGGGACAGTTACCCCACCACAGTCCTTCCATACTTACACAATTGGACAGTTATTAGTGAATTTCCTATGGAAAAGTGAACTATTAGCATGACCCGCACGGTGAAACTTAAGTCCAGGACTAGCATAGCAGTTTCTAACGTGACCCCCTGAACTCGTTTTGGGGGGTCGTTCAAAATTGTATCTATATATAAATATATATATATACATAAAATGTGCGTGTTTGCACTCTAGCGGTCGCATTTTTTGTCCGATTTACTTCAAATTTGGTAGGGACATTCCTTTCTGTAATCAGGTGGACAAGTACGTTGGGCAAAACAATCGGAAAACTCTAAACCCCTTTTTTGGGGATTAATCTTTCAAATTTCGAGTTTTTGGGCCCACAAAGGGCCAGAAAAGCTCCGTATGTAAAATTAATGCACGTAATAATATGAGAATTAGTGGGGCGAAAAGACTGATATTCATTTTTAGGTGTCCTTTTCTCTTCCCCAAGAACCTCACGTCTACTTTCAAGCCTGTCTGGACCCTCTCCTAGCCTTATAATGCACACAATTGTATTCTCAGCATTGCAGGTAAATAAAACCAGGAGCATTAGAACAGCCAAAAAATCTGTTTTCAAATTTCAATAAAACTTGGAATAAATGGTTGTTTTTACACTGATTCTTAGTTTTAAAATTTGTTCTGTGAAAATTCACTTCCCTCACGTCAGCGTAATGCGTGCGAACTCGTTTTTTTATTGCAAGGTTTTATCACAGCTGATCGTAAAATACTATTACGTTTCATTGATAGTTTCCTGGTCGGCTTTGTCAATAAACAGTCTTGGGGGGGGGGGGGGTAACTTTCCCCTCACCCTTGGTTTACTAGCTCGCGATCAAGTCATCTCCGTACAGTAACTTCTAGAACCCTCAGCTTTCTTACTACTTCGTACTTCGTACTTCGCAGTCTACTTCGTACAGGACTTTCATGATCGAGCCTACAAAACATTTAAATTGCACGGTCATAACACTAGACCCCACGAGTCTAGACCCCACGTCTTGCAGCTTCATCGCATACAAGAGCCGAGAGAACGGCATAACAGCGCACACAATCATCTGTTCGGACTAACTGTCGCGGCACGGCCAGGTGACTGATAAGCTGATAAGTGACGTTGGTGATAAGGCAGGAAGTGACGTTGTTATCTCGATTTTACACACCTCGCGATCGCAAAAGCAGCGATCGATCTATTGAGCGGCACTCGAGCACGTACGGTACTACTACACTATGCCTGTGTTTATGATAGTAAAAAATGCTAAAATGTGTGGAGTACAACCAATGAATTTGTAAACCAATAAGTAATTGCTGATTACTTACACTATTGCTTTGTACGGCCGGTGTTCTACGTCCAATATCCATTACTATGTCATAGCTCCCGGCGGTGATAAAACTTAGTGTGTATTCCGTGATAAATGCATGATAAATGTTACCACACTTTTTCCTACCCACATACGAATTCTATCACATTGATTTCGCGTGTCGAGAGGGAATCCCTTACCGAATTATCAATAATCGTTAACGGCTCAAAGAAAAAAAATCACCCAGTAATCCAAGAGAACAGAACTTAAATGTACAAATAATTATCTTATAAACATTAAATATTTTAAAATTATTAGGTATTTGTTGAGATATTAAAATTATTCTACTCATTGGGTTCACTAATTATTATTCTGCTTCAAATTAATCCAAAACCCAATTCTTTCGAAAGATCTGTCGATGAGTTATGTATGTAAGTTATCGAATCATCGGTCTTGTTAGATGTATGTAAAAAGAAAACTTCTCGTGACTGGAACCTCTTACTAAAGTTATGTAGTATCTGATCCGAAAGTTATTAACCACCTTATGTAGTACCTGATCCGAAAGTTATTAACCATCTTATGTAGTATCAGATCCGAAAGTTATTAACCACCTTATGTAGTATCTGATCCGAAAGTTATTTACCTTCTTATGTAGTATCTGACCAGAAAGTTATTACCATCTTATGTAGTATCTGATCTGAAAGTTATTTACCATCTTATGTAGTATCTGATCCGAAAGTTATTAACCATCTTATGTAGTATCAGATCCGAAAGTTATTAACCACCTTATGTAGTATCTGATCCGAAAGTTATTTACCTTCTTATGTAGTATCTGATCAGAAAGTTATTTACCATCTTATGTAGTATCTGATCTGAAAGTTATTTACCATCTTATGTAGTATATGATCCGAAAGTTATTAACCACCTTATGTAGTATCTGATCCGAAAATTATTCACCATCTTATGTAGTATCTGATCTGAAAGTTATTTACCATCTTATGTAGTATCTGATCCGAAAGTTATTAACCATCTTATGTAGTATCTGATCCGAAAGTTATTTACCATCTTACGCATTATCTGATCCGAAAGTTATTTACTTTCTTATGTAGCATCTGATTCGAAAGTTATTTACCATCTTATATAGTATCTGATCAAAAGTTATTTACCATCTTATGTAGTATCTGATCCGAAAGTTATTTACTATCTTATGTAGCATCTGATCAGAAAGTTATTTACCATCTTATGTAGTATCTGATCTGAAAGTTATTTACCATCTTATGTAGTATCTGATCTGAAAGTTATTTACCATCTTATGTAGTATCTGATCAGAAAGTTATTTACCTTCTTATGTAGTATCTGATCACAAAGTTATTTACCATCTTATGTAGGATCTGATCCGAAAGTTATTTACTATATTATTTAGCATCTAATCCTAAAGTTATTTACCATCTTATGTAGTATATGATCCGAAAGTTATTAACCACCTTATGTAGTATCTGATCCGAAAGTTATTTACCATCTTATGTAGTATCTGATCCGAAAGTTATTAACCAATTTATGTAGTATCTGATCAGAAAGTTATTTACCATCTTATGTAGTATCTGATCTGAAAGTTATTTACCATCTTATGTAGTATATGATCCGAAAGTTATTTACCAACTTATATAGTATCTGTTGCGAAAGTTATTAACCATCTTATGTAGCATCTGATTCGAAAGTTGTTTACCATCTTATGTAGTATCTGATCAGAAAGTTATTTACCATCTTATGTAGTATCTGATCCGAAAGTTATTAACCACCTTATGTAGTATCTGATCCGAAAGTTATTAACCACCTTATGTTGTACCTGATCCGAAAGTTATTTACCTTCTTATGTAGTATCTGACCAGAAAGTTATTTACCATCTTATGAAGTATCAGATCTGAAAGTTATTTACCATCTTATGTAGTATCTGATCCGAAAGTTATTAACCATCTTATGTAGTATCTGATCCGAAAGTTATTAACCACCTTATGTAGTATCTGATCCGAAAGTTATTTACCATCTTATGTAGTATCTGATCAGAAAGTTATTTACCATCTTATGTAGTATCTGATCTAAAAGTTATTTACCATCTTATGTAGTACATGATCCGAAAGTTATTAACCACCTTATGTAGTATCTGATCCGAAACTTATTTACCATCTTATGTAGTATATGATCTGAAAGTTATTTACCATCTTATGTAGTATCTGATCCGAAAGTTATTAACCATCTTATGTAGTATCTGATCCGAAAGTTATTAACCACCTTATGTAGTATCTGATCCGAAAGTTATTTACCATCTTATGTAGTATCTGATCAGAAAGTTATTTACCATCTTATGTAGTATCTGATCTAAAAGTTATTTACCATCTTATGTAGTACATGATCCGAAAGTTATTAACCACCTTATGTAGTATCTGATCCGAAACTTATTTACCATCTTATGTAGTATATGATCTGAAAGTTATTTACCATCTTATGTAGTATCTGATCCGAAAGTTATTAACCATCTTATGTAGTATCTGATCCGAAAGTTATTTGCCATCTTCTGCATTATCTGATCCGAAAGTTATTTACTTTCTTATGTAGCATCTGATTCGAAAGTTATTTACCATCTTATGTAGTATCTGATCCGAAAGTTATTAACCAATTTATGTAGTATCTGATCAGAAAGTTATTTACCATCTTATGTAGTATCTGATCTGAAAGTTATTTACCATCTTATGTAGTATATGATCCGAAAGTTATTTACCAACTTATATAGTATCTGTTGCGAAAGTTATTAACCATCTTATGTAGCATCTGATTCGAAAGTTGTTTACCATCTTATGTAGTATCTGATCAGAAAGTTATTTACCATCTTATGTAGTATCTGATCAGAAAGTTATTTACCATCTTATGTAGTATCTGATCTAAAAGTTATTTACCATCTTATGTAGTACATGATCCGAAAGTTATTAACCACCTTATGTAGTATCTGATCCGAAACTTATTTACCATCTTATGTAGTATATGATCTGAAAGTTATTTACCATCTTATGTAGTATCTGATCCGAAAGTTATTAACCATCTTATGTAGTATCTGATCCGAAAGTTATTTGCCATCTTCTGCATTATCTGATCCGAAAGTTATTTACTTTCTTATGTAGCATCTGATTCGAAAGTTATTTACCATCTTATGTAGTATATGATCCAAAAGTTATTAACCACCTTATGTAGTATCTGATCCGAAAATTATTCACCATCTTATGTAGTATCTGATCTGAAAGTTATTTACCATCTTATGTAGTATCTGATCCGAAAGTTATTAACCATCTTATGTAGTATCTGATCCGAAAGTTATTTACCATCTTACGCATTATCTGATCCGAAAGTTATTTACTTTCTTATGTAGCATCTGATCAGAAAGTTATTTACCATCTTATGTAGTATCTGATCTGAAAGTTATTTACCATCTTATGTAGTATCTGATCTGAAAGTTATTTACCATCTTATGTAGTATCTGATCAGAAAGTTATTTACCTTCTTATGTAGTATCTGATCACAAAGTTATTTACCATCTTATGTAGTATCTGATCCGAAAGTTATTTACTATATTATTTAGCATCTAATCCGAAAGTTATTTACCATCTTATGTAGTATATGATCCGAAAGTTATTAACCACCTTATGTAGTATCTGATCCGAAAGTTATTTACCATCTTATGTAGTATCTGATCCGAAAGTTATTAACCACCTTATGTAGTATCTGATCAGAAAGTTATTTACCATCTTATGTAGTATCTGATCTGAAAGTTATTTACCATCTTATGTAGTATATGATCCGAAAGTTATTTACCATCTTATGTAGTATATGATCCGAAAGTTATTTACCAACTTATATAGTATCTGTTGCGAAAGTTATTAACCATCTTATGTAGCATCTGATTCGAAAGTTGTTTACCATCTTATGTAGTATCTGATCAGAAAGTTATTTACCATCTTATGTAGTATCTGATCCGAAAGTTATTAACCGTCTTATGTAGTATCTGATCCGAAAGTTATTAACCACCTTATGTTGTACCTGATCCGAAAGTTATTTACCTTCTTATGTAGTATCTGACCAGAAAGTTATTTACCATCTTATGAAGTATCAGATCTGAAAGTTATTTACCATCTTATGTAGTATCTGATCCGAAAGTTATTAACCATCTTATGTAGTATCTGATCCGAAAGTTATTAACCACCTTATGTAGTATCTGATCCGAAAGTTATTTACCATCTTATGTAGTATCTGATCAGAAAGTTATTTACCATCTTATGTAGTATCTGATCTAAAAGTTATTTACCATCTTATGTAGTATATGATCCGAAAGTTATCAACCACCTTATGTAGTATCTGATCCGAAAGTTATTAACCATCTTATGTAGTATCTGATCCGAAAGTTATTTGCCATCTTCTGCATTATCTGATCCGAAAGTTATTTACCTTCTTATGTAGCATCTGATTCGAAAGTTATTTACCATCTTATGTAGTATCTGATCTGAAAGTTATTTACCATCTTATGTAGTATCTGATCAGAAAGTTATTTACCTTCTTATGTAGTATCTGATCACAAAGTTATTTACCATCTTATGTAGTATCTGATCCGAAAGTTATTTACTATATTATGTAGCATCTGATCTGAAAGTTATTTACCATCTTATGTAGTATCTGATCAGATAGTTATTTACCTTCTTATGTAGTATCTGATCACAAAGTTATTTACCATCTTATGTAGTATCTGATCTGAAAGTTATTTACCATCTTATGTAGTATCTGATCTGAAAGTTATTTACCATCTTATGTAGTATCTGATCAGAAAGTTATTTACCTTCTTATGTAGTATCTGATCACAAAGTTATTTACCATCTTATGTAGTATCTGATCCGAAAGTTATTTACTATATTATTTAGCATCTAATCCGAAAGTTATTTACCATCTTATGTAGTATATGATCCGAAAGTTATTAACCACCTTATGTAGTATCTGATCCGAAAGTTATTTACCATCTTATGTAGTATCTGATCTGAAAGTTATTTACCATCTTATGTAGTACCTGATCCGAAAGTTATTAACCATCTTATGTAGTATCTGATCCGAAAGTTATTAACTACCTTATGTAGTATCTGATCCGAAAGTTATTTACCTTCTTATGTAGTATGTGATCCGAAAGTTATTAACCACCTTATGTAGTATCTGATCAGAAAGTTATTTAGCATCTTATGTAATATCTGATCTGGAAGTTATTTACCATCTTATGTAGTATATGATCCGAAAGTTATTTACCAACTTATATAGTATCTGTTGCGAAAGTTATTAACCATCTTATGTAGCATCTGATCCAAAAGTTATTTACTATCTTATGTAGTATCTGATCCGAAAGTTATTTACCGTCTTATGTAGTATCTGATCCGAAAGTTATTTACTTTCTTATGTAGCATCTGATTCGAAAGTTGTTTACCATCTTATGTAGTATCTGATCAGAAAGTTATTTACCATCTTATGTAGTATCTGATCCGAAAGTTATTTACTATCTTATGTACCATCTGATCCGAAAGTTATTTACCATCTTATGTAGTATCTGGTCAGAAAGTTATTTACCTTCTTATGTAGCATCTGATTTGAAGGTTATTTACCATCTTATGTAGTATCTGATCTGAAAGTTATTTAACATCTTATGTAGTATCTGATCCGAAAGTTATTTACCTTCTTATGTAGTATCTGATCAGAAAGTTATTTACTTTCTTATGTAGTATCTGATCACAAAGTTATTTACCATCTTATGTAGTATCTGATCCGAAAGTTATTCCCCAACTTATCTAGTATCTGATCCGAAAGTTATTTCCCAACTTATGTAGTATCTGATCCGAAAGTTATTTACCATCTTATGTAGCATCTGATCAGAAAGTTATTTACCATCTTATGTAGTATCTGATTTGAAAGTTATTTACCATCTTATGTAGTATATGATCCGAACGTTATTTACCATCTTATGTAGTATCTGATCCCAAAGTTATTTACCATCTTATGTAGTATCTGATCCGAAAGTTATTTACCATCTTATGTAGTATTTGATCCGAAAGTTATTTACCATCTTATATAGTATCTGATCCGAAAGTTATTTACCATCTTATGTAGTATTTGATCCAAAAGTTATTTACCATCTTATGTAGTATCTGATGCGAAAGTTGTTCAACTTCTTATGTAGTATCTGATCTACATATTACTCTTTGACTGACGTCACAACATTAACCATGATTGATGTATTGATGTTAATTGCAGTACTTAAACAATAATAAGGTTTTCTATTTATGGCACATTTTTACAAAACCAGAAGTAATTGTGGATACGTTTTACGACAGCGGGGGGATATTTCAGTAGGGCAATGTGTGCAAGGGCCGTACGTTACAGCAGGTGTCCCTAACTGCCCCCTCGAGTCCCACATTGCAAAAGCCTCCCCTCCCCCACACAAGTCAGACAGGCAAATTATATTTTCGCCAAGTCGAACAAAATGTTATGTTACGTGGGCAAAATAACTTACTAATAATCTACTCTTTCTCCTGCCGGCTTAACGCTGTACCTTTTTTCCTTCAAGTATTGGTTCCCCCTATTTTATAATTTTCCTCTTGATTTATAATTACGGAAATGTTCCCCTCTTTTCCAAATATCTGGTTTTATTTTTTCCGTTCTCAAAAATATAAATATTTGTATTCCTTACAATGAGTACTTGTTCATGTTTTTAACTTCTCTTAAAATACAAATGGGGTCTGTTTACGCTTCGTTCTGTAAGGCAAGTGTAATCAAAGGCTAAGTCGCAGAAACAAAGGGGAAAACAATAGTTGGGCTTTTTACTCTACACATATTTATAAAATCATCAAGTAACTGGAATTAAAACTTTCAAAATAACTGAAATAACAAAACGCAAGTATTCATTTACCCTCACACCGCGCCAGTTCAACTAGCAATAGAGAAAACTATGTTTTTACTGCTTTAGCTTATACACACAATCTTGCTGTATATATTATTGGAATAGCACAAGAAAATCTCTAACATCTACACTTGTTTGAAACATTGTAATCTCTGTTAAGTTAGTCCATGTAAGATGGAAGCTCAATGTAGGTTTGGGTAAATAACCAAGATGTATATTTACTGGGTACAGTTTTGATTCGGTAGTACTATAAAATAACAAATATTCATGACCAAAATACAAAAAATATATCTAGTTCGACATCCCTCCATAAGCTGTCTTACATCCTCCACAAAAAGATTCAGTAGACTCAGGTCCGAAAACAATTTTAAGCATAAAACAGTTTTAAATTATCGTTTGACATGAATCGAAGTAAATAAGAAGTTCCAATTAATTAAGTGAACGAGTTAAAATTAAAACGCGGTTATTATCAGTAACATATCGGATCCAGGATAAGGACAGGTCCCTGTGGAGACGTCTCACAGTAAAGGGCATTACTGGCGATGAGAGCCGACACATCTGACCTTTAGCGAAGGCTCTTCTCGAATAATAATTGCTTTCCACAACAACTACGAGTAAACGATGCTGTGGCTAAGTTACTATGTATGTACAAGTCGGTCACTACTTTGTAGGTATTTTATTTTTATTTTCCAAATGGGTGGGGGGTACTATTGTTACATTAAGAGTCTTCATCACCGGAAGTTTCCGGATGCCATCTTGGTGTTTTGTTCCATAAGGCTAATGTTCACTTTGTGCCTCCGTTACTCCTCACCTGATCGTCACAAACAATTCATTTTGGTGTCAAATTAAAGGGTTCGATGTCCTCTAGGGAAGTACAATAGGCGAATTTGGATTTTGTAACAAATTAATGAGAACATGTGCAATGTTTGAGTTCAAAATTAAACTATTTATTATGAAATTATGATACCCAAATTAAGGAATTAGACATTGTATTTCCCTAGGGGTCGACGAAACCTTTAATTTGACACCAAAATTAATTGATTGCTTTGTAATTTGTTTACTGTCTTAGGCTAGTGCATCCCATATAATTTCCATATTCAATACGGTCAAATAAAAAAGTTACAATAGTGCCAAATGCCAGCTTATTTACCATATGATTTGATTTTCGGATATGTTAAAGTATGTTAAATTAGGTTATGTTATAGTATAATTGTCACACAAAATCTCCAATTCCAGTACTTTGTATATAATATATCCACAAAATACTAACTTTGGAGTTTATGGTCCATATATATTAGGATATGTTACTTTCCCCATGCATAAGTAAATTCCACCTACAATCACCAAAATTCAATGTAAACAATATTTTGTAAATTACTACAGTACCGTCCGATTTTCGGATATGTTATAGCCCATGTTTTATCCCCATACTATGCAACTGTATTTTTGCAAAATACTATACTAACTTTGGACGATTTAATTGATTATTGCATATGTTGTTGTCTTAAGGTAAAACGCATATAATTATCTCCCAATTCCTTTATCTTAATTTAATTACAATAGGACCAGCTTCTTTATTTTTCGATTTTCATGTATGTTATAGCCCAAAACTATTGTATAATTAGCATATATTCCTAAAATACCAATTTTGGTGTTTATTGATCGATTTCATGTTATACTGTAATAGTTTATGTATAAATATTTCATACAACAACGAATCATAGTACAGATTACAAAATCCTTAATGGGTAACAGACTTTTATGATAATATGCCAACAACTGTTAACAAATTAAATACTTTGCAGAGTTAAAACGTATTATATACTATTTTTTAATTTTAAACTTTTTAGTGTGGGTGATATGTTATATCACCCAAAGGCATGTACTATCACCATCATCAAAACTTGTTATTGCCTAAGACAATATGTAATCACCTCTTACTTTAAAACTATAATTGTGATATTTGATAACTTCTTTATTTACAAGTCCAAACGGGTGTTATTGTCCAAAATGTTATCTTACTTTAATTGTGAAACTTTGTTGTTGGTCATGGCCCACTATTGGTATAAGTAAAAATACAAAATTAAGAGTTTTATTTGATTCCACAATGTTATCTCCAATTTGTGACTCTTAGACCTTTAAATACCTTAGAAATATTATAGTTTGATTTGCTTGATTGTTGTGTGTGTTATAGAACTTGGCTAGTATAAAATACTTTTTTATTTGTTATCCAACTGATTCTGTCTATAAATTGTAAATAGTTGTTCTTGACCAAGTCTAGTGCGTAGGAGGATAGTCTATAATCAATTCCAATTATTTGCTGCACCATGTCTCTTATTTACAATCCTAATGTTGATTTTGTCCGAACATTCTGGTATATTTACTAATTTTACATCTATACCATATAAGAATACACTGTCTTGGATATATTATGACGACAGATTATTAGACATGGTGTATATTGTTTAATAAGTTTTCTGTCCCATAATATGTGTGCAAATCAGGTGAGGAGTAGGACCTAATGTAGGCACAAAGTTAACATTGGCCTTATGGAACAAAACTCAAAAGATGTCGTCAAGCAACTTCCGGTGATGAAGACTCTTAAGCATAAGAATGCGAACTTGCGTTTTTGTATTTTAGAAAGACGTTGGAAAATCAAACGTTGTTAATTTTATACTTCGTACAGAATGAACAAAATATAGATCGAAAGGATGTTCAAAGTTATTCGATAAATGAACAATTTGCCTTCCGGTGAATGTCCCAGATGTTTAGTATTACCTGCTACTCCTAACTTCCCATCTTTAAATACAGAGTACCTGGGGGGCCGAGCTTTTCTCGGGGGAAGGCCAGTCAGTTTGTTTAGATGACTTGTAGTAATATTTCACCACTTCCCTCTACTGATAATCAGTTTTTTATAACTCATTTGCTCATTTCTACATTTGTAAGGTCACTTCAGTTGTTATTTATAGCTCAATGTCCCTTTGATTTATTTTACACTCTATATATGTAATCTTCACTCAAATCTTTTAATCTCTGCTCTCAGGAAACCACATGTTAATACTCATAAACATCATGAGTATTACTTTGACAGTTCCCTGGTTGATTATGAACAGCTGTTACAATTCTTTTGTTTTGATTTGAAACTCAATAAGCACAATGTTATTTTTTAACTTTTTAATTTAGTTTTTTAACATTATTTGATTTTTACTGGGGATGAGACCTGTCTAGAACATATTTTTATACCAGAAGAACTTAGTTATTTCCAAAATCTGAAGGAAATCCTCGGAGCCGTATTGGAGATAATTGTGCAACCAACCAATCAAGCAAACATTGCTCATATAAGAGTATAGGATAGGTTATTTCTCATTTATGTTCATTTCTGATGTGCTATAAATACGGATATCGCGTGATAAAACTCTTGGAATATTGTTAATGTGATAAAATAATTGCATAGAAACTTACGTAACCAATTTTCTTATAAGTATTTATGTTAGCATGGTTTAACTATTAAAGGAACATTAACTTACTGATTAAGTAATGCACTTCAACGACTGTTATTAACGAGTTTTATAGATTTTTGAAGTTAAAAAATAGGGTTTTTAGCTATGGTTGGAGATGTAGAGCTCAAAATAAAAGCACTGTTAAAATACAACCGCAAAAGTTGAAACGCGGGCAAACGAGAAAATAAATCTAATTGAAATTGAAAATAAACATTGATGTGTTTTCACGTTGTATTCTGCACAATACCTTCCAATTTCGTTCTGTATCTTTGGGCGAAACGCTTTTCGTCCCATGATCGGTCATAGTATGAAACAAAACAATAGACCATAATTGGCAAAGTTATACACAGATTTTAACTTCAATTTGTTTACTATGAAGCTGGCTTGTCCGTAACTCTTCCCCTGACAGTGTTATTGGACAGTTATAATTGCAACATAACAATCGCTGAGCATAATACTACTAAGAAGCTCCTGCAGTGGAACTACCGTAGTCCGGCACAGACTGCTCCGCCAGCCCCGGGGTCTCCACGTTAATTATTGACGTTCGATAATCCGGCAGGATCGGTAATCCGGCACGGCCGCGTTCCCGGATACTAAGTTGGTATTTGGCAATGTAGTAATTTACAAAATATTGTTTAAATTTACCGTAATATTGAATCTGGGGATTGTAGGTAGTGTTTACTTATGTATTAGTGTAAGATATTAACTTATCAAAATCACACATTATACGGAGTATAAACACCTGTGGTGGCGCAACTACATTCCGCACTTTTTACGCAAATTAGGTTGTACATTAAAATACTTCTTTGTAGAAAACTGAATTTATTGTCATTTGGTAAATTAAAATGTTAAACAATATATAAAACTGAATAAATGGATAAAATGGACGTAAATAAATAGATCGAAACTTAATTAAATGTATCTAGTCTAAAAATGGATCGAAGCGCGAGCCTCCGAGGTGTCACTCGATTGACGTTAGGCGGACGACTGTAGGGTAGTGATGTGCGATACGTATCGTATTATATCGGAATATCGCGATACGCTAGGGACGATACGATATTTTGTCACGATAATTTTGAAACGATACGTATCGTATCGCCTATAACGATACTTGATTTTGTATCGGCACATAGAGACGATATTTCGATATTGTTTTCTTGGCTGTGAAACAATGAGTTTGTATCTATATTCGACAAGAATTATTCAAAGTTTTCTTTCTGTGGTACTAAAATTAAAACAAGTGGAAATACGTCGATGGCCGTATTTTTAACTGCAGTGTATAACACGATAAACGTCGTATCGTTTATGCACTATATGTTAAGCGATACGATAAGCGTATCCGATACACAGCACCGATACGATACTGCCGATACGATATCTAACTCCGATACGTATCGTATCGCCGTATCGCGATAAACGACCGTAACGCACATCACTACTGTAGGGTTGAGGGCGAAGGCCTAACTAAACAATAACCCCCTCCAGCACCCCCAAAATCGGCGTCAACATGGCCTGATTACATAAAAAAAAACACGCGCAGAAAATGAAATATTGATTACGCTAAAGGGGGTAGCGGAAACTAAGTAGCGGAAAGTAGAGTATTGTGGTTTTCTTTCAAATATGAAAAATACAAATTCGGGATCGAATAAAAACACTGATCCCCGTGTTATTATCATGGGGAGAACCTATTAAAAGTGATACAGCCCCTATTGCCACTACTAAAACCTTTTCTCGATCACCGACTGACAAAAGTATGGTACACAAATAAAAATGGAAACACCGATTCACGCCCGTGTCTTTCTTTCTAGACCAAGACTTAATTTATCTGGACCGCATAGTCGGCCACATAGTCTGGCCCGCGGCCGCGGTTCACGGTATTCTGGGCCGGCCCGGAGATAATATGTGCAAGCGCGGCACAAAAACACGGCCCCGCGGCCCAATAGTGTAATTAAATTTGATAGATAAACCGGTAAACAGGCGGATAACCGTACGATCGGCTAAACGTTATCCGTGGCCGGGGGCGGGGCGTGGGGGGGGCGCCCAGGTGCTGTGGTTGGGTGTGAGGGAAAACTGTTGAAGTTCCCTTAACTATTCCATAACTACAGGGTATAAGAGAGGTTTTCCCCTTAAATGAAAATGTACAATCAAAACTATGTTATCCTATACTCTAATACGAACAATGAGTATGCTTGCTAGCAAAATTTATCTTGGAATCCAGCGGAAGGATAATGCATACAATTTGGAATTAAGGGCTTTGGGACCTAAAATTTCGATTGGTGAAAACCTCAAACATATTTCCCCTAACCCCCACGAAAACGTATATTTAAAAAACTCGTTAGAAAATTGGAAATGTTTAACATTGGGCTTTTGGAGTTTAAAATCAGAATAGAGTCACAACAGCAGTGCATTAATAACCAGAATGAACTGTCAAAGTAATAAACACATGGTAAAGTATCAAAAAGTGATTTCTAGAAAATATATAGTAACTGGAACCATTGAATAAAGATTGCAGGCTGGGCATCTTTTTCACTCCTAAACTAATAAGATTTTTTAAACTAATCGTGCAAAAAGCAAGGCTCGGTCTCCCCGGTAAAAAAAAGGCGAAAAGGTAAATCGCCTAGCATTAAATTTTCGGAAAAATTAGTGTAAAACATCCGGGAATATGAAAGCTGTACGTACTGCATTATGTGATGAACCTATAAGGTCTCCGTTATTACTAGTCAACCGTCACACTGCAACTGTTGCATGAAACAATCGTCCTTTATGACAGCTCCGTGCAATTGTCATACTCACTGTTGTCAATATGGCCCGGCATCGCTTGCTGACTGTTGAAGGCAACAGTATAATCGCTCATTTTTGCAATTTGGTACATGATTTGCATGGACGACGCGAAGGTTGCAGTGCAACAATCTTAACTGAGGATTGATAAGCTTATCTTGTTTAACGATCATATGTTTCAGAAATTCAACTGACCTAACAAAATCTTCAGAAAAAAAATTAACATGGGAATTCTGGAACATAGGGCGATCCCCTAACGAAAAATTCAGTTGTTATTACCTGATGACATATCCAGGCATGCATAACCTGACTTAAATAAGAATTAAGCAAATAGGCGGGATGACCGGATGCATGAATATTGTATTACAGTATTAATGGCAACACGTAATCCACAATTATCCCTTGACTTGTTCACACACCCCCGAATGTAACAACCGGACTGACTGCATTAAGGTTAATTTTGTTTGTTTGTTAATTTATTGTTGGTTAATTTTGATAACATGTTGCAATTAACACGTAAAACTTCAAATTGTTCCGATCCAATGGTTACACTTATGTAATGACCACACCAATATGAATTTAAATAGTAATTGTCACGTCTCAATAGTTAACAGCCAATATGTCAGCAGGGTTCCACAGAGAAGCGATGCCCGCTCTGCGTTGGTGCGTCGCGTCGAAAGCGGCCTTTCTTGACTAATAACTCGTTTACGCCGTCGTCAAATTATAGGTCCGGTCGCTTTTTAGGAAGCGTCCCCGGCCGCCGCACTGGTTTTTTATTTTTCCCGAGCGAATCCAAATTTGGCCGAGTCCCGCGACCACTTCAGCATTCCGCGCGGCCAGTCTTAATCGCTTTCTATTGAAGCGTCCGGGCTTTTAAAATTAATTTTGGTGCTCTAACCTCATTACACTGTGGAAGTGTAACGCTAGATGCAAAATATTCAAGTGATAACTAGTTTGTTTTTATAACTGAGACAACTTGCACAATGATAAGTATTCCTTCATGAATTCACACGACACGTACACTGTATACCAACAGCCCCAATAAACTTCGATATAGTACTACAGGACCAGCGAGAGTAGTTAGTAGGAACTACAGCTACTACTAGCTATTGTAGTCGGCCCTGATAGCACTATACTACAGTAAACTAGCACTACGTTGTCCACCGTCCGAACGAGACAATATTACAATGCGTCTATTTAAATCTGGGTTAGGTTTAGTAATACGCATAATATTAGAAAGGGTGAAATGTAGAAAATGAATTATGGCTGAGGATTTCATCAAAGCCCAAATAAGTTGTTATTGTATAGCTAAATAAACATTAAAATGGTGTTAGTACTCAACATGTCTTTGTTTAATCAAGGAACAATGGTTGACAAAACCACGTGTAACTTTCTAAGTCTGCAAGGTGTATTTGCTTGGTTATGAAACTAACAAGAGAACTAACAAAATTCGGATAAATAAAAATAATCTTAGTAAACAGGGTTGACACTTTTTTATGTGCGCAGAAATAACTTATTTGTTCCTTGATTTAGTTGAAATCAAGATTGCTGTCGAATCGCCAATTGTAAGTGCCCTCCAAAATTGGACTACGTTAAAACACAATGAAGGCCTATATAAGATTCTTTCTATATACGATTCGTTCTATAAGTCGCATTGTGTAGTATTCACCGAATATATCGAATATATGTTTATTAAGATGGAGATTGAATTTTAACCTGGTACTGGTCAAAGGGTTGATTTAAAATATTTTCATAGATATACAATTATTAATACCACACGATATAAACACTGTACGATATCCAGAAATATCCAAAAAACCGGAATTAATTGTACCCGTACATCCCAATGTAACCAAAATTTAAAAACAAACTAACAATCGGCCAAGGGCGGATTCGGTTGTACTACCGGACTTGTTGGTTTTAAAGGGCCAAAGTAGATGTTGAGGAGGTTCTCTTTTTGACAGCGATTTTATCCCCGAGAGCCGGACGGCCTTGGGAAGGCCAGCGTCGGTGGGTCAGGCCCAGTGGGCAGGCCGGGGGCGGAGCCCTCTACGGTTTGATTCTCCTCACCTTGTGAATGCCGCTGCTTCTATGTAGTTTGATAGCGCAGCGGGCACAAAGTGCAGAGATTTCCAACTTTACCGACCAAGACCATCAGTGTCATTTGTTTACGCGGGCTCGGACACTGAAGTACGATTGTCGAATTATGGAACATCCACCTGTAGTCCAGTCAACTTGCATGCAAAAGGTCATGTAGTTCTAATTTTTTAGTATATTGTTAGGACCTATACCACAAGTAATAAACCAGGTTTGCAGCTGCGAAAGACCTGTGCTACTGGCGTAGTAGCAAAAAAAACCGTCAAATATTTGCACTTTTTCAGTTTTTGCTAAATTTCTCCAAAAGTATGCCTCTGACAGAATATGTTGTCCGATCCTTTCTTAAACCGGATGGCGTTTGCTAAAGTTTGAGGTGATAATGACTTCAGTACATCCATTATTAACTAACATAAAATACATTAGAGACGTGTACAATTTTTTGGTGACGTATTGTCAAAAATAAGAAAATTGCATATCTTGCTTATTTATAAAAATATATATTGATGAAACTTGGTATATGGCTTCATCTGGTTGTAGTCTATTTTTTCTGGTTGTGGTAGTTTTTTTAACAAAGTTTTTCCGATAGTTCTTATAGCAGCAAACCTGGGCACTCACCCATGTCATTCTTATGGAGAATAATTAGGCTACAAGGTCATGTTTCCCTTAATTATGAAGAAAAATTAATAAAACTTGGTATATGGCTTCACCTAGTTGAGTTCAATTGATATTTTCATAAAACCCCATTGTTTTATTCCTGGTTGCAGCAAACTTGCGAACTCAGTCCCAATGTTATTCTTATGGAGAATAATTAATTTGGGTTGAATTTTTTAAGTATTGTACCTTAGTATTGTACAGTAATGGACAGTTATCTGACCGATTCCACCGGTCTACAGGCATCGACCCGTCACAACGTCAGAACGCCTCTACGGTCCCAACGCAGCGCGGCGGAGGACGACCCAGCAGCTTGGCGCAATAGTGAAAGTTATGACCACCATAAAGTCCCTGTCGCAATCCCGTAATTCGTGGAGAGCTCAGCCCCGCAGATTCCCGCTTAAATGCCATTCATCGGTTATCGCCGTGTGATAACGGGCGAGGAATGTTGATAAAATGCCACTTGTAAACTTGAAAACAGCGGGTTATCTTGCTATTCACTCCTGTACTTCGCCTGGGGATTAAGTTATCAGTTTCCATGTAAAGAGTTGCCTTATTCTGTGAAGAGATAATTTACTTTGCTCATTAACTTATTTATAATTTTTAAAGTGTGTATGCGCTGCATTCTAGAGGCTCGAGCTGATGAAACGACTGAATACAAGGAACAAACACAATTGTATAGAACAACACAAAACTAATACATGAGGACAGATTTTATACATTATTCTAAAAAGATTATAGGACAGAGTTGGCTGAGTCTAATGACGTTTTGCAGTAACTAACCTTAACACAATTCCGCAAGGAAATTTATTTTTAAAACGTGTTAACGTGTTATCAAAGTTGATAAAGAGCCGTTTTGCTGTAAAACGCGGTTAAACTCGAGCCCTGTGAGCGTACAAGCATACATAAGTTTATGGGACGATAATTTCGCACTGTCCAATTTCCAATAAAAGTTCATAATTTCTTCAATGGTATCCTGGTACGGTAACAAGTCTGACGATGAACAGCCAAAACTAAAACCTTATCTTTCTAATATTATATTGAAATCATGCGCCTCTGTAACAGAATTAAACCCCTATTTTACTAATATCATTGACTATTATTATATTTAATTTATGCGCCTCTATAGCAGAGCATTTATCACACATTCAAATGGCCTGGCTAATAATTGTTAATAGAAGTACTGAAGGCTGAAATGCATGACTTAATTTCGAAGAGGTTAGAAAATTGTTCTCGTGGAATTTCGGAAGTAACTAATTTTAAGACTAAAATCAATCAGTTTATATTTTAACGTACAGTGAGATTAAAGAAGGATGACCTACGAACAAAATCTTGTACTAACTATTTGAATCTTAGATGTTCACCTACATCCATTTAGGTAAACACTACAGAGGACATTTGCAAACAGAGGTTCTTGAGGGGAACGTCCCCTCTCCTCCCAGGGTAATAAAGGTAAATATTCCGAGTATCACCTATTGTTAACTGATAAAAAAAACTATAGGACTAATACAACTGTTAATGATATCGGGCGTTACATAGAAGAATAATTATACCCCCGTCGCAGCAAACCTGCGTACTCAGCGAATTTCCAATGCATAATATATGTCTTAATACCACATAAAGCCGCATACCAAGTTTCATAAAAATATTCACATATAAGCGATTTTAATTATTCTACATAAGAATAACATTGGTAATGAGTACGTAGGTTTGCTGAAACAAGGAACACAAACAATTGGTTTTTATGCAAATATAAATAGAATTTAACCAGGAGAATCCATATACCAAGTTCCATCAATATTCAATCATAAATAAGTGCTTTATAACGTTCTAGTTATTCTCTATAAGAATAACATGGGGGCTGAGAAAGCAGGTTTGCTGCAACAAAGAACGAAAAAATGGGTTTTTAAATAATTATGAATATAACTCAACCAAGTGAAGCTACATGCCAAGTTTTATTAGTTTATGTTCATAATTAAGGGAATCATTACATTTTACTTCTTCTCCATAAGAATAACATGGGGCTGAGTACGCAGGTTTGCTGCTACAGGAATAATCAACAAAAAATCAATTTTTGGTGCAAATATCAATATACCAGTACTACGTGAAGCCACATACCAAATTTCATCAACATACATTCATAAATAATCGAGATATAAAATTTTATTTATTCTCCATAAGGATAACATTGAACAACGTACTGTGTTTAGCAATTTGAATATCTCTGCAACGGTTGGACGTAGAATTAAAATTTAAACACCAAAATTATTGTTTTGTGGAAATGAACAGATTGGTAAAAGCAAATGTGAATTCCACATTAAAATAAACTGAGGCCAAATAAAATATAAATAAAATAAAAAGCCAAAAACATTTTTCCCATAAGATTAACATGGGCGGAGATTTTATGAGCAGGTTTTTTGGATTTTCTCCGCAACCACTTAACCTAGGTTAATAATTCAAAATACTATATTATTTGTTTTTTTTAAGCTCTAAGACATGGTCAGAACCAAAATTAAGTGTTTTAAAAATTTGTGGGTGAAAAATACAAAAAACTGATTTTTGGAAAATTTAAAACCCCCATAAATCGCCCCTCCCATGGTCCGATTTTTCTGGTTTTCGAACTTAGTCATGAATGTCATTTTAGACGTTTGAGCCAAATTTCATCAAAATCGGACGTTTTAGCGAATTTCCCCTATAGGGAAGAAGCTATTACCGTAGGTCTCATGGTAAGACTTAAGCCCGAGACCATGACAAATTTTTTGTTTAGGTCCCCAGATGACTAAAACACTATTCGTTCAAATTTATATATATATATATATATATATATATATATGTGTGTGTGTGTCCGTGAATGCGATAACTTGAGTAAAAAACGTCCGATTTCGATGAAATTTGGCTCAAATGTGTAAAGTGACATTTATGATTTTAAGTTCGAAAACCAGAAAAATCGGGCTATGGGATGGGGGTTTTAAATTTTCCAAAAATCAGTTTTTTGCCTTTTTTACCCTAAAATTTTTAAAACACTTAATTTTGGTTTAGACCATGTTATAGAGCTTAAAAAAACAAATAATATGGTATTTTGAATTATTAAGCTAGGTTAAGTGGTTGCGGAGAAAATAAAAAAAAACCTGCTCATAAAATCTCCTATGTTAATCTTATGGGAAAAAGGTTTTTGGCTTTTCCTAAGTTAATTTTAATGTAAACTTCACATTTGCTTTTACCAATCAACTCAGCTCCACAAAACAATCATTTTGGTGTTTAAATTGTGATTCTACGTCCAACCGTTGCAGAGATATTTAAAGTGCTAAACACAGTACGTTGTCCAATGTTATCGTTATGGAGAATAAATAAAATTTGATATCTCCATTATTAATGAATGTATATTGATGAAACTTGGCACGTGGGGTCACATAGTACTGGTATATTGATATTTGCACAAAAAATTGTTTTTTAGCGAATTTCCCCTATAGGGAAGAAGCTATTACCGTAGGTCTCATGGTAAGACTTAAGCCCGAGACCATGATAACTTTTTGTTTTGAGGTCCCCAGATGTCCAAAACACTATTCGTTCAAATTTATATATATGTATATATATATCTATATATATATATATATATCTATATATATATATATATATATATATATATATATATATATATATCTATATATGTGTCCGGGAATGCGATAACTTGAGTAAAAAACGTCCGATTTCGATGAAATTTGGCTCAAATGTGTAAAATGACATTCATGACTTTAAGTTCGAAAACCAGAAAAATTGGACCATGGGAAGGGGGGTTTATGGGGGTTTTAAATTTTCCAAAAATCAGTTTTTTGCATTTTTTACCCTAAAATTTTTAAAACACTTAATTTTGGTTTTGACCATGTTATAGAGCTTAAAAAAACAAATAATATGGTATTTTGAATTATTAACCTAGATTAAGTGGTTGCAGAAAAAATCCAAAAAACATGCTCATAAAATCTCCCATGTTAATCTTATGGGAAAAAGGTTTTTGGCTTTTCCTCAGTTAATTTTACTTTAAACTTCACATTTTCTTTTACCAATCACTTCAGCTCCACAAAACAATCATTTTGGTGTTTAAATTGTGATTCTACGTCAAACCGTTGCAGAGATATTCAAAGTGCTAAACACAGTACGTTGTCCAATGTTATCCTTAAGGAAAATAAATAAAATTTGATATCTTGATTATTTATGAATGTATATTGATGAAATTTGATATATGGCTTTATGTTGTACTGGTATATTGATAATTGCACCAAAAATAAATGTTTTGTTGGTTGTCCCCGTAGCAGCTAACCTGCATACTCATCCCTAATGTTATTCTTATGGAGAATAAGTAAAGTTTTATATCTCCCTTAATTATGAACATAAATTAATAAAACATGGTAAGTAGCTTCACCTGGTTCAGTTATATTGATAATTGCATAAAAACTCATTTCTTATCTTCCTCGTTGCAGCAAACCTGCGTACTCAGTCCTAATGTTATTCTTATGGGGAATAAATAAAATGTAATAAATCACTTATTTATGAATGTATTTTTGTCAAACTTGGTGAGTGGCTTTATGTACTAGTGAGAAACATATCAATGCATTGGAAATTCGCTGAGTACGCAGGTTTGCTGCGACGGGGGGTATTTGTTGATTATCCCCGTAGCAGCGAACCTGCGTACTCAGCTCCCATGTTATTCTTATGGAGAATAAGTAAAATGTAATGACTCCCTTAATTATCAACATAAATTAATAAAACTTGGTATGTGGCTTCACCTTGTTGAGTTATATTGATATTTGCATAAAAACCCATTTTTTTTAGTTCCTTGTTGTAGCAAACCTGCTTACTCAGCTCCCATGTTATTCTTATAGAGAATAATTAAAATGTTATATAGTGCTTACTTATGATTGAATATTGATTAAACTTGGTATGTGGCTTCACCTAGTTAAATTATATTTATATCTGCATAAAAACCAATTGTTTCTGTTCCTTGTTTCAGCAAACCTATGTACTCATCACCAATGCTATTCTTATGTAGAATAATTAAAATTGTATATATCGCTTATATATGAATATATTTTTATGAAACTTGGTATGCGGCTTTATATGGTATTAAGACATATATTATGCATTGGAAATTCGCTGAGTACGCAGGTTTGCTGCGACGGGGTATTTTACTCAAGTTATCGTGTTAACGGACACACATATATATATATACATATATATATAAATTTGAAAGAATAGTGTTTTTTGCATCTGGGGACCTCAAAACAAAAAGTTATCATGGTCTCGGGCTTAAGTCTTACCATGAGACCTACGGTAATAGCTTCTTCCCTATAGGGGAAATTCGCTAAAAGTACGAGAATATTTTAATTCTCATTTTTCATAAGAATAACAACGGACAACGTACTACAATTGACTGTATATACTGAAGAATTTATAGTTTTAGCGAATTTCCCCTATAGGGAAGAAGCTATTACCGTAGGTCACATGGTAAGACTTAAGCCCAAGACCATGATAACTTTTTGTTTTGAGGTCCCCAGATGTCCAAAACACTATTCGTTCAAATTTATATATATGTATATATCTATCTATCTATAATGTTTTTTATAAAAAAAGGGTACTATGTTAAAATATGAAGATACATCTTATATCTATCTATCTATCTATATATATATATATATATATATATATATATATATATATATGTGTGTGTGTGTGTCCGTGAATGCGATAACTTGAGTAAAAAACGTCCGATTTCGATGAAATTTGGCTCAAATGTGTAAACTGACATTTATGACTTTAAGTTCGAAAACCAGAAAAATCGGACCATGGGAAGGGGGGTTTATGGGGGTTTTAAATTTTCCAAAAATCAGTTTTTTGCATTTTTACCCTAAAATTTTTAAAACACTTAATTTTCGTTTTGATCATGTTATAGAGCTTAAAAAAACAAATAATATGGCATTTTGAATTATTAATCTAGGTTAAGTGGTTGCGGAAAAAATCCAAAAAACCTGCTCATAAAATCTCCCATGTTAATCTTATGGGAAAAAGGTTTTTGGCTTTTCCTCAGTTAATTTTACTTTAAACTTCACATTTTCTTTTACCAATCACTTCAGCTCCACGAAACAATCATTTTGGTGTTTGTTTAAATTATGATTCTACGTCAAACCGTTGCAGAGATATTCAAAGTGCTAAACACAGTACGTTGTCCAATGTTATCCTTATGGAGAATAAATAAAATTTGATATCTTGATTATTTATGAATGTATATTGATGAAATTTGGTATGAGGCTTCATGTTGTACTGGTATATTGATATTTTCACAAAAAATAAATGTTTTGTTGGTTTTCCCCGTAGCAGCAAACCTGCATACTCAGCCCTAATGTTATTATTATGGAGAATAAGTAAAGTTTTATAAATCACTTATTTATGAATGTATTTTTGTCAAACTTGGTGAGTGGCTTTATGTACTAGTGAGAAACATATAAATGCATTGGAAATTCGCTGAGTACGCAGGTTTGCTGCGACTCAGCGTATTTGGTACTACGTTTACTGCTGATATAAAATTCTAATTTTCTCAGCACATATTCGTCATAGAAGTTTAACGATTCGAAATATTAATTTATTTATTTTTTAGCTCTTTTTTAATAGAGATAAGAATATTTTATTAAAATTCCACAATTTCTGACAAAATATTAAAAGAATTGGATACGTTAAGCCCCTTAATTTTTGTCCCCAAATGTTCCCAGAAATGTGAGGGGTGTCACTTTGTTAGGAACTATAGGCCGTCAAATTTTAGCTTAAACAATATCATATTAGAGCTGTTTTATACAAATGTTTACCATGTTTTTAGAGGTTTTGGGGGGATAGTGACCCTTAGCAATGCAATTTTGTTGCCGTCTCTGTAGAATTTAATTTGCACAGGCCTAACAAAGTTGATCAAAATAAGGGCTCTTGGGTGGTCTCTGCCTCTATGGTACCTTCACATATAACCACACGCACAGAGACAGCAAGGAACATAGACAGTCAAACATGAAAATCAATTCGGTTCAGAGACCATCAAAAAGAATATTTCCGCTTGGAACCAAATTTCGAAAATATTGATGAAATCAGTACTTTCTCCATATATACTAAATATAGGGGGAGAAAGTTAAAGTTATGTCTTCGGACAAATTTTCCCATAAGTTAATTTCTAATAACATAATACTAACTCTATCGGTAAATTAGTTTTTAAAAAAGAAATTAACGTTCGTCATCGCAATATACCACCCAGGCTAAAGCAGTACGCGGGCATGGGGAGGGATGGTCTCAGTAATACAGCCCTTATTGCGGGAACCCTATCACCAAGGTTCGCCCGGAACGTGCCGAGGGCATCAACGAGGGTTGACCCTTCTCTCCACCCTTAGCCTTAGTCTTAGCCACCGCCCGCGATAAACCATCCGCAGAAAACATACTCATTTCAAAATTGGATTATCTTCTGTACACTTAACACTGTAACACAGAGCGTGTATTTTCTCATCCAACTACGTTTTGCAGATCTTTAAATTAAATCTTGGCCATATAATTCACTATTCATTGACAAAATCACAATGAATATATACTATTTAAATGGTAAAGAAACAATTAATGCAAGTTGCGCCAGACGACCGATTAACGAACGGGTGGATCACCGATTTAAGTACTCGACAAACATCCTTGTTGTGGCAAACCGGCGCCGGCGCGGGGTTAGAAACTTTAAACAACAATCGGTTAACATTCTTAATGAATAATGTTGATTCATTACACCATATGCGTGGTTAAAATGTACGACATATTTTAAGACGATAGGAAAATCATGCCACTTAATCATAACTTAAATTTTCCGGTTAAACTAGTTTTCATACAAACAAGTTCACAATAAAACAACCACGTGAAAATTATTAAAAAATTAATAAAACCCACAAACAAGCAAGTAAAGAAGGGTCATTAACTGATTTATTCCACTTAGCAACATTGAGCTAAGTAAGCGTGAGCCCTGACGAGGAAATTTCACACAACATTAATAAATTCAAATCAGATTAAGCCAATTAGGCCTACCACAAGTTGTAATCGTATAAATTATACACATTAATAAACAAAATACAACAACATCAACAATTGTAGATTTAAATTTGGCTGTTATGATCATGGCATTTACCACCATAAACCACAAACAAAAATACACAAAATCTCTTACACTTCATCTCTTAGTTTCCAAAAAGAAAATTACTACCAAGAATCCTAAATCCTGAGATGCCTTGGCATAAAAAATACTGTACAGCAGATGCACTGATGCGACTCCGAATTTCTTAGTGTACTGTAAGTCTTAATATCACCATCTTATTTATAAATAAACTGTATCAGGAAACTGACACATACTTTCTCCCTTTTAGCCCAACTTTAATGAATAAATAAATTACTTTTATTTATTAAATACAGAATACAAAGCACGGTCGAATGTACAGAAAATCTTGTAAACAAGTTGTTTACAAAAACATCCACCCAAATCCCTGTTCTGGAGGCACTACAGAATCCATTGCTTAAATATAGAATACAAAGCACGGTCGAATCTACAGAAAATCTTGTTAACAAGTTGTTTACAAAAACATCCACCCAAATCCCTGTTCTGGAGGCACTACATAATCCATTGCTTAAATATAGAATACAAAGCACGGTCGAATCTACAGAAAATCTTGTTAATAAGTTGTTTACAAAAACATCCACCCAAATCCCTGTTCTGGAGGCACTACAGAATCCATTGCTTAAATATAGAATACAAAGCACGGTCGAATCTACAGAAAATCTTGTAAACAAGTTGTTTACAAAAACATCCACCCAAATTCCTGTTCTGGAGTCACTTCAAAATCCATTGCTACTCACGTGGTTTTAAGAGGGGAAATGCCCCCTATTTCCCCCCAGGGTTATTAAGGGGCAAAATATTTGGAATTTCCTCTGTTTGTCAATGCTAACTTGATCAGTATATCAAGTTTGAACGAAATTGATCAGTAAATAAGAGAGAAATAGTAACTGTTGTAATCCCGATAAGAATAACATTGGAAAACGTACTGTGTTTAACGCAAAATCCGCAACCAGCAATCGTAGAATAGCAATTCAAAATACTAAATTAATTAGTTTTTCGAGCTCTTTTTAATGGTGAATAGTAATATCTTTTATATATATGTTTTTTATGAAAAATCCAAAAAATTGAATTTTTGATGTTTTAAGTTCTGTAATTTCTGTAATTTTCAGAAATGCGGCTGGTGTCATTGTGTTGGAAAACGAAAGCTCTACAAACTACTGAAGTTTAATTAAAATCGTTAGAGCCGTGTTTGATCAATTTAGACTTTTCATGTTTTGTGGCGGTTTTGGGGGGATAATTACCCTTCAAAATCAAAAATTGAAAAAAATTTAAAAACATCTGGAGACATCGTGGATTATTACCTACATACCAAATTTCATAATAATCGGACCATTGGTTAGGGCTCTAGCTCTGTACACATCCAGACAGACAGACATCACGTAAAAATCACTTTTTTGGATTCAGGGAGCACCAAAACGAATATTTCCACTATCAACTCAAATTCGAAAATTTTGACGAAAACAATACTTTCTCCATATAAGGAGAGAAAGTAAAAAGACGATTGTTATGAGTATGATACCGGTTAAACTTGTATGTCTTTAATTCAAGGTTTATGTCTTACTTGAAAACCCTTAACCCTTAAGATGTGCCTTTTAGGGTTTTATAACACATCCAACTTCAGGGCTGCGCCTCCTGGGCGTCCAAGTTCCTAAGTTCATCTATGGTAGAAAATAAATTTAACTGAAAATTCAACAGCTGTTGCTAATACAAACACAGTATAGAAACAAGAACATCTGTTAATAAAAAAATATAACAAATAATAAAAAATAAAAAACGAGTTTGCACGCAGCACACTGGCGTGAGGGAAGTGAATTTCCACATAAAAACTTTTAAAACTCAAAATCAGTGTAAAAACATACATTTGTCCAATTTTTATTGAAATCTGAAAACATTGATTTTTTGGCTGTTCTGATGCTCCTGGTTTCATTTACCTGCAATGCTGGGAATACAATTTTGTGCATTATAAGGTTAGAAGAAGGTCCAGTCAGGCTTTAAAGTAGGCGTGAGGTTGCTGGAGATGTTAAAAGTACACCAACAAATGAATAACAGGCTTTTCTAATGTAAAACCCCCATAAGACAACGTACTGTGTTCGGTCAATACACATTTTCTTCAATAACTCGGTAAATATGTATGCTAGAATGACGAGAGAGGGCTTAAAACTTTCGCCTCTCTAATTACCATCTGTTTACATGCATTAATTTTACATCTGGGGCTTTTCTGATCCTTTTTGGGCCCAAAAACTCGAAATTTGAAAGATTAATCTCCAAAAAATAGGTTTAGAGTTTTCCGATTGTTTTGCCCAACGAACTTGTCCAACAGATTATAGAAAGGAACGTCCCTACCAAATTTGAAGTAAATCGGACAAAAAATGCGACCGCTAGAGTGCATACACATATATATATATATACATATATATATATATATAAAATATAATATATATATATATATATATATATAAAATATAAAATATATATATATATAAAATTTTGAACGACCCCCCAAAACGTGTTCAGGGGGTCACGTTAGGAACTTCTATGGTGGTCCCGGGCTTAAGTTTCACCGTGCGGGTCATGCTAATAGTTCACTTTCCAAAGGAAATTCACTAATAAAAAAAACTGAATATGAAAAGGGTGGAATATGAATATGAATATGATAAGGGTGGAAAACACTTGCTCGAATTCGAACAACTGTATCCGATCGTAAATACTAATTAAAATTACTTAACCATTGTCGCCAAATAGTTTGGACTAATCAAAGGGAAGAAATAATCAAAGACAACCTAATTTGCGTGACGTGGGTGTCTAGAGGCGTCGCAGTGAAGGGGGGAGGGGGAGGGCCCCAGGACCAGTCCACACACTACTTGTACTGTACTGGTGGTATCTAGCTCTCACACGCAACAGTCTCCCGTAGGAGAGCGACCTCTGATTACGGTGTGGTGTTCTCGGAGACGGCGGCGGATGGCACGGAGGCCGGAGTCGTCCCCCAACGGCCTTGGGGAAACAAAAACACAACACGTTGGTCGTTGGCCGACGGACAATAGTACAACGGCGATCCCGCAACCCGTCAATGGACTCGGTGCCGCCAACAGCAGATATATCAACCCTAGTGCCTTTCATAGGGTTGAATTAAAATTAAAAGACGAAGACCTACCAAGTTATAGGTTTGTTCTGCAATTAAAGAATATTTCAAACTCTTCAAAAATCAATCTTCCTAGGTACAAAAACGAGCCCGCAACCAGAAAAATAAATTTAAATCATTACATAAGATTACTAAAAATGCGGACAAACTAGTAACTGTACAATCTCAATTGAAAATCTCTGGTTTCCTAGACATTAACTTGGAATTCAACCGAACTAGAAACCGCCCAATGGTCGGTTTTGACGAATATTTGAAAAAAGTTTAATATTTAGTGGGTTTTGTTGCGCTCATCTGTCTCCCCTTCTCTCTTCCCTCTCTCTCTCCCTCCCCCTCCCTCATCCCCAGGTATTTTTTTTATGTGGAATTAAAAACTATAGCAGAAGGGCGTTACCATTCTAGTTAACAGTAGCTTTTTTATTTATGCCTGAAACCTCTCCACCCCGTCCTCTCCTCAGCCCTCATCCTTCCCCCTCAAACAGGTTTAATTTTTTTAACGTGGAGGTAAAAAGGATAATATAAGGGTGTTACCATTCCAGTAGCTAGTGAAACAACATAGTAAAATAATTAGTTTCACATGACGTGCAGACATTTCACGAGCACAAAATAAAAGGTGAAAAATCGGACATATCACTACTGAAAACACTAAAAAAACAAACACTGTCAAATAATAATTATTTTCTCATGACGTGCAGACTTTTCACAACCACAAAACTAAATAATACCCCCGTCGCAGCAAACCTGCGTACTCAGCGAATTTCCAATGCATTTATATGTTTCTCACTAGTACATAAAGCCACTCACCAAGTTTGACAAAAATACATTCATAAATTAATTGATTTATAACATTTTTATTTATTCCCCATAAGAATAACATTAGGACTCAGTACGCAGGTTTGCTGCAACGAGGAAGATAAGAAATGAGTTTTTATGCAATTATCAATATAACTGAACCAGGTGAAGCTACTTACCATGTTTTATTAATTTATGTTCATAATTAAGGGAGATATAAAACTTTACTTATTCTCCATAAGAATAACATTAGGGCTGAGTATGTAGGTTAGCTGCTACAGGGACAACCAACAAAACATTTATTTTTTGTGCAAATATCAATATACCAGTACAACATGAAGCCTCATACCAAATTTCATCAATATACATTCATAAATAATCAAGATATCAAATTTTATTTATTCTCCATAAGGATAACATTGGACAACGTACTGTGTTTAGTACTTTGAATATCTCTGCAACGGTTTGACGTAGAATCATAATTTAAACACCAAAATGATTGTTTTGTGGAGCTGAAGTGATTGGTAAAAGAAAATGTGAAGTTTAAAGTAAAATTAACTGAGGAAAAGCCAAAAACCTTTATCCCATAAGATTAACATGGGAGTTTTTATGAGCATGTTTTTTGGATTTTGTCCGCAACCACTTAACCTAGGTTAATAATTCAAAATACGATATTATTTGTTTTTTTAAGCTCTATAACATGGTCAAAACAAAAATTAAGTGTTTTAAAAATTTTAGGGTGAAAAATGCAAAAAACTGATTTTTGGAAAATTTAAAACCCCCATAAACCCCCCTTCCCAGAGTCCGATTTTTCTGGTTTTCGAACTTAAAGTCATAAATGTCAGTTTACACATTTGAGCCAAATTTCATCGAAATCGGACGTTTTTTACTCAAGTTATCGCATTCACGGACACATATATAGATATATATATATATATATATATATATATATATATATATATAGATATATATATATACATATATATAAATTTGAACGAATAGTGTTTTGGACATCTGGGGACCTCAAAACAAAAAGTTATCATGGTCTCGGGCTTAAGTCTTACCATGAGACCTACGGTAATAGCTTCTTCCAGGGGAAATTCGCTAAAAAAAAATACCCCCGTAGCAGCAAACCTGCATACTCAGCGAATTTCCAATGCATATTAATTTATCTTAATACCACATAAAGCCACATACCAAGTTTCATCAATATACATTCATAAATAAACGATTTATAACATTTTAATTATTCTCCATAAGAATAACATGGTGGCTGAGTATGCAGGTTTGCTGAAATAAGGAAGACTAAAAATGGGGTTTTATACAAATATAAATATAACTCAACTAGGTAAAGCCACATACCAAGTTCTATTAATTAATGTTCATAATTAAGGGAGATAACACGTTAATTATTCTCCATAAGAATAACATGGGGCTGAGTATGCAGGTTTGCTGCTACGGGAACTATCGGGCAAAAAATGGGTTTTTGTTCAAATATTAATAGACCACAGTGAAATGAAGCAATATACCAAGTTTCGTCAGGATAAGTTGATAAATAAGCGAGATATACAATTTTTCTTATCCTCCATAAGAATAACATTGGACAACGTACTGTGTTTAGCACTTTCAATATCTCAGTAACCAATTGACGTAGAGCAATGATTAAAACATCAAATTGTGCGTATTTTTAAGCTGATTTCAATGGGGAAAAATAAAATTTTACTTTTTCAAAAATTGTATGTAAAAAACTCAAAAAAACCATTTTTGGGGTACAAAACCCCCCAAAATACCCTTTCGGATAGGTCGATCCGTCTGGTTTTCGAACTTAGTCATAAATGCTGCTTTACACGTTTGTACCAAATTTTATCAAAAACAGACCTTTTTTTACGAGAGTTATCGCACCCACGGACACATATATATATATATATATATATATATATATATATATATACAGTTTCGAACGAATGGTGTTTTTGGGGTCTGGGGACCTCAAAACGAAAAGTTATCATGGTCCCGGGCCTAGGTCTTACCATGCTGACTACGGTAATAGCTTCTTCCCTATAGGGGAAATTCGCTAATAGTAAAAAATCGTGCATATCACTATTGATGATTAAATTTGGTTTGTTATTGTTTATATTTTAAATTTCAACATATGATTGTTTTATAGCAATTTTTATTATACTCCACTGAGTACACCACTTCAGTAGCGTAGTAATCAATGGATCAATGTAACATTCTTTTTTCCTTATCAAATGGTATGATCAAGTGGTATGCAGTTTTCAATGCACGCTGCAATCTAAACATGTGATTTGAAAGTTTTATTTATATTTCGTTGTTATTCCGTAACCAACGTGGCAACCCATAAGGCCAATGTTATTTTTTTCAAATTTCAAATTACATTTTTTCCATTTCTCAGAAACTAATGTAAATTACGATAGTATTGTGCACATCTACAGAAAAAGACATGTCTAACGATGTGCTTAGATTTTTCCTACGATGCGCACGAGCTGAGAAAAACGTACGACAAAAATCATGCTTGCCTATTAATATAATGGATACTCTCACTGTTTAGAAATTCCAGTTCTCACTCAATTTTTATAAACCACCATAATACATTAATATTATCTTTAACGCAATGAAACTTGTTTAAGACCGACGGAATCAGATTCTTGAACCTGTGATATGCACAGCGCGGCAGAGGAACAGGTAACAGCGTAACAGGTATCGCACAATAACCGGTAACCGGATATCGTAGCGTAACCAGATGGATACGACCACGTACCACGTTCTGGTGGTGGTCGGACCGGAAGTGGCGACTGCCCGGTCCCCGGAAACACGCGGTTCGATTACTGACACGCTCACGCCCAAGGCTGAGGTGACATCTTAAAAATGCGTTTTCATGGATAATAATCAAAAATACATAAATACTTAGCAATAATCTGAACCCGGATAGGCTGATCAGAATTAATACCATTTTCACATTGTTGAAATACTTTGCAAGAACTGAAAATTCACTTTTTGGTGGAATGACCCGGAAACACTGTTTAATGTAAACTGGGTGGAAGTATTATTGCTTAATGAAATGCACCCAGTCTGCTGATGGATGATGTGTTTGGATGTTTTTAGAAAAAAAAAGTTTAATAGGCCGTATCCTATCTTTAACATTTTTATAAAAGAAGGTGGTGTCCGTCTGTCGAGCTGTATGATTCTTTTAGCAGTTTAGCAGTCAAAATAGATAGCATTTCCTTCCCAATAATATTTGAAGACAAAAACTTAATTGTTTTTAAATTGAGCGATTTTGGGGTTTTAATATCTAAATGGGGGACCAGATGAAAGGCTCATTTTTGTGTATGTTAACTTAGGTTAACTTACCTAATTGTATTGCGGACACATTATATTTGATCACTAACATTGATGCTCATATAAAGTACTATGAACCACAACATTATATACCGGTATATACTATCTACAGTACTCAGTTAGGTAAGTTAACAAAAAAAATCAGCCTTTTATCTGATCTCCCTATTTAGTTATTAAGCACCAAAATTGCACAGTTAAAAAATTCAGTTTTTGTCTTCCAATATTATTGGGAAGGAAATAAAATATTACCTAATAATCTTTATCTATTTGTAAGACTGTGGAGCTTTTATGGGTATCAAATTAGTTTGTTGTCTCATTCCCTTTTTTATATCAGGCTTATAAATGTTAAAAAATAGCCACTCGGCCCAATAAAAACACATTTTTATCATTCATTTACCATTTACCCTACCATAAAAAAATATTTTGAACTAAGTTAACTTGAGTTACCCATGTCATTTTGAATATCATAATATTACCTTTTAACAAAAAAATAGAACTAAACAATCTTAAAAAACATAGGAGCTGTGACTTTTAGCAGTAACCCTTGAAAATGATCACAATTACTCTCTGCATCATTCCGAAACATGAGTTTAAACAAAATTAGTAAAAAAATAATAGTTACATGGTGAGAACATTAAAAAAATCTAAAATAGTCATGTAACCAATTGTATTATACTAGGCTACATGAAATCTTAGATAAGCAATCTAGTAATTTATTAAAATTTAGAGTAGGCCTACCGTTAATAAGTTAAATTTTGAGATTTTAAAACCCTCCGACTGCCCAACGGTGAATTGCTCAGTGCCCCTGTCATTTTTTTCAATTTTGCAGACATTAGGTATTTCAAAAATTGAAAGTAAATTGCAGAATGGATGAAACCTATCTAGCCTATATGCATACCTATTCAATTTGTTTGTAAAAGACAGGAGAACCTAAAAATGGTAAAACAAATCAAATTCGGAAGGGTGAATTTTTGGAAAAGTGAAAAATTAAAAACTTGGAACAAATTTTGGTCAAAATTTCAAAAGTAAAACTTAACTGCAAGTAAACCAATTTTTTAGGTGAAGATTATAAATCTGATTCCCTACATGGAAATGTATAACACTACTGTAATGAACAAAATGTATGAATTAGGCCTACATATAATAGTACGAAATAAGTGCAAATTTTCAACTTTTACACAGTCTGTTTGAAATGGTAATAAAACCTGTACTAGCTGATGTCCAATCTACGCTCGGAAATATAGCAGACGTAGAGCCATAAGATTAACACTGGAACTTTGGAGGCCTATTGGGCAACGGTCTAAACACGGGTGTTTTTCAAACCCCCAAAAGGCATATATCTAGAGGGTAAGAGCTTTTGACTGATACCAAATATGTATTTAAAGTAGGCTAATAGTTTTAAGGGTTGAAATTTGCCAAATATATCAATATATTATTTTAATAATATAGAAGGTTACAATAAATAAATGAAAAAGAACTGTTATTTCCCTGAAGTTTATAAAACTATTGAACAAAATGGTACACATATAGGCTACTTGCAGCAGAACAAAAAACTCATTTAGGCTATCACACTATTATTGGTAGCCTTTAGTATTTTTTTGTGTCTAAAAAAGTAGGCCTAGTCAAAGTTATGTTAACCCTAATGCTAAATTGCTCAGTGCCCTAGCAATTTCTACCATTTTGCAGAGTTTTTTTAACAATTCAAAACAGTGCCTAAACTACTGTTGATAACCTAGTCATATTTATACTAGTTTTGTTCAGAAAAAAGAAGAAGATTTTGAATAAAATAAAATAAAACATATCCCTATGGGTGGTTTTTTTGCAAAATGTGATAAACCAAGATTTTTATAGACATTTTGGAAATTTCGAAAGTAGAGTCCTAGCATTTTTACACTAATTTTTTACAGACAATCGAAGATATATAAAATGTAGGCAATTTATTTCACTACGTGGAAATGTGTGTTTTTTGTGAAAAATTTGTTTACCCGAATTACGGAAAGAAATGTGGAAACCGGGGAAAATCGACAAACTTACGCTGTACATTTGAAAAATCAAAATCAAAAGTATAAAAATAATATACCAAATTATTGGAAATAATACACTTTTGTACAAAGTAATAACTGTTTTTATGACTTTATATGAGTTGAAAAACAAAATTTGAGTTTTGCCGAAAGCCAAAATTTGTTATTCGAAGCTAGACATAATTTTTGAACTCTAAATGGAACATGTATCTATAGTATTAGCGAATTTATCCTATTGGGAGGAAGCTATTACCGTAGGTGGCATGGTAAGACTTAAGCCCGAGACCATGATAACTTTTTGTTTTGAGATCCCCAGATGCCAAAAACATTATTCGTTCAAATTTATACATACATACCGGTATATATATATATATATATATATATATATATATACATTTTAATATATATACATTTTATATATACTGTATATATATGTGTCCGTTACCGCGATAACTTTTGAAATAAACGCCAGATTTTGATGAAATTTGGCACGAATGTGTAGAGTAACATTTATGACTTTAAGTTTGAAAAACCAGATCGATCGGACTATGGGAAGGGGGTTTTATGGGGATTTTAAATTTTCAAAAAATCAGTTTTTTAAATTTTTCCCCCTAAAATTTTAAAAACACTCAATTTTGGTTAGCCTATAGCCATTTTAATGAGCTTAAAAAACAAATAATTTGGTATTTTTAATCATTAACCTAGGTTTAAGTGGTTGTAGAGTAAGTAAAAAACGTGTCCATAAAATTTCCTATGTTAATCTTATGGGAAAAAGGTTTTTGGATTTTCTTCAGATAATTTTACTAAAAACTTCACATTTATTTATACCTATCAGTTTAGCCCTACAAAACAATCATTTTGGTGTTTTAATTGTGATTCTACGTCCAACTGTTGCAGAGATATTCAAAGTGCTAAACACAGTACGTTGTCCAATGTTATCCTTATGGCGAAAAAATAAAATTTGATATCTCGATTATTTATGAATGTATATTGATGAAACTTGGTATGTGGCTTCAACTAGTTGTGGTATATTGATATTTGCACAACAAAATAATTTTTGCCGATTTTTCCCGCAGCAGCAAACCTGCATACTCGGCCCCATGTTATTCATATGGAGAATAAGTAAAGTTTTATATCTCCCTTAGATATGAACCTAAATTAATAAAACTCGGTATGTAGCTTCACCTGGTTGAGTTATACTGACAATTGCAAAAATACACATTTTTTATCTTCCTCGTTGCAACAAACCTGCGTACGCAGCCCTAATGTTATTCTTATGGAGAAAAAATAAATTGCTATTTATTACTTATTTATGAATGTAGTTTTGTGAAACTTGATAAGTAACTCTATGTAGTAGTGAGACACATATATATGCATTGGAAGTTCGCTGAGTTCCCAGGTTTGCTGCGACGGGGGTATATGTATTTATGAACAAGAATATACTAGGTATGTGTAAATATATACTAGTGGCTTGAAAGGGGCCTAACCTTGCTCCAATTCTCTTCCTTGTGTGATTTCCTTTACTCTTTACAGTAAAAGTAGGAACACGTCAGTTCGTAAACAAAGTAGACACTTAGTCACATGTTTTAATGTAAATAAAGTAGACGTTTTTAAATTCCCATGCTTTTTTTATGGGAGACGTTTTACGTTATTTCTTGTTTGCTGGTAACTTTTTGGAAATAGGCCTACTAATATTATTCCCAAGTCCCTGGGATCGAGATCTTTAATTTGAGCCGTCTCCCATCATCCTGCGATTTGCCAAACTCTCACAATTTTGTCTAAAAAAATTTCGCTTACAGAATCATATCTAAAGATATATATATATATATATATATATATATATATATATATATATATATATATATATATATATATATATATATATATATATATATATATCAAAATATTAAATTCACAGTACCCTGGTAAAATCATTTTAATTACACTTACACGTGTTTCAGCTCTTAGGCCATGTTCACAGTGTTAGTTATAATACCTAACCTTTAAAACTAATCCTTATCAACAAGAATAAAGATTTTCACATGTGACTATAAATCATATGATGAATTTTTATCAGTGCAGGTTGTTAGGAGCACTTCTAATGTGTATTATTTGGTCGAAAATTGGGTTTTTTGTCTGGACTTGCATCGAGTTTAAAATGTTATTTTTGTCAATTTGATAATTTTGATATATATAAAACTCTTCTTTGATATCCATTTTGTACCCTTTATTTTGGATGTCAAGAACTGTCATATTTTCCTCAATATTTTTGTAATTATGATCAGTTGTTAGTATATGGTCAGCAAATGCCGACTTTTGACTTGTCCTATTGTTTGATTTTATCGCCTGGATATGCTCATTGTATCTTTTCTTAAAGTTTCTGCCTGTCTGGCCTATGTAATATTTATTGCAGTCGCTGCAGTTAATTCTATAAATTCCTGAACTTTCATAAATATTGGATTTTTCTTTCTTATCACTGGAAAACTTGTTTATGAGTTGAAATGAGTTATTCCTTGTTCTGAAGCTAATTTTATAATTTGATTTCTCAAACGTCTTTCTGATGGCTTTATTAAGTGTTGTACTATAAGGAACACACATATACTCACTTTTTGGTTCTAAAATATTTTCTTTTTTAGCTTTTTCTCTGTTTGATTTTACCAGGGTACTCAAGTTTATTTACTTTTTGTTTATTTTATATATATATATATATATATATATATATATATATATATATACAGGGTGTTTTGGGATAAGTGTAACTAACTTTGCCAAATGATTCATTACATCAAGACTAGAAAAATATGTCCTATCAACATGGGTCTGGAAACCGTTTGTTGCAGACTTACAGCCAAAATGCAGATTTTTACGGTTTTCAGTAAACTATTTTTGTTTCGGGCAAAAGACACTGATCCTTTAGCATTACTAATTATTCGTACATGAAAAGATAGGTAATTAGCAGTAGAAAAGAGGTCAATAGTTATACCTTCCACAAAAGTAATAGGTACACGTTGGTCTCACTTTAAATGTAATTTGTTTTCTAAATTTACAATTTTAAAGTAATTTTTAATTTTGAAACATTGACAACCGATAATTATAATGACCAATCACGCTGCAATTTCACCAAAAGTTTCCTTTTTTATGGAGAACAAAACCGCATCATTGGTGTATAAGAAATATTTAAATTTAAACTTGGTAAAACATAATTATTTGTAACGTTACAGAATTTTCTTTTAAAATTGCATATCGGTAAGCGGCATAGGGGTTTGGCACAATTGTTCCGATGCGCACTGTTCCTAGGGCTTTAATAGACTGGTGATACCTATGTATTTAAAAAAAATTTGTTTGAAACTTATTAGTGTGTGTTTCAAATTAAGTAAATTATAATTACAAAATAAGTTATAACATAATGTGTCTTTTTCTTAATTTTGAAAACAAATACAGTAGAACCTCGATAACACGACTCTCAAGGGGATCTCTAAAATAGTCTTCTTATCGAGGTGCACTTGTAATTGAGGGTCGTGCTATCAAGGTTGTTTTCACAACAAGACGTGCTATCGAGGTCACAGACTTTTTGCTATACCACGCACATTTTTTATGAAACATTTCTAATTTTGTTTTAAGCAGAAAATTACCGTATAAATCAGTCATAAATAAAAGAACACACATACAAGTAAAACAAACTTCTTTATGATTGTCATATAACAATACAATTACAGTATTAAAATTGATTGAAAAATAATAGGACTAGTAAAGTTTATAATTAGGCTGTAATATTCATTTTAGAAAATTAATATTACCGTAAATTGTTCATTGTAGGCCTACTACTGTGATAAGTTTTCTTATTCAATAAAATACTATGCAGAACTTACGGCAGTAAGAAAAAATCAACCGACTCAGTTCACTTAAGTATAGAGTTAATAAGCTCAAAATTACAGTACCTTAACCTATTGTGAAATACTGATTTGAACCGTGATAGATAAGGAAAGGCCGGTAGGGAAGGGGGGATAGGGAAGCAGGGGTTTTCCGGTTGAGACCTGAGCCCAAGACGTTGTTGTTTACTTCAAAACATCCGATCTAACCGTGGGAACTATGCGTGAGAAAGGTTGAGTCGCGCTATAAAGGTTCCGTAACGCAAAACGGCGCGCTATTGAGGTTAGAGTCGTGAAATAAAGGTTCACTTACCCAAAAAAGCGTGTTATTGAGGTGGGAGTCGTGCTATAGAGGTTCAGTTATTTAAAAAGACGTGCTATAGAGGTTTATTTATTAGTAATATGAAATGACAAAAAGACGTGCTATCGAGGTATTTATTTGAAAATGAGTCGTGTTATAGAGGTATTTATAACATTGAGTGTTATGGGAGATTCACGGGGATTAGAAAATCAGACTCATTATCGAGGTTTTCGTCTTATCGAGGGTCGCCTTAGCGAGTTTCTACTGTAACATAAATTGATGGTTTTGTAAAAGTTAGTCAACAATTTTTAAAGAAAAAGATTGCAACTTATGGACTATACAGAAAGAGACGGTATACGGTAAGTATTTTTTATTTTGTATTAGTTTTATTTTTTTTATTATTGGTAATTTCTTATAAATAATACAATGTGTACTTCGAAAATAAGCCCATGAACACCATTAAAAAGTATATAGGGGGCCTACTGTGTCTATTTGGGTTTTGTATATAAATTATTGTAGGGTTACAAAACATGTTATTATTTATAACTTAAATATCTATTTTACGAAAATGGATGCCGTTTTTTTTAATTCACACTATAAGGTACATAATAGTACATCATTTAAAATATTTTTCTTTCAAAACTGTTGACTAACTTTTACAAAACTATCAATATCTGATATTTGTTTTTACTACAGTATTAAGAAAAAAACACATTAAGTTATAACTTATTTTACAAATATAATTTACTTCATTTGAAACACACACTAATAAATTTCAAACAAATTAAAAAAATACACATCAACAGTCTCATTATGCGCAGCAGAACAATTAAGTGCAAAACCAATGAATACAGAGTCTTATAAGAAGAACACGTCTTATGGGCCAGAGTCTGTCAGTATTTTAAACTTGCCACCGCTAGTTTTGCGCTCGGCCACGAGGCAGCGCGCGCTGTCTACCCAGCCACTATCTATCCCCCCTGACCACCGCTACAGCCAACCCTGCTCTACTACAAGAGCGAAGGGACCTAGGCCACGGCAACACTTCGTTTTTTTTGTACCGATCTAAAGTGCTAGAGGCGATTCACAGCGGCGGGGCGCAAAACTACGGAGTTCCGCGCCAACTTCAAAAAAGCAAAGACAGAATTTTTAACACAGAACCTGTTCTTCTTATAAGACTCTGAATTCATTGGCGAAACCCCTAAGCAAAAGCTCACCGCTTTTGCGATTTTAAAAGAAAATTCTGTGCCGTTGCAAATATTTTTTACTATGTTTAAATTTAATTAATTATTATACACACCAATTACGCAGTTTTGTTCTCCATAAAAAAAGGAAACTTTGGGTGAAGTTGCAGCATGATTGGTCATCATATTTGTTGGTTGTCAACGTTTCAAAAATTAAAATTAACTTTAAAATTGACTTTTTTGGGGAAAAATGACATTTAAAGTGAGACCAGCTTGGACCTATTACTTTTGCGGAAGGTATAACTATAGGCCTCTTTTCTACTGCTAATTACCTATATTTTCTTGTAGGAATAATTAATGTAATGCTATAGGATCAGTGTCTTTTGCCCAAAACATAAATAAAGTACACTGAAAATCGTAAACACCCAAATTTTGGCTGTAAGTCTGCAACGAACGGTTTCCGGACCCATGTTGACAGGACATATTTTTCTAGTCTTGATGTAAGGAATCATTTGGCAAAGTTAGTTACACTTATCCCGAAACACCCTCTATATTCAGGGTAAGTTTGTGTTATTTACTAAATTTAGTATACCTTTTGAAACGTTAAAGGTACTGCTTTGAAACTTGGCATACTTAATGTCTATACTTAATGATGTTTTGGTATTGAATTTCAAGATTTTATCTGTTACGTTTCAAAATGGCAGGCATTTTTGTTTTTCAAAGCTAAATATTTTAAAAACCATAACATTTATGAAAAAACGTTAAAAAACAAAAACGTTGTGTCATTTATCCTAAAAGTAATGATATCAAGATATTAACCATGGAATAACAAATAAGTGAGTTGTTGTGATTTTAGCGAATTTCCCCTATAGGGAAGAAGCTATTACCGTAGTCGGCATGGTAAGACCTAGGCCCGGGACCATGATAACTTTTCGTTTTGAGGTCCCCAGACCCCAAAAACACCATTCGTTCGAAACTGTATATGTATATATATATATATATATATATATATATATATATATATATATATATATATATGTGTGTGTCCGTGAGCACAATAACTCTCGTAAAAATTATCCGATTTTGATGAAATTTGGTATAAACGTGTAAAGCAACGTTTATGACTTAAGTTCGAAAACCAGCCAGATCGCTCTATCCGAAGGGGTATTTTGGGGGGGTTTTGTACCCCAAAAATGGGTTTTTCGAATTTTTTACATATATTTTTGGAAATGGTCAAATTTTATTTTTTCCCATTGGATTCAGCTTAAAAAAACACACAATTTGGTATTTTGATCATTTCTCTACGTCAACTGGTTACTGAGATATTGAAAGTGCTAAACACAGTACGTTGTCTAATGTTATTCTTATGGAGAAAAAACAAATTTATATCTCGCTTATTTATGAACGTATACTGACGAAACTTGGTATACGGCTTCATCTGGTTGTGGACCATTGATATTTGCTCAAAAAGACAATTTTTTACCCAAGGCTCCCGTAGCAGCAAACCTGCGTACTCAGCCCCATGTTATTCTTATGGAGAATAAGTAACGTGTTATCTGCCTTCATTATGAAAATAAATTAATGAAATTTGGTATGTGGCTTTACCTACATGAGTTATATTGATATTTGTATAAAACCCCATTTTTTGTGTTCCTTGCTTCAGCAAACCTGCATACTCAGCTGCCATGTTATTCTTATGAAGAATAATTAAAATGTCATAAATCGTTTATTTATGAATGTATATTGATGAAACTTGGTATGTGGCTTTATGTGGTATTAAGATACATATATATGCATTGGAAATTCGCTGAGTACGCAGGTTTGCTGCTACGGGGGTATTTATAAGTTAAAACATGATTTTTCAGCCCAGAAATGGTAAAAAGGCATGTTTTTACTTGTAAAAATCACAACAATTCGGTTATTTATTACCTTATTGATCTTCATATCCTAACTTTTAGGACAAAATTACACAAATTTTTGATTCCTACAATGTTTTTAGCGAATTTCCCCTATAGGGAAGAAACTATTACCGTAGGTCTCATGGTAAGACTTAAGCCCGAGACCATGATAACTTTTTGTTTTGAGGTCCCCAGATGCCAAAAACACTATTTGTTCAAATTTATATATCTATATATATATATCTATCTATCTATCTATATACATATATATATATATATATATATATATATATATATGTATATATATATGTGTCCGTTACCGTGATAACTTTTGAAAGAAGCGCCTGATTTTTATGAAATTTGGCACAAATGTGGAGAGTAATATTTATGACTTTAAGTTCGAAAACCAGATCGATCGGTCTATGGGAAGGGGGTTTTATGGGGGTTTAAAATTTTCCAAAAATCTGTTTTTTGAACTTTTTACCCTAAAATTTTAAAAACGCTAGATTTTGGTTATATCCATTTTATAGAGCTTAAAAAAACAAACAATTTAGTTTTTTGAATCATGAAGCTAGGTTTAGTGGTTGTGGAGAAAAGTCAAAATATGTGTCCATAAAATTTCCCATGTTAATCTTATGGGAATATGGTTTTTAGAATTTACTCAGATAATTTCACTAAAAACTCCACATTTCACTCTACCAATCAGTTTAGCTCTACAAAACAATCATTTTGGCTTTTTAATTGTTGTTTTACGTCCAACCGTTGCAGTGATATTCAAAGTGCTAAACACAGGACATTGTCCAATGTTATCCTTATGGAGAATAAATAAAATGTTATATTTTGATTATTTATTTATGTATATTGATGAAACTTGGTATGTGGCTTCAACTAGTTGTAGAATATTGATATTAGCACAAAAAATTGTTTTTGTTGATTTTTCCCGGTAGCAGCAAATCTGCATACTCGGCCCCCATGTTATTCATATGGAGAATAAGTAAAGTTTAATGTCTCCCTTAGTTATGAACCTAAATTAATAAAACTTGGTATGTAGCTTCACCTGGTTGAGTTATACCTGGTTGTATAATTGCAAAAAAAACACATATCCTATCTTCCTTGTTGTAGCAAACCTGTGTACTCAATTATAATGTTATTCTTATGGAGAATAAATCAAATGCTATATATCACTTATTAATGAATGAATTTTTATGAAACTAGGTAAGTGGCTTTAGGTAGTAGTGATTCCCATATATGCATTGGAAATTCGCTGAGTACGCAGGTTTGCTGCGACGGGGGTATTATAAATTTTATGGTTTTTAAGATCCCGATTTAGTTTTGAAAAACAAAAATGACCGCCATTTTGAAACTGCGCAAGATAGAAACTTTAAATTTAATACCAAAACGACATTAAGTATAGGCATTAAGTATGCCAAGTTTCAAAACAGTATCTTTAACGGTTCAAAGAGATACTAAGTTTAGTAAAAAACACAAACAGACTGACAGACGCTGAACGGAGCAGAATTTTTATAAATGTCACTCTACATTTTTGTTTATTTTTGAGTATAGAACCCGAAAATATATAGCCAGTGCACCTTCTTTGTAACACCCTGTATATGTAAGTTATACAGTAATATGAAAACATGATTTTTGAACATAAGGTAGGCTACATTTAAAGATTTTCCGGTTATGTCAATATTTGTGTCTAACTGTCAAGTAGTCGGGTTTTTCATGTTATTTTAAATTCTGTGGCCAATCACAGGCTTTGTATTTAGAACCTTATCAGTCGTAATTTTTGAAGTTTGAAAATTAAATAATAACTTTAAATTGTTTAAATAAAGTAAAAAGATAGGGATAGGCCTAGAGATATTAACCCTAGCAGTGGCCAATGGTCGCCCGGCGACCATTGACATCGTACCCTTTAAATGGCCATGGTCGCCGGGCGACCATTAAGGTCCAAAAATTTTCCAATGCTAAAAAGTAATTTATAATTAACTCGAAAGTGGACAAGTTATATACCATTTGAAAGATGACATTCTGAACTTTCATTTAATTATATAAATGAACCGTATAGCAGTTGTATAAGAACGTAACGACTATATAAAGTGAATGGTTTTTTAGTGCAAATCAATACCTGCAACTGACACGTCGAAATTCGTCAAACATGGCCTGGGACAAGATAACATAACTGGGGTAAATTTCGTCGTATGGAGTAGCGGGTGGTACCACTGGACAGCAGAAGAGCTGCTGTACATTATCGTATTTATTATTTGAACGATACATTGATAACAAAGAGCATATGATTTTTATAAAAAAGGTGTTTTTGCCAAAACTAACGAATGGCCAATGGTCGCCTAGCGACCATTATGAAACGCTGCAAATATATATGTAAGCAGTTTTATAACTAGTCAATAGTTGTGTCAAATTGTAGGGGAAGAAACGTAGAATAATTTTGTTTTGACAAATGGCAGCACTGGTCACTCTCACAACCTTCAGCAACGCAAGTAAATATCAGTTAGGCAGGTGTTTGGCCGATTCTTGCTGTTGTCAGATGAACCTCAAGTATAACCTACATCTTTGTAAGTGAAGTTTTATCCATGATTATTTCAGAAATTGTTCTAAATTCGGAGTTTATAGTGACAGTGTAGTGGTTGTGTATTTATAACAGTAATCTTTATGCATAAATATTACTGGAAAGGGATAAATTAATCAATTGGTGAAGTGAAAGTGAGTCTAAAGTTTTTGTGTGTTGTAGCATAATGTTAGACGATTGTTAGGCCTATCATTCATAGTATCGGGTGTATATTTGTTTATATACATAAGACATGTAAATAAAAATGTTTTTCCCATGTGTTATACTTTACTCTGTAGGGAATTGAATTTACTACAACATGTTTATAATATTTTTGGCCTAAGAAAATCTGTACAAGATTTTTGTACTTCAGTGTCTCGGAAATGTTTTTACGTAAATGCTAATTTTCTAGTTATTTTATAGTAAACGGGTAATAATAATTTTTTTACTCCCCACAATATTACATATTTGTTTTTCTTAGTTCATAACCTAAAGAAATATATGTACAATATTATTATAAATAATTACCTTACATGAGTTATCTGCGATTCACTAACACCCACAATACCTGCAATGTGGGTATGTTTGTCCTTGAGCTTCGTCTTACTCGACAAAAGTTGCGATTTTTCGTATTTTATTACATAACACATGTACAAAAAAATATTTTCCCCATGTGTTATACATTTCTATGTAGGGAATTGAATGTACTACAACATGTTTATATTTGGCCTAAAAAAATCTGTACAAGATTTTTGTACTTCAGTGTGTCGGAAATTTTTTTACGTAAATGCTAATTTTCTAGTTATTTGTATAGTAAACGGGTAATAATAATTTTTTTACTCCCCACAATATTACATATTTGTTTTCCTTAGTTCATAGCCTAAAAAGATTTATGTACAATATTATTATAAAAAATTACCTTACATGAGTTATCTCCGATTCACTAATTATTCGTCTTACTCGACGAAAGTTGTGATTTTTCGTATTTTATTACATAACACATGTACGAAAAAATATTTTCCCCATGTGTTATACATTTATATGTAGGGAATTGAATGTACTACAACATGTTTATAATATATTTGGCCTAAAATAATCTATACAAGATTTTTGTACTTCAATGTGTCGGAAATTTTTTGTACGTAAATGCTAATTTTCTAGTTATTTGTATAGTAAACGGGTAATAATAATTTTTTTACTCCCCACAATATTACATATTTGTTTTCCTTGGTTCATAACCTAAAGAAATATATGTACAATATTATTATAAATAATTACCTTACATGAGTTATCTCCGATTCACTAATTATTCGTCATACTCAACAAAAGTTGCGAATTTTCGTATTTTATTACATAACACATGTACAAAAAAATATTTTCCCCATGTGTTATACATTTCTATGTAGGGAATTGAATTTACTACAAAATGTATATAATGGTTTTTACCTAAAAAAATCTAATGTACAAATTACAAAACTTTACTTTTGAAATTTCAATCGAAAATTTTTGAATTTTTTATTTTTTTATTTTATAAAAAATAACTTAAGCTTAAGCTAGGCCTATACGGTAACTAAAGTTGGCCCTTTAAAAATAGGCCTTACATCATGTAAATGCTAATCTAATGTAAACTATATGGGGAAAAATTACATACCATTAGAAGACTTCAAATCTCGATGGATAAGCGAAATTGGTGCCTGATTATGGAGGTAGTTCATTCCTCTGGCAATCTGAATGGCCCAATCCACAAGCACATCTGGTCTTATTTTACGTCCCGCCAACACCCTATTAAGGGAACCACCACGGGCATACTCCATCACTAGGCACATGTTTGGCATTTGTAAACATACTCCTTCCAAAGAAACTATATTTTCATGTTTAAGTAACCAAAAGAGTTTTGCTTCTTTCCTAACATTTTCTAAAGTTACAGAAATGTCTTCATCTGGATCTTGCCGAGCAGCTTTCACGGCAACTTCTAAGTTATTCCAGTAACCACGATATACCTTACCAAAACCACCCACACCGATTACTTCTTCAAGAACTAATTCACTAAAGTCAATTTCGATTGGCTGGATATCACTGATCACGTTGGAAACATGATCAATGATGTTTTCCTCAGTAACAAAATTTGCAGGAAATATGCCCACCTTATCCCCAATTTTTCCAGTCCACCAACCTTCATCACCAGATATTTTAGAATCTTGAGAGAGGACCTCAACAATTTCCCCTCTCCTAAGGCTAAGCTCATCCTCCCCTTGAGCTTCATAATCATAGAGTGCTGTCCACAATGATAAAGTACCTTTTCTAGAGGAACTTTCGTTTCTCCGCATGAGATGGGGGCTGCTAATCTGCTTGATATTATTGCTTGGCTGCTGATATGTACTAATTGTGTTTTGAGGAGAGATTGTTCTTGTATGATAGACATCTCGGCCATTGGTGTTCCCATAAACAGTCTTGGTGTGTTCCATGGACGTCAATAACGGAGGCATTCGTTTAATTTGGAATGGATTCGAGATCCTACTAATATAATTTTATTCAAAACTGTAGTATTGTAATCAAAATTAACTGAGCAAGCATAAATAAGTGACAGGTGGTCAGTGTTATGACACTTGTCGACTAGTTGGCTCCCTTGCGGCATCAAAACAATCAAATATGAAACTGGGCCACTTCTCATTGCCTTATAACAACACAAAACACTAATCCATCAAGCCGAAGTAACAAATCCAAAAGACACAGATCACTGCACAAACTAAAGTGTTCACTTCTCATTAAACGTAGTTCTAACGAACAAATTGAGTGTTATGTTAACCTGAAGTCCCCGTCCGCCATTTTGACACCAACTGGCAAAGAATAAAGATTTTGTCATTGACCACCTGATGGTTGGCTAAATATCATGTTTAGTTCTCTATTTCCTCAATAGGTTCGCTGTAATGTCAAAGATGTAATATTATATATTCACCTTTGTATATAAGATTGTTGAAAGAAAACTGAACTGATAATTTCAACTTGTGATTAAAATCCTTTCGTAATACGCATTTAAAATTATCGGAATTATTATTTTTATTTACGTATTTTATTATTTTGTTTTAGTGTGGACAATACAACTATTTGTAGTGCTGTGGGCGTCAAGGCAAATATATTTTATATACACATATATGTATATATATGGATAAATATCCATATACCAAATAAATATAAATAAATAATTATAAATAATAAATAAATAAATTTATAAATAAATAAATAAATAAATTTATTATTTATAATTATAAATTATTTTATAAATAATTTTGTTTGTGTTATATATATATAGAGAGAGAGCTCTTGTTTGGGGTATAACATTGAAGCCTACATACTGACCGCCATATTATTCAGGTGTCATATTAATCAAGACTGTGACATAACAGAGGATTTAATTGGTTAACATGCTGGTTCAGTTGAAAGAGGGGAGTACATGTAGACTGTACTTTTTTACACGAGACAAGACCTCTAGACATATTTACCTTGTTGGATTTGGTATATTTGATTTATTTATTTGTTGCTCAACATTTACACAATTTTTAACTGACATTAGCAGCGCCGGATTTAGGAGCTGTGGGCCACTAGACTCAACCAGTGGTGAGTGGCCTTGTTACTATCCAGATCCAAGTGGGTAACCTTTTTTCCTGCTTGTATCAGGCTTTTGCATATGATTCTGTGTGGTGCGGGCCCCTTTGTGGTGCAGGCCCGTTTGTGATGCGGGCTCCTAGGTTGGTACCTATGTAGCCTATGCTTAAATACGGCCCTGAATACTAGGCTTGACAATCCCAGTTACACCATAGACTAACTACAGTATAGACCCGGCACGCAATGCAAAAAAGCATAGCACTTTTTATTCGTCAGGACAGTGCTGCGCCGTGGACGGAATAGGAACTAAGTTGGTTAATGCGGTCGGTAGTCGGTAAAGTAAGGTGATTGACATGGGTTTTACTTTTGAAGACTATTAAAATACATACTCATTATATTCGTTAGAAATTACTGGAATCAGGATTTTAACCAACAACTGGTATTCGTAAATTAAAAATGATTCCGATTTCGTTATGTTATATTAGACTGTGATTTTGATATACCAATTCGTGGTTGTGGTTAGTTTGATGTTATGTTCTTTCGGCTGTTATGGAAATATTCAAGAAATCCGATTTTTGAGCGTTTCCTAAATGTAAATAAAGGTAAATAACCTAATTTATAATAGTTGGTAATTAGTTTTAATACTTATTTGTATTGACAATATTCAACTAGACCCTGTATTTGATGCATTGTTCTTTGGCTTAACTTTCACTTACTTTCTAGGTCATGTTGCAGCTCATCATTTAGGCCTACAACCTCTTTACCATTTTTACTTTCCTACTTTTTATTTTTTTATAATCTCACACAGCAGCCAACAATTTAATTGAATCAGTCTATGGTTACACCAATGAGCTCTATCTACAATCAATAGACACTACTCTTGACTTAATTGTCATCCTCCCTCGAACTGCACTCACCGACACTGATGGTCGCAGGAGCATACCACAGATAAAGGAATCCAAATTATTTATATTCCTTTGTCTGTGGTATAACGATGTGAAAGCCGATTTTGCTCCATTAGGTTGGCCATTCTTATGGTGGGCCGGTCTCTAAACCTCCCATTTGTTTCAATGTAAAAACTGAGATGTTCAAAGTCTTTAAATTTCAATATCTTGTCGTATTTCAAGTAAAAATTGATGTCAAACTTAATTTTATAATCTTGAGACATAAAATGGAATTTGATTTTTTATCTCGAAGAAAATTGATTTGAGTTATGAAAACACCCTTGCAATGTGTGGCTTTTGAAATAATGTTAATTTATTATTTATTTATTTATTTATTTATATACGGCAACGCCAATTTTTACAAGAAAATACAATGGTGAAGATTATAATTCTAGTGCAGTCTAGTATAGTGGACAATTTGCATAAACTATAAAAACTAAAAAAAGGTGTAAAGGTAACGACAGTTGATGCACGAATGTTATTTGTTTAACAATAATAAATACTAATCATGCCTTAACAAAAACATAGACACTAAGTCTTAACAAAATTAAATTATACTGACAAAAATAACAATATGCTCTAGATGAACACGAAATGCTTTTAAAGAATAATACACTGGGGACAACCATGCACAATGCACTCGGCGCGAAACACCATAATACGGTTCGATCACTGGTGTGGCCCTCTAAAGGCACCACTTATAGCACCTGGCAACACTCTGCAGCAAACATCTTCTGGGAACAGCAGCACTGTAGAAAAAGATGTCGACCCCTGGAGAAATGCCTAGTCTATGGATGCGAGCAAGGGGGCAAAGTAGCTTTAGTTGTTAGAATAGTGACCAGTAGCGAAGACATCTCTGGAACGAGTAGCTGATGGTACAAAGGAGAGATATGAGCTACAAATTGACAAGTTTGTGAATGAACATGGTGTCCGTAATCATTCTGGTCGCAAGAGGCAAGAGGGGGCAACAGGAGATCACGTTGAAAATTTAGAACTGCAGCGACCTCACGGTATGGAATTCCTCTATGAACCTCATAGTGAGTCTGCAGAATTTGTTCTTAATTGCTTGGATAATGTGGATATTGTAGACATGAGCTGCATAGTGGGGCGACCAAATTAAGGAATAATATTCAAGATGAGGGCGAACGAGTGATTTAAACAGGAGCAGCATGGTTTTCTCACTAAAAGTCCCTTTGCAGTTGCGAAAGATGAAACCCATCATTTGGTTGGCTTTGGCTGAAATGTCGTTGATGTGAGCTTCAGGTGCTTACAAATACACCATCTCATGTTGACTCTCATGTTGGCAGGAGAGTAAAACCAAGATCTTTCACTGACGTAACTCGTTCTAAAGCGCTTGTGAGCGTATATTGAAAGTTGATAGGGTTCTTAATATACGAGCAAAAGTAGTCACCAAACTCTTTTGATACTGAGGACCATCCCGTTGTTGACACACCTTTCACCAATAGCACGAAGATCACGCTGGAGTAGCAAACAATCATCATAATATGTGGATATCTCATTAAACATATAGTTTCAAGTCGTCTATGCTGGATAGAAGATATAGTTTGACATTAGTTTGTCATGTCATCCACATAGATACTGAAAAGTATAGGCCAAAGTTTGGACCCTTGTAGGACCCCAGAAGTGGCAGAAAATGGCTCAGACACAGAAGCCAAGTTTGACTCTTAGTTCTCTATCGCTTAAGTAGCTATATGAGTCCATACAACAATAAAGTTCCAATGAAGCCGTAGGCCTTGAGTTTTGCGATGAGCAGATGGTGGTTTATCTTATCAAAGGCCTTTGATAAATCCAAATACACACAGTCACACAGTCCCCAACCTGATGTCTTCTCTGTTAAATGCTGATAGAATGATAGAATGTAGTTTGTGTATACAGCAAGGTTCGTTTTTGTGGAACGACCTTTACAGAAACCGTGCTAATGTGGAACAATGATGTTCATCAAGTTTCGAGAAGTGATGTCAAGTACCAATCCTTCCAACACCTTTACCAAAGTGGACTGAATATCAATTGGTCCATAACTATGACCACATTATCAGCATTAGTAGATTTAGGAATGGGGACGGCGAATCCAGTTTTGAGTACTAAGGGGAAACCACCTGCTTTATCAAAGAGTCTATTGAAAAGAGTCGTTAAAGGTGTAAACTAGTTTCTCACTGCAGTGTTTGAGCACGACCGATTAAAAAAAGAGACTGGCCGATTGGTGGGATTCCTCCTGTCCCCGCTTTTGCGAATGGGTGTAACCGTTTGTAACCTTCGAGATTTTTAAAAAGCCAGGGGAAATACCCTCACGAAAACATAAGTTTATAACAAAAGCGAGCGGTTCGGCGATGGTTTCCCCAATCTGCTTAACAATCCAATTGGAAATTCCATAGTCACGTAACATGTGCACATACATAGTAGTACAGTAACAAACATAGTACAGGATATAAATATCACGTTATATGTGATATGAGGCTCCGACTCCATGATGATTAGTTCAGCCTGCGAAAGCGAACATGAAAGAAAGAAAAAAGAAGAACATTTTTTAACAAGCAGACGAAGACGAAAGAGACTAAGGCAGCAAAGAAAAGAAAGAAAGCCAGGATAAAGAAAATATAGATAAGAGTACCACTTATTTACCATGGTGAACTTTTGTGACACAATTTTGTTTGTGTTTTTTAACCAGTCACTATTTATGTAATGGAGTAATGTTTCACTATATCTAGTTGGTTAAGATAACTTCTAATTTTTAATCTTGTTCTAAAGCCTTTGAATGCCCTAATAAATAACCCTTCAAGCCTAATTTTGTGGAGTGATCTTAGAACTTTACCTACGCCTAGGTATTCCAGTAAAGTCACAACATGGAACAAGTAAATGAGCTCAGTTTAGGAGTAGATCTTCCTCAATTTCAAGATATCACTAGCAGTATGGAATTTTTCGAAATCCCTAACTTTGATACAGCATTTGAACAAAGTCCAATATATACAGCCAACATATTAAACCAGAATACACCTCAAGCAACTACTACATACATATCAAGAATCGATCATGAAAATGAAGATGCAGGGTAAGTCATGATTAATTGTTGTCCTGACTCCCCCCTGGTCATTTTGAAGGGGGGTAGGGCCTATTCTAGATTTGTACAAAGTATCCTTATCAAGTGGGTGCAGAACTTGGTCAGAATAAGTACCTAAGTGTGTATTCACAATCCTAATTTGTAGTGCCAATCCGGTATTCTACTGTCTGTTAGGTTTTTCATTAGCATATTCTTTTTATTTAGGCCTACTTTTGCCAGAAATTTGCAGGGTTTGGCATCAAGAAATAAGATCATTATCCCTAATCAAAGAGGTCAACCCGTTGATGATTCTCCGATCTCAATGACTATGGCAAAGTTGACGTGGTAAATGGCCCGTGGTGTTTGATGGAGTAGGGGAGAAATGGTGAATACTACTCCCATGACCAATTCCTAATGTTTTGTAGGCTACAGTCATAATCTTTAAGGTACAAAAAATTGTCTAGCTTAAATGATTAACAAATTAATCCATATGTTTTGATGATTGGATAAATGTAGACTCATAAGGAGTCTGAATTAGGAAGCTAGGAGGGGGAAAGTTATTACTACACATATGCAAACCAGGTACAGTAGACGCTCGCTTATCCGCCACGTTCGGGAGCTTGACAGTGCCAGATTACTGAGCGTCTTCAAAAAGTAGCCATTTTTGCAAGATTAGCGGTTATACTGCTAAAAATAGGGAGTTAGAGTGAAATCATGGGTTAGCGTGCTATTATTCTGTGTTTTATTGTGCTTCTCTGATTTCGGTAGTGATAAAAAATGTTAAAAATAAAACAACATTTCAACCAGAAAATAGGCCTCGATTTACAGTTTTATATTTTAACATGTATAGTATGGTATAGTTACTCCTACAGATTGCCCGCAAACTCTGTTAATCGCTCCTGAACTATGCTGAATGCGCCCAAAAGGCTTATACAGTGCATACAAATTTTTTTTAGAACCCTTTGGCAAATGCTGGATTATTGCAAGTGCCGGACCATCGGATGCCGGATTAGCGGGCCTTTACTGTACTATGTCCTTTAAACAGATCTGTAAAGTTAATAGGTTTTCACAACTGCCAGTCAGGATTTTGGCACCTTATAAGATTCTTGGGGCTTTTTAGCGAATTTCCCCTATAGGGAAGAAGCTATTATTATTATTTTTCAAGCACTTGGGATCCCAAACCAACATATTTTAGGTGTTTTATGGCAGGCAAAAATGCCTCCCAACTTTCAAGAAGTTCCTTAAGTTTCGGCGGAAATTACGTCGTCTGGTCATCATTTCTATTATGAAGTGGTATGTTTGTTTACCACCGATATTGCACGTAGAAAAAAACTGGTTTGATATTAGTTGGGCTTCTTTCTAAAACTTCTGAGTAAAATTGTATAACTGTTAAAGGGCCTATAAATAAAGACCTCCAACATCTAGTCTTTTACTGTTTGCCACTGCAAACATAATCTACACAGTATTCATTCAAAATAATAGAACCAAATTTAAGTTTATGTTGTTACCTGGTATTTATTGTTATTATGTCACAGTAATTTAATATAATGTATTAGGCCTATTATTGTATAATAATAATAATTGTGTGTTAGAAATAATCGTTTAACTTAAGGTAGGCCTATCACGATTTTTTTTATATTATCTAATTTTTAATTTTATGATAGGGGTAGGCTTATCTAAGTTGGATAGGCCTACTGGTAACTTAAGTTTTACAATTTTGTGAAAACTAACTAGGTACCGGTAGGCCTATTCTATTATTTTTGTTTTTATCAACTTACGCCTGGTAAACTTAGTAAAAGAAAAAAGAATATAACCTTGGAGATTTTAATGTGGCAATGGTTTTTACTGGGCTTTTAAACCATATTATTTGCATTGTTTTTGAAAAAAAAACAAAATTTATGGACAAATACATTTATTCAACAAGTAGGTATTTTGTTATACTTACACCAGGATCTGGTACAAATGTAACTTCGCCTTGTTATACCCACATAACTTAAAGCATTTTAAAAGAGACGTGAGGCAAGTGCAATGTGTACAGATTTTTGGTTTACAGTCTGTAGTTAGAAATGTTTCTCAAAATACCTGTTGATTTAAGTCAATTAAAACAAAACACATGTTACACAAACCAAGTAAAATATTTCTTCTATAAGAATAACATGGGAAATTTGAGAGCCAGTGGGGCGGATCCTCATGCAGGAGGGGGAAATTGCTTTCGAATCTGCAGGTTACTCCCGGGTAAGTCCATATGAAATCAACACACCTTACAACCGAACCCTTTTGGAATTTCATGAAACTTTGTACACTTATATTAGATCATAAGTTGAGCATTTTTCCAAAATTTCAATTTTTTTTAGTTATATATTTTGAGATATATTACTTCAAAGTTTTACAAAAATCAGTAAATTTGATTATTATTAATTTCTTTAAATTAGATTTTCTCAGCTCCTAATTATGATAGAGACATGAAATTGGTTTCAAATTAAAGTGGATTATATAAGCTTTAATTTGATATGCAACACCAGTACTTTTGTTAAAAGTTAAACTTTTCCAAAAATTAAACTTTTTTCAAAATGAATTTTTTGAAAAAGCTACCTTTTAAACATTTTGAAAAAAATATATATTATTTTTCAATATGTTTTTGTAATAAATACAGATTTCTAAGCCAGCATTCAAAGTAGTTTAGGAATTACAATTAATTAGTAAAAAGATGCACTTTATATTTCCTGCGATTTCTGCCAGGCCTACTAAAAGGTGATTAAGTAACAAACCATATTTTAGGTAAATGAACAAAGTGTATTAATGATTAAAACTGCTGTACTTTCTAGTTCACAAAGCTTTGTTTTTTATTTGATTGTATCTAGTTTGGTAAGTATACTAACTAAATCAAATTACTTTTTTATGTAAGCTTAAAACCTTAAAAATAAGCTAACACTTATTATCATGTTATATGAGGGGAAAAAGAGGTAATAATTAAAACCTTTTTTATTACCAGCAACAAACGAAAATACCCAACTGAAATAAAAGGCTACAATCAATTCTTACTGATAACAAATACCTGTACTGCTTTGTTGATTAAACCATTTTAATGAGTGGTGGAATGTATCATGTTATAACATGAGTAGTGGAGGCCAATCTACTAGAGATAAGCCAGTTCACCACTAGCTGGTGACTATGAAACAGTGATTTTGTGGATTATCTAATTTTCTGTGATATATATTTTAGTTTGATATCCAGGCAACGTACAGTATTTATTCAAGTGATTAATTAATATAAAATGCCTTTGTAAACCTTTGTGAAAAAATTTTATTTTATTTTTTAAGTGAATAACCAGGAAGTAAGCTTGTAAACATCAGTGTCTTACGGCCATACAAGTGAGTGAATTTGTATGAAACAATATAGGGATGTAGGAGTATTACAGCAAAGTCAGTGTTTTGCTGTATTCTTCTGACATTTTACAAACTGTTTTATTTTTATTGTATAAAAATAGTTTTAGTCATAACATTTGAAATGACAGTATGAATATTCCTGTGTCCAAGAATGTGTGCAATCCTTTTTCTATCAAAGGGCACAGCAAAGTTAACAAAAATTTTCAAAATATTCAAGAGTGGATGATAAGTACCCTACAATCAGATAAATTAGTGTCTGGTTATAAAATTTGTTCCTCTTGCCGTTCCAAACTACCGAAAAAGGATTATGAAAATGAATCTGATTCAATAAGTACGGAGAGTGATCCGGAAGATGCTGCTGCTCTCGATAATGCTTTAAGTTCACTAAACAATAGCTTGCAATATGAAGGAGAATCCCCTATCAAACCTAAAAGATTAAATGAAAAATCTTACCCTAAGAAGAAACTAAAGAAAATTGATGACACCTTAAAGGAAAGTATTAAGAATAGAATCGGAAGAAGAGAATGAGTCTCAAAAAGTTGCTGAATCGGAAATGATTGCTCAGCTGAAAGATAAATTCAAAAGAACAACTAAGAAAAGTGAAAAGATTCTGATTCTGACGGTTTTACCTGAGAGCTGGTCCATAAGGAAATTTCAAGAAGAATTCGGAGCTACAAATTTTATGGTCAGGACGGCTAAAAAAATAGTGAAAGATAAAGGTATTCTTAGTACGCCAAACCCTAGACCAGGTAAAATAATAAAAGATGATACCGTGAATGTTGTAAAAAGTTTTTATAATGATGATAATATTAGCAGGTGCTTACCAGGAAAAAAAGATTGCAAAACCATCACCGAACATGGAATAAAAACTAAAGTTCAGAAGCGACTTCTTCTCTGTAATTTAAAAGAAGCCTTTGCATTATTTAAAGAAAAATACCCCAATGAAAAAATTGGAATCTCAAAGTTTTGTGAGCTAAGACCGAAAAACATTATCCTTGCAGGTGCTAGTGGAAGTCATAACGTTTGTGTTTGTGCAATTCACCAGAATGTTAAGCTGATGCTTATTGGTGCTAAATTGAAAGAGCTGAGTGATGATGCAGAACTTGATTTATCTTCATACAAACACTGTTTTTCTTGGTTAATCTGTAATCCTCCATTGCCTCAATGTTTTGAACGGAAGTGTGAAAACTGCCCAGGAACATCTACACTGAAAGAAGAGATAACCAGACTACTGGATGACAGAGGAATTGATGAGATTATTTATAAACAGTGGCTAACTACAGACCGTTCCACATTAGAGACTTTGATTAAATCAAGTGATGAATTTGTAGATTAATTAATCCAGAAATTATTAGTCCTTCTTCCTCACTCGTTTATTGCCAAAGAGCAAAGTAAATTCCTCGAACATCTTAAAAGTGAACTGAAAGAGGATGAACTTGTTGTCATTGTTGACTTTTCTGAAAATTACAGTTTTGTTTTGCAGGATGAGGTCCAGGGATTCCACTGGAATAATCTGCAGGCTACCATCCATCCTATCATTGTATATTACAAAGAGGACGATAAACTAAAGCATAAGAGTATTGTTATGATATCAGAATGCCTTACCCCTGACACTGTTGCAGTACATTTGTTTCAAAAAAAGCTCTTACAGTTCTTAAAAGAGTCATGCGATGAAATACCACAGAAGATTTATTATTTCTCAGACGGATGTGCGGCTCAGTACAAGAACAAAAAGAATTTTATTAACTAGTGCCATCACAAGACAAATTTAAATATCGATGCAGAATGGCATTTTTTTGCCACTTCTCATGGGAAAGGCCCCTCTGATGGACTGGGTGGGACTGTAAAGAGGTTAGCTACAAAAGCTAGTCTACAGAGGCCTTATGATGATCAAATTCTCACTGCTTTCCAACTTTATTTGTGGTGCAAGGAAAATGTAAAATGTTTTCACTTTACTTATATTAAGTTGGAAGAACACATCGAGGAGGAGAAGATTTTGGAAGAAAGATTTTCAATATGTCAAACCATTATAGGCACTCAAAAAAAACATTGCTTCATACCTCAAAACACATTACAGCTCAAAACAAAATCATTCTCTGCCAGCAGTGAAAGTGTGATAGACAAAGTTGTTAAAACAGAGGATGATGTTCCACTATAAGATATCAATGGGTTTGTTGCTTGTTTTTATGACAGTAAATGGTATGTGGGCTGTGTGCTAAGTGTATTTGAAGGCAGAAGTGAAGTACAAATAAGTTTTTTACAACCACACGGACCTTCACCATCCTTCACATTTCCATCCAGGGCTGACATTTTGCTAGTACCAACATGTGATGTCCTGGCAAAGATTGATGTATCAACTGCCACTGGAAGGACTTATCATCTTCAAAAGAAAGATGAACACTGAATTATTAAAAGGTTTAAACAGTTATGAAAGCTCTCAAACATTAAAAAGGTTGGTATTGTTTTGACTTATGTTATATAAGTAAAAACTCATTATTATAGTAAAATAAAATAAGTTTGGTTTAGAGTTAAATGAATTGTATTACATAACTATACCTCATTCAGATTTACTACCTTTTACCTATGTATAATTTAAAACAGCAAAATATACACAATTCGTTCATATCATGGCTGAATATTAATCATATTTCATATTGTTCTATATCAACTGCTAGCATTAAGATTTCAACATTCAACATTTTAGTTTGTTGCTGGTATTTAAATTAAGTTGTATTACCTTATTTTTTCTTAAATATTGTGATAGTGCATTTGTACATTTTTTAACCAAACTTGAACAATGAAGTAGGTAATTTAATATTTACAAACAAGTAGGCAAAATCAAATTTAAATCAATTAAAGCTTTGGGCTATGGAACAGTTAAAGTTAGTCAAATTGAAATTATAATACTTATACGTACATATATACACCTCAGTTACGGAATTGCTTTGAATTAGGCTCTGGCTGATACAATCACAGGCTCTTACTAATTTAATTTTTATTACAAAACTATTTGGAAGCCGAGTTGGAATTCTGTATTTCTTATAAAAACATATTGAAGAATAATATATATTTTTTCAAAATTTTTAAAAGATAGCTTTTTCAAAAATTAAATTTTGGAAAAAAAACTCAATTTTGGGAAAAGTTTAATTTTTGCAAAAGCACTGATGTTGTATATTAAATTAAAGCTTATTTAATACACTATAATTTGGCATAAATTTCATGTCTCTATCTTAATTAGAAGCTGAGAAAGTCCCATTTAAAGACATTTAAGTTAATCAAATTTGGCGTTTTTTGTCAAACTTCAAAATTTTATATCTTAAAATATATAAGACCAAAAAATTGAGATTTTGGAAATAGACTCAACTTATGTCCTAAACTATGTATGCAAAGTTTCATGAAATTCTGAAAAGGTCAGGTTGAAAAAAAATACTTGGTGTGTTGATTTCATATGGATTGACCCTCCCTGCAGGTTTGACACCTCAATCATTGAAATCGGTTTTGAAATAAAAACCTCGCTGACTACTCAAAAAATGTCTTATGGAATTAAGAAGTGCCTTAGGTACAGTAGTTAATTATAACTAAGAAAGGTATAAATAAATATTTGTAACAGGTTTGAAATACAAATTAAGCTTATTTAAAGTGTTATAAGCCGTGATTACACAAACCCCTTGGTTACACTTACCCGTCTTCACTCTAATTAAAACCATATAAGTTATGAACAGTAGTTTTCTTAAGATTACATTTGCATGTAGTACTGGGTCAATCCATATGAAATCAACACACCAAGTATTTTTTTCAACCTGACCTTTTCAGAATTTCATGAAACTTTGCATACATAGTTTAGGACATAAGTTGAGTCTATTTCCAAAATCTCAATTTTTTTGGTCTTATATATTTTAAGATACCGTACCTATAAAATTTTGAAGTTTGACAAAAAACGCCAAATTTGATTAACTTAAATGTCTTTAAATGGGACTTTCCCAGCTTCTAATTAAGATAGAGACATGAAATTTATGCCAAATTAGAGTGTATTAAATAAGCTGTAATTTAATGCTTTTGCAAAAATTAACCTTTTCCCAAAATGAAGTTTTTTTCAAAATTTAATTTTTGAAACTTAAAAAAATTTAACTTTTAAAAATTTTGAAAAAATATATATTATTCTTCAATATGTTGTTATAAGAAATACAGAATTCCAACTCAGCATTCAAAATAGTTTTGTAATAAAATTAAATTAGTAAGAGAGGTATTTCTAATTTGCCTGTGATTGTATCAGCCAGAGCCTAATTCAAAGCAATTCCGTAACTGAGGTGTATATATGTACGTATAACTATTATAATTTCAATTTGACTAACTTTAACTGTTCCATAGCCCAAAGCTTTAATTGTTTTAAATTTGATTTTGCCTACTTGTTTATAAATATTAAATTACCTACTTCATTGTTCAAGTTTGGTTACAAAATGTACAAATACACTATCACAATATTTAAGAAAAAAAATAAGGTAATAAATACAACTTAATTTAAATACCAGCAACAAACTAAAATGTTGAATGTTGAAATCTTAATGCTAGCAGTTGATATAGAACAATATGAAATACCGGTATGATTAATATTCAGCCATGATATGAACGAATTGTGTATATTTTGCTGTTTTAAATTATACATAGGTAAAAGGTAGTAAATCTGAATGAAGTATAGTTATGTAATACAAGTCATTTAACTCTAAACCAAACTTATTTTATTTTACTATAATAATGAGTTTTTACATATATAAGTTTTTACATACATAAGTCAAAACAATACCAACCTTTTTAATGTTTGAGAGCTTTCATAACTGTTTAAACCTTTTAATAATTCGGTGTTCGTCTTTCTTTTGAAGATGATAAGTCCTTCCAGTGGCAGTTGATACATCAATCTTTGCCAGGACATCACATGTTGGTACTAGCAAAATATCAGCCCTGGATGGAAATGTGAAGGATGGTGAAGGTCCGTGTGGTTGTAAAAAACTTATTTGTACTTCACTTCTGTCTTCAAATACATTTAGCACACAGCCCACATACCATTTACTGTCATAAAAACAAGCAACAAACCCATTGATATCTTATAGTGGAACATCATCCTCTGTTTTAACAACTTTGTCTATCACACTTTCACTGCTGGCAGAGAATGATTTTGTTTTGAGCTGGAATGTGTTTTGAGGTATGAAGCAATGTTTTTTTGAGTGCCTATAATAGTTTGACATAGTGAAAATCTTTCTTCCAAAATCTTCTCCTCCTCGGATGTGTTCTTCCAACTTAATATACATAAAGTGACAACATTTTACATTTTCCTTGCACCACAAATAAAGTTGGAAGGCGGTGAGAATTTGATCATCATAAGGCCTCTGTAGACTAGCTTTTGTAGCTAACCTCTTTACAGTCCCACCCAGTCCATCAGAGGGGCCTTTCCCATGAGAAGTGGCAAAAAAATGCCATTCTGCATCGATATTAAAATCTTTCTTGTGATGGCACAAGTTAATAAAATTCTTTTTGTTCTTGTACATCCGTCTGAGAAATAATAAACCCTTCTGTGGTATTTCATCGCATGACTCTTTTAAGAACTGTAAGAGCTTTTTTTGAAACAAATGTACTGCAACAGTGTCAGGGGTAAGGCATTCTGATATCATAACAATACTCTTATGCTTTAGTTTATCGTCCTCTTTGTAATACACAATGATAGGATGGATGGTAGCCTGCAGATTATTCCAGTGGAATCCCTGGACCTCATCCTGCAAAACAAAACTGTAATTTTCAGAAAAGTCAACAATGACAACAAGTTCATCCTCTTTCAGTTCACTTTTAAGCTGTTCGAGGAATTTACTTTGCTCTTTGGCAATAAACGAGTGAGGAAGAAGGACTAATAATTTCTGGATTAATTCATCTACGAATTCATCACTTGATTTAATCAAAGTCTCTAATGTGGAACGGTCTGTAGTTAGCCACTGTTTATAAATAATCTCATCAATTCCTCTGTCATCCAGTAGTCTGGTTATCTCTTCTTTCAGTGTAGATGTTCCTGGGTAGTTTTCACACTTCCGTTCAAAACATTGAGGCAATGGAGGATTACAGATTAACCAAGAAATACAGTGTTTGTATGAAGATAAATCAAGTTCTGCATCATCACTCAGCTCTTTCAATTTAGCACCAATAAGCATCAGCTTAACATTCTGGTGAATTGCACAAACACAAACGTTATGACTTCCACTAGCACCTGCAAGGATAATGTTTTTCGGTCTTAGCTCACAAAACTTTGAGATTCCAATTTTTTCATTGGGGTATTTTTCTTTAAATAATGCAAAGGCTTCTTTTAAATTACAGAGAAGAAGTCGCTTCTGAACTTTAGTTTTTATTCCATGTTCGGTGATGGTTTTGCAATCTTTTTTTCCTGGTAAGCACCTGCTAATATTATCATCATTATAAAAACTTTTTACAACATTCACGGTATCATCTTTTATTATTTTATCTGGTCTAGGGTTTGGCGTACTAAGAATACCTTTATCTTTCACAATTTTTTTAGCCGTCCTGACCATAAAATTTGTAGCTCCGAATTCTTCTTGAAATTTCCTTATGGACCAGCTCTCAGGTAAAACCGTCAGAATCAGAATCTTTTCACTTTTCTTAGTTGTTCTTTTGAATTTATCTTTCAGCTGAGCAATCATTTCCGATTCAGCAACTTTTTGAGACTCATTCTCTTCTTCCGATTCTATTCTTAATACTTTCCTTAAGGTGTCATCAATTTTCTTTAGTTTCTTCTTAGGGTAAGATTTTTCATTTAATCTTTTAGGTTTGATAGGGGATTCTCCTACATAGTGCAAGCTATTGTTTAGTGAACTTAAAGCATTATCGAGAGCAGCAGCATCTTCCGGATCACTCTCCGTACTTATTGAATCAGATTCATTTTCATAATCCTTTTTCGGTAGTTTGGAACGGCAAGAGGAACAAATTTTATAACCAGACACTAATTTATCTGATTGTAGGGTACTTATCATCCACTCTTGAACATTTTGCAAATTTTTGTTAACTTTGCTGTGCCCTTTGATAGAAAAAGGATTGCACACATTTTTGGACACAGGAATATTCATACTGTCATTTCAAATGTTATGACTAAAACTATTTTTATACAATAAAAATAAAACAGTTTGTAAAATGTTCAGAAGAATACAGCAAAACACTGACTTTGCTGTAATACTCCTACATCCCTATATTGTTTCATACAAATTTACTCACTTGTATGGCTGTAAGACACTGATGTTTACAAGCTTACTTCCTGGTTATTCACTTAAAAAATAAAATAAAATTTTTTCACAAAGGTTTACAAAGACATTTTATATTAATTAATCACTTGAATAAATACTGTACGTTGCCTGGATATCAAACTAAAATATATATCACAGAAAATTAGATAATCCACAAAATCACTGTTTCATAGTCACCAGCTAGTGGTGAACTGGCTTATCTCTAGTAGATTGGCCTCCACTACTCAAGTTATAACATGATACATTCCACCACTCATTAAAATGGTTTAATCAACAAAGCAGTACAGGTATTTGTTATCAGTAAGAATTGATTGTAGCCTTTTATTTCAGTTGGGTATTTTCGTTTGTTGCTGGTAATAAAAAAAAAATTTAATTATTACCTATTTTTCCCCTCATATAACATGATAATAAGTGTTAGCTTATTTTTAAGGTTTTAAGCTTACATAAAAAAGTAATTTGATTTAGTTAGTATACTTACCAAACTAGATACAATCAAATAAAAAACAAAGCTTTTTGAACTAGAAAGTACAGCAGTTTTAATCATTAATACACTTTGTTCATTTACCTAAATTATGGTTTGTTACTTAATCACCTTTTAGTAGGCCTGGCAGAAATCGCAGGAAATATAAAGTGCATCTTTTTACTAATTAATTGTAATTCCTAAACTACTTTGAATGCTGGCTTAGAAATCTGTATTTATTACAAAAACATATTGAAAAATAATATATATTTTTTTCAAAATGTTTAAAAGGTACCTTTTCCAAAAAATTCATTTTGAAAAAAGTTTAATTTTTGGAAGAGTTTAACTTTTAACAAAAGTACTGGTGTTGCATATCAAATTAAAGCTTATATAATCCACTTTAATTTGAAACCAATTTCATATCTCTATCATAATTAGGAGCTGAGAAAATCTAATTTAAAGAAATTAATTAATAATAATCAAATTTACTGATTTTTGTAAAACTTTGAAGTAATATATCTCAAAATATATAACTAAAAAAAATTGAAATTTTGGAAAAATGCTCAACTTATGATCTAATATAAGTGTACAAAGTTTCATGAAATTCCAAAAGGGTTCGGTTGTAAGGTGTGTTGATTTCATATGGACTTACCCTACTGTGTAGACGTAGTAATAAGTAGTAACTAAAATACTTATCCTTTTTGCTTTAGGTTCATTCATCACAAAATAAGTTCAGACGAGATAGAAATGCGAATTGCTGTAGGAAATTCATCAGCAATGCCAGAGTTCCCGTCTCACGCCACCATTACTGTGGAAACCCTGGATCCGAATACTCTTCAAAAACAAGTAAAGAAGTTTCAGTGTGAATACGGCGGCTGCGAACGCAGCTACACTACTGTAGGAAATCTTAGAACTCATATGAAAACACATAAAGGTCAGTACCACAGGACGTCTATACTGGAAAGATTGAAATAATCAGTGTTCTATTTGTTACTACATATTGATGATACTTTTTTAAGCACTGACATTATTCGCAGCCTCTAAACATTGTGAGTTGTTTTTACCAAGTATTTAACAAAGCGAAGTCATACTGAATAATCGGAATAAACATTTGCTAAACTTGAATGCGAGATTAAAACAGGTAAATTCTACAAAACAGATACAAATTCAGAATGATTTATTATGTAATCACCAGTTGCATCGATAGTAAATAACTGATGATTATGTAATGTAAAAAACGCCAACAAATGAGTTGCCATATCGGTATAGTCGGTAACAAAAATCACATAAGGTTACGTTTTGTCAGAGTATTGTTTTACATTTGAGATGTACAAAAAGCTTAGGCTTCTTAATTCTTGATTTATAAAAAAAATTAATGTTTCATCAGGAAATTTTCGGTTCCAGGCAAATGGATCTGTATCGTATTTTTACTTTTTTCTGAAACATACAGATTTGTATCATGTACCATTTAATTTAATTTAGATGATGTCTGGATGGAGATAAACTTATTAAACGCTTGATTTATTTGTTTACACTTGTTATGTACTCAACCTCAAGGTGTTTTATTTTTTCATGAAAAATAGTATTCTATTCAAATATAAAATCATCTATAGAGGAAATAGTCTACTATAATTTGATTTCATCCTTAACACATTCATTGCATTAATCGTCTTTTATTATGATAATTGTATTTATTCCTTGCTATTCAACTGCCGGAAATCCTGCACGCAATGCCGTACTGTTCATGTTAGGATCTCAAATTCAGCCTATGGCGTTGCAATATTGTGCTAATATCGGTGCTTAGTAAAAACTAGGCTAATAACAAAATGTTATTTTACTTAAAATTTACTTCAAAAATGTAGGTTTGATTTAATTTGTTGCAAATATGTATTAGATGTAAGAAAAGACACTTGACACTATTCAATATGTACTCTGTGTACTGCCTATGAATAAAGAATTTTGAATTGAATTGAATTAATAAACTTATCCTAAACCTGAAAAATTGTTATGCTTGAAACCTTAAATTTTGGTTGGAAAATTAAAGATTCAAGGAGAAAAATGGATTCCCAGGCGTTTTTCTAAGAAAATTGAAGTCCAAAATCCATGGGTCTATAGTGACCCGTGCGCCACCAGGTGTTTCGCTCCGTGGTGACGTGCAGTGCCGGGTGCCGCGCTTTTGCGCCGTGTTGGTCGAGTCGTCGACCGAACTGGGGAGGCTGGCGGTTTTGCAAACTGTCAGTCGACTAAACACTGACTTATTTGCACTCCTATCAATGAAAGTTGCATAGACTTATATCTTCTCTATCGGTTGGTTTTCAAAAAAGATGGCTGCACAAATGAGGAATTAGTAAAAACCCGCCAAATAGCGCTCCCAATACTCACACATGCCTATTACGTAACGAGACAGACATTCCTTCGTATGGTTATGATTCAGGGGTGGGGGGTTTGTCAAAGCGTAACATCAGGCTCGGCTCCACCCGTCATTCCAACCACCATGCTCAGCCCCAAACCATTCTAAAATTAAAACAGGGTAACTGGGGGAAGTCAACATTATCGTCGTGTATGACTACAAACTTTCAATGGCACACACGCAGTGGCTGGCTCACAATAATACAAGCAGTAGTAGAGCGCTCCGTGGGTCTACGTGACCCGGCCGCCACTGAGTGTTTCCCGCCGCGGGTCTATGTTGACCTGGCTGTACGTTTTGCAGTAGGGTTATGGGCAAACAAAAAATACCCAAGAGCTGTGGTTTTAAGAATCAAGTTATTGTAAATTGGAAAGTTTTGCATACAACTACAAATCAGGGCTTAAATCTGCTTGATACATGAGTTGTTGAAATCAGTTCAGAAACACCAGAGGACAGTGCTCAACATATTAATATATGATAACGGTACCATAATACAAGAAAATAAATTAGGCATTTCAAGTTGGCTCATAAAACATATGTTTATGGGGATTGTCCTAGTGGTGGATTATGGTGGTTTTTTGGTGCTTTTCTGGTTAAATGTTGATCAACTAACCACCAGAACCATGTGCAATTGGTGAATATTCCCTCATCACTACTTAAACATACTAACCTGATTCATACTTACTGATCCAAGTGCTCACCTAATTGAGTTTGTCTCAGTTGTTTATTTACAAAACCTATAACATAACCTATAAAGTGAGATAGCTGCTAGACTTGCCTAAAATCGCCCACCAATCTTGAACTTACCAAGTTTGTATAGTGATAATTGTTGTGATAAATGGTAATCATCCAATGGATAAGGCATTCACACTATGTAGTATTATCGCTGTCAAAAGTATCTTCCACTTTAGCATAACTTTAATGCTAATACTAATCGTATGTAGTATAGTTTAATTAATGTATTGCATTTTTTATACAAAGTCCATGACAAAAAAAACAAAAACAATACAATAGGGAATTTTTAATTATAACTGTATAAGCAATAACTGTTAGTGTCATATTTGATGTCATCAAATCTTATTGACTTTTGCAACTTGGTTTGAAACTATTATTTGCTATTTTAATTATCTGTAATTTTTGGGAGCGGGGCTTCATCCCGAGGGCCCCTTCCCCCTTGAATTTGTCACGGAAGTTGTGCGAGTTGTTCTTTTCTCTAAGCTGAGCTGAAGTTGATCTTCTTTTAAAGCATTGAGCCTCAAGCTTTATTCATGCTTATTTTTGGGAAGCAGATTTATTTTCATTGTAAATGACCTGAATTTAAATTGTTCTACAAAAGTATTAATTGTATTTGATAGCACTTTACAAATTGATATTAGCGATCTTTTTACAGCATTTTTTCAAGATGTGTGTGCAATATCTGGTGTAAATAAGACTGTTTCTGTTAGCTTTCTTTGACTAAAGCAACAAACACCAAGTGATAGGGGGGCCATGAAATGTCTTAACGTTTCATTGCTTCTTTCTCACCCAAGCTCTCAAAGAAAGCCATTCTTTCAGTGTCGCAACTATAATTGACAACCTATAGCTGGAATGCTCTGGTACAGTTTTATGTTCATTATGTGATGTTTTTTTCGTTACTTTTTTATTAAGTTTTTTATAATCCTAAATCTTGATTTTGTTTACTTCTTTTTATGTTTTTTTTTTACTTTATTAAGTTTTTTATATAGCCTAAATTTGATTTTGTTTACTCCTTTTTATCAATATAACTTAAATACAAAAAAATTAAATAATTATTACAAAATAAACACTTGAATCCACACAAAAAAAAAACATTTCTTAATAATAAATGTAATTAATATTTTACAATGTATTACAAAATAATTTTGTATATCCTTATATTTCAAAAATTTCGCAGCTGATTTTATTTGATCACACTATATGATTCTAAATAGCTTTGCTCGAAAGAAACTTGAAATTTGTCAGCGTCGGCTGCTAGACGTTTTAAGAACTAAAATCAAATTTTTCAAAACTTATACCTTAATTAAAACCAAAATTATGGCTTGAACATTCCCTTTAACTCAAAGTTACCTTTCCATACAAAAATAAAATGTTAGGAAACGAAACACCAATCTCTGTAATATATAGGTTTACAAAATTAATCAATATCTACATTATCTTATCATATTAGTTTAATATAAGAAAAAACATTTACAAATTTATGTGTTGGGTTGAATAAGAAAAGAAAAATGTGTACAAAGATGATAATGTACAATAATTGTTTAACATTTTTTTAACTGCTTTTAAACTGAGTGGTTGCATTGTATTAAATTATTGTTAAGACTACCGAGTTAGCCTACAAGTTACTAGGGTACTGAATTATCTTGACAGCAACCACTACCATTTTTGAAAATATTTTGGGAATGAAAAGGTTGTATTGGCAATCAGGAGGGCTTTTGCCACTCCAATATTATATTAGGAGAGGTAGTGGAGGTCAACCCAATTACAAAAATCACCCAATGAAAATTAAATATACAACTGGTTTTTGTTTGTTTTTTAGTTTCACTAATTGGACGCCAAGTATTAATTATACATCAGTAGATTTGTTTTTATAGTTCCATATCATCTCTGTATATTTTTAACTGGATTTGACAAATTATTGATCACATCTCTTTAAAACAAATTGTTGTAAGAGAAATAGATATTTTAAGTAGCACGGTTACAAAAAAAATAACATTTTAACCTATCTCTAAGTCTTACTAAACTCTAAAATATCTAAGTCAAATATAGCCTCTCTTCACGTTAGCGGCTCGAGAAACATCTAGTGGGAGGCTGTCTCTTCTTCCTTTATAATCCTCTACATTTGATTCATTCATTACACCATGATAATGCAGTTATGGTTAAAAATTTGAAACACCTGTTTTTGTATACTGGTACACATAGTCTTTACAGTTAAAGTAATAGCAGCAAAGCAGTTGATCAGCTACTACCCAGCTCATCTGAATCCACCTATAGATGCTTTCCCCATTTATTTAAGATGCTCCCATAGCACAATCGATTTTTGCCGCAGACAATTGAACTCTCATACCTCGCAAAATCACTAGCTGGGGCGGTAAAACCCTTTTAGCGAATTTCCCCTACAGGGAAGAAGCTATTACTACAGTACCGTAGGTCTCATGGTAAGACTTAAGCCCGAGACCATGATAACTTTTTGTTTTGAGGTCCCCAGATGCCAAAAACAGAATTCGTTCAAATTTATATAAATGTATATATATATGTGTGTGTTTGTCCGTGAATGCGATAACTTGGGTAAAAAACGTCCGATTTTGATGAAATTTGGCTCAAATGTGTAAAATGACATTCATGACTTTAAGTTCGAAAACCAGAAAAATCTGACCATGAGAAGGGGGGTTTATGGGGGTTTTAAATTTTCCAAAAATCAGTTTTTTGCATTTTTCTCCCTAAAAATTTTAAAAAACTTAATTTTGGTTTTGACCATGTTATAGATCTTAAAAAAACAAATAATATGGTATTTTGAATTATTAACCTAGGTTAAGTGGTTGCGGAGAAAATCCAAAAAAACCTACTCATAAAATCTCCCATGTTAATCTAATGGGAAAAAGGTTTTTTGCTTTTCCTCAGTTTATTTTAATGTAAAATTCACATTTGCTTTTACCAATCTGTTCAGTTCAACAAAACAATCATTTTGGTGTTTAAATTGTGATTCTACACCCAACCGTTGCAGAGATTAATGTGCTAAATACAGTACGTTGTCCAATGTTATCCTTATAGAGAATAAATAAAATTTGATATCTCGATTATTTATGAATGTATGTTGATGAAACTTGGTATGTGGCTTCACGTAGTTCTGGTATATTGATATTTGCACAAAAATTGATTTTTTGTTGATTATTCCCGTAGCAGCAAACCTGCGTACTCAGCCCCCATGTTATTCTTATGGAGAATAAGTAAAATTTAATGACTCCCTTAATTATGAATATAAATTAATAAAAGTTGGTATGTAGCTTCACTTGGTTAGGTTATATTGATAATTGCATAAAAACCCATTTTTTTGGTTCCTTGTTGCAGCAAACCTGCTTACTCAGCCCCCATGATATTCTTATGGAGAATAACTAAAATGTTATATAGCGCTTATTCATGATTGAATATTGATGAAACTTGGTATGTGACTTCGCCTAGTTTAATTCTATTTATATTTGCATAATAACCAATCGTTTGTGTTCCTTGTTTCAGCAAACCTACGTACTCATTACCAGAATTATTCTTATAGAGAATAATTAAAATCGCTTATATTTGAATATATTTGTATGAAACTTGGTATGTGGCTTTATGGTATTAAGACATATATTATGCATTGGAAATTCACTGAGTACGCAGGTTTGCGGCGACGGGGGTATTTCCTCATCCAGTAGGATAGCACTTAATCTTCCCCCTTAAGCAAGCTAATCAGACCGATAGCTTTGATAAACCGGAGGTATTTTTATGGTTGGACGCTGGAGGGTTTAGTTTATTGCTGCACACAGGTGACACCACCTGTCATGAGGAAGCTTCCAGAGGTGTTTCTGTCGGTTCCATCGCCTTGGCATTGATGTTTTTAGCCTTTTAATCAGCTAAGATATCGTTAGTGGCAGTCGGTGTTCAAGTTGTACATGTTATTGGTTTTTTTGGCTAAGGAAAAGTCATATTTGACATGATACTAGTGTCACCCCTCTAGTTTGTAACGATTAGCTCGATGTCACTAACGTAAGCGTTAATATTGTGTGCTAACCAGGCTAAAACTAACTCTGTGTGCCAGGCCTGACTCGGGATACCCAGCTTTGGCTTGTCTTGGCTTGGCTTCATAACTTGGTAATTATATTTTATATATATATCTGAAATGTAATAACTCTTCTGTGGCTGTCTATATTTGATTTTTTTCATTCACAGTATAACATGTTTTTAAACTGACCCCCCTCCCCCCCGAACTTCCCCCCTTCCAATCATATGATTGTGTGGCTTAAAGTGGCAATTATTTTTCCAGATCTTTGAGGCAGGAAACTTTCTTAGTTATTGAGGTGCTTTCTCAGGAATGTATCAGTTGCCGTTTTAGTTTTGATTTGTTGTAGTTTTGACATATTTTTTTAAAATTTAGGTTTTAACTAGTTGAAGTTAACTATATTTTGTGTATCTATTTCAGTTTTAACTATCAAAAAATTATTATTATTTTAAAGACAACAATAAATAGTTCAAAACAAAAAAAACATCCTAAAATCTTTGTAAATATTGTTGTGTCTAGGTAGTGATTGAAATAATTATTGATTATCTTGGTTAAGAACAATTCATTGTTATCGATTAAAATTTGGTGAACTAAAGGGACATGCTGGAAAATTTTAAAATTATACAGCTGAAATTTGTCTGCTAGGAGAAATAAACCTCGCATTTTACCATTTTCTTATCTGGGGAAAGCTCTACTAACATGCTCACTGAAACAGAAATTTAAAAAATTCTTTGTAAAAAATCTGAAATAACTTGTTCCTTTGTAGGCTACCTATTTTCAGCAAAAGTGTTAAATACATCCAACAAACTTAGATACTAAACAAATTTGTATTAAATTACATTATCAGACAGTTTTTCTTTTTTGTACATCGTAAGTTTTTTATATATCCGTTGTAGTTTTTACCAGTATTATGTACAAATGACTGGTGCATGCTAGATACAATAGAATTTGTAGTGTACATGTTAATTTGATATACAAATGCATGCTATCTTGTACTTTTCTTACACCATGCTTTTAAAGTAACATGGTGTTAGTAATTTAGTTTTTATTTTAGTCTGGCATTGAAAATGTGTTTATTTTGAGATAAGAGGGTGTTAATAAAGAGATTACAGGTAGAGCCAACTTAGATGAAGGAGGGTGTTGAGGGGGAGTCTGAGAGATATGCCTCCCCCTACACCATCCCCCTCCATCACAGCTGGCCAAATACAGTCAGAGCAGTAACTAGAAGTGTTCTGCCTTGACTGTACCTGACCAGTTTCAAGGAACCAATGAGTACTGGGAGGCTATCGTCTATTTAGAGTAGCTTTAGGATTGACTCTGTGACTATTGGAAACTACAAAGCAGTAGCCTGTCGCCCGGCCAATGACGGAACAGCTTTGATTAAACATGACCATAGCATCCAAACACGTGTCCTTTAGACATTTTAGTCAACCGATTGACTTGAAATTTCATACAGTGATAAGTTATACTCCAGAGTCAATAATTTTAATAGCTCAGAGTACCTCACGAATAACAATTTTGAAAATATATTCTACTAAAATCAGTTATGCTATAACTTATCAACCTAATATTGTGATCTCGGATGAAACCACGACAGGTAATAGCTAGGTAAAAATTGATCCTGCTGGCCCTGCATTGCATTGCTCTGCAAGGTGGACATTAGTTTTATTATTAGCTGTTTATTCATGGTTGAATATCATCCAAAGCTGAAAAACAGTAAAATAAGGTGACTCTACCTCCGTCTGCAGCTTTAAAACAATCCAAATGGACGACCGCGGTTTCGGAAGTTAAAATACTTCCATCATCAGGTTGAATTCAATTACAAAAGTTCACATTTATCTGTCGGCGATCACCTACCGGCCGGTATGCGTCAGTGCACTTTGTTTTTTCGTTCGTATTGTAGTGTGTTTTTTGTGTACATTTTAACTTTTGATGACAGACAAATGTGAACTTTTCTAATTAAATTCAACCTGATGGAAGTATTTTGACTCCCGAAACGGCGTCGTCCATTTGGATTGTTTTAAAGCTGAAGACGGACGTAAAGTAATCTTATTTTACTGTCTGTTGTTTCTTATAGAATTGACAACATTGCACCACAAAATCTTGCATAGCTGTCACTTGGGCGCTACAGTCAATCCTAGAGCTATTTTAAATATACTGTAAGGTCTGAAGCACTTTGCTGCCTTTTCCCGCATTCTTCTTAGTTAGCAGCATTGTGTTCATTTCGTTACCTGTTTTCTATGACTTGCCCAGGTGAGTACAAGTTCAAGTGCGCACAACCTAACTGCGGGAAGGCCTTCCTGACATCGTACAGCCTCAAGATCCATGTGCGAGTCCACACCAAAGTGAAGCCGTTCAACTGCAGTCACGATGGCTGTGAAAAGGCTTTCAACACACTCTATAGGCAAGGGTTATTAAATGCATTTGATTTGTCATTCTCGTTTGATATATTCTCTCCATTTTACATTTTTAGCGAATTTCCCCTATAGGGAAGAAGCTATTACCGTAGGTGGCATAGTAAGACTTAAGCCCGATACCATGATAACTTTTTGTTTTGAGGTCCCCAGATGCCAAAAACACTATTTGTTCAAATTTATATATATATATATATATATATAAATATACAGGTGTGTCCGTTACCGCGATAACTTTTGAAAGAAACGCCCGATTTCGATGAAATTTTGCACAAATGTGTAGAGTAACATTTATGTATTTAAGTTCGAAAACCAGGTCGATCGGACTATGGGAAGGGGGTTTTAAATTTTACAAAAATCAATTTTTTGAATTTTTCCCCCTAAAATTTTAAAAACACTTAATTTTGGTTACAGCCATTTTATAGAGCTTAACAAAAAATAAATAATTTGGTATTTTGAATCATTAACCTAGGTTAATTGGTTGTAGAGAAAAGTAAAAAAACGTGTCTATAAAATTCCCCATATTAATCTTATGGGAAAAAGGTTTTTGGACTTTCCTCAGATAATTTTACTAAAATTTTCACATTTATTTTTACCAATCAGTTTAGCTCTACAAAACAATCATTTTGGTGTCTTAATTCTTGTTCTATGTCCAACCGTTGCAGAGATATTCAAAGTGCTAAACACAGAACGTTGTCCAATGTTATCCTTATGGAGGATAAATAAAATTTGATACCTCGATTATTTATGAATGTATATTAATAAATCTTGTTATGTGGCTTCAACTAGTTGTGGTATATTGATATTTGCACAAAAAAGTTTTTGTTGATTTCCCCGTAGCAGCAAACCTGCATACTCGGCCCCCACGTTATTCATATGGAGAATAAGTAACGTATATATTTCTTAGTTAAGAACCTAAATTAATAAAACTTGGTATGTAGCTTCACCTGGTTGAGTTATATTGATAATTGCAAAAATACAAATTTGTTATCTTCCTCGTTGCAGCAAATCTGTGTACTCAGCCCTAATGTTATTCTTATGGAGAATAAATAAAATGCTATATATCACTTATTTATGAATGTATTTTTGTGAAACTTGGTAAGTGGCTCTATCTAGTAATGAGACACATATATGCATTGTAAATTCGCTGAGTATGCAGGTTTGCTGCGGCGGGGGTATTTTATTTTTAACTCAAAGACAGGTCGGTTAAAGATTATTGTTCGACATTAATACATTTAAATTCAACTAAAGAATTAAACATTGCCCTGTAAAATGCATTGGAGGTACCTAAGTTGTATTTTTTTAACTAACTTGTATACTCTTGATTACCAATAACTGCAACTGTTTTTAGCGGATAAAACAAGGCCTGTTCCAAATTTCAAGGAGGGCTTACACTATGCTAGAGATAAGGGCGTAATTTGAGTTTTTCGATTGGAGGGGCAAAAACCTTGTGAACGTGATTATTGTGACTTTTCAAGTACAATAATATGTTCCCCATATGGGGGGGGGGGCAACTACCTACTCTGCAAGCCTTGAATTAAACCTAAGATAATCTGTAAAACATCATTAAGCTAACCCATAGATGCCAGGGCATGCCAATCAAATACGAACCTGGCAGGGCATACAGCGTTTCGAGATATCTTAGAAATAATATCGATATTTTTATGGTTTAGGAGCATAAATTAATGGAATTTTGTGTAAATTACCCTTCTATTGACGATTTTGAGCTTCAAGTCTACTATAGTTTGTTTTATTATTTTAAACTCCATAAGACCAATGTTAATTTGTTCACTTTTCAAATTTGTTTTTTTACATTATTTGATTTCTCCTGTGAATGAGACCTGCCTAGAACTTATTTATATCCCAGAAATTAGTTGTTAACATTTTAAGGAAATCGTTGGAGCCGTTTATAAGATCAGAGTTGCAAGTAAGCAACCAACAAAACAAACCTTACGGTACTCATATTAGAGTATAGGATAGAGAAATATAGGCTGATTTATTCAACACAGAATCCGTAGACTATAGATACCGTTTATTTAGACAAAAGCCCTTACCCATTTATTTACTAGATGAAATGCATACTCACTTGTTTTTTATAGGGCAATTCTGTTTTGTTTGACTTTGTTAAGAATTAGTGTGCCTTTTAAAATTTATATTTGTTAATCTCTACTAATATAAAACCTTTTTAATGGGTGGTGCTACATTGAAAAACTGATTCTACTTGAGAACAAGGAAATTCTTGATAATTATAGACCATCCGTAAGTGACTTTCTTCATAAAATGATGTAACGATTTAGCCTAAAATTGATTTACAATTTTGTTAATCTTATTTCAGGCTAAGAGCACACCAAAGATTGCACAATGGAGACACGTTCAACTGCATCTTCAGTGGCTGTGGAAAATACTTCACCACACACAGTGACCTCAAGAAGCACATCCGCACACACACTCAGGAGCGGCCTTACAAGTGAGTCATCACTCGAGGACATTTTATTTCAGGAAGTCAAACTATTTTTTCTGGATGAATCGGAAATATAATCATGGATAAAGACAAATCAGTATACTGAACAATGCAAAATGTTAGGCTACCCCAATGTAAAAAACTCTCGGTTTTGTAAAAGCTTCTTTATCTAATAATATCTCTGGATTGAAAACTTGCTTGGCCTATTTGAGTTTTTGTTAGAGGATTAGGAAGCTTGGGTTATCCCATACCCACAGGGAATTCTTTGAGGGGCCTTCTGTCTGTTTTTAGTCATTTTGTGTGGGCTTATCGGAAAACAGTGTTTTTTTTCCGTATTCTACTCCAGAGGGCTGTAACACTCCCTTACTGAAATTAATTATTAATGTAGAGAAAGCGAAAGGAAGAAGAGGATTGGTAAGGTAAGTAGGGTAGGTTCGGCTTCCTGTGATCGTGTGGGCAGGAAATGCAGTTCAGCCAATAGAAAGAGGGCTACCCTTAACCATTATGACCGTCAGTACATCCTTGCCCTATCCCGGTCGTCTCTGAAGTTTTTTTACAAGACAGCTAAAAAGCTGCTCTCCGTTGTGACCACATCCATTTCTGTTCCCATTATTGTTACCTAAACTGGAAAGAATCAGTTATGATCCCACTGGGATATTGTCATTGTAACAAACGACTAAATTATAACACATTACAGAATTAGATGAAGAAGTATTGGCAGAGCCACAAGACACACCTTCCACTATGAAAATCTCGCATAGTTTATTGGAAAGAAAGGATCTTGCAGAGATAAGGCAAGGTAGGAGAGACCAGTCTGTTAACATTTTGGATTGCATATATCCCTGCCTCTTGAAATTCCTGTTCATCATCCCCAAACGAGCAGTTGATTCTACCCTCCTTGGTTGTTGACTAGATACTAGTGATGGTCAAAACCAGAAATTTCAAATCTCGAAACCGAAACCAAAACTTAAAAAAACTAATCTCGAAACTCGAAAGTCAAATTCCAAAATCCTATTTACTTGCCTGGTTATGGTTATGAAAAATAAATCCAGTTACTCCAAATAAACCAGTTAACTTACTGCCATTCTCGAAGTATCCTAGAAAAATATTAGTTTCAGAACTACTAGTGAACCAATTATTTGTAGCTTAATTATAAACTTTGGTTAGAGTTGTTCTTTCACAAATAAAAAATCAATAATCCACAAAAGGTGAAGGTAGATGACCGATGACAGTAGGCTTTTAACCTTCACATTATTAATCAACACTCGGGCGTGATTTCTGTTAAAAAAACAACAATGACACAAAAAATCTCCGCAGTTTTGAGTTTTGATTCTCGCAACTCGCCGATCGAATCTCGAAACCGAAACTTTTCCAAAGTTTTGGTGGTTTTGAGATTTGAGTTTTGGTTTTGACACATCACTACTAGATACCCATGTTCAGGCAGAGCCACATGATTATCCTCAGTTATCTTCAAACAAGGGGGTACCAAGGTGAAAGAGAAGCTTGTCATAATATTTTGCCAAAAGTTTGTTTGTGACGAGTTCATGTTTCTGTCCCCAAGTTTGCCTTCCAATTTGGTGTAAATCAGTTCGAAAGTCGTCCTGGAACTTCCCCCATGTACCTAACGATGAGCATAGTAATTAGGTAAGTTTTTAAGACTCACTGCGGTCTTACGAGTTAATATTTGTTTTTTGGTATTCATCAAACCATACTTTTCTTTATTCAATGCAACCTACCACCTAAATTTGTGTCAAGTAGCCACAAATATTCAGCGTGCTGTATGGTTGTAACTTTGATGGTTTATTCTACTTGGTGTTGCAGGTGTGGAGAGAACGGTTGCGGGAAGGCGTTCACGGCGTCGCACCACCTCAAGACACACATCCGCACCCACTCAGGCCAGCGTCCGTTCGTGTGTCCCCACAACGGCTGCAGACGCACGTTCACGCACAGACAGGCATTGCTGCAGCATTGTACTACTCACGATTCTCTGGAGGTCAGTACATTATTATTTAGTTGTTAACCCTTTAGTCTACTAGTTTTCCTGCACCAAGTAATCCTACTTTTTAGGCGTGATTAGTCACTGTTAGGATTAGATGCTTAACTTGTAAGCATCTTCCAGTATAAGTGGCGCTTATTATTTTATCCACATTTTCCGATTTATTGAAACATAGGTACTCACAATCATCAATAAAACAATCAACACATGATTCCAAACACCAAAAGACGTATTTCTGTCAAACAAAACCCTACAACTATGCTGCAACTTGGTTTTTAAATATCTCAGTTTTACATATCAGGTTAGCCAACATACCAAACAGAACTGTGACAAATATAATGCAGATTGTTGGAGTAAAAAATAAATATCACTGGAAATGTTCCAATCTAGTGAAAAACATTATAAACACTGAGACTTGACAGGATAGCAGAATCATTTTTACTAAAACCCCAGTGTTACAGGCAAAGAATGAAACTTAAAAATTTGTATTGGCAACACTGGTGATACAAAATTACTCTTCCACTTACTACCTTCCACTCGCCTAACCTTCTTTAGAACTACAAACATTTATTATTGATTTTTGAACTACAAACATTTATTGTTGATTTTTGTACATTTTGAAATTTGTATCAAAAATAAAATTACTTCCAGAACGGCCTGCGAGGCTCAGGTTTTTGGTTGGTGTAGGTGCTACTTAGCATTGATGGCAAATAGACTGGTCTTTGGGGCTGGGGTTTCGATTAATGTAATTTTTCAAGGTAAAATGCACGTACACATATTTATAGCAGCTAAAAAAATATTTTTTCAAAAGTACAACTGAGATGCTAAATTAAAAGCAGTCATGTGCTAATAAAAGGTCTCTCAGGCTAAGGGTTTCAGTTGGTGTTATAGAAATAAGGTTTCAGTAAGAGTGTTAAAGATCTCTAAAGTGCCTTTGAGGCTTGAAGAGAACTCTTCATCATCGTAGCCCAGTGCGTTAAACCATCATTTTGTTAAGTTACCTAGAAGCTGTGGATTTTCTAGCTAATTCTTAATTAGTACTTATATTTAACTTTGTTATGTCTGTTTGGTCTGGTAAGGCTTAAAAGCATCTCTTCTATCATGGATATGGTCACTTAACAGGAATATTTTGTTGTTGAAGGGCCTAGTCATGGGACCAGAAACCGAAGACGGCTCTGATGTTGAAGACAATCCTTCTGATCTAGAAGACAACCAAGATGTCTTAGAAGACCCTCTATCCATCTCGACAGGTAGGAGTATTCCAAAATGGTTTATTCATCTGGGAAGGGAGGGTAATTTTAAGTTTATGTTAAATCCTAGCAGAATATTTCATGTGTGTTTTGGTTTGCTATTCTTAAATTCATGTTTATTTTTTTTTTTAGGTTATTGTTGGTTTTTATTTTCAAGTAAGTGTGAAAACTTTCCTATAAAGAAGTGTCACTCTTTGATCTAAGATTTTAGTGAGCCTAGGATCTCTTTGATCTTGGGTTGCCTCCTATTCACAAATTTGATGGGTTGCAGTTATGGATTTAATAAGAAAGACAGTAAACCTTTAACACAAAATCAACAATCTTAAACAAATTGGAAGGTAAACAGTTGCCATTTCTTGTCTGTTTGAAGGCTTTTCTTTTAGCGAATCTCCCCTATAGGAATGAAGCTAATACCGTAGTCGGCATGGTAAGACCTAGGCCCGGGACCATGATAACTTTTCGTTTTGAGGTCCCCAGACCCCAAAAACACCATTTGTTCAAAACTTTATATGTGTGTGTGTGTGTGTGTGTGTGTGTGTGTGTGTGTGTGTGTGTGTGTGTGTGTGTGTGTGTGTGTGTGTGTGTGTCAGTGAGCACGATAAATTTTGTAAAAAAGGTCCAATTTTGATGACATTTGGTCCAAACGTGAAAAGCAACATTTATGACTAAGTTTGAAAACCAGCCAGGTCGCTTCATCCAAAGGGGTATTTTGGGGGGTTTTGTACCCCAAAAATGGGTTTTTTGAAGTTTTTACATATAGTTCTTTTTAAACCCAAATTTTGGTTTGCACCATGAAATCCGGCTTAAAAAACAAACAATTTGTTATTTTGATAATCGCTCTACGTCAACTGGTTACAGAGATATTGACAGTGCTAAACACAGTACATTGTCCAATGTTATTCTTATGGAGAATAAGACAAATTTTATATCTCGCTTATTTATGAACGTATATTAACTAAACTTTTGGTATACGGCTTCATCTGGTTGAGTCTGTGGTTATTTGCACAAAAAAGCAATTTTTACTGATGATTCCCGTAGCAGCAAACCTGCGTACTCAGCCCCATGTTATTCTTAAAGAGAATAAGTAAAATGTAATGACTCCCTTAATTATGAAAATAAATTAATAAAACCTGGTATGTGGCTTCACCTTATTGAGTTATAATGATTTTTTTATAAAAACCCATTTTTTTGTCATCCCCCATGTTATTCTTATAGAGAATAATCAAAATGGTATATATCGCTTATTTGTGAATATATTTTTATGAAACTTGGTATGCGGCTTTATGTGATACTAAGACATCTATTATGCATTGGAAATTCGCTGAGTATGCAGGTTTGCTGCTGCGGGGGTATTTTATCTTAACTGTATTTTGTTGGTCTTACCAAACAATATTCATGAATCGTTTGTCTCCATTGGCGGATCCAAGCATGAAGTAGTAACCAAATATTTTTCGTAAATTAATTACAATTACTCAGAAAAATGTCTTTGTTAAACACATCACGACTGATGCCCCGTTAGTCAGACCTTGTCTTAGTTTCAATCTTAATCTGAGCAATAGCATAGACCTAAGCTTTAGTGATAAGAAATATGATATAGGAATACTTTACCGTAAATATGTTGTACTTCAGTACAAACTCACTACGGCACACACAAACGTTTCTTAATAATTCGTTTTACAAGTATAATATTCCTTTATTTTTGAAAGTAGGCTATATAATTTTTTCTTATTCTAGATGAGATGTCAACATCGTTAGTTCTTCCAAATGCAAGTCAAGATGATAATATAACCACGCCTCCCCAGCCAACCCCTCAAGACATCTTTGAACCTATCCTTTTTGAAATTAATGACAAAGGTGAGATAGAAATAATAGTTAAATCAGACGCTGGGAACCACGAGGAAGAGCCAAAGGAGACTTTACTTACTCTCCCGACCGTTGTCGACGCTAAGAACTGTGTCATGAACAATGACAAAGTGTTACCTGAACCACCTCTTATCAGTGATCTTGCAACTGATAAGAATTTGAAACTTGTTACTAATGCAGGGTTAACTAGCCAGTCCGTGATGGCGACTCTTCAAGAGGCCCAACATATTATTATACCCGATAAAACGTCTGTAAGCCATGTCGCTGGAAGCGTTTCACCGGAGGTCGATCCGGAAAAGATTATAATGGATCTAGGAAAACAATCAGAGTGGGAAGATATTTCTTCGGTGAGTGAAATAGTCATCAGCCCGCAATTAGATATCCTAGAACTCCAGTGGAACGAAATAATTAGAAAAGATAAACAAAATATTACACCCGGTCAGACCTTGCAGGAGTATGAATTATTGAAAAATATTGATACTCCCGGTCCAAGCACACAGAATGACTTGCACCACAGTGAAAATGCAAAGGACAACTCTTCTGTGACGGGTAGCTCACCTCCGAGCGAAGATATTACCGAACTATGGAGAAACATGCAGAATAACAATTTAGTGTTAGAAGACGCTGTCGGATTGCTGGGTTCCACCCTGGATCTCGATGGCCAAATAGAAAACACGAGTTCTGTTGAAGAAATCAATCCACGAGTTACAGACGATTCCACAAACACCTCTCACGCATCATCAAGCTCTGTCGGGCGTGGTGAAAGTAGTATAGTCGATGACAACAAGAAATCTGACCTTTGCGAGTGCAAAGAAAGAGGTAAAAAGGCAAACAACTGCTGCGTAACTGTGTGCTTGAAGACATTGAATCAGTTGAGGAAAGTATTGGAACAAGGTTGCTGCAAGGGTAGCGCAATAGGGAAACAGTCCCTAGCCGCGATTGCCTTGCAGATGGCTTCAACCACAAATTGCTGTTCCGGACACTAATATAGTTTAAGATTAGTTTTAAGTTGTAGATTTTATTTATTTATTCCTTATCGAAAGGCTGATTTTACTTTGCAATACTTAGTAGTATTGTTAAAACTGTTTAAAATACAGATTTAAAACATCACTCTTTCAATTGTTCGAACAATTCTCAACACTGACTGAAGATGTAACTTGCAAAAATACGAAAATACTAATATTCTACCAGTTGATAAAGTGGAGGAAAACAAATTATTGTTATAATAATTAGTTTTATAATAATTAGTTCAGTTCAAGTCAGTTACCTATTACTACTTTAAGACTTATGAGGTTTGATTTAATATCAAACGACTTGATTTCGAAAACTCAAAGACTTCTTATTCTAGTCAGCTAATGAATTTATTATTCAAGCAGTTTTTTCACAGGAATTATTAATAATAGTTTTGGTTTACATATTGTAATGCTAAAAAGTACAGAGCATTGATATGTACCGGTGTTTTAGTTTTAAGTATATATAAAATAGTTATGTTCATCACATTAACATTTAATTTATAGTGAGTGATAATATGAAAATGTTACCAATTAATGTGCTACCAAAGAAAACCAAATAACTTCCTAATAAATATCTCATTGTAGTATTGGAACACAGCCATTTGTTTTTTTTTTTCAGAATTTCAAGAGCAACAATTGTGCTGGTTGAATAGTAATTTTTATCATCTTTCAATCTATTGCATATTTTTTAAGGGGTGTGCGAGTAGTGATTTTTTTAATCGAGTCGAGTCGAGTAGTGCCAATTATTTTCGAGTTTCGAGTATTTTCGAACGAGTATTTGCCATCAGTTGGTAGTTTAAAATAGTGTAATGGGATTTGGATACACCCTAGATTTGATAACCTAAACATAGCTTCTAACTAATACATGAGTAGTAATACAAAGTTTTGGCAAGTACAATCAAACTGGATTACATAATGACAAACAAAGCATGGTTTGACTTTCGTTTCCGGCCAATGAAACAGGGCCCGGTAGTCATTTGGCTAATTTCACCTGGTCCAGACATCACTTATAATCAATATTAAATTACGAAATCGTTAGTTACGGCCGAAATCACGCGGTCCGATCGTCATTTTCGGCCGATTTTACGTGATGCGATTGCCTTTTGCGGCCGTTACTACGCGGTTTTGGCCGGTCGCAATCGTTCGTGGTCGTCATTTTCGGCCAATTTTACGTGATACGATCGCCTTTTGCGGCCGTTACTACGCATTTTGGCCGGTCACAATCGTTAGCAATCGTCCGGAAATCGGCGGGAAATACTCGCTCGAACTTTCGAGTAGTTTTCAAAACTTCTAGTCGAGTTCGAGTATTAAAATACTCGGCCGAAAACTCAAAGTTTCGAGTACTCGCACACCCCTAACATTTTTGGTACAGTTAGGGATATAGCTGTTAGTGCAGAAACTGCACTACTCTAATTAAAATAGTTATGGACTAATTTCAGTAATGTATTGTACTTAAATTAAATTTTTGTTTTTTAGTTTTATGTTTTTGGCTGTCACTGAAAGTTGCAGCATTTTTTAATGTAAAAAAGTTTGTAAATTTGTCATGATGAATGTTAAAAAAACATGTTTTGTAAACTGTGTGAATGTGTGTAAAGTTTAAGAAGTTGTATGGAAGACCATGCACATAATTGTTTAACGAATTACCAAGCCTTGCGTGTGTTTAACCTGCTTTAAAATAATTAAGGTTGACAATGAAAAGTAAAGTAAACTTGCCAGGTAAACAATGTGAGTGATCCATAAATGATTAAAAAACTTCAAAACATAATAATGATTATTATTGTTTAGTTTTTATTGCTAAATAAACTAGTGGTAAAACCAGTAATAAATGAGGGCGATTGGAAGGGGGGCTTTGTTTTAAGGAACTTTGAAACTTAAAGAACTAATAGGATAGATATGTGTTGCAGCTATTCATTTATTTGAAAAACTTTCTTTTGAGACAAAAATCCTTCCTTGGAAATTTTCATAAAAGTACATTGTATTTTAGTACAAATTGTTATCAATCTCTTAAAATTTTAACCCTCTGATTTTTTTTTATTGGGTAGTTAACTCAAGTTACAAGTGAATGTAATGTAGTTGTTATAGGCTATGTATAATTACAAGGGCAAATGTTGTCACATATACTCTATTTTTTCAAATGCTTTATAGTTAAAAATGTGATTTGTTGTTTATTTTACCTAATAATAAAGATTCTGTGATTGTTAAAAAAGTTCAATATGTTCAGTTTTACTCACCTTCATCCTTATGTTGAAAACATTTGATTTTCTTGATCAACAATTTCTAAGCAGTTGTAGGAACATTCAGGATGTAAAATGAACAGTTTTATTTCTATTGAACTCACTACTTCTCTACTGACCTTTGGGGGTAAACTATTTTAGTATTAGTCTTTTATAAGGTAGTAGTAAAAAACAAATTGACAAACTTTAATTTAAGGTTAATTTATTTACATCGCTAAAGCTTTTTATTCACATTATAATTACATATTATAACATTTTGTAAATGAACACAATAAGTAAAGAAAATGGCAGCCACTCGGCAGTGCTTGAACACTTCAGATCAAAGCTTCAAGGCAGAGATATTTTGTGACTACTTCGATAAGATAAACAGATTCAAAATTTTGAAGCTTTGTAATTTAATTATTAGGTAACCATACGAGACCGGCGAGGCCTAAGTTTTTCATCAACATGGAATTTCTTTCTTCGTCACTAACGGTGGGATTTTTCTGGAAAATCTCCTTCGCCAGTTTGGAACACTTGCTAACGTTTGAGACGATGGTTTTGATCTCTTTGTCCCCGAACATGGTTGTGTGAGGCTCGGGTGTCTCGTCGTGCCACAGCGTGTTCCTCCCGAGAGCCTTCTGCCCCAGTGGGTACACTCTCACCCAGTCCCCCTCCCGCGTCGGGGGATCCCTCCAGTCTCGGCCGTTACCCCAGAGGGCAGAAGGACATTTCGTCCTGCGGTAGGTCTTGGTTCCATTGTGCTTGGTCACGATTTCGTTGCACCTGGTCCACTCCTCGGGCCCGTGATATTCCTCTCCGATGTTTACCGTGGGCAGGAAAGCTCCTATCCTCGTGGCACTGGGCTTGCGGTGAGTCTTGGGCCTGGGAGGTGGCTCGTGGGTGGTTTTCGCTGTTTTCTTCCGCCCCTGGTCCGGTTGCCCCCGCCGCCGCCACCGGTTCGCCACGGTTACCACGGTGACTGCTGTGTGAGGGGCTGATCGTGCTCTGCTGCTGCCTCCACACCCTCCCCCTCCACTCACAGACGTCTTGTCTTCTTCGTCTTCCCCCGTGATTGTGTCTGCTATCGATGTTGACGATCTTGAACTAGAATATAGAGTAGTTTGTTAGGAATATTTTATGTTTCAGTAGGTAAGATATTAGGTGAAAGTTTTAGCTTATGGCTTATTTTTCCGATCCCTTTTACCAATTGTCAAGCCTTTAATTGTATAAAATAACATTTCTTATATTTATTATTGCTATTTCAAACCCTCAAATTGTTGGGTATTTTTTCTGAGTTTCGTCTCAAAAGAATGAGTTTCTGGCAGTTATGAGGTTAAAAGTCCTGGAAAAATATATTTTCAGCACCTCGGTAATTAACAATCCATGATTTAAACCCTCCTGAAACTTTTTACACGGATTAAAATAAACAAAAATGCATTTTACTTTTCTATACGACTCTCCAGTTGTTAATCGGGTGTTGGGACTTCTTGTGTGTTTTAAAGACTTGGCTACACAAAGGAAAGCAGTTCCCCCTCAGCACCGAAAAGGTTGATTTGAAAATTACAAGACTACAAGTAGGATGAGTGCCTGTACAAGTAGGTGATCGTACCTGTAACTCAGGTTGGACATTGAGTATTGTACTTTAACTCAGGTTGGGCATTGTGTATCGTACCTTTAACTCGGGTTGGACATTGTGTATTGTACTGTAACTCAGGTTGGACATTGTGTATTGTACTGTAACTCAGGTTGGGCATTGTGTATCGTACCTGTAACTCTTGTTGGACATTGTGTATCGTACCTGCACCTCCGGTTGGACATTGTGTACAGTGGCGGATTCAAGCAATTGCCGCCTAAGGGCTATTAGGAAATCTGCCGCCCCCCCTTTATCCTTTTCGGCACCCAGATTTACCCACATGTTATATATATCTTGTTAGGTTATTTTGTACACAGTATCTAAAGAAGTTACGAAATAACTGAATGAATAAGTTTAAGAAATTTCTGTTATCACCTAGTTTAAAAATCCAGTACAAAAATGTATAATTAACTTGATTCACATTAACACAGTTTAGTATTCAATATAGCCTACTCAATGACAATCACCCTTAGAGGCAAATGTTGGTGTTTGGTGTTAAAAGCCAATGCTGGTGCTGGTTCACTAACCAGTGCTACTTTTAATAACAATAAAATCCTTCTTCAAAGGCCAAAAAATCCCTTCTTATACTTCATCAAAACATTAATTTTTACACCAACGCATTGACTACTGAAAATTATAATAAATAACCTATAATAAGATATTATGACACTGTCGCCTTAAAATACATAATTTGGACCATTAGCCTCAAAATTCTGACTATTTTAATCCTGAATTAACGCTTTTCAATACAGTTTTTCAGTCATGCATTTTGTAATTTATACTTTTATACAAAGAATTGTTTATATGTTTTAGACGATCAAAATATAAAATTAATTGATGTAGGCCTAATCTTTATAAAACTCTACACATTTTCATACACTTCTTCTAGTTTCACCTCCATGATGCTGTAGATCCAAAGAATTGAAATATAATACCTTCAGGAAGGAGTCACTACTCTCTGACAAATAACCTTCAAAAAGTGTGTCGCCATATTTGGTATTTTGTCCTTGTATTTGGTAACTTGTTGGTTTGATGGTGTCATTCCATGTACAAGGCGGCTTGTTTTCAACACTACTTCCAAAGCCATATTAAAAGGGTGTTTTAATTTAACTCAAATCATAACTTTGCTTCGAGATAAACAATAAAATTGCATATAAAATATTTCTTAAGATTATAAAGTTAAGTTTAACATCATGATTCGCCTAAAATGCGACAAGATATTAATTTAAAGACTTCAAATATCGCAGTTTTTCATTTAATAAAATGGGAGATTTTGACACCGTCCCACCCAACAAATATATATATATATAGATGTTTTGCCTGGAGTAAAAAACTACAACCTACATGCTGACCACCATTTTGACCCTCTGTTAACTATGTTTCCATCGCAACAACCAATAAAATCCTATCTTCACAAATTATGTTAGTCTTTATTTGTCTTTGGTCAGATGTTTTGTTTTAAAAAATATCCGCCAGGACGAACGATTATGTTATGTTTGGTAGCCTTTGATGGTAAGTATAAGACGGGAAGACGGCTGAGGCTGAAATAACTTTCTTTGTTACATTGAGTTTGAAAATTAATCGGCAATATCATTGTAGTCTAAATTTTGTTATTGTCTTCTCAAATTCGATTGTTGCAACATTTCTCAGCCGTGTGCCTTAGTCATTATTGATGTAGTTTAACAAATAATTTTAATGCTATGCGAATGTACGGGTAAACTTGGAAGTCCGTGAGTTGGATGTAGTCATAGTGGCACAGTGCCAGATGTAGTTCGTGGCTTGCCGCCCTTTCTCTCTAGCATAATCGTCTTGTCGCTAGTACGGGTGAATGACAAATGCATTATGACTGTTTTGAGGAACTGCAGTGTGAGGGATAGCAAGCGTAATACATTAGTCTCTGATTACTACCTTTAAAAGGGCGGCACACCCTCATTGTTATCCGTTTTCGTCAAAATGTGAAATGTTCCCCGTTTCAACATTTCTTTTGTAAACAACTTTTTTCTGTAAATTTTCCGCCCCTAAAAAACTTGCCGCCCTGGGCTCCAGCCCCTATAGCCCCCCCCCTAAATCCGCCACTGATTGTGTATAGTACCTTTAACTCAGGTTGGACATTGTGTATCATACCTGTAACTCAGGTTGGACATTGTGTACTGTACTGTAACTCAGGTTGGGCATTGTGTATCATACCTGTAACTCTTGTTGGACATTGTGTATCGTACCTGTAACTCTTGTTGGACATTGTGTATCATACCTGTAACTCAGGTTGGACATTGTGTATCGTACTGTAACTCAGGTTGGGCATTGTTTATCGTACCTGTAACTCTTGTTGGACAATGTGTATCGTACCTGTAACTCTGGTTGGATATTGTGCGTATCGTCTCGTCCGACCAGATGGTGAAGAGTGACAGCCCTGTGTTGCAGACGGGGAGTCCCAGGAGGTCGAACATGTCGTGCAGCATGGGCTTCTTGACGGCCGGGTCCACGTCACAGTCGTTGCCGAGGGCCGGGCTCAGATTCACCTGGAAATAAGGGAAATGTGATTAACTGTTTTGTTACAAAACGCTCTGGAAATCTTGGCTGTTTGACTGTCTGGTCAGACGTACACAATACACACTGTGAACTTTTATTGTATGTAGATTGATTTTCTTTTATTAGCTCATGCTGAAATTTTGAGCAGCTGTTATTGATGTCGTCCCCGAAAACCAGTGTGCTTAATATTATAAAATTTATATAATTATTTTATTACCTTACTGTAAATGTTTATTTTAATAACTTACATTATCATAGTACAATTTTTGAGTACGACACTATTTTGAAATAAAAACATGAATTGAATACATTGATGTTTTAAAGCAACTCAGCAAATGCATCGAGTTTCTTTAATGTTGCACTTTGGAATTGTTTGCTGACATGGGAAAATGATTGACATTTTACCATATCCGTCGTCAATCCTGTAAACACTAGTAGATGACTAGTTTCAGGACTGCTGTTCTACTTTCAAATCTACATGTTTAATTTAATCGTAGAACATGTAAAGGTAGGTAACCTGTTACTCCAAGTCGGAGAGCAATTAGGAATAAATTCATACCTCGAGCAACCAAGGCCGGAGGGAAGAGTCCACGAGGACGTCAAAGCCGTAGAACTCAAAGCAGTTGTTGCTGGGGGGAATGCCATGGAGTTGACTGGCCACTGTCAGAACAACGAGGGAGGCGATCCGCTGCCACAACAGCCAGTCCTTGATCCCAGCTTGGTGCAGGTAGTGCCTCAACTGCCGCAGACTCCATTTGCACCCTAAAATTTGACATTAACTTATTTCAAATAAAAATACTATCAGGCTTGATTCTATATGATATGTATGGAAGTTGTGCCAGTACTATTTATTATTCATGTGAAAAGGTACTGGTTTTCCCTGTGCCAAGTGACTTTAACAGTATAAGCAAATCCAGTTGCTCAAACTCAAGGAAATTTTTTTTTTTGTACCACCCAGCTCATGTGTGCATCCTGGTCTTAAACAAGTCAATGAAGATAATTTGAATTCAAGAAAGCGAGGAGAAAATACAATTTACCAAGGGAGTTTTTGTGTTTTTTGTTTTGTTCGTGGGTGGGGGGAGGAGTTGATGATTAGTTTGATAAGGGATGAGTTTGTTATGGACTTTTCAGGCCTATCAAATAACCAGTTCTTTAGTATATACTGTTTGTATTTTAATCCTTGAGAAAAATCTCATAATTGAGTTGCCTTTGATTTGATTTACTAAGAAAATAAATCACATAATTTAGTTTCGAAAATGGATTTGCCTAGAAATGAAAATGAAAAAGAGTTTTATAAAACATAATAGAGAAAAGTAAATCTTTTTGTTGCCTGCTTACAGCCTAATAACGAAACATAGTACTTTTAAGAAGAAAAGTAACCCAACCATTGTATTGTGAGTGTATTTTTCATCAAAATTACATATGTGAGGTGGAATGCGAAAAGGGACCTCTTGTCGGCAATTTCCGATTTTGAGTTATTGATATTTTTATTATCACCTTAAAATTCCTAACAGTTTGGTGCAAATTTCATGTCTCTACGATTTTTTTTGTTTGAGTTATGGACGTTTGAACTTTCTCGAAGGGTGAAGGGCATTTTCAGGAAAACGCCCTCAAAAAGTTTAAATAAACTCAGAATTTATATTTTTCATATTTAAGCGATGCTTTTGGTATAAATGCAAAGCTTATAATGTCCTCTTTAGGAAGAACACTAGTAGTTTCCTTAACTAACGCTAGAATTTAGGCTTATACTGTGTTTATTGCAACATGTAGTACACAAGGGTATTTTCTGAAAAGGGACCTCTTGTCGGCCCCGTGTTATATCTCCATAACGACAAGAGATACCTTTTCAAGGCTGAACATTTACTGCTGCCACATTGTTGTTTAAGTGTTTTATCCAATAATTAGTTTAATATAGTCAAAATGAAGTATAATTAACATCCTAATTAGAACATAATATCGATAGTCCACTGTTTAAAGGACTGTATAGGAAAGTCAACGTTTTTTAACCAAAACCTCGGTTATAGAAAAGGTACCTCTTGTCGGGGCCGTATTAAAATAATCAGACGATGTTCTGCTTTTACTAGAACTTCGTCCTAGTTCTCTAAGTGTCCGCTAGAATTCAGGAGAGACTACTTTTTGAACGAATGTTTCTTTACGAAGTGTGTTGTGGAAAAGGGACCTCTTGTCGGCCATGTTATTTTCCCATAAGCGACAAGAGGTACCTTTTCTCAGGGCATGCAGTGACTAACAAAATGATTTATATCGACTTGTTTAAGCTTTGATTCGACTTTTTAACCGATACACGCCTTTTCTACTCAAAATATCGAATAATAATCGATAAAAAACCGAAAATCGATGATTTGGACCGAAATTGCTGTATTTAGCTGTACTGAAAATTTTACTTTGCCGACAAGAGGTCCCTTTTCGCTTTCCACCTCACATATACAATGTCTCGGGCAGTTATCCCAGATCTTCAAAGTTTTTTACGAAACAAAGCCCTTGTGTCTGTAGGTTGAGCTTGAAAAACCACTCTGTCACTGAAATTCATAAGCAATCAAAATTATAATAGGTTAGATAACAATTATAATCCTTTGCAATATGTAAACTATACAACCAAGTAGCACTGAGGAGCTGCAATTTAGGGGTTGGTGTATTGAGCGCAAGCGGGGATAAGCAGCGATTTTTCAAAACAAGTAAGGATGGGGACCCGAGGTATTTTATATCTATCTTTGCCAATGAAATGACTATACACAACGAGGGTGATGCTGCAATCAGAAATCTCAATAGTTCTTGTCTACCTCCTCCCTTTTGTGTACCACTTCTCCCTTTATGTGCTTATGAAAACTTTTCGCTCACCAGCTCCCACCCTCTCCTTCATCTCAGTGTACCGCGGTCCGAGCTTGTTGAGCGAACTGTTGGTCAGATGAGCGAAGTGGTTATCTAGGTCACTCAGGGAGAACTTCTCTGTGCCGAACCTAAACAAAATGGTGATTTAGAAACTAATTAGTAATTTCAAAATTATTTCATACAGAAATGCTTAGTTTCTATAAAAAAGGATTTAATTTATTTTGTTTATGTTCAGTTGAACAAAAATGAATCAAAATATTACATATGCCTGTGGGCTTAGTGCTTTTATCAAAGCACTAAATGTCATTAATATTGAAGACACCGATACAACCTGAGGCACACCCTGATGTATGATCTCCTAGGTCACCGCTTGACACAATATGAGAAGAAGCCCTCATACATTGGAAGCAAACCCCATAACCACCAACCCGTGGAGCGTAGACTGAAGAAAGAGAAGGAGCTGGAACCTCCTTCACAGATAGTCAGTCGATCGACCATACTACTCCATGGAAAAATTCTCCCAAAGAACCTTTGACCAGTAAAGATTCTTAAAAAATATGATTTTACATATTTCCCCTTGATTTTCTTGTATCAGAACCTGAATATGTCACCCCTAGTATTTTGTAACTTTTTTAATACTTCAGTTTCTTGACGTTTTAACAATTCTTAACAAATATGTGAACAAAGACTTTAGTCTACTTGTCTGTGACAGTTTTCCTGGATGAAAATGGCTTTTATGAGTAAACAGGGATGAAGACCTCAGGAGTGACTGGTGTTATGTTGATAATACACCTACATAGTTTTAGTCTCTTCAAGTCTGAACAAGGCTATACAGCACAACCAAAGTGTAAGCAACTTAAAATATGTTCATGTGTCACTATATCAACTGATTTTCAAGCACTATAAGAGGCTCACCTGGCCAGCCCTTCCTTGTACAAGTAGACGGTCAGGGGGCGGAAGGAAGGCACACAGACATACAACCTTAGGTCAAACTTGTAGCCGCCAATCAGAAGAGGATTCTGAACATACCTCTGTACCACAGCGTTGGAGTAGTACACCAGTTCGCTCAGCTTCTAAAATTGAATGTAAATATTATTTATCATGCTTTTTTGTAAGGTGTGCATATTGGTAGTATAAATGTGTCTTGTTGAATGCAAATATAAACATGACAGAAGACTGAGGTAATTTAGATTAGCTAAAATGAAAATCTTGAAGTTCAATACCACGAAGGAGGTAGATCTTCCTCTAAACTTTGTTTGGAGCTAAATTCTGTAAAATTTGAAACAATCAACACTGACACCAATTTTTGTAAGTTGTTTTAACACCTGGAATAATGCTTTACATGATGCAGGTTAACCTTGAATGCACGTTAACCTTGCATAGGGTGTGTGGACAAAAACTTGACGCCTGCATGGTTTTTGATCAAGGTTCTGCCCACAGACCCTACACAAGGCTACCTTGTCAAGGTTACCTTCAACCTATCCTCCTTCGTGTAAACGCGCCTTAAGGGATGTAAAGTATTCTATTTTATCCAACCTGACAGGGATTATAATATTGCCCTTTCTAATAATATTCCATAGTTTGCCTGTTGCCTCAGTCACAAGTCAGATGTGAATACTGTCAAACTCTGGGATTTGAAGGTGATATCACACACATTCCTTGTGCAAGTATCGCTATGTCGTTTTAATAGGATATCGTAAGTAATTTGCATCTACATAATTGTACCTCATTGGACCTGATGATGACTGAAGTGACTAGTCAAAATATAGCCTTGTACCATATTTTACAAATATTTACCGTACATAGTATATATACAGTATAAAATATAAATATATTTTGAATTGCTGCAAGACATACTTAATTACACCCCGTTGAAATTTCTTACCTGTTTATTGGAATTGTTAATTGATAATTCCGGTGTTTTACGTTCTTCTAATGTATTATCAAAAATTAAACTGTTACTATTCATATTCTGATTTATACCAACATCTAGAGTATACATTTTCACGATCATGGGCAAACGAATTTATAAATAAGGAAGGATCAAGTAATCAAGTAATGTTATGGTGATCATAGCATAAGAGTATGTACTCTTTACGAGATAATTTTGACGGTTTAAGAAAGGCCTTGGTGGGCTGTGGTCCATAGTGAATGTGGTTTTTGTAAAACTATCCAAAGTAAGTTTTGAGATTATTTCTAACTTACTACTACTAGTAATTCTTAAAATAAGTTTTAAGATATAACAGGTCTCCATATAGATTAGAATTATCAGCAGTTTTTTCCCTCAGTGTTAATCTGGAACTATAAACATACAATGTGATTTCTCTGTCTCAGGTTTTATAACCTTCTCTGCTACAATAAGCTCACATTAGCTCATCTCTGGAGATTTCTTTTCCATAAACCCCTGTGCTCTTACCTTAAAGATGGAGATGCCTCTGCCCTGACTCTGGCCCACAGGCTTGCATATCCAGACGTCAGCATGTCCCTGAGCCTGCCCTTCCCCTTGGTTCTGCCTGCTGCATTCCGCCACCAACTTCGTATACTCCAATGGCAAGTTGTACGCTTCTGGGCTACAAACAAACGCAGTCGTAAACTGAAACCTTAATATCAGATTGATATCAGATTTCGATATCAGATGTTTTAATGATATATTCTAAGTGAAGGTGTACTGGGGAGGTAATCCCGTGAAGTATATGTGTCATGCTCCTATTATTTCACTTTGTCCATATTCCAGCCAAGTGCAATTGGCCAGGAAGTCTATTCACGGTTGTTGACCGGTTGAGGGAGGAAGGTATCGGGTTGCGGCAATGGCGCAGCAGGAACAGAGAACATAATAGGGATGCAGTATCTATATATTAATAGGCTAAGGAAATTTTTGTGGTTCTGATTTCTTGGATGCGGCATCGTAAAATCATGAACCTTGGCACACTTATTTAGTACTATTAGGGGATGTGTCGAATGCAAATAATTTTGTGTTTGTGTGTGTAGGGCTACACAAAACCTTACAAAAAATCCTTGTCTTTGGGGGTACCTTTTGGCTTACAAAGTTTACATATGTTAACCTTTTGAGAACTTGCTTTTTGTTTGCCTTTCATTTAATAAACAGCTGCGTTATTCAAATAAATATCTAGCTAAACAGCAAGAACAGATGATTCATAAATACAAAATATTACTGACTACTGGAATGGCAACACTCTTCTCTTAACTCATTCAGTTTTAACTCCACTTTAAAAATATTAACCTGCTTGTGAGGGGTGGAGGAAGAGGGACGGGGAGATGATGAGGTGGAGAGGTTTCAGGCATAAATAAAAAGGCTAATGATTAGCAGAATGGTAACGCCCTTCTGCTATCCGCTTTAACTCCACGTTAAAAAATTACCTGGAGGATAGGAGAGCGAGAGAGAGAGAGAGAGAGAGAGAGAGAGAGAGGGAGAGAGTGATGAGCACAACGAAACCCACAAGATTTATTTTCATATATACGACGACTTAATATTCAAAAAATAGTTGGTCGATTTTCGACCATTGGGCGGTCTCTAGTCCTTTATTAGTTGCCTTATTTGGACTAGGCCAAAAAACAGCTGAAGAAAGATTTTGGCCCCACCAGCAAGTCAATCAGGATTGTTTTTTTTTGTTGTTGTTTCAACTGTTTTTAAGATCATATTGCCTACTAGTCCAATGGCTAAATTATGCTCCCTCAGATTTTGCAATAAAACTAAATCCTATTCTCTATGATACACCATAAAGTAATAGCTTTTACTACAGCTGGTTTTAGTTCATAACCACTTAAGAAATAGGGATGGCAATGATAAATCAATAAATCGAAAATATCAATATTTTGCCTCAAACGTATTGATATACTGTTATCAATATTTATGTTGTGGGGGTAATAGAAGTAGCCTCAAACGGTTCACCGCCGAGGGCCCGCAAAGTCGCCAGACGCATTTGATTTTGCCAATCGCTTTTAAAGTCCGAAATCCCGTTATTTTCAAATTTTATGTAAAATCTTTCCTCGGACTCTGAGATGCATTTTGCACACACACATTGCTTTGTATTAGAGTATACGTAACCCTATTACAGTATAAAGGACCACTATAGTATCAAAGTTGAGACGTTATCGTTATGTATGCGACGGGTGACAAAAATAGATTTCTCACACACATTGTATTGTAGCTAATCTTAGAATTATACTTGAAGGTCAGTTGTACAGGCCTAACCTAAAATTAGTTCTGCACTCAGTTGGCAGACATATCTCAGAACAGAACATAGTTTGCATAAAAAGGAGAGCTGCGATATTAATAGAGATAGAAAATATAGGACAACTTTTTAAAAACTTTATCCTACTGCCATAAGGCAAATATTGTATTGTAACAGGGGCAATACGATACCATTTTTACTGAATAACACTAATGATAATATTTGTTTACACATCTCCTGAAACCATACAATAGAAATATTCATGGTGAGTTGTATGACTAAAAAATATCGTTAACTGACTAAACTGGCACAAAAATAATTCACAAAGCGAAGAGAAATGTGAAAATGAAACAAATCGTGAACTTAAACATCTCTTTTATTAAAAAACTGGTTAATAATTTTGAATACAAGCAACAGTAAATAACAATATTGGCAAACGAACAGTGAGTTTCGCTCCCAAATCGGGAAAACAGAACGCAGTTTGTCAAAGCCCTCCATTTATTATTGTCACTGGGAAAATGTGATCTCGGCACGAACAAAATCTATCACATTATAAAGGCGGCGGCGAGCTCTGATAACAACAACTTGGCTCGGGGTAAAATTGTTAATAGATATTGGTTTTTGTGTAATACTAAAACATTGTGAATAAACTATTGTATATTGCTCGTGTAATGTTATGTCCAGTATAATTGTTTTATTATTAATTTTATTTTTATTTTCTCCTAACAGTTTCTTTCAGTTGCGAGTAAACTAAATCTAACTGAGCATAGTTTGAGTTCGGGGGCAAATTAGGAGTCTATAGGTCCATATCACTAAATTATTTCTGATTTTAGCGAATTTCCCCTATAGGGAGGAAGCTATTACCGTAGTCGGCATGGTAAGACCTAGGCCCGGGATCATGATAACTTTTCGTTTTGAGGTCCCCAGACCCCAAAAACACCATTTGTTTGAAACTGTAGATATATATATCAATATATATATATATATATATATATATATATATATATATATATATATATATATATATATCACACACACACACACACACACACACACACACACACACACACACACAATAAATGTATATGTGTGTGTGTGTGTCCGTGAGCACGATAACTCTCGTAAAAATCATCCAATTTTGATGAAATTTGGTATAAACGTGTAAAGCAACATTTATGACTTTAGTTCGAAAACCAGCCAGATCGCTCCATCCGAAGGGGTATTTTGGGGGGGGGGGGTTGTACCCCAAAAATGGGGTTTTTTGAATATTTTACATATAATTTTGGAAGTAGTCAAATTTTAGTTTTTACCATTGTATTCAGCTTAAAAAAACACACAATTTGGTATTTTGATCATTCCTCTACGTCAATTTGTTACCGAGATATTGAAAGTGCGAAACACAGTACGTTGTCTAATGTTATTCTTATGGAGGAAAAGAACAATTTTATATCTCGCTTATTTCTGAACGTACACTGATGAAACTTGGTATACGGCTTCATCTAGTTGTGGTGAATTGGTATTTGCTAAAAAAACATTTTTTGTCAAAGGCTCTTGTAGCAGCAAACCTGCTTACTCAGCCCCATGTTATTCTTATGGATAATAATTAAATGCTATGTCTCCCTTAATTATGAACATAAATTAATAAAAACTGGTATATGACTTCACCTAGTTGAGTTATATTGATAATAGCATAAAAATCCATTTTTTGTGTTCCTTGATGCAGCAAACCTGCGTACTCAGCCCCAATGTTATTCTTATGGGGAATAATTAAAATTGTATATATTGCTTATTTGTGAATATATTTTTATGAAACTTGGTGACTTTATGTAGTATTAAGACATTTATATCTCCATTGGAAATTCGCTGAGTATGCAGGTTTGCTGCGACGGGGGTATTTAGTGCATGTTTCGAATCCATTGAATCGCCTTTATATTATTTCTGAAGGGTGTTTTCATAGGCCATATCTTCCTTAATTCTTCATCAAAACCGATAGTTGAACCATTATTTTGAAGATTAGCGTCACTGCTGAATGTAAGAATTAAAAAAAAACAATAACCCTGGTAGTATCAATCGTTGGGCCAACGTTGGGAAATGGTTGGCATAGTTCGCTGGCCAACGGTAGGAAATGTCCGTTGGCGCACCGTTGGGCCAACGTTGTTTTGCCAACCAAATGCCAACAATGCCAACCAATACGCAACCAAATGCCAACAGTTTATAATTTTATATTTAAATGGTTATTTTTCTGAAAAAACACGATTCCCAATTGAATTGGCTTAATAAACCAATAATGTAAATTTTCAAAAATGATTTTAAAGCAAAAATATTGTGTTCTGGTCCTGGTCAAGTCTTGAACCTACGACCCTTGACTTCCTGTACAAACGACTTATCCCCCACAGCCACTCTGACTCACGAAAGCTTATGTAAGGACTAGGATACAAAAATAACCTATAGTCTACACCTACACGACTAGGAATAATTTCCTTTAATTCTTCTATAAATTAATCTACTTGCGCAAATCACTGTAATAAGAGTAATAAAAGTAGGAACAATGTAATTTGGTTCTTTTAATTTATGTGTCTATTCTTGCTATAAAATATGATAAACGAAACTACGAGCAATTTAATAAATATTTAATATAATAATAATAATAAAATATATAATGTTAATACGGTATAATATAATATATACATTAATATTAATATATAATTAATAATAACATAATATATTATGATTTGCTAACAATAGCTTTTGATGACCCAACGTCCTGCTATGGTTGGATTTGCCAACACGGGTTACCCAACAATTGGTTCGTTGGCCCAACGTCTCCTATGGTTGGATTTGCCAACCGACCATTATCCAACCACTTCTAACCATTCCAACCATTCCCCATCGTTGGACGAACGATGTATCTACTAGGGAATTCAGAAACTATAAAATTATAATTTAATGGGTGATTCCCTCCTCTTTATTTTTCAAAGCATAGGCGTATTACATATCAACAAGTCCAGCTAGGCCCACTGTAATTAAAAACAGGTATAGGCTTTTCTTTTTTTGGAGAAACTTTGTTTTACTCATCAGTGATGGAAAATGTCCGAAATAATTTTTAAATATAAAAAACAGGTACGTTTCAAAGCGCAAGCTTCACATGGGCGATTCTATTTGTAGTGTATTGCTATTTAATTGTTATATCATTATTATTCCTTGAATATTTATTACAGCTTTATTTGGTTTCTATTATAAATTCGTAACCTCTACACGCAACTCTTCAAATAGCACATCAGGCCGTGCGCCTGTCAGTATGTCTTACTAGCTATTAGATAGTACAATATCCTAAAATTTACATATTATCGTCAGCCACACAAACCCTTATTCGTGACCTATTAACTTCCCGAAATAACTATAGGGCCTACTTATAAACAATTTAATCTCGTTTTTTCTCCACATAAGTCAAAAACCCACATACACCATACATATCGCCTGAAGACACCTGACAATGCAAATTTCCTCCCGAGACTGAAATATTACCGAGTAGCAGTTGAGGAGTTTGGAACGGGCGCGTTTCCATGCAAATGACATGTTCAGCTCGGCTGTGTGAATGTCAGGTTACTGGGACATAACCCTCCCTCCTCAACCCGGAATATCAATGAGTACAGACCATGTCTCCAGTGGGTAAACAGAGGTTGTTGACAACCACCCCCTCCCCCCTCCCCACCTCCTTTCACATACTACCACTACGTTATTGATTGGCAGCCTTTATTTTAAGAGTCGGACTCATTTTAGATTGTTACTATTTTAAACTTTGATAGTTTTTGTTGTAATTGCTTGCATGTGCAAGCTCTTGAACAAATGTGTTTGTAAAGAGTCCTTATAGAATTCGCGGTAGTTCGACTCTCTTTTTTTTAAATCGATGTCTCCATGTAAAAGTTGTAAGTGGTCCTATGGTGAAGTGGGCTATTGGCATAACCCTCCCGGTGAGATTCAAGCCCGGGACCACCGTAGAAGCTCCTAACGCGACCCCATGATCACATTTTAGAGACGATAAAAGCTTTAGAAATATGTTCGCTCTCTTGTAGAAGAATTTGCTGTGTAATTTACTTCACATTTGGGAGGAAAGCCTCTTGCTACAAACCGTTGGACAAGTTCGTTGGGAAAAGGACCGGAAAACCATAACACCATTTTGTACGGACTTTCAACAAATCAAATTTTCCGTTTTTGGGCCCCAAAAGGTTTTATAGGCCTACCCCAGATGCCAAAGAAAACTTGTAATCCGTATCTTGGCATTCTAACACAACAATGTCTCGAGATATATAAGAAAATGTAAATACAGTATTGTCTTATGGGGTATTTACATTGAAAATATACAGCTTTGGAAAAACATTGGACATTCATAGAATCTGTACAACCTCATAAGTAGACTAATGTACAATAATATCACCATCTATTATTGCTGATAAATATATCCGGGTACATTAGAACAGCAAACAAATTTATACATTTTTACAAATTGACTCAAGGGTTCGTTTTAACATAATATTTTTAATTTTGAAGTTTAAAATAAAGTTGTTGAGGTTCGACATTTTTTGTCCCCTCACGACATCGTGCTGTGTAAAAAACTGTTCAGTTTTGTATGTAATAATTAGAATGTTAGTTAAACACCGACGAGTTGGATTTTTCACTTGATGTATAGACATGTGTTAATAAAAATAGCACCACGAGTCTTAGATAAAACCACAAATCAGACACCTATTTACCACATATTTAAATGAAACGATTTGATTGAAATCAGAGGTAAGACACATTAATTGTTCGATAAAGGGTCATACATGATAAATAAAAAGGGTTGAATTAAAATAGGTCCAAACAAAATATTGAAAGGTATAACAAACGGTATACAATTAACAAACCCATCTATGATACCACTGACGTCATCATACACGGATTTTGAGAACAAAATTGTATAATTTTAATCTGAAGTCAAGTTAAACAGCGGTGCCGTTATTTACCATGTAGACTATTTTATATAGGTTTAGTTATAAAATATAATTTAACCTTAAGTCAAAGTAGTCCATTGTACCAGAACTGACTGTGGTCGTATTTTATCCGGGTTTACTTTAAAATAGCAATTTGCAGCATTAGTCTTGGCTAAAGAAAAGTTGTTTGGCGAAGTTTCTGATCACGCAACACTTCGCAACTCTGCCTGTCCTCCAAGAAACCTCTCTTTATTATTTCTTCCACAATTATTTGGTTACTGAAGCATGCCAGGGCTAACGGTATAAGTTAAACTGTATTTATACGCTTTTACCGGTCCAAAATCCCCTAAATATAATTTCCTAGTACAATAACGACAATTAGCTTGTTTCAGCGTAAATCGAATAGCTTTATAAGTTGTAATCCTCACTATTGTGAACTGCTGTAATACTATTGGGTTTCACCTGATTTGGTTTTGGACCAATCCTTATCAAAACGTTAAGAACTGTCGTAAATACAAAATATCCTCGCCGCAGAAAACCTGCGTATTCAGCGAATTTCTAATGCATAATATATGTCTTAATAACACATAAATCCGCATACCAAGTTTCATAAAAATATATTCACAAATAAGCGATATATACAATTTTAATTATTCTCCATAAGAATAACATTGGGGATGAGTACGCAGGTTTGCTGCAACAAGGAATACTAAATAATGAGTTTTTATGCAAATATCAATATAACTCAACTAGGTGAAGCCACATACCTAGTTTCATCAATATACATTCATAAATAAGCGATATATCCCATTTTGATTAATCTCCATAAGAATAACATATGGGATTAGTACGCAGATTTGCTTTAACAAGGAAAGAAAAATGGGTGTTTAGGCAAATATCAATGTAACTCAACTAGGTGAAGTTATATACAAGGTTTTATTAATTTATGTTCATAATTATGGGAGACATAGCATTTTAATTTTTCACTATAAGAATAACCAGGGGGCTGAGTACGCAGGTTTGCTGCTATGGGTACCTTTAGCAAAAAAATTGTTTTTTTGAGCAAATATCAAATAGACCACAACCAGGTAAAGCCGTGTACCAAGTTTCGTCAGTATACGTTCATAAAGAAGCGAAATATAATTATTTTCTTATTCTCCAGCATAAGAATAACATTAGACAACGTACTGTGTTTAGCATTTTCAATATCTTGGTAACCGATTGATGTAGAGGAATGACCAAAATACCAAATTGTGTGGTTTTTTTAAGTTGAATCCAATAGTGAGAATTAAAATTTGATTATTTCAAAAATTATATGTAAAAAGTTCAAAAACCCATTTTTGGGATACAAAACCCCCCCAAAATACCCCTTTAGATAGAGCAATATGGCTGGTTTTCGAACCTAAAGTCATAAATGTTGCTTTACACGTTTATACCAAATGAACCGATCAAAATCGGTTCATTTTTACGAGAGTTATCGTGCTCACGGACACACACACACACACACATATATATAAGTTTAAAAAAAATAATTATGGAGGTAGAATTATGAGTTTTATTTAATTTCGTTGAATAAAAGAACACTGAAAATTACATTCTCAAAGATTCTTACCTGAAGTCGTATATTCCACCGAACACTTTCTTCATACATTTCAGGTACCTTGACAGATTGTCCTTGCGGCAGATGCAGGAGGCCTTGGGAATGTGATTCGTAAACTTAAAACAAAACAGATTCCTAAAATGAAACGGACATTATAGTAAGTGTATTTTGATACTTATGTGATTAATATTTAAACATTGTAAGATATCATCAGTTGTAAAGGATGATTTTTACATAATTGTTTGTGTAAATAAAAATTTAGGTGGCAATTTTAGGCTGGTCAGGTATGAGTTTTATTTATGGATGTAGGGTTCACTTAATAACGAGAGGGTCTTTCCTCCCGAAACTTAGTGTAGTTTTAAACACTGGAAGCAACAGGTAAAATATAAAAAACAAATCTAATAGTAAATTGTTTTTAAAGTCAGAAATTCAGTGCACTTTCCTATACAAGGTTTGTTCAGAGTTGCTGGTACAAACTAATAATAACATCACAAGTAAAAATAAATTCGCTTAAAGACGCTTACAGTTCGCATAGTTCCATTTCATAATGATTCTAGAAATGTTATAAAAACACATACTTTTATAGCGTTTTACATCTTCTTGTTGATTGAAGTAAATGACCCACCTTAGAAATAATGTACTGCTTTTAGTAAAATTCTCCTGGTGGTTGCATCGTGAGCATCTTTACCTTTTTCCTTCAGTTTCATTTGGGTGACTGGTGATTTATAAATTAATTTGTAATAAAATACATTTACGTCTTTTCTCGATAAAAGCCCTAGGCCTTTTAGCATTTAGTTGTCTAGTATAGTTAAAACGTTAAAAGAAAAGATGAACAAAACATACAATCTTTGTTTTTCGTTCATAACGTTTGTGTTGTGCTGTTCATTGGTTCCAACGTGGTTCAAAATTTAAACGTTTTTACACGTAATTTTTCATTAGACTATTTTAACTGCACTCTTGTTAACAATAACAGCAACGAATTCTAAAACAGAATACAGCTTGCGCTATTTTACCAGGCTGCTTTTTAACACCTGACATTCTAAGAGGTTATTTTAAGAAGGGGTTCCTATCACCTTATCTCCTATAAGATCAATCCTGCGTCTCCTATAAGATCAATTTTGACTTCCAAATCCCATTCATCCTTATCAGGATATCCGAAGTTATTAAATTACTGCTAATTTTATAGAGAAACAATTACCTACCGATTTCAGTGAGCAGGATTTTGATAATAATCGTTTGGTAACATTCTAAAATATTCAATATTTGTGATCTTTGTTATGGTCCAACTATATCCTACATGAGCAATGTTTGCTTGATTGGTTGGTTGGTTGCACAATTATCTCGAAAACGTCTCCGAGGATTTCCTTCAAATTTTGGAAATAACTATGTTCTGGTATAAAAATATGTTATAGACAGGTCTCATACCCAGTAAAAATCAAGTTATATTTAAAAAATAAATTGAAAAGTTAAAACAATTAACATTGGGCTTTTGGAGTTTCAAATCAAAACAAAAGAATTGTAACAGCTGTTCATAATCAACCAGAGAACTGTCAAAGTAATACTCTTGTTGTTTATGATTATTAACATGTGGTTTCCTGAGAGCAGAGATTAAAAGATTTGAGTGAAGATTACATATACAGAGTAGTAAAATAAATCAAAGGGACATTGAGCTGTAAATAACAAGTGGAGTGACCTTAAAAATGTAGAAAAGAGACAAATGAGTTATACACATCTGATTATCAGTAGGGGGAAGTAGTGAAATATTACTCCAAGTCATCTAAACAAACTGACTGGCCTTCCCCCGACCAATGCTCGGCCCCTCTAGGTACTAAAAATTATTCTCGCTGCAATCACTAAATCACTAGGGCTCTCTTAAAAAGTGATCCCTACATCAACGATTTCGACTTATCTGTTGAGGGTGGATGGGATTTGGAAGGAGACTTTGGACTCATGAGAGAAACAGGTAGAGTGGCGAAATGCTTCGTGACGGGAACCTACTCATCCAACAGCCACGGTGGTTACCTGCCACGGCTTGAGCTGCTTGTAGTGGTTGAGCGGGAACCCTCCAGTTCTCCACCAGAGGTTCCAGTTGTCTTTGAGCGGCGATCCTTCACTGTACTCCCTCCAGCCCCGCTCCAGGCACACCTGAATAGTAGAAAGGAGAGTAATTAAGTAATACAGTTTTACTCTTGCGATGACTCCAGTATATAGTTGTAAAACCTCCTCCGCTGGATTAGAAGCACCTGGAAAAGGGGGGAAATATAGGGGAATTAAAAACATTTAGTGATGTTTCCTCCTGCAGCACCATTCCACTAATACCTCGCAGAAAACCCTTTTTGAAAACCCTTCGCAGATTAAGCTCAATTTTGCCAGAACTTTCTAAGCTGGAAATTGTCCGTTCAACCATTTTTCCTGTAATATACTATGCTCTTCCTGCTTTTGCCTGTTGCCTTACTCAGGAAAATTTGACGATCCTTTCCCGGCTGCAGAACAGAGCGCTTAGATTTGTCTATAACCTGAAAAAATTTGATCACATTAGTGAGTACAGATTGAACTCCAAGGTGTTGTCAATTATGGGCTCCTCCGATATGCAAACTGTCAACTTGATTCACAAAGTTCTTCAGACGGGAAAACCTGAGTACCTTAGGAGGAAGTTGGTCTTTAGGCACGAGATTAAAGAGCGTAGTACCCGACAGGACAGCCTATTGCACCTGCCAAAGACAAAACTGGAAACGGGGAAAAAAGGGTTTAGGTACTTTGGCCCAAAAAGTACAATGCTTTGCCATCCACCTTAAAAGATTGCAGTTATTTTAGGTTTAAGGAATATGTAAAGGAAGTGTTCGTCTGACCTGGACATTTACTTTTTATTTTTCGTTTTGTTTTTATGGAATGTTATGTTATTTTATTTTATTTTCTGACAAAAGTTGTAATGAAAAACAGAGTTTGTACTTTGATTAACGCTTGCCAAATAAAGACCTTATTTATTTATTTATTTATTTTATTTACCTCCGACACAAAGAAGGCCATATTTGAAAATTTATGCTTTCGTCCTTGATTTGGGGGCTTTTAAAACAATCATCGCCTTCCTTATAATAAGCCTCCTTGACCACCTTCCTTGGTAATGAAACCCCTGCTAATAATAATTTCAGCCCTCATCATCATCATCATTGTTGCGGATTAGGAAACCCCAGCATAGCTGCTAGGCACATCTTCCACAAGCGGGAATATTGCGCAGGTTACCGGAAGGATAGGATATAGCAGGAAAGGAAAGGGTGGGATGGGACGGCAGCCAAATCGACCCTTCAGAGGGCCAACTCCTGTGCCCCTGTGACAGCTGGGAAGAGGCTCCCAAACAGGGGTCCCGCATTCTGCCCTCCAACTGGTCAATTAACTGACAGGGTATCCATGTACAACAGCCAGGGATCATCCATTCTCAGGTTGGCAGGTTGGGGACCAAACCCGGAGATTCTGTCCCTAGCCGCTGCAAATGGAGGGACCAAAGGTGAAAGGGAAGTTTGTCATAATGGACAGCCAAAAGACTTACCATATGTAATGACAACTTCATTTGCTACTTCATTTGCAGCCTCAAAACTGGTATAGACCAGTTTTAAGGTTGTCCTGGGACTCTTTCAGCCCTCTCAAGTCATGATACTTAAGAAGGCGTGGGACGGTTACAAAATTAGTGGTTCTAGTTGCCCGTGAGTGGGAACCCTTGCTGTAGGACTTCGCCCCTCAGCCACGTCTAAGGGAGAGGAGGGGAGATTTAGACTTTGAGAAGTTATACAGTTGTCCACGAGCTGCCAATTATCAGTAGACCCAATATTATTTATTTTCAATTATTTATCTAATTATGTTTATTGTTTTATTATTATTACTCGTAGCCTGTCGCGGCTTCGCTCGCGATCACAACGTAATATTATACTGACATTCCCGTATATAAATATTGTGTTACCGTTCCAAAGCCAACATGGCCTGCTGATTAACTGTGTTTACTCTATCCAGCTGATTGCTTAATACTTATAGTTATTTTCCAATGTTATGCTTATGGGAAAAAAATCAACTTTAAGGGTCCCCAGGGCCTCACTCACAAATTATTTCTCTATAAAAAAAGTTTCCTGCACAATTTCACGTTAGGCTCTTTCCAATGACACCAAAAACATGAAAATCGGTTCAGTAGTTTAGGAGGAGTGAGTGTCACAAAAAACCTGCTCGCCTATTAAATAAGTATAGATAGATTACTAATCTTTTTAAGCTGTGTAGTTACGCCAAAGACGTTCGAACATTGCTTGATATCTAGAGGAACTTAAAAGACAAACTATTAAAATACAGGGCGTCCCGCGAAAGTATAACGTAACTTCGGGATCTGATGGAACTTACTGAAAGGTGCAACAAACATCGTGTACTATACTTTCCCTAAATTGCTTTGTTTCACTTCAGTCTGTCCGATTGCAATTTGAACAATTTCCTTCATTAAATATTACTACACAATACAAGAAACCCAAATTTTTGTAAACTCTTATTACTATCAATGTCTGATAGTAAACAAATATTTTGTTGTTACGTTATCCAATTTCAAATGGCAGCGGTTGTATTTTTTCAACTCGAATAACTGAAGAACTAAACTAGTAAAAACACTATTTTGATTATAAAAGTGTAGACAATTTAAGATAAACTAAAATTATATATTTTTTTATGAAATTCAGTTGTAAAATAAATGATTAATTAAAGTTTCAGTGTTCACAGTCACGGCTCAATCCACGAGGTGTTCATTGTTGACACCGTGATCTAGAGACATTTTACTTGGTCTGCCGCGCTGCGACTAGGTACACTAAAACCTGCATTACTCCCTTATTTTACTACCGAACTTCATAAACAGGGAATGATTAAGTTTTTCGTTAAAGTCTCTACATTCTTTTGTTAAAATAGTATTTATCAAAGAGCTAAGTTTTTAGTTATTCAACTACAACAAATAGAAACTGCCTCTTTTTGAAATTAGATAAGTTAAAAACACAAATAATTTTGTGATACACCAGCAAACCTTATGTGTTCATACACGAGTTTATAAAAACTCGGCTTGCTTGAGTCGTAAAAATAACAGACGGTGGAGAGTTACGGAAGATGAAGCGATTTAAAAAGAGGTTATACGACGTTTTTTACTAATTTTAATAAGCTCCATAAAATCCCCAAGTTTTGCCATACTCTCGCGGGGCACGCCGTGTTTCAAAAATGTTTCTCCATGATAAATCGCACTCCGTTTTTATAAGACACTAAACAATTTTCTCGGTAAATAAAAATTAAAGAATAAAATAAAATAAAATTTATGGTATTGTATTTCAAATAATTGTAAAACGTTTTCCGATACTGTTCAAAGGCATAACATTTACCCGAATATAATTTCATAGACAAAAATACCGCATATAAATTACACCGGTAATAGAACAAAAACGGAAATACCGGTATAGTTGAAAGGATGAGAAATAATTGGTAGAAATCACGAAAGAGGATGGAAATACGGCATCGTACAAGCCATAAACAACTATTAATCGACCGATCGTGACGTCGGCAACGACTACATTGTGTGTACGCACGCCACAAACAATTAATAAGTTCTAAACTGGTCGAATTATGGCTCTAGCAGAAACAGCGGCGTAGAAAATTACAACGGACAGTAATGGCGGTTTAATATTGAAAGTCTAACTGGGCCAATTTGAGTAGAGACAATCCCTGAGTAGAGGAGGGGTGTGCGTCGCGGCAGTAAGAAACGAGAGTTAAGGGCCAGGGGCACACGCACCCTCCACAACTGGGTCGGCTAATATGTTATTGCAACCGCGGGGACGACAGGGCCTGCCTCGTACCTCCTATAGCAATTAGGGGTCTTAGATGCTCCGTTGGGAACCATCTAAGATTGAAGTTTTTATTTCAAAATAATTTAATATAAACTTAAAATGCTACAGATCAAGATGTTTAACATCTTTCCCCTTTAAACATTGAGTGCGCTTATCAAACAGAGACTATAGCTGTGGAGGGTTTAATTACCTGCGGTGTCCTCAAGGATCCGTATTAGGCCCAATTATTTTCCTTATGTATGTAAATAATTTGTATGATGCACATCATGGTCGTCTCGTGTAATAATGATTTCGCTGATGACACAGATTTATGTTACTTAAGAGATATAAAACTTCTTAATGTTTATAAATGGTTTGTATCAAACGCTTTGTCTTTAAATTATAAAACAAAATACATGTTATTTAATACAAAAAAGGAAGATACCTTCGATAAAGATTTGCTATTCCATAAAGATGATTGCGAATCTGATTAACAGTGTAAAGATTGCAGTGTTGAAAAAGCGCATACAGTTAAATAACTGGGAATTGGAAGAATAATGCAACTAAACTTATACAAGAACTATATACTGCAATTAGAAAATATTGTTTACTTAGAAAGTTTTATTTCTTACCGAAATCACTGACCATCAAATATTAGTAAGCCTACCCCATTAGTAAGTCTTACTCGTATGCTTCATCCTGCTGGGGAGGAAGATATTATATGTCATTTTTTACTCCAATAATTATATTTCAGAAGTTTATCATTTGAATAATAGGCTATTAAACAGAACAAGATTAGCACATTGTTGGCTACTTTAAGCACTACACTTCCTTCTACATTGTTTCGGGATTTAATGAAATTCCACCCGTTATAAATTATACCTACTTCCTTACATTTAAAACTCAAAACCTATCACAAACTAGCCTACACTAAAACTGTCTTTTATTATATACTAGCTGATGTACCCGTTCTTCGTACAGGAGTTTTATTTACCCGATCCATAGTCAATGCAATTTGCATATTTTAGTTAGCTCGAAACAGCTGTTCTTGCTTCTGCTCTTTAAGTTGTCAAACAGAAGATTCCTCAGCTGTTCGCATTAGTTTCTGAATGTTTACTTTCTTCTGACATGCAAACATTGAAACTTAGGACGTGCACTGGTTGTAGCCCGAGGGGATTTTAAGGAAGTGAATAGGCCTATGTAAGGCAACAAACATACCCATGAACCCATGAAACTTTTTTTTTCATGGGTTCAAGATCTACCTTTGTGTAAAGTTTCAGCCCAGTCGGTTCAGTAGTTTTTGCGTTTACCCGGAACATCAGACAGACAGACAGGCAGACAGACAGACAGACAGACAGACAGACAGACAGACAGACAGACAGAAACCACCTCTTCTTTATAATATTATAGATTTGGTTTGCATTTTAAATTTGGTTCTCTATTAAAAAATTAAATGTAAAACAAATGCAGGTTGGATAGTTATAAGTTTTGAGTTGTAAATGCCAGTAAGTACTAATGAAGGGATGAGTTTATTTTCCTTGCGAAACGTAGTACTGTATAGTTCTATCTAAATCGAGACAGAAGAGATACAAAATCGCACACATGCTCTCTGAATTCCGAGTTCTATATAGCGTGTGTGCCCTTCTAAAAGGGCAATTCACTAACAATACCACCAACGACTTAACTTGATCAGTGAACCTGTATTATGTTTATTTTACTAAAGAAGCTGCTTCTCACGATCTTGATCCGCCAAAAACTATAGTTTGTGCACAGTTAAACGTCCAAAAAATAACGAAAATTTCAACCCAACTCTGATTAGATCTAAGAATTTCCCAAGCGCATTGAAACAATTGTTTTGATTTAGTTAAAGTTGTTCCTGCAATATGTGTCACCAGTACGATGATAGCACTGAGCTCTATGGTTGACAGACGTAAAATGACAGTCATGAGAGTATAATCTTTAATTTTCTTTTCCTACGTCTGCCCGAGAAAGCGGTTGTTTTCGCACTCAATGTAAGTCGCAAAACAGGCGATTAACGTATTCATTTTACTTTGCGCACTCATTAATGAATTTCCTTTGGAAAGCGAACTATTAGCATGACACGTACGGTGAAACTTAAGCCCAGGACCTCCATAGAAGTTCCTAACGTGACCCCCTGAACATGTTTTGGGGGGGTCGCTCAAAATTGTATATATTTTGAACACTGGATAATAAACATCTGATCTATTGTTGTTGTTCCCTATCAACATAAACAAAACCTGTATTTTGTTGAAGTTTAATTAAACTGTGTTTACATAAAAAAGTGTCCATAAATTGTGGGTAGGCCTGGTTATGTTACTACTACTTTAATCAGGTGTAGTATATATTTAAGATATATAATATAGGCTATCATTAATATTATACATATCATACTGTATAATCAATATTTGGCAGACGTAGGAAAAATTTAATATGCAACTCGTGCGCAAAGTGACTTTGCTGCACTCGTGAGAAACTATTCCGCACTCGCCACGGCTCGTGCGTAAACATTTCTCTTGAGTGCAGCAAAGTGGCACTTTGCGCACTTGTTGCATGAATAACAATTTCATGGTTTTTAATTGTTTTTTATTTTTCTAATGTAGTGGCGAAGGTAATCTTCAAAATGAGTTTATTTAAGTTTCAATGTATAGTAATTTATAAATTCAATGTTGTATTATAGCAACCAGTGATAAATTGATAAAGAGTTGGCTTAATTGGTTTTGATCAACTACTAAGGGAGATATAGCCATCCTTGAAAATAACATAAAGATAGCAATAGAAAATATAAATTACCATCAAACACAATGCCATTTTGAAATTTGAAGGAAAAGTTTTGTTTATCATCATTCGATTGAGAGTGATAAATGGAGGGTGGATTCTATAACTCACCTTCTTGATCGTCCAGTTGTTCTTTAAAAACAAATGCCCAGGGAATTCTGTAGCTGAGCTGTTGAAGTATGTTGATTAATGAATGCGGAATACACATGTTCCAAGTAGTCGTCAGATCCGAGAATATGGCTTTCACTGATTTCACGGGTACTGTATCAGCTAGATTTTAAAAGCCGACTGGCTCATCGGTACCACATTTCAGCTTAATCGGTCCAGTCGTTTCTGCGTGGTAGAGTAACAAATATTGACAATTTCCTAACTGATCACAGTGTAGGTCCGCGAATATATAAAAGCCTGTACATCAGCGTGTGTATAAACGAGGCAATCCAGTTGTTGGAACTCGAGCATATGAGTGGCAATCAAGAAAAACAATGACAATCTGTAGTTATATGCTCCTTAAAACAGCCGTTTATTTAAATTAATTGAATTAGGAAACACACATGTGACGTAAACCAAATAAAACTCACTTCCATAAGAATAACATGGGATCTTGGAAGTCCCGTGGGGCAGAGCCCTGAGGACATTTCTAAACGGCGATAGGTATATAACACTCCTTGGTACATAGACTACATTTTTGCAAACTTTCAGCAGAATTGGTCCAGCGGTTTTGGCGTGATGGAACAATAAACAGACAGACAGACACCACCTCATTTTTATAATAGTAGTGAGTGTAATGTCATGACACTTCAGAAGAAAGCTTGAAGCAGCTGTTCCTGATGATGTACTGTGTTTTGTCAATATCAACAGCTGTTGAATGTTAAATCCTATCCTATACTCTAATATGAGTAAGGTTTGCTTGTATGCTTGCTTGCTTGCTTGATTGCGACACTGATCTCAAAAACGGCTCCAACGATTTCCTTCAAATGTTCGAAATGACCAATTTATGGGATAAAAATAAGTTCTAGACAGGCCTTATCCCCAGGAAAAATCAAATAATGTAAACAAACTAAAATGAAAAGTTAAACAAATTAACATTGGGCTTCTCTGGAGTTTCAAATCAAAACAAAAGAATTGTAACAGCTGTTCATAATCAACCAGGGAACCGTCAAAGTAATACTCATGTTGTTTATGATTATTAACATGTGGTTTCCTGAGAGCAGAGATTAAGAGATTTGAGTGAAGATTACATATAGTAGTTATAGTAGTTAAATAAATCAAAGGGACATTGAACTATAAATATAAACTGGAGAAACCTTAAAAATGTATAAAAGAGGCAAATGAGTTATACAAATATGATTATCAGTAGGGGGAAGTGGTGAAATATTACTCCGAGTCATCTAAACAAACTGATTGGCCTTCCCCCGAGCAAAGCTTAGCCCCCAGGTACTTATATCTATATCTATAAAAGACAAAGCCCTGGCTGACTGACCGACTGACTGACTGACTCATTCATCACTAATTCTCCACCTTCCCATGTAGGTAGAGAGCTGAAATTTTGTGCAATGATTCTTTAGGCATAAAATAGGAAAACTAAGTGGTTTTTATCCTGATCTGACCTTAGGGCTCCGCCAGAGATCCCGTCAAAGTTCCCATGTATTTCTTATGGACATTCATTTTTGTTTGAGCTAATGAAAATACAAACAGCTGATCTTGATTCGTAGTAGTTCCACGGGCTAACCACAGAATGCAGAACACACAACTGTCATAGTTTTATAAATTACTAGTAGCCTGTCGCGGCTTCGCTCGCGATGACAACGTAATATTATACTGACATTCCCGTATAAATATTGTGTTACCGTTCCAAAGCCAACATGGCCTGCTGATTAACTGTGTTTACTCTATCCAGTTGATTGCTTAAAACTTATAGTTATTTTCCAATGTTAAGCTTATGGGAAAAAACTCAACTTTAAGGGGCCTCAGGTCCTCACTCACAAATTATTTCTCTATAAAAAAGTTTCCTGTACAACTTCACGTTAGGCTCTTTCCAATGACACCAAAAACATGAAAATCGGTTCTGTAGTTTAGGAGGAGTGATTGTCACAAAAAACCGGCTCGCCTATTAAATAAGTATATAGAATTTGCGGGGCGACGCCTGCGGAAACAGCTAGTTGATTTATATTCTACCATAAGAATAACATTGGAACTTTGAAAGCCCAGGGGGGGCGAGCTCTGAAGGTGGATGTTTTCTAAAATCCTAAAAGGCACATCTAGACGAACGGCTTCTAAATAACACATAAACCATGATTTCAAAACCTAATAGTTTCGCCAGCAGCCTGTTCACAAAAATCAACTTCTTTTTATAAATAGATAATATAGATACATATTCCGCAAAGTGGTGACAAAGAAGCTTACAGTTGGCGTGGAGACAACCCGAATTGAGGAGACACTTGAATCAATGAACACTCAACCACTGTTCGTGCCTTTGGAAATTAGAGCGCTGACGCTGTCAAAACTAATTTAAACCAGAGATTCGCGTTCCTCTGATACTAAGAGTAATAGCGGTTTACATTTATGTTATAAGAAACAATAGTAGTATTGTTCAATATCATGAATAATCGAGCACAGGGAATCACAACTTTAATGTCGCTAGCCCGACCATGTTAGTATTAACAAGTAAAATATGAGCCATTATTTAGTACCTATTTCGCACTATTTAGCATCACCATTACAAGAATTAGTACCTTTCGCAGAACTAAATAGTTCAGTTTAGCTAGTTTACATGCTGGCTTATCGGAAAACAAAATCAACTTTGTCTCATTTCATTACTCAAAATCATTTTGGTGGTCTAAATTATAAAAAAGAGGTGTTGGGTAGAACCAATTAAGCTCTATCTAATATTATGAATGTTATGATAATCTTAAAAATTTACTAAACATCGGTATGGTTTTCTTGAATATTTTAATTTTAATAACATCACTATGTGAGAGGTATATTAATTATTTTAGGTTGGTACTAAATAGTAAGAATTAGTTACCAATCAAGCCCCTTGGTACGTCAGCAACCTCACTCTTCATAAAGACACTTGTATACCTTTTGTAGTGGAAGAAATAGAACGCTTCACTGTAAAATATCTTTCAAAATTAGACAGTCATCCTAATCACCTTGCAGTGAACCTTCTGGACAAGAGTGACCACATCTACAGACTAAAACGCCATAGTGTCCTGGATTTGACATCACGGTTCAAAACATAGTTTAAATATATTTTTATTTTGTTAGATTTGTTACTGGACAAATACTAACTCATGCCTTTGTAAATTTATCACATTTGCTTATTGTTTTGTAACTAAACAGATTGTATGTAAATAAAGTATGTATGTTAAAAAATAAATAAATACAAAAATGGCAAATGTTTAACTTGCAATTACACATGTAAACATGTACATAGACACGTTTTACGTCACTCATTTAAACTAGAGGGTTCACATTTTGGAGTTTAAACATAATCCTAAATACCCCCGTCGCAGCAAACCTGCATACTCAGCGAATTTCCAATGGATATATAAATGTCTTCATACTACTTAAAGCCACTAACCAAGTTTCATAAAAATATATTCACAAATGAGCGGTATATACAATTTTAATTATTCTCCATAAGAATAACATTGGGGCTGAGTACGCAGGTTTGCTGCAACAAGGAACACAAAAAATTGGCTTGTATGCTAATATCAATATAACTCAACTAGGTGATGTCGTATACCAGTTTTTATTAATTTATGTTCATAATTAAGGGAGACAGAGCATTTAATTATTCTCCGTAAGAATAACAAGGGGCTGAGTACGTAGGTTCGCTGCTACGGGAGCTCTTGGCAAAGAAATTATTTTCTTGAGAAAATATCAATGGAGCACAACCAGATGAAGCCTTATAACCATGTTTCGTCAGTATACGTCCATAAATAAGCGAGATATAAAATTGTTCCTTTCCTCCGTAAGAATAACATTAGACAACGTACTGTGTTTAGCAATTTCAATATATCGCTAACCAATTGACTTAGAGGAATGATCAAAATACCAAATTGTGTGTTTTTTAAGCTGAATCTAATGGTAAAACCAATATTTGACTTTTTCAAAAATTATATGTAAAAAGTTCAAAAAACAATTTTTGGGGTACAAAACCCCCCCAAAATACCCCTTCGGATGGAGCGATAAGGCTGGTTTTCGAACTTAAAGTCATAAATATTACTTTACACGTTTATACCAAATTTCATCAAAATCGGTTAATTTTTACGAGAGTTATCGTGCTCACGGACACACACACACACACACACACACACACACACACACACACACACACACACACACACACACACACACACACACACACACTCACACACACACACACACACACACACACACACATATACAGTTTCGAACGAATGGTATTTTTGGGGTCTGGGGACCTCAAAACGAAAAGTTATCATGGTCCCGGGCCTAGGTCTTAGGTCTTACCATGCCGACTACGGTAATATCTTCTTCCCTAAAGAGGAAATTCGCTAAAAGAGTTAAAAATATCTTTGTCTGCTCCACTCCTAGACCAATGTTACCATATAGGTTCTAACAAAGAACAACGAAGCAGACTAAGACCGAGATACGGCCCAGGTAATAGTTATCGCAAAGTATGTCTGGCATATAAGACGGAGCCTTGAGGGCGTAAGCCTAACGTAGGCCTACCATGTAGCCATGTGATATCCAGTTCCCAGTACTACGTCTGGTTGGTAGGTGCCCCGCACTACAGGACACCTGGGACGCCTCTGTTCCTAGCGTAAGGCCTACCATGTAGCCATGTGATATCCAGTTCCCAGTACTACGTCTGGTAGGTGCCCCACACTACAGGACACCTGGGACACCTCTGTGCCTAACGTAAGGCCTACCATGTAGCCATGTGATAACCAGTTCCCAGTACTACGTCTGGTAGGTGCCCCACACTACAGGACACCTGGGACACCTCTGTGCCTAACGTAAGGCCTACCATGTAGCCATGTGATAACCAGTTCCCAGTACTACGTCTGGTAGGTGCCCCACACTACAGGACACCTGGGACACCTCTGTGCCTAACGTAAGGCCTACCATGTAGCCATGTGATAACCAGTTCCCAGTACTACGTCTGGTAGGTGCCCCACACTACAGGACACCTGGGACACCTCTGTGCCTAACGTAAGGCCTGTAGCCATGTGATAACCAGTTCCCAGTACTACGTCTGGTAGGTGCCCCACACTACAAGACACCTGGGACACCTCTGTGCCTAACGTAAGGCCTAACATATAGCCATGTGATAACCAGTTCCCAGTACTACGTCTGGTAGGTGCCCCACACTACAGGACACCCGGGACACCTCTGTGCCTAACGTAAGGCCTACCATGTAGCCATGTGATAACCAGTTCCCAGTACTACGTCTGGTAGGTGCCCCACACTACAGGACATCTGGGACACCTCTGTGACTAACGTAAGGCCTACCATGTAGCCATGTGATAACCAGTTCCCAGTACTACATCTGGTAGGTGCCCCACACTACAGGACACCTGGGACACCTCTGTGCCTAACGTAAGGCCTACCATGTAGCCATGTGATAACCAGTTCCCAGTACTACGTCTGGTAGGTGCCCCACACTACAGGACACCTGGGACACCTCTGTGTCTAACGTAAGGCCTACCATGTAGCCATGTGATAACCAGTTCCCAGTACTACGTCTGGTAGGTGCCCCACACTACAGGACACCTGTGACGCCTCTGTGCCTAACGTAAGGCCTACCATGTAGCCATGTGATAACCAGTTCCCAGTACTACGTCTGGTAGGTGCCCCACACTACAGGACACCTGGGACACCTCTGTGCCTAACGAAAGGCCTACCATGTAGTCATGTGATAACCAGTTCCCAGTACTACGTCTGGTAGGTTCCCCACACTACAGGACGGACACCTATGACGCCTCTGTGCCTAACGTAAGGCCTACCATGTAGCCATGTGATAACCAGTTCCCAGTACTACGTCTGGTAGGTGCCCCACACTACAGGACACCTGGGACACCTCTGTGCCTAACGTAAGGCCTACCATGTAGTCATGTGATAACCAGTTCCCAGTACTACGTCTGGTAGGTGCCCCACACTACAGGACGGACACCTATGACGCCTCTGTGCCTAACGTAAGGCCTACCATGTAGCCATGTGATAACCAGTTCCCAGTACTACGTCTGGTAGGTGCCCCCCACTACAGGACGGACACCTGTGACGCCTCTGTGCCTAACGTAAGGCCTACCATGTAGCCATGTGATAACCAGTTCCCAGTATTACGTCTGGTAGGTGCCCCACACTACAGGACACCTGGGACGCCTATGTGCCTAACGTAAGGCCTACCATGTAGCCATGTAATAACCAGTTCCCAGTACTACGTCTGGTCGGTGCCCCACACTACAGGACACCTGGGGCGCCTCTTTGCCTAACGTAAGGCCTACCATGTAGCCATGTGATAACCAGTTCCCAGTACTACGTCTGGTAGGTGCCCCACACTACAGGACACCTGGGACACCTCTGTGCCTAACGTAAGGCCTACCATGTAGCCATGTGGTAACCAGTTCCCAGTACTACGTCTGGTAGGTGCCCCACACTACAGGACACCTGGGACGCCTCTGTGCCTAACGTAAGGCCTACCATGTAGCCATGTGATAACCAGTTCCCAGTACTACGTCTGGTAGGTGCCCCACACTACAGGACACTGGGACGCCTCTATGCGTAACGCAATTCTGATTCTCCGTCGACTACTGTGGGTGTTTGATTGGTCTTAAATCTAACAGTTGGGCGAAGGGTCAAGAATCTATTCGGTTTTATTTTCATAATATGGCATTACAATATCTCCTGTTCGAACCTTTTCCTAATTTACTTTCTGAAAACTGTAAAATTATTTTAAAGGAATTAATGAGTACCTAATTATTTTTCGTATTGTGTGATGCCTGTTATTCCTCAGCTGGAACTTTCGATACGGAGAGAAACGAAGGTGTATGTAAAAGACTCATACAAGCATTATTGTCAGTGCCATCCTTGCGTTTGCCCGGGTTTGACCTCACAGGAACTAAACCATTAGGGGTGTCCGAGTAGTGATTTTTTTTAATCGAGTCGAGTCTAGTATTGCCAATTATTTTCGAGTTTCGAGAATTTTCGAGCGAGTATTTGCCATCATTTGGTAGTTTAAAATAGTGTAATGGGATTTGGATACCACCCTAGATTTGATAATCTAAACATGGTTTCTAACTAATACATGAGTAGCTATACTAAGTTTTGGCCAGTAAAATCAAACTGGATTACGTAGTGACAAACAAAACACGGGTTGACATTCGTTTCCGGCCGATGAAACAGGGCTCGGTTGTCATTTGACCAATTTACTGGTCCAGACATCGCTTATAATCAATATTAAGTGACGAAATCGTTAGTAACGGCCGAAATTACGCGGTCCGATCGTCATTTTCGGCCGAATTTACGTGATACGATTGCCTTTTGCAGACGTTACTACACGTTTTGGCCTGTCACAATAGTTCGCGGTTGTCATTTTTGGCCGATTTTAGGTGATGCGATCGCTTGTTTCGGCCGTTACTACGCGTTTTGGCCGGCCGCAATCGTTAGCGATCGTCCGGAAATCGGCGGGAAATACTCGCTCGAACTTTCGAGTAGTTTTCAAAACTTCGAGTTGAGTTCGAGGATTAAAATACTCGGCCGAAAACTCGAAGTTTCGAGTACTCGCACACCCCTAAAAAGCATCCATAATTTTTACAGACTTTTTGTATTCTGATATTGTGAATCCTACCAACCGGTAAAACAGTTGTTAAAAACCTCATCTACCTTTGGCTCTTACTCCAGCCATTACACAACACACCGCATAACCAAAGGAAACTCAAGTCATTGCAATCAATAGTGACCTTTCCTGTGATGATGGATAGTGCATTCAATCAATGGTTCACAAAGATTGTCTGCGTCTCTTTTGTTTCCGACCTTGCTCTGATCTGGTTAATTTTCTATTGGTCTAGTATCGGGGCTTTAAAAGGGCAACGAATTTCATTTGGGAAATATTAGGTTTGAAACTGTAAAAAAATCGGTATTATACTGTGTATATAAAAAATCATTTCAGGGAATGGAGCAAATTACTGAAAATATGTGTGTAGTAACTGCTGTTTGTTTATTCTGGGGCGCTGTTTAATGTCTTGACCGACATTTCTAGCTAAATCGATGAATTTTTAAAAGACAATGGGCCAGTTGAGTTGAAGCAAGGATGATTAAATCCGAAGATATATGAAAAACAATCATAAGACAATGCTGCAAATTTGAAAATCCCATAAGGGAGGAATTTTTGATTGAGTATAAGGCGAGTTATGCGGTAGATAAATGAATGCTAATGCTTGATGGCAAATCTGGGCGTGCATACCTTTAATTAAAGACCTCAATTAAGTAAATCGGTCGGGTAGAAGAGCCAAACGGACTCAGAAAAGAAAAACCTATATTTTTTAATATATAAGATTTAGCCCAAGATTTGTTATTGCAATAACATTGCTAACTCTGCTCACAAAATAGGACAACTTTACCCCCCCTCCCCCCCCCAAAAAAAAGTGTAGTAAATTGCGTGACAATTGTACGCGTAATTTAGTAAAATTACTATTAATTAATGTACATTTTGCAAATCCTTAAACAGGAGTTTTTACACAGTTTTAAAGTGCTCCACCCTCAATTAGTCAATGATAACATAAATTATCTCTCGCTGGTTTTCCCGGTGCAGTTTTAATGCTAACTCATTTTATCTCAAATAGGTATAAAATATCAGTAGAATAATCGCGCCAAGAGAGTTGGTAATATGCTAATATTTAATTCACAAACAGATTTTGTGTCACGCTGAGATCTCAGAAACCACTAGACCGATTTTTATAATTGAAGTATCTATCGAAAGGTAACAGATACGCAGATTTGTAGAACATCATTAGAATTAACATCAACCCTCAGGACTACAACCCACAGGCCTTCAAAGTTGCAACAGTAATCTTATGGAAGAACAGTAATCATTGAAATTGGTCATTTTACTGCTGTTGAAGGTAACAAAACACAGTTTAAGCCAGATCAGCTGTTGTAAGCTAAATTCTCGTATGCCACAATTACTAACAGAACCGTATTTGCTCGAATTAGAGCATATGTATCTGCTAGTTTATAATACAATTGTACAAGTTGTTATCATACTACTGTAGTTTTAGCACCAATTATGTCTATACTTAGTTGTAAACGCCTGGAAACTCCAGTCTACCGAGGGTTCAGCAGTTTATAGTGATAGCATTTTGCAGCTCTAAGCAAATACGATAAGTTTCTCTTTACAAAATACATAATATTTAAGCAACACCTCTAGTTCGCTATAGCTACAACAACACAATCCCAATTCCCACAATCCTTGAACCTTTCCAAGGGAGACCAAAGTTTTGTCTTTACTTATATGTAAACTCTAAAAACGCATCAATACACTCACAAATTCAAATCCCCACATTTTTTTAAACAGTTGATTTTGTCAAAATCAGCGCTAACCGTATCCAATAGCGTGTTTAATGATATTTTGAGGAGTTAATTACAATGGAAGTCGAAACAAGTGTAGCCGAGCTATTTGCGGCCGAGCAGTCGTGAGCGGCTAAGTGGCGAGGTCTAATCGCGCCGCGCCATGCGACTCGCGGGGGAGAGGCCAGTGCTCTACTACGGTCGAAATGCGATACCCTTAAGAGGGAAGGGGCGGCGGTAAACTACCCCTATGAAAAAAACTCCTATGTCATTTTGACGAGAGAGATTTGGGGGAAATTTCCAGTCGGTAGCTAAATTTCGGGTGGCATTACAATAACGTGACCTCGTGACGTCAAAATGATGTAGGCGTTTTTTCTTAGGGTACTTTTCCGGGGGTAGTTTTCCGGTGACTCAGAGGGAACCTTCCTAGTTGTAGGGACTTTGGAGGATACTGTAGTCGTTGATAGGATTGCAAGGATTGCAAAACGATTTATTCTTTCCTTAATTATAAGAACTGTACAAGGAGTTTGTACAAGAGAAGTACTTTTATATAATTCAAAATATCCTACCTAATAAAATAATTTCCAAGATCGAAAAATCAAAACGAACATATACAATATGCTTTATGGTAAAGTTATATAGCATTAACACTACGTATTAATTAGATTCCACGGATGTCCCATTTGATCCTTTGTATTTTCAGTTGAACGTTGTTTCGATTTTAATGGGTGCACCACGAATAATTTGTGAAATATAAATATAATAAAGTATGTAGTAAAAATACAATAGGAAAAAATCTAGTGAAAAACATTCTAAACGAGTTTTATAAGTTTTACTTAGACAACAAACATTATATTAGCTCATACTAAAATTAGTTGTCTATAGCAGCTAAACAAACCTCAGTTTCGAATAATTAATCAAACCTACGATCACATAGAAATCTATCACGACTACAGCTCGATTATTCCATACTTTTGTGATTGCGATAAACAATCATTTCGTTACATTATTTTTAAAGATATAACATTCTTGTGAGCGGGAACCTTCAGTGGCATCGAAGGGGCGAGTCGCCGTCACCGCAGCGTTCCTCCGATATATCGAATTGATACAGGGTGATTGGCAGGCATCGCGTGCCCTCTGATAATAGGCTGGTCCCGTCGCTGTGACCAGGCCTACATGTGAACAAGACAGCGGGGTCGTTAGTCTGGGTAAGTCGTAGTGCTTGTAATATGCAGGGTCGTCGCTGTGACCAGACCTACATGTGTACGAGACAGCGGGGTCGTTAGTCTGGGTAAGTCGTAGTGCTTGTAATAGGCAGGGTCGTCACTGTGACCAGACCTACATGTGTACGAGACAGCGGGGTCGTTAGTCTGGGTAAGTCGTAGTGCTTGTAATAGGCAGGGTCGTCACTGTGACCAGACCTACATGTGTACGAGACAGCGGGGTCGTTAGTCTGGGTAAGTCGTAGTGCTTGTAATAGGCAGGGTCGTCGCTGTGACCAGACCTACATGTGTACGAGACAGCGGGGTCGTTAGTCTGGGTAAGTCGTAGTGCTTGTAATAGGCAGGGTCGTCGCTGTGACCAGACATACATGTGTACGAGACTGCGGGGTCGTTAGTCTGGGTAAGTCGTAGTGCTTGTAAATGGCAGGGTCGTCGCTGTGACCAGACCTACATGTGTACGAGACAGCGGGGTCGTTAGTCTGGGTAAGTCGTAGTGCTTGTAATAGGCAGGGTCGTCGCTGTGACCAGACCTACATGTGTACGAGACAGCGGGGTCGTTAGTCTGGGTAAGTCGTAGTGCTTGTAATAGGCAGGGTCGTCGCTGTGACCAGACATACATGTGTACGAGACTGCGGGGTCGTTAGTCTGGGTAGGACGTATTGCTAGAACAAGACAGCAGAGTCGTTGGACAGGGCAAGTCGTAGTGCTTGACAAGACAGAGGAGTCGTTGGCCAAAGCAAGTCATAGTGCTAGTACATGATAATAGGGTCGTTAGTCTGGACCAGTCATAGTGTTTGTACAAGACAGTGGGGTCATTCGTTTGGGCAAGTCGTAGTGCTTGTACAAGACAGTGAGGTCATTAGTTTGGGCAAGTCGTAGTACTTGTACAAGGCAACGGAGTCGTTAGTCTGGACAAGTAATACTTGTCCAGACAAGTTGCTTGTGCAAGACAGCGGGGTCGTTGGTCATGTTAAGTCATAGTGCATAGTTCAGTCGAGTCTAAATAACTATAAATTAATGGCAATATTTGGCGATATATTCTAATATCTTGGGGAGGCTCGATGATCGTTCATCGGGTCTTTAAGTTGCAAAATCGAATGGTAAGATCGATAGTCAGTGCAAAATCTAGGGACCACTGCAAACAATTTTTTGTCAACTCATGGTTATTTTAGCATTGCTTTCTTTATACATTTTTGAGATTTTGAAATTCCTTTCTTATCTATTGCCACTTACCTGCATCAACAGATTGGGACCGCTTCCATTGTCGTTGAGACGGAATATGAAGGGGCCCTTGTCCGTGCTCATCGCATCAGCTGGGCCTGGGTTTTCTGATCTCCATCCCTGGAAAACACAACGTATAAAAAAAATGCAAAGAAAAATTAAAAACATGACGAAAGAGTGGAAGACAACGTACCGAATCTCGTACTGGGGAGACAACTATTAAATTTTGCAAACTGTTTTTCATCATACTGTTTTTCTCATTTTGACCTACATACAATTCCGAAAACAGCTGTTTCCAGATAATTTGATGTGCCCGAAAATCAGCAAGTGCACAGAAAATTGTCCGTAAACTTATCAGCTGGTTTATGAAAGATATTAAACTTGAAATAAACGTAAACATGTTCAATTAGCTTCCTCGTGTAATTTCGCAGTATGATGAAAGGTATCGTTCATAATCCGTTTTTTTTTCAAACTCAAGCATGTAAAAATGATGAGATATAAATCTTCATATAATTCTGTAAGCGAACATTTTAAGTCAAAATTGTGAGAGTTTGGCAAATCGCAGGATGATGGGAGAGGGCTCAAATTGCAGGTCTTGATCCCAGGGACTCGGGAAAAGTAGCAGTATTTCCAAAAAGTTACCAGAAAACGAGAAATAACGTAAACAATCCCCCATAAGAAAATCATGGGGATTTAGAAACGTCTGATTTGTTTACATTAAAACATGTGATTAAGTGTCTACTTTGTTTACGAATTGACATATGTTCCTACTTGGAGCAAGGTTAGGGGCTGTCGCCCCTTCAAGCCACTAGTTTGGATATAATCAGTCACATGTAGGTTCAGAGTTCACTTTAATTTTGAATAAATGGCTAGGGAACATTTCATGGCCAATTCGCATTATATTAATAAGAGTAATTTATTTTCTTCGTTTAGTTTTATAGGGGAAACCAAGGTTTGCTTTTTATAGATTGTAAAATCGAATGAAGTCTTGATACACAAGGTAAAGTATCAACAAATGATTTCTTAAAAACAGTGACTAGAGATTGCATATGGAGTGGACATATTGTTAACCCACTTAACGAATCAAATGTCTCCGAGTATATGGCTCAGTCTCCCTATTATTCTAAGTTGACATGCTCCTGTAAACCATAGCCATGGATTAAACTTACTCCTCACGAGTATGCTTCATATATGCCATCGCTAGTTAACCAAATTCGGAACGCTTCAAATATTTATCTACACTGGGAACTTGCTCTTCACACGGAGATCTTAGAAAAAGCCTAATTAAAAAATCTACATTCTACTACCCATGCCCGTCACCGCTTGGCTCTCAATCGCAGTATAATGTTGATGAGATAAATTGTGTAATAATATGTATTCAAAATTTAAGTTTTACAATTATTAATTTCAATTTTCGATTATGGTGTTAAAATCTTTCTTCCTAACATATTTTATTTCCAAGAAATACTTACGGTAAATATAAGATTAACATGTACATAATGGCTGGTGGAGAATATCCCCAAAGTGTTCTTAGTATGGGAGGAGGCCTAAGAATGTGTAGTATCTTTCCGCCAAATTTCACCTCTAAGCGGTACATTATTTTCAACATAGAAATTGTTAAGTCCAGTGGAACGGAGTCACAAATTATTACGGAATGGGAGTAAGTATATTCTTATTTTGATGTATTACTTATATTTATATCTAATGTCACCTCAATTGGACCAGTAAATTTGTAATGTCAATAAGAATAACTTGGGAATTTTTAAATCCAAATGGCCAGACCCAAAAATATGGTTTTAACGGAATTTAACATATGTTTGATTGTGGTGGATTTTAATCTTCCCACCAAATTTTAGCTCAATTGGTATAGCAAAAACTAATGTCAATGCGTTTAACCTAGTATTTGGAAGGTCAAGGGGACATAGCCCCAAAAAAACGAGAATTGGTCCATTTCTGATTTCAAAGTATTACCTTTCATCCTGTTCTGTAATACATCTGATCAACCGGTCCACTAGTTTGTGTGTGATGGACAAAAAATCACACACACATTTAGGTTTAAAATATATGTAACTAGGTGATGTACCCGTTCTTCGCACAGGGGTTTTCTTTACCCGTTCTATAGTCAATGCAATTTGCATTTTAGTTAGCTTTAAACAGATTTTCTTGCTTCTGTGCTTTAAGCTGTCAAATGGAAGTGTCCTCAGCTGTTCGCATTACAGTTTCTGAATGTTTACTTTCTTCTGAAATGTAAACATTGCAAATTAAGACGTTCACTGCGCGTAGCCCGATGGGACTTTAAGGAAATGAATAGGCCTATGTGTTGCATGGGTTCAAGATCTACCTTTGTGTAAAGTTCAGCCCAGTCGGTTCATTAGTTTTTGATTCACCCGGAACATCAGACAGACAGACGGACAGACAGACAGGCAGACAAAAACCACCTCTTCTTTATAATATTATATTATAGATACATATGGACTAGAATTTCCCACGCTCGGGTTAAGCATTGGAACCCTTTTGAGTTAGTTGAACTTTCGCTGTAAAATTATGACTTCAGTACGCTGAAAAAATACTTACTTGTAAGAGAGGATTTCCAATTTATATAGATTTGAATCATTACTTTTTGCATTTAGCAGTTAATGAAATCTTCAAAATAATGGTTCAATTAGTACATCGGTTTTATTTAAATACATTAAGGGAGATGTGGCACACAGAAAAAACACCCTTATATTATTACACCCTTATTCTAATTATTATCATATATTCATCGCTTTAAACCAGCATGGAATGATACTTTTAACGTTGAAGTAATCATATTATCCATAGAAAATTGATAACCAAAATATTAACTTTGAAAGATGAAGGCCGCTGGGGCGAAGCCCAGAGGGATTTTGTAGAACTGTTTGTACCGATCACTGAAGACCAAAGAGGAACGTACTTGCAAAATTTCAACTCTGTAGCTATGCCGATTTTGCGATGAGTCCGCGAGTGAGATTTTAATCATTATATTAAAAGAATAAGGCGATTTTGGTGCAGAAGATTAAGGCCAAACTATTGGGTCGATTTTGATGATTTACGTTTCGTTTGAAAGCCCTTTTGGGAGTCTTAATTCAGTGCGTGGAACCAGAAACCCTTGGGAAGCCCTCAAAGTACGGTTTTGGCCCATTTAAATAACATTGGGCAGCAAATCAAAACAAAAGAAGCAGAACAGCTGGGATTAAAGGTACAAACATAGGGAATTTAATGAGTCTAAGTCCCTCATTGATAACATATTTACTGACATTTGTCCCTCTATCATTGATTCGTCTAATATAGTTAGTGGGATTTCAGACCTTCATGCCCAAGTTGGTATATTAAAGATAAACTCACCTTGTTCTCCTAAGCCAGCTAAGTTCAGGTTCAAAAGACATTTCATTGATAATAACATCCATATTTAAAAAAATACTAGATTCAGAGACATGGTCATCCCTGCTAACCTCCGAAGATGTTGATGTGCAGTTCGATAGGTTTTTGTCTACCATCTCATTCTTTATGGATATTGCATGTCCTTCTGTGCGGTCAAGGGTAGGAACTAGGAAAATTCATACTAGGGTTTCCCTTGATGATAACCTTCTTAAAATGAGAGAAAGGATGATACTTCTGCATAGTTTAAGCAAGGATCATGATTCTTCCCACTCAGTTAAACAATTATATATTGAAACAAGAAAGCAGTTTAGGGCAGGTATCCGTAATGTAAAGTCTGAAGCAGTTTTAAAACATGTGAATGGCTCCAGGAAAAAATCTATAGCCGTGTGGGAAATCATAAGTGAACTTAATCCTAACAAGTCATCTAACTCTTTCCAAAAAATTGTGATTAATAATGATAACAATATTTTATTGGATAAATCCTCATTAGTGTCTGAGAGCTTCAACTCTTTTTTCTCATCAGTAGCTGAGCGTCTAGGGTGTCATTCCCCGCAAGCTAAACCGCACCTTCCACCTCACCATCGTAATTCAATAACACTCCATGATCCAATGTTTTTATTTCTAACTCCCACCGATCCAGCAGAAATTATGAATGTCATTAAGTCGTTAAGATCAAGCCACTCTGCATTTTTGGATTCTGTTTCTTCTGTCCTTTTAAAGAACTGTGTAATGGAACTGGCTGTCCCACTAGCATATCTCTCAAATTCTACTTTTCAGATGGGTCACTTTCCTAATGCACTCAAACTGTCAATAGTAAATCCATTGTTTAAAAAGGGCAATAAAAATGACCGCGGTAATTACCGACCCATATCAATATTGTCAACATTTTCCAAGGTTCTTGAAAAGTTAGTTATCTTCAGATTGACTGATTACTTTACAAGAAACAACATTCTTTCGAACCTCCAATTTAGTTTTAGAGACAAGCTGTCAACACTGAACGCCATGCACAGTCTCTTGAACGAGGCAGGATCAGCTCTAGACAACAGAAAACCGACTTTTGGCCTATTTTTGGACTTGAGCAAGGCTTTCAATGTGGTCGACCATGGTCTTCTCTTAAGAAAGTTCTCGGATGTTGGTATTGGCTGGAAGTTATTTGGTTGGTTGGCGTCTTTTCTTTTATTCCGGAAGCAAAGTGTTAAAATTCCATATATTGATGACGGGCAATGTCTGAAAGTTTGATACTCACTCCAGCTGCTGTTAAAAGTGGTGTTCCACAGGGATCTGTACTCGGACCAATTTTGTTATTATTGTTTATTAACGATAGTCACACCAGTCTTATAGGAAATCATCATCTATGCCTTTTTGCAGACGACACGTCTCTTGCAGTATCTGCCCCTGATCGTGAGACACTCGAAATGAGTACATTTTTACAGGGCAGTTCACTTTTTCAATGGCTTTTTCAATAATTCACTCTGCATTAACACCCTGAAAACAAAGCTTTTAGACTTCCACTTGCGAAATGTCTCTAATTCCTCGCCATCTCTTAACATTATGATTGGTGAAGATGAAATAAGTCCGTGCCAAGAAGTTAATTATCTGGGTTTAATCATCGATGATAAATTAAATTTTTTAGCTCATATCGACAAAGTTATTAACAAGTTGAGCTCTGGAATTTTTGTTCTACGCAGACTGGCTTTTTTTGCTGGTATTTACGTTCTTTTGTCAGCATACTATGGCTGCCTGTATCCTTATCTATCATATTGTGTTCCTGCCTGGGGATCTGAGAGCATTAAAACCCTTTCTATCTGTGTCCTGCAGAAGAAAGCATTGAGAATCATTCTTGGCCTTAAATACACAGACTCCTGTAAACCACATTTCAAGTCCAACAACTTGCTGACTTTTCCATGTATCTACATCCTCGAGAGTTTAACATGTTTTAAACGCAATAGCCATCTTTTTACATCTCATTTATTTGTTACCCAAAAACACACCCGGCACCCGGTAAACACAATTACTCCTTTACTTTAAAATAATTATTATTTTAAAGTAAAGGAGTAATTGTGTTTTAAATTTTATTCTATAATTTCTTTAATTATTTATATATATTTAAATTCCCCTTGTTTATACCATTCCTACAATTTACGAAATAGAAATAAAATCCCACCACCTCCCCACCATACAACAATCTGTGAAAATCAAATGCACCAGTCTTCCATAACTCTTTTTAATGCCCTTCCTTCTCACATAAAAGAAGAGGAAAATATCAACGTTTTCAAGCGAAATCTGAAAAACGTTTTTGCTGGATAAGGAATATTACCGTGTAAAAAATTATTTAGATGATAAGAAAGATATGTGCATATGTGTTTTTTTCATCATAAAGTTGTTTTTAATTATAACATGCTATGGTATTTAGCTTTAGATATGTTCTGTGTATTCTGTATGACACTTGCCCATGAATTGTGATATTTGATTTGGCAAATAAAGAACTTTGACTTTGATATATGGTTTGCTAGTCATCAAAGGCGATTTTTGTGCAGAAGATTATGACGAAACTACTGGGTTGATTTTGATGATTTACGTGTCGTTTGAAAGCCCTTAACGTCTAGATGTGCCTTTTGGGGGTCTCAAGTCAGTGCGTGGAACCAGAAACCCTTGGGAAGCCCTCAAATTACGGTTTTGGCCCATTTAAATAATATTGGACAGCAAATCAAAGCAAAAGAAGCAGAACAGCTGGGATTAAAGATACAAACAATATGGTTTGCTAGTTATACATTAAATTTACTAATATTAAAAGGAATTACACATACGGATTGAGCTTTAATTACAACTATCCAGGGGCGCATGCCTGTGTTTCTTCCCAATATTACTCTATCACGCCTTTTTATTTTATTGTTGTAGAGTAGTAAAATGGGTGATTGTCCTCATTTTTATAGTGGAAGCCGGTCATCTGACATAATGCTCATTAAAACAAATGCTTATCGTCATTATATGAATAGGCAAGCACAAAACTGTCCATCCTTTTATCTCAGCGGGTGTGTATCGCAGAAGAAATTCACGTATACAGAAAGGTATTGTCGTGTAGATATGCAGAAACTTCTTATAATCTACATCGGCCCTCAGGGCAGTGCAACCCGTATAAAAGGTTATACGGGTGAGTTATGATTGTCAACACTGCATGAAGCACGTGATGCTATTTATTTTCCCTGCAATAACCTGATATTTCATGTATAATACCACAGGTCAGCCCGTGTTGGGAATCGAGTGGAGCGGATAACATATCCCTACGCTTACAAAACATACAGAGGTTACGCATTGCGTGGTCGTATGTTAGGCACTATAAAAACTCGATTCCACTTCACCGTGTAGTACAGTGCTTATGCCCATGAAGTCTTGTATTTGAAACGTCAGTTCTACAAGTACTAGTCGTCCTGAAAACATAAACTTAAGCGCCTTATCGCGGGTCGCGGGGACAGCTGACGCAACCCGTATGACGACATAGATAATGTTCACAGCTCAGGTAGTAGAGTGGCTATCCCCCGTAATAGCGGACAGTTAAGTTGACAATGGGGCTGTAGCCAATAGCTTGGTTGTACGTTGTATGCCACTGTTGCCATTTCGCCACAGACAAATATCACTCGAATGTTATTCCGATCAGCTGGTGTGGAGTTTTGGCAATGCTATCGTCTACTATCGGCTGATCTTGTTTGATAGTACGGCAAACCACGCCCTCAACTGGCAACTTCATTGTTCGCTATTATAGACCTGGACTACACGATGAACGAGAAATCGAATTGCACTCTACACTTCCAAAGTTGTGAGTTTTACACTGGGAAATTTCAACGTAGAGATGGTTATGCAACTCTTGTTGACATAAAAAAAATTCAGCGATATCAAAAGAAACTTCGACAACAGATTTCGCCTCTAAACTGCACTAGAAATTCCGCAATATTTTGTAAATTGTGTTGAAAGAAAGAACAGTATGAGTAGTAGCAATTTAAAATCTCAGTTTGTAACAGTTCAGCTTGCACATGCAACTTTGAAGTTCTGGCTTGCTCTATGGGAGCTTGCGCATTGATTTCGTGAATATTTATTAGTGAATTTCCTATGTAAAGTGAACTATTAGCATGACCCGCACGGTGAAACTTAAGCCCGGGACCACCATAGAGGTTCCTAACGTGACCCCCTGAACACGGTTTGGGGAGTCGATCAAAATTATATATATATATATACATTATATATATAATAAGTTATATATATATATATATATATATATGTATGCACTATAGCGGTCGCATTTTTTGTCCGATTGACTTCAAATTTGGTATGGACGTATGGACGTTTCTTTCTATAATCAGTTGAACAAGTTCGATGGGCAAAAGAATCGGAAAATACTAAACCCCTTTTTTGGGATTATTCTGTCAAATTTTGGGGATTAGTGGGGCAAAAGTTTTAAGCCCTCTCTCATCATTCTAGCATAAATATTTATTGAGTTATTAAAGAAAATGTGTATCGACTAAACACAGTACGTTGTCTTATAGGGGTTTTAAATTAGAAATGCCTGTTATTCATTTTTTTGTGTACTTTGTCATCCCCAGCAACCTCACGCCTACTTTCAAGCCTGACTGGACCTTCTCCTAACCTTATTATGTGCAAAATTGTATTTCCAGCATTGCAGGTATATGAAACCAGGAACATCAGAACAGCCAAAAATTAATATTTTCAGTTTTCAATAAAATTGGAATAAATGTATTTACACTGATTTTGAGTTTTAAAAGTTTGTTCTGTGGAAATTCACTTCCCTCACGTCAGCATGCTGCGTGCGAACTCGTTTTAGCGAATTTTTCCTATAGGGAAGAAGCTATAACCGTAGGTCTCATGGTAAGATTCAAGCCAGAGACCATGACAACTTTTTGTTTTAAGGTCCCCAGATGCAAAAAACACTTTTCATTCAAATTTATATGTCACATTTATATATATATATATATATATATATATATATATATATATGTGTGTGTGTGTGTGTGTGTGTGTGTGTGTGTGTGTGTGTCCGTTAACACGATAACTTTAGTAAAAAACGTCCAATTTTGATAAAATTTGGCTCAATGTGTAAAATGACATTCATGACTTTAAGTTCGAAAACCAGCAAAATCGGACCGTGGAAAGGGGGGTTTATGGGGGTTATAAATGTTCAAAAAATCAGTTTTTTGCATTTTTCACTCTAAAATTTGTTAAAAACTTAATTTTAGTTTAGACCATGTTATAGAGCTTACAAAAAACAAATAATATAGTACTTTGAATTATTAACCTAGGTTAAGTGGTTGCGGAGAAAATCCAAACAACCTACTCATAAAATCTCCCATGTTAATCTTATGGGAAAAAGGTTTTTGGCTTTTCCTCAGTTTATTTTAATGTAAACTTCACATTTGCTTTTACCAATCTGTTCAGTTCCACAAAACAATCATTTTGGTGTTTAAATTGTGATTCTACGCCCAACCGTTGCAGAGATATTCAAAGTGCTAAACACAGTAAGTTGCCAATGTTATCCTTATGGAGAATAAATAAAATTTTATATCTCGATTATTTATAAATGTATGTTGATGAAACTTGGTATATGGCTTCACGTAGTACTGGTATATTGATATTTGCACAACAAATTGATTTTTTGTTGAATATTCCCGTAGCAGCAAACCTGCGTACTCAGCCCCATGTTATTCTTATGGAGAATAAGTAAAATGTAATCACTCCCCTAATTATGAACATAAATTAATAAAACTTAGTATGTAGCTTCACTTGGTTGAATTATATTGATAATTATATAAAAACCAATTTTTTTGTTCTTTGTTGCAGCAAACCTGCTTTCTCAGCTCCCATGTTATTTTTATGGAGAATGACTAGAATGTTATGTAGCGCTTATTTATGATTGAATATTGATGAAACTTGGTATGTGGCTTCGGCTAGTTAAATTCTATTTATATTTGCATAAAAACCAATTGTTTGTGTTCCTTGTTTCGGCAAACCTACATACTCATTACCAATGTTATTCTTATGGTTAATAATTAAAATCGCTTATATGTGAATATTTTTTATGGAACTTGGTATGGGGCTTTATGTGGTATTAAGACATATATTAGGCATTGGAAATTCGCTGAGTACGCAGGTTTGCTGAGACGGGGGTAATTAGATATACTTTAGCATCAGTTACATTAAAGATTCACGGTGAAGTATGTCAGTATAATAGCACCTTAGGACATCTGATGTCTACTACAGGTAATTCAATTTTGATTACAATTCTCCAACTGGGTACGCAAATTTGTTCGCTTACAGATTTCTTAAAAACACGTCTTACTGTTTTTGAACGAGCGCAGGGTAAAACAATTACATCTCGGAAATGGAATTTAAAGCAATTTGTTTCACAGCAAAATGTGATTTAACTTAGTAAAACAAAGTAACTATACTTAATTTAATTACTGAAGTCATAAAACATACAGCATTACTTTTACGTCTACTTACTTTACATTAAAATCTTTTAAAATACGACCCCAAATAATGACAACAAAAGTAAAGGGGTACGAAAGTTCAATGTTGGATACCAAAATATTTATACGATTTGCCTGAAAATGTCACTAGACAACGTGGAAAGTTATCCGCTCCCTGACAGGCGGAGAAGTGAACACGCCATGTTCTGCACAGTACAACCTGCGAACCAAGCTTTGACAAATAACCCCCCTAGAGGAGAGTTGGAGGTTGGCTCTGAATGTAATCATCGTATTGTTAAACCCGCTGGTGAACTGATGGCCATGATTTCACTTTCATTCCAGCTCGGGTTACTCGGACATAGCGATTCACCGGTTCGCAACGGCATGTTGTGGGTTATTTAATAGAAATGCGCATGTATAGCTTGTTTATTGCCAAATATACTGGATAGAGATTTATTGGGAAAAAATACCTCAATTATTTAATAGTTATAGTTAAAATCTTTTAGCGAATTTCCCCTATAGGGGAGAAGCTATTAACGTAGTTGGCATGGTAAGACCTAGGCCCGGAACCATGATAACTTTTCGTTTTGAAGTCCCCAGATGCCAAAAACACCATTCGTTCAAAACTGTATGTGTCCGTGAGCACGATAACTCTCGTAAAAATAATCCGATTTTGACGAAATTTGGTATAAACGTGTAAAGCAGGATTTATGACTTAGTACGAAAACCAGACAGATCGACCTATCCAAAGGGGTATTTTGGGGGGGGGGGGGCTTGTACCCCAAAATGGGTTTTTTACATATAATTTTAGTTTTTTCCCCATTGGAATCAGCTTAAAAAGACACACAATTTGGCGTTTTGATCATTTCTCCACGTCAATCGGTTACAGAGATATTGAAAGTGCTAAACACAGTACGTTGTCCAATGTTATTCTTATGGAGTATTAAACAAATGTATATCTCGCTTATTTATCAACTTATCCTGACGAAACTTGGTATATTGCTTCATATCGTTTTGGTCTATTGATATTTGCACTAAATCATATTTTTTGGCCGATTTTTCCTGTAGCAGCAAACCTGCTTACTCAGCCCCCATGTTATTCTTATGGAGAATAAGTAACGTGTTATATCCCTTAATTATGATCATAAATTAATAACATTTGGTATGTGGCTTTATCTACTTGAGTTATATTGATATTTGTATAAAACACCATTTTTGTGTTCCTTGCTTCAGCAACCCTGCATACTCAGCCGCCATGTTATTCTTATGGAGAATAATTAAAATGTCATAAATCGTTTATTTATGAATGTATATTGATGAAACTTGGTATGTGGCTTCATGTGGTATTAAGATACATATATATGCATTGGAAATTCGCTGAGTACGCAGGTTTGCTACTACGGGAGTATTTAAGAAGTTGGCTGCCTCTTTTTGCGTTTTCCCTACATAGATTACAGATTTGGGCGTGGAACGTATCCAGCGAAAGGGTGACCCGTTAAGGTACGAGCTGTACAATACTGATAAAACTGACTTGCCAGTACTGGGATTCGAACCCATGACCGAGCCGCTGCCATGATTTAGAATTCCATCGCCTTGACCACTACGTCAACGACTCACATGACCTCTTCAGTTGAGGTTTTTTATTATAATCTTAAAGAATAAAGTTTACCTGACGATATTCTGTAAAATAATAGTAAGCACAATGTCAAAAACGCCCTACTGATTAAAATGTCTTCCTCTATACAGAGTGTTTAGAAAGGGTGATTACAAACTTCAGGGGCTGGTAGTACTTATTAATTTGAATAACAAATTTGAGATAAACATAGGTCAAACAATTTTCCGTTTAACTATTTCAGCAACAGCAACTAAAGAAGCAAAATAACCAAAGCGTTAAATAACCAAAGAAGCAAATAAAAAAATATTATTAAGTTGTCTTAAATATTGTCGAAATGGCGCCCGTTTTAGTATTTTAAAGACAAATAACAAACAAACCATTGATTTTATAGAATATTTATAAGATACAAAAAAGAAAAACATTCTTATCAAAAATCTAATGACTTTTTATTCAACACAATCCGTCAACGAATCAGCAAGAAAATGCACTTTTAAGGTTTGCTTGCGCTAGTCGGGGACAACTATGAGCGCCCAAATCACTGCTTCTTGTCCCCGATTTGTGCAAGCAAACCTTAAAAGTGCATTTTCTCGCTGATATGTTGACGGATTGTGTTGAATAAAATGTCATTAGATTTTTGATAAGAATTTTTATCATTTTTGAATCTTGTAAATTTTTCATAAAATTAACGGTTTGTTTGTTATTTGACTTTAAAAATATTTAAGACAACTTAATAATAATTTGTATGTTTTGCTTCTTTGTTTATTTAACGTACGTGCAAAGTTTAGTTTCTGTTGCTTAAATATTTCACGAGGTATTAATTTTTTTGTTAAAAATATAAAATGGTGGCTAGCGGCTAAACGGAAAATTTGTCGAACTATGTTTGTATAAAATTTGTTGTTAAAATTCATAAGTAACACTCTGTATACTTTTATCGCTATCCCGTACTGTATTTAAGACACTAAAACGATGTGTGTTATCTAAACTCTTCCGTAAATATTGTTCCATTTCGTAGGTTTATTATTATTAGGTATATTATATGACGTTTTTATTTTATAAATTTGTATCCTAGGGCTCAACCACTCTCAAAAGTTTGCAACATTTTAATGTATTGGGGATTTTGCTTGATTGAATAATAAAGATGTCGATAATCTAATTGGAGAATTTCATGGCGATGAGGACATTTTCACGCAGAATAATAATGAAAAACTTCAAAATTGGAAACTTTCCTTGCGACTTGATGGTTGAAGGTCAAGTTTAAGGTCCTCAGGGCGAAGCCCGACATGGCAGATTGCTAAAAAAGATTACTGTGTCTGCTGAAAAATATGCTTAAGGAAATTAAAATAATTGTAAAGTTATCACACACCTTACTCGGGTTTGAGCAGCAAACTGACGAATACTACAAATACTTGCAAGTAAATACCGTTAAATGTAGTAAATTATTACAATTCTCTTACTCCTTACTTTACTCGGGTGTGAGCAGTAAATCGAAGATTACTACAAATACTTGCAAGTAAATGCCGTTAAATGTAGTAAATTATTACAATTCTCTTACTCCTTACTCGGGTGTGAGCAGTAAATCGACGATTACTACAAATACTTGCAAGTAAATGTCGTTAAATGTAGTAAATTATTACAATTCTCTTACTCCTTACTTTACTCGGGTGTGAGCAGTAAATCGACGATTACTACAAATACTTGCAAGTAAATGCCGTTAAATATAGCGAATTATTACAATTCTCTTACTCCTTACTCCTTACCTTACTCGGGTGTGAGCAACAAATCGACGATTACTACAAACACTTCCAAGTAAATGCCGTTAAATGTAGTAAATTATTACAATTCTCTTACTCCTTACCTTACTCGGGTGTGAGCAGTAAATCGACGATTACTACAAATACTTGCAAGTAAATGCCGTTAAATGTAGTAAATTATTACAATACTCTTACTCCTTACTCCTTACCTTACTCGGGTGTGAGCAGTAAATCGACGATTACTACAAATACTTGCAAGTAAATGCCGTTAAATGTAGTAAATTATTACAATTCTCTTACTCCTTACTCCTTACCTTACTCGGGTGTGAGCAGTAAATCGACGATTATTACAAATACTTGCAAGTAAATGCCGTTAAATGTAGTAAATTATTCAAATTCTCTTACTCCTTACTTTACTCGGGTGTGAGCAGTAAATCGACGATTACTACAAATACTTGCAAGTAAATGCCGTTAAATGTAGTAAATTATTACAATTCTCTTACTCCTTTCCTTACTCGGGTGTGAGCAGCAAATTGACGATTACTACAAACACTTGCAAGTAAATGCCGTTAAATGTAGTAAATTATTACAATTCTCTTCTCTGTATTTAACAGTTGGATTGCTAAAATCTATATGCCTACATTCATATATTACCTAAAATATAAATATAAGAAGTTTTAATAAAACTATTGTCTTTTTACACATTATAATATGTTGCGTATTCTCACATGTCCTTAATGGTTAAGGCGTAGTAATTTTCCAACTTGAATTTGAATTACTTGCCTGGCACCGAAAAATAAATATAAATATTTCCAAGGTCTTATAAATAATCTAGAATTAGAAATATCCTTTCGGTTGAAATTATTGCGTACGATTTTCAGAAGAACTTTCGTTTACCAAAACTCGTATTAACAGAGTAAGGTAGACAATTATATTACATTTCTCTTGCTTGTGAAAGGTTTAATTAAAAACTCTATAGGCTAATGGTCATCATAAAGGCTAAACATATGTAGCAAGTAAAAGTAATACGTTTAAAAAAAATTATTCGTCAATTCGATTCATACATTTGTTTCCACAGATGACATTACCTTTACCACAAAATCCTCTTCACTCCTCTCAATAATCAAACAAAATAAAACACGAACGAATGTTCAACGTTTGCCCTCACAACGACCGAAATCACCGTAGAATCTGCCCGAATATGTCACAAGTCAACAGCGTAGAATAATCATCCGCTGGCTGACAGGCGGAGAAGTGAACACGCCATGTACGGTACAACCATACAACCTGCGAACCAGGGCATTGACAAATAACCTTTAATAGCCCAATGTGGAGAAGGGTACACGGGTATGAACTCAGCATGTCTCAAACCTCCACAAACCCACTCGTCATTTCAACTCTTGCGAGCTCTATGACCACAATTACATTTTGATTTTTTTTCGTGATGGGAGTAATGTAAAGACAATAATGTGATAAAGTTATGACATTAAAATCTCACTAACCCGGCAGACATCTGATTAGGGTGGTGCCGGAATAGTGAAAACGCCGGACTACTTGAAAGCCAATAATAGTAAAATTAAGAATGATAAAAACACTTAAAGGTTTGTGTTTGATTATGCCTAGTATAAAAAATTGTGTTGTACAGTCCGAACACAGTGATTGGACCGGATTTTATCCGCCATATCAATCACTCAGAATGCGTTTTTGGGCCAAAAACGTCGACCAGAACGTGTTTTATCGTCCACGTTTTCCCGTAACTCCCGGTTCGTGGGCACTGTATAAAACCGGCCGGACTATAGAGGATCCGCATGTAGGCTACACAGTTTAAATTACTTATTTGACAAAGTTAAACAATTTATCTCGATCTCCTCCCTCTTGGAAGTCCAATTGTGACCTTTATGATCACTTGAAAATATTAGTAATTCCCTCCGCCATTAAAATGGGATACATCCCAAAATATCCACAATGATACTAACAAAATAAGCCTTAAAGAATCCACAGCAAATGCTGTACCAGATTGGTTATTGAATCTCGTTGCTTCGAAAGTTCAATAGGAGGGGGGACACTTTACTCATGTTTACCCGGGAGTGCCCGGGTCCAACGCTGGAATGCCCGGGTCTAACGCTGGAGTGCCCGGGTCTAACGCTGGAGTGCCCGGGTCTAACGCTGGAGTGCCCGGGTCTAACACTAGAGTGCCCGGGTCTAACGCTGGAATGCCTGGGTCTAATGCTGGAGTGCCCGGGTCTAACGCTGGAGTGCCCGGGTATAACACTAGAGTGCCCGGGTCTAACGCTGGAGTGCCCGGGTCTAACACCAGAGTGCCCGGGTCTAACGCTGGAGTGCCCGGGTCTAACGCTGGAGTGCCCGGGTCTAACACTAGAGTGCCCGGGTCTAACGCTGGAGTGTCCGGGTCTAACGCTGGAATGCCCGGGTCTAACACTGGAGTGCCCGGGTCTAACGCTGGAGTGCCCGGGTCTAACACTAGAGTGTCCGGGTCTAACGCTGGAGTGCCCGGGTCTAACGCTGGAGTGCCCGGGTCTAACACTAGAGTGCCCGGGTCTAACGCTGGAATGCCCGGGTCTAATGCTGGAGTACCCGGGTCTAACGCTGGAGTGCCCGGGTCTAACACTAGAGTGCCCGGGTCTAACGCTGGAGTGTCCGGGTCTAACGCTGGAGTGTCCGGGTCTAATGCTGGAGTGCCCGGGTCTAACGCTGGAATGCCCGGGTCTAACGCTGGCGTGCCCGGGTCTAACGCTGGAGTGCCCGGGTCTAACGCTGGAGTGCCCGGATCTAACACTAGAGTGCCCGGGTCTAACACTGGAGTGCCCGGGTATAACGCTGGAATGCCCGGGTCTAAAGCTGGCGTGCCCGGGTCTAACGCTGGAGTGTCCGGGTCTAACGCTGGAATGCCCGGGTTCAGCTACGGGAACACCCGTACGGAACAGATACTGGTACAGTCGAATTGAATCATAATTCCTGGGTGGTAATTTTAAGAACTACACAAAATAAATTTATATATTCGCTCGGCGATCTCGTGGGGAAGAAGCAAGTTGTTGCAAACATTTTACATTTTACAGGGTGTTCGTGAAACCCCTTCATTAGTGTAGGCTATTACTTGTGCAAAAATGAAGAAGTTCATATAGAGGTGTGTTGAAATACTTAATATTCCAGTTACTTGTATGTATATTTATAATTTAACTTGTATTACTCCAGTATCGTTGAGAGTAAAAAAAAGAACTTTGTACTTATGCTCTACTATTGTTAAAATGGTATTTGTAAAAAAATTTAAAACAGTTTTTAATAATATTAAAACTGTGGAAGTTAAAAATACTAGTTAAAACTACACATAACTGCTTATTTTGTGACAAAACACAAAGCATAACTTGTTTGTGATTTTCACGTATTCAATAACGTTGTCTAGTTCAAGAAAATCTACTGACAAATAACGGAGCAGCGTCGTTAGATTCAACGTTAACACTTTAACGTCCGCTACTTTGAAAAAAGTAAATATTTTTTCCGTTGTTACCCAAATACCGACTTAACAAGGTTAACGTGCGAGTGTAGTTACAGCTTTGTTTCCTCAGCGGTTTTGTAGTAATATAGTTGCAATAATAAATTGCATACAGACAGATAACTGGACAGTTAAGCATTTTAGGACGTACAACTACAGGATTTATTAATGTTTGCATGAATATTTTAAAAAATTACTGAAGGTTTTTTTCGAACACCCTCTATATACTTTTAATAATCAACATCTTAACACACATTTGAACATTATATATCTCGAGAACCGAAATTACCTAGTATTAAAGGGTTTTTGAAATAGGAATGAAGTTCTATGCTGTTTGGATTCGTTCGAATTTCAAACATCGATCCAGTAGCTAATTGCGAGGTAAAGAAAAACAAACTTTACCATACTATAAAGAAAAGTCGTCCCAGGATCTTTTAAGAAAACTGTGAGGGCGACCCAATAAAAAATTTACTTAAATAAAATGGTTTGATAACAAGTGTTAAGGAAGGAAAAATATTAATTTTTTATCAACTCCTTCAGAAGTTGATTGCAGTTTATTGTTAGAAGTACCTGGGGGCCGAGCTTTGCTCGGGGGAAGGCCAGTCAGTTTGTTTAGATGGCTTGGAGTAATATTTCACTACTTACCCTTTGTATAACTCATTTGCCTCTTTCTACATTTTTAAGGTCACTCCAGTTGTTATTTATAGCTAAATGTCCCTTTGATTTATTTTACTACTCTTTATACGTAATCTTCACTCAAATCTTTTAATCTCTGCTCTCAGGAAACCACATGTTAATAATCATAAATAACATGAGTATTACTTTGACAGTTCCCTGATTGATTATGAACAGCTGATACTTTTTTTGTTTTGATTTGAAACTCCATAAGCTCAATGTTAATTTTTTTAACTTTTCAATTTCGTTTTTTAACATTATTTGATTTTTACTGGGGATGAGACCTGTCTAGAACATATTTTTATACCATATTTTTATTTATATATATATTTTTTATATTTTTTTATATTTTTATTTCCAAAATTTGATGGAAATCCTCGGAGCCGTTTTCGAGATAATTGTGCAACCAGCCAATCAAGCAAACATTGCTCATATAAGAGTATAGGATAAATTTCCTACGTTCTCTGAATCGGTGTACTGGACATCTTAATTATTAGTTTATAGAATATAAAATAAATTGACAAACATTAGGAAAATGTATTTATTTTACAAACAGTAAAAGTTCATTAATATGCCTGATCAGTAGGAAGTTACAAATAAAACGGGAGTTATTGCATTGGCGATATTTCATTCTTAGAATTAAGTTAACCGATGGTTTGTGGTTTTAATAACACTGTATATATTATATTAATGGTAGAGTATAACAAAAATATTTTGTGATTAATTAATACATATATTAGTATCAAATAATTCATTTGTAATTACATTTCTTAAAATCATTATTGAAGTGAATATTTTTAGTAAACCACAACAAGTGTAAAGAATTCGTTTTTCCCAGTGGTATAATCTATGTTATAATGATTAAGTATTATACAATTTTAATAGTTTGAATACTCATCAACTGAATAAAGCTAACGTTCTAATAAATATGTTTAAACCACATTATCCTTCTGGAATATAACAATAACTAACAACGCACGTGTGGAGATTCTGTCTTACTGTCTATTACCATTGACTATAGATACTATAGTCAATGCTATTACCTTGAAGTTGGTGACTGTTTGACTACAACCGCTGAATTTGTTGTAATTTTTTACACATGCAGAAAGAACAAGGTAGAGGAGCTATTAAACGTATCTTCTAGTATTAAAAAATAGCCTATCCTCAAGTAATTGTCGTCCTTAAAAAAAATTAGGATATCAATGTGATAGATACCGGTACTCGCTTTACAAGACAAGGACTGTACCTAAAAACTAATCTGAACTCTATTAACAATTCTTTGTTAATCTTGTAAATAACAAAATATGACGTAAAGTTTGTCGGATTCTTTACTCCGAAATGTGTTTACCGAATGAATGTATTAAACTAAAAATTTTTGTGAGCTAGGAAAATGATTTACTGTTATCAAACTTTAGGCGGCGAAATGTTAAAAAGAAATTAAAAACCTGTTGCAAAAAAACAAACTAGATTGGACATTTGTAGGTTAGGTCACTTTGGAGGGTTGTATGAAGGGAAGCTTTTATAGGAAGTACATTTGAAGGACTGTGACTGGTAATGATAACAACCTTAGTGAAATCCGAGGTCGCCAGATCGATCCTGAGCAAAATATGAGAATTTGCTAAGGTTCGATACTGGACTCAGCTGGCACTACAGAATCCATCGTGCCACGTGGTTTTAAAAGGGGAAATGCTCCCTATTCCCCCCCTCAGGGTTATTAAGGGGCATATATTTCGAATTTCCTCTGTTGGTTAACTAATAGTACTTTCTAAGAAAACGTCATCTTTAATAATTAGCAAGACAAAACGTAAAAAATGACTCTGGCGTTTAGCCACCCCAAAACAAGAACATTGTCATTAGTAATCACAAATCAAACAATTGGCTATTTTAAACTACTACATGGTGTATGAATATTGTTTGTACTCACTTGTCAGCTGAGGATGAAAGTGGTGGCGCGGCTGAGTCAAGAGAGGACCGATGACACGTGGTGTGACCTAACCTCGAAACTACATTCCATAATCAAAAACTAAAATATCACTATCTATCCATAAATTACTAAACAAAATTCACGAAATTTACCAGAAAACGAAACGAAATGGGCCGAAGGTTTTCACCGGTTGTACGTAGAGAATTACCCAAAAATTAGGTCGAGCTTTAGTGTGTAGCGGGCCGGGGACGGGGTCGGTGTGCGGCGCGCACGCGACTTTTGTGTTACTTATGCCCCCCTCCCAACCACCCCTTCCTCCCCCGCACCACAAACACTAAACTCGTGCGGTTTATACAGTACCATTGACAGGATACATTGAATATCGATTACGTTGTGAAAAGCTATTTCGAGATTTCGCTGCCCCTGTTCGCATTGACCCTCCTTCCGTGTTCTGTCGACTCCCTTCTCATCTCGCTGTTAGATGGCCCGTGTAAACTGGACTGACGCGCTGACATGTCTGCGTAATATTCCGGGACAATTAGATCCTCGGTTTGTGGTCTGCGTGCGGCTCTGGATTAATTGTTACTGAGTTTCGTTGTGTTTTTATAGGATTACTGTTTTAAAGGAGGCGGTGATGTTATTAGTAATAAACGGTATCAGGAAACTGACACATACTTTCTCCCTTTAAGCCCAACTTTAATGAATAAATTACTTTTTATTTTTTAATTATAGAATACAAATCACAGAATGTACAGAAAATCTTGTAAACAAGTTGTTTTCAAAAATATCCACCCAAATCCCTGTTTAGGAGGCACTACAGAATCCATCGTGCCACGTGGTTTTAAAGGGGAAATGCCCCCTATTCCCCCCTCAGGGTTATTAAGGGGCACATATTTCGAATTTCCTCTGTTAGTCAATGCTAACTTGACAAGCATATCAATTTTGAACGAAATTGATCAATAAATAAGAGAGAAATAGTAAGTTTTGTATTCCCCATAAGAATAACATTGGACAAGTACTGCGTTTACCGCAAAATGAAAATTTAAATTTTCTCCGCAACCAGTAGTCGTAGAATAGTAATTCACAATACTAAATTATTTAGTTTTTTGAGCTCTTTTTAATGGTAAATAGTAATATTTTTTATATTTATGTTTTTTATGAAAAATCCAAGAAACTGATTTTTTGATATTTTCAGTCTTGTAATTTCTGAACCCAAATTTTTACAGAAATTCGGGTGATGTCAATTTGCTGGAAAACAAAAGTTATACAAACGACTAAAGTTTAATCAAAATCGTTATAGCCGTTTTTGATAAATCTTGATTTTTCATGTTTTTTGGCGGTTTTTGGGGGATAATTTCCCTTAAAAATAAAAAAATCCAAAAAAGAAAAAACACCTGGAGATATCATGAATTAGTACCTACATACCAAATTTCATAAAAATCGGACTATTGGTTAGGGCTCTAGCTCTGTACACATCCATACAGACAGACAGACAGACATACAGACACACAGACATCACGTAAAAATCGCTTTTTTGGGTTCAGAGAGCACCAAAACGAATATTTATACTAATAACTCAAATTCGAAAATTTTGACGAAAACAATACTTTCTCCATATACTATGTATAAGGGGGAGAAAGTAAAAAGGCAAAGAATAATGTTATAAATCTTGGAAAATCACGGTGTGATTTCGTAATTTTCAAAGGCTTTGTTCTTTAGGTCAAGTTAATTAATAGATGTCTTATCTTATCTATATTTATAAAAAAGGATGTAGGTTTGTTTGTATACAGGGTGTTGAAAAAAACTTTCAGGACTTCGGGATATGATTACTTACATAACAACTAAGGAAAAAGTTCCTATTAACACGTCCTAAAATGCTCGGTTTTCAGTATATCCGTCTGTATGTGTTTTTCACCTGACCAATTATATCTCACGAACCACTAAACGTATAAACTTTAAACTTGGTACGTGGATGACTATTAACAAGACCTATTTAGGTATGTAGTATGAAGTTTCTACTTTGTACTTGTAATGAAACTGAAAAATACCTTTGTTAATCAAGGTTTTAATAAACATCTAAACAGTGCTACATTCTAAAAGTGAACTGAAAGGTTACTGTTTACATACAAAGTAATAAAGAAACATATGATATAAATAAAAGGCAAAGAGATAATATCACCACATTCTCCCCTCCTTTCATTTAAGAACATAGCTCTTCAAACATGGTGGAGGTCGTGTGTCACGTGACGATCTTCGCAAAGCGATGGGGTTCGGATCTAGAACAGGCTGGACATTATTTTGAGTGCTGTAGTCCGAATTAGATTCAAGCCTGATATTGCATTCTGGCTGGCTGTCTTGAGGCCTTTCACTCATTTGGTCCAAGTAGTTGTTACGAAGTTGAGGCTGAGTGTTAAGGGGTGGTGTCGTTAAGATAGTATCTGCTGGGGCTTGAGGTACCTGTAGCTGACCATCTGCTTGCCGGTCGGTCATCTTGCTCTGAATGTTCATCTTCTTGCTGATAGCAGGGTTCAGGTCCTCCTCCAACAGGTGCGAGGTGACGCAGGTTAACTGTAGTCTCTTTCCCATCTGGCAGTCGAACTAGGGCATAGTAGGGATTAGTTTCCAGGAGATCTACTTCCTGTACAAGAGGATCATACTTGCTCTGTCGCATGAAATTGCGTAGTATTACTTTTCTCGGGGCACTTAGTCACGAAGGTAGAGCTACTCCTGATGTGCATTTTCTCTTGTGGAAGAACATTCTCTCGTGAGGGGTAGCGTTGGTAGTGGTACAGAGCAGTGATCTGATTGATTGTAATGCTTCTGGAAGAACCTTTCCCCATTGTGATACTGGCAGGCCTTTTGAGTGCAGTGCAAGATTTACTGTCTTCCAAATAATCCCGTTATACCTTTCTACCTGTCCGTTTCCACAAGGGTTATAAGGTGTAGTTCGGCTTGTAGCTATCCCTTTTGAATGCAAATATTTTTCGAGTTCTCTGGAGACAAATGATGTGCCACGATCTGAATGGACATAAGCAGGATATCCGAAAATGGAGAATATTTGACCCAACGCTCCGATCACTGTTTTAGCAGATAAGTCGTCGCAGGGGATGGCAAAAGGGTATCTTGAGTATTCGTCGACGACTGTTAAAAGATATTTGTATCGAGTGTTAGACGGTAAGGGTCCTTTAAAATCGATGCTCAGTCTTTCGAACGGAGTTGTCGCCTTAACAAGAGAATTTTGTGTTCTGCAGAAGCGAGGTTTAATGGCTGCACAGGTTTTACAGGAAGACGTCACTTTCCTTATCTCTCCGATAGTGTATGGAAGGTTTTGAATTCTGATGTAGTGATGCATACGGGTCACTCCGGGGTGACACAGTGATTCATGAAGAGCTTCTAATTTATCAATGGGGTGTGAAGAGCTACAGAATCTTGACAAAGCATCAGCTACTACGTTTTATTTCCCAGGACAATAAATTATATCGTAGTTGTAGGCAGCCAACTCAAGTAGCCATCGAGTGAACTTTTCATTCTTGATTTTTCCAGAGTGTTTCGTATCGACCATATACGAAATAGATTTCTGGTCAGTTATCAACTGGAATTTGCGACCTATTAAATAATATCTCCACTTCCGAAGCGCTTCAATTATAGCGTAGGCTTCCTTCTCGACCGCTGAATGATAACGTTCACCTTTAGATAGGGTCCTGGAGAAAAATGCGACCGGGCGCTTGTTCTGTGTGAGAGTTGCTGCAATGGCGACATCTGAGGCGTCAGTCTCCACACAGAAGGGTATGTTTTCCTCTACATTATAAACAAAAGGTTTGAGGATGCATGATCGAATATCATTGAAGTCTTTTACTAGCAGAGGGTCGAGTGGAAAACTTTTGCAGTTTACTAATCTATGAATCTTATTAGAGAACTGAGGTACCCATTTGGAATAACAGGAAAACATTCCTAGAGCTCGCTCTAATGACGCTTTGTTCTTAGGGAGAGGAAATTCAATTAATGGTTTGAGTCTGTCTGGATCAGGACGTAGAGTATTATTTTCAATAAGGTACCCAAGAATCTTGATAGATTGTAAATCAAACTGAGACTTTTGTTTGTTAATTGTTAGATTATATTTCTTACAAGTTTCCAAAAATCTGTTCAGATTTCGGTCATGTTCACTTTGGTCCTTTCCGCTCACTGTTATGTCGTCCAGATATATATTAACCCCTTAAAGACTTTTAGTTTTAATTTCATCCATCTTCCTTTGGAAAGCTGCAACACCGTTAGTTACTACCATCGGAATCCATTTGTACTGCCAGAGTTTCCCAGCAGCTTCAAAAGCTGTATAAGGTCGATCTTCTTTTCTAATAGGTATTTGATAGTAAGCACTCTTTAAATCAATAGTACTATGGAAATTATAGCTAGCTATTTTGGAAGCGATTTTCTCTATTGATGGTATTGGGTATGCATCAAGTAATGTGTATTTGTTAATGTTAAGGGAATAGTCCACAACCATACGTTTCCTATGCGTCCCGTTTATGACAAGAACTTGTGCTTTCCATGGAGAGTTGCTTTCTTCAATCACACCGTCCTTCAGTAATTCATTAATGTGAGATTGAATAAACCTTTCATCTTCTTCTGAGTGTCTTATTGATTTTATAGATATAGGCCTGCAGTTGGGAGCTAAGTGTTCAAACAGAATGGCTGGTTCTACTTTGGAGCACGTGAGACTACTGACACTAAGAGTTGGCCTACTACCGCCGAAAGACACTGACAGGTTTGAATGTTGTCTGAGAATGTCATGGCCTAATATGACATCGGCACAGCAGCCTTTCAGGACGCTTAACATTAGAGTAGGAATTATTTAGTGCTTGCAATTCAAGGCTACAGGAGGATTTAATGGGGACAGACAAAGAGGACGAAGCCATTGAAACCGCAGAGGTAGTTGGGTAGAGCTTGAGTCTATGTTTGGATGCAAAAGCATCACTAATGAAGCTTTCTGTACTTCCAGTATCAATCAGACCTTCCGCAGAAACCCCATTTATTTTCAATGGTATTATTTATTTTAATGGTATAGAAGTAGGGTTCCCGAGAGATGGGCCGTAACATGGGGCTTATGGGCTTAAAATCTGGCTTCTGATTGGTCTAATTAGGTCACGTGATTCAAGCTGGCGGCGCCCATGGTGGCGTTCCCGCCAAATTTGCGCGCCAAAAAAAAAAATTGGCGCCAAACCTAACCTCACTTTTCTTCCCTCCAGATTTTTCCCTCCAGGTAGTGTTACCAACTTAGCAGAGCTAATGTACCATACGTAAATATATGTACCATATATAACGCTACAGTGTATAATCATAAATATTTATATGTACCATACATAATTATATGTACCATATATAACGTCACAGCGTATAATCATAAATATATATACTGTATATGTACCATACGTAATTATATGTATCATATATAATTATATGTACCATATATAATACTACAGAGTATAATCATATATGTACCATAATAGTGTATAATATACCATCACCAGAAAGGTAAGTGGCTAACTATCTAATCAGTGTTGCCACTCTAAACGCTACCTATAAACCTAAATTATTATATGTATATACATATATGTATTATGTCAAACTATCTAAAATTATTATATGTATATATTACGTCACGCTACGATGTGTTACCAACCTATGGCAATGTATATTTCGCAAGCAAGTACAGCCAAACCATTATATAAAACCATTACATGTATATATACCAGAAAGTACCGCTAACTCAAAATATAAAACTATTACATGTATATATCGCAAGAAAGTGTTGCCAAAAAACTAAAAATCGCTAATATCTCGAAAACGGTAAGTCCTAGAGTCATTTTGACCCCAGAAAACTGCCTACTACGTAGTGTAGGCACTCCAGGGGGGTATCTACCCATATGAAAAGTCTTAACCAAAATGTTGCGGGTTGCATCTCAAAATATGAAGGGGCAAATTTTCAAAATTAAATATCTCGAGAACGGCTTGGCCGATTTTCACGAAACTTGGCATGTATGTACCTGTTAACATCCGCTACGATTTACGAAAACCTAAACTCTGTACTGCAGGAAGTATCAAAATAATTGAAGGAGTCATACTTTAAAAATCAATATCTTAAGAACGGGTGGGACGATATAATTGAAACTTGACATGTGGATACTTGTTAACATCCTCTAACCTTCAGTTTTGTTTGAGGGTAGGAAAGGGTTGTTTAGGGGATGATGGAGGGTGTAAAACTTTAAAATTTAATATATTGAGAACGGCTTGGCCGATTCTAATGAAACTTGGTATATAGGTACCTGTTAACCTCCGCTACTATTTAAAAAAAACTTAAACCCTGTACTGCGGGAAAGTATCAACAGATTGAAGGAGCTATATTTTAAAAATCAATATCCCAAGAACGGCTTGGCCGATTTTAATGAAATTTGGTATGTATGTACCTGTTACCATCCTTTACATCTTACAAAAAACTTAACCTCTGTACTGCGGGCAAGTATCAAAATAATTGAAGGGGTACTAATAAATACCTTAAATCTCGCAGCATAATCGGGGGGAACGCGGTGGTCTAGTGGTTAGCGTCTTGGACTACGGTTCAGGAGGTCCCGGGTTCGATTCCCTCTTTAGGTTCTTCATCAAAGGTATTGTAAAAGTCGGGTCTTGCCCTTCCTTTACCTACTGGAATGTTTATCCGTGCTACATCTACTCTAAACGTGTCACTGCTGGTAATTGATTCAGCGTTGCTTTGAATTATGCCCCCAAAAATCTCCCAAAGGACATTGCAGGGAACATAGCATGATCTAGGCTAAGTAAGGCAAACTCCCACAGGGGGAATTTTTTAAAACTACAAACTAAGCTGTAATAGAACAAAGAAAAATACAAGCCAAAATAAATCCGAGAGGAGTGGTGGCGATTATATAGCCAGGCAGTGTCTATGGTACCATCACTCTGTGTCTTGAACATATATGTAGTGCATTTCTAAACAAACATCAGCTTTTAAGTATTGAGCCCAAACCTACAGTGAAAGACAATGGTGACCTACAGTGGACCACAGGCGCCTTTATTACTTCACTTTAGGGTGTTTACTGTTTCATTGTATAAAATATACCATGCCAGATGCTCTCTCAGATCCTAAAGCGTTTAATCTGGTTTTACACTGTGATGCTTGCGGGGTCATCACAACACCATCTTGGAGAGATTGTCGCTGTTAAGGTAAGATATTTATCTATATTATTAGTTAGAGGTTTCTACCTCCCCTGGGGAATCATTTACCTTTGTCGGAGACTTCTAAAAGTGTTAAGCTTCCGCTGGACAGTATCGCTTGGGAGGTAAGACATAATAAGGAAAGTTTTATAATGCCAAAAACCTGAAGACGGCGGATTTTTAGAGTTAGAATTACTGTGGAGTGACGATTGGTCAATCACCAACTCCCTTCAACACACAAACTCTGCTCATCCTGAACCAGTCAAGCTCACTTCATGATGAACACTCCGCTTAGCCTAACTAAACTTTTTCTTAAACAAATCTGTTCTGACAATAAATTATTTGACAACATTGTAAAAATAAATGCCCCCTACCTTATTCAACACAATATTATATTTTAGCACAGAAAAAACTACAATTCAGCACTACGGTCCATAATACCGTTGGGAAGGAAGGAGGTATTGCGAATAATGCATTACGATAAGTAAATGAGATTATAAAAGACGGATACATTATTCATTAATAAATATTGTTATTTTTTTCATTTTAACTAAAACTGCTATTATTAGCGTTTCCATATTTTTTATATTCTAAAATCCCAGCAATATATTTTACTTTAAACCACGGATTGTTTACAATTCTGTTCTTGTTTGACAGAGATGGCACCCTCAAGCTCTCGAGGCAAACGTGCGGTAACAGTTTAAAGTCCCGCTCGGGTATTCTACCAGCCGACCGATTCAACCACTCATATATTGCAACTGCCAGAGGCCTGTGGCTGGAGGATTGTTGAACAGCTGCACTTGTGTGAGTACATTTTATTTTCCCATCATTTAAATTTCCCGGTCAAAATATTTCAAAGTCCGTTTAATTGTTTGCCAGGGCCGTGGTGTATTTTGACGGCGTAATAATTTGACCAATCGTACCCAATACCACTAAAAACTGCCCCGGGGGCCTTGATGTACTTGGCCTGCAACGTTTTAAATTCTTCGGTCAGATACTTCCAAGTCAAACGTTTCCCTGCGGCCAGTGTTTCAGCCTAGATCCATCGAGTCTCCACCGTCTAGGACCCCGGGCACTCCGTGACACGGTACCTCTATCACTACGCAAGTCAGAAAAACACTAACACACAAACTACGCAAGTCAAATCAGAACTACAAGTTACCAAAAGTTAACTCTAAGGAAGGTAGAAAACACTACTCTAACCAAAACCGCATTAAAGATCAAGAATAGAAAGTAAGATTACTGTTACCCAGCACATACAAATACAACACTACGCCTGACACATGGAAGTCAGGGTTTGTTTAATTCCTTTACTGTAAACTACCAAATCAAACAATTGAATACAAACACAACACTAATCTAGCCAAGTCAGACAGTTATACTGTTTAGAAACCTCAATATACTAATTACAGTAACTTAAAGGAGAGAAGAGGCTTGTAAAAACCAACAGAAAACTACAGGCAAGAAACTGATAACCCCACTCCACGAGTTTATTAACCTGCTTGCCGGGGACCGTGTGATACTTTGTTCATGTAATTTCTCGGTCAACTATGTCCAAGTCCGCTGAAGTTACCTTTATCGGGGGTTACATTTAAATTGACCGAAACTTCTTAAATTTCTCGGTCATTTACTCCTGCCTCCGCTGAAGCTACATTATAATGTGTTACATTTCACCTTAACGGGGATATTTTTAAATTTATCGGCTAAACACTCCTAACCCCGGTGAAATAATTTTGAACGCTCACGTTTCCACACCACGGTAAGCCTTTAGGCTAGGCCGTAGGAGCGTCGGCGCGTTCTTTTTGGTTACCCAGAGCTTCCCCTGGAGGCCTAACCTCTGGGGTGAGAGGCCCCAACCATCGCCTCTCACAGTGGTAGCCACTCCATAACAAAATGCTACCTCCTTTTATTTTTTATTTTATTTTTATTTTTTACAAGTCCCACCGTGCGGACTGTTACAAGAAGTAACCTGGGTGTTAGCCAGGCCCTCAATCTACTAAACCCTTCATCACAAATTTAGGTTTACGGGGCTTTTCGTCACCCGCGCCAGTGACCTTCATTCAGGTTTACGGGGCTTTTCGTCACCCGCGCCAGTGACCTTCATTCACACACACACACACACACACACACACACACACACACATACAGTGGGAACTTGTGATTTTAAAGAAAAATTACATTTAAAGTGAACTTTCATCTTTCATATTTGTGTAAGTAAGGTAAAACTTCTCCGGCAACAAACTTCTTACTAACAGCCTTGCCTCAGGAGTAGTTGATTTTAACATCAAAGAACATAATCCGGCTTCGTTTATGAAAACCGTTGTTTTCTCAATAGGCCCAACGCCCTGTTTTTGGGCGTCAGAAAAACTACCAACAGTTAATTTATCGCTATCATCTACATGTTTCCGAACTGCACTCCAGCCATTAACATGTTTTAGAGCAGTAGCTACGTCTTTAGCTTTAAACCATGGCTTTCCTTCATTATCAAACAGAACCAATACTGGTTTGTTATTGAATGTATAGTATTTAGCAGCCATGTCACAATTTACTCAATAGTACAGGCAAAAGGAGCGCAGAAGAACGTCTGATCAGTACCACGTCTTGGAGCAGAATGATGTAACTGTAATAGTTACAAGTGGTATATACAGGAGTAACGCTGCTCCATAGGGAAAGGTGCTACCTTTATCGATGGTAGCGTCATGGAAAATGGATGAGTGATACTTCAAGATTTAAAAAACAGGCAGTTCCGTAACACTACAAAATACATTTTTAAAGTAATCATCAAAAACTTCGGCGTTAAATCAGGTAAGGGCATGAACGATATATCTCTTGAAATATCACAATGCATTATTAATACTTCAATGTAGGTGATTGATGAGGAGTCCTCCGTTATCTTATCTACTATATACTCCGAAAACACCAAAGGTCATTCCCGTGCATTTATTGAACCGTCAAGTAAGAACTCATACTTCAAGCATATAATGCCATATTCTGTATCTTCATTTAACCTACTTGTGTAAAAGGAAAAGAGACACCTCCTGGTTAGCGGGTGTAATATGTTCAACAGGCATTCTACAAGGAGAGAAATACAGGGTAAGACACAGGCACGTCCGTTCAGTACGGCGTCTCAGAACAGAACGAGTTACTGTAACGACTTCTCGTCTCTTTGTTCTCCTGATTCTGTTTTCTTCAATTTCTAGTATTTCAGCAGTTTCACTGAGGACCATCTTTTTCAATTGCTCAAAATTTAACGTTTCGGAGGTTTTTAGGTTGAGGGCGAGGCCCTTGATTTTACACACAGATTCTAGTTTTTGCTTTTTGGTTGACCAAACAAGGTATGCGTAAGTTTTAGGCCCCCCAGAAATAAACTCTACGATATAAGAGCCGGGCCCGTACTCGTCTACTAACTCATCACTCATTTCCCCGAGGTAATCTCCCGTAGGGACCCTGTACGGCCCTCCCCGGTAGAAATAAATACATGAGTCCATGCCATAATACAAGACCTGCCCTCCAAGGGCATCCAAGTGTTCATAAAGTTTAAGTCTTGCATGAGCTGTAGTGTAGGCCGCAATTACAACATTTCCAGTTCTTAGAGCCTCATTGGCGTCATCAACATTCTGCCAATTAACTAATAAAACCTCTTGGTTAGTTATTTCAACAAACTTTACTTTTATTCCTGGTTGATTTAACGATTTGAAAAATTCCTTAGAGTCTCTCACAATTGAAGTTTTGTCATGTTTTCGCGTTGACCAAACATGCCCCAAAATGAATTTAACATTAATTTAGCTACTGACCTGAGTCCTCCATTTTTAGCAATTTTGTCCTTGTCCAGTTGAATACCCTCACGCTCAAATAAATCAGAAACATACTTTTCTTTATCCTCCTGTGTTTTACACCAAGCGGGATACCCTGAAGCTTCCTGCTTTACTTTCAAGAATTTATTAATAAAATCGGTAAAAAGTCCACCTTTCTCGTATGTGGCGACTTCATACTCCCACTACTCATACATGTCCAAAATCACATAACCTTTCTCTACAGCTTTTCTAATTTCACCCATGGTCCATGTTCCTACCATTGCCCTTTCCTCACTATCATGAAAACATTCCCCTTGGTTTAAAGTCTCCCCGCAAGTTCTGCACAAAACAATTTATTATTCATTTTAGCGGGGAGTACGGGATGATACAAGTTGTAAGGAGGTAGAACCTTATATTTTAACAAGCCCTCTACTTCAAGACCTCTCTCTCGGCACTCATTTCCAACGTAAACAGTAGGATGACCCACGGGATACTTACAATATTTATTTACATATGGGTAGAGGGATCAGACATCAACATACTGGATTGTTTCTCCCCCTTCACATTTACAATACGTTTTAGTATTACCCATCCTACCTAGGATTAAGTGGAAGTGTGTTTAGAATGGACAGTTGGATCAGGTGATTTAATTTATTGTCCTTCTTCAAAGCTCTAAACTCACACTCCCACATTACTACAACTTCATAGCTATTAAATTTTGCCATTTTGGACTTGGTTCTCTCGTAACGGAGATGCAAACTGTTTGAAGGATCCTCCGGCAGAGGTTCTTCTCTGCTGTATTGATAACATTTCGGGCAGCCGTGCCAATAACACCCGTGAAACTCATAAATTCGCTCACCGTCAAACCCATCTACTTTCATTCCTTTAATTTTCACTTCTTTACCCCGGCCCGCATGTTGAATCTTTACTCCACGTTTCTCCTCCTCCCATGTTAGCCACTGTAAAGCAACGGCTGACTGATTGTCTGCAAGTCGGTACCCTGATTTTGGTATAAGTCCAATAGTATTTTCTTTTAAGAAGTTACGGCGGAAGGCCACGTTACATGCACTGGCTATTGTTATAGCCTCAAGAAACGGATCTACGTTACACTCTTGAAGAAGCATGGCTCTAAATTTAATACACGCTTGAGCTAGGATTTCTACGTCTAAAATACAGTACTCCAAGATTTATTTTTGAAAATCAAACACGTAGTCTTCAGCGACTCGTTCGTCATACCATATATCAAAATCATCGTGTTTCTTTTCAAACATAGACTCGGGGCAATAGTAATTTTTGTCGGGCATAGGACCAATATAATTTTGGTTTGCCAGAGTGTTGAAAATATGCGGGAAGTAGCCCTTCTTTTTCTCGGGAGACAGGTCGAAGGCTTTAGGGAGTGCAGAGAGGGCCATGGGAAAGTAGCTAATTGAGTCCACAAACCTTACGTTTGCTACTTCAATCAGAATAGCTTTAGTTCCCCGAGGCGTTATTTTTGGGGTAAATTTAGTATCTTCTATGATGTAGAATGAATTGGAAATCAAAACCCTGCCCGTTGTGGGCAATTACACAAACATTTTTAATTTTTTAGAATTTCCATTACATAGTCCATAAACTGTTTTACCGGTTCTTTTTCAAATACCCTTTGCCGTTCCGAGCAAGTTTCACACTCACCCCCATTAATACATTTAAAGCAGTACAGTTGAGAAACGCACAAGTTTACTTTATGAACTTTCTGTTGAGGGCCCGTGGGAAGTGACTCGTCTTGGCGAGTCTCCAAGTCAAAGAAAATAAACAAAAAAATCACGCTCTTTCGGTGTTCTCCTATCTACCCTCATGAAACACTGATGCGCGGGGTCTTTGAACGCTTCACAGGGTTTACAGTAAACTTCTCCGCATGCGTGAACTGTCTTACGTTTTTTTTTTGGATAAATCATTTTGTTACAGTCGCGGCAGAACTTTATAGTTTTACAAACTTACCCTTGATGGGCTACTAAACACCGCTCGTTTTTGAATTCTTTTTGCTTTTTATTATGGTTAGTGCATGTAATTTAAGACGTTGAAGAATACTTGTAATACCATGCTTATAAAAGCAGGATTCTTTCAATTTCGATTACTTTGGGAAACTTTCTATGCATTTAATTGTTTAGAAACCTCAATATACTAATTACAGTAACTTAAAGGAGAGAAGAGGCTTATAAACACAGACAAAAAAGCCATACCCCTATTCCAAGGGACGCGAAACGCTCCCTTTTGATAACATTACACCGGAAGTTGTAGGTCCAATCTGGACCCACTTTAAACTGATTCTAAGTGTTAGACACAGCTAAACGTCGGGTCCAACGTGTTTGAATTAAATTAACGTTCTGAGAAAGAGACAGTAGGGTATTTTTGTAAAGTTAAAAAGGTACAGAGATTACACACTTTAGATTTCAGATGTGACTTTTTGTTGTAGTTAGTTGCTTGTAAAACTCTGTTCTCATGCTCTATTCCAGTGTCGGCTTCTTCGATATACCAACAATCAGAATATATACCTGTCTTAAATACCTACAGTCTGCATTCACAAGTAAAAAGATTTTAATGATCAACACCAAAACTAAACTTAACGAGGAGTTGACCACATCAAAAACATGAACAAGAGTAAATCTAAGAAGACAACAAGCAGTGACATTCGTTCTTTATAAGGACAGCAATTATGCAGTGTTTTCTCCTCGGTAGTTTTATTTTTGTTTCCCCTGAAACCAGAGCAGCATCTCCCTTTGACGATGTTATTCCTTGGTCATTTGTATCCAAGTCCGGTGAAACGACGTGGTCGTCCTGCGGTTTTACGGTGTAATCTCTCGGTCAATTGTGTTCAAGTCCGGTGAAAAGGGTCTACCAGGGACCGAGATGTATTTTGACGGTGTAATCTCTTGGTCGATTGTGTTCAAGTTCGATGAAAAGTGTCTAACAGGGTTAAATTTAACTTGACAGTAACTTCTTAAATTTCCTTGCCAAACGTTTGTCGCCGGATCTGTTAAAACACGAGGGAAACATTTAACTGTGCCTAAATATTTTAAATTTCCCGGTCAAACATTTCCGAGTCCGCTAAAATCTGTTTACTGGGGACCGTGATGTATTTTGACGGTGTAATTTCTTGGTCGAACGTTTCCGAGTCCACTGAAGTTACTTTTATCGGGGGTTACATTTAAATTGACCTAACTTCTTAAATTTCTTTGCCAAACGTCTGTCACCGAGTCCGCTAAAACTGTCCACTAAGGAAACATTTAACCTTGCCTAAATATTTTAAATCCCCAGGTCAAACGTTTCCAAGTCCCCTCCCCTCGACGTTATCATGAGGATGGGTCACACGCTCTGTACTTCTCACATCAATATCAGTTATGGAGCCGGCTTGCACAGATTTTGTGGCATTCTCAAATTTTTACGCACCCTTACGGATGCTTAATGTTTGTCATCCGATACATGTTGTGTAGGTGACGCCTCACATGCACATCGTGTATCATTATTGACTCCTCCCTTGCCTCTGGGTCGATTAACGTGCAGATAGTTTGTGTGTGGTTTGATTGCCACGTTTGCCATTTGAACTTCTGCACTGGTTGGCTGGAAAAACTTTTTATAAAGGTACGTGTCAAATATCTTTAACTCCGGTGAAACCAGGGAGAATACAACTCGGCGGAAACCTTTCAAAATTCAGGGCCAGTGAAATCTGTCCAACTGAGACCATGATGTACATTGCCAGGAGCATTTTACATTTTCCGGCCAAACATTTTCGAGTCCTCTAAAACTGTCCACCAGGGACAATGATATACATTTTGCCAGGAATGTTTTACATTTTACGGCCAAACATTCCCGAGTTCGCTAAAACTGTCTACTGGGGACCGATATGTATTTTGATGGTGTAATCTCTTGGCCGATTGTGTTCAAGTCCGATGAAAAGTATCTAACGGGGGCCGTAATGTATTTTGACGGTGTATTCTCTAGGTCAATTGTGTCCAAATCCTATGAAGATTGTCTACTGGGGACCGTGGTGTATTTCTATGGTGTGATATCTCGGTCAACTGTGTCCAAGTCCGATGACAGGTGTCTACCGGGGACCGTGGTGTATTTTGACGGTGTAATATCTCGGTCAATTGTGTCCAAGTCCACTTAAATATAGTTTTTAGAGATCGTAGTGCACTTTGACAACACTTGAAGATTTGTTGCTTTTTATTATGTAAATTAAGACGTAGTGATTAAAGGAATACTTGCAATTTATGCTTATGATAGCAGGATTACTTTGGGAGCTTTATATGCATTTAATTGTTTACAAACCTCTATTAACTTAAGGTAGAGAAAAGGCTTGTAAACCCAGCAGAAATATATAGTCAAGAAAGCTATACTCTTACCCCTTTGATAACATACACTTGAAGATGGTCTACATGGTGGGTCATGTGGTTGGAGGTATGGGGAGCGAAACGTTCCCCTTCATAAGGATTCTAAGTGTTAGACTCTGCTACACTCTGGGTCACTGGTTTTGAATTAAAACTAATATGTAATACAGAGACAGGTGACTGCAGTTTACATTCACAAGTCAAAATATTGTAACCAACACCAGAACAACTAAAATTATCGAGGAGACACAACATGGACAAGAGTACATATCGACAGACAATTAAAGCATAAAATGCATTATTTATAAAGGCAATAATTATGCAGATAATCTAAGAAACTTGATCAGCCGTGTCTCATCGTTAGGTTATGTTATGCTCTGTTAAGTTAGGTTTGTGCATGGAAATATGAAACATCGTCAGTCGTAGTTAGGTTTATTGATGCAGGTTTAAGTTAGGTTTGTCGATGCCAATTTTTGGACATCAACAACGCGCGCGATGTTGATGTCCAAAAATTGGCATCGACAAACCTAACTTAAACCTGCATCAATAAACCTAACTACGACTGACGATGTTTCATATTTCCATGCACAAACCTAACTTAACAGAGCATAACATAACCTAACGATGAGACACGGCTGATCAAGTTTCTTAGATTATCTGCATAATTATTGCCTTTATAAATAATGCATTTTATGCTTTAATTGTCTGTCGATATGTACTCTTGTCCATGTTGTGTCTCCTCGATAATTTTAGTTGTTCTGGTGTTGGTTACAATATTTTGACTTGTGAATGTAAACTGCAGTCACCTGTCTCTGTATTACATATTAGTTTTAATTCAAAACCAGTGACCCAGAGTGTAGCAGAGTCTAACACTTAGAATCCTTATGAAGGGGAACGTTTCGCTCCCCATACCTCCAACCACATGACCCACCATGTAGACCATCTTCAAGTGTATGTTATCAAAGGGGTAAGAGTATAGCTTTCTTGACTATATATTTCTGCTGGGTTTACAAGCCTTTTCTCTACCTTAAGTTAATAGAGGTTTGTAAACAATTAAATGCATATAAAGCTCCCAAAGTAATCCTGCTATCATAAGCATAAATTGCAAGTATTCCTTTAATCACTACGTCTTAATTTACATAATAAAAAGCAACAAATCTTCAAGTGTTGTCAAAGTGCACTACGATCTCTAAAAACTATATTTAAGTGGACTTGGACACAATTGACCGAGATATTACACCGTCAAAATACACCACGGTCCCCGGTAGACACCTGTCATCGGACTTGGACACAGTTGACCGAGATATCACACCATAGAAATACACCACGGTCCCCAGTAGACAATCTTCATAGGATTTGGACACAATTGACCTAGAGAATACACCGTCAAAATACATTACGGCCCCCGTTAGATACTTTTCATCGGACTTGAACACAATCGGCCAAGAGATTACACCATCAAAATACATATCGGTCCCCAGTAGACAGTTTTAGCGAACTCGGGAATGTTTGGCCGTAAAATGTAAAACATTCCTGGCAAAATGTATATCATTGTCCCTGGTGGACAGTTTTAGAGGACTCGAAAATGTTTGGCCGGAAAATGTAAAATGCTCCTGGCAATGTACATCATGGTCTCAGTTGGACAGATTTCACTGGCCCTGAATTTTGAAAGGTTTCCGCCGAGTTGTATTCTCCCTGGTTTCACCGGAGTTAAAGATATTTGACACGTACCTTTATAAAAAGTTTTTCCAGCCAACCAGTGCAGAAGTTCAAATGGCAAACGTGGCAATCAAACCACACACAAACTATCTGCACGTTAATCGACCCAGAGGCAAGGGAGGAGTCAATAATGATACACGATGTGCATGTGAGGCGTCACCTACACAACATGTATCGGATGACAAACATTAAGCATCCGTAAGGGTGCGTAAAAATTTGAGAATGCCACAAAATCTGTGCAAGCCGGCTCCATAACTGATATTGATGTGAGAAGTACAGAGCGTGTGACCCATCCTCATGATAACGTCGAGGGGAGGGGACTTGGAAACGTTTGACCTGGGGATTTAAAATATTTAGGCAAGGTTAAATGTTTCCTTAGTGGACAGTTTTAGCGGACTCGGTGACAGACGTTTGGCAAAGAAATTTAAGAAGTTAGGTCAATTTAAATGTAACCCCCGATAAAAGTAACTTCAGTGGACTCGGAAACGTTCGACCAAGAAATTACACCGTCAAAATACATCACGGTCCCCAGTAAACAGATTTTAGCGGACTCGGAAATGTTTGACCGGGAAATTTAAAATATTTAGGCACAGTTAAATGTTTCCCTCGTGTTTTAACAGATCCGGCGACAAACGTTTGGCAAGGAAATTTAAGAAGTTACTGTCAAGTTAAATTTAACCCTGTTAGACACTTTTCATCGAACTTGAACACAATCGACCAAGAGATTACACCGTCAAAATACATCTCGGTCCCTGGTAGACCCTTTTCACCGGACTTGAACACAATTGACCGAGAGATTACACCGTAAAACCGCAGGACGACCACGTCGTTTCACCGGACTTGGATACAAATGACCAAGGAATAACATCGTCAAAGGGAGATGCTGCTCTGGTTTCAGGGGAAACAAAAATAAAACTACCGAGGAGAAAACACTGCATAATTGCTGTCCTTATAAAGAACGAATGTCACTGCTTGTTGTCTTCTTAGATTTACTCTTGTTCATGTTTTTGATGTGGTCAACTCCTCGTTAAGTTTAGTTTTGGTGTTGATCATTAAAATCTTTTTACTTGTGAATGCAGACTGTAGGTATTTAAGACAGGTATATATTCTGATTGTTGGTATATCGAAGAAGCCGACACTGGAATAGAGCATGAGAACAGAGTTTTACAAGCAACTAACTACAACAAAAAGTCACATCTGAAATCTAAAGTGTGTAATCTCTGTACCTTTTTAACTTTACAAAAATACCCTACTGTCTCTTTCTCAGAACGTTAATTTAATTCAAACACGTTGGACCCGACGTTTAGCTGTGTCTAACACTTAGAATCAGTTTAAAGTGGGTCCAGATTGGACCTACAACTTCCGGTGTAATGTTATCAAAAGGGAGCGTTTCGCGTCCCTTGGAATAGGGGTATGGCTTTTTTGTCTGTGTTTATAAGCCTCTTCTCTCCTTTAAGTTACTGTAATTAGTATATTGAGGTTTCTAAACAATTAAATGCATAGAAAGTTTCCCAAAGTAATCGAAATTGAAAGAATCCTGCTTTTATAAGCATGGTATTACAAGTATTCTTCAACGTCTTAAATTACATGCACTAACCATAATAAAAAGCAAAAAGAATTCAAAAACGAGCGGTGTTTAGTAGCCCATCAAGGGTAAGTTTGTAAAACTATAAAGTTCTGCCGCGACTGTAACAAAATGATTTATCCAAAAAAAAAACGTAAGACAGTTCACGCATGCGGAGAAGTTTACTGTAAACCCTGTGAAGCGTTCAAAGACCCCGCGCATCAGTGTTTCATGAGGGTAGATAGGAGAACACCGAAAGAGCGTGATTTTTTTGTTTATTTTCTTTGACTTGGAGACTCGCCAAGACGAGTCACTTCCCACGGGCCCTCAACAGAAAGTTCATAAAGTAAACTTGTGCGTTTCTCAACTGTACTGCTTTAAATGTATTAATGGGGGTGAGTGTGAAACTTGCTTGGAACGGCAAAGGGTATTTGAAAAAGAACCGGTAAAACAGTTTATGGACTATGTAATGGAAATTCTAAAAAATTAAAAATGTTTGTGTAATTGCCCACAACGGGCAGGGTTTTGATTTCCAATTCATTCTACATCATAGAAGATACTAAATTTACCCCAAAAATAACGCCTCGGGGAACTAAAGCTATTCTGATTGAAGTAGCAAACGTAAGGTTTGTGGACTCAATTAGCTACTTTCCCATGGCCCTCTCTGCACTCCCTAAAGCCTTCGACCTGTCTCCCGAGAAAAAGAAGGGCTACTTCCCGCATATTTTCAACACTCTGGCAAACCAAAATTATATTGGTCCTATGCCCGACAAAAATTACTATTGCCCCGAGTCTATGTTTGAAAAGAAACACGATGATTTTGATATATGGTATGACGAACGAGTCGCTGAAGACTACGTGTTTGATTTTCAAAAATAAATCTTGGAGTACTGTATTTTAGACGTAGAAATCCTAGCTCAAGCGTGTATTAAATTTAGAGCCATGCTTCTTCAAGAGTGTAACGTAGATCCGTTTCTTGAGGCTATAACAATAGCCAGTGCATGTAACGTGGCCTTCCGCCGTAACTTCTTAAAAGAAAATACTATTGGACTTATACCAAAATCAGGGTACCGACTTGCAGACAATCAGTCAGCCGTTGCTTTACAGTGGCTAACATGGGAGGAGGAGAAACGTGGAGTAAAGATTCAACATGCGGGCCGGGGTAAAGAAGTGAAAATTAAAGGAATGAAAGTAGATGGGTTTGACGGTGAGCGAATTTATGAGTTTCACGGGTGTTATTGGCACGGCTGCCCGAAATGTTATCAATACAGCAGAGAAGAACCTCTGCCGGAGGATCCTTCAAACAGTTTGCATCTCCGTTACGAGAGAACCAAGTCCAAAATGGCAAAATTTAATAGCTATGAAGTTGTAGTAATGTGGGAGTGTGAGTTTAGAGCTTTGAAGAAGGACAATAAATTAAATCACCTGATCCAACTGTCCATTCTAAACACACTTCCACTTAATCCTAGGTAGGATGGGTAATACTAAAACGTATTGTAAATGTGAAGGGGGAGAAACAATCCAGTATGTTGATGTCTGATCCCTCTACCCATATGTAAATAAATATTGTAAGTATCCCGTGGGTCATCCTACTGTTTACGTTGGAAATGAGTGCCGAGAGAGAGGTCTTGAAGTAGAGGGCTTGTTAAAATATAAGGTTCTACCTCCTTACAACTTGTATCATCCCGTACTCCCCGCTAAAATGAATAATAAATTGTTTTGTGCAGAACTTGCGGGGAGACTTTAAACCAAGGGGAATGTTTTCATGATAGTGAGGAAAGGGCAATGGTAGGAACATGGACCATGGGTGAAATTAGAAAAGCTGTAGAGAAAGGTTATGTGATTTTGGACATGTATGAGTAGTGGGAGTATGAAGTCGCCACATACGAGAAAGGTGGACTTTTTACCGATTTTATTAATAAATTCTTGAAAGTAAAGCAGGAAGCTTCAGGGTATCCCGCTTGGTGTAAAACACAGGAGGATAAAGAAAAGTATGTTTCTGATTTATTTGAGCGTGAGGGTATTCAACTGGACAAGGACAAAATTGCTAAAAATGGAGGACTCAGGTCAGTAGCTAAATTAATGTTAAATTCATTTTGGGGCATGTTTGGTCAACGCGAAAACATGACAAAACTTCAATTGTGAGAGACTCTAAGGAATTTTTCAAATCGTTAAATCAACCAGGAATAAAAGTAAAGTTTGTTGAAATAACTAACCAAGAGGTTTTATTAGTTAATTGGCAGAATGTTGATGACGCCAATGAGGCTCTAAGAACTGGAAATGTTGTAATTGCGGCCTACACTACAGCTCATGCAAGACTTAAACTTTATGAACACTTGGATGCCTTTGGAGGGCAGGTCTTGTATTATGGCATGGACTCATGTATTTATTTCTACCGGGGAGGGCCGTACAGGGTCCCTACGGGAGATTACCTCGGGGAAATGAGTGATGAGTTAGTAGACGAGTACGGGCCCGGCTCTTATATCGTAGAGTTTATTTCTGGGGGGCCTAAAACTTACGCATACCTTGTTTGGTCAACCAAAAAGCAAAAACTAGAATCTGTGTGTAAAATCAAGGGCCTCGCCCTCAACCTAAAAACCTCCGAAACGTTAAATTTTGAGCAATTGAAAAAGATGGTCCTCAGTGAAACTGCTGAAATACTAGAAATTGAAGAAAACAGAATCAGGAGAACAAAGAGACGAGAAGTCGTTACAGTAACTCGTTCTGTTCTGAGACGCCGTACTGAACGGACGTGCCTGTGTCTTACCCTGTATTTCTCTCCTTGTAGAATGCCTGTTGAACATATTACACCCGCTAACCAGGAGGTGTCTCTTTTCCTTTTACACAAGTAGGTTAAATGAAGATACAGAATATGGCATTATATGCTTGAAGTATGAGTTCTTACTTGACGGTTCAATAAATGCACGGGAATGACCTTTGGTGTTTTCGGAGTATATAGTAGATAAGATAACGGAGGACTCCTCATCAATCACCTACATTGAAGTATTAATAATGCATTGTGATATTTCAAGAGATATATCGTTCATGCCCTTACCTGATTTAACGCCGAAGTTTTTGATGATTACTTTAAAAATGTATTTTGTAGTGTTACGGAACTGCCTGTTTTTTAAATCTTGAAGTATCACTCATCCATTTTCCATGACGCTACCATCGATAAAGGTAGCACCTTTCCCTATGGAGCAGCGTTACTCCTGTATATACCACTTGTAACTATTACAGTTACATCATTCTGCTCCAAGACGTGGTACTGATCAGACGTTCTTCTGCGCTCCTTTTGCCTGTACTATTGAGTAAATTGTGACATGGCTGCTAAATACTATACATTCAATAACAAACCAGTATTGGTTCTGTTTGATAATGAAGGAAAGCCATGGTTTAAAGCTAAAGACGTAGCTACTGCTCTAAAACATGTTAATGGCTGGAGTGCAGTTCGGAAACATGTAGATGATAGCGATAAATTAACTGTTGGTAGTTTTTCTGACGCCCAAAAACAGGGCGTTGGGCCTATTGAGAAAACAACGGTTTTCATAAACGAAGCCGGATTATGTTCTTTGATGTTAAAATCAACTACTCCTGAGGCAAGGCTGTTAGTAAGAAGTTTGTTGCCGGAGAAGTTTTACCTTACTTACACAAATATGAAAGATGAAAGTTCACTTTAAATGTAATTTTTATTTAAAATCACAAGTTCCCACTGTATGTGTGTGTGTGTGTGTGTGTGTGTGTGTGTGTGCGAATGAAGGTCACTGGCGCGGGTGACGAAAAGCCCCGTAAACCTGAATGAAGGTCACTGGCGCGGGTGACGAAAAGCCCCGTAAACCTAAATTTGTGATGAAGGGTTTAGTAGATTGAGGGCCTGGCTAACACCCAGGTTACTTCTTGTAACAGTCCGCACGGTGGGACTTGTAAAAAATAAAAATAAAATAAAAAATAAAAGGAGGTAGCATTTTGTTATGGAGTGGCTACCACTGTGAGAGGCGATGGTTGGGGCCTCTCACCCCAGAGGTTAGGCCTCCAGGGGAAGCTCTGGGTAACCAAAAAGAACGCGCCGACGCTCCTACGGCCTAGCCTAAAGGCTTACCGTGGTGTGGAAACGTGAGCGTTCAAAATTATTTCACCGGGGTTAGGAGTGTTTAGCCGATAAATTTAAAAATATCCCCGTTAAGGTGAAATGTAACACATTATAATGTAGCTTCAGCGGAGGCAGGAGTAAATGACCGAGAAATTTAAGAAGTTTCGGTCAATTTAAATGTAACCCCCGATAAAGGTAACTTCAGCGGACTTGGACATAGTTGACCGAGAAATTACATGAACAAAGTATCACACGGTCCCCGGCAAGCAGGTTAATAAACTCGTGGAGTGGGGTTATCAGTTTCTTGCCTGTAGTTTTCTGCTGGTTTTTACAAGCCTCTTCTCTCCTTTAAGTTACTGTAATTAGTATATTGAGGTTTCTAAACAGTATAACTGTCTGACTTGGCTAGATTAGTGTTGTGTTTGTATTCAATTGTTTGATTTGGTAGTTTACAGTAAAGGAATTAAACAAACCCTGACTTCCATGTGTCAGGCGTAGTGTTGTATTTGTATGTGCTGGGTAACAGTAATCTTACTTTCTATTCTTGATCTTTAATGCGGTTTTGGTTAGAGTAGTGTTTTCTACCTTCCTTAGAGTTAACTTTTGGTAACTTGTAGTTCTGATTTGACTTGCGTAGTTTGTGTGTTAGTGTTTTTCTGACTTGCGTAGTGATAGAGGTACCGTGTCACGGAGTGCCCGGGGTCCTAGACGGTGGAGACTCGATGGATCTAGGCTGAAACACTGGCCGCAGGGAAACGTTTGACTTGGAAGTATCTGACCGAAGAATTTAAAACGTTGCAGGCCAAGTACATCAAGGCCCCCGGGGCAGTTTTTAGCGGTATTGGGTACGATTGGTCAAGTTATTACGCCGTCAAAATACACCACGGCCCTGGCAAACAATTAAACGGACTTTGAAATATTTTGACCGGGAAATTTAAATGATGGGAAAATAAAATGTACTCACACAAGTGCAGCTGTTCAACAATCCTCCAGCCACAGGCCTCTGGCAGTTGCAATATATGAGTGGTTGAATCGGTCGGCTGGTAGAATACCCGAGCGGGACTTTAAACTGTTACCGCACGTTTGCCTCGAGAGCTTGAGGGTGCCATCTCTGTCAAACAAGAACAGAATTGTAAACAATCCGTGGTTTAAAGTAAAATATATTGCTGGGATTTTAGAATATAAAAAATATGGAAACGCTAATAATAGCAGTTTTAGTTAAAATGAAAAAAATAACAATATTTATTAATGAATAATGTATCCGTCTTTTATAATCTCATTTACTTATCGTAATGCATTATTCGCAATACCTCCTTCCTTCCCAACGGTATTATGGACCGTAGTGCTGAATTGTAGTTTTTTCTGTGCTAAAATATAATATTGTGTTGAATAAGGTAGGGGGCATTTATTTTTACAATGTTGTCAAATAATTTATTGTCAGAACAGATTTGTTTAAGAAAAAGTTTAGTTAGGCTAAGCGGAGTGTTCATCATGAAGTGAGCTTGACTGGTTCAGGATGAGCAGAGTTTGTGTGTTGAAGGGAGTTGGTGATTGACCAATCGTCACTCCACAGTAATTCTAACTCTAAAAATCCACCGTCTTCAGGTTTTTGGCATTATAAAACTTTCCTTATTATGTCTTACCTCCCAAGCGATACTGTCCAGCGGAAGCTTAACACTTTTAGAAGTCTCCGACAAAGGTAAATGATTCCCCAGGGGAGGTAGAAACCTCTAACTAATAATATAGATAAATATCTTACCTTAACAGCGACAATCTCTCCAAGATGGTGTTGTGATGACCCCGCAAGCATCACAGTGTAAAACCAGATTAAACGCTTTAGGATCTGAGAGAGCATCTGGCATGGTATATTTTATACAATGAAACAGTAAACACCCTAAAGTGAAGTAATAAAGGCGCTGTGGTCCACTGTAGGTCACCATTGTCTTTCACTGTAGGTTTGGGCTCAATACTTAAAAGCTGATGTTTGTTTAGAAATGCACTACATATATGTTCAAGACACAGAGTGATGGTACCATAGACACTGCCTGGCTATATAATCGCCACCACTCCTCTCGGATTTATTTTGGCTTGTATTTTTCTTTGTTCTATTACAGCTTAGTTTGTAGTTTTAAAAAATTCCCCCTGTGGGAGTTTGCCTTACTTAGCCTAGATCATGCTATGTTCCCTGCAATGTCCTTTGGGAGATTTTTGGGGGCATAATTCAAAGCAACGCTGAATCAATTACCAGCAGTGACACGTTTAGAGTAGATGTAGCACGGATAAACATTCCAGTAGGTAAAGGAAGGGCAAGACCCGACTTTTACAATACCTTTGATGAAGAACCTAAAGAGGGAATCGAACCCGGGACCTCCTGAACCGTAGTCCAAGACGCTAACCACTAGACCACCGCGTTCCCCCCGATTATGCTGCGAGATTTAAGGTATTTATTAGTACCCCTTCAATTATTTTGATACTTGCCCGCAGTACAGAGGTTAAGTTTTTTGTAAGATGTAAAGGATGGTAACAGGTACATACATACCAAATTTCATTAAAATCGGCCAAGCCGTTCTTGGGATATTGATTTTTAAAATATAGCTCCTTCAATCTTTTGATACTTTCCCGCAGTACAGGGTTTAAGTTTTTTTTAAATAGTAGCGGAGGTTAACAGGTACCTATATACCAAGTTTCATTAGAATCGGCCAAGCCGTTCTCAATATATTAAATTTTAAAGTTTTACACCCTCCATCATCCCCTAAACAACCCTTTCCTACCCTCAAACAAAACTGAAGGTTAGAGGATGTTAACAAGTATCCACATGTCAAGTTTCAATTATATCGTCCCACCCGTTCTTAAGATATTGATTTTTAAAGTATGACTCCTTCAATTATTTTGATACTTCCTGCAGTACAGAGTTTAGGTTTTCGTAAATCGTAGCGGATGTTAACAGGTACATACATGCCAAGTTTCGTGAAAATCGGCCAAGCCGTTCTCGAGATATTTAATTTTGAAAATTTGCCCCTTCATTTTTTGAGATGCAACCCGCAACATTTTGGTTAAGACTTTTCATATGGGTAGATACCCCCCTGGAGTGCCTACACTACGTAGTAGGCAGTTTTCTGGGGTCAAAATGACCCTAGGACTTACCGTTTTCGAGATATTAGCGATTTTTAGTTTTTTGGCAACACTTTCTTGCGATATATACATGTAATAGTTTTATATTTTGAGTTAGCGGTACTTTCTGGTATATATACATGTAATGGTTTTATATAATGGTTTGGCTGTACTTGCTTGCGAAATATACATTGCCATAGGTTGGTAACACATCGTAGCGTGACGTAATATATACATATAATAATTTTAGATAGTTTGACATAATACATATATGTATATACATATAATAATTTAGGTTTATAGGTAGCGTTTAGAGTGGCAACACTGATTAGATAGTTAGCCACTTACCTTTCTGGTGATGGTATATTATACACTATTATGGTACATATATGATTATACTCTGTAGTATTATATATGGTACATATAATTATATATGATACATATAATTACGTATGGTACATATACAGTATATATATTTATGATTATACGCTGTGACGTTATATATGGTACATATAATTATGTATGGTACATATAAATATTTATGATTATACACTGTAGCGTTATATATGGTACATATATTTACGTATGGTACATTAGCTCTGCTAAGTTGGTAACACTACCTGGAGGGAAAAATCTGGAGGGAAGAAAAGTGAGGTTAGGTTTGGCGCCAATTTTTTTTTTTTGGCGCGCAAATTTGGCGGGAACGCCACCATGGGCGCCGCCATCTTGAATCACGTGACCTAATTAGACCAATCAGAAGCCAGATTTTAAGCCCATAAGCCCCATGTTACGGCCCATCTCTCGGGAACCCTACTTATAGATTTAGCAAGGCTAGGAGGTGAAGCGGCTGAGATTTCTGATGGAACGGAACAAGGACGAATAGTGGCTGTCGTTCCCCAGCTCGTTTTTTCGGGACTGTCATCATGATTCGGAGTGGATGCCGATGTTTTTCGCTTTTGATTGGCATACTCGTGCAAAATTACCTTTTTTGTTACGTTGTTTACAAAGCGACTCTCGAGCTGGGCAAGATGATCGAGGATGTCTCGAATGACCGCAAAAATAACATTTTTGCTGATTTATAGCTGCGTTAAATAGAGTGTTAGAGGGAGATTCTGTCAGTGATGAAACGCATTGCTCTGAAAAATTCTGAGAGGAAGTAGAGGCAAGTTGAGATGACGTGTACGATTCTGAAAAGGCTCGGGCAGATTCTAAAGCACGTGCTTTTGAAAAAGCTTCATCTAATGTCAATTTGAAGTTTTCTAATAATCTTTGCCTAATGGTATTTGACGAAAGGCCATTAATAAAGGCATCTCGAATGTATTCGTCTCGATAGGCATTGGCTTTGAGGTCTTGAAACTCACAGTTTGCACTAAGAACACGTAATGATTGAAGGAATTGGTCTACTGATTCTTCTGGTTGTTGGTCGACGAGTCGTGCAACTTGTGTCGTGCAAAGATTTCATTCATTGGCTTGATATAAAGTGTGTCTAACAGGGTAATGGCCTCCCCATATGATGTGCATTCACTTATTTGTTCAAAGATAGAGTGACTTATGTGATTGTACAGTAGATTCAACTTCTCCTCGTCTTCTGCTTCGATAGATATTTGATGAATGTTTCGAACGTCCTTTTCCAATGAATCCATTTTGAAGTACTTTGGACAAATGTAAGTAGGGTGCTATGGCCGGTTCTGGACCACTTTAGCAAACTGAGGAGCCGAGGAGCCCCCCCCCCCGTGACGTCATCCCCCCCCCCCGTGACGTCATCCCCCCCCCGTCACGTGACCTGGCGGAAACCTAACATAGGCTGATGAGCACAGGCGTGTGAGGAGGAATGAGGATACCCCCCCCCCATCACGTGACCTGGCGGAAACCTAACATAGGCTGGTGAGCACAGGCGTGTGAGGAGGAATGAGGATACCCCCCCCCCGTTTCAGTTAACGGTCGACCTTGTTTACTCCTCTCTTGTCTTCAGTTAACGGTCGAGAGTCGCAGCACCATGTCCTCTGACAGCAGCAGCGATACTGAGCGAGTTGAAGTGAGTGTTGGTGAGGAGGGAAAGACTGTGAAAGTTAGGCGAGTGAGATACCAGTCTGCGTGGAGACCATTTGAACCTCGGTACGAGTGGAGGAAGCGCGTTCGACGTATTGACAAGAAGTTTACGGCAGAGTGCGTTCCGAGGATCCATTACGACTTGGAACAGTACGAGAGCGACCTGCTGTGGAGAGCGGAGCGGTACAAGAACATCCATACCTTTCCGCGTGATGATTATGAGATGTGGGTGGTAGAGGAGGGTAGAAGGTACCTCGCGGAGGACTATCCATTCGAGAAGGAGTACTGGGAATGGATCCGGTATGAACAGCAGTATTTACTATTGGTGAACGATTGGAACAGATACGGGGAACAGTTTGCAGTAAATCCTTTTTTGTAAAATTTATAAGAACTAAAATGAATATTAATTGAAGTAAATAGTTACACAAAGCCCTCCTCCACATGATGTCACCATCCCCCGTTATACCTCGAGGCAAGCGCTTGTTTACTTGTGGTTTTCCTATGTTATTTAATGAGCGGTGCCTAATGATCCTCCTCAGTTTATCTGTGAATGTACTTGAGTGCTCATTTGTGTGCTCCTAACCAGTGACTTCTTCCTGCTTCGATTACCTTCATTAATTAAACGTAAGTAGAAATATTTTATTAACTAAACCATTTTAAATTTTATTTTATTTCGGACGTACTCTCAAATTTAATTAAACCCTGTTTTAAAACAGCTCTTTATTAAATGTATTATGCCTTTCCAACGAATGATAATTTCCAGTTAACTGATTTCGAACCTGACATTACAATGTTTGAGGCATACATAAATCAGTGAAGCTATTCTGAGCGTATCATGGTTGTTTCTTTTTAATATTTTATTTTTCATTCGTCTAGAACGTTATTAAGTATCCTTTGTTGTTGTAGATGAACAACCAACATTTGTGTGAGGTCTGTGGTCACACCTTCAGCCTTTTCAAAAACCTGAGGAGGCATGCAGAGTCTACCCACAACGACAGACGCCATGACTGTAACGTTTGTGGTAGACGATTTACAAGAAGGGACAACCTCAATCGGCACATTACTACTGCCCACCAACAGCCTGTGGAGGAGCTCCAAGGTTAGTAACTATAATCATGACTACCTTTTTATAAAATGCTTCTCATAATAAATATTTAAAGAAATTTAAATTTTTAATTTTAAATTGGAATTTAAAAATTTACATAATAAACTGTAAATCCCCCCCCTCATGCTTCCTCTATCCTAACCTAACCAACCAAGCAGCCCCCCCCCCTATGCTTCCTCTATCCTAACCTAACCAACCTAACCTAATCAACCAAGCAGCCCCCCCCCCTTATGCTTCCTCTATCCTAACCTAACCAACCTAACCTAATCAACCAAGCAGCCCCCCCCCCTTATGCTTCCTCTATCCTAACCTAACCAACCTAACCTAATCAACCAAGCAGCCCCCCCCTCCATCGTTTTATAAGTGTAGTAACTCTCGTTATATGTTGTAGACGGAGGAGCAGAGTTGGAGGCTCGGGCAGCCAGGTTCCGCTGCGCCTTCTGCGACAGGGACTTCATGCGCCGTCACAACCGGGACCGCCACCAGACGCGCAGCTGTCCTATCGCGTTGAACCTCATCCGAGATCACTTCGGGCCACCACCATCACCCATCGCGGAGCCACGGGAGCCTCAACCCGGACCGAGCGGGGAGCCTCAACCGGGACCCAGCAGGGAGCCGCAACCGGGGCCCAGCAGGGAGCCGCAACCGGGGCCCAGCAGGGAGCCACAACTGGGGTCTAGTGAGGAAGAGGAGGAGCCGATGGAGGGTGCCGGTCTCCCAGCGTTCCAGCTCGTGCATCGAGCCTTCCGCAGACGCCTCCTCACCTTTCGACTGTCCCAACCGATGGACGCCCTGCTGACAGTTGAGGAAGCGCTCGTCTTCCTGTTCCAGGAGGTCTTTGATCTTTTGACTGACGTGAGGAGCAGGCATCCCAGCATCAAGGTAAACATGGTCCTGGAATGTGAGTTCACCAACATCCATGGGGCCACCTGCCTGCGCTCCTTCAACACGAAGAACGTCCCGCTGACCGAGGCCTCTGACTTGGGGGATTTCCTCTCCGCGACGTTCGACACGATCAAGAATAAGAAGGAGCAGTGCGAGTTGGTGGGCAGTGGATGGACCTACCTGCGCATACGTGACCTGGAGATCCGCGTGAATGAGTACATACCGCTCGGAGGCAGGGCGTTTATTCCGCTGCCAAAGGACATTGACGCCACGCACGCAGTCATCAATGTCCAAAACAACGATGACATGTGCTTCATGTACGCGATCCTGGGCGCCTTCGTCCCGGAGCATCAGCAGAGACCCACAAGGTACACCTTGGACATCATCGCCCGGTACGACTGGACCGACCTGCGCTTCCCCGTCACACTGAAGGACATCAAGGCTTTTGAGCGCAAGAACGCCATCAGCGTGAACGTGTATGGGATAGAGCGCGCGATGGTGGGGAGACGGCCTGGTGGAACACCTGAGTTCAAGAACAGGGTATACCCGTTGAAGATATGTAGGCGGGAGCTCCAAGACCATCGCGACCTGCTGTACGTGACAACTGAGGGTAACAGCCATTACGCGTTCATCAGGAACTTGAGCCGACTGGTCCGCCCTCAGCTCACCACCCATGACCACAGCATCTACATCTGCAAGAGGTGTTTCGCCTACTTTGACAACCGGCCCAACAAGCTTGGGTTGACGGGTGCTCAGCGTTTCGAGGAGCACAGGCGTTACTGTTACGCTAAGGCTCCTCTCCGCTTGGACATGCCAAAAAAGGAGAAGATCCGGTTCGCGCATCCCGAGTACACCCGGCGAGAGAGGTTCTGCATCTACGCGGACTTTGAGTGCTCCCTTCAGCCCGTCGCTGACGACCCTGCGGAACCACCACCCGGGACCAGACCTATGCGCATGCACGTCCCATACGCCTTTGCATACCAGATCATGGACTCGTTGGGGCTGGAGGAGTTTGAACCCCGGGTCTACTTCGGGGTCGACGCGTCCAAGGTGTTTATGGAGAGGCTCAAGATGGACATGTTGATGCTGTGGGAGTTCTTGTTCAGCATGAGAGCTCTGCACCCTTCTCTGACCCGGCAGGAGATGGAAGAGTACCTGGCGGCGACTCGCTGCTACCTCTGCGGTGAGGAGTTCACCGAGCAGGACGTCAAGGTGCGGGACCACAACCACGCCCCACCTTACGAGTTCCGAGGAGCGGCGCACCGCTCGTGCAACCTACGGTACAGGGAGCAGCGGGTCATCAACTGCTATTTCCACAACCTGTCCAACTATGACGCTCACTTCATAGTGCGGGAGTTGGCCATTGACCCCGGCGATGTGGACGTGCTGGCGCACACGGAGGAGCGCTACATCGCTTTCACCAAGCGGTTCCACTTTGGCCAGCCCGGGGACAACCAACGACAGTCATCTTTCGCGGTGCGGTTCCTGGACACCTACAGGTTCTTGTCCATGAGCCTGGCCAACCTGGCGGCGGGGCTTCCCACGGATAAGATGCGTGAGACCAGGAAGCGGTTCCCCGACAACCGGCTCTTCGACCTGGTGCGCAGGAAGGGCGTGTTCCCCTACGACTTTGTCACGTCGTACGACACGTTGTACTCCACCAGACAGCTTCCTCCTCGGGCCGCGTTCAAAAACAGCATGACCCTGGAGGATATCAAGGAGGAGGAGTACGAGCACGCCCTCAACGTGTGGCGAGTCTTTGACTGCAACCACCTCAAGGACTATGCCGACAAGTACCTGCGCTGTGACATCGCCCTCCTCACCGATGTGTTCGAGCAGTTCCGCGACACCTCTTTGGCTGAGTATGGACTGGACCCTGCACACTACTACACCCTGCCCTCTTACGCCTGGGACGTCATGCTCAAGACCTGCGGCGTGGAGCTGGACACGCTACGGGACTTTGACATGTACCTCTTCGTGGAGCAAGGCATCAGAGGAGGTATCTCCCAGGCCATCACCCGCTACGCCAAGGCCAACCACGAGCGATGCCGCCCTGAGGACCGACGCCTCGACGAGCCGACACGCCACCTCCTGTACCTGGATGCCAATAACTTGTACGGCTGGGCCATGTCCCAGTACCTGCCCACCGGAGACTTCCAGTGGCTCAGCCGTGAGGAGATTGACGCCTTGGACATCGCCTCGTTGGACGCGGAAGCCGACCGGGGCTACATACTGGAGGTGGACCTCAACTACCCCGCCCGTCTCCACGACCTGCACAGGGACCTCCCCTACTGCTGTGAGACTAAGCGGCCTCCAATAGGCAAGTTCCCCAAGCTGGTGACCACCCTGGACAACAAGGAGCACTACATCTGCCACTACAGGATCCTGCAGCAGGCGCTGAACAATGGACTGGAGCTTGTGGCTGTGCACAGGGCCGTCTCGTTCCACCAGTCTCGATGGCTCGAGCCCTACATCCTGATGAACACCGAGCTGAGGAAGAAGGCCAAGACCAAGTTTGAGCAGGACTTTTTCAAGCTCATGAACAATGCGGTCTTCGGCAAGACCATCGAGAACGTGCGCAAGCGCCTGAACGTCAAGCTGGTCTGCACTCCGGAGAGGTTCAGCAAATACGTGGCCAAGTCCAACTTCCTGGACCGCACTTACTACACAGAGGACATAGCCCTCATCCATCTAGCCAGGGTGAACATCGTTCTGGACAAACCCATCTACATCGGCATGTCTGTCCTGGAGCTGAGCAAGTGGCTCATGTATGAGTTCTTGCGCAAGATGAAGGACCGCTACGGTGACCGCCTGACCGTAGACTACATGGACACGGACAGCTTCGTGTTTGACATCATCTCTCAGGACATCTACAGGGAGATGATGGAACACCTGGAGGACTTTGACACCAGCGCCTACCCCAGGTCCCACCCCTGCTACAGCCCCATCAACGCTAAAGTCATCGGCAAGTTCAAGGATGAGTGCGCTGGCAGATCCCTGTTTGAGTACCTCGGGCTTCGTTCCAAGCTTTACTTCATGGACATCGAGGACCCGAGCGAGGAGACGGGATCCAAGGCTCTCAAGCGCGCCAAGGGAGTCGCCAAGGGGGTCGTCAAGAACATCCTTACCCCCGACGACTACAGGGAATGCCTGTTCAACGAGGTGTTGAAGACCACCGTCAACACCCGGTTCCAGTCCCACCTGCACCGCGTCTTCGCAGTCCAGGTGGAGAAACTTTCCCTGAGCCCGAAAGATGACAAGCGCTATGTCCTGGTGGATGGGATCCACACCTTGCCTTGGGGACACAAGGACATCCCACCACTGGCTGGAGGAGGACGAGACCACCTCAATAACCAACAGCAACAGCAGCCAATGGAGGTGGATGAGGAGGAGGACGTTGATGAAGAGTTTCTTGTGTAGGCTTATGTTTATATGTAAATAGTATTTTTTAATTTATTTGTAAATAGCGTTTATAATTTATTTGTAAATAGTATTTGTAAGCAATTATATTGTAAAAGTTTTAGTTCACAGCAGATATCTGTGTTGTTATTACCTCACCCGTATTTCCTCATTATATTTTCAAAATCATCAACATGTCCAAGTTATAACTTTTTTCAAATTAAAATAATTTAAAATGTAATTTATAAAATTTAATAATTTAAAAAAATTTTAAATAAAAAAAATCGAGATATTGGACATGTACTTTTCTTAAATATTGAAGTAAGGACAAATGAACAACAAGTGATTGCAATATATCGTATTTATTTCAAAAACAATAAGAATATACAAACACACAATTAAAAAGAATAAAATAAAGTATCAGTAACGTAGTGGTGAGAAGATGGAGTGGAAGAGCCTGCGGACCAGAGCGTCGTTGACCGTGGGGGACGCCAGATCGAAGAGCTGCACGTAGTCACCAAGCGCCATACCGAGGACCGCCCGGCAGTACAGGTAGGTGAGGCAGTAGTGGCCGCAAACGGAAGTACCATAGCCCTGGAGTCGATACCTGTTGTAGACATAGCGGCGGCGCGAGTTGCGCCTCAGGAACCTCTGGTAGTCCGCCTGGTATGGGGACCTGCCGTAGCTGTCGAAGTATTCCAGCCGGTCCTCAGAGCAGTAGAATGCCACCCAGTGGTCTCCTCTCTCAGTGTGTGACATGGTGTTGGCCACTATGGCGGTCTGGGGTTGAACGGGTGAGTGAGGCAGACGGTCAGAGGCGCAGGCCAGAACGCTCCTCAGTCCGGGGACTTGCGCCAGGCTCCTCTCGATCTGTGTGGTGTTCATCGTGGGCGGAAGCAGCAGCAACACTCTAGGGCTGACGAGTCCGACCTGTCATTGGCCATCAGCCAATCACGCAGGACGATACAGTTGTGCAGAGCGCAACGGTTGAGGGCGCTCTTATGGTGGCTGCAGCGCAGGGTCCGGCAGGAGGGTGGTCCGTTGAGGGACCCGCAACCCAGGTCGTCCATGTCCTGCACTGTGGTGGCGGCAGGCTCGACGATCAGGTGCCGCTGAACGAAAGTCCTCTTCTGCGACCCCTTGACGTAGACGATGGGGCGGTGGATGAAGCAGGCCCGCAGCTTGTCCAGCAGGGCGACATAGGCGATATCGCCCTGGTCCCACTCGAGCCCATGGCAGTGACGCGTGAGCCAGCCGCTCTCGCGCAGTTTCTCGCTGGTCAGGAGGTCTCGATTGAAGGGCGGACGAGCGATGTGATGCATGATTAGCGTGCCGGTAGTCACGTCCACCACGCAGACCTCCTTCAGCAAATAGTCGTTGTCGCTGTCCTTGAAGCACTGCATGTCCATCACCACGCTTCCATGATGGCAGCGCACTAGGCCGGTGGCGGTGGCGGTAGGCTCGTTGTAGATTGGTGGCGGCACGTCCATCTCGCGAGGTCGGCTGAACTGAGAGCGAGCGCGCGCTGCCTCGGCCTTAAGTAGGTGGGAGGGCGGCGGCGGCAGCGGCGGAGGAGATAACCCGTTTTACCCTCCAAAGTCCACAGTCACGTTGCGGTGACGGTCCACCTCCACGACGTTGTCCAACTCGGCATACACTATGCAGTTGAACGCCTCCGCCAAGGCTTCGGAGAACCCAATCTCTATGCGCAGGTTACCGTTGCGCACCAGGTTCCAGTGGCTGGATTGAGAGGCCGCCATATCGGGCGTCAGATCAAACGCCATCAGGCAGTATCCATAGGGGTATTCGTTGCGACTGACTTCATTACCACAGTCTGAGAAATTGATGCCGGTGCCAGTGTACAGCGTGTGGTAGGCGAGCACGCACAACTCATGACCGAACGTGTAATCCGGTTGAAGCGGCTTACATGGTACTTGCTCACCATCTATGTACAGCGCGAAGAAGTTCACGTGGCTGTGGGTGAAGTTGAACGGGTTCTTCTTGTAGTCCCCGTTGAACGCCTGATTGCTGACCAGGCCAACTATAATGCGTTTTGGCAGTTGACCCAGAAACACACTGTCCAGAGTCTTGCTGCTGATACCGGAGGGTAGCGTGAAGGATTTGACTTCCACGCGCGTAATGGGATATTAGGCTGTGCCCGACTCCAGCGTCCTGCTGTGAGCCAACAGCACGCTCGGGTTGATCTTACAGCGGCGCATAAACAGGTTGACTTCGGCGATGTCCACTTTATAGTCTGTCACGGTTTTGGACATGATGGAGAATGAGTTCTTTGACCTGATCAGGCGAAAGCGCATCTCCACGCCGTTTAACATGAACTTCTCCTGGTTGCACAGGTCAACGTGCAGATGTCCGACCATGTCCGCGTACCGGCTGGCCTTGACAAACTCCCTCCGGTTCTTGAGCCCGGCATTATCCTCCTCAGTATTGTCCATGTACCCGGCATAGTCCTCGTAGAACAACTCCGCGGTGAGGTGCGATGTCTTGGCATCACCGCCATAGGACAACAGGTTCTCCAGGTAGGCGCGATAGGCGTACGTGTTGTTCTGAGGAGACACCAGTTTGTTGTTCAGGTACAGGTCCACTTGACTGAACAGCGAGTGCAGCCAGTTGTTAATCGGACCCACCTCTTTTATCGCTTGATCACCCGTTACAGCGCCTCCATTAGCCGTTCTAATGGTAGCCTTCACATGCAGTAGCGTCTGTGACAGATCCGTGTACTCGTCCCCATGACCCGGAACTATGAACTCAACGGGTGAGTCGTCTGTCAGGGAGGAGATGGGCTTGTACTGCACCCATTTACCACTCTCTATACTGGTCTGCGTGGGCGGTAGCGAGAACAGGTCCAACTCGGTCTTGACACACTCGCACGACTTCTAATGTAGAAACGCCATTATCCAAAAATGTCCCTCACGGTACTCCTGTTCTTCTTACGTCGCACAACGGTCTTGCTCCTCCTCTTCTTAGCGACACGTTTTGCAGGCTTCCTTTTTCTCTTGGGCGCAGCGCGCTTCTTCTTCCTAACTCCGAGGAGTTTAGCCAGAGACTGAGGGGTCACTCGCTGTACACGCCTCCTCTTATAGGTGCCACCACCACCACCGCTCAGCACGCGATCCAGTTTTTCATCAGCCTTGCGTTTCAGCGACCCGGTAAACTGCCTGAGTCGGGCGTTGGCTGCGACTCGGGGGTTGGCTGTGCCCGCCGCCACGTCGCCCAAGAAGCCCACACCGGACCTCAGCGCCTCCTTGCCCAGCGCCGATGCGCCGGATCTGATCAACGGGACCACTGTACGCATCAGCCCGCCTAGGAAACTGCCGATGCCATGACCGCGTTGGAAAGCGGCTCCTCTGAATACCGTGGACACTCCATGTCCAGACTGCTGTTGGCGGTAGTACGCCAGATAGGGGTCGTTCAGGTTCATTGCTGCTGCTACTCTCTGCGCAGGTGAAGCTTCATGCACGTAGTCCCGAAGTGGAATGGCAGATGGCGTCCAACGCTGTCCCTTAAATCGATTTCCACACTATCGAAGGAGCTCTTCATCAGCGGCACGTAGTGAGGGTCGGTGAAATGCACGGTGATACTCGCACCGTAGATGTAGTTTTTTGCGTCGATGTTCACAATCTTTAACAAGGGCGCAACAGTGTCACCTACTAGCTGAGGTTCCACCAGGTCACAATACACGTACATGTGCGAAGGGATCCCGGCCAGTAAGTTGGGCGGTCTTATAGCTTTTCTATGTTTGATCAAATCCACATTGTGCACGTCGTATCCCAACTGTAACGCTAGAGTGGGGCTAAATTCCAGTTGCTCCACAGTTTGTTCTATCGAGATCAATTCCACCTTCCCAATCTCTTTGTCGTACTCAAACTGGCATTGGTATAAGTCCAATTTTGGAATGGCGTTGATGGCGCTGACCAGTTCATCGATGTCTTTATAGTTTCCAGCTTCCACCTTTACAGCGGTCAGTTCAGGCTTGCCGGTGTCATCCTTAGTGTAGAGATATACGCGAGCGTCCTCCCCCACTGTCACAAACGAGCATGGGTAATGGACCTCGACTAAAGCGACTTCCCATTCACCATCGCCACCCAATCGCACGACTGATGGTAGATGGGTGATGTAGTTAGCCACGGTGTTGTTTGGATAATAGTCCATTGAGCTGTTGCTGGGCAACGTCAGGTACAGCTGCCTGCGCTTTGTCGTCATAGCAGCTGTTGCACTTCAGATGCAGGTACCCACGAGTTGAAGTCCTCTCCGTAACCGACCCACTTGACCAAGTAGCGCTTACTGCGGCCTCGCCCTTTAGTGTCCAGTATTTTATCTATTTGGTACATACGGTCCGGGGCAACCGTTACCTTTTGCATCTCATGCTCGTAGAAGCGCCCTTCCGGCGGCGTCCCGTTCAGGTCTCGCAGCACGTACAATGGTAAAGGATGCGACCCGTATACGTGATCCACCACAAACAGCTCCTTACTCCAGTTGGTCTCGTAACCTTTGGCGAACGTGCCCTTCTCCTTGGCTATGCGCACCGTGGCACCAGGCTCGAACCTGGGCTTGCGTCGCGGGATCGCCTTTCCATACATGTGACGCCACACCTTATACACCGTTTTTCCATCGCCGCTGTCCGCGTCCACAGGTCGCAGACCACCACCCAGGCTCTTGTGCGGGCTGCGGTTGTAGGCATCCACAAGCCTGTCCAACACGTCGATGTAGCGATACGTGTTTTTGTAGGTTAGGTAGCGCCACATGCGGTTCTTGAGCGTGCGGTTGACTCGCTCCACCACCGCCGCCTTCACATCGGGGTTCTGCGTGGTGACGTATGTGACACCGTGACTCTTGAACACTCGCTTGGTAGCGGCCCCGGTGAACTCCGTCCCCTTGTCAGTCTGTAGACAGCGAGGAGTCGCCTCGGAGAATATCCTCTCGAACGCTGCTTCCACCTCTTGCCCGCTTTTCCTCCTCAGTGGTACCGCAAACAACCGCTTACTGAATACATCGATCACAGTCAGCAGGTAGTTGACCCCGTCGTTGTGCTGGCTGAGACCGCGCATGTCGTTCAGGTCCGCCTGCCACAGCTCCTGAGGCCCAAAAACGGCGTAGCGGTTGCGGGGAAACCGCTTGCGCGCAGGCTTGTGCAGCGTGTAGGTGTCCTGGGCACGCAGCCATTCCACCGAGGGAACCGGGCTGGCTCGGGTCATAGTACAGCTTCTCCATTACGGTGAGAACTGCTCCCAGTTGTCCAATGACGATTCCTGGTCAGGTTCCTCGGTTATTATCCTTCTCCTGGCTGCCGGAAGTCGCGGTCTCAGGCGGTCTAGCATTGGTGTCAACCTCGGTGACAGGGGTGATGAGGAGGCCGTCGTGTCTCCCCAGGGGCTCGATGCAGTGTCCAGCCCCCCGTTTAGGTAACGCAACGCCGTGGGATTGCTCATGTATTCTTTAGGCACGTTCATGTTTTTCAAGGCGGTCATCACTTATTGCCAACCGGTAGGCAATCGGTCCGCCCTTCGCGCTCTCACTATGCTGTGCGCGATGTCCACTATATTGGAATTGGGGACCTTCTCGTTGTTCACATACACCACCCCACTGGCGTCTCAGGCGATGGGGCTGCCTTGCTGGGTCATGAACCGCAACAAGTTGCGCGCCACCGACTTGTAGATTTTTGGGAATGATGCCAACACCCCCTCCTCCGAGGTGCTAGACTCACGTTTCACGTGACTCGGACCTGCCTCTCCCTCCTCCTCCCCCTCGATGATTGACAGGCCTATGGGTTGACGTTTAGCCGCGGAAAAGTGCAGGAACCGCTGTAACACCTGTTGATATTGTTTCCATTTTTCCGTATCGTTCAGCCGCTTGTCGCTCAGTATGCGATGCATCTCAGCGTCCAGGCCGGCTGGCTTATTGGTACTGCCTGCTCCTCCTCCTCCTGGTCCTGGTCCTTCTCGCAATCTCTCGATGAGCTCCTGCGGTACAACTACCATTTTCTTAGCGTGCTCCATTTTTCAAATTACTTTCTGCATCAACACAGGTAACACCGCACTCAACAGCAAGGGCAGGAGGATCCCACCGCCCCGTTGTACAAGGTAGCGTCGCTTCTTGACCCAACCCTCACCACGTTTCACCAGCCATCTGAGCGCCTGTTTGTGCTTTCTCAACTTTCGTTTATGACAGGTGGTGAGCGGCACGTTCCCGCGTAACACGTTGTACGCACACTCACACACTGACCTGATACGGCTATTCTCGCACGCTTTTAACAGGGCCTTGCGTTCCTTGGGTGTAGCGTGCACCAGAGCAGTCAGCAGGGCTGTGTCTTTCTTCACGCGGTGTGACATGATGACTGACACTGGCGCGCGCTCAGCCTATTTATCACTTTTTCTTGGGCAGGTACACGTAGTTAACTGGATCGTCTGGGAAAACGGCTGAACGTACCCGCATCTCCTCGGGTGTAGACTGTTTCAAGTCTATCAGCAGATAGGCGTGAGGATCGCGCGTGGCGTCCGCATAAGCCTCCTCCACAAATTTGGGGTTCTCTGGGTATACTTGGCGAGCCAAGTGTTTGATCTGAGCGCGGTCCCGGGGATTCTTGAAACACACTATGTAATGAGCGTTCAGCGATATGTCGCGCTGGCCCCTACCCTGATGAAACAGGTTTTGCGTGATGAAGAACACGCTCATGTTGCGGTGATGGGAGCCCTTGGTGAACAGGTCCGCCACGCCGGGGCCAGCCTCACGCATCATGTCATCGACGATAACCAGGGAGGGCTCGCTACCATCGTAGTCGTCCAGGTCGGGCAGGCCGGCTACGTAGCGCACAGTAGGGTCATCGGCTCCTCCTCCACCGCCGCTACCGCAGTGCCAGGTGATACGGGCGAAGCGCGTATCGCACATGCGGTCGGTATGCCCTATGAAGCGAGCCACAAAGTGCGACTTGCCGCTGCCCGAAGGTCCAGCTACGATGGCGGTGAACGGGTGTTTCCACCTCAAGTCCATGGTGGCTACTAACACAGCCACGCACCGCCTCGACTCTTATAATTAATTGAGTTTTTATATTTATTTTTTTATTTTTATATTTATTTTTATTTTTTTTATTTTACATTAATAAGGATAAAGGAATAAGGTTTTTTTATTTATTTATTCAAACAAATTCCAGAAGAGCTCCTTTGCTGCCGGGGGGACCGCTCCTCTTGACCAAACTCATCCTCGACCCCACACCCACGTTGTACTGGCCGATGACATGGTCTCCCAAGACGGCCAAGTATCTACGAGGCATGTAGATCCTCAGCGGGTCGTCACCAGTTAGCCCCTCCAAAGTGGCCATTATCGCCTCGCCATAAGGAGTATCCACCCGCTCAAATGACCGGATGGGGTAAATTATGTTGTCCCGTAGATCGGCTATGCGGGTATAACCCCCCGCCTTGCAGCTGTTGAGGGCTGACTTGAGGTCTCCTGTTTGGTCCATGCTGCTCGTTGAGTGTCTTGATGTGGAATGGTTGTGGCTCACCACCGAGTCGTATTATATAGGCTCACTGCGTCAACAAGTTGTTTACGTCATTGTGTGTGTTTTCCGGGTCGTTGTGGTGTTTACTTCTTGCGCTTTGGGATGACGCAATTGCCTCCAGCCTTACGTTTTCCCTCGCAAACTGTTGCGCAATCGCGGGTCTTACGCCAGGCGGGTAGTGGAGTCACGATCCTACTAACTCCGTTAATTTTAGGCACTCCGGTATCGCTATTAATCCACATATTTTCTAGTCTCGTTAACAGGTCCGTGAGGCATATGCAAATTTCATCGTCTCTATCCTCGTCCAAGTATAGGCCGCAACTATGCGTAGGGCGTCCGCCTTTGAATACCGACATCTTCAATAAAACGTTTCCTAAGTTGGTAGGGTTCTTTACTGTATATTGACATTCAGCATCGCTCCAACTGCATGATGGAGAATCGGTAGGTGTATTCCTGTCCACTGTCCATCCAACAACGGGCTTCTTGCTCCTCTTCTTAGTTATGGTAGGCGGTCTAGCATTCTCATCCATGGCATCAAGCTCCTCCATCAGAGAGCGGATGGTTCGATCCACCTCGGTTGCACTGTTGCTGCTGCTCATGGCGTCTCGGGCAAAACTGAGGCCGCGGTAGCGGACCTCAGGTTTATATACCGGCAGCGCGCGCAACCGGGTATGTCCCCGCCGAGCCGTGGCGGCCAAAGAGGGCGCGTCACGACAGCAAGCCGCTGAGCAATTCAAGGGTGCAACCTTGAGCGTCAGCAAACCGCTGAGTAATTCCTTCCTGGGCAACTCCTTCAGGACCGTCCCCCGACACGCGCCGCCAACCGCTCCCGGTCGGCGGGGGCTTTTTAAGCCGCATGTAGACCAACCGGGGGGGGGGCACCTTACATCCTCGCATCCTCACTGCGCCTTTGCTGGTTTTGAATCGGCCGGGGGGGGGGCACCTTACATCCTCGCATCCTCACTGCGCCTTTGCTGGTTTTGAATCGGCCGGGGGGGGAGGGGGGGGGACCATATAGTTTTTCATAAAGGAATATCGTTTATTTTTATAGTTTTTTTTATAAAGGAAATTTTGTTTATTTATATTTATTCTTTATTTACAACTTTTTTATTATAATCTTTACCTAACCCCCGTTTACAATAACCTTTGCAAAGACCTGGTCGGATTCTAAAAGAAGTAAATTAATCACGCGTTGACAAGCAACATGCGGTTTATTGATGCCATCCAAAGCAGCTTGAACTTGTAGGCGTTTTTGTTCAGGCAACCGCTTCTTAATCCACATCCTGATGGACAATTCGGCAAAGTGACCCGTTGTGTAATACTTCACCGTCTGTAGGAATATCTCCGCATCGATTGACTCAATGTCTTCAATTGTAGATCTAACTGTAAATGGTTTTGTATGAAAATATTCACCTTCCAGTGACACATCAATTCCAACATTAAACATTTTGTTAGGTCTAGTCAGTGTAGGAGCTTGTGAGCAAATGATTCTAACATAAATAACTGGAGAACTCTCACTAATGAGATAACCTCAGGCAGTCACGTAGTCCTTACCAAAACATGTAATACTAGAAAATGATGGGGAAGGGAGTATTTTATTTATGTTTTTTTTTTTCTTTTATTTTTTATTTTTTATTTTTTTTATTGAAAGAAGAAAAAGAATTTAGAGTGACTAGAGCCCTCCCAAACTGTTTTTATGGTCATTGACTTTAAAATCACCAAAGTAGATAGGTAATCATTGTTTTGTGGCCAATCCGCTTCCCAAGCACTCTTACCACAGCAAAAACAAGTGTGCTGCAAATTATTAGAGTCTGAAAAGCGATACACTTTAACAATTCTTGCAGGATACAGAACTCTATTACAATAATGCTCAGTGTACTGGCAGTAGCGGCATTGATAGACTCTCTTGCCATTGTTTCTATTATACAAGTCTAACACTTGAGGATCCGTTTCGGGGTTGTTAAGCACTAACACATGTTCCCGAACATACCCCTTGAGGCAAGATGCAACGTATCGCTGTATAGGCACTGGCAATTGTGCAATCCCCTGACACAGAATGTATTTATTCTTTCTTATTACAATACACGATTGCTGAGCTAGTGACAGTGGGTTGTATGCTTCCATGACTAACTCAAGATTCAGACTGGTCAAGCACTTAGCTTGAGGAGTCTAGTAAGTAAACAAGTTATATAATGAGGGGTTTTCCTCCGTGAACATTAAGTCCACTAATGAGTAAACAAATTATTTAATGAAGGATTTTTCCTCCGTGAACAACAAGTCCACTAATGAGTAAACAGATTGAGTTTCTCTAAGTTTCAGTTTAAGTCAGAGAGTCAAACTATTGCCATCAATATGAACACTGATAATGTATGGGAGAGCAGTATTCCTGATGAGGACCTCATCAAGATCGTTGAGGGAATTGAAGAAAAGTATGCTAATAGCGTATGGGAAGGTAATATCCCTGATAAAGAACTCCTCGCTACCGTTGAGGTGATAGAAGAGGAATATGCTCTCCAACTGCGAAGGGAATATGAAACAATGTGGGAACGGATAACTACGTGTTGGTGCTCCCAACCTACATGTGATGAAGAATGGGAACAATATAATGCAGACTGGGAGAGTCTTCGTGCTCTTGAGATTGCAATGGAGGAGTTTCAAGCGAAAGAGAGGGCTGAGACTTCTTCACAAAAGTAATTTTAAGTTTTTAATTTATAATAAAGATGAAGAAAATAAAATTATAATTCATACAAAAATAATAAAATAACATAAATAATGGGGGGGGGGTATCCTCATTCCTCCTCACACGCCTGTGCTCATCAGCCTATGTTAGGTTTCCGCCAGGTCACGTGACGGGGGGGGGGATGACGTCACGGGGGGGGGGGGCTCCTCGGCTCCTCAGTTTGCTAAAGTGGTCCAGAACCGGCCATAGCACCCTACTAATGTATGTTCTGTTTCAAATTTCTCAGGTTTTAGATATTTGTCCATTTCTTAAATAGATATTGATGTTTATTAAATTGTAATGAAACTGAAAAATACCTTTGTTAATCAAGGTTTTAATAAACATCAAAACAGTGCTACATTCTAAAAGTGAACTGAAAGGTTACTGTTTACATACAAAGTAATAAAGAAACATATGATATAAATAAAAGGCAAAGAGATAATATCACCACAGTACTATTTTAAAATGGCGGTCATTTTTAGATTTTAAAGCTTAATATCTTAAAAACCGTAAATTTTACAAAACACGTTACAAGAAACAAAAAGTTGGGAAATTTTATCTTCTAAACAATAGTATAAAGATAATTAAGATTGGACCATAAACAACAGATTATTTATTGCAGTTTGTTTAATAGAATACATGCTTATTTTGCTATTATTGCCACAAAATAAGCATGTATTCTATTAAACAAATTACAATAAATCAGTTATTTATGGCCCGATCTTAATAATCTTTATACCATTGTTTAGAAAATAAAATTTCAGAACTTCTTTGTCTCTTGTAAAATGTTTCTTAATATTTACGGTTTTTAAGATATTAAGCTTTTAAATATAAAAATGGGCGCCATTTTGAAATAGTACAAAGTAGAAACTTCATACTACATACCTAAGTAGGTTTTGTTTAGTCGTCCACGTACCAAGTTTAAAGTTTATACGTTTAGTGGTTCGTGAGATATAATTGGTCATCTAAAAAACATATACAGACGGATGTTCGTAAAACCGAGCATTTTAGGACATGTGTTAATAGGATCTTTTTTCTTAGTTTTTATGTAAGTGATCATATCCCGAAGTCCTGAAGGTTTTTTTTTCAACACCCTATATATATTTGAAGTTTATGGACTCGGACACCGTTAGACCGTTTGCCATGAAACTTAGTGATGTATGTAAAATTTCACGGAGAAGGTTTTTAAGCCATCCATTTCGTCCCAACTCAACTGGGGTCCCATATAAACCTTATTGAAAGATATTGTCCATAAGAATAACATTGGACGACGTTCTGTGTTTAGCACTTGTAATATCTCAGTAACCAATTGACGTAGAGCAATGATCAAAATACCAAATTGTTTGTTTTTTTAAGCTGAATTCAATGGTATAGATTAAAATTTGATTTAAATAAAAATTACATGTGAAACCCCCAAAAAAAAACATTTTTGGAGTACAAAACCCCCGAAAAACCCCCTTTCGGATGGTGCGATTTGTCTGGTTTTCGAACTCGTTCAAATAAATGGTACTTTACATATTTGTACCAAATTTTATTAAGATCGGACTTTTTTTACGAGAGTTATCGTGCTTACGGACACACACACACACATATATATATATATATATATATATATATATCCCACGTAAGGTGTCTCAAATTGATTACGGAAAAATGGCTTAACGTACAAGGATGAAATAAAATTATTTCCGCTAAACCGACCCCAAGGAATAACGTAAAAATATTTTTAACTTTTTTCCGATACAGAGTGTGCCAAAAACTGAGGGTCACTAGTTCAAATCTCGGAATTTTTGAAATGTAAACATATTTCATGTTATACATCATTTTAAAGGTATTTAATAGACAAACATTTTGGCGAAAACAGAAATTAATTATCTTTTAGCGAATTTCCCCTATAGGGAAGAAGCTATTACCGTAGGTCTCATGGTAAGACTTAAGCCCGAGACCATGATAACTTTTCATTTTGAGGTCCCCAGATGCCAAAAACACCATTCGTTCAAATTGTTATATATGTATATATATATATTTATATATATATATATGTGTCCGTAAGCACGATAACTCTCGTAAAAAAGGTCCTATCTTAATGAAATTTTGTACAAGTGTGTAAAGCACGATTTATTTGAACGAGTTCGAAAACCAGACGAATCGCACCACCCAAAGGGGGTTTTTTGGGGGGTTTTGTACCCAAAACATGTTTTTTTTGGGGTTTTCACATGTAATTTTTATTTAAATCAAATTTTAATTTTTACCATTTAATTCAGCATAAAAAAACAAACAATTTGGTATTTTGATCATTGCTCTACGTCAATTGGTTCCTGATATATTGAAAGTGCTAAACACAGTATGTTGTCTAATGTTATTCTTATGGAGAAAAAGAAAAATTGTATATCTCGCTTATTTATGAACATAAACTGACAAAATTTGGTATATGGCTTTATCTGGTTGGGGTTTATCGTTGTTTGCACAAAATACAAAATTTTCGCGGATGGTTCCCGTAGCAGCAAACCTAGATACTCGGTCCCCATGTTATTCTTATGGGGAATAATTTTAAAATGTTATATTTCGCTTACTTATAAATGTATATGAATGAAACTTGGTACGTGACTTTAAGTAGATGAGTTCTAATGATATTTGCATAAAAACTCATCATTTTGTGTTCCTTGTTGCAGCAAACCTGCGTACTCATCCCCAATGTTATTCTTATGGAGAATAATTAATATTTTAAATATCGCTTGTTTGAGAATATATTTCTTATGAATCCTGTTAAGTGTTAAAGTGTTATGTTATATATTCATTGGAAATTCGCTGAGTATGCAGGTTTGCTGCAACGGGGGTATTTCAGTTTTAAAATGGCGGCAGTTTTTTTGGGAAAAATCAATATATTTTAATACTCTGTGTTTCCTATACCAATGCACATAGCCCTTCTCCGGTTGAATTTTCTTACTCGTTATGAAATTAGCTTTACTGTGATATGCTACAAGTAACGGTTTTTTGAAATAATAAAAATTCCAAAAAATTGATTTTTGAAAATTTGCAAATGCCCATTGTTCAAAATGTCCAAATACCAACCTATGTCAAGTGGCACCTCATTTTATAGGTTTTATAATTCTTAACAACTTTCTAATTTACACTTACTTCGTATCTCTTTTAGTTTTTGTGTAAATAACAAAAAACCTAATTTTCGTATATCAAATGCATGTTATTTGGGTTTAACACTAAACCTGATCATGGCCCCATTTTATTTAGTGTTAAACCCAAGTAACATGCATTTGATATAGGAAAATTAGGTTTTTTGTTATTTACACAAAAACTAAAAGAGATAAGAAGTAAGTGTAAATTAGAAAGTTGTTAAGAATTAAAAAAACCTATAAAATGATGTGCCACTTGACATATGTTGCTATTTGGAAATTTTGAACGATGGGCATTTGCAAATTTTCAAAAATCAATTTTTTGGAATTTTTATTATTTCAAAAAACCGTTACTCGTAGCATATCACAGTAAAGCTAATTTCATAACGAGTAAGAAAATTCAACCGGAGAAGGGCTATGTGCATTGGTATAGGAAACACAGAGTATTAAAAACATATTGATTTTTCCCAAAAAACTGCCGCCATTTTGAAACGGAAAAAGATAATTAATTTCTGTTTTCGCCAATATGTTTGTCTATTAAATACCTTTAAAATGATGTATAACATGACATATGTTTACATTTGAAAATTCCGAGATTCGAACTAGAGACCCTCAGTTTTTGGCACACCCTGTATGGGAAAAAGTTAAAAATATTTTTACGTTATTCCTTGGGGTTGATTTAGCGGAAATAATTTTATTTCATCCTTGTACGTTAAGCCGTTTTTCCGTAATCAATTTGAGACACCTTACGTGGGACACCCAGTATATATATAAAAATTTGAACGAATGGTGTTTTTGGCATCTGGGAACCTCAAAACGAAAAGTTATCATGGTCTCGGGCTTAAGTCTTACCATGACTTAATTATGACTTACCATTATCTACGGTAATAGCTTCTTCCCTATAGGGGAAATTCGCTAAAATATACGCTGAGTTAATTAAAAGTGCTTTTCCAATGTGAGCATTAGGTATGTGACGGTTCTTGAAGTCGGTTGTCGGTTTTACCGGTTTTTTACAAAAAAAACAAAAAAAAAACGAAACAGAACCGATGGTCTAACTTCGGTTTCGGTTTTTCACTATCAGTAAATGCTCGTATTGGAAATAAGCATTACAATTTATAATGTTGTACAGATATCGAATGACAGTCTAAACAATATTTAACAAAATTAAGTGGTCGAAATAAGACTCCTCCCGACAACTAATCACTTCATTTCCAGTCCCAAAATAACTCTCAACTAACACGAAAGTAGAATTGACAGGAGTTAGTTATATTTATGGATGTACGTGAATAAAGGCAACAGATAAGGAAGTAAGGTGAGGGGGTGGGGAGGGTTTGGTTGCGACAAAAATTTGACCTTGAAAGTTTGACAGGTCCCGAGCGCAATTATCAGTCAATGTTGAACATCTTTCTCTCTGAATACGGAAATGAAATGTATATTATTTTATAATCGTACTCTTTTCCCATTATAAATTTAAATTAAACTCATTTTGTTTATTTTATATTATTGTGGGATACTGGTAAAATCAATATTAAATTGCAATAATATTGTTGTTTTTCCTTTTACTGGTGTATCTGTTGGAACACATGTGGTTTCTGTGGGTGTTAGTGGAAATTCAAAATATACTACATTGACAGTAGAAATACTGGTGAGTTTATCGCTAGGTGATGAAGGACCTGCTACAGCGAGGCAGTGGTGATCGTCTGTAGAGGCAGCAGTGAGTGCAGACTGCTGAGTAACAGCTGGTGTATCTCCATAGTACATAACTAGTCGTGTTGGCACAGCGTCCTTATTTAGTTTACATCTCATATTATTTGTAAAGCAGTCAGGTTCAAAATGCAGTTCACACACTAAACGTGAATGTGAAGCAGAGTCAGGAAGGCCTTTCAGTTTTTCGTTTGCTGTGTTTGTTGTCCATTTATCACATACACTCTTATTTTTCAAAGGAAATTTGAAAAATCTCAAACTTGGACTGTTATTGCGAGTAGACAGACAACCAACCAAAGAGCACGTCTTAATACCTGGCATTGTTCAAGAAAAAATACACAACACAATTATAATTCACTACACACGTTAACCATAACACAATAAACAACAACGAACCAATACGTAAATATTTAACAGCTGATCTATGTCGGCAATGAAGTCTTAGCGGTTGTCAAAACGTTCGCTAGGTCTCGCATGGAAATTGATATAAAAAAATGGCTTGGCTGCAATATCTATTTTGCGTAGCATGTGTAATCTTTGGTAATAGTCAAAAGTATGACAACGTCTGCCGGGTAACAGCTAGTAGTTTTATATATTCGAAATAGTACGTCAAATTTATGTAGATACTTTTTTATATCCGCTATTGCTAAACAATTATTTAAACATTAAGTCAGTGAACTAAGCATGCCTAGCTCGCATGTTATTCAACCGATAAAAATATAACAGTAAATGGTATACAGCAGTTTATAAGTTTGCAGATGCTTTCAGCATCGCCGTTCCTTGATTTAAGATTTACGGGCTTTCTGATTGTTTAGCTTCTAGCGATCACGCTATTGCCATTTATAAGTATTAAATAACATCTGTTGAGCTACCTCCTGTAATTTACAGAGCATTATGCGGCCCCGCGTGCTTGCTAAAGTTTATTAATATAGAGCATTAAACTTTTCCTCGTAAACTACCGTATACCGTCGAGGCTTGTGTATTTTCAGTTCATGAAAGAAATAACAGTCCATATCATGCAAGTACCACTGGATAATTCATGTTTATTGCTGACTTTGTATGAGTTACGTATTTAACTTTGGTTTGAAGTAAAATATATTGTTTTAATTTTTCAACTTATTTCTAACGATTTCCAACGGTTTTAACATGTATTTAATTTAGTTTATGTTCAAACGTGAACATGAGTATTACACAATTTCGAATCAATTTTCGAAACAATTTCGGATGGAGTTACTTCGCCACGCTATGATCTAAACTCCCTGTTTGTCTTCGGAGTGTATTAAACTACCTAGGGTAAATTTACTTTCCTGGTAAATTTTCTGAGGCAGACTTTGGCATAACCTTTTTCAATTCTTGAATCCCTGGATTTTGTCCTTGTAACTTCTCACCGAATTACTAAGACCACAGACAAATTCCTTTATCTGTGCTAAGACATAGGCTACTAAGAAAATATACATTCATCGAATTATATCATGAGATAAGAAACCGAAATACCTCACTAAACAACTTTTGTGTTTGCGGTTTTGAAATGGATGTAAATATCACCTCTTTAACAAGTATTGTTTTAATTTAACATCAATACCAAGGTTACTCTCACCAATTTATTTTAGTCTTACCAAACTAAAAATAATAACATTTTGAGGAACCTAATTAAATCATGAACATACCATTACATATTCTAATGTATGCAATATTTGAAAAGGTAAAAAGAAAACAACGTGTTGTAAATAAGCTTTTGGATTTTTAAGAAAACTATAATCTTGAAACTGAAACAAGTTGGTGCTGGGTATACGTAGTTAATGTGGCGTGTGAGGTTACCAGAAGTCACTTAACTGCCATGTACACATTGTTATCATATCTCCACGCTATGCTACAAGGCCCCTTGTCGGTAAAACATGATTTATTACTGTAGACTAAAGTTTATCGTTACAATCTACCATTCGTAAAACTTTCTAACAAATATTCGATATTCTGTATAAAGTATAAATTATATTTTACACTTGTAAAAATGGAGATGACAATTTTTTTAAACAGTTGTTTATGAATTGAGTTTTTAAATTATATAATATAAATTAAATATTCGCCTGTACTGTTAAAGCGTTCATGCATGCGTCTTAATATTTTGTAATTGACAACAACAAAATCCCTATTTGCAAGCGAATGTACCAATACAATAGTTGCAATATAATAATAACAAGCTGGCCCGACAGGCGTTGTCCTGTCCTAATGTCATTGGATTTGTTTTATGTCAAATGCTCGTTCATTCCAAAGATGAGCTCGTTCGCTTCGCTCACTCGCCTCCCGGATTAGCTCGTTCGCTACGCTCACTCGCCTATCGAAAAAATAGTTTGAGTTCCCAGTCAAGTAGGTTTTTTTATTTCTATAATGCGAGTTGTCATTCAACTAGTTTTTTATTTCCATAATGAGAGTTGCCATTCAAGTAGTTTTTGAATTTCCGTAATAAACATGTGTTTATGCCTTTCAAGTATGTTTACAGCTGTTTGGTGTAACTAACTGAACTTTGATAAAATCAATGGGAACTTTGAAGGCTGTGGGACAGAGCCCTTATATAGGTCGGATTGAAAATTTTCTTTTTTAAGAACCTTGTCCTGACATTAACGAACACAAAAAAAATTATCCAATTTGGTGCACTCATTCTCAAGTGATGGCGTAACCAAGGGAAATAGGCAATCATTTGTATATATTAAGATAATTGAATGCAATAACTGCAAACTTGGATGATGTTATAAAAGAACGAACTTGTGCTGATGAGCAAAATATTTAACAATACAAATTATTATTATTGTACTGTCAAATTTATTGCTTACAAGTGACATACAACCCAATCATTTCGCTAACAAAAGGTCTAAAACAAGCGTGTAGTTGGCCCATCAGTGAAGTTGGCTCCAGTGACATCAGTCTACGAATTGACTGTAGTATTTACAGATTTGGAAACAAAGACGCCAGATATTGACGGGTCTTCAGCTTGGATTATTAAAAAGTGTCCAGAATCTATTTGTGAACCATTAATTAGTATTATAAAATATTAATTTCTAAAAGGTATATTTCAAAAATCCCTAAAGTCACAAAGATTATTTCAAACTTTAAGAGTAGGGTTCGAATACAACCAATGACCGTCCAATCTCAAATTTTAACGGTTTACAGTAAACATTTTGAAAGTGTTTTTGTAACCATTTAATTGAGTTAATTGAAAAATACTATTTTGATTGATGGTCAATTTGGTTTTAGGCAACGTAAACCCAATATTGACACAGTATTAGGCCTACACCTCGCTATTGGCCTGGAGGAAACAAATCTACAGATTTTCTTCATGTATGTAAAGCTTTTGATTGTGTTAGCCACGATACCTTACACATTTAAAGATACTGTATATAGAATTTGCAGGCTACCTCATGAACGGTTAACATAATATTTCACAAGTATAAAGGCTGCTGTTAGGAATATTTGGTAAATTATCTCAAATCACACGATACAAAAATTGGAGTGCGGTACCTCAAGGCTCTAGTCAATTTTTGAACTATAAATTAATGCTTTTACAAATTTAAATACATGCATCCAGTTTGTTTGAATTAAATTCCAAAACCTAATGATTCAAGTAGGGGGCTATGGCCGGTTCTGGACCACCTTCGCAGAGTGAGGAGCCTGAGGAGCCGGTGACCTTGACCTTTGACCCCCCATGACGTCATCCCCCATGACGTCACCCCCCCCCGACGTCACCCCCCCCCCCGGACGTCACCCCCCGACATATATTATGAACATACTTAAAAATATTCATAACTAACCTATCTAACGGCCGATTTCGATGGGACTTTCACTAGATGGTGTGCCTTATGCCGAAGAAGGGTGTGATGAAAGAATTTTGAAAATCGGCCGGCAAACAAACGAGCTATTAATTTCTAAACGTACTTTCCTTATGGGATCTCGGCTTTTTATCGCCCGATTTCGACGGGACTTTCACTAGATGGTGTGCCTTACGCTGAAGAACGGTGTGACGAAAGAATTTTAAAAATCGGCCGGCAAACAAACGAGCTATTAATTTCTAAACGTACTTTCCTTATGGGATCTCAGCTGTTTACCGACCGATTTCGACGGGACTTTCACTAGATGGTGTGCCTTACGCTGAAGAACGGTGTGACGAAAGAATTTTAAAAATCGGCAGGCAAACAAACAAGCTATTAATTTCTAAACGTACTTTCCTTATGGGATCTCAGCTGTTTACCGACCGATTTCGACGGGACTCTCACTAGATGGTGTGCCTTACGCTGAAGAAGGGTGTGACGAAAGAATTTTGAAAATCGGCCGGCAAACAAACGAGCTATTAATTTCTAAACGTACTTTCCTTATGGGATCTCAGTTGTTTACCGGCCGATTTCGATGGTACTTTTGCTAGATGGTAGGCCTTATGTCAAGGAAGCCACGTTCGCAGAGTGAGGAGCCAGAGGAGCCGGGTGACCTTGACCTTCGAACCCCCTGACGTCACCCCCCCATGACGTCACCCCCCCATGACGTCACCCCCCCATGACGTCATCCCCCCATGACGTCACCCCCCGACATATATTATGAACATACTTTAAAATATTCATAACTAACCTATCTAACGGCCAATTTCGACGGGACTTTCGCTAGATGGTGTGCCTTATGCCGAAGAAGGGTGTGAGGAAAGAATTTTGAAAATCGGCCGGCAAACAAACGAGCTATTAATTTCTAAACGTACTTTCCTTATGGGATCTCAGCTGTTTACCGACCGATTTCGACGGGACTTTCACTAGATGGTGTGCCTTACGCTGAAGAATGGTGTGACGAAAGAATTTTAAAAATCGGCCGGCAAACAAACGAGCTATTAATTTCTAAACGTACTTTCCTTATGGGATCTCAGCTGTTTACCGACCGATTTTGACGGGACTTTCACTAGATGGTGTGCCTTACGCTGAAGAAGGGTGTGACGAAAGAATTTTGAAAATCGACTGGCAAACAAACGAGCTATTAATTTCTGAACGTACTTTCCTTATGGGATCTCAGTTGTTTACCGGCCGATTTCGATGGTACTTTTGCTAGATGGTAGGCCTTATGTAAAGAAAGCCACCTTCGCAGAGTGAGGAGCCAGAGGAGCCGGGTGACCTTGACCTTCGACCCCCCCATGATGTCTCCCCCCCATGACGTCACCCCCCATTATGTCATCACCTGTTTACTCTTCAGTTGTTGACTTGTTTGCCACTGCCTACGTGACCGCCCCAGGCTGTTTACTTGTTTATCTGTTTCCCCAACAATTTCCATTGCCTACGTGCTCTAAGCCTTGTTAGTCCAAGCAGTTTCTCCTTTATCTCAGTCCATTAGCAGTCACCATGCCGTACAGATGCGAGGAATGCGGTAAGATGTATGGGAGGAGGGAACACCTCTATCGCCATATGGAGTCGCATCGTCAGGTGTTTCACCAGTGCCCTGTCTGCCAGAAGTTGTTTAGCAGACGTGACAAAGTGCTCCGGCACTTAGTCATTCACGCCCGGGCTGATGGCTCTGCCCCCGCCGCTCCAGACGCCCCTGCCCCCGCCGCTCCAGACGCCCCTGCCCCCGCCGCTCCAGACGCCCCTGCTATCACTGCTCCAGACGCCTCTGCCTCCGCCGCTCCAGACGCCCCCACCACTCTAGACGCTCCGGACGTCCCCGCTACTCAGGAGACCCCTGCCCCAGGCGTCATCACTGCCCCCACCATCACCGCTGCTGCCTTAGAGGAGGCGATCACACTCGCCAAGGCCGTGGCAAGTTCTTACAACCCCCCAGAGGCCGCAACGCAAAACTCAACCATATTTGGGATGCGAGAAGGAGTCCCAGTTGGTGAGTAATATAATATGAAATAAAAAAAATTTAATTTTGTAGATTATATTTGATTAAATAATTTTCCCAAAATAAAAGTATTATACACACTGACATGTGTAATGAATATTAATACGTTTGTGTTATTTACAGCTGTTTTCAAGCCGACTCCAGTCGCTCCGGGGTGGTGGCGCCCCGAATACATCGAGGAGCAGCGTTGGCTGGCCGTGGAGGAGGCCAGGCGGAGACACGTCGAGGAGCGCATGAGGTTCGTGGCGTCTCAGCGACCCCAACGACCCCAGCAGCGACGGAGACGGCGACCTCAGCCTCGACAGAGGCAGCAGCAGCCTGAGGATAGCGGAGAAGATAATGTAGTTGTACTGGATTCAGATTAAATAAACATTAAAAAAATAACACCTTATCCACAAAAATTAAAAAAACAAACAAATACAACAAATCGGTTCTTGACTTGTTCACTGGACTGGTTCTGGAACAGTTTAGCAAAGTGAGAAGCCGGGTGACCTTGACCTTCGACCCCCCCCCCGACGTCACCCCCTCTGACGTCACCCCCCCGACGTCACCCCCCCGACGTCACCCCCCTCTGACGTCACCCCCCTCTGACGTCACTCCCTCTGACGTCACCCCCCCGACGTCATCACTTGTTTACTCTTCCGTTGTTTACTTGTTTGTCACTGCCTACTTCACCGACCCAGGCTGTTTACTCAGCGATTCTGGGAACTGTTTACCGCTTTCACCGCCTACATTCAACTGGGAAGATTCTAGAATGTTCTAAAACGTCGCGGCCCGCGCGCGGCTTAAAAAGCCCCCGCCGACCGGGAGCAGTCGGCGGCGCGCGTCGAGGCGTGCACTGAAGGAGCTGCCCAGGGGTTCGCTCACACAACCGCGCGAAGGAGTTGCTAAGCGGTTTGCTGACGCTCGAGGGTGCACCATCGTATTACTCAGCGGCTTGCTGTCGTGACGCGCCCTCTTTGGCCGCCACCGCTTGGCGGGGACATACCCGGTTGCGCGCGCCGCCGGTATATAAACCCGAGGTCCGCCACCACGGCCTCAGTTTTTCCCGAGACGGCATGAGCAGCAGCAACAGCGCAACCGAGGTGGACCAAACCATCCGCTCTCTGATGGAGGAGCTTGACGCCATGGACGAGAATGCCAGACCGCCTACCATAACTAAGAAGAGGAGCTGGAAGCCCGTCGTTGGATGGACAGTGGACAAGGATACGCCTACCGATTCTCCGGCATGCAGTTGGAGCGATGCTGAATGCCAATATACAGTAAAGAACCCCGCCAACTTTGGAAACATTTTATTGAAGATGTCGGTATTCAAAGGCGGACGCCCTACGCACAGTTGCGGCCTGTACTTGGACGAGGATAGAGACGATGAAATTTGCATGTGCCTCACGGACCTGTTAACGAGACTGGAAAATATGTGGATCAATAGCGATACCGGAGTGTCTAAAATTAACGGAGTTACCAGGACCGTGACTCCACTACCCACCTTTCGTAAGACCCACGATTGCGCAACAGTTTGCGAGGGAAAACGTAAGGCCGGAGGCGATTGCGTCATCCCAAAGCGCAAGAAGTAAATACCACAACGACCCGGAAAAACACACATAATGACGTAAACAACTTGTTGACGCGGCGAGCCTATATAAAACGACTCGGTGGCGAGCCACAACCATTCCACATCCAGACACCCAACGAGCAGCATGGACCAAACAGGAGACCTCAAGTCAGCCCTCAACAGCTGCAAGGCGGGAGGATACACTCGCATAGCCGATCTCCGGGACAACATCGTCTACCCCATCCGGTCGTTCGAGTGGGTGGATACTCCCTATGGCGAGGCGATAATGGCCAATTTGGAGGGGCTGACTGGTGACGACCCGCTGAGGATCTACCTGCCTCGCAGATACCTGGCCGTCTTGGGAGACCATGTCATCGGCCAGTACAACGTGGGTGTGGGGTTGAGGATGAGTCTGGTCAAGAGGAGCGGTCCCCCCGGCAGCAAAGGAGCTCTTCTAGAATTTGTTTGAATAAATAAAATAAAAAACCCTTATTCCTTTATCCTAAACAATACAAAATAAATGAATAAAAAATAAAATAAATATAAAAAACTCGATTTAGTTATAAGAACCGAGGCGGTGCGTGGCGGTGTTAGTAGCCACCATGGACTTGAGGTGGAAACACCCGTTCGCCGCCATCGTGGCCGGGCCTTCGGGCAGCGGCAAGTCGCACTTCGTGGCTCGCTTCATAGGGCACGCAGATCGCATGTGCGATACGCGCTTCGCCCGTATCACCTGGCACTGCGGTAGTGGCGGTGGAGGAGGAGCCAATGACCCCGCCGTGCGCTACGTAGCCGGCCCACCCGACCTGGATGACTACGACGGTAGCGAGCCCTCCCTGGTTATCGTCGACGACATGATGCGCGAGGCCGACTCATGCGTGGCGGACCTGTTCACCAAGGGCTCCCATCACCGCAACATGAGCGTGTTCTTCGTCACGCAAAACCTGTTTCATCAGGGCAGGGGCCAGCGCGACATATCGCTGAACGCTCATTACATAGTGTGGGGAGGAGGATGAGGAGGAGGCAGCTCCGAGTCACGTGAAACGCGAGTCTAGCGCCCCGGCGGAGGAGGAGGTGTTGGCATCGCTCCCAAAAATCTACAAGTCGGTGGTGCGCAACTTGTTGCGGTTCATGACCCGGCAAGGCAGCCCCATCGCCTGGGACGCCAGTGGGGCGGTGTACGTGAACAACGAGAAGGTCCCCAATTCCAATATAGTGGACATCGCGCACAGCATAGTGAGAGCGCGAAGTGTGGACCGATTGCCTACCGGCTGGCAACAAGTGATGGCCGCCTTGAAGAACATGAACGTGCCCAAAGAATACATGAGCAATCCCACGGCGTTGCGTTACCTAGGCGTGGGGCTGGACACGGCATCGAGCCCCTGGGGAGACACGACGGCCTCATCAACACCCCTGTCACCGAGGTTAACACCGATGCGAGACCGCTTGAGACCGCGACCTCCGACGGCCAGGAGAAGGATAATAACCGAGGAACCCGATCAGGAATCGTCATTGGACAACCGGGAGCCATTCTCACCGTAATGGAGAAGCTGTATTACGACCCGAGCCAGCCCGGTCCCTTCGGCGGGGTGGCCGCCCTGGCCAGAGCCGCGCACCTCCCGAAACGCAGAGCGGCGGAATGGCTGCGCGCCCAGGACACCTAGACGCTGCACAAGCCAGCGCGCAAGCGGTTTCCCCGCAACCGCTACGCCGTCTTCAGGCCTCGGGAGCTGTGGCAGGCGGACCTGAACGACATGCGCGGTCTCAGCCAGCACTACGACGGAGTCAACTACCTGCTGACTGTGATCGACGTATTCAGCAAGCGGCTGTTCGCGGTACCGCTGAGGAGGAAAAGCGGACAAGAGGTGGCGGCGGCGTTCGAGAGGATATTCTCCGAGGCGACTCCTCGCTGCCTACAGACCGACAAGGGGACGGAGTTCACCGGGGCCGCTACCAAGCGAGTGTTCAAGAGTCACGGTGTCACGTACGTCACCACGCAGAACCCCGACGTGAAGGCGGCGGTGGTGGAGCGAGTCAACCGCACGCTCAAGACCCGCATGTGGCGCTACCTGACCTACAAAAACACGTATTGCTACATCGACGTGTTGGACTGGCTTGTGGACGCCTACAACCACAGCCCACACAAGAGCCTGGGCGGCGGCCTGCGACCCGCGGACGTGGACAGCGGCGATGGAAAAACGGTGTACAAGGTGTCGCGTCACATGTATGGAAAAGCGATCCGGCGGCGCAAGCCCAGGTTCGAGCCGGGCGACACGGTGGGCATAGCCAGGGAGAAGGGCACGTTCGCCAAAGGTTACGAGACCAACTGAAGTAAGGAGCTGTTCGTGGTGGACCGCGTATACGGGACGCATCCTCTGCCATTGTACGTGCTGCGCGACCTGAACGGGACGCCGCTGGAAGGGCGCTTCTACAAGCATGAAATGCAAAATGTAACAGTCGCCCCGGACCGCCTGTACCAAATAGATAAAATACTGGACACTAAAGGGCGAGGCCGCAGTAAGCGTTACCTGGTCAAATGGGTCGGTTACGGAGAGGACTTCAACTCGTGGGTACACGCATCCGCAGTGCAACAGCTGCTATGATGACAAGGCACAGCCAGCTGTACCTGACGTTGCCCAGCAACAGCTCCATGAAATACTATCCAAACAACACCGTGGCTAATTACAACACCCATCTACCATCAATCGTGCGATTGGGTGGTGGCGGCGAATGGGAAGTCGCTTTAGTCGCTTTAGTTTAGAATGGGAGGCCCATTACCCGTGCTCGTTTGTCACAGTGGGTGAGGACGCTCGTGTATATCTCCACACTAGGGATGACACCGACAAGCCTGTACTGACCGCTGTAAAGGTGGAAGCCGGAAACTATAAAGACATCGATGAACTGGTTAACGCCATCAACGCCATTCCAAAACTGAACCTGTACCAATGCCAGTTCGAGTACGACAAGAAGACCGGGAAGGTGGAATTGATCTCGATAGACCAGACTGGACTGTGGCGCAACTGGAATTTAGCCCCACCCTAGCGTTACAGTTGGGATACGATGCGCACAGTGTGGATTTGATCAATCATAGAAAAGCTATAAGACCACCCAACTTATTGGTGGGGATCCCTTCACACATGTACGTGTACTGCGATCTAGTGGAACCCCAGCTAGTAGGCGACACGGTAGCGCCCTTGTTAAAGATTGTAAAGATCGACGCTAAAAACTACACCTACGGCACGAGTACCACTGTGCACTTCACCGACCCTCACTACGTGCCGCTGATGAAGAGCTCTTTCGATAGTGTGGAAATCGATTTAAGGGACAGCGTCGGGCACCACCTGCCATTCCGCTTCGAGAATACGTGCATGAAGCTTCACCTGCGCAGAGAGCAGCAGCAATGAACCCAAACGACCCCTATCTGGCGTACTACCGCCAACAGCAGTCGGGGCATGGAGTGTCCTCAGTATTCAGAGGAGCCGCTTTCCAACGCGGTCACGGCATCGGCAGTTTCCTGATGCGTACAGTGGTCCCGTTGATCAGGTCCGGCGCATCGGCACTGGACAGGGAGGCGCTGAGGTCCGGTGTGGGCTTCCTGGGTGACATGGTGGCGGGCACAGCCGACCCCCGAGTCGCGGCCAACGCCCGACTCAGGCAGTTTACCGGGTCGCTGAAATGCAAGGCCGATGAAAAACTGGATCGCGTGCTGAGCGGCGGCGGTGCCTATAAGAGGAGGCACGTACAGCGAGTGACCCCTCAGTCTCTGGCTAAACTCCTCGGAGTGAGGAAGATGAAGCGCGCCGCGCCCGAGAGGGAAAGGAAGCCCACAAAACGCGTCACTAAGAAGAGGAGAAGCAAGACCGTTGTGCGACGTAAGAAGAGCAGGAGCACCACGAAGGATATTTTTGGATAATGGCGTTTCTACATCAGAAGTCGTGCGAGTGTATCAAGACCGAGTTGGACCTGTTCTCGCTGCCGCCCACGCAGACCAGTATAGAGAGCGGTAAATGGGTGCAGTACAAGCCCGTCTCCTCCCTGGCAGACGACTCGCCCATGGAGTTTATAGTTCCGGGTCACGGGGACGAGTACTCGGATCTGTCACAGACGCTACTGCATGTGAAGGCCACAATTAGATCGGCGAACGGAGACGCTATAACGGGCGAGCAAGTGGTAAAAGAGGTGGGCCCGGTTAACAACTGGTTGCACTCGCTGTTCAGTCAAGTGGACCTGTACCTGAATAACAAACTGGTGTCTCCTCAGAACAACACGTACGCCTATCGCGCCTACCTGGAGAACCTGTTGTCCTACGGCGGTGACGCCAAGACATCGCACCTCACCGCGGAGTTGTTCTTCGAGGACTACGCCGGGTACATGGACAGTACTGAGGAGGATAATTCCGGGCTCAAGGCGCGGAGGGTGTTTATCAAGAGCAGCCGTTACGCGGACATGGTCGGACATCTGCACGTCGACCTGTGCAACCATTACAAGTTCATGTTGAATGGCGTGAAGATGCGCTTTCGCCTGATCAGGTCGCGGAACTCGTTCTCCATCATGTCCAAAACCGTGACAGACTACAAGGTGGACATCGCCGAAGTCAACCTGTTTATGCGCCGCTGTAAGATGAACCCAAGCGTGCTGTTGGCTCACAGCAGGACGCTGGAGTCGGGCACAGCCAAATATCCCATTACGCGCGTGGAAGTGAAATCCTTCACGCTACCTTCCGGTATCAGCAACAAGACTCTGGACAGCGTGTTTCTGGGTCAACTGCCGAAACGCGTCATAGTCGGCCTGGTCAGCAATCAGGCGTTCAACGGATACTACAAGAAGAACCCGTTCAACTTCACCCACTACTACGTGAACTTCTTCGCGCTGTACATAGACGGTGAGCAAGTGCCAAGTAAGCCGCTTCAACCGGATTACACGTTCAGCCAGGAGTTGTGCGTGCTCGCCTACCACACGCTATTCACCGGCACCGGCATCAATTTCTCAGACAGCGGTAACGATATCAGTCGCAACGAATATCCCTACGGATACTGCCTGATGGCGTTCGATCTGACACCCGATATGGTGGCCGCTCAACCCAGCCACTGGAACCTGGTGCGCAACGGTAACCTGCGCATAGAGATCGGTTTCTCCAAAGCGCTAGGAGAGGCCGTCAACTGTATAGTGTACGCCGAGTTGGACAACGTCGTGGAGGTGGACCGCCACCGCAACTTGACTGGGGACTTTGGCGGGTAAAACGGGTTATCTCCTCCTCCGCCGCCGCCGCCGCCACCGCCGCCCGCCTACTTAAGGCCGAGGCAGCGCGCGCTCGCTCTCAGTTCAGCCGACCTCACGAGATGGACGTGCCGCCGCCGATCTACAACGAGCCCACCGCCGCCGCCACCGGCCTAGTACGCTGCCATCACGGAATCGTGGTGATTGACATGCACAAGGACAGTGACAACGAATATTTGCTGAAAGAGGTCTGCGTGGTGGACGTGACTACCGGCACGCTAATCATGCATCACATCGCCCGTCCGCCCTTCAATCGAGACCTCCTGATCGGCGAGAAACTGCGCGAGAGCAGCTGGCTCACGCGTCACTGCCACGGGCTCGAGTGGGACCAGGGCGATATCGCCTACCTCGCCCTGCTGGACTAGCTGCGGGCCTGCTTCGTCCACCGCCCCATCGTCTACGTCAAGGGGTCGCAGAAGAGGGCTTTCGTTCAGTGGCACCTGATCGCCGAGCCCGCCGCCACCGCCGTGCAGGACATGGACGACCTGGGTTGCGGGTCCCTCAACGGACTGCCCTCCTGCCGGACCCTGCGCTGCGGCCACCATAAGAGCGCCCTCAACCGTTGCGCTCTGCACAACTGTATCGTCCTGCGCGACTGGCTGATGGCCAACGACAGGTCGGACTCGTCGGCCCTCGAGTGTTGCTGCTGCTTCCCACCCGCGATGAACACCACCCAGATCGAGAGGAGCCTGGTGCGAGTCCCCGGACTGAGGAGCGTTCTGGTCTGCGCCTCCGCCCGCCTGCCTCACGCGCCAATTCAGCCCGGACCGCCATAGTGGCCAACATCATGTCGCACACCGAGAGAGGAGACCACTGGGTGGCGTTCTACTGCTCCGAGGACCGGCTGGAATACTTTGACAGCTACGGCAGGTCACCATACCAGGCGGACTACCAAGGGTTCCTGAGGCGCAATTTGTGCCGCCGCTACGTCTACAACAAGTATCGACTCCAGGGCTACGGTACTTCCGTTTGCGGCCACTACTGCCTCACCTACCTGTACTGCCGGGCGGTCCTCGGTATGGCACTCGGCGACTACGTGCAGCTCTTCGATCTGCCGTCTCCCGCGGTCAACGACGCTCTGGTCCGCAGGCTCTTCCACTCCATCTTCTCACCACTACGTTACTGATACTTTATTTAATTTTCTTTTTAATTGTGTGTGTCTTTGTATATTCTTATTATGTTTTTCAATAAATACGATATATTGTAATCACTTGTTGTTCATTTGTCCTTTTACTTCAATATTTAAAAAGTACATGTCCAATATCTCGATATTTTTATTTTAAATTTTGAAAATTATTAAATTTTAAAATTACATCTTTAAATTGTTTTAATTTGGAGAAGTTATAACTTGGACATGTTGATGATTTTTAAAAATATAATGAGGAAATATGGATGAGGTAATAACAACACGGATATCTGCTGTGAACTAAACTATTACAATATAATTGCTTACAAATACTATTTACAAATAAATTATAAACGCTATTTACAAATAAATTAAAAATACTATTTACATATAAAAATAAGCCTACACAGGGAACTCTTCATCAACATCCTCCTCATCCACCTCCATTGGCTGCTGTTGTCGATTCTCGAGGTGGTGTCGTCCTCCTTCAGCCAGTGGTGGGATGTCCTTGTGTTCCCACGGCAAGGTGTGGATCCCGTCCGCCAGGACGTAGCGCTTGTCGTCGTTCAGGCTCAGGGAGAGTTTCTCCACCTGGACCGTGAAGACGCGGTGCAGGTGGGACTGGAACCGGGTGTTGACGGTGGTCTTCAACGCCCCGTTGAACAGGCACTCCCTGTAGTCGTTGGGGGTGAGGACGTTCTTGACGACCCCCTTGGCAACTCCCTTGGCGCGCTTGAGGGCATTGGATCCCGTCTCCTCGCTCGGGTCCTCGATGTCCATGAAGTAGAGCTTGGAACGAAGCCCGAGGTACTCGAACAGGGATCTACCGGCGCACTCGTCCTTGAACTTGCCGATGACTTTAGCGTTGACGGGGCTGTAGCAGGGGTGGGACCTGGGGTAGGCGCTGGTGTCAAAATCGTCCAGGTGTTCCATCATCTCCCTGTAGATGTCCTGAGAGATGATGTCGAACACGAAGCTGTCCATGTCCATGTAGTCTACGGTCAGGCGGTCACCGTAGCGGTTCTTCATCTTGCGCAAGAACTCGTACATGAGCCACTTGCTCAGCTCCAGGACAGACATGCCGATGTAGATGGGTTTGTCCAGAACGATATTCACCCTGGCTAGATGGATGAGGGCTACGTCCTCCGTAGTAGTAAGTGCGGTCCAGGAAATTGGACTTGGCCACGTATTTGCTGAACCTCTCCGGAGTGCACACCAGCTTGACGTTCAGGCGCTTGCGCACGTTCTCTATGGTCTTGCCGAAGACCGCGTTGTTTATGAGCTTAAAGAAGTCCTGCTCGAACTTGGTCTTGGCCTTTTTCCGCAGCTCGGTGTTCATCAGGATGTAGGGCTCGAGCCATCGAGACTGGTGGAACGAGACGGCCCTGTGCACAGCCGCAAGCTCCAATCCGTTGTTCAGCGCCTGCTTCAGGATTCTGTAGTGACAGATGTAGTGCTCCTTGTCGTCCAGGGTGGTCACTAGCTTGGGGAACTTGCCTTTCGGAGGACGCTTGGTCTCGCAGCAGTATGGAAGATCCCTGTGCAAGTCGTGGAGGCTAGCCGGGTAGTGGAGGTCCACCTCCAGTATGTAGCCCCGGTCGGCCTCCGCGTCCAGCGAGGCGATGTCCAAGGCGTCGATCTCCTCGCGACTGAGCCACTGGAAGTCTCCGGTGGGCAGGTACTGGCACATGGCCCAGCCGTAGAGGTTATTGGCGTCCATGTACAGGAGGTGGCGTGTCGGTTTGTCAGGGCGTCGGTCCTTTGGACGGCACCGTTCGTGGTTGGCCTTGGCGTAGCGGGTGATAGCCTGGGAGATACCTCCTCGGATTCCTTGCTCCACGAAGAGGTGCATGTCAAAGGCCCGCAGCGTGTCCAGCTCCACGTCAAAGGTCTTGAGCATGACGTCCCAAGCGTAAGAGGGCAGGGTGTAGTAGTGGGCGGGGTCCAGTCCGTACTCGGCCAAAGAGGTGTCGCGGAACTGCTCGAACACGTCGGTGAGGAGGGCGATGTCACAGCGCAGGTACTTGTCGGCGTAGTCCTTGAGGTGGTTGCAGTCAAAGGCTCGCCACACGTCAAGGGCGTGCTTGTACTCCTCCTCCTTGATGTCCTCCAGGGTCATGCTGTTTTTGAACGCGGCCCGAGGAGGAAGCTGTCTGGTGGAGTACAACATGTCATACGACGTGACAAAGTCGTAGGGGAACACGCCCTTCCTGCGCACCAGGTCGAAGAGCCGGTCGTCGGGGAACCGCTTCCTGGTCTCGCGCATCTTGTCCGTGGTAAGCCCCGCCGCCAGGCTGGCCAGGCTCATGGACAGGAACCTGTAGGTGTCCAGGAACCGCACCGCAAAAGACCACTGTCGTTGGTTGTCCCCGGGCTGGCCGAAGTGGAATCGCTTGGTGAAAGCGATATAGCGCTCCTCCGTGTGCGCCAACACGTCCACATCGCCGGGATCGATGGCCAGCTCCCTCACTATGAAGTGGGCGTCATAGTTGGACAAGTTGTGAAAGTAGCAGTTGATGATCCACTGCTCCCTGTACCGCAAGTTGCACGAGCGGTGCGCCGCTCCTCGGAACTCGTAAGGTGGGGCGTGGTTGTGATCCCGCACCTTGACGTCCTGCTCGGTAAACTCCTCACCGCAGAGGTAGCAGCGAGTTGCCGCCAGGTACTCGTCCATCTCCTACCAGGTCAGGGAAGGGTGCAGAGCTCTCATGCCGAACAGGAACTCCCACAGCATCAACATGTCCATCTTGAGCCTCTCCATAAACACCTTGGACACGTCGGCCCCGAAGTAGACGCGGGGTTCAAACTCCTCCAGCCCCAGCGAGTCCACGATCTGGTAAGCGAATGCGTACGGGAAGTGCATGCGTAGGGGTCTGGTGCCGGGCGGAGGTTCCGCGGGGTCGTCGGCGACGGGCTGAAGGGAGCACTCGAAGTCCGCGTAGATGCAGAACCTCTCTCGCCGGGTGTACTCGGGATGCGTGAACCGGATCTTCTCCTTCTTCGGCATGTCCAAGCGGAGAGGAGCCTTGGAGTAACAGTAACGCCTGTGCTCCTCCAAGCACTGAGCGCCCGTCAGCCCGAGCTTATTGGGCCGGTTGTCGAAGTAGGCGAAACACCTCTTGCAGATGTAGATCCTGTGGTCGTGGTTGGTGAGCTGAGGGCGGAGCAGTCGGCTCAAGTTCCTGATGAACGCGTTATGGCTGTTACCCTCGGTTGTCACGTACAGCAGGTCGCGATGGTCCTGGAGCTCCCACCTGCATATCTTCAACGGGTATACCCTGTCCTTGAACTCGGGTGTCCCGCCAGGCCGTCTCCCCACCATCGCGCGCTCGATCCCATACACGTTCACGCTGATGGCGTTCTTGCGCTCGAAAGCCTTGATGTCCTTCAGTGTGACGGGGAACCGCAGGTCGGTCCAGTCGTACCGGGCGATGATGTCCAAGGTGTACCTTGCAGGTCTCTGCTGATGCTCCGGGACGAACGCGGCCAGGATCGCATACATGAAGCACATGTCATCGTTGTTTTGGACATTGGAGCCCGACTGTCGCCAAAGAACGCCTATTTTTTCTGCATCGTATGGATCAAAAACAGGAATTTAGTTGCATTTAATGGCCCGAAATGACGATCGGCAACGTTTCTTATTGCCTGAAAATGACAACCAAAAATTGTTTTATTGGCTGGGAACGACAACCGAGCCGCATGAACGAGAACGGCCAAAAAAGACGGTTTTAAAACTAAATTAACGTTTTTTCGCCGAAATTCCCGTATAGTTATCCGATTTTCTTGGAATTTCTGATCTGTGAACACTCTCTGTAGTAGTATTACAGGCATGTAAGTCTCACTGACGACGCATCAATCAGACGACAAGTCGAGATGACGCTGTCGGGCAGACGTAGCGCTGACGCCGCTGGCGCTGGTGGTGAGGTGCGCGCGCAAATCCAACCTTTTGCTTTGGGGGGGAGGGAAATTTCCCCCATTTCCCCTCCCCCGTGGATCCGCGCCTGCGTCTACTACAGGTGTATAGTCATTAGTCAATGGTAATACTTTAAAAAATATTGCTGAATCATTTCCCCGCATGGGCAAGTAAGTGTCTGTGCATGGGGAAGAGGCACCAAATAATAAGTTGGGGAATAATTAATCCAAATTATTCGGGCAAACCACTGTAATTACTGAAGGGTCCTTGGTAAATTATTGCTGTACACCACACATAGCTATTCTCGTTTTCTATGAATATAACAAACATCTAGGACGATTATTCCAAACCTCTTTGCTCACAGACTACTTACTAAATCAGCTGACTTGCCTGATATTGGTGATATTTTGATCAGCTGTTGTCAACCTGACTGTCGTCTGTTCTGTTGTTCGCAGTGGAATAATTAATTTACCTTTATGTTGTTTTGTGTACATGTACAGGAAAGTGATCCGAAGGTCCGTGGTCGTTATCCGGTTTATATTTGTAAAGGAGGCAGGTATTGTGACGTAAGGGCAAACTGAAAAAAACTTTCTCAAGGAACTTTTGTTTTAAAGTGTATAGTAAATCTGGTGGTTTGAAGATAAATCTCAAGATGGCTCCAGATGATCCTGATATTCTTGGTCCCTGGGAAAGAGACAGGGTGCTTGGAACTGGTGGTTTTGGCATTGTTACACTTTGGAATAATGTTAACACACACGATAAAGTGGGTTAGTATATTTATTTTACATTTCAAATCCAACACACAATTTTGTTTTATGTAGCCCCAGGCTAAGTCCTGTGTGATTAATTGTAAAAGTGTAGACCCCACTGTGTTTGTCACCTAACATTTTCAGTGCTAATTAAGCTATTATGATCCTTCATATCTATATATTTGGGGAATTTTGGTGAATCTCATTACACTCTTTAGGTTAGACTATTTTTAACTGATATTTTTATTTCGATACTATCAATATTTCAACCAAACGCAGTTTAGTTATTTTGAATATTCAATATTTCATGTGAACATTTGTTCTGATTGATTATTGTTTATTTTGCGAAGGTTTGACAGCACTATCGAAACATTATTTCAAAATAAATTGTTACATTGGTTACGATATATCAGTTATAAATTTGCAGCAGTTAAACATGCTATGCAAATACATGGAACAAAGAGCAGCTTTAATTAGGTTAAGATGGGTTTTGTTATTCATAAATAATGTATAGTGCGTTAGGTATGTAAAGAAGTGGCGGAGTGGATGTGCAGGACGGAAAGGAGCGCTATTGCGCATGGACGTTCAGGGAGCAGCCGACTATTCGGTGCTAGTATCTCATGAGAGCAGGTTGCTATCTACTGTTTCAAAAACATTCGGCATTAGTAGTACTCTTAACCACTTCCACTGTGTTTTATTTTAACTTTTGTGGTTTTACCTGTGGCATGAGTCAGTTTAATATGGATATGCAGCATCTACAACTGGATCTACTGATCTACAACTGGAAAACCTTCTAAACACTAATTTTGGCCAGCGTTTCAACCGATCAAAATTATGCAACTAGAGTAGTAGCATGACGGCAAATTGTACTCCTCCATCGCCTGATGCCCCTACCGCCGCTTTGCCTCTCCTGCGCGAACCGCTTCTTTACATACCTAACGCACTGTAAGTGTGTAATGTAACTGCCGCAGAGCATTGTACAAGCTGGAACTTCACATAAAACCATAACATTCCACCGAAGGTAGGTTGGAGGTAGGTTTTACCGTTCACTCTTAGGAAAATCAGAGAAACTGGTTTAAGATGGATTCATTCACATTCTCTTATAACTGTACATATGTCCTACTGTTTTCTCTTAGGCCTATGAAATATAGAGAAAATAGTGATATAAAATAGTACTTTAAATTCATTTAGGCCTAATTGAAATAGGCTATGAATAGTATCGAGATAAAAACATCGGTTGAAAATAATCAATCAATCAATCAATCAAAAATCTTTATTTGTCTTTTTACATATAGGCCCTAATACAATAAATGGCGTCATACTTATATTTAACATATACATAGGAACAGGGCCCACCAACCCCAAAGCAAGCACATGCTGCTCCCAATACGATTTAAATCTAATTTTTACTGTAAAACTCCTGAAAAGAATATAAATGTTTATTTATTATGAAGGATTTTAATTTGGATTTAAATTTATTTAAATTGTGTTCTAATCTTAGTTCATCTGGGAGTGCTTTAAAAAATTTGTTCCCCATGTTGGTAGTTTTTTTGTGTAGAATTCTAATCTATGTTTATCAAGATTTTGTTTCCATTTTTCTTCTTGTGTCGTACTGATGTGTTGTAATTTTGATTTGTAATTTGTTTTAAAATATAATATACATTCAAAAATATACTGTTAAGATTTCAAGATTCTTAAAGTATTCTTTGGCAGATTTGTCGCGTTTTAGATTACAAATAGATCTTATGACCTTTTTTTGCAGTTTTAAGATTTTATCAAGATTTAATTTTGTTGTTACTCCATACAAACAAATACCATATGATATATGTGAGTGTATGAGGGCAAAATAGATTTTTTTAGGATATTAATATTACACAAACAGGCCATACGTTTAAGTGCATATAAACCGGAGCTAATTTTATTAATTATATGTTCAATATGATGATCCCAGCAAAAGTTTTCATCAATATTCAACCCTAAGAATTTTGTCTTGTTAACTTGTTCAGTGATTTTTTCTTCAATAATTACATTTGGGGCTATTTTTCTCCGTTTTGCTTTGTTGAGAATACCATAAAGTTTGTCTTTTCAGAATTCAGCAATAGACCATTTGTGTCTAAGAACTGTTTGACATTGGACAATTCCAAGAAACTTTAGAGTTCAATATTATCCTGGTTTACTGCTGAGATTTTTAAGTTTGCATCATCAGCATACAGGCATAGATTATTTTGCGTGACATTTTGAAGAGACTTTGAAAAACCGGTTAGGTAGCGCAGAAACAGCAGCGGACCCAGAATAGATCCCTGTGGAACACCACAAGAGACCAAACACAGGTCCGACGCTGCACCTGCGACCCTATTCTGATGAAAAGTATTTATTTCAACATATTGATAGCGCTCCGATAGATATGACTCAAACCATTTGTACGAAATTCCCTTGACTCCAAAACCTGCTAATTTTTGTAACCTCAAACCTCTTATTATAATGTACCCCTAGTTAGGCCTCGGAGGCCTGTTTATTATGATTGCTTTTGTGTTTTTCAACCCAATTGATGTTTTAGAAGCATCATCTTAGAAATTACCAATTAAAAGCCCAATGACAAATGACAATTGGCTCCAGAATAAATCGTCTTAAATATCAAGATTTTGCTTATTCTTGGTCAAACAACTCTCAGATTATGAGGCGAAAAGTTTTTACCCTATCCAGTAAATAACTTCAGTCTCTGCACGTAATAGCATCGCCCGGTGTTTGTATATGCAGTTGTATTGTTGTGCATTATAAGACCCATACAGTGCAAGCACTACAAAAAAATTATAACTATTGTACAAGCATAATGCAGCCAAATGGCTTGAGTGCAGGTAGAGGAGATAAGCAAAGATTGTAAGATTGTAAGAGACTGAAATGGTATGGTTTTTGTGCTCGCAGATGTAGGTATAGGGTTGGAGATTTTTACAGTTTAAAAGGGGAAAACGTTTTACCCAAATTTACTACCCTAATTTAAATTAGTCTAACCTCAACTATGCCGAGTAAGGTATATAATTTATTTGTGACTTTAGTTGCCTACCTATTTATTTACTCTGGCCTATGATAGTATATTACCTACCATCGTTGTTGATTGTGTTTGTTTATTTAAAGCTGTCAAGAAATGTCGCTGGGGAGTAGACAGCCTGATGACTGCCACCCACAAGGAGCGATGGGCCAGGGAGGTTGTTATCATGCAGCGGCTCTCACACCCTAATGTCGTGAGAGCTGTTCCGGTCCCCAAGGAGTTGCAAGGCCTTACTTCTGAACTGCCGTTGTTGTGTATGGAGTTCTGTTCCGGTGGAGATCTTCGACAGGTCAGTTTTTGAAAATAGTTTAATATTTCGGTACTTTGGTATTATACGGATGCCACCCTTATGCAGCTCGCTGCGGCAGTTATGTTAGGATGGGTTATCATAAAAATGATTGTAGGACTTTCCTTGTTTCGTTACCAATCGAATGATACCTGATGAGTCATACTTCTGGCCGCCAAACCCCCTCCAAATAGGCCAAGGTCAGGTCGTTGACCGGAGCGTGCGCATCACCTGTCACCGCCTGTATCTGGGTCAGTGTCATGAGTGATTTGTTGCCGTGCAATACGTTACATTTGTTTTCATAATGAGTGACGTTCTTTTGGTGTGGGATTTACCTCGAAATGAAGAGGAAACCGTACGTATTTTTGTGATAACCCATCCTAACATAACTGACGCAGCGCGCTGTATATTTGGCGGAGTACCTGTGGCGATCGGGTCTGGCTGCTAGCGGCGGCGACGCATTCAACACGATCCTAGCGGACATCGCTGCCTTTTGGGAGGCACAACACAAAGACCGCTCATCAGAATGATGTAAAATTTGTACAGTAAGTCAATAAAAGTACATTTTTTTGAATTATGTAGTTATCCTTTGTATCCGGTAAAAATTTAACCTCCAAAAATAGTGGCATCCGTATAATACCAAAGTACCAATATTTATTTTATCTTGGGCTACATGAAGCCTAACTAATTGTGTTTCAATAAATGAGCAAAAGCATTTGAAAATAATGTTTAATTTAAGTTAATCTTTTTTTATGATCAAGAATAAACAATCTAGGTACCGGTACCTATATGCTACATGCTGTGCAAAGGCTAAACTTCCTGTTTAAACACATGTAGGCTGTAAAAATACATATACTCAAATAAACTATTACCTGTCACAGCAAGTAATTTGTTACATAATTTAATTTGTTTATTTAGCACTTAAAATTCTAATTTTATCTCAGTAATGTTGTATTAGGATGTTAGATTAAAATAAAGTTAATAGTTGATTTTTTTTATTTAGATACAGAAATTTCTTAAATTCAATGTTAGTTTGTAGGGCCTATTGATTTTAACTAAGAACCTATATCCATCCCTTTTGAAACTTTGCATACTGCTTAGTCTTATAATAAACCACTTATAGGAATTTTTTTGAAATTTGTTGATTGTGTGACTTTTGGAATTCAAGTTCAAAATTTTGGTATAAATTTTAGAACAAGATTTTCTCTCAAGATCCCTTACATGTTGCATATCAAATGAAAGGTCATTAGAAATAGAAGAAAATAACATTACTCCCAAGTCTATAGCTCAATTAGGAGAAGAGCAATTACAATTCTAGTAAACGCCCGCCGAGCGATATTGGGCTATTTTTGGAAACTTTAAATGGTCATAACTCAAAAACGGGTTGACATAAAAAATTTAAACTTTACATTCTCTTGATCTACATCAATTTTACCTCAGTGCCAAACTTCATCAAAATCTGAGAGGGTCAAGTTGAGTGGGTGTGTTGATTTGACATGGAATGACCCATATATAAGCAACTTAATCAGTGGTTGATTGGTACCTCAATAAGTCACTTAAACCATAGTCTTGAAAGTCTATGGGCGAACTTCTAATGGTTGATATTTTCATTATGAGATGATAACCAACTAAGGAATTGCTTATATAATGTAAACATGTGACTTACCGTCAATTATTAGCAATCCAGTGAATAGATTTAAGCTATTCTGAACGTGTTTCGCAGCAACTAGGCTGCATCATCAGCAGAAGAGGTTAAGCTACATATGTAGGTTGATCCGCAAGGATCCTGTCACGAGGTTAAAAATGTTCAAAACATCTGTTGGGCACACACATACATCATGCGAACAAAAAACACTAACGAAAATGGCCTTTTTACATATGTAGGTTGATCTGCGAGGATCCTGTCATGAATTTAAAAATGTTCAAAACGTCTGTTGGACACACACGTATATATCACACGAACAAAAAGCACTAATGGAAAATGGCTAATTACAGTTTGTGCCGGCTGTCAACCATGTCCACATGGTACCGTTGAGGTTATGTTTGACCATATCATAGTCGGTGTAAAAAGGCCATTTTCGTTAGTGTTTTTTGTTCGCATGATGTATGTGTGTGTCCAACAGATGTTTTGAACATTTTTAACCTCGTGACAGGATCCTTGCGGATCAACCTACATATGTAGCTTAACCTCTTCTGCTGATGATGCAGCCTAGTGGCTGCGAAACGTGTACAGAATAGCTTAAGTATATTCACTGGATTGGTAATAATTGACAGTAAGTCACATTTAAACACGATATTTTCAATTTTCAACCCCACATAGCCTATAGAGAAAAAAGCTTTTTTAATTTTAGCACAAAATAAAACTGCAGTTGTTAATCTATAAATTAACGTGTGCCACTAAATTATAGATTAGGATAATAATGAATAATGAATAATGAATATTTATTGTCATCAACACTATACAGGTTATAGACAAAGTCAAAATTAAATACCATAAATAATAAACAATCTCTACAAATTGCATAGTAAATAATACAAAACATATGACAAATATCATCCAGATCAGCAATACAAATTCCAATCAAACAAAGACAATAATAAAAACAATTCCTTCCTTAATTTAATGGGCTACTTCAAAATATAATATTACAATTATTAAAATTTAAAAATTCAGAAATTGAATAAAAAGGATTTAAAATCAGCCAGTTATAAAACTTGGTTTTAAATACATTAAAAGATACATTAAAAGCTGAGTTGGGTAACTTATTGTAGAATTTCATGCCTAAAACTACATGACTAGTTTGAGTTTTCGATAATCTGCAATAAGGTATATAAATTTTAAAGTGACTTCTTGTTGTATAAGAATGGATATTGTCTCTTAATCTAAAACTATCAATATTTTTAAAAATATATAGGGTAGTGTCAAAAATAAATAGATTGTATACAGTTAAAATATTAAGGTCCCTAAATAAAGGTCTACAGTGGGAATCCCTTGGTGAATTTGTTAATATTCTAACAATCTTTTTTTGAATTAGAAGAATATCTTTAGTTTTACTTGACTGACCATAAAAAATTAAACCATATCTTATAACTGACTGAAAAAATGCAAAGTATGAGGATATAACATATTTCTGTGGAACAAAATTTAACACTCTTTGTAATAAAAATACAACTCTAGATATCTTTTTGGTCACCATATCAACATGTGGAGCCCAGCTAAGCTTATGATCTAACATCATTCCTAAATACTTAACTGGTTCAAGATCTGTTAAGATATCATCAGGGATTTTTCTTAAAGAAAAAATAACTGAGTCTTTTCATTGTTAAGTAGGAAATTGTTTGAACTAAACCAGTCAGAAGCATCTTTTAAGGAGGATTTTACTAGATATTTGAGCTCGTTGATGTTAGAATGAAATGTTAACAACGCAGTATCATCAGCATACATGTATGAAAGAGAGTTGATATTGGCGGGCAGGTCATTAATATATATAATAAATATTAAATACCCCCGTAGCAGCAAACCTGCGTACTCAGCGAATTTCCAATGCTGTATATTAATACCACATAAAGCCACATGCCAAGTTTCATCAATATACATTCATAAATAAACGATTTATGGCATTTTAATTATTCTCCATAAGAATAACATGGCGGCTGAGTATGCAGGTTTGCTGAAGCAAGGAACACAAAAAATGGGGTTTTATGCAAATATCAATATAACTCAAGTTGGTAAAGCCACATACCAAATTTTATTAATTTATGTTCATAATTAAGGGAGATAACACGTTACATATTCTCCATAAGAATAACATGGGGCTGAGTACGCAGGGTTGCTGCTACGGGAACTGTCGGTCGAAAAATGTTTTTTAGTGCAAATATCAATAGACCACAACGATATGAAGCAATATACCAAATTTCATTAGGATAAGTTCATAAATAGGCGAGATATACAATTTATCTTATTCTCCATAAGAATAACATTGGACAACGTACTGTGTTTAGCACTTTAAATATCTCCGTAACCATTTGACGTAGAGCAATGATCAAAACACCAAATTGTGCGTATTTTTTAGCTGATTCTAATGGAAAAACTGAAATTTGGATTTTTCAAAAATTATATGTAAAATGCTCAAAAAACCCATTTTTGGGGTACAAAACCCCCCCAAAATACCCTTTCGGATAGGTCGATCTGTCTGGTTTTCGAACTTAAAGTCATAAATGCTGATTTACACGTTTATACCAAATTTCGTCAAAATCGGATCATTTTTACGAGAGTTATCGTGCTCACGGACACACATATATATATATATATATATACAGTTTCGAACGAATGGTGTTTTTGGGGTCTGGGGACCTCAAAACGAAAAGTTATCATGGTCCCGGGCCTAGGTCTTACCATGCCGACTACGGTAATAGCTTCTTCCCTATAGGGGAAATTTGCTAAAAGTAAAGGGCCAAGTATTGATCCCTGAGGAACACCACATGTGATATCAGTCATCGGCGACCACTCACCCTTCACACAAACTGATTGTTTACGATCATAAAAATAACTTTTAAATAAATTTAGCTGGCTATCACGAATGCCATAATATTCTAGCTTTTTGAAAAGTAATTCAAAAGGTATGCAATCAAACGCCTTGCTTAGGTCACAAAAGGTGCCCCAAGCAAAATTGTTATTTTCAAATCCTGTTAAAATTTGTGTCACAATAGAGTCAATTGCGTCGATAGTAGAACAACCACTACGAAAACCAAACTGAAAATTACTAAAAAATTGATGACTTTCAAAGAAGCTATAAACTTGATTAAAGATTATGTACTCAAATATTTTAGCAAGTGTGGGGATTAAAGATATTGGACGGTAATTATTTGGATCAGATCTACTACCATTTTTGAAAATAGGTATTACTTTTGATAATTTAAACTCATTAGGAAAATAACCCTCTTCTAGACAACAGTTCAAACAAAAGGTGAGCGGCCGCAAATAAAGACTAATTGTTTGCTTTACAAATGTATTAGAGAAATCATAAATATCAAGGCTAGGAGAATTTTTCATATTCTTTACAATTGAAACAATTTGTAAATCTCTGTCGTACACTTCCAACTAAAATTTGCATTTACTATTTTGTGATTCTGAAAAAGCTGAGTTGAGTTAAATGATGACTGAACTATTTTGGATGATATATTTTTTATTGAATTTATGAAAAAAATTGTTCAGCAAAAGAGGAGAGAGCGGGCATTCGACCTTGTCCGCTACACTGCAACTGTTGGAATTTTTGATCAATTTCCATGCAGCACTACACTTATTTGAGGACTGTTCAATTATTTGAGAATTGAATCCAAGTTTAGCCTCCTTCAAACCTTTTTTATATTCTGCTCTTAAAATAGACAATAGCTTTTTCGTTTTAGCTGAACCCGTATTTTTATACACATCATGACATGCTAACAATCTTTGTTTTAGTAAGTTCAGCTCAGGTGTGTACCAAGACTTATTTCTATTTTTAGAGTTTGAATTCAGAACTCGGACTTTCTTAACCTTAAAACTTTGATTAAAAACATGCGTCAAAGTTCTAAAAAACAAATTAAAACATTCATTAGCAGACAGGTCATAGTTAAGTTTGGATTCATAATTAACTACTGACATCAAATCAAAAAATGCATACATGGAGTCTGGGTTAAAACTTCTTTTACTAGTAAAAAGGTTAAGCCCCACAGTACTGGTGTTTACCTCTTGTGTACCACACATAAAAAATAAAGCATCATGATCCGAAAAGGCACAATTAACAACATTTATATAATAGTTTGATGGCTGTAAATTTTAAAATATATTGTCTAAACATGACTTAAATCTCGTAGGTTTAAAATTAGTAACATATAAGTTGTTTTGTCTCAAAAGATTAACAAGTTTTTTCATAGGTTCAGTATCTGGTCTTGAAATATCAAAGGGCGAATTAAAATCACCGCCAATAACTACTGTATAACCCATCCATTTAGATATAAGAGTAAAAAGAAGATCTAATCTTTCCAAAAATAACTCTGGATTGCCACTGGGTGATCTATAAAGACAAATTACAATTAACTTTAAATCTGCTATTATCACAAATGAACCTTCAAAATCAAGTTCAGAACAAAATCTATTTATATCTATTATTTTAAAACTAATAGTTTCTTTGACATAAATGGCAACACCACCATGTATATGTGAACTTCGACAATAAGAATGTGCCATTTGATATTGAGCGTAACGATGCCAGTTAAAAGGGAGGATTCATGAAGACCTAGAAAGACAGTTTTTATGTGTATCATTCTTTCGAGGGACAGATAAACTTTTACGATTAAGTTACACATGTTTACGTAATCACCTGACCTAACAATATTATCTGCTATAAAAAATATTGACATTTTAGGGCAATGAGGCCCTGAAAGATTCTTGTTAATCTACCGAATTTTGATACATGAAGGGGAAGTCTGTATTATACCGAATCTGGCATTAAAAACTCAATATACAGAATGCATTTAGATAAAGTAGAGGTTGGGAATGTAGTACTTAGCTGTTTTGCTGACCCGCCAAAGTGACCAACCTTTTTTGTGTTTATGCTCACAACATTTTTTGAAAAGGAAGTTGAAACAGGCAAGCAAGAAGATATGCAAGTGGGGAATCACAGTGTAAAATCACAAACGCAATCTATTACAACAGCTGACGTTATTATGTTTCAGATCCTAAACAAACCTGAGAACTGCTGTGGACTGAGGGAGCCGGAGGTTCGCTGCCTCCTCAGTGACATCAAGTCTGCCGTGCAGTATCTGCACTCCAAGCGCATCACACATCGCGACCTTAAACCCGAGAACATCGTACTGCAGGAGAAACCCAACTCTCCAGTAAGTAGGCCTTTGAAACGACATTTTATCTTGAAGTTTCCCAGTACTGCAGACAATGGACAAATAGGGTAATTTATTTCAACAACAAACAACAAAACCAACAACAAACACATAACCTATTGTAATGAACATCCTTTAGACTTTATAGAAGCAATTAAATTTCCTTTGATGAATTTTGTTATTAGAATTTTGTTCTGCCAAAAGATAGAGATATGTAGTAATAAGCAGGAAAAAGTAATTGATGTGTTTTTAGTGCAGAAAAATAATTAGATAATCATACGTAAAAAGTAGTTACGATTGTGAATTATAATGAGATAAGTTAAACTTTATTGGCTGGTGTACTTTATTGATAATTTGAATTACCGTAGATATCGGCTACTTGGTACAAGATGAAATTTGAGGCTATACATTATCAGACAATATTTGATTAGCATAGGCCTATTTGGATTTTTTTTATGGGCACAGAAAACTATAGAGTACTACAGAAGGCACCTTCTGAGGCAGTTGCACACATAAAACAGTTAGTTCGGTCACCGGTTGCTTTGAACGCTAGCAGCGCTAGGTTGCTTAGAGGAGATGCATTCAGGTACGCCCTCTGGCATCCCTATCGACGACCCAATTTTTTCCCACTTCACCTCCTGCCTCCCTTCATGACGATATGACTTGTGGCTAGTGATGTAAAATAACCGGGTATTTAAAACTCGGGCTAAATATCCAAAAGTAATAAATACCCAGGTACTTTAGGTATTTATGATATTTTATATAAAAACGCCAATGTAATTCACATCTACCATTACTACCCGTGTTATTATCAATGTATAACATTTGAGGATATTTGATTGATAACAATTATTAATTATTTTACCAATAAATAAATAATAACATGGAAATTTTTCTAAAAATACCTGTCAAATTTTCAAACCAATACACCACAAAACTATAAAGGAACTGGTTAAATACGAGACATTTTATAAAAATTTAAAAATATTTAATTTTATAATTTGACAAATACAGAACAAAATTTCAATTTAATTGAATTTCAATTCTTTTCCTCCAAAATTTTTAATTTATTAAACACTCCAAAAGGCCGTCAAAGTAGTAAACACCCAGTCCTGGGTATTTATCTCTCGATCTTGTTCAGAAGTTAAATGCTTGTGGTAACCATGTTATACCTCTTCAAAACAGTTTCTATGATCATTTTATAATCTTTACAGCATGGGAATTTCAATGAACCTAGTAAAAATCTCCTAAATGTTATAAAAATTATAATACCCTCGTTTTGGGTATTTACCCGGGGCTTGGGGTAAGTACCCGGGTAAATACCCATTTTTTATTTACCTACCCGCTGGGTATTTACCCGGCCCACATCACCACTCGTGGTGCTGCCACGGGAGCGCAACCTTTTTCCTATTCCTGTTAGCCTTCCCTAGTGTTTTAGTTTTCTATGGTATGTGGGTAAGCTACTCCTACTGCATAATCATAAGTTCAATTTTATTTTCTGTTTTCCAGATGATTTACAAGCTGATAGACCTTGGCTACGCCAAGGAGTTAGACAACACCAGCGTCTGCTCGTCTTTCGTGGGAACCATGCAGTATTTGGCACCGGAATTCTTTACGAGCACTGGGTAATGATAACATTATAATGACTTATTTTTGTAATTTTAAAACACTATAATATTAATATTTGTCTTTAATTTTTGAAAGTTGTTGGCATAGTGGTCAAGGCGACGGACTCCAGAACCATGGCAGTGGCCCTGTTGTGGTTTCGAATCCCAGTGCTGGCATGGAAATTTTATCAGTATTGTTCAACTCGTACTGTATCGGCTCACTCCTTGCTTTGCTGGATGTGTTACCCCTTTGAGTGCTAAGCTTCTGAAAGAAGTAGTTGAATCCGTGATATTTTGTTGATTTTTTTAATATATTGAACGCCTGAACAGTTAAAATTAATAAAAACGTGCTTCCGCTGGACACACACAGTAAAGGATAGGTAAAAAGTAGCAAAACACCTGATCAGATGTGCAACTCACAAAGAATCCACCCATCCCGTCAGCTTGGACTCGAGCCGTCCACCGTTTGCTTAAGGTCCACCCTCCCCTTCAACTCTGCCACAGACAGGTGAACTCTCCATGAGTTGCACATAAAAACCACCGACTGTGACGGGATTCGAACCCTCGATCCAAGTGTTACCCCCGGCCGGGAAGGTAACGCCTTAGATCGCACAGCCACTGGTCAGGCTAGCAGCTGCAGTGGATCAGTTGGTATTATAAAGACTAGGCACTGGACGAGGTAGTTCAATTCGTGTCTACCAGGTTTCACCACATGTCAGACTCAGACTGCAGACTGAGCGCCTAACGGTACAATCGCTTATGAAGCAGTAACAGTGTTTATTGATAACAGATTCAAAAGACGATATATCGGGCCATAGCACTGAAAGGGTTACACGCACAGATGTATAGTCTATGTGGACGGGCAATTTCAGGCAAAAAGAGGCTATCAACCTCTTCTTCCTTATGGTTGGTAGGTTATCAAAACTTCACTTCATGTGGAACAACGACATGCCAAGTCTTAGGTGTCCATTTGGTTCTGGATGCAAGGTTGTTTTCATATTTCGTTATTGGAGGTGCATAAAGTATAATTAGGTTCCAAGTTTCAAGTGAAGTTGATTAACTATATTTCGTCAAAGGTATATGTAATTGGTTGCTCTCTTATAATACTCAATCCAGTTGCCCTTTGACCAATAAAGTAGTTTATTAATTACCAGCAATCAGTTAAAAAAGTCTCAGTTTATAATGTACTTTCTAACAGTAGTTGACTTTAAGTTTTAAACAAACTAACTAAGATTTCAACACAAGCTTTTAAACACTGATGTAGTATCTTTCATTCCACCGTTATCGACTTAGTTAAGAAAACTGACTTTTGTCATTGTTTGGCTCTAGCTATTCCTCCTCAGTGGACTACTGGAGTTTGGGGCTGGTGTCTCACGAAGCCATCACGGGAGTGCGGCCGTTCCTGCCAAACGCAACGTCCCCGGTGGATTGGTCAGTATTCAAGTGTTGTCAGGCTGTGTCAAGAGCTTTCATGCGTATAATTGTACTCATAGTTTACTCATGAATATTAGCATATTTAAGAGGATCTTCATACAGATTTCTATACAAACTTATTGTTTGCTTTGGTTCAAAGCAATCATCATAATGTGGTCATCTGTTAACTCCCTGCAGCTGTTTTCAAGCAGATACGTTTGGTTAACCGTCAATTACTGTAGCAACTCACCCCTTACTTTGCTTGATTTGACCCTTGCTCAGGCCCGATTCCAATGTGGGTAGAGTGTAGGGAAAAAGAGGCTGCAAAAAATAATTTAAAAAATCAGTGCATACAAAAAATATATAGGTATATATACAAACACAGCTTTTAAAAGTAAATAAACAAAATCTGACGCACACTCTAGCGAGAAGTATTAACACTTTTAAAGGTGAAGGGGAAAATTGTCTTTATTTACAAAATCTAGTTTGTATTTTTCAATTGTAAACAATATTAAACTTTTCACAAATAAGATAAAATTCCACTAAACGAATAGTATTTTTAATGTTATATTAAAATTGTAGAAGTTGTATAAAATGTACTTTAAGTGTACAACAATTTAGTATTCAAAAATCGCTACTTTCAGAACAATAATTGTGTTCTAAATAGGAATTGAGACATTAGTCATAGGATTACGTTGAATACTCGTAATTTACATTGATTTACGTTGATTACTTGTAAACTATGTTGATTTCAAGTTTCTGTACTGACTGATGCTGCAGAGCAATGTGGGTTCTCTAGAAAAAAACGAGTTCGCACGCAGCACGCTGACGTGAGGGAAGTGAATTTCCACATCAAAACTTTTCATACTCAAAATCAGTATAAAAACAAACATTTGTCCAATTTTTATTGAAATCTGAAAACACTGATTTTTTGGCTGTTCTGATACTCCTGGTTTCATTTACTTGCAAGGCTGGGAATACAATTTTGCCCAATATAAGGTTAGGAGAAGGTCCAGACAGGCTTGAAAGTAGGCGTGAGGTTGCTGGGGATGATAAAAGTACTCTAACAAAGGAATAACAGGCTTTTCTCGTGTAAAACCCCCATAAGACAACGTACTGTGTTTAGTCGATACACATTTTCTTTAATAACTCGGTAAATATTTATGCTAGAATGACGAGAGAGGGCTTAAAACTTTCGCCTCTCTAATTCCCATCTTTTTTCATGGATTTATTTTACATCTGGGGCTTTTATGACCATTTTTGGGCCCAAAAACTCAAAATTTGAAAGATTAATCCCCAAAAAAAGGGGTTTAGAGTTTTCCGATTGTTTTGCCCAACGAACTTGTCCAACTGATTACAGAAAGGAACGTCCCTACCAAATTTGAAGTAAATCGGACAAAAATTGCGACCGCTAGAGTGCAAACACACATATATATATATATATATATATGTACAATGTTTATATATAAACAAATTTGAACGACCCCCCAAAACGTGTTCAGGGGGTCACGTTAGGAACTTCTATGGTGGTCCCGGGCTTAAGTTTCACCGTGCGGGTCATGCTAATAGTTCACTTTCCAAAGGAAATTCACTAATGAGTAAATTAATTAGGGGTGTGCAATGAAGCGATTTTGTTTTGATTCGATGCAACTATGCCATTCAAAGAATCTGATTCATGGATGATCTACCATCTTGGCCAAAGTCTAGTTATAATTTTCTGATTTGATCAATTAATTCTTCTTCTAACCTATCTTGATCCATCATTTCAAAAACTTTTGCAATAAAAACGCATAACCTAAACTTAATTGTATTTACTTAACCCTTTGAGGTCGATTAAATTAAATCACCCAGACACCCTGAGACGGAATTAATTTTGGCTATTTTGTATATATTTTACTATTGTTACATTTAATTACCTAAATTAATTTTAAAATGCAATGAGGGTTTATTTTTAAGGCACTTTGATTACATACTGTATATTGATGAAATAAAAATAAAAATGTATACCTGTTTTATTTTTGCTTCCATATATTTTTAGTACATATGTACTATATGTGACAGATTACGAGAGTAATAACCCATTTATATTTATTTGTAAGTCAAATGAACACACAAAAAACATTCAAAAATATCGTCATCACTAATTTTATTAGTCATAATTATAACTAAATAAAAGAGTAAACATAACCAAAACACCACAGACAACAATTGGAGCTGGAACTATCAGACGCTTGCAGATGACACAAGACACCGTGAATTGTGAAGTATAGTTCATGGAGTAATAACATTTAATTCAGAACAAAATAATCCATGGAGTAGATAAAATAAACGTTAAAAGTAATAAGGAATGTATAAGAAGCAAATAGACATAAAATCATTACATTATATTTAGTTTTAGCGCACTTCATACGGGCTAAACGTCACGGCGAGTATAGGTCGCCATTCGAGCGTTCGGGAAAATGGCGCGCGGCGACCTATACTCGCTATTCGACCGCAAAGGGTTAAGTTTCAAAGGACGGACGAATACAAATGAGCGCCAAAGTTAAATAACGAGTGACGATGTAGACAGTTTTGCCACATTGTAAAATACCACTATCGTTACTATGCCAGCAAAACTCTTTTGACAAAACACTATTGTACCCACCCTAGGAATAGTTTTGTGAAGCTATAACGTGATTCAAATTACTCACTGTTTATTATAAATTCATAATGGGAAAATCGTGGTTGTAAGATAATACTCAAAGAAATAATGTTGGTCAGCCCCGACTGATTTATTGCTTTCAACTGGACACCACCCCTCCCCTCCTATCCGCCTTCCTTCCTTATCTCCAAGGTAAGATTTTGTTGCCGCTGACTCAAACACTCCCTGTACCATTTGTAGTGCGGGTAAGCGGCGGGAGTAACTCCCCGTGCCCTTGGTACCGCGGGTAAGCGGCGGGAGTAACTCCCCGTGCCCTTGGTATCGAGAGTAAACGGTAGGAGCATAGGAAGGCATCGAACCCTTTCGATACATCGCTATTTCGATTCCTACAGATTTTCTATGCTGTTGGATGCATCGCACACCCCTACAATTAATAAATGCTGATTAAGCCCTGTTAAACCTTTGGGACTTATTCCCCAAACTAAGAATTGTCTTTTAAATTTCTCTACGTGATGGTATGTTCAAGTATTTTTTGTTGCAGGATGCCGAAAGTCGAAAGGAAATCACCCAATGACATCTGTGTGTATGAGGAACCTGGGACCAAGGATGTCAAATACAGTCAACAGCTTTTTACAGAAAATCACATTTCAAGGTTAGTGATAAGATCCATCAACCAATAATTTAAAATTGAATTATAGTCTGAGAAGACAGATTTATGAAATGTTATAGAAAAGTTAAGTGTAAAATATAAATAGGTAAAGATAATTTAACAATCAAATACTCAAATACGGTAGCCCTTTACATCTGGGAATTATAGAAGAAATGCAAAATATCTAGATACATATTTTGCATCAAAGTATAAAAATGGAATATATGAACGTCATTTGAGATATATATCTCAAAACATATTCTATGTAAGCATTTGTTCAGTTTCTGCAGTCCAAAATTAAATTATTCTGAAGTAACATACTAAACAAGGGTAGACGCTGATACTGTAGGCCTACCTTCGTACCTTGTCATGGATACAAATTTCAATCCTAATCTATTTTTCACCAAAAGCAAATTTTGGTAGCCTAGTTGAGATATTTAGGTTTTTTTGGTGATTCTGATTTGATAGATGGAATTATGAATACATTTAACCCATTGGCGTAGACATACGAGCTGGTCTCGTTCCTTACTTGTAATTTTATTAACCTGTGAATTGGAGTGTAAAATTGGTGTTTTAAAATGGCGTATTTTAATTAAAATATTGTTTTCTTTCAGTTTAGAGAGTCGCACTGGCACACACACAGTAGACATAAGTAAAAGTTAGCAAAATCAGTGTTGACCATGTGCAAGTCTCAAAGAATTAACCGATCCCGTCAACTTCCAAGCAAGCCTGCCACCGTTAGTTTTACTTGGGCCCTCCCACCAACGTTGCCACAGACCGGTTAACTCATTGAGAGTTGCACAACTGGTCAGTTTTGGTCGTGTGCGGGAATCGAACCCACGAACATCGTATCACCACCTGGCCAAGGTGTTTCCACGACGTAGCCAACTCAGCTAACACGACCAAAGGCCTGGCGGTGATATTAAGGTTTTTCAGCCAGTCCGCGCCCCTAGCGGATAGAACTGTAGACGCCCGCGGTCATTAGTTACATATTTTGCTACTAGAGTGTAGCACCAATCAATTCCCGTTATAGGCTACTGCAAATAGAATAAAACTACTACCTCAATGGGTTAAGAATTAAAAAATACATTTCTGACCATTAGAAATCCAATGACTATATGACTGTAAATTCATCACCACAATTTTTTAGCTTTCCGTTTATTTAATACAGTTAAAAATATCTTTTATCGCAAAAGAAAATATTCCACACACCTTTTAATGTACGCTCTAGTTTTTCCTGTATCTCAGGAATTCCCGGAAGTCTTATCTTATCGCTTTCAGATGCTTCGCGGGCTCGGCGGCTAGTCATATCGGCGGGCATCCAAGCCGCCCCACCGATGATGCCAGTCCAGAAGTCGCGTTCATTGCTTTTTGAGTTGTAACTTTTATTTTTTAAGGTATGTCGTGTTGGTTAACACGTTCACTGCTATTCCAAGAAATTTTTGTATTTTACTATAGTGCGTTACGAGAACTATAGGTCTCGTTTGGCGTGATTACAACTGTACGGTACGAGGCCCCGAGGTCTGGTTGCGCAGACGATCTTTAGCGCATCATAACCTAGAAACGAACTGAGACAGAATACTCTGGGGTGCATTTTTTGAACTAAGACACTGTTGCCTACCTACAGCCTGCTCTGTTTTTGAAAATGGCGTATTAGTACGAGTTCCCGAGGTCTTGTATCGCACATAATTAATGATATTGTGATCACCATTGTATTTTACTACAAAACAAAAATATTTTTGTGTTTTATTAGTTTTAATTTGGAATATATGAGTTTATTATTATTTATGTTTATCAAAGGAGGAAATACACACTAATTTGAAGTTATTTTTATATATTGTTGCTTTACTTGTCCTTTTTTTTATGAATAAGAAAGATTTGCGTTTCTGAATTATATAGCTGCAACATTTCAATAATGACGAATTACCAGGTAAAATCAATTAGAAGAAAATATGTTTACAACTGTTTATTTTGTAAAAGAATAAACAAATACATTGTAATGAAAATATGTGGACTAAAACCAAATTACAAAGTAATAATTGTTGGGGACGTTTCAAAATGTCCAGGTTTCAAAGTGTCCAAGTTGGTTATTTTAATTTAATAATAGCCGTTTCAAAACGTCCAGGTTTCAGAACGTCCATGTTAATTATATTAAATTATTATAAATAGCTGTTTCAAAACGTCCAGGTTTCATATCGTCCAGGTCGCAAACCCGTTCCACTCCAGTCCAGATATGTAAAACAACGTTTGGCGCGTTCTGTAAACAACACTAACTCCTAGCGCTCGTAGCGGCGCTAAAAACAACTACATTTTGATACGAGACCCCGGGGACTCGTTTCGTAAATAATTAAACATTTATTACTTCGGTGCGTTACGAGATCTATGGATCTCGTAGTTTATTTGTTTACTAAAATTATTCAGCAATATTAGAGCTTTATATACCTCTTTGTTTCATTTATCTATGTTGATTCTACGTCAAACTATCAAAAACGGAATTTAAGACAGAATGTCATATGGCGCTACCGCATCAGATTGAGGTTACGTTACGAGACCTCGGGATCTCGTAATGCAGTGAACGTGTTAAGGTAAAGTCTCAGGTTCAAATGGGATTGTGTTCCTTTAGTTTATTAAATTTTTTAATGGTAGGTATGGTTGATTGGTGATAAACAGTATTTGTAGTATTCCATTACATTCATTTCACCATTAATAATAATTTCCCATAATTTTGTATATTTCTCCCCATGTAAATACCACCATACCCTAGTCATGCTGATAACCCATATTTTATTTATCTGATTGTCTTTGTTCAATAATAATTTATGTCACTGTAATTTGAAATGTTCCCTTTTATTATGTGTTATTTTGTGTTAATCAAGCTGTTATTTCATGTTATTTAATTCAAAGTGCTAAATATTAAACAACTGTTCCCATCACCCCGCAGAAAGCCATTTTCCCTTATTTCACAGTAGAATATATAATTAATTATGCCTATGTTCATTTTATTTAGTTTATATCAATTGATAATCAACTATCATTCACAATATATTAATAGTTCTAATTCATTAATTGACCCTAAATTAATTTCAATATAGCCTACTTTAGCCTACTTTAGATGTAAGATATTTGTAAGAAAATTGCAATATAATAATATTTTACATAGTACTACTTTTCAAAATTAGTCCTTAGAAAACCAAATTCAGTGTCAAGTGTTATAACATGTGATTTTTACCATCTGTGCAACCCAACAATGGAACTATGGACTTCCAGACTACATACCCTCTTCTTCTTCTTGTCCTGGCTGCTCTCCAATGTGTTAACATCATTTTTGTGTGAGACAAGTTCTCATTAAATAATTTACCCCAGTATGGCCTAAGATTTGCCTACTTAGTGCCTAAATAGTAGGGATTTCTCCTGCCCAATAGAGTGAAGTTTAAATTCAAACCCTTTTTATTATTTTCCCATTTGTAACACTCTGGGTGAAGAATTTTGTAAGCAGTGTGGTAATCTTCTCCATTTTGATTCTCTTATTAGGGACTTGGTAAAAAGAGATATCAGACATTTGTGAACAAGCCCAATGTTCAGAAAGTATTAACTAAAGTAATTAAAAAAAATATCATCAAAATTGAACTAGTTTTCCAAATTTAATTTCAAATATCTTTCAATCAATCTTTAAATTCAGTAAAACTTTTTGGCCTAATTTTCTATGGACCTCTCTTACTCATTGTTGCATCTAGTAAACAAACCTATCTAGTAAATTCATGTTATCTCTATTAAAAACAAATAATATATCATTCGAGCCGGCACGACACCCCTCCCTAAGAAAAAGAGTACTTATATTGTAATAATCCATTATTGTTAGTCCTAAACTGTTAGACACATTTATTGTAGGCATAGGCCTAGTTTACCTAATTAACTTGAAGTCCCCATATTGTCAAATATCATTGTTATCCCTTTAAATTCATTTGCTTTCATTTACTGTTATAATCCTATTTAATAAATATTCTATTGTGAACCCCCAAATCATTTGTTATTATTTAAGCCTAGGAATTAGAAAGGTAAAAGGTATTCTCACTATAGCTAAGACTTACCTTGAATGTGGTAATCCAACAATAGACAGTTACTCAACACAACTAACTACAAATAAAGAAGACTAAGGTAAAGTGTATTTATTTATTAGAACTCATCAAGTGTGGGCTAAATTAATAGCCAAAGGAATTTTGTAACGTATGTTTCACCAACAGTCACATCAGTGTTGATGGAAGCTATGTTGCTTTAGGCTCAAAGAAGGCGTCCCTAGGACCACATTTTGTATCACTCACAAATTAAAACCCACAGCTAGGTATTTCCCACGATAGGTAGTTAAACTAGGATAGATCTCCATTTATTAGTAGCATATTGGTGCTTATTGTGCTAAATACCTTACCTAGGTCAACGTTACTTAACGTAATAAGTACACATGTAAAACCTACCAACCATCCACCATAATGCATTTCCTTTAACCTTTTTCCTTTGATTATGTTCGGTTTGGATGGATTTTCATAGATATTTTCTGGTAGTGCATCTGTCACTTAGTTCATAGAAACCCTCTTAATTTATTTAAATAAGTTTGGTTAAGTTTTACGTTTACTTAAAGTTTTTACTCTAGTGGTTGTGAATTAACAAGATTAGAAGTCAAAATATTGTGGTGGTGAAACGGAAAAGGTCCCTATATTGTGACAATGACTAAATTAGCCGCTCAAATTAAGTAATGTGTTTTGTTCAAGATTCCTGAGAGAGGAGCTGGAGAGATGGCTTAGGCTGGCCCTGCAGTGGGACCCAAAGAAGAGAGGCACGCATGACGGCCGACTGGAGATATTCTCTCTGCTCGACCACATACTTAGCGAAAAAGTAAGTTTTTACATGGCTTCTTTTACTCTGTGTCTTTCTGGTGGTTTGGTATTATAATCAAAAGTGCAGTAGAACCCTGTTAATCCGTCAGCAACGGGATCGAGATCATGGTTGGGACACAAAAATGTTTGGATTATCAGATGAACACATGTATTTACAGGAAAATGTGATAAAACCCTGTAGTTTAAACTGAACATATTGAAATGTATGTACAATTTTACAGATTTAATATGATTTTAAATCATAAATAAAGAATAATGTTTTAAAAACTGTCTTACATTCGGCTTACTGATTAACATCGTTAATGATGAGTTGCCAACTGGAGAAAACCTGAACATAGCTACGCACCGAATATATATTCAGTAACAAACAGATAACGGCACGGGCGGACCATCCAAGGTCAGATTAGCACGTTTCTTCTGCATTTCTTAGACAATAGACAATACTTAAGTGTTCACACTAGTGCGATCCACATTTCATTCCCACAAGTCAGTTGTACCAGTGTGTAGCTGCCAAATGGCACATAGCACAAACTAATGACAGTAACCTCTATCTGTGACTACGCCAGCAGGGTGTGTAATAGGTCACGTCATGCATGCTATGAGAAATGCCAAACAGTCAGTTTGGAGTAACGTAGATGTGGCACATACTCATACTTCTGGTTTGTAAGCTAGAATTCACCAACAGGTTGGTTTTCTCATGGCATGTAAGTAGCACAAAAATGCAAGTTCCATGTTGATTGTCACAGTGGTGTGAAACCTGCCTAAGATATATGTTGATTTAAAAATCAATAAAAGTTACTGCACACTTACTTAATGGTTTTTTAACTTGAACCAGTCCATGCTGAGCATCATAAATACCCCCATAGCTGCAAACCTGCGTACTCAGCGAATTTCCAATGCATATATATATATGTATCTTAATACCATTTAAAGCCACATACCAAGTTTCATCAATATACATTCATAAATAAACAATTTATGACATTTTAATTATTCTCCATAAGAATAACATGGCGGCTGAGTATGCAGGTTTGCTGAAACAAGGAACACAAGAAATGGGTTTTAATACAAATATTAATATAACTCAACTAGGTAAAGCCACATCCCAAGTTTTATTAATTTATGTTCATAGTTAACGGAGATAACCTTTTACTTATTCTCTATAAGAATAACATGGGGCTGAGTACGCAGGTTTGCTGCTACGGAAACTATCAACCAATAAATCGTTTTTTGTGCAAATATCAATAGACCACAACGCTATGAAGCAATATACCAAGTTGCGTCAGGATAAGTTGATAAATAAGCGAGATATACAATTTTTATTATTCTCCATAAGAATAACATTGGACAACATACTGTGTTTAGCACTTTTAATACCTCTGTAACCAATTGACGTAGAGCAATGATCAAAACATCAAATTGTTTGTTTTTTAAGCTAAATTCAGTGGTGAAAAGTAAAATTTGATTTACTGAAATATGTTATGTAAAAAACTCAAAAAAACCATTTTTGGGGTACAAAACCCCCCTGAAATACCCATTAGGATGGAGCGATCTGGTTGGTTTTCAAACTTAAAATCACAAATATAGCTTTACATGTTTGTACCAAATTTCATCACAATCGGACCATTTTTACGAGAGTTATCGCACCCACGGACACACACACACACACACACACACACACACACACACGCACACACGCACGCACGCACGCACGCACGCACGCACGCACGCACGCACGCACACACCCACGCACGCACGCACCCACGCACCCACCCACGCACGCACGCACACACACACGCACGCACCCACGCACGCACCCACGCACGCACGTTTTGAGTGGATGGTGTTTTTTTGCATCTGGGGACCTCAAAACGAAAATTTATCATGGTTCCAGGCCTAGGTCTTACCATGCCGACTACGGTAATAGCATCTTCCCAATAGGGGAAATTGGCTAAAATATAAATCTCTCTAATTAATTTAGATAGATTCATGTGTAAAAATGAGCAATTAAGTTGTTTTCCGTCACAAAGTACATTGAGTATTCCAACTTCCAACCTTGTTTTGACTACTAAGTAATTAGCTTCTTCTAGCTGCATACAGTATTTGTTATACGTTATATAGTAGGTGTTATTGGAGGTTGATTTGACTTTTGAGGCCTTGAATTTTGGTTGATCGTCAATCACACAGCGTCTGTCACTACACTCAGCCGACATTTTCATTCTGACTAGTCATTCTTGTTTTGGCTGTATTAATTGCTGATTGGCTGCATTTGTCATCAAATCAGACACTTTCTTCATCTTTGTCTAAGGTTTACAATTTCGTTAGAAGTGAAGATTAACCCTTTGAGTGCCAGAGTTTTTCGGTCGTCATATCCCTAGAGTGCCAGAGTTTTTAACAGAGTATATCCAAAAAGTGCCAGGCACAAAATCAACATTTTGCAAGGGTTTGAAAAAAAATTAATAACTTTTTTATTTGGTAAGATATTATTATGAAACTTTTTTGTTTTGTAAGTTTAAAGTTTAGCTATAATATTATGTACATATATAATATTTAAAAAATAAAAAATAAAAAATTTGAATACATGTGGGAAATTTCTTTTAATTTTTTTTTATTTGTTTCAGGTAAATAAACATTGTTCAAATATAAGATTTTCACCAAATTACTACTAGATTTATAGAGGACATGTTTCCCAAAATATTTCATGAAAGTTTCATCAAATTTGGGCTGTAGGCGGACGAGTTATTTCCATAAATGTAAAAAAATATGAAAACGGTAAATTAGTACACAAGACAGTAGCCTAACTTTATTCAAGGGTTTAAGTTTTATTACAATATTATTTCATAAAGCAAACTAACTAGGCCTCGTATATTTATGGAGTATATGTTTACCTGAACATATCCTGGAAATGTCCTGGAAGAAATAATAAAAAGTAATGACGTAAGAAAAATTTTCTATAACAACGATACACAAAATCAACATTTTGCAAGGGTTTTGTACATAAAATCAATAACTTTTTTATTTGGTAAGATATTATTATGAAACTTTTTTGTTTTGTAAGTTTAAAATTTAGCTATAATATTATGCACATATATAATATCTAAAAAATAAAAAATAAAAAATTGAATAGGTACATATTATACATGCGGGAAATTTGTTATATTTTTTTCAGATAAACATTGTTCAAATATACGATTTTCACCAAACAACTACTAGATTTATAGAGCTAGAAAATATCCTGGAAATCACCTGAAAGAAATAATAAAAAGTAATGACGCAAGAAAAATTTTCTATAACAACGATATATCGTTGCAATGTATTTTTCGGTAAGACCACCGACGACGATATATCGTTGTGAAGTATTTTTCGGATGTTCCGTGCACAACGGTATATCGTTGCGTGGCACTCAAAGGGTTAATATCCTCAAGTTTATTCTTACACTTTAAACTTGATAAAGTTGATAAAGTCCTTTGGCCTATCTAGTAAATTTGTCACATGCAGAATAGATATTCCGATATGTTAATGGTTTGGAAATCATAATGATATTTATTAAAAGTTCACAAGCATATATTTATAAAATAACATAATCTCATTTATTTTGATAAGTTCTGCACCATAATTTGTCAAATTGATATGAAAATACTATTTTATCATAAAATTGAATTTCAGTTGACCCAAATGATTATAAAATGTCCTAATATATGTGGAAATTACTTTTATGTCTTATTCTTATTTGATATTTTAACCAAGGTGCCTATTTGATACTTACCTGTATTACCAGTGTAAGTACTTTTAAAATAAAATATACATTATCTCCTACTTTTTATAAGAAATGACCAAACAGTTGACCATTGTGTTTACAAGGCAAAGTAAAGACTGACGTGTTATGTTTAGTCAAATTTTTTAAATTACCCATATCTCTTCACAACAAACTTTTTAAAGACTGATGTTATTTAATTTTTTCAATTGAGAACTTTCTCTTGTTAAAAAAATTATCCAGGTAGTTTTATTTGATGAAATTGCAATTAAACTGTCTAATTGGTGTAACACCTTAAAGGGATGCTACAAAAAGGCTATATTTCGTACATTCTAGCAATAAACCGACTACCTACATGACACATTGTGTCTGTTTCCAGATCGTGACAGTGTTTTGTGTCAGCATGTTGGCATGTCATAGTTACCTGGTTGACAGCGCCACTGCTGTGTCCACCCTGCAGCTGTGGGTAAGCAAGACACATCGTAACTTTAACGAATTGCAAGACAAGTTTGAATGATTTCACAAGTTATCCATGAGAACTCCTGAATATTTAGTAATCATTCCCTCAAACGTTTTACCTCTTATTTCTACCTACTCTAACAATAAGATAGCAGGGAGGCAACACCTCATTGTTTATGCACTTATACTAATGATACACATCCTACTGTCATTACTATCAGAACTAGTAGTAAGGGATTGAAGTAAAAACAAATTTCTAAAAACACTTCAAAATATATTCACTATTACACTATTAATAAACAATGTGGTAAATCTACATGAAAGATGATAAAGATGATTCATATATATTTACCATATTGTTTATAAAGAGCAAAATAGCTACATTCTCTGTGTTAATCATAATAAACTCATTCTCATAGGCTGATGAACAGTTAAATCTACATGATATTTGTTTTTCAACTGAATGGAATTAATTATGATTTATATTTTTTTATTACTTAACCCTTTACTGCTGGTTATATGTTTCATTACAGATTAAACCCTATTAACCCCTTAACTGCCAATATATTTGACCTTACTGGAAGCCCCACTGCCAGGTTTTTTTTCCAAGAAGTCGTTCACAATACCCAGTTCTGAGCTCGTCAGGCCTAAATACCTTATTATCTCCTCCTCATCTTCATTATTATCTGCCATTATATGATTCACAAGCAATAAATATAGTGCAACACAACAGATTCACATGATACACTAGGCTACAACGAGCGAAATACGAGAATCGCAGCCACAACCGCAACTGATGAACGCAAGTGGTTTAGTAAAAAGTACCAAAAACACCCGTAAGGTAGCAGCAGTAGACGCGCAGAAGTGAACTGCATTATCCTAGTTTGAGGAATCACCACCAGAGCTAAGCACAATACCGTACGACGACGTAGCAGACAGATAATCAGCTGACCGGCGCAGAAAGTGATATCACAGGCGTGGCAGTTATACGGCGACATGCAGTTGCCCGTCATATTAAGTTCGCGGCAGTTAAGGGGTTAAAAATTCAGGTTTATTTAAAAAATGTGTAATTATTTTAATAATTAAAGCAGCTAACAGAAGGGCGCTGCTATTGTGCTATTTCAGTAGTCAGTAATTTTTTTTACATTATGTCTGGGACATGCTATTCTTGCTGTGGTGCTAGCATTTGTTATACCAGTAGCTGTAAAATGTACAATTTAATTGATTACTGTTCTTTCATAAGATTTATATTCAGGGGTGGGCGAGTAGTGTTTTTTTAGATTGAGTCGAGTATTGAACCAAACTACTCGAGTTTTGAGTCGAGTCGAGTAGTTCTTTAAAAGGTAAAAAAACTCATTTTGATTTATTTTATTGAAAATAATGTTTTTTACATATTAAACTGTAATTATAAACATAACATTTTATTGAATTATTAATGTTATTATTTATTTTATTTTAATCTTTATTTTACCATGAATGAACATGATTTAAATAAAAAAAATATATATATATACTGTTTTCAACAACCGTAACAAACAAAAGACAAGTATTACAAATATATATCCATACAAAGATGTTGGGTTGGTTTATCAAAACCAGAACATTTTAACTAGAAAGTGATTTTTTTACACCGACCCAAACACTCCCTGTGCCCCTCTCTTACTTATCTTAACTCACAGATATCCATACATAACCCACCTGTCATTGTCTCTGTTCATATGAGCTAAAAATAGATTTTAGACTTTTTTTCTTTATTTCAGTCACTTATTTTGTTAAACATTGGTTAGCGGTATAAACGTGGGTAAATGGCGGGGGTATCCAACTACTCAACTCAAATTTTCGAGTAGTCTAATACTTGCTCGGCCTTCGAGTATTAGAAAATACTCGACAGGTACTCCGAAATTCGAGAACTCACCCACCCCTATTTATATTGAATCCTTGAAAGCTTGTGGGGTGTAGCCCTGAGGACTGAAGATGTTTTTTAAGTATAAGAGATTTCTGCAAATCCACACGACAAGACCTGTCTAACATGTGGGAATTTCTCCTACAACGCCCTCACGCTGAGAAAAACATATCACAATGTTTGTGCTTGCCTATTACTATTAATTAGGGATGAGTCGATTCTCGATACCGATTCTCGATACCGATTCTCGATACCACCGATTCTTGGACATTGGTATAGGTATCAAGATTCATTCGTTCAATGTCGATACCGATACCATCGATACCTGCGCCGTTTACCCGCGCTACGAAGTGCATGGGAAGAGATACTCCCGGCGTTTACCTGCACTACTAAAGGCCCGGGGAGTGTTTGGGTCAGCGGCAAAAAATCTTACCTTGGAGATAAGAAAGGAAGAGGGATGGAAAGGGAGGGGTTGGGTCCGGTTGAAAGCAATAAATCAGTCGGCTGGCCAACATTATTTCTTTGAGTCATTATCTTACAACAAATTTTTTTCCATTATTAAGTTTTAATAAATAGTTTTTGTTTTCTATATTACTATAGCATATTAGTGAAATTAACATTAAATTATGTACAAAATTGCATTCGAAAATTTGTTTGATAATTAACTACAAAATACTACTAAATAATTTTAACTGTACCTAACATAAATTTGTACCGGTAACTGTTTTTAACAATAGTTTTAACAACTGTAGGCACTGAAAAATCGTAGGTATCGATGGTATCGGTATCGATTTTTCTGCTATCGGTATCGAGAATCCAGAATCGATAAATTTTGGTATCGACTCATCCCTACTATTAATATAATGCTTAAGGTCCAGTACAATGTGGGTGATTGTTCAGGTAGAGCGAGACACAAGACAGCCCGTGAACGATCAATTGCTACTGCTACCCAGTGGCAAACAACTGACTCACAACAACTTGGCTTTCGACTGTTGGAACCCTAATGAGGTGAGAACTCGAATGCACTAGATAAGGCTTTTAACTTGATTCAAAAAGAGAGAGCGAGCATTACCTCAAGATGCATAAATGTATACAATGGTAGTGACCATACATATTATTTTTGATTTGTACATCTTGCCCGTTTTGTTTGTGCGACTTCAGTTCAAAATGTAACATGTTTAGTTTTGAAAATTCAGGATATTAACTGATTTTTTGTAAAATAATTTTTGGTCTCAACAGAATTATTGAGGAATTGAAATTAAAAAAAAATTGTGTATTGATGTATTATTATAGAAAGTGTTTTAATTTACATTTACATTTTTCAAGCTGCTTAAAATCTATTTTTTTCGTATTATAGAATTTTAGTCCTTAATTGATAGGTTTAGGTAGTATGGCATACAGAAATCTTTACTTCTGTCATCTTTCTCAAAACTATGTTGGGAAGCCAATCCTCAATAGAAGATTGAAGATAGAAGAGTAGAAGAGCTATTAAGATCTTTATGTATTACTAGCTGCTACCCGCGGCTTTGCTCGCGACAAATTAAAAGACATTAAAAACATTAATCTGACCAGCACTATCGAATCTTTCTTTAGTTTTACCATCTGATTTCCTTTGACCTAACTGACAAACAACTACAGCTGGTAATTTTTATAAATGATATAGTTTCTTAAGATTTGTATTGGAACTTTCAGGACCCGGGGGGTGGAGCCCTAAGCTTGGATGTAGACATTATCAGGTCTATATGTTAATGTGTTATGTAAGCTATGTTCATTCAAAATCCTATATATTAATACGCTAGGGGTTTTTTCTTCACAGTCATAACTCGATAACGGTTGGTCGGATCTTAACGTTTGAGGCGTAAAATTAAAGGTATTTTTAAGTAGATTTGCCAATGCGTCTCATAATTTTAAGAAAATGCATCACTCAAATACAGTAAAGGGCTGAATTTTTGGAAAAGTGGCGCTATCCGACGGTGGAAGTCTAAACTACGTGTTGATTGAATGTACGATGTTTCCAACTGAGGTAACCTTTCGTTGAGTACAAACTTGCTCGGATTCGAGCAAAAGGACAACTAGTTTTAGCTTAATCGGTCCAGTAGTTTATGCGTGATGGAACTCCAAATATCCATACATACATCCAAACAAACATCCAAACTTTCACATTTATAATATTAGTAGGATAATTTCCCAGAAACACTTATGTTTGGCGTATGATGTTTATTTTGCTGTAATGTAATTTGTTTTATCTTTGCCCTTCTGCTAACTAGGACCCGCCATAGGCAAGTACGAATCAAAGTTAAGAATTTAAATTTTATCACTAGCACATCATGTTTTTCGTTATTGAATTCTAAGTGACTTCCTACTTTATTAGGGGTATTTTGATTCTGATTTAGAATATAAGTAAAAGTGCATGTCCTTTTTAGTCTACATTCACAATTGTAATGTGCACGAAAATGGCACGATGGTCGCCAGCACATTTTGTGCACCCGCCCCAAATTCTGTTGTCAAATTCCGCCAAAAGTCTTACCATAAGATCTGCAGTTTGTTTCCATGAACAACCAAATAGTTTGGCAACCTCGTCTTATCTTTCATTAGATTATTTTTCCGTGCAGGTTGTTGAAAGTTTGTTTATATTGCAATTTTTATCTTTATTTTCTATGTGTTTTTAGTAGTAAACTTGTAAAATTCTATCAAGAACTCACAAACACTAGTTATAGACTGAGGGTAGTTTCTCTAACCTTTAGTAGCTCATTAATATATATATATATATATATATATATATATTCTTTATCCATCTATTAACATTAGGGCCTGAATTTTTACTGTTTTATCAGTATCATAAAGCAAGTAAGTTGTATGAATTATCGGGAGAGAATTTTAGCGCTGGCAGCACTAAGAAGTTGTTTAGAAAATATTTTGAGTAATCAGATAAAATATTTCTTTACCTAGGCAATGTAACGTGGCCTAATTTAAAAGTATATATAAATTTATCATGATTAGTTGGTGGGATCTGCTACTGGATTTAGTTAAGTAGAGTTTTGTTAGCTAAATGCTGTTTGCATTTTCATTGGCCAAACAAACTAAAGTAAATCCATACCACACCAAACTTTTTAAAAATTTAAACTAACCGAAGTTGATCAACCCAAAATTAACCAGTTTTGTTGACCTACCAACCAATCATACTGTAAATCGTTAAAAAATGTAATAATTGTGTTATGTAGCATTAGTCAAACCATTTTGAAATTAACTTTCAAATTTATTTCAGCTACTTCGTACTGTTATGTTTGCCATTGAGCTGACACTTCATAACACTGTCAGTTTATGTGAATTGTTTCTGATAATTCATTAAGTGATGGTTCACATATTGATCACCCTATGTAAGTTTTACCATCAGTCAACTGTTCCTATTTGTAGACCTGCTTTCTCTACCAGCCAGTAACAACTAAACCTTTATCTTTTTATCCCTTACCTCAATAAATTCCATGATAATTAGATATTCTTGTAGATTACCATTAGCACTAAAGCTTTACACATAAACCCTAATTTCAAATAAAAAAAGTAGGTAAACAATATTTATGTAAATTAGCATCGGCTAGTTACAGCAGACTGTTTTTCTGCAACTGAGGACAGGAGGACATTTACATCCAAGACACGTTATGCTGTTCATTCGTATGAAGGTCGAGGGAAGGGTACTTTGGTCCAACTCGGGTGGAGCCACAATATTCAATTTTAGAAGTGCCTGCCTAATTTCAAAACACTAAATTCTGTTAACATCTACATCCAAAGCCAGACAAGTATTTTTTTCATTACAGTTTCATTTAACATGTATATATCAGTACTATAACATGTCTTGATAAGAAAAGGTAGGGGATTGTATCATTTTTTTTCAAATTAGTAAGGTTTTTTTACGATTTTCCACAATAAATGTTTCTGTTGCAGATAACGATGTTGTACGTGTTCAGCCATTCTTCCTTCACTCTGCCAAGTGTAAACAATGCCAAGGACCGAGTTCCCGGTTTGGTGCGCTGGCTGATGGAGCACCCCAAGGTAAAGTTAACGACACTCTACGCAGAGGAAACGTTTTCAAACTACACAACTAGTAGTTCACAAGAAATCCAGGGAGATTAAAGGTAAAAGCTAGACAGTGTGCTGTAACGTTTGTAGAACAGCAATAACTGATACTACAAGGAGAATGCAAGTATAACAAATATGATAACGAGTTTGCACGCAGCACGCTGACGTGAGGGAAGTGAATTTCCATATTAAAACTTTTAAAACTCAAAATCAGTGTAAAAACATACATTTTTCCAATTTTTATTGAAATCTGAAAAAATTGATTTTTTGGCTGTTCTGATACTCCTGGTTTCATTTACCTGCAAAGCTGGGAATACAATTTTGCGCATTATAAGGTTAGGAGAAGGTCCAGACAGGCTTGAAAGTAGGCGTGAGGTTGCTGGGGATAATAAAAGTACTCTAACAAAGGAATAACAGGCTTTTCTAGTGTAAAACCCCCATAAGACAACATACAGTAAAACCCCGTTTAACCGAAATAATGGGGGCGGGACCGTTCCGGATAACCGATTTTCCGGTTAATCCGGAATTGGTATTTTAAGGTTAATTTAGGGAAAAAAAGCATACAAGTTCTAATTTTCACAACGTCAATTTATTAAAATAAGGACTATTTACAAGTTTACAATATAAAAGGTTATTTGTTGAAGTAATCAACAATCTTTTTCTGAACCTTTTCGTCACAGCGGTTGCGGGCAGCCTTGTCTCGCCATCTTTTTATCAGTAGCAAATCAGCGGCTGTAGATTCGTGTGACTGCTCGACGAATTAGAGTGCGACCTAAAAAAATACCCATATTGTACTGTGCCTACATATTCTTAATTTTTATTATGAATTTAAATAAAAGGGACATTATTTAATACAATATGAGTGAATAAATCCTACCTCGAAAGCATTAAAAGCAGCGTCTGCTGCTACTCGGTTGACGTCACATGCAGTCGACGCATCTACGTCGTCATCTCCATCAACGGGCTCTGCTGTTTCTCGCACATGCAGGTGTGAGAGTCTGCAGTACACTAATCCTTTAGTGCGAAATGGGTCAAGCCCCCACCCCCTCGTGACTGGTACAGGAATGTGGAAAACCCGTCAAAACAACCCCCGAGTTCAGTGACCGCCGCGGCCGGCGATGTCTCAGCGCACCATGAGTCATCCCGCCGGGCCGATCCTCTCTATTATTGATTATTTATTTCTCGTAAACCGTTCCGGTTAACCCGGGTTTCGGTTTAGCGGGGTCCGGTTAAGCGGGGTCTTACTGTACTGTGTTTAGCCGATACACATTTTCTTTAATAACTCGGTAAATATTTATGCTAGAATTACGAGAGAGGGCTTAAAACTTTCGCCTTCCTAATTCCCATCTTTTTAAATGCATTAATTTTACATCTGGGGCTTTTATGACCCTTTTTGGGCCCAAAAACTCGAAATTTGAAATATTAATCCCCAAAAAATGTGTTTAGAGTTTTCGGATTGTTTTGCCCAACGAACTTGTCCAACAGATTATAGAAAGGAACGTCCCTACCAAATTTGAAGTAAATCGGACAAAAAATGTGACCGCTAGAGTGCATAATACACACATATATATATATATATATATGTATATATATATATCATATATATATATATATAAAATTTTGAACGACCCCCCAAAACGTGTTCAGGGGGTCACGTTAGGAACTTCTATGGTGGTCCCGGGCTTAAGTTTCACCGTGCGGGTCATGCTAATAGTTCACTTTCCAAAGGAAATTCACTAATAATAACACAGTATTTATTAGGTGTGGAACAGGAAGGGGTTGTCGAGGAGTGTTCCATGAAGGTATTAAGATTTTTGTATACATTATATATAATTCTGTAAGCAAAATTACTAAGTCAAAATTGTGGGAGTTTAGCAAATTGCAGGATTTTGGGAGAGGGCTCAAATTAAAGGTCTTGATCTGATGGATTCAGGGAAAAATAGTATTCTTTCCAAAAGTTACCGGAAAAATGAGGAATAACGTAAAACATCCCCCATAAGAAAATCACGGGAATGTAAAAATGTTTGCTTTGTTTACATTAAAACATGTGATGAAGGGTGTACTTTGTTTACGAACTGACATGTTTCTTTTTATTGTTTTATTTTCCTCAGCATGTAAAGAGTAACAAATCAGATAAGGCAGAGTATAGGGGCTTTGGCCCCTTCAAGCCACTAGTTCTTGTTTTATTTGTGATAGCTAACATCATAATTAAACGGCAACGATACAAAATAGAAAAAGCTAAAAAACAGAAATATGGTCACTGTAATGTATGCATTGCTGTCAAGGGCTGTAATTTTTTCATGATAGATACCAGCTTAAAAATGTTGTGGTATACTTTTTAGACATTCTTCCAACACGACTTTAGAAATTCATCTTTTATGTAAATGTATATTTAATGGAATATAATCTGTTGAATGACAGGATGAGTTGGAGTACCATCACCAGAAGACCGTGTGGAGGCACGCTGTGTTCTTTCTGCAACAAGAGCACGATCTGTTCCAGCTGTTCATAGAGGCTTATGCCGTCAAGATGTGAGTTGCATTGTTAGATATGATTCCACTGTAATTCTTCATCTACCTAACACCATCATTAACCTTCTTTTAAAATATGTGGCCCAGTGGAATTCTCAGAAAACGTGTCTAAAGATTAGGGGTGTGCGAGTAGTGATTTTTTAAGTCGAGTCGAGTAGTGCCAATTATTTTCGAGTGTCGAGTATTTTCGAGCGAGTAGTTGCCATCAGTTGGTAGTTTAAAATAGTGTAATGGGATTTGGATACCATCCTAGATTTGATAATCTAAACATGGTTTCTAACTAATACATGAGTAGCAATACAAAGTTTTGGCCAGTACAATCAAACTGGATTACGTATTGACAAACAAAACGCGGTTTGACATTCGTTTCCGGCCGATGAAACAGGGCTCGGTTGTCATTTGGCCAAAATCACCTGGTGCAGACATCGCTTATAATCAATATTAAATAACAAAATCGTTAGTTACGGCCGAAATTTCGCGGTTTGATCGTCAGTTTTGGCTGATTTTACATGATGCGATCGCCTTTTGCGGCCGTTACCAAGCGTTTTGGCCGGTCGCAGTCGTTCGCGGTCGTCATTTTCGGCCGATTTTACGTGACGCGATTGCCTTTTGCGGCGGTTACTACGCGTTTTGGCCAGTCGCAATCGTTATTGATCGTCCGGAAATCGGCGGGAAATACTCGCTCGAACTTTCGAGTAGTTTTCAAAACTTCGAGTCGAGTTTGAGTATTAAAATACTTGGCCCAAAACTCGAAGTTTCGAGTACTCGCACACCCCTAGTTCGGACTGAGTTTTGTTATAAATTTGAGTAAATAACTAAGCATTTCTATAATATATATTATGTTTTATGGCTTAATCTTAATGCAATTAATTAATTTATTTTAGTCATCGCTGAATCTAGAGATGACCTCAGGCCTCCCCACTGCTTTTATAGTGTTCTTAAGAGGGCTCTAAACCTTCGCCAAACGGCTGAAAAACACACCTCCGTATTACTCAAATTCTGAGGTTATTAAAGCACCTAGCGACCTCCAGTGAACGATAAAATGTTTCTCATGAAATTAACTAGGTTGACAAAGTTATTTTAAGGTTTTAAGTTATTGTTATACATATTTTATTCGGGGTTAAACTCAGTGAAAATTGACCATTTTCTAGTACGTAAATGTCAAACAGTTAAGATCAAATTAGAAAGTTTTTCTGTTTTAAAACCCTTATTAGTTATTCAAGATCATTTCCCGCTAGGCAGGATTTCATAAAAACCAATATTTATCTCATAAATCGAGTAATTTGTGAGGGTTGTTTCTGAAAAGCGCTACGCAAAACACCCCCGTACAGAGGACGCTCTGGCGAGCGGCGATGGAACTACCACCGCCAATGAGACATTCGTCAGTGTCACCAACCTCTGTTTCTCTACCTATTGGGACATCGGACGGACGTAATTCCCCAGAAAGGTCCTCTGTGTCCTTGCTTCAAACTACTCTAAAGGCACAATATTTGCCCGTCGTACCATACCGTCATTCTTGATGATATAGCTAAATCAAATTTCAAATGACATTATCTGGGCTTTTTACCGTTCATGAATGTGATCAATATCGTTCAATATGATTAAATGATTAAACCTAATATACTGTAATACACCAAAAATTTGAATAAAATTAAACCTTCCTTAAACAATATTTTTTTACAAAAATTAAGATTGTTCAAGTTATTAATGTTTACAGTTGATACAAATAGTAACAATTATATTTAACGTTACCAAGTGCAATCCGTTTTATATTGGTTTTCGTTAACCGTATAGTAAGAAGTTTCTCATTAACAATCATAACTGTAACTCGGCGTAGGTACAACGTGGCTTTAGCCAACTTCATCACAATCTGTTTCATGTCATTTTCAAAGTGTGTGTGGTTGTATAATACTTGTATAACGCGGCGCGGCGGCGCGCCGATTTCCAAGAGCACTGAGCCGAGAGGAGGCGACCCTCGACCAAGGGTGGGAGTGCATCACCTCACTTCCTGGAAGATCATCCCCTACAGCATTTTCCTTGTCCGCAAACCTTCAGTTCATCAGTTGATCTTTGTGACAGTGAAAATACCCCCAGTGTGTAAAAAGGCAGAAATATTGCCATTTCGTCATGTGGACACCTCAAGGAATGAGGATGGAAGCGTTTGGATCATGATTATTATAACAGATGATAATAATAAACCATAGTCTGTTATCATACTCAAGATGTTTCATTTTTGTTTACTAGTGATAACAATGCGGAAGCGGATTGCAGACGATGATATAAATCATATTGTCATACTTTACCCCTTTAATCATATTATCTATGTTTTACTTTCTCCCCTCGCATGTATAGACATAGTGTAATATGAAAATACCCCCATCGCAGCAAACCTGCGTACTCAGCGAATTTCCAATGCAAATCATATATGGGTATCACTAGTACCTAGAGCCAGTTACCAAGTTTCACAAAAATACATTCATTAATAAGTGATATATAGCATTTTATTTATTCTCCATAAGAATAACATTATAAATGAGTGCGCAGGTTTGCTGCAACAAGGAAGATAAGATATGTGTTTTTTTACAATTATCAATATAACTCAACCAGGTGAAGCTACATACCAAGTTTTATTAATTTAGGTTCATAACTAAGGGAGATATAAAACTTTACTTATTCTCCATATGAATAACATGGGGGCCGAGTATGCTGCTAACGGGAAAAAATCAACAAAATTTTGTTTGTGCTATTATCAATATACCACAACTAGTTGAAGCCACATACCAAGTTTCATCAATATACATACATAAATAATCGAAATATAATATTTTATTTATTCTCCATAAGGATAACTATAACATTGGACAACGTACTGTGTTTAGCACTTTGAATATCACTGGAACGGTTGGACGTAAAACAACAATTAAAACACCAAAATGATTGTTTTGTAGAGCTAAACTGATTGGTAGAAAGAAATGTGGAGTTTTTAGTGAAATTATCTGAGGAAAATCTAAAAACCGTATTCCCATAAGATTAACATGGGAAATTTTATGGACACATTTTTTGACTTTTATCCACAACCACTAAACCTAGCTTAATGATTAATAATACTAAATTGTTTGTTTTTTAAGCTCTACAAAATGGCTATAACCAAAATTTAGTGTTTTTTTTAAGTTTAGGATAAAAAGTTCAAAAAACTGATTTTTGGACAATTTTAAACCCCCATAAAACCACCTTCCCATAGACCGATCGAATTGGTTTTCGAACTTTAAAGTCATAAATGTTACTCTCCACATTTGTGCCAAATTTCATAAAAATCGGGCGCTTCTTTCAAAAGTTATCGCGGTAACGGACACATATATAATATAGTCTGTTATCATACTCAAGATGTTTCATTTCTGTTTACTAGTGATAATAATGCGGAAGCGGATTGCAGACGAGGGTTGACTTCCTTTTATTTAGTATTGGCATGTTTATATTATCGAATTATATACATAATATATATATATACATACATATATATAAATTTGAACGAATAGTGTTTTTGGCATCTGGGGACCTCAAAACAAAAAGTTATCATGGTCTCGGGCTTAAGTCTTACCATGCCACCTACGGTAATAGTTTCTTCCCTATAGGAGAAATTCGCTAAGAGTCCCTGGACCAAAAATACTTAATAATTTTGTCTGGTCAAAAGAATGTTTTTTTATTCTCGCAAAACCGTAGGCCTAACAAGTAACGATCGAAAGGGGCGCCAAAATCGGATGGGGGCGCATCAGATTTTCTCCCTTATTGCACATAATAGCAATATCAAACTCGAATCATTACAACTTCAATTAAAGATGAAACCCCAGTTGAATACTCTCCAATCCCCAAACCATATTTTTCATCATCTAGGAAGTACGTTAAAATAATCGAAGAGAGCCGGTTAAAACAATTAGTTGCATCATGTAACTTGATATTTTAACATTGTAATTTTCTTTCAAAGTATTGCAAGTTTTATCCAGCACACTCTCAATACGGTACCAATCAGAATACCCTGAAGTTGTCAAAAATCGATAAAGGTCAAAGCAACTTCTCAATTTGGAATTGAGGGGAGCGGAGGATTTGTTATCTGATATGTAAATTTAATGTTTAAATAAACTGAAGGTGCAACATGGTGAATACACAACTTTCTTCCCAATAATGCCTTTCAACAACTTAAAAATACTAATATACAAAAAAATTAACGAAATTAGCCAGGTTACATATTTACAATTTATTTATTTTACAACTACGGGTTACGCACTCCACCCGCACCCCACGACCCGTCATGAGCACCTAGCGTTTCCCCTCACCACCCCCGAAAAAGGGGCCGCGCCGTGCTTGAGCACGGCTCGCACTGCCCTAAAGCCGGTACTGATTATTACCATTTTATTAGTGAATTTCCTTTGGAAAGTGAACTATTAGCATGACCCGCACGGTGAAACTTAAGCCCGGGACCACCATAGAAGTTCCTAACGTGACCCCCTGAACACGTTTTGGGGGGTCGTTCAAAATTGTATATATATATATATATATATATATATATATATATATATATATATATATATATATATATATATATATATATAGACATATATATATATGTGTGTATGCACTCTAGCGGTCGCATTTTTTGCCCGATTTACTTCAAATTTGGTAGGGACGTTCCTTTCTATAATCTGTTGGACAAGTTCGTTGGGCAAAACAATCGGAAAACTCAAAACCCATTTTTGGGGGGTTAATATTTCAAATTTCGAGTTTTGGGCCCAAAAAGGGTCAGAAAAGCCCCAGATGTAAAGTTAATGCATGTAAAAAGATGGGAATTAGAAAGGCGAAAGTTTTAAGCCCTCTCTCGTCATTCTAGCATAAATATTTACCGAGTTATTAAAGAAAATGTGTATCGGCTAAACACAGTACGTTGTCTTATGGGGGTTTTACGCTAGAAAAGCCTGTTATTCCTTTGTTAGAGTACTTTTATTACCCCCAGCAACCTCACGCCTACTTTCAAGCCTGTCTGGACCTTCTCCTAACCTTATAATGCGCAAAATTGTATTCTCAGCTTTGCAAGTAAATGAAACCAGGAGTATCAGAACAGCCAAAAAATCAAAGTTTTCAGATTTCGATAAAAATTGGACAAATGTATGTTTTTACACTGATTTTGAGTTCTAAAAGTTTTTATGTGGAAATTCACTTCCCTCACGTCAGCGTGCTGCGTGCGAACTCGTTTTAATTGATATAATTTTCCTTTTTATTACTGAAATGTCTTTAATTCCAAACAAAGTATTTTGTATCTTAGTGCCAATTTTTATCTTTAAAACCATAAACTATAACCAATTCAATATTTATTAGTGATTGTTACATCGGGCTACTTTTCATGTTTTTTATTAACAGTTAAAATGTTGCAGTCTAACCTAATCCCAGAAATTCTGTAGCATATTACAGTACACTGTATACAAAACCTATGTGCAATACAGTCGGGTTTTTACTTTACAACTTGTTTTTCTTCATCCCTTATACAACGTGATTGATAACTATTTATCTGAGTAATGATTCCATAATATTACACAATTGCAACGTTTAAATATTGTGTACTATTCCGAAATTAAGTTATATAATATCTTAAGTTTTTACAACTATTATTTATATAATCGAATTTCACAATTATTATTTGTTCTTGGATCTATTCTTAATCTTTAAATAATCACACATGTTTTATCATAGAGGGTACATTTTATATCCTACGGACATTTTTATTGACAACTACATAAGAACTACATGAATCTTCTATGCATTCATACATTTTAATGTTTATACATTTGTTATCCATTCAAAATGGTCGTGACAAACATTTTGAGTTCGGGGCTAAATCCAAAGTAAGATTCTCAAAGAGAATTTTAAAGGAATATAGAAGCAGTGAGGTGACAGCCAAGACATCAGCCTGCCTCCTGCCACTGGCGGCATCGGGAGTTACCGTTGTTCGTTCAACTTCCCCACGAATCTATGGATTCCCTTTCGGTTGGCAGTAATGCGAAAAACCGGTTTAGAGGGTGGCTCGCCTAGCGCGGCCACTTGTGAAAATTGAAACTACGTGGAGCTTTGAGGGACACAGATCGTTGTACTCCACTGTGGCCACGGACCTTTAGAGCCACCTTAACAGTTCTTGGTTTCTAACAGGCTGTCACTATTGGAGCAGAGCTACGAACTGTCTCAGATAGAAATGACTGTGAGCACCGAAGTGGAACATCTCGTGGCAATGCAGAAGATGTCCTCTGAAACTTTGGAATTTGACAACAAATGCTACGGTCGCCAGCTCAGCAGCATCCCTACCCGTAAGTTAGGCCTACTTAAGAGTTTGGAAATGTCAGTATGCTTAGTTACTTTTAAACTTTTTGTAAAGAGTAGGGCCTACTTAAAAGCTGATCAAAATCAGCTTGATTAATGAATCAGTTGATTAATGGAAAGCGATCAAAAGTGCTAAAAATGTTGTGGAAACCGTGGAATCGAACTTGCAACCCCTTGAACTGAAGTCTAAGATAATAACCATTAGGCCAGCGATAAAATCCATTTTGAGATTTGAAAGGAAAGGCCTTGGAAAAGTTGATTGTTTGCGGTTTAATTTTTCTATTTTATATTGATGGTGAAAATTTCAGTTTGGTAAGCTATCTTCCTATTATCTTCCTGAATTTAAAATTAACACAATTAAAAAAATACATTTTTAATTTTTAGGGGTGGGCGAGTACTCGAGTTTCGAGTATTTGCTCGAGTAGTAAAAGTACTCGAAACTATCGAGTCGAGTAGTTGACTACTCCCGCCGTTTACCCACGTTTATGCCGCAAACAAATGTTTAACAAAATAAGTGACTGAAATAAAGAAAAATAAGCTTAAAATCTAAATTTAGCTCATATAAAAGGAGAAAACAGGTGGGTTATTTTTGGATACCTGTGAGTTAAGATAAGTAAGAGAGAGGGCACAGAAAGTGTTTGGGTTGGGGACAAAAAATCACTTTCTTGTTCAAATGTTCTGGTTTTGATAAACTAACCCAAAATCTTTGTATGGATAAATACTTGTAATACTTGTATTTTGTTTGTTATGCTTGTTGAAAACAGTATATATTTATTATTTTGCATTTAAATCATTATTCATTCATGAATAAAAAGGTAAAAATAAAGGTTAAATAAAATAGAGGTTAAAATAAAATAAATAATACCATTAATAATTCAATAATATTTTATGTTTATAATTAAAGTTTGATATGTAAAAAGGATTGTTTTCCATAAAGAAATAAAATGAGTTTTTTTACTTTTTAAAGAACTATTCAACTCGACTCGATTTAAAAAAACACTACTCGCCCACCCCTATTAGTTTTATGATATTTCAGTTTGACTTTTACATGATATTTTTTATTAAAAAGTCCAGGATATTTGATATATTAAAAAAATCCAGTATATTTTATCATGGAGGTTGTCAGTTTATACAAACAACTGTGGGTATCTAATTTGGGTAGGATATATTTTGTGGTTAGTTAGTAGTACTTAGTGAACTTGATGACAGTGGGAAACTTAAAAACAAGAATCATATGCACTACAAATCACACCCCATTTCCTTACTTGTAGGAATTTGGGGTTACTTCAAGCTTTTTTTGTTGTAAACAATAATTTTTAGATAAAAGAGAATCAAGTAAGTCTAGGGTAAATTCTAGTATTGGTTAACCAAAAAAAAAAATATATATTCAGAACTTGGGACAAAATTTGCAACTTATTCAAGGAGAATAGTTTGGACTGAAAGCAGATACATGACTCTTTCTAGTTAGTCTTTAGTATTATATCTAGAATATATAATCCTTGATTGATTTGTTTTAACCCATTTGTGTAGACATACTGGCTACTGACATACTGACACACTGGCATTCTGGCATACATTTGCTGGTCGCGTTCCTTACTTGTAATTTTTTTAAACTATGAATTGGAATAGAAATTTGTGTTTTTGAATGGATTAATGGTTTATTTTCATTAAAATACTCTTTTCATTCAGTTTTAAGAGTTGCCTTGGCACACACACAGTAGACATAAGTAAAAAGTAGCAAAATCAGTGTTGACTATGTGCAACTTACAAAGAATTTACCGATCCCGTCAACTTCCAAGCAAGCCTGCCACCCTTTTTAGCGAATTTCCCCTATAGGGAAGAAGCTATTACCGTAGGTCTCATGGTAAGACTTAAGCCCGAGACCATGATAACTTTTCATTTTGAGGTCCCCAGATGCCAAAAACACCATTCGTTCAAATTTTTATATATGTATATATATATATATTTATATATATATATATTTATATATATATATATATGTGTCCGTAAGCACGATAACTCTCGTAAAAAAGGTCCGATCTTAATTAAATTTGGTACAAATTTTTAAAGTACCATTTATTTGAACGAGTTCGAAAACCAGATGAATCGCACCATCCAAAGGGGGGTTTTTGGGGGGTTTTGTACCCCAAAAATGTGTTTTTGGGGGTTTCACATGTAATTTTAATTTAAATCAAATTTTAATTTATACCATTGAATTCAGCTTAAAAAAACAAACAATTTGGTATTTTGATCATTGCTCTATGTCAATTGGTTACCGAGATATTGAAAGTGCTAAACACAGTACGTTGTCTAATGTTATTCTTATGAAGAAAAAGAAAAATTGCATATCTCGCTTATTTATGAACATAAACTGGCCAAATTTGATATATGGCTTGATCTGGTTGTGGTTTATTATTGTTTGCACAAAAAAACAATTTTTCGCTTATGGCTCCTGTAGCAGCAAACCTAGGTACTTGGTCCCCCATGTTATTCTTATGGAGAATAATTAATATTTTAAATATCGCTTGTTTGTGAATACATTTCTTATGAATCCTGTTAAGTTTTTTAATGTGTTATGTTATATATTCATTGGAAATTCGCTGAGTATGCAGGTTTGCTGCAACGGGGGTATTTTTACTTGGGCCCTCCCACCAACGTTGCTACAAATCGGTTAACTCATTGAGAGTTGCACGACTGTTCAGTTTTGGTCGTGTGCGAGAATCGAACCCACGAACATCGTATCCACACCTAGCCAAGGTGTTTCCACAACGTAGCCAACTCAGCTAACACGACCAAAGGCCTGGCGTCGTTATGAAGATTTATCAGTCAGTCCGCGCCCCTAGCGGAGAGAACCGGAGTTACCCGCCGTCATTAGTTACAGATGTTGCTACAGTTGATACTAGAGTGCAGCACCAATCAAATCCCATTATAGGCTATTGCAAATAGAGTAAAACTACTACCTTAATGGGTTAACCTTCTGAGTTTTTAAATGTTTATTTGTTGACCTTGAAAATGGCCTTGCCGAAGCATGTTGGTTTAGGAATAAGTATAATAAAAGGTACTCAGTTTTTATTTGATTCTGCTTAGGTATAATAACAGCCCTAAAAAGTGAATCTAAAAATCTCATATCAAAATTTTAGTTTTCTGCGATACAGCCTCAGCTCTAAACCTGAGTAAGTCGTAAAATATATTATGATTTAAGGGAGTGCGATATCATGGGGAGTTGGACCCAAAACTTGGACATTAAAGATTAAAGCTATATTATTGTAATAAAACCGAATGATGCGTGATTTGTAGGAGTGTAAATGTATAATTTATTGTAAACTTTCCAATCGCTTGATTATTTAGAATTTACCAATTTGATTATCTTGCAAGTTTGTGGTTATCTGTTGCCAGTGGCCGGACTGGGCAAGATGATGAGTGGCTGGGCACTGGAGATGAACGGGCTGGCAAAGAGAGTGGCGAGTTATCAGGAGGCTTTGGCGTCTATGAAGGTTTGTCAGTACAGATAGTGCCAACTAAGCTGAAGTGCGGGAAAGTAAACGTGAGAGTGAGATTCGTCCACTAGGCTTCCCCTCGTTGGATCTGGTAAAATACAGTCTTGACTCTTGTACTACCCTGTCAGTAGTCAGTACTTGCCTAGATCCGTGGAGGGGATTGTAGTGGGAAATAACCTTTACAGATCCTTTTACTTGGCTCGTAGGGGATTGCGAGAGACATGGTGAATACCCCCACGCCTATTCCCCTCCAGCGGTTGCGTACCGTCAATTAACTATAAAAAATGTAAACAATGACCAGAGTAATCAAAACATATATTTTGATAATACATGTAGATTAGTAAGCTGACTGTAATAAAGACTCGTGGAGGGTGGAAGTCATTTCTGCACATGCCTGAACCAGGTGTTGCTACTGTGAAAAAATCTGTACTTATGTTTACTGCCACTTCAACACACTTCAACTTAGGTGGCACTATCTGTACCTGTAGATGTACACCTTTCTAAAAATATCTTTTGGAATGTTATTCCTCATGTTTTAAACTGATTATAGTGAACATTAAATTCCTTTAAGTTTTTGGTTGTACTGTTAATAACAAACCATTTTATGCAGAAATATGTAGTAACATTAGTGTACTTTTAACTGTGCATTTAAAGTTACCGTAGTTCATTTAAACTTCGAATATATAGCCTATTTTGTGCTGTTTTGGTACAAGCTTTTGTTTTTCTGTTAATTTCTTTAATTAAAAAGAATGTCTGTAATAGTTTATCTGTATTAGTTTTCCTTTGTTATGAATATCTGCAAGTTTCTTCTTCTATTAAGTTTAAATAGTAAGGGTTGAAGAGAAAAATAATGGTATTTGTCATATCAAGAAAAATACAAAGTAGTAAAATTAAATTAGTCGATAGAGACTTGTAGTATGGTTTTTACTGCCTAACCTATATCGGATAACAGATTTTTAATATTGCTCTGTATGTGAGCCACAGATGATGTTAACCCATTGGCTCACGACCCCGAGTATACTCGTGGTCGCCGAAAGTAGCCCGGACGTGCAACCCCGAGTATACTCGTGGCCGCCGAAAGTAGCCCGGACGTGCAACCCCGAGTATACTCGGGATTTCACGTTTTTTATTATTTTTTGTGATTTTTAATTTTTTTAGTTTTTATTTATTTTTTTCATTTTTGTATGTATTTTTTATGCATATGCCCATATTTGGGGAAACTTAGTCAAATTTCCAAAAAATATGATTTTGGAAAATATGTTATATCTAGGTCAAATGTAAATGTATCACTAAAATTTTGTATTTTCATGTAAAAAAATAAATAACCTACAAGTACATAATAGTTGTTGGGCTGAAACATAATATTTTTGTTTTTTACATGTAACTCCTTTAAAAAAATTTGTATAAACTATATATATACATATATATATATATATATATATATATATAGCTATATATAACTATATATATAACTATATATATATATATATATATATATATATATGATATATATATAATATTTACCATACATAAATGCTGTCAAAAGTATTTTCTTCATGTAGATAATTTATTTCTCTAATTGTAAAAATTAGGTAAATTGAGCAATAATTGTTGCTATAGTGACAGTTTTAGTAAAAGTCTACATTTATGTAATTTTTCTTAGGAAACTGAACGGTTTGTCAGGTGGCAAATTTCAGGTGAGCCAATGGGTTAACAGGTACAGTATTATTGAAGCAAGATTACCTTACCAGTTCAGGCGTTATGCTCCTGGTGCCAAGGCAGGCTCCCAAAGACAGGGGGGGGACTGGCAGATGATGTAGATACGTGCAACACACTCAGCAGTGTTACATAATATTTTTTTATTGTGATTGGGCTCTCTGAGCCAACTAAACATTTTCTTCCTATGTTATTTGTTTCTTTAAAATTTAACAGGGTAGATAAACTACATCTCACAATACTATCAGACTGACATAAGTGTAACTTAATTAATATAAAAAGACCTTCATTCAAAACATTATATATTTGCGAAAATATTGATATTGTTTTAGTTTGGGTATAAGTACTGTACTTACATACAAGACGGGTAATATATACCGAAGATTGTGCAAGGCGATCGATTCAACTAGTTACACTGATCATCGGGCCCAATCAGGGGATGCTAATACAAGAACAATATGGATCTTGCAACTCAAGAAATTATTTAAAATTTAAAACTTTTCATTACGTTGTTTGGCAACTACAGCTACAATTTCTGTTCTGTGCAGGGCAGAGTGCAAGAAGCACATCAGATCACGGCCCACCTCCAAGAGTTCCGGGATCCAGGCCAGGATGACTTGCTGGGCTTTGAATGTTGGTAAGTATTGTGTAAAATTTCTAAAACCGCGTTCTCACGATGCTGGTTAGGGAGAAGGGTAGGTAACCTTGACAAGGTAGCCTTGCGTAGGGTGTGTGGAGAGAGACATGATGATCAGCCTGCTCGGTTTTTGATCAAGATTCTGTCCACACACCCTATGCAAGGCTACCTTATCAAGGTTACCTTCTTCGTAACCTGCATCGTGTAAATGCACTTTAACTATGGATTTGACATTTTTAAATTATGTAAAAGTGTGCTAAAAACTAAATTGTTACATTTGAAAATAATGCTTGCTGAAAGAGTGTTCTCTTGGATCTCTTGATCTCTTGACATCGAATCGGGTTGTTAAATAAACATGGTTAAAAAACTGCAGCCTAACAATTCATTATTGGCAAACTATCATGATTGGTCAGTTTAATATTAACCTGAGAATGGTCTCAGGTTAATATTAAACTGACCAATCATGATAGTTTGCCAATAATGAATTGTTAGGCTGCATTTTTTTAACCATGTTTATTTAACAACCCGATTCGATGTCAAGAGATCAAGAGATCCAAGAGAACACTCTTTCAGCAAGCATTATTTTCAAATGTAACAATTTAATTTTTAGCACACTTAGACAGCACTCAGCCCCTGTTTCAACCAATAAATCATAAAATGGTTGCAGTTTTGGTGAATAATATGTGGTCTGGTCATGGGACCAGACCACATATTATTCACCAAAACTGCAACCATTTTATGATTTATTGGTTGAAACAGGGGCTGAGTGCTGTGTTGTTGTCAAAAATAGTAACTAGAAACTGCATTGCATCTCAAAATTGAAATTTCCCAAAAGGTAACTGTGGTGAGACTGTCTTTGGAATTCTATTAGAATTATAGGAGACAAATCTCCTAACAGATTAGAAAACCACCATAGGCAGCTCAGTTGCACTGAAGTTGCAAGTCTAATGTGACTGGATTCATTGATCCAAACTCTTGAGTCTTGATTTTTTATATGAACACAAAACTGCGAATGTTCTAAGGCTTTAGAGTTGATAGGGATTTATGTTCATAAAAATTATGTGAGGACTATATTTTCAATTTATCTTGCAATCATAGCGTAAATATTTTTGTTGAAAATAAATACTTTTTTATTTGTATATATAAACTAAACATTTATAAAAAAGGATCTAAATTGAAATCACTAGAAATGGATGTACAATTATAGTACTAAAAAATACTCAAATCCCACCCCAAGTTTCATAATCTCAAAGAAACCTAGCAGATTTTCCCTCTGATTTACAGTAGATTGATAATGATATCGTAGTGCCTAACTAATTAGTAACAGCCATGTGGATGAGTAGACGCAGTAAGCGTTCAATGGGTTACACAATATTAGTGGATAGACTTTGTAGAAAAGGTTGTAAATGATAACTGGACCATGGTCTGAAAACGAGGCATCAGAATCACCTTTATTAACAATCCTCAAGATTATAAATCGAATATCATGTCTCTTCTAAGCATGATGTCCTCCCACCCAGAATGGCGACAGTAGAAGCCAATGTGTACAACACCTGGCATTGGAGCCGTAAATAATACTTTATCATACATACTATTGGCAGGAACATTAGTAATTTTGATTACGATAAATAAATACGTCTTACAACACTATAAAGTATATTTACACTAATACAGTACTTACATACAAGACGGTAAATATACACAAAAGATAGTACAAGGCGATCGATTTCAACCAGCTACACTGGTCATCATCAGAGAAATATATCTTTTGTGTATATTTACCGTCTTGTATGTGTAAGTACAGTATTAGTGTAGATATACTTTATAGTGTTGTAAGACGTATTATTTATCCTGCTTAGTTGTAACAACACGTATCATGCTTATAAAGAAATTATTTAATTTTGATTAATAATGATAACAATTTAGTATTTGTATAAAGTTATAAACCACGATTGGACTGTGAAATCCTATCTGAAGTTTTGCTAAATCCGATTATTTAAAAAAAATTATAAGATGATTATCCTGATAGTAATGATGTAATAACTTGTTTGTAAATAAAAGGAACTGGAAAATGAATGAAAAAACTTCACTCAAACCAGAAAACTTACTTCCACCCTTCTGTCGCAAAAGATCTCTATAATGACTGTTTTATTAAGTACCTGTCATACACCTGTTATCAGTTTGAGGTGTTAAGCCAATATTAGTTGAGTTAGTTTTAATTACTAATCCTTACTCCCGTTGCAGGATGAAGGAGGGGTATAAATGCTACGATAATCTTCGCAAACGTAAGGAGCGCACTGCAAAGCACCAGTCTTTAGATATGGCCCGGATCGTTTACAAGTGCTTCAAGCAGATCGACATTTCAGCTCGCAACCAATTCTTCGCCAATCACTTGATGTAAGTTTATTCTTAATCTTCTCACCAAATTATTAATAGTGGCGCAGTACACCACATATAATGAAAAAATTCGGTGTTTAGTGATAAAGCTATAGTACCCAAAAATCAATTAAGAACTAAAACCACTTTAATTTTCAATGTAAGGCAACAATAAAAAAAAAATTGTGGATCAAAGTTTTAAAAATAGATGAATAATTTATTTCTGTGTGTTCTTGTAGCCTTTATTGTTTTATCAACCAAAAATTATTTGGAAATGACACCCAAAATTAAAATCTACCTCTATTTTCAAATCTTAAAGAATTTTGATCGGTCATTTTGAAAAATCTTATTTGTTTTCAGCCTATACGTTAGTCGCCAAATTCTTATTTGTTTTCTAATTTGTGTCTTACTTAATTATAATTCTAAATTGCTAACTTTTAACTAATAGTTTGCTCGGATGTGCTCAGTAAAGTGGATATAAACAGTGATGCTATCGGGATCTGAGGGCAATGGCTGCCATGTGCTAAGCCTAGCTTCTCTTTACAAAAATCAGTGTTATTACTTACAAAATTCCCTAGGCTATGTAAATATAGCTCACAAATGATCTTCTTTGACTTGTTAATAAATATACTTGTACTTGTGGTCTCCTTTACTTTATTGTAGTGAGTAGAATGTGTTTTGTATTTACTCTGGATGTCAACAAAAGGTAGGTGTACAATTTCTAAGATTTCTTTAACTATTTGAATAAAATACAAAGTTACAGAGGAACAATACAATATTTATTTATCTATTAGTACAATTATGTTTCAAAAGGTTCTCAATTAAAGGGATTTACAATAATATACAACTCAGGGGGAACAGTTACAATGTGTGGCCTAGCCTAGAAGGTAAATGACAAATATATTGATAGGCCTTAAACTAAACGTTCATATTTTGGGTCCTAAGTGGGGTTTCTTTACAAATGAGGGCTCTTTTTCTCAGGGGGGAAGTATCGTGCTGACTTGAATAACGTTTGGATGATATTTGAAAGAATATTAAGTCCAATTAAGCTGATGTGTTGAAAAATTACAACAATGGAATTTTTTGGTTGTTGTCCAAAAGGAGAGTCCAATGGTTTCACTGACTTTATGAATGGTTAGAATACTCAAAATTAAATTTGGAAAGATAGTTCAATATAAAAAAATACTCTCTTGAGGTTACTTTAACTTTCAGAACATTAGGCTTGTTCTATTTAAATGTCTGTATTCTTTCCAGTCCCTAAATAGAATACAATGGAAGGAGTTTACCAATCTGCTTACAAATGTTCTTCGCTCAAATACCAGTTTTTGGGGGAAATCAAATAAAAAGGAGTGAATTTAAAGATGGTATTAATTGAGCAGTAAGTCCCTAATAAAATGAGCACCAAGCAATGCAAAACTTAGGCCATACTGGGAAATTAAAAATAGGAACTGTGTCCTTCACAGATTCTAGGTCTTAACACTATGGCATCTGGAGCAAGAAGAAAGATCTAGTAGAGATGAGGTCTGGAAGCATGGTCCATTGTTGAGAAGCACATGGTCACACAATTGTTAACACTGGTCACTGTAATTTAGATTCCTTAAGGACTATTTTTGAAAAGTATATTATATTAAATTTTAATTTTATTGCAATCCTCTCACATAAATTATATCTAAAATATTATTATTAACAAACATATTAAATTAAGTGAGTAGGCTATTATATGGGGATAGGCTATGAATAATTATTGGTGATTAAATTGATGAAATACATATTATTATACAATTGCATAGATAAATAACATTAAATACATAGAGGGGAATGTTTTCTGAGGAGTGATGATAAATGATGATTATTATTAGGCACAAACATGGGACAATTAATACAAATAACACATTTAGGGGAAATTAATTAATTAGTACATTTATAAGGAAACTTAAATATAAAATAACACGTAATAAGAAAATTATTACTAAATGATGAATGAATGACATGTAATACTATAATTATCTCCTCAGAAATCTGTATGATATGAAATTAAAGACAGATTTCGATCAAGTATGAAATGGAATACATGAATTATTTAGTATGAAATATATTTACAGCTAGTTATGAGGTACATTAAATGATTGATGTTGGTTGGTGATAGTACACTTCTTATTCTAAATTTACATAGACATAGGAACAATACATAAATGGGGAAATATGGGATGAGGGAATAAGATAGTTCATGACCGCACAAGGGGAATTGGGATTAAGGGAACATTTAATATAACAATTGTTTATTGGCATGGGGATGAAGTTCTTCACTCGCATAAAAACACTTTGGTTTATACACTGTTTGTTACAAGGGCAAAATTCACTGTTTATAATCATCGCATTTATAAATAAATTGTTATTCAACACTGTTTTGGGGAATAATCACACTGTTCACACTTGGGGAATAGGGAAGGGGTACGCACTCGCGGTTAAGGTTAATGACGATCTCCTCATTTAAAATGATTACACTTGATGGATGATGATGATGATGGACTATTTACACTGTTTTAAGAGTTTATGTTGTCAGGGTCTTCTTCACTATTTACTTTATCCTCTTCTATTATTGGTTCTATGTATCTTTTTAATGCAGATATGTGATATGGTCCAAATAAGATGTCTTCGTTTTCTCTGGTTACATGAAAAGTAGATTTTCCTAATATTTGCTTGATGACGAATGGTCCTTCGTAAACCTCGAAAAGCTTTGCAGTTTCTCCATAAATAGCTCGGGAGAGGGGATGTGATTTTATTAGCACTTTATCGTTTATCTTTAATGTTTGTGGTTTTCGATTCTGATTTAACTTTGCTGATCTTTTAATTCGTTTGGCATCTAACCTGCGTTTAGCGATGAGTAACTTCTGTTCTATTGGAGTATCAATTATGAATGGATTTTCAGACAAGTATTTTTCCCAAAAGCGGTGGTCTCGAACGCCGAATTGTAGTTCGTTAGGAGTGAATCCGGTCGATTCATGATATAATTCATTGAGGCATGCATTAATATCAGGAATATATTTCGCCCACTTCTTGTGTTGACGGGAGCAATAGGTGCGTAGACATCTCTTAACTTCTCGAATAGGTCTCTCGGCAAGGTTGTAGCATGGGTGGTACACTGGATTGAAGATTAATTCGATATCGTTCTGCTCCATTTTCTGGATGTATTCTCCGCTCTTGAATTGTGTTCCATTATCAGACTGGATTCTTTTAGGGTATCCATAATTTGGGAAATGTTGAGTGAATAATTTATTTAATATTGTTTTAGTGGTGGCTTTTTGCATAGGGTATAACTTGATGAATTTGGTGAAGATATCGATGACAATAAGTATATATTTAACGTTTGATACACTGGTAGGAAGAGGTCCGATGATATCAACGGCTAATTGTTCGTTCTTTCCTGTACATAGCACTCCTTTCGCTGTGGCCACCAGCGGTCGGTTGCTGATCTTACATTTCTGGCAGGTATCGCACATGGATAAATATTTCTTTATGGTTCGATTCATGTTTCGAAATATGAAGGTTTCTTGTAATAATTGAAAGCATTTCTTGGCTCCGCAATGTAGGTAGAATAGGTGACATTCCCAAATGAGGTCTTGAATCATGTAGTGAGGTACAGCAATTAACCATTTATTTTTCAGTTTTTGATAAAGGGTATTGTTATGAATGCGGAAATTATATGATAACTTTTGTGCGACCTCTGAATCTGGTTGTTTTTCTAATGTTTCAATTATGGGTTGGAGTTTGGTGTCTTCTCGCTGGAGTTGGGGTAAGTTTCTTAATGCGCTCTTCAGATTTTGATCGGGGATATTCTCAATGTAATGGATAGTTAATTCTCTTGGATTGTTGTATGAAATAGCGGATTGATCGATGGAGATGCGACTTAGCGTGTCTGCAGTGATGTTATCTGTACCTTTACAGTGGACAATTTTGAAGTTATATTCCTGTATGGTGAGTATCCATCTTGCCAAGCGATTATTCAATAATCGGCACGTTTTTAAGAAAGTGAGTGCGTGGTTATCTGTTATTATGGTTAATTTCGTTCCCAGGACAATGTATCGAGACTTTTGTAAACAATAAATGATGGCAAGGAGTTCCTTTTCAGTGGTGGTATACCTTTGTTCGACTGGTTGTAACGTTCTCGACATAAACATTATGGCAGCTTTCTCACCATTTTCTCGTAGTTGATATAAATGTCCGCCTATAGCATAGTCAGAAGCGTCAGTTTGTAAGAAGAATTCTTTAGATGGGTCTGGGTGTTTTAAGACGTTGGTTTCCAGAAATAGTTGTTTAATCTTCCTAAAGGTGACATCATCTTCTTTAGTCCAGATAAATTTGTTCTTCTTTGAAGTTAATCGCATTAATGGTTGTGTGGTTGCAGAGAATTTATCTATGAATTTATTATAATAATTTATGCTGCCAAGGAAAGCTTTAAGTTGAGTTCTGTTTTTTGGTGTAGGGAAATTTAGTATCGGTTCTACTTTGCTCTGGTCCATGTGGAGTCCATCGTTAGTTAAGGTGTATCCCAGAAATGGTACAGAATTTTGGCAAAACTTTGATTTATTAAATCGAATGGTCATGTTGGCTTCTTCTAATTTGCTGAATATGTACTCTAGATGTTTCATGTGAGACTCGAAATCGGGTGAAATTATGCAGATGTCGTCAACGTAGATTGCAGTAAAATTCTCAGCTTCAGAATCGAATACGTTGTCTAGCGCTCGAACTAAAGCAGCTTGTGATGTAGAGATACCAAATGGTGTCACAGTGTACTGGTATATTTTACCTCTGAATTGGAATGCCGTATATTGTTTGGAATTTTCTGTTAATGGTATTTGCCAATATGATGCGGTCAGATCGATACTACTTATAAATTTTGCATTTTTTCATTTTCCAAGGATCTCATTTACACTTCTGTTACATTCAAAATCAGGTATTATAATTTCGTTTGCTTTTCGAGCGTCAAGGCATAGTCGTATTTCTCCCGTCTTCTTAATGACTGGAATTATCGGGTTGATAAAAGTGCTTTTACTCCTCTCAATTACACCTAAGGATTCCATTCTGTCGATCTCTTGTTGTACTGCATCTTGATATTGTTGAGGTACAGGATAAGTAGTGCTTTTAAAATGTTGTGGATTATCTACTCGTAACTCATGAGAATATTTGTTGCATATGCCTGGTTGTTCGGAGAAAACATGTTTATACTTATTTAATAACTGACTTAAAATTGTTTGTTCTTCTTTCTTGATATAATCATTTGATGCTAAAGATGTATTAATTTCTTCTTGTGTCAATGTGCTGTCGTTTATTGGGTTTGTTTGTAATTCGTTGAAGTTGTATGCTGTGCTATCATATTTATCATATATTAAATCATCATTGTACTCATCGTACATCATATTATCAAAATTATTATTCATATTATTATTTGGCCTATGGCTATTATTAATTATTATTTGACACAACTGTCCTTCGTGATGACACATATTAAACTTCATAGTAACATTATCATTATTGATTTTCATATTTATTTCGTTTGTGTTGAAATTTATATCCATTTTGAGGGCAGATAGAACACCGACTCCGAGAATTATGGGTTTTATTAAATGTGGCACTATCAAATATTCAATTAGCATCGTATGTTTATTAATGGTAGTGGGAACGTATATTGTGCGGGAAACACGTTTAGACTTTTCTCCAACAGCTGTTTTGATAACGGTATTGTTCACTGGTAATTCTTCAAATGGCTGTAGCTTCATTTTATTTTCGTTGAACCAAGCTTCGGCTATACAAGTTACAGAAGAACCGGAATCAATTAAGGCATTAGTGCTGATATTGTTTAATGTTATATTGATTTCTGGACAGTTAATTTGTGTATAATTTGAATTGACATCATTTTCGTACTCATCTTCTAAAAGGAAATTTTTATCACATATTATGTTGTTGGACTGCATAAGATTTATAGAGTGATTGATAGTTTGACCGAGGATAGTGTAAGTAGGCGCTGTATTTAATGGGTAATCGCATGACAACATAACCCTTTCTCGGCCGTGGTCTACAGCGCCGAGTCGTTTCCCTGTCTCGTTTGAGACGGTGAGGAACGTGGACTAGCAGTATTGTTGTTACTTGAATGATGGCTCATTGGAGATACAGTTGGAGCATTAGGTGGATTGGGATTCTGTCTAAATATGGCGCAGAGTTGATTCTGTTCGTTGGTAGGGTGTTGACGATCATTTTTGTAGTTTTGTTCATAGTTTCTGGGATGATATTGCTCACGTTGATACGGCTTGTTGTCATGGTGACTTCTATGGTATTGCTGGTTGTTGTTACCATTATTCCTGTAATTTTGTTGATTTCGATACGAAGAGTTGTTTGAAGGGTATTTGTTTTGCTGGTAACTATGGTAATTGTTCATTTTTGGTTGATAGGCCCGTTGGTTAGCATATCGATCGTTGTAATTCTGTTGGTTCGAAGTGGTTGGGCTAGCTGGTCGGTTGTTTTGCTGGTTGTTGTGGTTCCTGGCTTTCTTAGGTCCATCTTTTATGTCTTCTTTCTGCAGTAGTCTTTCCATCGCTCGGATCGTGGTGATGTTCTGTACGCTTATGCTGTCTTGGATTATTGCGTCAAATCGCTCCGCCATAAGAGTCACTATCTCCTCTTCACTTAGGCTGGGTGTCATCGATTGTAATAACAATACTCTTTCTGTCAAGTACTCCGTCCGGCTTAACGTTCCGTTGGCTCTATACTTCTCCGATTCGATTTTTGCTTTAATTCCTCGTTGGACTGCCTGGCTCCAGTATTTGAGTTCGAATTCTCTCGCAAAATGTTCCCAATCAATAATTTCACTTTTTATCAGCTGTAGCCATCGTGATGCTGGTCCTTCGAATGATGTCTCAAGCAGGTCTTTCAGGTACTCAGTTGAGTCGCAACATTGATTCCTTTCGATTCCTCGTTCGTAATACCTTCTCAATTTGTATAAATATTCATTTGGATTGCCGCTCCGTCCATTAAATTTCGGCATTAGACGATCATTGGCTTCGCTTCCACTGCATATTACTTTGATTTGTCCGGCCATTCCATTTAATTGATTTGCTTGCTTCAGATTGGTTACTTCAGTTTCACATTTGTTTAAATTTTGATTCAAGGTTTGGATTTCAATTTGTTGTGCCTCAATTAGTTTTGTTTGCAAGCTAATTTTGGGGATAACTTCATTTTTAAGTGCTGTTAGGTTTGCTTTTGAATTACGTTCATTATCCAATTGAGTTTTGACAGTTAATTCTTCTATTTTCAGATCAAAATTTTGCTTGTGCTCTTCCAGATGAGTTTTGACAGTAGATATAATATTTTCCTGATATTGTTTAGTTTCAAACTCGGCAGCGATTTGTTGTTGTGAGATACTGTCCAACACGAATTGCCTCATTTGAGTTTGTGAATTTTCAATTCTGAGTATTAATTTGTCCGTTAATTTTGCAGTTTCTTCAGATTGGGCATTTTGGGTCATTTTGATGGCATTAATTTCTGATCGAATTTCGATTTGGTTTTCTCTTGTTTCTTGTATCTGGGATTCGAAAGCATTTCGACAGGCTTGAATTTCCTGTTGAGTTTCGTTGGTCTTATCGTGGATGATTTTGGTCAATTCGGTCTTGGTTTGATTTATTTGTTGTTGGAAATTTGCATTAATCGTCTGGATTCCAGATTTAGTTTCTTGTATTTCAGATTTTAATTCAGATTCGATTTTGGCGCTGGTCTGTTCAATTTTCGTATTTAAATCGATACTAGTTTGTTCAAATTTGTTATTTAAATCAAGACTAGTTTGTTCAATTTTCGTATTGGTTTGCTCAATTTTGTTTCCTAAATTTGTCATAAGGGCGACAAGCATATTCATATCGATTGCAGGTGTCGGTGTAGTCGGGTTTGTAACATTTAATCCGCTAGTTGCATCGTCTGTGTGTGCATCAGTCATCGAGCGCGAGGAATGAATCAGCGTTGACTTGTTCAATGAGCTAGCGATACGTCCTCGTTCATTCTGATCAATGAATCCAGTTCGGGAACCTTCGGGTGTGTCCGTCAGCGTTCGGGTCGGTCGGCTGGCGATATTTTGCTCTGGCGTTGAGAAAGCAGAGTTAGCGTCTAAGGGCAGGCTGAGAGAGAAATCTCGCGTAGAGGTTGCGAAATCGACGTTCTCTGATTGGCTGATGGGGTCAGTGTAGGTTTGGCGGTCTTTGCTTTTGGGCGTTTCGTCCTCGTTCTGCGCAACATGGCGGCTGTTGGTTTCATCGTCGCTCGAATCGGCGTCTGCTGCGGGGTAGTTTCGTGTTTTCCGTAGATTGTACTTGTTTTCGGCCATCGTGTGTTCGTTTTATTATAATATGCGAGATAGTTAAATATGCGGTACCTTTATACACTGTTATTATTGGTGGGGAGGGAAACAATTACGGGAACTTAATATTAAATATGGTCTTATTCTAGGCTTACTCTAGTTGAGGATTGCAATGTTTATCAACTGTTATTCAAGCCAGTACGTTGGGTCGCCAAATTCTTATTTGTTTAGCCTTACGTTGGGTGCCAAATTCTTATTTGTTTTCAGCCTATACGTTAGTCGCCAAATTCTTATTTGTTTTCTAATTTGTGTCTTACTTAATTATAATTCTAAATTGCTAACTTTTAACTAATAGTTTGCTCGGATGTGCTCAGTAAAAGTGGATATAAACAGTGATGCTATCGGGATCTGAGGGCAATGGCTGCCATGTGCTAAGCCTAGCTTCTCTTTACAAAAATCAGTGTTATTACTTACAAAATTCCCTAGGCTATGTAAGTATAGCTCACAAATGATCTTCTTTGACTTGTTAATAAATATACTTGTACTTGTGGTCTCCTTTACTTTATTGTAGTGAGTAGAATGTGTTTTGTATTTACTCTGGATGTCAACAAAAGGTAGGTGTACAATTTCTAAGATTTCTTTAACTATTTGAATAAAATACAAAGTTACAGAGGAACAATACAATATTTATTTATCTATTAGTACAATTATGTTTCAAAAGGTTCTCAATTAAAGGGATTTACAATAATATACAACTCAGGGGGAACAGTTACAATGTGTGGCCTAGCCTAGAAGGTAAATGACAAATATATTGATAGGCCTTAAACTAAACGTTCATATTTTGGGTCCTAAGTGGGGTTTCTTTACAAATGAGGGCTCTTTTTCTCAGGGGGGAAGTATCGTGCTGACTTGAATAACGTTTGGATGATATTTGAAAGAATATTAAGTCCAATTAAGCTGATGTGTTGAAAAATTACAACAATGGAATTTTTTGGTTGTTGTCCAAAAGGAGAGTCCAATGGTTTCACTGACTTTATGAATGGTTAGAATACTCAAAATTAAATTTGGAAAGATAGTTCAATATAAAAAAATACTCTCTTGAGGTTACTTTAACTTTCAGAACATTAGGCTTGTTCTATTTAAATGTCTGTATTCTTTCCAGTCCCTAAATAGAATACAATGGAAGGAGTTTACCAATCTGCTTACAAATGTTCTTCGCTCAAATACCAGTTTTTGGGGGAAATCAAATAAAAAGGAGTGAATTTAAAGATGGTATTAATTGAGCAGTAAGTCCCTAATAAAATGAGCACCAAGCAATGCAAAACTTAGGCCATACTGGGAAATTAAAAATAGGAACTGTGTCCTTCACAGATTCTAGGTCTTAACACTATGGCATCTGGAGCAAGAAGAAAGATCTAGTAGAGATGAGGTCTGGAAGCATGGTCCATTGTTGAGAAGCACATGGTCACACAATTGTTAACACTGGTCACTGTAATTTAGATTCCTTAAGGACTATTTTTGAAAAGTATATTATATTAAATTTTAATTTTATTGCAATCCTCTCACATAAATTATATCTAAAATATTATTATTAACAAACATATTAAATTAAGTGAGTAGGCTATTATATGGGGATAGGCTATGAATAATTATTGGTGATTAAATTGATGAAATACATATTATTATACAATTGCATAGATAAATAACATTAAATACATAGAGGGGAATGTTTTCTGAGGAGTGATGATAAATGATGATTATTATTAGGCACAAACATGGGACAATTAATACAAATAACACATTTAGGGGAAATTAATTAATTAGTACATTTATAAGGAAACTTAAATATAAAATAACACGTAATAAGAAAATTATTACTAAATGATGAATGAATGACATGTAATACTATAATTATCTCCTCAGAAATCTGTATGATATGAAATTAAAGACAGATTTCGATCAAGTATGAAATGGAATACATGAATTATTTAGTATGAAATATATTTACAGCTAGTTATGAGGTACATTAAATGATTGATGTTGGTTGGTGATAGTACACTTCTTATTCTAAATTTACATAGACATAGGAACAATACATAAATGGGGAAATATGGGATGAGGGAATAAGATAGTTCATGACCGCACAAGGGGAATTGGGATTAAGGGAACATTTAATATAACAATTGTTTATTGGCATGGGGATGAAGTTCTTCACTCGCATAAAAACACTTTGGTTTATACACTGTTTGTTACAAGGGCAAAATTCACTGTTTATAATCATCGCATTTATAAATAAATTGTTATTCAACACTGTTTTGGGGAATAATCACACTGTTCACACTTGGGGAATAGGGAAGGGGTACGCACTCGCGGTTAAGGTTAATGACGATCTCCTCATTTAAAATGATTACACTTGATGGATGATGATGATGATGGACTATTTACACTGTTTTAAGAGTTTATGTTGTCAGGGTCTTCTTCACTATTTACTTTATCCTCTTCTATTATTGGTTCTATGTATCTTTTTAATGCAGATATGTGATATGGTCCAAATAAGATGTCTTCGTTTTCTCTGGTTACATGAAAAGTAGATTTTCCTAATATTTGCTTGATGACGAATGGTCCTTCGTAAACCTCGAAAAGCTTTGCAGTTTCTCCATAAATAGCTCGGGAGAGGGGATGTGATTTTATTAGCACTTTATCGTTTATCTTTAATGTTTGTGGTTTTCGATTCTGATTTAACTTTGCTGATCTTTTAATTCGTTTGGCATCTAACCTGCGTTTAGCGATGAGTAACTTCTGTTCTATTGGAGTATCAATTATGAATGGATTTTCAGACAAGTATTTTTCCCAAAAGCGGTGGTCTCGAACGCCGAATTGTAGTTCGTTAGGAGTGAATCCGGTCGATTCATGATATAATTCATTGAGGCATGCATTAATATCAGGAATATATTTCGCCCACTTCTTGTGTTGACGGGAGCAATAGGTGCGTAGACATCTCTTAACTTCTCGAATAGGTCTCTCGGCAAGGTTGTAGCATGGGTGGTACACTGGATTGAAGATTAATTCGATATCGTTCTGCTCCATTTTCTGGATGTATTCTCCGCTCTTGAATTGTGTTCCATTATCAGACTGGATTCTTTTAGGGTATCCATAATTTGGGAAATGTTGAGTGAATAATTTATTTAATATTGTTTTAGTGGTGGCTTTTTGCATAGGGTATAACTTGATGAATTTGGTGAAGATATCGATGACAATAAGTATATATTTAACGTTTGATACACTGGTAGGAAGAGGTCCGATGATATCAACGGCTAATTGTTCGTTCTTTCCTGTACATAGCACTCCTTTCGCTGTGGCCACCAGCGGTCGGTTGCTGATCTTACATTTCTGGCAGGTATCGCACATGGATAAATATTTCTTTATGGTTCGATTCATGTTTCGAAATATGAAGGTTTCTTGTAATAATTGAAAGCATTTCTTGGCTCCGCAATGTAGGTAGAATAGGTGACATTCCCAAATGAGGTCTTGAATCATGTAGTGAGGTACAGCAATTAACCATTTATTTTTCAGTTTTTGATAAAGGGTATTGTTATGAATGCGGAAATTATATGATAACTTTTGTGCGACCTCTGAATCTGGTTGTTTTTCTAATGTTTCAATTATGGGTTGGAGTTTGGTGTCTTCTCGCTGGAGTTGGGGTAAGTTTCTTAATGCGCTCTTCAGATTTTGATCGGGGATATTCTCAATGTAATGGATAGTTAATTCTCTTGGATTGTTGTATGAAATAGCGGATTGATCGATGGAGATGCGACTTAGCGTGTCTGCAGTGATGTTATCTGTACCTTTACAGTGGACAATTTTGAAGTTATATTCCTGTATGGTGAGTATCCATCTTGCCAAGCGATTATTCAATAATCGGCACGTTTTTAAGAAAGTGAGTGCGTGGTTATCTGTTATTATGGTTAATTTCGTTCCCAGGACAATGTATCGAGACTTTTGTAAACAATAAATGATGGCAAGGAGTTCCTTTTCAGTGGTGGTATACCTTTGTTCGACTGGTTGTAACGTTCTCGACATAAACATTATGGCAGCTTTCTCACCATTTTCTCGTAGTTGATATAAATGTCCGCCTATAGCATAGTCAGAAGCGTCAGTTTGTAAGAAGAATTCTTTAGATGGGTCTGGGTGTTTTAAGACGTTGGTTTCCAGAAATAGTTGTTTAATCTTCCTAAAGGTGACATCATCTTCTTTAGTCCAGATAAATTTGTTCTTCTTTGAAGTTAATCGCATTAATGGTTGTGTGGTTGCAGAGAATTTATCTATGAATTTATTATAATAATTTATGCTGCCAAGGAAAGCTTTAAGTTGAGTTCTGTTTTTTGGTGTAGGGAAATTTAGTATCGGTTCTACTTTGCTCTGGTCCATGTGGAGTCCATCGTTAGTTAAGGTGTATCCCAGAAATGGTACAGAATTTTGGCAAAACTTTGATTTATTAAATCGAATGGTCATGTTGGCTTCTTCTAATTTGCTGAATATGTACTCTAGATGTTTCATGTGAGACTCGAAATCGGGTGAAATTATGCAGATGTCGTCAACGTAGATTGCAGTAAAATTCTCAGCTTCAGAATCGAATACGTTGTCTAGCGCTCGAACTAAAGCAGCTTGTGATGTAGAGATACCAAATGGTGTCACAGTGTACTGGTATATTTTACCTCTGAATTGGAATGCCGTATATTGTTTGGAATTTTCTGTTAATGGTATTTGCCAATATGATGCGGTCAGATCGATACTACTTATAAATTTTGCATTTTTTCATTTTCCAAGGATCTCATTTACACTTCTGTTACATTCAAAATCAGGTATTATAATTTCGTTTGCTTTTCGAGCGTCAAGGCATAGTCGTATTTCTCCCGTCTTCTTAATGACTGGAATTATCGGGTTGATAAAAGTGCTTTTACTCCTCTCAATTACACCTAAGGATTCCATTCTGTCGATCTCTTGTTGTACTGCATCTTGATATTGTTGAGGTACAGGATAAGTAGTGCTTTTAAAATGTTGTGGATTATCTACTCGTAACTCATGAGAATATTTGTTGCATATGCCTGGTTGTTCGGAGAAAACATGTTTATACTTATTTAATAACTGACTTAAAATTGTTTGTTCTTCTTTCTTGATATAATCATTTGATGCTAAAGATGTATTAATTTCTTCTTGTGTCAATGTGCTGTCGTTTATTGGGTTTGTTTGTAATTCGTTGAAGTTGTATGCTGTGCTATCATATTTATCATATATTAAATCATCATTGTACTCATCGTACATCATATTATCAAAATTATTATTCATATTATTATTTGGCCTATGGCTATTATTAATTATTATTTGACACAACTGTCCTTCGTGATGACACATATTAAACTTCATAGTAACATTATCATTATTGATTTTCATATTTATTTCGTTTGTGTTGAAATTTATATCCATTTTGAGGGCAGATAGAACACCGACTCCGAGAATTATGGGTTTTATTAAATGTGGCACTATCAAATATTCAATTAGCATCGTATGTTTATTAATGGTAGTGGGAACGTATATTGTGCGGGAAACACGTTTAGACTTTTCTCCAACAGCTGTTTTGATAACGGTATTGTTCACTGGTAATTCTTCAAATGGCTGTAGCTTCATTTTATTTTCGTTGAACCAAGCTTCGGCTATACAAGTTACAGAAGAACCGGAATCAATTAAGGCATTAGTGCTGATATTGTTTAATGTTATATTGATTTCTGGACAGTTAATTTGTGTATAATTTGAATTGACATCATTTTCGTACTCATCTTCTAAAAGGAAATTTTTATCACATATTATGTTGTTGGACTGCATAAGATTTATAGAGTGATTGATAGTTTGACCGAGGATAGTGTAAGTAGGCGCTGTATTTAATGGGTAATCGCATGACAACATAACCCTTTCTCGGCCGTGGTCTACAGCGCCGAGTCGTTTCCCTGTCTCGTTTGAGACGGTGAGGAACGTGGACTAGCAGTATTGTTGTTACTTGAATGATGGCTCATTGGAGATACAGTTGGAGCATTAGGTGGATTGGGATTCTGTCTAAATATGGCGCAGAGTTGATTCTGTTCGTTGGTAGGGTGTTGACGATCATTTTTGTAGTTTTGTTCATAGTTTCTGGGATGATATTGCTCACGTTGATACGGCTTGTTGTCATGGTGACTTCTATGGTATTGCTGGTTGTTGTTACCATTATTCCTGTAATTTTGTTGATTTCGATACGAAGAGTTGTTTGAAGGGTATTTGTTTTGCTGGTAACTATGGTAATTGTTCATTTTTGGTTGATAGGCCCGTTGGTTAGCATATCGATCGTTGTAATTCTGTTGGTTCGAAGTGGTTGGGCTAGCTGGTCGGTTGTTTTGCTGGTTGTTGTGGTTCCTGGCTTTCTTAGGTCCATCTTTTATGTCTTCTTTCTGCAGTAGTCTTTCCATCGCTCGGATCGTGGTGATGTTCTGTACGCTTATGCTGTCTTGGATTATTGCGTCAAATCGCTCCGCCATAAGAGTCACTATCTCCTCTTCACTTAGGCTGGGTGTCATCGATTGTAATAACAATACTCTTTCTGTCAAGTACTCCGTCCGGCTTAACGTTCCGTTGGCTCTATACTTCTCCGATTCGATTTTTGCTTTAATTCCTCGTTGGACTGCCTGGCTCCAGTATTTGAGTTCGAATTCTCTCGCAAAATGTTCCCAATCAATAATTTCACTTTTTATCAGCTGTAGCCATCGTGATGCTGGTCCTTCGAATGATGTCTCAAGCAGGTCTTTCAGGTACTCAGTTGAGTCGCAACATTGATTCCTTTCGATTCCTCGTTCGTAATACCTTCTCAATTTGTATAAATATTCATTTGGATTGCCGCTCCGTCCATTAAATTTCGGCATTAGACGATCATTGGCTTCGCTTCCACTGCATATTACTTTGATTTGTCCGGCCATTCCATTTAATTGATTTGCTTGCTTCAGATTGGTTACTTCAGTTTCACATTTGTTTAAATTTTGATTCAAGGTTTGGATTTCAATTTGTTGTGCCTCAATTAGTTTTGTTTGCAAGCTAATTTTGGGGATAACTTCATTTTTAAGTGCTGTTAGGTTTGCTTTTGAATTACGTTCATTATCCAATTGAGTTTTGACAGTTAATTCTTCTATTTTCAGATCAAAATTTTGCTTGTGCTCTTCCAGATGAGTTTTGACAGTAGATATAATATTTTCCTGATATTGTTTAGTTTCAAACTCGGCAGCGATTTGTTGTTGTGAGATACTGTCCAACACGAATTGCCTCATTTGAGTTTGTGAATTTTCAATTCTGAGTATTAATTTGTCCGTTAATTTTGCAGTTTCTTCAGATTGGGCATTTTGGGTCATTTTGATGGCATTAATTTCTGATCGAATTTCGATTTGGTTTTCTCTTGTTTCTTGTATCTGGGATTCGAAAGCATTTCGACAGGCTTGAATTTCCTGTTGAGTTTCGTTGGTCTTATCGTGGATGATTTTGGTCAATTCGGTCTTGGTTTGATTTATTTGTTGTTGGAAATTTGCATTAATCGTCTGGATTCCAGATTTAGTTTCTTGTATTTCAGATTTTAATTCAGATTCGATTTTGGCGCTGGTCTGTTCAATTTTCGTATTTAAATCGATACTAGTTTGTTCAAATTTGTTATTTAAATCAAGACTAGTTTGTTCAATTTTCGTATTGGTTTGCTCAATTTTGTTTCCTAAATTTGTCATAAGGGCGACAAGCATATTCATATCGATTGCAGGTGTCGGTGTAGTCGGGTTTGTAACATTTAATCCGCTAGTTGCATCGTCTGTGTGTGCATCAGTCATCGAGCGCGAGGAATGAATCAGCGTTGACTTGTTCAATGAGCTAGCGATACGTCCTCGTTCATTCTGATCAATGAATCCAGTTCGGGAACCTTCGGGTGTGTCCGTCAGCGTTCGGGTCGGTCGGCTGGCGATATTTTGCTCTGGCGTTGAGAAAGCAGAGTTAGCGTCTAAGGGCAGGCTGAGAGAGAAATCTCGCGTAGAGGTTGCGAAATCGACGTTCTCTGATTGGCTGATGGGGTCAGTGTAGGTTTGGCGGTCTTTGCTTTTGGGCGTTTCGTCCTCGTTCTGCGCAACATGGCGGCTGTTGGTTTCATCGTCGCTCGAATCGGCGTCTGCTGCGGGGTAGTTTCGTGTTTTCCGTAGATTGTACTTGTTTTCGGCCATCGTGTGTTCGTTTTATTATAATATGCGAGATAGTTAAATATGCGGTACCTTTATACACTGTTATTATTGGTGGGGAGGGAAACAATTACGGGAACTTAATATTAAATATGGTCTTATTCTAGGCTTACTCTAGTTGAGGATTGCAATGTTTATCAACTGTTATTCAAGCCAGTACGTTGGGTCGCCAAATTCTTATTTGTTTAGCCTTACGTTGGGCGCCAAATTCTTATTTGTTTTCAGCCTATACGTTAGTCGCCAAATTCTTATTTGTTTTCTAATTTGTGTCTTACTTAATTATAATTCTAAATTGCTAACTTTTAACTAATAGTTTGCTCGGATGTGCTCAGTAAAAGTGGATATAAACAGTGATGCTATCGGGATCTGAGGGCAATGGCTGCCATGTGCTAAGCCTAGCTTCTCTTTACAAAAATCAGTGTTATTACTTACAAAATTCCCTAGGCTATGTAAGTATAGCTCACAAATGATCTTCTTTGACTTGTTAATAAATATACTTGTACTTGTGGTCTCCTTTACTTTATTGTAGTGAGTAGAATGTGTTTTGTATTTACTCTGGATGTCAACAAAAGGTAGGTGTACAATTTCTAAGATTTCTTTAACTATTTGAATAAAATACAAAGTTACAGAGGAACAATACAATATTTATTTATCTATTAGTACAATTATGTTTCAAAAGGTTCTCAATTAAAGGGATTTACAATAATATACAACTCAGGGGGAACAGTTACAATGTGTGGCCTAGCCTAGAAGGTAAATGACAAATATATTGATAGGCCTTAAACTAAACGTTCATATTTTGGGTCCTAAGTGGGGTTTCTTTACAAATGAGGGCTCTTTTTCTCAGGGGGGAAGTATCGTGCTGACTTGAATAACGTTTGGATGATATTTGAAAGAATATTAAGTCCAATTAAGCTGATGTGTTGAAAAATTACAACAATGGAATTTTTTGGTTGTTGTCCAAAAGGAGAGTCCAATGGTTTCACTGACTTTATGAATGGTTAGAATACTCAAAATTAAATTTGGAAAGATAGTTCAATATAAAAAAATACTCTCTTGAGGTTACTTTAACTTTCAGAACATTAGGCTTGTTCTATTTAAATGTCTGTATTCTTTCCAGTCCCTAAATAGAATACAATGGAAGGAGTTTACCAATCTGCTTACAAATGTTCTTCGCTCAAATACCAGTTTTTGGGGGAAATCAAATAAAAAGGAGTGAATTTAAAGATGGTATTAACTGAGCAGTAAGTCCCTAATAAAATGAGCACCAAGCAATGCAAAACTTAGGCCATACTGGGAAATTAAAAATAGGAACTGTGTCCTTCACAGATTCTAGGTCTTAACACTATGGCATCTGGAGCAAGAAGAAAGATCTAGTAGAGATGAGGTCTGGAAGCATGGTCCATTGTTGAGAAGCACATGGTCACACAATTGTTAACACTGGTCACTGTGATTTAGATTCCTTAAGGACTATTTTTGAAAAGTATATTATATTAAATTTTAATTTTATTGCAATCCTCTCACATAAATTATATCTAAAATATTATTATTAACAAACATATTAAATTAAGTGAGTAGGCTATTATATGGGGATATGCTATGAATAATTATTGGTGATTAAATTGATGAAATACATATTATTATACAATTGCATAGATAAATAAACATTAAATACATAGAGGGGAATGTTTTCTGAGGAGTGATGATAAATGATGATTATTATGAGGCATAGACATGGGACAATTAACACATATAACACATTTAGGGGAAATTAATTAATTAGTACATTTATATGGAAACTTAAATATAAAATAACACATAATAAGAAAATTATCACTAAATGATGAATGAATGAACATGTAATACTATAAAAATGGCTGCCATACGAAGCCCACATTTATATTTCGAATGGGTCTGGTTCTTAAATTGGTCTATGATTCCGATGAAAAAGTGTGCCAAAGGATTTAGCTTTATCATAAAATGCTTTATATTTTTGGATACCTTGTCCACTACAGTAATAGCCCGCTAATCCGGCATCTGATGGTCCGGCACTTTCAATAATCCGGCATCGGTCAAAGGGTTCTACAAAAAAATTGTTGCAAATTATATAAACCTTTTGGGCGCGTTCTGCAGAGTTCGGCTGCGATCAGCAGAGTTCACGGGCAATCAGCAGGAGTAACTGTACTGTACGTATTAAAACATAATACTGTAAATCTATTTTCTGGTTGAAATGTTGTTTTGTTCTTAACATTTTCTATCACTACCAAAATCAGAGAAAGCACAGAATTATGGCCAGCTAACCAATGATTTCCGTTTGACTCTCTATTTTAAGTGGTATTCTCACAATAACAGCTATTTTTAGACAGCGCTCAGTTATCCGGCATTTCCGGTAACCCGACACCACTAAAGTCCCAAACGTGCCAGAGTAGCGAGCATCTATTGCATAAGGTTTTGTGAAAGCAAACGTAGTCTCTCCTATTAATTTTGTTCTTACATTTGTATTTTTACAATTTTTAACCTAATCGTGTAAAATGCACGTTCCAGGCACCTTGTGAAGTGTGAGTCAGAAATCAAAAGTCTTCTGAAAGCGCTGGCCTCGCTGAAACAGCAAGTGAACAGGAGTCAAGGAGAGGTTATGAGGTGCCATTATCTGCGGCAGAAGGAAACCTGGGCCCTGGTCAAGAGACTCGCTGGTCAGGTCAGTAATCGACTCGTGGTTTTATCGTTTACATTCGTTGGCGTTAGAGCAATTTTATTTCCGTAGGAAACTGGGGAATTTAAAAATAATGGAATACTTATAATATGACATATTGACACTGAATATAGTGTTTTGATTGACAAAAAATGAAGGTACTGTACAGTACGAATTAGACAGTCATTTGCTAGACCTACTAGTGATGTGGGCTGGAAATATTCCTGGGAAGGAACTTATAAAATGGGAATGTTTCGTCTGCCAAAGGTAAACATGAAACTTTACAGGCCAAAGGGGCAAAGTCCTAATGGATTTTCAAATATGTACTGAATATTTAAACTCTTAGGAATCATGCCAAACATTTGAATACACAACATAATTAAAAATAATTTGTGAACATTACTTTGATTTTTGTTTACTCAAGTCCATTTAAAATATGTTGATTTAGTTAGAGTTTTCAAAACAATTTACAGGCATAGTTTGATGTCCTGTGTGTTTTTTTTTGTTCGGCCCACCAACCAACCACCAGAATTTATTTCCTTTTGCATTTTACTCCTAATAAGTTAGATTAGGTTGGGTTACCATAGCTAAATATGAGTATACTGGTAGGTTATTTTTACTTTATTTACAAAATACCCCCATAGCAGCAAACCTGCGTACTCAGTGAATTTCCAATGAATATATATGTAACTTAATACCATATAAAGCCACATACCAAGTTTCATCAATGTACATTTATAAATAAACGATTTATGACATTTTAATTATTCTCCATAAGAATAACATGGCGGCTGAGTATGCAAGGTTGCTGAAGCAAGGAACACAAAAAATGGGGTTTTATACAAATATCAATATAAATCAAGTAGGTAAAGCCACATACTAAATTTTATTAATTTATGTTCAAAATTAAGGGAGATAACACGTTACTTATTCTCCATAAGAATAACATGGGGGGGTATGCAGGTTTGCTGCTACGGGAACTATCGGCTAAAAAATGTTTTTTAGTGCAAATATCAATAGACCACAATGATATGAAGCAATATATCAAGTTTCATCAGGATAAGTTGATAAATAAATAAGCGATATATACTATTTTTCTTATTCTCCAGAAGAATAACATTGGACAACATACTGTGTTTAGCACTTACAATATCTCTGTAACAATTTGACATAGAGCAATGATCAAAACACCAAATTGTGTGTCTTTTTAAGCTGATTCTAATGGAAAAAACTAAAATTTGACTTTTTCCAAAATTATATGTAAAAAACTCAAAAAACCCATTTTTGGGGTACAAAACCCCTTCAAAATACTCCTTCGGAGAGGTCGATATGTCTGGTTTCCAAACTTAAAGTCATAAATGCTGCTTTACACGTTTATACCAAATTTTGTCAAAATCGCATTATTTTTAGGAGAGTTATCGTGCTCACGGACACACACACACACACACACACACACACACACACACACACACACACACACACACACACACACGCAGTTTTGAACGAATGGTGTTTGTGGCATCTGGGGACCTCAAAACTAAAAGTTATCATGGTCCCGGGCTTAGGTCTTACCATGCCGACTACGGTAATAGCTTCTTCCCTATAGGGGAAATTCGCTAAAAACAGTTATTATGTTAGTTTTTTTTGCGATGCCAGGACTTTCTGGCGGTGATTCAAGAAATTTCTCTAGTACATCGTTTCTCCCCTGAGCTGCACAACTTTGTACGCTGTGTTTAGTTGAGGTAAACCTAACCTAGTACTAGTAGGCTGCCACACTTTATTGTAACCCTCGGTAATTCATAAATTTGGCTATTCAATTACTCGTAGGTCCTAAATCTGTGAAATTATCCAGAGTTTACTGTAGTTGAAATTTTCCTGTGATTTACTTTTAAGAACATGTAGTAGTATTGTGGTGAAATTTTTAATATATTATACCATAAACATATTAAAACTAGACCATTGCTGTCCCAATCTGAATTTGCTGGAATAAAGAGTGTCAAAAATGCCTTTAGTCCTTTTGCACAACTGTGAGCTAAAGGGTTTATAAATCTGTGCAGATTTCATAGTTGAGAATCTCAGATGTGATTAAAATTTAAATCACTCTCAACGATACAACTTAAAAATCGTATATTTTAAATATAATCCAGAAATATGCTTGAAAGTAATAGCTTTTGCAAGAGTTACAATACAATTTTCTTGCATGAAGAAACTACTCTAGTGTCAAATTTCCCCTTTCCTCTTGTAAAATCCTGTTTACCCAATACATGTTTTTAGACAAGTACCTGGTGAGAATGTGATTTGTGTTTCAGAACAACCCAGAGTCCCTGGCCGCCAGCAGTTTGTCTCTCAACATCCCCTCCCCCTCCCCCTCTCAGGCTTCCCCCCTGCCCCCTCCCCTGCCGCCACACAGGGACAACAGCCCCATTCGCTCTCAGGTCAGTGGCTTTCAAATTCAATTTTCTATTAATATTAGGGCCTACGTTTAAACGCAACAATTTTTATTGAGGTTGTAATAAAATTTAAAGTGTATTTGCCTCTCTACACCATGAGCTTTTTAAAAATCAGTGACTCTGCTGGCAAAGACGGGATGTATTCAAGACTACTCAGACATGTTGCCGATCTTCTTGGATGTCCTCTTGCTCACATTGCTAATTCTTCTTTTGAACAGGGGGTATTCCCTGAATCTCTCAAATCCAGGCTGTATTGATTCACAGAAATCTGAAGAAGTAGTAGTTGGCTCTGGTTCCTCAAGGTATGGTCCTTGGACCGATCCTCTTCTTAATGTTTATCAATGACATTGCTGGTAGTGTGCCTGGATGTGACCTGTGTCTGTTTCAACGCTCAGTATTAACGATATATCTAGAGAAAATCTTGAAATCAATACATTCATGCAGAGTAGTCTTCGTCTTCAGTAGTTGGCTGTAAACAACATTTCTGTAAATTCCGATAAAACCAAGTTTATTGATTTTAAATTAAGAAATTCTGATGGCATTTCTGATGGTTCAAATATTATTTTAGGAGATTTTGAAATAGAAGCATGCAAAAAAATGATTTTCTAGAACTTGCCATAGATTCTCGACTTGATTATTCCAAACACATTAACAAGGTCTCCAGTAGGATGAATAGTGGTATTTTTACTCTTCGAAGACTTGCTCAGTTCACTACTGATACTTGGGTTCTTTTAACTGCTTATTTTTCTTGTTTGCATCCATACATCAGGTATGGCATTCCAATTTGGGGTGCCAAATCAACTCGTACAAAGAAACTGTTTCGGTTACAAAAGAAAGCAGTACGACTGTTTTTTGGAATGGCAAGGCTTGAATCGTGCAGAGGTGTTTTTTCTGACAATAACTTACTGACTTTCCCCTGTATCTAAATTTCTGAAACTCCTTTCATTTCTGGTTAAAATCAGACACTTTTTTCATATAGGCCATATTTCTAGGTTTCATTTTCGCAATGCTGGATGCCTGGCAGTTTACCGTCACAACACTACCTTTTTCAAAAACCAGACTTTGTATGCAGTCCTCATGGCAGTAACTGATGTGGGCAAGTTTATGAGGAGGCTGAGATCCTTTTTGGTTGCCAAGGAATACTACAGTGTGTTTGAGTATTTTATTGACAAGAAGTAATTATTATTTTTACCGTTGAGATATGTAATATTTAATGTTTTGAACATTGTGCTATTAATTAGTTACATTCTCTATGTCACATTTTTGTACATGACGTTTGTCAATGCTTGTAAAAGTCAGATGACAATAAAGATCTGATTTCTGATTTCTAGTTTAAAGTTCATGAAACCTCTACATAATTTTCAGAGAGAGATAAATGATTTTGAGTTTAATTTTTTGCCTAATGTTATATGAAATAGTTTATTGCCAATAGAATAGTTTGTTTAACCTATCCAGAATTAAATAAATTGAAGTAATAGATACAATTTTGATCTTGAATGAAGGGGGAAGAAAGGTTTGTAGGAATTGTATCGTTAGAAGATTAACCCTGTTAGTGCCAAGTACGGCTTAGGTGTGATTAAATCTGTGTTATTTTCTTTATTTTAGAAATTTTTATCTTGGTTTGAGTGCTTGAATATTTAAAACACTAAAAAACCTTCTTCCATTGGACACCTAGTAAGGATGGTTAAAATAGAAAAACAGCTGATCAATGCAACTCATGGAAAATCCACCCATCACGATAGTTTCCATCCGTCCGACCGCATTTTGGTGGGCCCTCTCCTTTAACTCCTCTTCAGACAGGTTTCTCCGTAAGTTGTTCATACAAACCACCAACTGAGTTGAGATTTCAATCCTCAACCCTCATGCTAGCCCCTGGCCTGGAGGATAGTGGCTTAGACCTCTCAGTACTGATCATGACAAATGGCATCTATTAAAAGCCTACAAGCTAAACAAGTTCTTTCCATTTTCGTCCAACAGGTTACAGACCACAGACTCTGCCTATAATGGTACTCAAAATGTTTAACCGACCTTGGCACTTCTTGGCTGTAATTTTAACCGGGGTTTTGTTTAACCGGACATTGGTATTGAAAGGGTTAAGTAGGTCTGATATTAAAATACTAGAGAAATGGTTAAGTAAATTATAAGTAGTGGAGTTAGTTAAAAGAATGCATGTAAAACTCAAGACAAATCTCAGTTTTGGTTTTGATTGAAATTGAAAGTACACCAGATCTTTATTAATTTTTAGTTCCACGAAAAGTTGAACTGGGGTCTGACTTGACTTTAACAGGTAAGATTTTTTGATTTTGCTCTCATACCTTATTTTTAGCCTCCTCCAATAAACATTTATATCCTTTAAACTTATATCCACACTTATTTTCAGAATATCTTTATATTTCTCTTATTCGTCCAGTTAGTCGGATTGTAAAATTATCAAACAGTCATATTTGTCAGTTGTAATACTGTTTTACCTCTAAATAAGAACCAATTTTGTGATATGTATAGTCAGAAATAATGAATGTGGTTGCAGGTGCAAGTTCCCCCATCACCAACCAATGCCAGAACTGGAGGGCCATCACAAATTCCTATTTTGAATGTCAACAACGGCAGCAGCACGATTTTCACATCTCTTTCTTCCCCATCTCCAGTGTCAACTCCCACCACCTCAGTTGACTCTATGTTTAAACAGAAGTCAGTAACTCTGAACCATACAACTAGTTTTATGACAAACACAACATTCAGCCAAACACCTAGCAATGTTACCCTAAGTCAAACAACTCCTAAGAATGTAAGCCAAAGCCAAGTGACTTCAAACCAACCAGCCTCTACCACTACTGCCTCCAACAGCAAACCACCTAAGCCAGGGTTTGACTTGTCCTCGGGCCAACAACCTTTAACCCACACCCCTACTCTGACCAGGGGCTCCCTGCCAAGCCTCCCCCTACAAGCTGGCCCCCTGCTGCCCCCTGTGATGTTACCAAAGTCTCCCCTTGACTCCGAGAGCCTCATACAAGACAACGTCAATATAAGATATGCGTAAGTGTTGAATGCTTACTCTAATCTATGATGATACTATAGTTGAATGTCGCTGTCACATACTGCTTTTAAATAGGCTTTGAAATATTCTAATCAAAACTGAAGTGTTGGTCGCCTGGTTAGATTCAAGGCTTCAGTTCAAGGATTCACCAACCTCATCCCTGGAACCCTGAAGAAGTGAGAGTTTAGACCAAAGTGTCCCTGGCACAACATTGCAACTTTTTTCTGTAACTTCGTTGCTGTTGGGTTCACCCATCATGTACGGAGCTTATTGCACAGTGCAACTTTGTTTCAATGCTTGAAACTGTTTCATGTTTCTTGGCAATTTAAACCCTTGAAACTGTCAGGAATTAATTTCATACTTATGTAACTCAATTGGCATTGGGTAACATTGTGCTCATTATATACTGCAACTCCGTTTCAAGAAACTATAGTTTCTGTTACAATAACACCTTCAAATTTGGTTTTGTAGGTCTTCCATTTGATTCGCTCCAAAATTAGCATTTTAAATATTGCATAAAGAAGATCAAATTCAATACCCTAATATTTTTAGTTTTACTAAGCCTTTCGATTTTGCAAATGAGTACAAAACAAAAATACATGATGACCCGGTGAAATTTATGTGATGATATATAGCCTTGATATGAAAAGGCTTAATCAAAAATCAAATTTAAAATACTTTTGGTGTTTTGAATTTTATATTAACGGGATGGAATAACACTGTCTGACATGCACTTACAGTATATCCTATACTCTAATATGAGTAAGGGTTGCTTGCTTGTAACACTGATCTCAAAAACTGCTCCAACGATTTCCTTCAAATGTTCAAAATAACTAATTTCTGGGATAAAAATAAGTTCTAGACAGGCCTCATCCCCAGAAAAATTCAAATAATGTAAAAAACTAAAATCAAATGTTAAAAAAATTAACATTGGGCTTATGGAGTTTCAAATCAAAACAAAAGAATCGTAACAGCTGTTCATAATCAACTAGAGAAATGTCAAAGAAATACTCATGTTGTTTATGATTATTAACATGTGATTTCCTGAGAGCAGAGATTAAAATATTTTTGTAAAGATTACATATATAGAGTAGTAAAATAAATCAAAGGGACATTGAGCTATAAATAACAACTGGAGTGACCTTAAAACTGCACAAAAGAGGCAAATTAGTTATACAAATCTACTAGGGGAAGTGGTGAAATATTACACCAAGTCATCTAAACAAACTGACTGGCCCTCCCCCGAGCAAAGCTCGGCCTCCCAGGTACTTTACACTTATGTGCAACTCAATCACACATCTTTGAAACTTTGGTTCACGCCTTGAAAGAGCGATGCAACTCGATTTCAATTTACTGCTATCGAATTCCATGAAACAAAGTTGCAGTGTTTAATAGTGGCCTTAACGTTTTACATGCCAAGAGGGATTCAAAAGGTTTTAGTAAATGACACAATTATGCAATGATTTAACCGTGTTGTATGAAGTGGTTTAATATAACATACTATTTTATAACCCAAATCATTAATTTTAACAATGCGTCCTTAAAAAATTGGTTATCAAGACATACTTTGTTCACTGTAATAAATAGTCCCTTTATACAAATTGATTTATTATTATAGTTATGTTTTGGCACTAAATGATAATATGTTTGGTTTGTTCTGATAAATGTCTGATACATTTTATAACTAATATTCTCATGATATAAAGTTGTTACAGCTCAATAAATTATTCATAATGTTCATAAGGCTCTTTAAATTTGTCTTATTTTTCTGTCAGCATTTTATGACAGCTATACACGCAACTCGCTAAGAGTTATTGCACGAATCACATATGGAAGTATAAATACTGCATTAATATTTGAAATGGTTCTAGCAATAGTTAAACACTAAACACCCAGACAAATACCGATGAATTGATTTGTTTCAGGATGCAGGATTCAATCCTCAGCTTCACACAGTGCAGCAACTCCATTGCTTACAACGAATTTGACTGGAGCTATTTGGATGCTGTAAAGAAGTAACTCTAGTCTTCCTTTCACTTTGTGCAATATGAGTACCACAGTTTTGTGTAGGATTGTTATTTAGTACATAGGGATGAGTTGATTACAATTTTTTCAATTCCGATTCTTACAATTCGATTCTCGATTCCGATTCCATCGATTCATAATAACAGGTGAAATAGCATAGTAATGTTTTAACGACAATAAGTTAGTAGGTAGTTGATTTTTTATTTAATATATTGAGACAATCAGTTGGTTGGTGATTATTTTTCATAAATAAAATAAAATAAAATACAATAATAAATAATAAAAAAAAACACTAGGTTGAATTGCATTTTTTCATATCATTGTTATGATTTAAGTTACATTAATCTCCCATGATATTTTTTGAAATTGGTTTGTTGTGTTATAAAACTCATTTTGGATGTTAACTATTCTTGACCGATAAAAATACATTTGTAATGTTAATATAAAATTTAGGGTTTACAATTTTGAATACAAATTATAAAGCAAAATTTGTTTTGTAAATAATTAATATTTAATGATACTGTAATGTTAAATTTCTACTTTAAATAAATTCCATAACAAATTTTAGAATGTCTAGCAGTCGAAAAAGTTGGGAATGTAGGGAATTTGAATAGAAAGAAATAAAATGTCGGGAAAGAAGGAAATCAACATAGAAAAGTTTGAATAGCCGGGGAAAATAATAAAACTAATAATCAGTGATTGTATTGTCCACATCTCTTGAACAGAATGTCACACAACTTTGATTGACAGTTTATTTAATTTTTGGTAATTAGACAAAAAGTATGAGCCATAGTTTGTCTTTGTAACACAATTACTTTAGGTTTTAGCATTTTTTACTATAAATTATTATCTCTTGAATAAATTACCGATACCCTCGACCGGATGCCGAACAATAGACCAGGCAATAATAAATATAACGTCGCTCGGCGACGTGACTCGGGCACTGCTTCCTATCTGTTTTTTCATTCCATAAATCAATAAATAGAACACTGAGATATAGGTTAGTTAAAAGTCATTTTGAAGCTGGAAAGGAAGTTATTAGTTGTCGGGAGGAGTCTTATTTCAACCGCTTATTTTGTTAAACGTTGTTTAGCTTATCTCTGTTTTTTTCGGAATCGATTTTGGGCCATCAATTCTCGATTCCGATTCCAAGCTGAGAATCGGTGGAATCAAGAATCAACAACTGGAATCGTTTCATCCCTAATAGCACAGTGTTGTTAAGCATTTGTTTCTTGCAAATATGAGCTAAGACAGACAAAATGATTGAAATTCTTTAGATGAGTGATGGAATTTAATGCGTAGTAGGGTCTGTATGTGCCTTATATATGCATACATAATCTGTACAATATTTTTTACTTTTTTGGTTAGTCAATTACCACACTAGCTAGGAGGTATAACTTTCCTTAAGTTGTAGCCATGTACCAAAACAATAACATTGTAAAATTGATCACTTTCCAGTGATGTCGTAATCATTGAGTTTGGAATTTAAAAAATTATTATATATCAAATATTTGAAGTTACAACAGTTTGAAGATAGTGTTGATTCGAGTCTAGGTTAAAAAATAAAAACAGAATGAACTCATTTCTTGGGGTGCAAAATATTTGTTCGTTGCTTTACCTACAGTAATACATACAGTAACTACCCCAAAACAGACGGTAATGACTCTGATAGAGGGAAAAAGATTAAGTTTCCAAATCAGTTGATTGACACTTAGCTAGTAAGTGAACTTAGTTGTTAACTGTGGTGATGAGGATGCATCAACACAAGCATAGGCACAGACAAACTTTTCTCTTGATTGTTTGTCCCTGGTTTATTTCAGTTGCCTCGCATGTTGTCTGTGCTAAGTGAGGCAACAAGGGTTTATTCCAACCATATAAGCATTTTATTAGCAAACTGCATCAAAGTTTACTGTATTTTAGTACAGGTGTGTTATGTTATAACCAGCAGTCAAGCATTTACATTCATTATTGTAATCACTAGGGTGTTCAAAAAATGGGTATTTCAAAGAAACTCTCAAGGATTTTTCAAAATACGTTTGGAATTGATTGAAGTTTAAACAAAAATCATGAACCTATTGGTGTGATTGTTTGAACTCGATAAAGCCTTGCTTGATTATACAGTTAGTATAGTATGTTATTTTCTTGTATTCAAACTTAAATTAGGTTATGGTCATTCATGGTTCAGGAATGTTTTCCATAAATAAATATAAATATTACATTTATTTCCTCCTATGATCATTGGTTAAGGATTATTTTGTGAACTATTTTGTGAATATTGTCGTACATTTATGTTAAATTTAAGCGGTTTTTAATTGGTAATATTGATTGTGTGATGTGTAAACTCTCATATCCAAGCAATTGGTGATATTTTGACTATGAAAATTGATGCTTTCCTTCTTTTTAGTCAAATCTTCTTTCGTTGAAACCAGGGGGGTGCAAGTACTTGAAACTAAGAGTTTTCAGCCGAGTATTTTAATACTCAAACTCTACTCGAAGTTTTGAAAAATACTCGAAAGCTCGAGCGAGTATTTCCGGACGATCGCTAACGATTGTGACCGGCCAAAATGCGTAGTAACGGCCGCAAAAAGCGATTGCATCACGTGAAATCGGCCGAAAATCACAATCGCTTACAATTGCAACCGACCAAAATGCGTAGTAACGGCCGCAAAAGGCGATCGCATCACGTAAAATCGGCCGAAAATGACGATCGGACCGCGTAATTTCGGCCGTAAATGACGACGGAAAACATAATATTGGTAAAAGTGGCTACAGGACCACTTAATATCGGCCGTAACTAACAATTTAGAAATCTAATATTGATTATAGGAGATGTATGGACCAGGTGATGTTGGCCAAATGACAACCGGACCGTGTTTTATCGGCCAGAAACGAATGTCAAACCGCATTTTGTTTGTCAATACGTAATCCAGTTTGATTGTACTGGCTAAAACTTTGTATTGCTTCTCATGTATTAGTTAGAAACCATGTTTAGATTATCAAATCTAGGGTGGTATTCAAATCCCATTACTCTATTTTAAACTTCCAACTGATGGCAAATACTCGCTCGAAAATACTCGAAACTCAAAAATAATTGGCACTACTCGACTCGATTCAAAAAATCACTACTCGTACACCCCTAGTTGAAACAAATACAATTCATCAAATAAGATACTTTTTGGCAAATTGGAAAATTACTAGATGATAGAAGAGGGGTAAAATAAAAGTTCTTGGGAAAATTTACAGTTTTTATAAAGTTATGTGTGCAAGAAAGTAATAAGAAGAAATATTTTCTCACAAAAGACAAGGGGATTGTAAAAATTCTATTTAGTTTATATTATAATACGAGTTTCTATTGTCTGTTTTGTTTATATTGCAATATCCTGAAAAAGAGGTTAGGAATAATAAACCAATTTCGGTACTTTCGGTTGAACGTTGCTCAGTCTCTGAAAAATTAATACAAACTAAAATATCTTATATAAAATTTTGGAATAATTTTACGGTAGAGGTAATAATGATATTAAAATGTACCTATAATATTTTTATTTATTTTTAACAGACTGTTTTACTTTTTAAGAACATCAGTGACATTTAATATGACTTGTTAACTGTACATATTTTTTGCAGTGGCCCAATTAAATTTATTTCATTTGAAATACTACAATACATGAGTAAATCCCAATCGCAATGAATCAGTTTGTGCAAAATTCCACAAAATCTTATCAGTCTAGCTTCATAATATATGACTCCAATCAATATCATTCAGACACCACTCAACCAAGAGTAACACAACCAAGCCTACATCCTTGATAGTCGAACCTCAAAGTGTTTTTATATGTTTGTTCCTTCTACTGTGTAGGAGAGGGGATTCACTATAAAAGTCCTCTCAAAAGGCTATGATTTAAATTCCAGATTTTGAGATTCTTTTAGTTGACAATTGTTCATCCTGTTAAATATTTACACTATATTGTTACCATTTCAAGAACATAAACATTTTTTAATGAATGAATGAAAACCAGTTTATTCCATTCATAATACTGCTGAACATAAATTAGAGATACAAGGAAAATAAGTTTCACATAATGCATGAGTGAATAATAATAAATTTAAGATTTTTAGTAGTTGCTAAAATAATATTGGTCCTAGGAAACAGTAGACATAGGCAAGAGCTGCCTGTGCATCTACTGAGTTGCTATAAAAGATAATAATTGACCATGTATTTGATTCTTTTTATTTGTCTAAGTTAATTAAGAAGAACCATATGTCAAAATTGTGTACATTTTCTACTGCACTAGTTATATATTTCAATAATAAAGTATTGATTTGGAAGTTATGAAGGTTTATGTAGGATCTTAGTTTCCTAAAATAGGTCGATTGTTTATTGCAATGTACAACCAATTAAGTCGCTCAGTTAACTAGATAAGAAGTGCCTTGAACTCGTAGTCTGTTAATTAACTAGTGTGTTTAGACATTTATTAGTTAAGTCATTAATATATTTTTATCAGTATTGTGTAATGTACCTTTGTTACCAATTTAGTTGTTGTATATAATTAACATTATCCATAATTTAATACTGAATGGAGTTTTTGAAAAACATCTGTATAAACCTCAAACACTGAAAATTGTTGTGTACAATCAATTTAATTAATTATTGTCTACTAGCTGATTATACTGGTTTCACCCGGGTAATTACTAAAGTCAGCTGTTTATTTGAATAACATTAAATAAATAGCAGAAAACTGAAACCGTATGGTCTCATTTGATTAACATTAGAATTTTGGATGTCCCACGCGGAGTAGCCCTAGAGGATTTAGAGGAAACTGGGAGTCAGGTACAACAGCTGTAACTTAAAGGAACCCACCCTGAAAATGTCATGCCTTAACCCATTGAGGTAGTAATTGTATTCCATTTGCAGTAGCCTATAACGGGAATTGATTGGTGCTGCACTCTAGTAGCAAAATATTTAACTAATGACCGCGGGCGTCTACGGTTCTATCCGCTAGGGGCGCAGACTGAAAAACCTTAATATCGCCGCCAGGCCTTTGGTCGTGTTAGCTGAGTTGGCTACGTCGTGGAAACACCTTGGCCAGGTGGTGATACGATGTTCGTGGGTTCGATTCCCGCACACGACCAAAACTGATCAGTTGTGCAACTCTCAATGAGTTAACCGGTCTGTGGCAATGTTGGTGGGAGGGCCCAAGTAAAACAAACGGTGGCAGGCTTGCTTGGAAGTTGACGGGATCGGTTAATTCTTTGAGACTTGCACATGGTCAACACTGATTTTGCTAATTTTTACTTATGTTTACTGTGTGTGTGCCAATGCGACTCTCTAAACAGAAAGAAAACAATATTTTAATTAAAATACACCATTAATCCATTTAAAAACACCAATTTTATACTCCAATTCACAGGTTAATAAAATTACAAGTAAGGAATGAGACCAGCTCGTATGTCTACGCCAATGGGTTAACTCCTTGTTCTTTAGCCGTACAGCGATCCACACACAGACAAGAACTCTGCTATATTTATATAGATGAGGTACCTATGTATTTTTGGTAAGCGAAAAGAATATTTTTTGTAAAGTTTGACTAATGACTGAAAAATCTAGTCCAATGTAAATACTTTCTAAATGAACTATATTAATATTGTTGTAGTTAGCTATACAAATCTTCTTCACAAAACCTTCTGGAAATTGTTGATAGCTAATTTTAAAATTGTTTTACATTTTCAATGTTTTTGTACCTTCACAGTCTAATAAAGATAGGTAAATAGGTTTTAAATTTTTTAAATCATAATTTTAATTAATTTCCCAAATATTTAATTATTATTTTTATTATAATTTTATTTATGTAATAGGATTACCTTCAGTTAAATGGCCAAAGTTATCATTTTCTCTATACTATATCTTTGGCTCATTTTGTATTTTTTTGTATGTTTTTTGTTTTCTTGTATTTGCGTACCTTTTGTTTAATGTGAGGTAAGGTTTTTGTTACCTGGGTTATGTGTTAAACCCAAGAGTTTTTTTTTATTAAATGGTTAGGAAAGTTATGAAACATTGTTGTTTTATTTATTCATCCCTTTCACTATAAAGTATTAATAAGATAGGATATTAAAGTAAGTAATCATGTGACCAGGACCATTTCTTCATTAAAAGTAAGCTATCATGTATCTTAAAGATTGTAGCTTGACAAAATAGCAGCATCATGAATGATATCAACCGACAAATGTTTTTTTAATTAAATTGATCAAATTTTTACTTTGAGAGTTTCTGTACCTTGGTTTTTTCTTTCACCAATAGGGATTTCCGAAAAGCACAATTTCACAGCCAGGGTTTTAGACAACACACAAATCATCGTCATTCTTCTTATGGTTATGCCAGTAACTTGTATAACAAAAAACCTGTATTCTTTATTTAAAGAATGTCTCATAGAAACATATTGCGTATCAAACATGTTATAGACAAACAACTTTATCTAGGATAAAACATATTTATTTCTTACTAGATTCAAATAACGGAGCTCCATTTCCACAAAATTGCTCTCTGAATTGTAGAGTGTGTTTACTTCGTTCATTTATTCCTTTTTATTCCATCATTTTTACAACATAATCTAATTTTTATGTATCACAAAAAGAAAAGAAACACAAGCAACACCGAGAGTCCGTTTAATTTAAAGCCTACGGTTTACTTCTACCATTACATGCACGTTTCACTTGTTTCAGGAGTTTTGTTAAATTTTTCACTTTTTCCCATAAAATAGTGCATTTAAAAATTTTGTTTGCACAATTTTTATATTGTAACTTTTATAATGTCATGAAACATTGTGTTTCCAGTCATATTAATATTGGGAAACAGAAACAAACAGCAAAAACAACAACTGTTTCTATTCACCCCAAAATGCGTGGTGAATAGAAACACCCATATTTTATTTTTTTCTGCTTATTGCTTTGAAAAAAATTATAAGTGATTTTTGGAGAGGAGTCCAAGACCGGAAATATGAACTAGCATTGGCAATTTTAAAGTTAAAAATATAGCTTTTACAGAAGCTCAAAGGTCAAAAAGTGTTCCTATTCAACCCGTTTTACGGTATATGATTTAACGCTGGTTCACAATTAATCTTAACTATAAAAATAACTAAATGTGATGTTTTGATATGTCTGCGTATCTGTCACCAATAGCTGTGAAATCTCCTGGATGGATGTTACAACATGTGGTCAACAAACAACTTCTTGAGTAGTGTGATATGTGACGTTACAATTAAACGGAAGACAATAAGCAATGTCTCACATCACCACAAAATATATTCATACTTATTGTGATTACATGTAAATAAAGTATGCATAAAAGATGGTACACAGAGATTGATTTAAACTAGTCACACTGGTCATAACCAGGAATCTGATTCTTTGATTGGATCTGATGATGACTGGTATGATTGGATAAACTGCTTTGTACTATCGTTTATCTATATTTACTGCATTTATTTAAGTACAGTATAAGTATAAATAGTACTCCTTGGATATTATAAATGATTAATTAAATCAGAAAAGGTTGTTTTTACCTTTTGAGTAATGATTAAATTCTCGTAAAAATTTTTAATAAATAATAATATTTCCTGAACATATATACTTATATTCCTTAGGAAATATCCTATATATATATATATATATATATATATATATATATATATTATTTATTTATAGATAATATTCACCTTCGAACCCTGGAAGGATATACTTTATGTATTTATTCAGGTTTTTGATGTTGTGAAAACGAGACAGGCTGGGCCTTAGAGTAATAAATATTCAGAGTCAAGACTGCCTCAAGAACTGGCATTTTGGAGCAGAAGCAAAGATTTCATATCTCACAAAACCTCGAGGGGCGCAATATCACGTGAAATATAACCTCCCGAGACATCTCTAAAAACCACTCAAACAAGTCTCTCGGTGTTGTGTATTAAAATTTAATAGAAAGTCAGAGACACAAAAAGAAAGCTTTTAACATTACTCGGCAACACGTAATGACACTAAAAGAAGTTATTGCTTTCTGTAACATCACGATATTATTACAACTACTTGACTTTCGAGAGTATTTTCAGAATTGAGTTAGATGTCCTTAAAGTCTTAAAAAAAGGTTAGTTCTTCAAATGAAATGTTACTGTATGCATTGGGAATCAGTATACATTTTAAGTTCTTAATAAAGAAAAAGTCTTACATAAAAGGCAAAGCCCAATGTTCATCAAAAGTTTACCTAGAGGGGGGAGATTTGGTACACTGATTCTTTGTGACTAAAGTAGGAAAAGTAAAAGGTCTTATTCTCCATCTGACATGAAGACTCCCCTCCTGGGATCGTTAAAGTGGCAATGTTATTTTTATGGACGTTCAATTTACTCCTCTAGATGAAGGTTTAAACAGATGTTATTTATTCAAAATAGTGTACAACCACAGAATGCAGCAAACACATCTACTGTATACCTGGGAGAACCCGGGTACTATGGCGTATAGTTGTGTTCAAAGAAAATAATTCTTATGGAAAACTGTTTCTGTCAATACTGATGAAAAATTAAATACTTAAGTTGAACCATAAATAAATAGCGCTTGTATTGATAGTGATTGTAAAAAAGTAACCATCGCTTATTAATGGTTCAGCGTGCTGAGTTCTAGCGATGTTATAAAGTATACTTACACATCAATTGAATATAATATTTATATTTAATTCTGTAAGCGAAATTTTTAAGTCAAAATTGTGGGAGTTTGGAAAATTGCAAGATGATGGGGGATGGCTCAAATTTAAGGTCTTGATCCCAGGGACTCGGGGAAAAATAATAGTATTTCTAAAAAGTTACCAGCAAACGAGAAATAACGTAAAACATCCCCCATAAGAAAAGCATGGGGATTTAAAATGTCTGCTTCGTTTACATTAAAACATCTGATTAAGCGACTAATTTGTTTGCGAACTGACATATAAATAGTAAACAAAATCAGAAGAGGCAGATAATTGGAGCAAGGTTAGGGGCTATGGCCATGATCACTTCAATATTGTAGACCCCGCTTCAAGCCACTAGTCAGTTAATATTATTCTAAACATAATTAATTGCATATCATGTTTCATTAAAACTTAAACAAAAAAATGAAATCAAATTAATTGTAATTAACAGTGAGTAAACAACAAATAACAATATTTTACTCACTCGACCTTTAGTTCATATTCTCAAGTTCGTATTCTTTAGTTTTGCTGAATTCTCAAGCCAAGCAAATCCTTAAGTTTCCTTGAGTGTTCATGATAGAAGTTATCAGGATATACATTTTATGGTCACAAAACAATTTGTTTTTGTCATTTGGGGTTAAAATAATGTATAAAAAGAAGCATACATTGTAAAGTTATGCATACTATTATAAAGTGAATTTGCAATTTAAATCTACACTCTGTTAGTTTATGTTTGGTATTCTTATTATTTTTTTGTTAAACAAAGGTGACCCCAAATGGGCAATAGTCTAGGGGAACATAGAGGTCCCCAGACCCCAAAAACACCATTCAGAAAGGAACGTCCCTACCAAATTTGAAGTAAATCGGACTGAAAATGCGACCACTAGAGTAAACACATATATATATATATTTTTTTGAACGACCCCCCAAATCGTGTTCAGGGGGTCACGATAGGAACTTCTTTGGTAGTCCCGGGCTTAAGTTTCACCATGCGGGTCATGCTAATAGTTCACTTTCCATAGGAAATTCACTAATACAATGACTACTGAAATTGCATAATATGTTACCGGGATGTGAAGCAGAACGTTTGCTAGAGTTCGATAAGAAGGATATACTGGTAAAACTTAATGGTCATCGCAATCTCTGGTACATAGCAAATAGTTCCTGGGGGAGTTTGCTTAGATGCATAGGAGTAAATTTTTACCATGAACCCCTACAGGTACAGAGGAACAGATTTGCTTGCTCATTCGCGTCTTTTTTGCATTTTAAAGGTTACTCCAGTTGTTATTATAGATAAATGTTCCTTCACGTAGTATTTTTATTATATATGAATATTTGATTCATTTTGGACATGACCACTCAATATGCGATCTTCATTCAGTGGTTTTAGTCACTGCTCTCAGGAAATCAGATGTTCATACTTAAACTACATGAGTATTACTTTGACTGTTCACTGATTGATTATAACAACTATTATGAATCTTTTGATTTGATTTTAAACACTATAAGTTCAAGATACATTTTTTAACTTTTAAAACTTTTTTTAACATTATTAAATTTTTCCTGGGGATGAGACGTGTCTAGAATTTATTTTTATCCTACAAATTAGTTATTTACACCATTTGAAGGAAATCGTTCAGGCCGTCTTTGAGATCAGAGTTGCAAGCAACGAACCAACTAACCAACCAACAAAAACTTACTCATAACAAATTACTCACAATCCAATAATTAGTACTTTCTGGTTTATACGTTTTCCGAAAATTTATTATAATAAGGTACATTTTAATTTTAATTGAATTTTAAGATGGTTATTGTGAATTTTTGCAAATATAAGGTTTACTGAAAAATAAATAAAAATCCAACTGTCAGAAATATAATTTAATACATAAAAATAATTTCCTTATTAGACATTATTACCCTCTGTCGCACAATGCCAATGTAATCCCAATTTTGCATGGAACTGTCATATGCAGACGTTTAACCGTTATATTGAATGCACCAATCTACAGTGGCGCCACGGGCGGTGGTGGAGGAGGTAATTAGAGATATGTCTATCATCAGTTTCTAGGCCTATTTCCGGGCAGATTTCCAAGGCTCATGTTCTGAACATGGTGTTCAGAAAAAAGAACACAGGAACAATATAGGATTAGATTGTTCATGTAAAAATTAAGAAACAATATCGTATAAAGGTTTGTTTTCCAGATATCTGTCTGTATGCAGTTTTAAAATTAAATATTATTACTCCAAAACAACTCAGAATAATACAACGATTATATTATCCTTGTTAAGACTATTCAGATAAAAAGTTAAAAATCTTCTGTACCTATAAAAGGCAAAGCCCTCACTCACTCATCACGAATTCTCCTACTTCCCATTTACCTAGAGAGTTGAAATTTTGTACACTGATTCTTTAGCCGTATAATAGGAAATCTAAAAGGTTTTCATCCTGATCTGACCTTAGGGCTCCACCAGATACCCCAACAAACTTCCCATGTATTCCTTATGGTCATTCATTTGAGCTGATTAAAATACAAACAGCTGATTTTGATTCGTAGTAGTTCCACGGGATGACCACAGAATGCAGCACACAACTGTCATAATTTGTATAAATCATTTGCGGGGCGAAGCCTGTGGGTTACAGCTAGTATAGTAATAAAATATCACACGTTAAACATTTATTTAATATCCTTTTTGGTTAGTGATCCAATAAAGTTAGGTTACAGAAATGGAATGGACAACAAGGGTGTGGTAGGCTACTGTTTAGTAAATTTATTCTTATATAATACTAGCTGTTACCTGCAGCTTCGCTCGCAACAAACTAAAACACATTAGAAATATTAACCTGACCAGTACTATAAAATCTTTGTTTAGTTTTACCATATGACTTCCTTTGCCCTAATTAATAAACAACCACAGCTGGTAATTTTATAAATGATCCCATAAGATTTGCATTGGAACTTACAGAATCTGTGAGGTGGAGCTCTAAGGTTGGATATGGACATTATTTGGTCTATATGTTAATGTGTGAATCGGTCCAGAAGTTTATGGATGGAACTACAAATATCCATTCATCCAAACTTTAACATTTATAATATTAGTAGGATTTAAATACCAATATAATACAAAGCAATAACTGGGAATTGAAAACATGTCTGAAGCTATTTAATAAATCAAACAAATTTAGATTGTTGCCCAAACTTGCCACTCAAACCTTCATCTGTTACACATTGAATATGATTGAGACTTTCTTCGAACTTGTCCATTTCTAAGTTTATCTTCTTCTTTTGTTGACGATTGGATGGATATACTTCTGAAAGAAAACTCTCATATTGTCTGAAATATTTCAATTGTATTGAACTTCACCTGATTCAGTTTGATGAAGAACAAAAAAAGTTATTATAATTAATTCCCCTTTTGAATTTTACTTCAAAGTATATAGCAGTCAAAGTACCACGCCTACAGGAAAAGGTTTATCAGCATGAATTGTAAGGGATCTAATGGAATTGAATAACACTTCTTTAATCGACTATGGAAACATATTTAATTTATTCATGCTATTTGCCTCCGGATTGATTGTATGACCTAGAAAATAAGGCTACATACCTTACATAGTAGATGACGACAAGGTATGTAACCTTATTCTCTAAAACATATTTAAGACATTTGGATTTTTAAGATCATTGTGCGAAGAACAGGACACTAGTAGCACACACAATTAACATTAATTAATCTAGTATTGGCGGCCGCTGTCGCGACCACAGGAAATAATCAGCTGTTTCAGGAACAAAGCTTGTAGAAATAATCAGCTGTTTCAGGAAAATCAAACAACACCTGCGACTTCCCCAACCTCGATTACCCCTAAACAATATTTTTTCATAGCTTGGGAGCCATTACAGCTCGAGAAACAGCAGAGGACGGACGGGCGTACGGAGCCACAGATAAATGCGAACTATAGTATTGATTCTGTTTACATTATCGTTTAAGTGGACAAATCCGCAACGGGTCTAGTAGTTGGAGATTATATAAAGTAATATTGTTTGTCAAGAATGGGATATAAGTTTATTTAAGAGTCAGGGAGATGTGCTCCGTAAAATGGGTAGATGTATTTGATTTCCTTTCCAATGAATGGTAATTTTGTATTGAACTAATGCCAGTGTATTCTATTTATTTTAGTCACCTAGAAACGCCTACACATTTATACATTGACGACTTTTCAAAATTTAATTATGTGTGTATTATATTATTAGGAACTATAATAAACGGTATCAGGAAACTGGCACATACTTTCTCACTTTTAGCCCAACTTTAATGAATTAATTAATTTTTATTTACTAAATATAGAATACAAAGCACGTTTGAATGTACAGAAAATCTTTTAAACAAGTTGTTTTCAAAAATATCCACCCAAATCACTGTTTAAGAGCCACTACAGAATCCATCGCTCTGGCTTTAAGCGTGGCTTTAAGCGTGGTTTTAAGAAGGGAAATGCCCCCTATTCCCCCCCTAGGTTATTAAGGGGCAACATATTTCGAATTTCCTCTGTTGGTCAATGCTAACTTGACAAGCATATCAAGTTTGAACGAAATTGCTCAATAAATAAGAGAGAAATAGCAATTTTTGTATTCCCCATAAGAATAACATTGGACAACGTACTGCGTTTACCGCAAAATGAAAATTTAAATTTTCTCCGCAACCAGTAATGGTAGAATAGTAATTCAAAATACTAAATTATTTATTTTTTTGAGCTCTTTTTAATGGTAAATAGTAATATTTTTTATATTTATGTTTTTTATGAAAAATCCAAAAAATGAGTTTTTGATATTTTAAGATTTGTAATTTCTGAACCCGAATTTTTACAGTAATGCAGGTGGTGTCATTTTGTTGGAAAACTAAAGTTCTACAAACGACTAAAGTTTATTAAAAATCGTTTGAATGGTTTTTAATAAATCTTGATTTTTTATGTTTTTTGGCGGTTTTTGGGGGATAATTACCCTAAAAAATAAAAAATTCCAAAAAATTTAAAAAACACCTGGAAATACCGTGGATTAGTACGGAGTATAGTGGATTACCTATATACTAAATTTCATAAAAATCGGACCATTGGTTAGGGCTCTAGCTCTGTACACATCCATACAGACAGATAGACACACAGGCATCACGTAAAAATAACTTTTTTGGTTTCAGGGAGCACCAAAACGAATATTTCCACTAACAACTCAAATTCAAAAATTTTGACAAAAATCATACTTTCTACATATACTATGTATAAGGGGGAGAAAGTAAAAAAGAGTAACATTTCGGTGCAGTATACACAATAACCAAAAATAAATATTTCACATTATCCGTGGTTAGTATTCTATTGTGACTGGTATTAAATTGGCACCTAATCTATTTCATCAAAGATTGCAATGCATTTAGTAACAGTTTTTTATTAAAAACAGTTTGAGATTGAATTGTTAGGATAAATAATTCCGGGGTTTTAATTCACAAGCTAAAGCGCTGTTCTTTGTTTTCTTCTAACTGCCGGCTTCGCAGATTTCCCAGGAGAGTTAGTTCAGACTTTTGTTTCACTCCTTTTAAAACTTTAGAACCATAAAATGTAACATATATTATATTTGTTAACAAAAAGTTTGCTTACACAATAGACAATTTCTACCTTTGTAACTAAATAAATTTTATTCTTCAAAATATTCACTATTTTTAAACAAAATCAGAATTATTGGTTTTGGGTGAAAGACATAAATAACAATCATTCATTATATTTGATAATACGTTTTTAATTTATAGATTCAATCAGGATTGGATGTAACATATTGTAGCAAAAGTCATTTGATTATCTGTGGTACTGGAATGCATGCTGCTATTTTAATTAAACTCCGAGAACTCCCCAAGAACGCCTGGCTTTCCTTTTCCCTTCATTCCATTCAGAGGATTTCGAGCAATTCTAAACTATGAGTTCATTAAAATAATTTTACCTAATTTCTTCAAATATTTGGGTTATTAAAATAGTTCTTAGTCAAACATATATAACAATTCATAATGGATGTACAGTATAAACTTAATAAAAAACTTAACAAAAAAGGAGAGATTCTTTTCAAAAGCTCATTCGAAAGGTTGCTGTTAAAAAATAGCATGCTTAAAAATTCACATTTGGATGTCATAACGTTAAAGTTGTGAGGGGTACGTTGAAAAACGTACAAGCAGACACGCAGACAGGCATGCTGTGATGGTGTCTTTTCGGGTTTAGGAATGTCTAAAACTAATTTAAAAAAATAAAACTGTTCTTATATTTATACAAAACATTTGAGGAAAGTAACAGTAAACTTCACTATGAATAGTTACTTAATTCTTGTATGTCTTCTGTAGGGCATACATATCTCAAATACGAACACGGACTTCACCGTCTTACGTTTTTCAGTTCAGTTAATATAAGCAAAATAAGTTTGATATTATCTTTTCACAACAGTCTAGATTTATTTCTTCAAACTAATCCAACCAAGTACGACGAGAAAAATATTATATACTACATTCAATAATTTGCAAATTTGTAATTCTCAAAAAAATAATATAAGTTACTTTATTAAAATAAAATGGTTACCGTATTTAATAACTATTTTGAAGCTGTTTACTCACCAGTTATTGATTTGATTAGTAATTATTAATATCTGGTTTTATTTAAATCCATAAACATTTGTATCAGATAGTATTTAAATGTTATATATGTTGTTGCATATGTTATAGCACTAACAAGCACCCAGATCCCAAATGTTGACAATGCCTATTTCAAAGTAGGAATCTGATCAATGCTAATAAAGATGTTGAGCATCATTTAACATTTTCACTATACCATAATTGAGATCGTTAAAGACTGCAGGCGATTCTGCTATTTTACATTAACGATTTAAACGTTATTTTGTATACGTTATATCGTTTTATATTAACGTGTGCCATCTTCTTTGTGTCCTTAAAGGACCTTAGCCATTGTTTACGATGCTCTTACAAGTCAAGAATGTATTGTTGAGTTTTGGCAGCATTTCTGGACCGGAAGTCCGAACACTGAACATGACCTGGACCGCACCCAACACGGCAATGTACAGAACTCTAATGGCAGTAAAGTATCGTATACTATTGTATACGGGACTATACCATTTCTAAGTAATATTGAACCAATAAAATAAACTAGTTGTCCTGTTTCTCAAATCTGAGCAAGTTTGTACCAAACAAAAGGTTACTTCAGTTGTAAACAAACGTAACAAAACCTCTGATATTAAAACAGATGATATCATCTGAGAATAATGCGGATAACGTACTTTCAATCAATCGTAGTTTAGACTTCCATCGTCGGATAGCGCCACTATTCCAAAAATTCAGCCCCTTACTGTTTTTAAGTGATACCCTTTCTTAAAATTCTGAGACGTATTGGCAAATGTACGTAAAAAACATTTAATTTGACACCTGAAACGTTAAAATCCGTCCAGCCGTTATCGAGTTATGACTGTGAAGAAAAAACTCTAGTGTATTTCTCATAGGTTAACCCATTGGCTTACCTGAAATTTGCCACCTGACAAACCGTTTAGTTTCCTAAGAAAAATTACATAAATGTAGACTTTTACTAAAACTGTCACTATAGCAACAATTATTGCTCAATTTACTTAATTTTTGAACTAATCTTTAGAGAAATAAATTATCTACAAGAAGAAGATACTTTTTACAGCATTTATGTATGGTAAATATTTATATATATATATATATATATATATATATATATATAGTTTATAAAAAACATTAATTTTAAAAGGAGTTACATGTAAGAAACAAAAAAATAATGTTTCAGCCCAACAACTATTATGTACTTGTGGGTTATTTATTTTTTTACGTGAAAATAAAAAATGTTAGTGATACATTTATATTTGACCTAGATATAACATATTTTCCAAAATCATATTTTTCCTAAATTTGACTAAGTTCCCCAAGGATGGGCATATGAATAAAAAATACATACAAACAAAAAATGAAAACAAGTTAAAACAAAAAATAAACAAAAAAGAACAAATTTAAAAATAATTTTTTTTTTTATAAAAAGTGCCATCCCGAGTATACTCGGGGTTGCACGTCCGGGCTACTTTCGGCGGCCATGAGTATACTCGGGGTTGTGAGCCAATGGGTTAGGGCCTATGTATTTCAGCGATTTTCAAACGTTGGTTTAAAAAAAATAACCCAAGGCTCAAAATAATATTTTTGGTTTATTTTTAACTGCATATAGTTTAAACTGCCTCTATCATAGACTTGTCAAATGCTTTCCCCCTCAGCCTTGTTGCTAAAAGATTTCCATAAAATGATTTATAGCTTTTCTGTAATATATTATTATGGCCCAAAGATTCGCAATTACCTTCATAGGTTGTTTTTAATAAAAAGCTTGTTCGTTGGTGTATATGTAGTACCGGGAAGACCGAGATATTCGATTAGTTTCTTGGGTGAAAGAGATGTTAACATGCAAACTTTATTCAATGGTTCTAGTCACTTTTCAAACTTGTTGATACTTTACCATGCGTAAGTGCTACTTTGACAGTTCACTGGTTATTTATTCACAGCTGTTATGATTAATTTTTTGAACTCCATAAGCCCAATGTTAAAATTTCTTTCTTCCTGGGAACATGTAAAAAAATTCCAATTTTTTGGGGGTTTAGGTTTTTATCAAACGGCTTTTTATTCCAAAGCTTAGGCCAAATTCATCTGCTGGATTCTGAGATAAATTGGCAAAGAAACAAACAGGCATTGCTCATATTAGAGTACAGGATTAATTTGCAGCCATGATAGGTTGTTCTAAGTAAAAAGCGTTGTTGGTCGAAGTTTCTATAGTTATTAGCTGCGCATTAGTTTTACCCTTCAGTGTACCAAATCAGGTGAATTTTTATCAGGTTATGTAAAAGTAAAACTAAAATTGACCTACAGCAGGTATAAAAAGTAGTTAAAAACAGATAATTTGCTGATCAATAAAAAAATCAGACGAAAATATATAGTTAATGTTCCTGTCAAAAATACTTTAGCTGATTCTAAATCCAATATTTTCAGCAAGGCTTGTATTATCAGAATAAACTTCAATTCAAAATAAAAGTAGTTGAGGTAGGTATACCAGGCGCAATTACATTTTTTGTATTTTATGAACCAACCCAAATCAAAATAATAAAACTTTATACTTGGAATCGTCTAGAAAGTTATTGAACCTTGATGGGAATCCTTCTACAAACTTGTCCATTTCAAAGTTTATCTTCTTCTTTCACTGATTTTGTTTGGAAATTATAATATATTCAAGTCCTTCATAATTACTCTTTTTTATGATAAGGGTATTCGATTAATATCGAGTCAGTATGTTCAGTTACAATGGTTTCATCGATCATCACTTTAAATTGTTTTGTACTTGAAATATTTTGAATAAATAATAGCTTTAATTATGAGGATGTTTATTTAGTTGTACTTTACACAAATCTTTCTCCTTTAGTCGATTTGGTAGCAATATTTAATGCATGAATATAATTGTTTTCCAGTTAATAATAACATTTGAATTTATAATAATTATTGATAATGATAAGGCTTAACATGAAGAACATTTATTACCTACCATAAGGACATCTAAAGGATTGAAATAAATCTAAAGTATAAAAAAAAACTTAATAAAATCGAATTTAGTATTTATTTATGGCTGCAAACGTTGTCACTCTTTGCTTTTTGCTTTATGTGCCGTTGTTGAGCGTATTTTCGTCCATAGTTCTGATTCTTTTCTCACTAGTAGTAGCCTCCATTGACTTTACAGTTTTATTATTTTGTATGTTGAAAACAATTGTGATTCAGTACACATCTCTCCTAGCGTGAAATCATAGTTCTAAGCTTGCTTTACATATTTATATCGTGTATTTTTGTTATATCAATGTATATTCCCTTATGTTGGTAAATCTGTTACAGAAGGAAAAAGGATTTAGGGAGTGAGGGTGTGTTATATTTCTCCAATAAAGTCAAAAGGAAATTACAATAAAATATCTCGATTCTATAGACTTGATTAAAAAACAAAATATGAACGTTCTATTAACATAATGAGGCCTTTTAATATTATACAAGTTTTTATTGTTTAGTCTACGTTTTGCCAATGCCGATTTTGATATACCTAACAAAATGAATACATAAAAAATATCAGGAGGGTATTGTGTCAATACATTTTACCTCTTGAGACCTTGGGAAAAACCCGGTCTAACACTACGTGGGAGAATTTCCGAACCTATCTGTATTATTCTAAACACCAGTCTGTTTTCAATTCTTCCATTTTAGGAGTTTAAATACTTGGGTAGCCATATTCAAAACGAATATTGGGTATCAAAGAGAGGGAACGAAGTAAAAACTGAAATAAAACTAATGTAATTTATGAGATATCTATGTTTCAAAACCCCCTCATAATTGCATTGTAAAAGTGTAAAACAATTGTGCAAATGTTTCACTTCTTTCAAACTAAGCAAGTTTAATAATGATGTACGTTCTGGTGAGAACATTCCTTCCACTGAAACAGTTGTGATAGTGAAATCTCATTATCATGTGTAGAACCGCCATCTACAGACGATGTCTCTGTTGTGCCAAATGAACCCAACGAGGTTAATATATCCAGAGGTCTCATCTGGGGTAAAAATTAAAGCATGGTCGACTGCCGTTTTCCTCAGGTGACCAATCAAATCATCTCTTCACAAGTTAAATGTTTGTCAGCTGACTGCCATATAACTCGTGAAACGAGAATTTGATTGGTTACCACATGTTGGTTGCCATGAGAGTAGATAGAGGGGCAAATGGTGGTCAACTATGTAGGCTGCACTTGTTATACACGAGACGAGACCTCCAGATATATTAACCTCGTCGAATGTACCGGTCTACAGTAGTGCTGTAAGCGGTGGTTGTTGTAACTGGAGACACGTCAATGAGTCTGTCCCAGGTGTTCGACGCTAGTGTTACGATAAGATAATCAATGTAATTCCCATCCTATGTTGGAACGTACAAGTAATAAACGGTATCAGGAAACTGACACATACTTTCTTCCTTTTAGCCCAACTTTAATGAATAAATTACTTTTTATTTACTAAATATAGAATTTAAAGCACGGTCGAATATACAGAAAATCTTGTAAACAAGTTGTTTTCAAAAATATCCACCCAAATCCCTGTTTAGGAGGCATTACAGAATCCATCGCTACACACGTGGTTTTAAGAGGGGAAATGCCCCTATTCCCCCCCTCAGGGTTATTAAGGGGCAACATATTTCGAATTTCCTCTGTTCGTCAATGCTAACTTGACAAGCATATCAAGTTTGAACGAAAAATCAATAAGAGAGAAATAGTAATTGTTGTATTCCCCATAAGAATAACATTGGACAACGTACTGCGTTTACTGCAAAATGAGAATTTTAATTTTATCTGCAACCAGTAATCGTAGAATAGTAATTCAGCATACTAAATTATTTAGTTTTTGAGCTCTTTTTTTAATGGTGAATAGTAATATTTTTTATATTTAAAATTTTTTTTATGAAAAATCAAAAAACTGAATTTTTGATATTTTAAGTCTTGTAATTTCTCAACCCGAATTTTTACAGAAATGCGGGTGGTGTCATTTTATTGGAAAACTAAAGTTCTGAAGCGACTAAAGTTTAATAAAATTGTTATAGCCGTTTTTGAGAAATCTTAATTTTTCACGTTTTTTGGCGGTTTTTTGGGGATAATTACCCTTAAAAATAAAAATTCAAAAAAATGAAAAAATGCCTGGAGATATCGTGGATTAGTACCTACATACGAAATTTCATAAAAATTGGACCATTGGTTAGGGCTCTAGCTCTCTACACATCCATATAGACAGATAGACACGCAGACATAACGTAAAAATCACTTTTTTGGGTTTAGGGAGCACCAAAATGAATATTTCCACTAACAACTCAAATTAGAAAATTTTGACGTAAACAGTACTTTCTGCATATACTATGTATAAGGGGAGAAAGTAAAAAGTGTAATATGACTTAACTTTGTTTGACACCGATGGTTTGGTAAACCCGGATAAGTTCTTTGTTGGGACAATATAGCCATTACGAAGAGAGCTCTCGTAGTTGGAATATCAAAACTGGGAAGGAATTTATACCACCTGATAGTGGTCTCATAATCGCGGTATGCGAGGAAACCCTCTTTCATTGATGGTTACGCTTTCAACTGTCAATGATTTTTTTAATGTAAGATGATTGGATGAGAATAAATAGAGAGAAAGGGGTCCAGATCCTAGTCTTTTCAGGATTGGGAACATCAGTTCTATTCCAGAAGTCCAAGACCTATGACCACGGGACAGCTGTCCTATGATTGCGGGACAGCCCACAACAGCATTGTTGACAAACTTCAGTGGCGGCAAACCCAGCAATTAGACCAGGAGCCTCATCTATCTCTGTAACACATTTACATTAAGTAAACATTACTTCCATAAAAAATAATTTTAAATGCGTTTATAAATGAGGGTAATATTTCGAAATTGTATATTCTTATTAGTTTGAATGTATAAATTAGTTTTAATATCAGTTAGAACCATAATAAGTATAACAGTAAAGCAATTTTATTATTAGTTTGAAAAAAATGTGTACAGTGGATTTTGTGAGAAAGTAAGGTTCCAATGAAGCAGAAATTTTCCATTATATAATATAAAACCTAATTTTCAAATGTCAAAATTTGTTCTTCGGCGTGATGGATCCGAACTGTTGGTTAAATATTTCCAAAACCAACATTTTATTTAATTAGGTTTAAATATGACAAAGCTAAACCACAATGCACTTTTATTTTATATATAAACATTCTTTAAGTTTTGCTTTACTTCTTTTCATTGAGTTTTAAATATACAGTGATTGGAAAAACCTTCAATAATTTTAGGAGATGAATATTCATGCAGAAATCAAGAAAACAGTTGCTTTAAAGTTCTATGTCCAAAAAATTGTAGTTTTCCAGTTCTATCTGACTGCATTTAATTAATAATTGAAGTTGAATTCCTCCAGAACCGCCGAGAATACAAATATGAAACTTTGCACATATGTTATCCGTGTTAATACGATATTTGTATAAACTAATGAACAATACATCTACACGTTAAAAAATGGCGGAGATTTTAAAAGTGAAAAAATCTGCTGTGTTTGAATACTGTGATCAAATGTGACATTATGCCTAACGACACTCTTCCGTTATTTTTATAAGATTTTATTCAATTATACATCGTTGGATGGGTAACCAAAACTGAAAATCATTAGGTTTTTTAATGGCCGTCATTTTGAAACCAGGAAATACAATGTTTTCATTATTTTACTCAAGATACCGTCTTAACAGGGATAACCTATGTGGAAAGATTCATGTGGACCTGGGGTAATGCAATTTAAATTAAGAAATACAGACAGACAGATAACTGGAACAATTAGCATACCACCAGGACATTACTTTTGGATTTGTTAATGTTTACAGAATAATCATATCTTAAATCATTTAAAGTTTGTTTTCTGAATATCTTTTGTTTCAAAATTAAACTGACGTATGATAAGATTTAAAACATGTGATAAATAAGACCAAGAAAAGTGTTCCTTAGAATGAAAAAGTCAACGAGGTACTGGTGGTATAGACGTCTCGTTTGGGGTAAAAAACTGTGCCTACAAGCTGACTGCCATTTTGACCCTCTCTACCCTCTGGTCTCTATGGCAACAAATGTGTTAACCAATCAAATCCCCTCTTCACAACTTATGTTAGTGTTTATTACTCTTTGGCTAGATGTTTTGCTTACAAAAATATCCTCCAGTGAGGCTTTACTTTTTTAACATGAGGTGAGAGCCCTATATTTATTTACACCTCATTAGAAAAAGTATGTTTTCGTCGTACTTCTTCGAAAACGGTTGATTTCAATACACACGTTGCGGGGAAGTAGTTATTTTTAGCACTAGGGGAAAATACAGCTAGTGTTGAGGTCATTAGCTATTCGTTTTTGTCATTTATATCAATGTACATCTACTTTTTTTGTAGTGCAACTGCAAACTTGTGTATGTAGATTATAAGTTATCGATTGCATCGGGAGTAGTAATCAAATATTTTATCGATTGTAATTCATTGTTACACTGTTGGCAGTTTAATGATATCCCACAGCGTTCGATATATCAATTGTTATTGTTAGTCCAACCCAATACTAACACAAACGTAACTAACAATAGTTGAATACATCTTTAGCAGCTGTTTGTGTTAAATAGCAAGAACAAGATAGACGCCATTTTAGGAGCAAACTTTTAAAGGTCAACAAGTTGTAAAATTTTAGTTTTGAAAGTAGTTAATTTAATATATTGGACAGTATGACGAAAAATATAGTTCATCACACGGGCCAAAAGTGGCTTTTCGATCCTTGCTCATTTTCCTACCTCGGCTTTGCCTCAGTCGTTAAACCTGAGCTCGTATCGAAAAGCGTCACTTTTGAGCTTAGTGACTAATTCAGATTAACAAACACATCTTGTAAAATAATTCAGTCATAATAATTCATAATCATATCAGCTGAATGTATCTACAAAAATTCACGGATTGTTTAGATTCCTGTATCAATCGCAATGCCCGCATATCTTGGATCAATTTGCGTTTAAGTGAAATAATCTCTTTCGCAATGTAGCGCTTTATAGTTTGTAATAGTAATTGTTTGAAAAATATTAACGTTCTAATCGCAAATTTAAGTAAATATGTTCCAGTTTAGAAATACATTTCATATTGTTTATGGTCTGACAAAATTAAATTATTGCTGCACAATCTATTTGATCGAATGATCTCAATTTAAGTTATGTATACCATTTGTGCAGAATATTTCCATTGTATCAGTCTCAATAAAAATGATATTACTTGTTGCTGTAGTATATTTATTTGTAAAGTTTGGTTTGGTATATAATATATTTTACTATATATATATATATATATATATATATATATATATATATATATATATATATATATATATATATATATATATATATATACTGTGTGTCCCAAAAGTCCCGCCCCCCTAGCTATTTTTTAAACAGCTCCAGATAGTGAAATTATTTTTTTAGGAAGTCTTAGGTACCAAAAAAGGAAAGTTTTGATGTGAGTAAAATTTTAACCCCCTCCCCTTCTGATCAAATTTTTTGGTCAGAAATTTGCCAGAACGGTTCTCGAGACCTGTTCTTGATTCGAGTCCCAGTCCTGGCAAGTAAAGTCTACTTACTTTATTGTTCTTAATTGTATGTACCGTTCAACTTGTACTGTAACGGCTCGCCATTTTCTCTGCTAAATACGTTCTACGTAAAGATCTGTGATCTATGTGGACAGGAAAAGGAAGGAAAAAAGAGGCTGCATACCTTTTAAAAAGTTGGATTTATATTGCAGTAAGTTTATTACATTGTAAATAGTGTGTTATCAAGAGAAATTTGTCAAAATACATTTAAAGAAGACCCAATTCTGAAATATATTATATTTCTAAATAAAAATTCTCCTGTTTTTGCACAAGTGGATTAGTTCTCCATAACTATTGTTTAATAAAAAACATTTTAAAGTAATTTCTTATATGAATTTATTTTTTGTATCAAGATGATGATAAATAATTTAAAGTTAAAAGTAAAAAAATCATGATTCAACTTTAACAACAAATTAAACATAACAATAAGATTTACCGATAGGAGATTTTTCAAACGTCAAACATAGATTGGGGAAGGATACGAAATTGAAGTTGGACAAGTTTGTTGGAAGACTCAGTCAGATTCAATAACATCGCAGAGTTCTGAGTGGTAAGTTGGCAGACAAACTGACTTGGAGCGATCTTATACTGAGGCAAGACTCTTTCAGAACGAAATATTATATATAATAAATTTTTTATATTAATAAAATTGTTTTCATAGTGTTATCAAAATTGTAAATAACAAAACAAAGTATTGTATTGGCCAACATTTCTTAATGGTTGCCCGGGTGTGTAAAACGAAAACACATTCAAACTATAGAAAATACAATGTACAAGATTATTTCATACTAGTGGCTTGAAGGGGCCATAGCCCCTGGCCTTGATCCAATGCCCTCTTCTGATTTGATTTACTATTTTGTCAGTTCGCAAACTAAATAATTACTTAATCACATGTTTTAATGTAAACAAAGCAGACGTTTTTAAATCCCCATGATTTTCTTATGGGGGATGTTTTACGTTATTGCTCGTTTGCTGGTATTATTTTAGAAATACTGAAATTTTTTCCTGAGTCCCTGAGACCAAGCCCTTTAATTTCAGCTGTCTCCCATCATCCTGCGATTTGCTAAACTCCTACAATTTTGACTTAAAAATTTTGCTTACAGAATTATATATTAAAAGATGTTAAGTGTAGAATGATCAATGAAGTGTACGATGAAATGTAACCAACCAAAAAAAACTGTTTTATCTTTTTAAAAGTTGCGCATTTATTCATGAATTTTAAACATTACTTTCTTTCTGATACCTTCAAATTACATTTTATATTTTATTTTGTAAATTTCATGATTTTGGCTTTTTAAGATCTATTTTTTTAGACATTTTAGTATCTCTGAAATAAAAATATGAATAAATACCAACTTAAACAACTTGTCTCTACATCATCACAGTCTGTAACTCTGATTATATGAAGAAGTCCGATGATCTCTTTAGGGTAGAGCTTATTTTATGGTTAGGGCCTACAATCTAGCACTTAGTTTATGAGGGGTTTCCTTCGAGGTAAGCGCAGTTCCTGAGCACATACATAAACCCTTCCTCGTCCGCGGTGTACCATATTGTTTGGTCAGTCAACCCTGTAACAATTTGTTGTTATATTTAACCCACTTCGACATTTTGAAAGATATTTCATTTAATTTGTTCACAAAGTAAACCAACACAAGATAACCGTAAACTATCATAATGTGGTATGTGATTTTTCGTAAAACATTTATTGATACAATTATATATAAAAAAAACTGTGTAATCCTTATATTAATCTTCTAATAAATATATAGTTATATTATCAAACACTATTTAATTTTAAGAGATGATTTAAATTTGTTTATGAATTGTTTGTATTTCGTTGTAAAAATTAATTGCAATTTTAAAAGTGAAAAAATGTTAGTAATACAAAGAAAATAAATGTAAATACATTTCAATGTTTTGTGAGATAAAATAAAACAATGAATAAAAGGTCGAAAGGTTTTAAGGTGGTTTTGGCTTTTCACATTTACCTCTTTACCTCTATTGTTGAATCCCTTTAGATTAGTCTTGCTCAATAATAAGCTGGAGCAAAAGATAATTCATTGGAATCTATAAGTGGGGTGGTGACAAAACTATTATTTAAATATTCGTTTATTTTATTTTAGTGTTATGAAACAATAAAGCAAACTTTAAACCGTTGTTCTGTTGCGATCGGATTAAAAATGGAAAAGTAAATAATCTACCCAGTAATATCTGAAATATTTGAGGCTGGTGATAAGTACATTTTATATCCTTGATAATAAATTGAATTATGAATTCATAATGGTCAGCGGGAAATGTTTTTCGTTTGATACATGTAATATATCTGTAATAGAATGGTGTGTATTAACATAAAAGTAAAAAAATAACTCCGTAATATCTTCAAAATAACTAGATAACCCGTGCTGCTTTGCAGCATTAATCAATGTTGCACCTTGAGTTTATGAGTAAAGGCTAATCAAGGATAAATAATGGGTGATTTTGTGTCTAAAAATACTTCTTTCAGCGGTAATTCTTTAAAAAGTAATGTAAACACTTAGTGAAAATATTTATAGTTTGTGCACTAAAAACACTAACCAGTTTTAACTGTAAACAAAGGTAATAATAAAGGTGGAAAGTGTCTTTGTCACTTTGGGAAAATTACTGCGCGGCGCGCGACACATAGCGGCACAGTTTTCTCTCAAGCGACAAACACCTACTTTACGCCCTTAGTATATGAATTAATATTTAAAGACTGAATTTTATACTTAAGTTAGCTAAAATAAACGAGATGGTTTATTTCTGTTTGTGCCAACCAACGTTCCTCTTACTCTTCATACTGCATTAAAAATATCATATTTTAGTAGTCTTCTTATTTACATTATGCCTGATAAATCTGTTCTTGATGTCGTGCTAGCATTTGTAATTATATCAACAGCTTTAAAATATACAATTCAATTGATTATTGTTCTTCTATAAGATTTTGATGAACCTTTGAAGACCTGAAGGGTAGAGCCCTGAAAAGGATGTTAATTATAAGGAATTTATGAAAATGTTCACGGCAATACCTTTTTAACAGTATGCGTGAATTTCTTCTACGACGCACACACGCTGAGAAAATGGTACAACATTTTTTGTATTTGCTTATTTTATATTTATATATAGCACTGGGGAGGCCGAGCCATTATCGGTAACAGTTGATTTGTTTTGTGGGTGAAAAAGATGTCCATTCAGTGGATCTAGTCACTGTTTTCAAGAAATCATTTGATGATACTCACCTGGTGACAGTTCACTGGTTAATTTAATCACAGCTTTTATGATTCTTGTTTTCATTAGAATCTCTATAAGCCAAATACTAATATTTTTAATTTTTAAATGAGATTTTTAACGAAATATGAATTTTCATTGGATTGAGGTTTTGTGCCAATCGAATTTTTAGGTCAAAAAGCCCCTAGTTTTTAAGTTTTAACAAAATCCTTCTGATGGATTCCGAGATAAATTTTGAAAACAAAGAAACCAACGGACATGTTTCGCTTTAGAGTGTAGGATAGGATTATGATATTATTTTAATGAAACTTGGTATGTGGCTTCAATTAGTTGTAACCCATTAATTTGAGCCTAAAATCCTCACTTTTGGGGGTCTCTGTTTCAGCAAACCTGCGTATTCAGCCTAAGCAATGTTATTCTTCTGGAGATTTTATCAAATGTTATATCTCGTTTATTATGTATATTTGTAGATAAATCCTGGAAGTTGGCTTCATGGCTGGTTTGGTATATATTGTTGCATTTGAAATGAGTACACAGGTTTGCTGTGATGAATGTATTATCATATTAAAAGCAATAAGTACTATAAATAAAATATATATTTGTCATACCAGTTTGTATTATCAACTTCTTTCTTGTTTGCCCTGTGTAACTCATGTTGATATATAAAGCCATTTAGTCATTACCCAAATTAGCACACTATTAAATTGAATCCTTTTTAATAAACATGACATCTAAGTCTACGATTTTGTAAATCAACAAAAGCTTTATCAGTGTGTCTGTGTCTGTCCAATCGGTAACTGTTTTAATCACTGTGACTTTCAAGCTCTTTTTTCCTCGCCTCTGACCTTGCTTCAATTGACGCTTCACTTGGATACCATTACGTAAGGTTCAATTTAGTTGTTCAGCAGAATGCATCCATCATGGATCTTAGTATTCTTCTTTATTTCAGGTAAAGGCTTTTCTTTATTTCAGGCTTTGTGGTTCTTTTAGATTTTCAATCAAGGATTTGTTGAACTTCTTAATAACTTTCATAATAGTTTCAATTTAATTAAAAAAACTGTGTTTTAAAAGAAGTGCATTCCACTTTATCGAATGTCATCATGGTTTTCCTTAACAAATGTAAATCTGGAACATCATTTGCTTCACATGAGAGAAGTATCTTCAATGCTGTAGAATCAGATACCTCAGATCTTCAATAGTAATATGTCTAAATTTCTAAAATTATATGAGTACCTAAGATAGAGACTGGCTAATAGCATAGAAAAATAAGTCAGGTACAGAAGTGTCACGAAGTAGGGAAAAAGCGTACACGGGTATCATGGAAATGCAGGCGCTGTCGCGTCGTTCAAGTCTGAGTTAGCGGTGCCTTGTTGCCAAGTCGGGCAGTGCGGGATTCCCAAATTCCCGCAGGGAGCAATCTCGGTCGCTTCCGCCACGGCCACGGCATCGGTAGGCGGTAAGGCTGATCTGATAAATGTGTGGCTGTGTGGCAGTGGAGATCACTCTCCCGTTGTATGCACAGGAAGTGGAGGATGTGCACAAATCTCGTTTCGAACTGATCTGGTATTTATTAAATTTCTGGAATGTTATTATTACAGAAGGATAAAACATGAACTGCATTAGACAAATTCAACCTTTTAAATTCCATAAATTGCAATGATGATTAACAATAAAATACCCCCGTTGCATCAAACCTGCATACTCCGAGAATTTCAAATGGTACTTCACTACGTCATGAACCACTTACCAACTTTCATCAAAGCATATTCATAAATAAGTGCAATATGAAATTTTATTTATTATTCATAAGAACAACATTAGGACTGAGTGCAGGTTTGCTGCATCAAGAACAACTAAAATCTGTTTTTTTACAAATAAAATAGATCACCATAACATAAAGCAACATTTCAAGTTTTACTAATTTATATTCATAAATAAACAAGCAAGATATCACGTGTTTCTTATCCTCCATGAGAATAACATTATAGCTACTGAGTACGCAAGTTTGCAGACTTGGGGACCACAAAAAATTGGTTTTAAATGCAAATATCAGTACGAAAAAAAAGTTGTTTAAATATCAGTAAAACCTAAACAAATGAAGCCACATTACAAGTTTCGTCAATATATGTTCATTAATAAGCGAGATATAACATTTTACTCTCTCCATAAGATTAACATTGGACAACGTATTATGTTTAGCACTTTCAATATCTTGGTAACCAATTGACGTAGAGTGATGATAAAAATACCAAATTGTTTGTTTTTGTAAGCTGAATTCAATGGTACAAACTAAAATTTGGGTTTATAAAAAATTAAATGTAAAAAGTTAAAACAAATTTTGGGGTACAAAACCTGCTTTAAAATAGAGCTACCTGTCTGGTTTTCCAACTCATGAAAATAGACGCTGCCTTACACGTTTATACAAAAGGCATTTTTACGAAAGTTATCGTGCTTACGGACACACACACACACTCACACACACACACACACACACACGCATACATGGTGTTTTTGGCACCTGGGAGCCTCAAAACAAATGTTATCATGGTCCCGGGCTAGGTCTTACCATGCCGACTACGATAATAGCTTCTTCCCTATTGGGGAAATTCGCTAAAACTATTAAAATTATTAAAAATATATGCATCTTTCATCTAAATAATGTGTACCGTAAGAATAATTCTAAATTAATATCTCAATTATTTATGAATGTATATTGATGAAACTTAGCCTGTGGCTTCACCTAGTACTGGTATATTGATATTTGCATAAACAATTTTTGTTATTGTCCCCGTAGCAGCAAACCTGCATACTCAGCCCTAATATTATTCTTATGGAGAATAAATGAAGTTTTATCTCTCCCTTAGTTATGAACATAAATAAAAAATAAAACTTGGTATGTAGCTTCACCTGGTTAAGTTATATTGATAATTGCACAAAAACATATTGTTTATATTTCTTGATGCAGCAAATCTGCATACTCAGCCTTTAATGTTGTTCTTTAGGAGAATACTGTACATAAAATGCAGAGGGTATATAACATGTTGAAATGTTAGCAGCCGATGCCATACAAATTTACTATAAATTCACTGAAGAAATTAGCTCTTCACGTAGGAACAAGTTACTGTAAAATATTAAATTCAGTAATAAAATGCATTACAATTTAATCGTGAAACATAGTTTACTTTTAAAATTATGATTTTACCTATTTTCTGAAACCCTTTATTTATAAATCAGGGTATGTTTATAAAACATACAGAGAGAGCTTAAGCTTTTAATCTTATTATTGACGCGAACCCATACACGAAAACTATCCTCGAACTAAAAAATGTTTAAAGAAATCGTCAGTCAACATTAAACGTACCAGTATTTCAGAAGATTTTAAATGTATTTTTAAAGTTGGTAAATCGATAAATTAACATTGAGGCAAAATCTTTAGCATCATTGAATAGAAAACTAACCAGAGAAGTAGATAATGCGAAGATCGCGTAAACACTGCACTTAATACGACAAGCGCCAAGCAGGGCGAGGGAATTTTTCCCTACCGGCTGGGCCGGCCGGCCAGCCGGCTGGAGTGCACAGACAGGCAACGTCGCTTGGCCGGTTTTGCTCGTATGATCTGGCCGGTTAATTAACAATTTTGTGTTAGCAAATTTTAGCATTACGTGACACTTCTATACCTGCTTTATTTTTCTATGCTAATAGGGACAAACTTAGGCCGCTAGACTGCAGCGCTGTCAAAAATAAAGTTTAGAAGTTTAATGGCTAAATATAACAGTCCAGGACGGCTAAAATCACCGCTTTGAAGGACACTAAGTCGTAAAAAAATCAAAGAATTAGTTTAATATTTGTACTTGTTTTTAAAATACTAATCAAGTTGTATGCAGCGTAAATTAAACATAATTCGAATCTTCCAAAAACTACTTGCACAAGGGCCAAATTTACCTTGGCATGGGGCGAGCACCCGAGGGGGCCCCAGGCCACGAACCTGGGACCCCGCAGCCCACTAAGGAGTAACTCGCGAGGCAGTGTTTTAGTTTTGTTCAGAAAAAAAGTTGATTATCTCTCAAATAACAATAATACAAATAATTTTAAGTTGTAAAAGCTATACTAAGTATCAAACCCAAAGTAATTCCTTATTTGTATTACTTTTAATACCATGTGCTGCTTTGATAAACTTGCTCTAATCCAGTAACAGGAATAGGCCAGGTAAGATTTGAAATATAACTACTGACGGTATTATAGAGTACCTTATTTTGCTGAGTATTGTGAAGAAACAAAAATTAAACTCCTTATTATTCCCAACTCATGTGTTTAAACTTATCTTTAAATCCTTCCCATAAATATTATAGTTTTCCCCCGCTGTAATATTACTTTGATTGAATGTGGAAGATACCAAGCCCTTTGTAACAAAATATAATCTACATAAACAAATTAAATACCCAGAAACTCTACCAGTGGACCAGCCTCATTAATGTGTTACTAATATATATATATGTATTGGAAATTTTCCTAGTACGCAGGTTTACTGCGACAGGGGTATTCTTATTTAATGTTGCTATTATCAACATTTGGCTAGTTTATAAAATAAAAGCAAAACTCAAAATATACCATTCTTGCATTTCAAGATTTGGTGTTCGGTGACTTGGGATATGGTGACTCGGAACATTCGGCTTGTTGGTCAAAAAATTCCTAACCGTTTATGAAATGATCGATAAAACGTCCTGAAGAGGTTAAACTTTGATCAGACAGTCGGATCAAAGTTTAACCTCGGATTCAGACTTGATAACTTTGATTTCAGCACCGTAAGACTTGAACTTCAGGTTCAGGATCAAACCTGATCAGATCCGATCAGACCCAGATTGGATTCAGGAACAGACTTGATCAGGTCTGATCAGACCTGATTGAATTCAGGAACAGACCTGATCAGGTCTGACCAGAACTGATCAGACCTGATCAGACCTGACCAGAACTGATCAGACCTGATCAGATTTTCGTCAGGTCTGATCAGATCTGATCGAAAATTTTCATAGGGGTCATGAGAATAGAATTTGTAATGCTGCGCTATGACCATGAATAAACATATCTCAATATAAAAAATGAATGGTAATCATCAAAGAACTTTAAACGGTATATGGAGCTTGTGCTATATATTAATTGAATTAATACAAATTTATTGAATGAACCAATATAACCTAATTAGTTTGAAACAGGAATAAAATAATAATTCAGGATAGTTTAACCAATAATTGTCTATTTACCTATAGAATTTTACACTTCTAAATTATTGCTAACCAATTAATTTGTGATAATTTATTAAAACACTGGATGTTATTTTTTACAAATTATGACACTGACTGATAGTTACGTTCATATGATGTTATTCAAAAAGATTCCACAACACTCAAAGTTTTTTTTTTTTTTAATTTTACAACATAAACGGACCAGGCTGCAGTGGTTGAATCAATTATGATGTTCTTTGAATAATCAAAAATAATTAATTAATTTGAGGCTCTGGGGTTGCCACTATGTTGTTCGTAGTTTTGGCCAAAACTTTATTTTGCAATTTCCTTCTAACACTAATCCTCAGAGGCATACATTTTATTACTGGAGGAGATTAATCAGCCTCTGTCCTCTGTCCTACTCCAAGGGACCATGTTATTTTTTTGAATTATATATTATTTCGGGGAAATTACTATACTGAGCAACCCCAACGATCTCTCTTTTAGAGCCTAATAAAATTACCTTTATTCAATAGTTTGTTTAAATGTCAATACCACACAGATTTTTTATTTTATTTGCCAGTCCATTTATAGATGTTGAAACAGTGAATAACTAACCAGTGATTGTGGATCCAAAATTTGCTTTTAAATATAAATTAATTTCAGCATCGTATTTAAGTTCTTAATACAGTAAAAAAAAATAAATAACTACTAGCTGCTATGCCCGTGCTTTGCAACGGGGTGAAAATTCAGAGTAGAAAAATTGTAAAGAAAACGATGACAGTCTGTAGTTTGATATACTCCTGTATAACAGCTGTTTATTTAAAAGAATTGAGTAAGGAAAACACACATGTGACATCAACCAAATAAAACTCTCCTTCACATGAATAACATGGGAACTAAGTCCCGTCGGGCAGAGCCCTGAGGACATTTCTAAACGGTAATGGGCCTATGACACTCCTCGGAACATAGACTACATTTGTGCAAAATTTCAGCAGAATTGGTCCAGTGGTTTGACGTGATGGAACAGTAGACAGACAGACAGACAGACAGACAGACAGACAGACATACACCATCTAATTTTTATAATAGTTGTGATTTATCAGGAGTTTGCAATGAGCTAGCTTTTTAAATTAATAACTGATACTTATTATTGATCTTGACAATGTATTTTCCTGTTTCAACAAAACCAAGTAATTGCGTTTTACATCATTCAAAATAATGCATTTTTTACCACCAAATTTTTAAAAATGCAGTAACAAAAATTCAATAATCTTTCAGTAATAATAACGAGTTCGCACGCAGCACGCTGACGTGAGGGAAGTGAATTTCCACATAAAAACTTTTAAAACTCAAAATCAGTGTAAAAAAATACATTTGTCCAATTTTTATCGAAATCTGAAAACTCTGTTTTTTTGGCTGTTCTGATACTCCTGGTTTCATTTACTTGCAAAGCTGGGAATACAATTTTGCGCATTATAAGGTTAGGAGAAGGTCCAGACAGGCTTGAAAGTAGGCGTGAAGTTGCTGGGGGTAATAAAAGTACTCTAACAAAGGAATAACAGGCTTTTCTAGTGTAAAACCCCCATAAGACAACGTACTGTGTTTAGCCGATACACATTTTCTTTAATAACTCGGTAAATATTTATGCTAGAATGACGAGAGAGGGCTTAAAACTTTTGCCTTTCTAATTCCCATCTTTTTACATGCATTAATTTTACATCTGGGGCTTTTCTGACCCTTTCTGGGCCCAAAAACTCGAAATTTGAAAGATTAATCCCGAAAAAATGGGTTTAGAGTTTTCCGATTGTTTTGCCCAACGAACTCGTCCAACAGATTATAGAAAGGAACGTCCCTACCAAATTTTAAGTAAATCGGACAAAAAATTTGACCGCTAGAGTGCATACACATATATATATATTATTTTTAAAAACATTATTGAGTACCCTTTTTTTGAAACATTTTTATTTTGACTGACTAGTTTCAACCATAATGGCCATCTTCTACATATATATATATATATATATATATATATAAAATTTCGAACGACCCCCCAAAACGTGTTTTTGGGGGTCACGTTAGGAACTTCTATGGTGGTCCCGGGCTTAAGTTTCACCGTGCGGGTCATGCTAATAGTTCACTTTCCAAAGTAAATTCACTAATAAAAATAATAATAATATTTTTTACGAGGGGAAACGCTAAATGCATCGTCAAGGATGAATCGGAACTTTCCTTGGTGTGTGGGACTTGCACCCACTAAAACCCCCCGCCTCAGGCTGAAGTCCACTTTGGAAAGACCTATTAAGGCATAACTTCAAAGTGGAGCCTCGTATCTTGAAGCCAATTTGGCTACAAAACTTCTGCTTATTTCCTTCTTTTCCACCTGAGGGAAGATCCCAGATGTTATGGGTCTTACATTTTTTTCCTCTTGAGAACCCACTCAGCAAATGCCGAAATGCGTTGCCAGTTCTCAAGAGAACTCGTAATCAGAGGAACAGTAGTCTCGGGGGTGAAAACCCCTACCTCCTGTTCCAACTGCCTTCTTTGGACCGCCCACCGCTCACACTCGAAAAACGTGTGTAGAGCGTTGTCTTGGGCGGAGTCTCCATATCGACATGCCGGACTGTCGACTTTTAGCGAATTTCCCCTATAGGGAAGAAGCTATTACCGTAGGTCTCATGGTAAGACTTAAGCCCGAGACCATGATAAATTTTTGTTTTGAGGTCCCCAGATGCCAAAAACACTATTCGTTCAAATTTATATATATGTATATATATATATATATCTATATATATATATATATATATATATATATATATATATCTATATATGTGTCCGTGAATGCGATAACTTGAGTAAAAAACGTCCGATTTCGATGAAATTTGGCTCAAATGTGTAAAGTGACATTCATGACTTTAAGTTCGAAAACCAGAAATATCGGACCACGGGAAGGGGGGTTTATGGGGGTTTTAAATTTTCCAAAAATCAGTTTTTTGCATTTTTCACCCTAAAATTTTTAAAACACTTAATTTTGGTTTTGACCATGTTATAGAGCTTAAAAAAACAAATAATATGGTATTTTGAATTATTAACCTAGGTTAAGTGGTTGCGGAGAAAATCCAAAAAAACCTGCTCATAAAATCTCCCATGTTAATCTTATGGGAAAAAGGTTTTTGGCTTTTCCTCAGTTCATTTCAATGTAAACTTCACATTTGCTTTTACCAATCAGTTTAGCTCTACAAAACAATCATTTTAGTGTTTAAATTATGATTCTACGTCCAACCGTTGCCGAGATATTCAAAGTGCTAAACACAGTACGTTGTCCAATGTTATCCTTATGGAGAATAAATAAAATTTGATATCTCGATTTTTTATGAATGTATATTAATGAAACTTGGTATGTGGCTTCACCTAGTACTGGTATATTGATATTTACACAAAAAATTGATTTTTTGTTGATTATCTTCTTAGCAGCAAACCTGCATACTCATCCCTAATGTTATTCTTATGGAGAATACGTAAAGCTTTATATCTCCCTTAATTATGAACATAAATCATTAAAACTTGGTATGTAGCTTCACCTGGTTGAGTTATATTGATAATTGCAAAAAAAACATATTTTTATCGTCCTTGTTGCAGCAAACCTGCGTTCTCAGTCCTAATGTTATTCTTATGGAGAATAAATAAAATGCTACATATCAGTTATTTATTTAAGTATTTTTTGAAACTTAGTAAGTGGCTTTATGTGGTAGTAAGAAATATATTCATGCATAGGAAATTCGCTGAGTACGCAGGTTTGCTGCGACGGGGGTATTTTCATTTTGTGGAGGTAGGCCTGGAAAAAACCATGTCCGGTGAGGAGCTGCGTGGTAAGGAAATTCACCTCACCAAACCCGCGCTTGACCCACACAGACAGGTCCCGGATGAGTCTTTGTGTCCAGGCCGCTCTAGGCTCGCTGTACAAATCCAACTACATGGAGATATAAAAATATCACCAAAAAAATTCACTGCCAATTAAACGGTGAACACCATACCCCCGGGGTATGGAATTTAATGTTGAGCGGTGAACGGTGGTTTGTTGAACGGTGAACTGCTGTGCTGCAGGTAATTATTTAAGTTCTTGTTTATTTTTGATTGTTCTCCTGTCAATGACGCATAGAGGCCTGTCTGGCCACGTGCATCGCCTCCTGAGCTCCAAGTTCAGTCTTGGAGCAGAACACCAATTTCCTCTCCTGGGCGAGAAGGTCAATTGTCACGACACCTGCAACCACTAAAGCAGCAGGCTCAGAAACCGTCCGGTAAGATGACGCGATCCTTAGAGCCACCCTCCTCTGGGCTTCTCCCATCTGCTTCCGATAGCATTCCCTCCTTAGCGCATCTGCCCAAATCTCGCACCCATACAGGAGTATCGAGTTTGCGACAGACAGAAGGAGCTTACGTTTGTTCGGGTTAATTCGGGTTAATTTTGCCTAGCTGAGGTACCCGAATTTAATTTTTAATCGGAAATCGGCTCACTCGAACTTGTGTATTTCCAATACGATGAATCTTAGAAAAAACGAATTTAACGGACGCGGGTAATTCGCAATACACCATGTTTCTAACTTTTTTATTCATTCATTTTAGAAATATAAATTGAACACAGATACAATTTAAAGCTACAAAAGCCAAACATGGCTTGTCTGTAGCACATATTTCCCTGAAACACTAGAGTACAAGTCCTTTTTGTGTCAGTTAGTCTATCATTGACTATTTCCACGTCTTTGATTGTGTTTGTAGATGAATAAAATGGATTTCATGTCATATCTCAATATTATGAAGATAATCCATAAATATAAATTATACCATACAATTATAATTATTTAACAAGACTTTATACCAAAATTAACACTATTAAAATTAAATAAAAATGTAACAGATAAACAATCAAACAAAAACCTACCCTGCTAAAAGTAAACAACAATAGATAACAACTAACAATAGTTAAACTAGATATACTTCAACAAACCAACATGTTTAGTAGAGTAACACAAATCAAAATACAATTTTAAATTCAATCTTAGGTACCAATTTGTTAACATTTGTTTCAAAGCTCTGAAATTGTTAATATTTCAAAGTTGTACAAGAAGCTATTTAACAATGAGGGAACCAAATACTTCCTTGTTATTTTTGAATATTTGTTTGTTTTCTAGGTACTAGAAAGATTGCCTTGAGTTATAATTATGTGCATTGATCGTTTTAAATTCATCTGAATAATAGTAATATGATAAAATTAAAAGTCTAAATAAATCCTCAACCTGCAGAACACTAATTAATTGAAAACCTATCAAGGGATTTTCCACCAGAGCAGCAGAATCAAGCTTAGCCATTGTTCTGATAATTCTATTTTGCACAGTTTGTAGTTGCACAATGGTCGTGTTCGATGCTGATCCACATGACTCCACACCGTACCTGAGTAAAGATTCACATAGTCCTGAATATATCAATTTCACTGTGGTCAAAGGCAGGTATTCCCTCAGGTGATACAATTTAAATAAACAGACTCGTAATTTATCGGTTAGTTGTTTTATGTGGAAGTTCCATTTCATGTTATGATCAATTATGTCACCCAGTTATTTATAGCTTAAAAAGTTCTCCAGAGTTTCACAACAGCACATACAGACTTGACTTTAATCTGATATCTTTTACAAAATTCCGAACAAATTCTCCTACACAATTACCATGAAGGTATGTGAGGATTTAATATTAATTCGGTAAAATTAGCAAAACGGCGAACCACTAAAATTTTTGTATTTTTCGTACCGTTGGCCTCAGCCCTCAGCCAAAGTAACATGACTATAAGAAGCACTACAACAAGACCGCGGAAGGAGTGAGACTGGCGCCCCACCTAAACTCTTATCAGACTCGATCTCTGTAGTGATAAGGATTTTACCTCACCACACCAAGAAATGAAGAAAGAAGGAGTTTTTACGTCTATACTGCATAAAATACTATTTAATAAAGTATATATCCAGAAGTATGTTTTAAAAAATACGTTTATAGTGTTCCTAATAATTAATGTGTATCAGATTAAAACATGTTTTTTTGTCATATATGCTATATTTAATTCGTTAGCGAATTTTCTCCATAGGAAAGAAGTTATTAAGTAGGTGCTTGTAGTTTATGTAGGTAATCTTAGAACCAAAATAATATATTACAGAAAAGCTTCACATTAGTTTATGGAAATTGTTTATAAACAAGGCTGTGAGAACATAAACTCTTGACATGGCTGTGAAAGAGCATGAGCAGTTTAAACTAAAATAGAAAACCTTATTATTTTTAACTTTGGGTTATTTTGTAAAACAAACGTTTGGAAATCGCTGATTATAGGCCTTATTTATTTTATTGGTTCCAATATAACATAGGAAGGTTACAATACTATACTGCCGTTTACAATAGTATAAGATACTTTACCACCATTAGAGTGCTTTACATTGGCGTGTTGGGTGCGGTCCCGGTCATGTTCAGTGTTCGGACTTCCGGTCCAGAAACAATGCCAAAACTCAACAATACATTCTTGACTTGTAAGAGCATTGTAAACAATGGCTAGGGTCCTCCAAGGAGCCAAAAAACGATGGCACACGTGAATAGAGAAAAGGGTATAGTATAGGAAATGAAGTTTGAATAACTAATTTAGGTATATAATAGCAGAATACATTTCAGTCTTAAAGATCCCAACTATTGTCGTATAATGGAAATGTTAAATGATGCTCAACATAAACTGGCTTAGTAGCGTAGTGGTTATCGTGCTCACCTCGTAATCCGAGGTTCGCCAGATCGATCCTGATCAAATTCGAAAAATTTTGAGAAGGTTCGAAACTAGACCTAGCTGCCATTTATCTATTGGGCTGTTTAGTCCAGTCAAGTTAGACATTAAAAAGGGTCCTTGCAAGCAAAAGGTCATGTAGTTCTAATTTTTTAGTATGTTGTTAGGACCTATACCACAAGTAAGAAACCAAGTTTGCAGCTTCGAAAGACCTGTGCTACTGGCGTAGCAGTAAAAAAAGAGTCAAATTTTTGCACTTTTTTTCAGTTATTGCTAAAAATGTCTCCGAGGTATGCCTCTGACAGGATATGTTGCCCGATCATGACTTCAGCAATACTTTAGTACGCCCATTACTTACTAATAGATACAATACTTTAAAAACATGAAAGAATTAAAAACAAATTAAACATTTTCGTTATGGTCTATTTTTTTTTATGTAGGCCCCTATTGTAAAAAAAGAATCATTTTATATCTCGCTTATTTATAGACATATATTGACAAAACCTGTGATATGGCTTCATCTGGTTGTAGTTTATAGTTTTTGCTCAAAACACAGACTTTTACCTATGGTTCTCGTTGGAGCAAACCTGGGCACTTAACCCCCATGTTATTCTTAAGACGGCCACACACTACCGGGCTTTTTCCCGAACACGACATCGGAACGAGCAGGATTAGACGTCGGAGGGAGAAAATCCTGTAGTTAGTGGGGCCACCGAACCAGACATCGGACCGAGCACCGAGCGCTTTCGAGGCTTTTTTTCTTAAAGAAAGATCAAAGAAAGATCGATCCGATGTCTTGTTCGGGGCCTGGCTCAGGGTTTGGTAGGGTGTGGTACCTCCGCTACACCGTACCGTGGTTTTTGCGTCAATTTATTCAGTCCGAAGTCTTGATCAGGAAGAAGTTCGGAGTAAATTTTACTACCTTCTTGCCCTGCTCCCTGCTCGATCCAATGTCTTGTGGGCTAAAGTCCGGTAGTGTGTGGCGACCTTTATGGAGAATATTTACAATGTTATGCCGCCCTTAATTATGAAAAAAATTAATAAAACTTGGTATGTGGCTTCACCTAGTTGAGTTCTATTGATATTTGCATAAAACCCATTTATTGTATTCCTGGTTGCAGCAAACCTGCGTACTCAGTGCCAATGTTATTCTTATGGAGAACAATTAATGGGGGTTGAGTTTTTAAAAGTATTGTATCTTAGTAAATAATGGACGTATTAAAGTCGTTATCATCTCAAACTTTAGGAAATGTTACCCAGTTTAATAAAGGATTGGGCAACATATCTTGTCAGAGGCATACCTTCGGAGACATTTTTAGCAACAACTGAAAAAAGTGCAAAGATTTGACTCAAAATTATATATATATGTGTGTATGCACTCTAGCGGTCACATTTTTTGTCCGATTTACTTCAAATTTGGTAGGGATATTCCTTTCTATAATCAGTTGGACAGGTCCGTTGGGCAAAACAATCGGAAAACTCTAACCCTCTTTTTTGGGGATTATTCTTTCAAATTTCGAGTTTTTGGGCCCAAAAAGGGTCAGAAAAAGCCCCGGACGTAAAATTTATGCTAATATTAAGATGGGAATTAGTGAAGCGAAAGTTTTAAGCCCTCTCTCGGCATTCTAGTTTAAATATTTACCGAGTTATTAAAGAAAATGTATATCGGCTAAACACAGTACGTTGTCTTATAGGGTTTTTACATTAGAAAAGTATGTTATTAATTTGTTTGTGTATTTGAATTATCCCCAGCAACCTCGCATCTTCTTTCAAGCCTGACTGGACCTTCTACTAACCTTATAATGCGCAAAATTGTATTCCTAGCATTGCAGGTAAATGAAACCAGGAGCATCAGAACAGCCAAAAAATCAATGTTTTCAGATTTCAATAAACTGTATGTTTTTACACTGGTTTTGAGTTTTAAAAGTTTTGCATGTGGAAATTCACTTCCCTTATGTCAGCTTGCTGCGTGCGAACTCGTTTTTGACTGGGCTAATTAATTAATGATGCTTTCTAAGATCAGATTGACCTTAGATAGTAACAAGACCAGGGTTTGGACCTTTCCCTATCAAAACGTTAAAAAAATCCCACTGGCATGGCGTAGATAGACACAAAAACAACAAAAAAACCATCTTTATTACCATTGATCAGAGTCCTACTTTTAAATAGGCAGCATTTGGGATCTCGGTGCTTGTTACTGCTATAACAAATGCAACAACATCTGTAATATTTAAATACTAGCTGTTATCCTGTCAAAAATTAAATAAACAGCATATTAGTAATTAATAATCAGATCAAGAATTGGAATCTAAATAACTTAAAAATACTGTATTTCTTAAATGATCATTTTATTTTTATGAAGTGACTTATTAGTAATGTTGTTTGTGAGTTAAACATTTTCAAATAGTTAAATGTAGTATACATTAGTTTTTGCATCGTACTCGGGCCAAGTGGGGCTAATTGAGGCCAACATTGCCGTTCTATCTCCAGTCCGGTTTTCTCTGAGGAGTGGTTTCTAGTAGATGGCGCCACTACACTATGTAATGTAATATATATAAAAAATAGAGTAATATAACAATTTATTGATTGAGTCTGGTGTATAAGTTATTACCAGTAACGTTAATTTACATTTTCTGAGTTCGCTTATCCAATCACGGGAACATTTTAGCGTACCTAGTACTAGTCAGTGTTCTGTTCTCCGCATGGGAATCTTGCCGGCATAGGGCTAAATGTCTTAAAATTGTTACATTATAATTAGTTGACTACCTAAATAAAATAATTCCACAGTTAATATTAATGCTAGAACTTCAAAAGCCCATGGGGGGAAGCCCTGAAGGTGGATGTTTTTGGAAACTCCAAAGGACAACGAGGGTAAGAGCTTTCGATTGACAACAAATGTGTGAGAAAATAATTAGTTTTAAAGGCCTGAAATAAAAAACAAACAAACGGAAATCAAGAAATTATTTTAATAATCAAAATTTATAAAAATAAAGATTTTTGCATTGATATTTTTACCAAAAACATAATTGTTTTATCGTTAGATTAATTACTAAAACTACCTTCCTTGATACGAAGAAAATTTGTAAATCGTAAAATATTGCAAATATCTATTAGAAATGGAGGTCATGAGTCATATATTTGTTTAAACAAATTGTTAACTCAGAATAAAGTCAGAGTTATTATTTCCCCTATAGGGAAAACGTTATTACTGCAGTCGGCATGGTAAGACCTAGGCCCGGGACCATTATAACTTTTCATTTTCAGGTCACCCGATGCCGAAAACACCATTCGTTCAAATCTGTATATATACAGAGTGTCTCAAAATTCGACGACCTATCATCACAGGCTTGTTATATGGACTATTTCCAACAAAACATGTTATGTATTATTTTATCGTATTCTTCATAATTTACTATTCATATTTAGCAATTGATGTTTATAATATTATTTTTTAATCTGTGTATTCCAATCTCATAAACTATTTTTAGGCAAGAAAATGTACACTGAGATATTGAAAGTGCTAAACACAGTTCGTTGCCCAATTTTATTCTTATATGACAAATGGTATATCTCGCTTATTTATGATTTTAAACTACTTATACAGTATATCCTTATGGACAAAACTTGGTACATACGGCTTTTTCTGGTTGTGGTTTCTTTTTATTTGTACAAAGAAAGCAATTTTTACCGATGTTTCCCTTATCAGAAAATCTGCGTACTCAGCTCCCATGTTATTCTTATGGAGAAGAAGTAAAATATCATGTATCCCTTAGTTACGAATGTAAATTAATAAACCTTCATATAGTTGGTTTATATGTAAATTTCCATAAAAATATAGTTTTAGTGTTTCTCGTTGCAGTAAACCTGAGTATTCAGCTCCCATGCTATTTTTATGCAGAGTAATTAAAATGTTATACATAACTTATTTATGATAGGTGACTTCACCTTGTTGAATTATAGAATAGTTACGTAAAAACCAATTGTTTGTATTCCTTGTTGCAGCAAGCCTGCTTACTCAGCCCCGTGTTATTCTTATAGAGAATAATTACAATTTTATGTACCGCTTATTTGTGAATATATTTTTATGAAACTTGGTAAGCGGCTTTATGTGATATTAGAACATAAATATGTATTGGAAATACGCTGAGTACGAAGGTTTGCTGAGACAGGGGTGTTTGATTATATTTCACTTCTCTGATTGGTCATGCATGCTTATGTTTTGTTTAAAAAAACTTCAGGAACATTGTAGTTTGTACTGTGTATAATGTCAAGATCACCGAAGCCTTCATGACGATGACAGGTTTTTAACCTTTGAGCGACTTTGTCAGGTCAAAAGGTTCTTGTCAAATCATATTTATCTACATACATTTCAAACTTTGTGTACTTCACATGTCCTTAATGTGCAGGGGCTAACTAGTGGAAGTACATGTTACAGGATATGGGGCAGTTCAACTGTTAATGTCACAAAAACTAAAAATAAAGTTGATTGAGGACACTGACTTGAACGTGACATCATTGGCATCTCCTACATCTACCGGTCATGAAGTAATCGCTTTGGACTACCATCTGGCTCGAGGCGAGGTCTACTACACTGACAGGGCTGGGCAGATCTACAGGTTGGATGTGTATATAGTCTGTGAAAAATGAACAAATTACATTAGGATATAGTGTAGGTCTGTTTGACGTAGAATACGAGTTTGTGTCAGTTTTTATGGCAAAAACTAACCTTATTTCAATACATTGTAATGTTTTCTTGAACTGTTTTTTTTTGCAAAACTTTAAATGTGATTATATACCGGGTGTCCCACGAAGAGGTCGCTATTTTTTAATAAATATACCAGAAGTATCAAACACGCTACAAACTTGAAACTCTACAGTTATAATAAATACACATGTAAAAAAATACCCCGAGTCTCTTTTGATTCTGAATAATCAGAACAAAATGGCAGTACATCAAAATAATGGTGCGTTTTCGTTAAAGTAATTTTATTTGCAAAACTATTTCAAATTAATTCTTGATTTTTTACAATGTTATTAAGTAAATAAAATTTAAGAAATGAAAGAGGTAGGAAAGTGGTAAATCATAAATTAAATTAATTTGATTCATAACCCTTCATTCAAACTGATGTCCATCAATAGCTATGCACTGTTGGCAACGAAACAAAAATGAGTCATAAGCGTTTTTGAAAAATTGCCGAGGTATTAACAACAGTTCCTCTTCAATCGACCTCATTAATTCATCATCTGTCGAAATGTTGTGAGTATAAACCTTTTCCTTCAATAAGCCCCATAGGACATTGCGTCACAGATGTTGAATTAATGGCGGCCGTGGCGGCCATTTTCTAAAATGTTCGAATCGAAGTTCGAATCTCAAAATTGTTTTAAGTAAACACAGGCAAATTATACATCATTTTAAAGATCCCGTTAAAAGAAACATTCTGGAAAACAGTATTCACTTATCTTTATCAGTTTGAAAATGGCAGCCATTCTTGTGGAAAATATTGACAGTTACGGAATACCGTATTTCCTAAACCATTTCTCGTATATTTTTCCGATTCAAATTTCTTACTCGTAACAAATTGTTCCATTACCCTGTTTGTTTATCTATTATTCGTAGTTATTTATTCGTTGTTGTATTTGCTTATTTTGTAACTTGCTGAATTTTCGTTTTTGTTATCGTTTTAAATGTCACTATCTAATTGCAAATTACATATTTTATTGTTACACTGTTCCTTATATATTCAGACATCAGATTTTATACCATTGTGTTGTTGCTTATTTGTTATGCTAAATTATTGTAGGTTGTTAAGTTTTTGAACTATATTAATGTTATGTTGTTTTCATTTAGATGTTGTTGTACGTTACTATGTATATGGATCATTTTTGTTACTTTTGTTATATTTGCCAAAGTTGTACCATTAGCCTACGCATTTTCACATTTACTATTCTGTATTTCTGCAATCTGTACTTGTTTCTATCCTATACTCTAATATGAGTAAGGTTTGCTTGTATGTTTGCTTGCTTGCGACACTGATCTCAAAAACGGCTCAAACGATTTCCTTCAAATGTTCAAAATAACTAATTCTGGGATAAAAATAAGTTCTAGACAGGCCTCATCCCCATGAAAAATCAAATAATGTAAAAAAACTAAAATGAAAAGTTAAAAAAATTAACATTGGGCTTATGGAGTTTCA